>OX638133.1:82027344-83481511 GCA_951804985.1 Dryomyza anilis
ACAACATACATCCTTTATAATTTTTCCAAGCATTTCCATTGCGTACTTTTATGCCAAAGGACGTCGTGGCAACTAGTAGCATCGTCTTTTGCACTGTGTTTCTAATAATTATAATAACTTCATTTGTGTACCATGTCGTAGAAAAATAAATGTCTTGGAATTGGAACAGAGCGCCATGTTTCTGTGGTATGTTAACGATGAGGCATGTGGGAAGCAGCTGTTCACAACAATATTATAAATTATATATTTTTTTATTCTAAAATTAACATAGTTTAATAATATAATAGCATTGAATAACAATGATACATATATTTGAACCATAAACATATTTCATTTAAAGACGCATTATATCATAATTATGTTTACATAAAAATTATGTTTGGATATAAATATAACATATTTATTTAGCTACACGGATAGAAAAGATTTGTTTGAATATGCTCGAATGTAATTATAACGTAATTCGAAATCACCATATAATTGGGAGTAATATCTAATTACATTATAATTGAATTGTATTATTATTTTGTTCAGATTGAAATAATTATTATATGATATTTAAACATAAATTGCTTTAATCGCGGATTTACACGAATTTACTATATTAATGTTTCTATAGAAATACATCAACAAAAGGTTCTTTGAATTATATGTATTTGGTTATTCGTGATTATTACTGGGTGACAACGAATTTAAAAATAATAGCATTATTTTGATTATATGTATGTTTGGCATTACGATATCACAATTAAATAACAGCGCTGCCTACTTTTAGCTCTCAGTAACACTCACATTAATACTTTTCATATAGTTCAAAAGTTCTTTTTGGTGGAAGCATTTGTTTAAGTACCGCCAATTACGGTTAATACCGGATAGTTGCTGCTTGTGAAATATCCAATTTATCCGTAAATCACTGAACTCAAAATAGGAACAATAGATGGAAATCAAATTATTAAGTATGAATAAAATAAGTGTAATAAAAAAAAGTAAAAGTTTAAGTTTATAAATAGAGAATATATAAATAAAAAAAAAATAATTTAAAAAAGGGAAAAAACGAATATTGTGAAAAGAAGATATTAACACTAAATATACTATTTTTACATTAAAATTAAATGTAAACATAAATATGTTTACATGTAAATAAAATGTTTTTCACATTCAAACATATATATGTTTGCAAGAACGCCGAAAATTATTCATTCTGAACATAAATATGTTTAAATGAAAACAAAAATATGTTTAGCTGTTATTATAGTAATGTTTGAAAATGAAATAATACTTTTGTTTGCATAAAGCTCCAAAAATATATGTAATGCCTGCAAAATTATGTTTGGGAGAGCCCTTTTTTTGCAGCGTGTATACAGTGTCTCCTTTTCACGCATATAATATTTGCATTCGAGGTTTTATTGATTGCTCTATTCTCTTCATTTCCTGTATCAGTTAACCAGTTGAGTACATTGTGCTGCCGATGGCAGTGTTACATTGTGATTCCTAGTTACAAATATAAATATATTTCTATTAACATAATTATAGTTAGCTCCAAATAATATTTTTTGTCACCCAAACCACACTTTTAATTGCAAATAAATAATATATTTTTTAAATCATTAAGAAATATGTTTACATATAATATAATATGTTCACAGGCGAAACATATTTATATTCCTATCCAGATATATATTATATTTAGAGTCACATATTATGTTTATACTATGAAAATATTATGTTTAGATGTTTAAATATTATGTACGTTCAGATGTAAAAATATTTTGTTCAGAGGTTAACATATTATGTTCAGAGGTTAACATATTATGTTCAAAGCTAAACATATAATGTTTAAAGGTAAACTTCATATATGTTTACATAAGATACGTGTCTCAATTATACATTATGTTTGCAGTGTTTTCCAAACATACACGTTGTTGGCTGCTAATTGTATTTGGGAGAGACATTTTTCCCCTACGTGTATTTACCATAATTATTTTTATTAATGTTTGCCATTTCAAACATTAATAGTACGAGCATGTTTTTGAAACTGTGATATTTAATTTTGGAAATATTGTACTAGATGATTTGTAATAAAGTTATAAAATGAGTTTCTATATTTCATATGTTGCTTTTAGCATGAACATTGTTTGAAACCTTTATTGATAATCTCACTTGCTGCTGGGATTATTTAAAAAAAGTGAAATATTGAGCACATACACCCAGAAAAAAATACTATATAAATAATAGTTTTTTACTATACTAGAAAATACCATGACATTGCCATTGAGTTTATATGAGAAGATTTATTTTTTGTATACTATTAAATCAATAATTGTCCTATTGACCAATTTTAAAATTTTAATGGGATATGAGGTATTTTATTCTGGGTGTATTGGAAAAAAAATTCAATTAAGAGTAATCATTATCTCTCAAACAGCACAATGGATATAATCCCTGCTTGACTGCTATGGCTCTATTTTTATCCCACAAAAAAAATCTTTATCTGGTATAATTCTCTAATTCATATTTCGAACAATTAGGGATTATTTTCCCAAACAAAACACCTTAATACAAAATGCTTTTTCTTAAAATTGTCCAAACTAATTTTAGTATACTAATGAATGCTAATATTCCAATACTTTTATTTATATTAAAGCAGACATCCTGTCCATTATAAAACGATTTCGACAAAAATTCCATAAATAAGATTCATTAAATAAGTACTCAAATAAATTTAAAATATTGAACGAAATAAAAAATTTAGTTATACAATGTGCTGTTTACATTGTGTGAAAAACCAAACGAGCAACATCATTTCATTGAAACACATCTTCAATTAATTAAATTAGTTCAAAGCACGTGTCCCAAAAACTTCGCGTTCGTGTTACATACTCTATTATGTGGTTACATTTGTTTAGTAACTCTCAAATATATTTCTAAACTTTGTTTCTAAAACTAACAGGAATACATTTTAATTATATAAATGCATAGCTCTTATTAAGTGCACATTCTCATAGAGGAGTATATATTTGAAAATGTATATTTCAAATAAGTCATTAGTTAATTTATTCTTTTGTGAATAATAAAGCATTGTACTAACGATTGGAATATACATGAAAAATATTCATTTATATTTCGAAATACAAAACTAATTTTATCACACAGTCTGACACTAAAAATAATATTAGTAATAGGCCGTTGAATTTCGATATATTGTTGAAAATATTCATGTATCAACGTTTTAAAAGTTTTATAATTATTAAAAGTTCTATATGTATTTTAAGAAGTACATAATATGTACAAAAAAACAAAATCAGTATCATGCGCAAAAATGTGTCTGATATTAGGAATTATCGAGCCTTAAGTTGTAGCATCTCGCAATGTCAGTTTGCAAAATGTGTTGCCTTTATAACACAAGGCATGTGTCTTATTATCCCTCACATGTGCTTCTTTAACCACACATTAACTACATATGATGCGTTTGACCCCTCGAACATCCAGTATGCATTCTTGCAGGTACGTTTTTTACGATTTTCGAATACCAAAATTAAACCAAAACAATAAATTTGAAGCCCATTTTTTTAACACTCCCTTAATGCATGAACATTTTTACATTTTATTAATTTGCACATAAATTATATTATATTGCATTGTGTACAGCTAAAGTTGATCCTCACACGTACTGCAGTAACACAAAATTCGTTTCACTGATGACCCATATGTGTCGGAAGAATGTTAACTTTAAGTAAGGGAGTTTTTATATCTTATGACTCCAAGTATTTTTCTTATTAAAAATAAAACGACAGCTTTAATATGTTGCACATTTCTGTTTCATTTTTTATATAGTATGACCAATTGCAAATTAAAACAGTATGAAAGTTTATGTCATATGAGCCTGGTGTTCCGGACGGGACATTCGTACGTTTAAAACTTTAATATCTGGAAGAAAAATAAAGTGAATTTAATTGATTTTGTTTTTTGCTAGTAGTATTTAACTAAGACTAAATATCTGCAAAAAATTATGAAATTCTATAGGGTATATTCTATAGGGTATATCGATCCGGATGAGACAAAAACGGAAATGCATGTCGAGATTCATATGGAAAGTGCAAAGAGTCAATGAATTTTGATTCAAGTTATTTTTTTTTTAATTATTTTAGAAAAATAGCTGATATTATGTGCTTTGTTTATAAGTTTTCACTTTGTATATTTTTTTCATAATAAATCATAGAAAAATTCCGGACGGAACAATTTTTTTTTTTTTATAAAAATACTTTTGGCATACGAATTATTTTTTTGAATTACACTTTTTTTCCTATTACTCTTTTTTTCCTATTACTTCCCATGAAAATTTGCACTACGATTTTTTGCTAAACATATTTTATATCTGATAGGATTACTAATCATTATTAAGAAAAAAAAAAGTGATGTAAGAATCGAATTTCTAGATTTTTTAATAGTTTTTTTTATTTTTTTTTTACTTTTTTATGAAAAAAAAGGTTTTGATATTATTCTACACTTTTCAATTAGCTGCTAAAAATAAGCTTGAATTACTAGGAACTCGATGTTTACATTTTTAAAAATGCCGAGGCAATTCTGATTTAAAAACAGAGGATTCAACTCTTTAAAAAATGTTATTCACAGAAAAAAAATGTACATCATATTGATGAATTCCGTTCTTCAAACCAGGATTCATTGTATTGAAGAGCCATTCATAATATTAATGACTAACGCCATCAATGTTATGAATGCTATCATAAATATGAAGAACGCTTGGTAACTGTCGAACAAGTGTTCTTCAATATGATAAACTGTATGTGAAGAATACGTTTCATCATATTAATGCACCAAAATATAAAATACAACATATATTTTCATCATATTGAAGAATGCTGTTCATTAAACCAAATTTCTATCAATAAATTAGTAAAATGTTTTATAATATATTTATTATAATTACAACTTTTTGTTAATAAAAAGTTATATTTATAAAAAATATATTTTTGAAAAAAAAAAATGTTTTCCCAAAAATTTTGTTTTTTAAATTTTTTTTTCGAACATTTTTTTTCGAAAAAAAAAATTTAAAAAACAAATTTTTTTTTTCGAATTTTTTTTTCTAAATTTTTTTTTTCGAAAAATTTTTTTTATTACATTTTTTTTTTTTTTTGGAACAATTTTTTTTTTTTTTTTCCAAAATTTTTTTTTGGGATATTTTTTTGTAAAAATAACAGAAAAAAATGTTTATAAAAATTATCAGAAAAAAAAAAATTAGGGAAGAAAAATAGTTCCGAAAAAACTTTTTCAAAAAAAAATTTTTTGTTCGAAAAAAAAAATTGTTTCGAAAAATTTTTTCTTCGAAAAAAAAATTTTGTTCGAAAAAAAAAATTTGTTCGAAAAAAAAATTGGTTCGAAAAAAAAAAATTCGAAAACAAAAAATTGTTCGAAAAAAATATTTTTTTCAAAAATATATTTTTGATAAATATAACTTTTTATTAATAAAAAGTAGTAATTATAATAAATATATTATAAAACATTTTACTAATTTAAGCATGTCGAGCAAGCATTATATAAGAAATAACATACAAGAACTACGTGAGAACTAAGAAGTACGGCAAAAAAATGAACGAAAAAAAAATATTTTAGTAGAAATTTGGTTTAATGAACAGCGTTCTTCAATATGATGAACATATATGTTGTATTTTATGTTTTGGTTCATTAATATGATGAAACGTATTCTTCACATACAGTTCATCATATTGAAGAACACTTTTTCGACAGTTACCAAGCGTTCTTCATATTTATGATAGCATTCATAACATTGATGGCGTTAGTCATTAATATTATGAATGGTTCTTCAATACAATGAATCATGGTTTGAAGAACGGAATTCATCAATATGAAGTACATTTTTTTTCTGTGTTCTGTAATGGTGATTTAAACAGAAGGTCTACGGCATATCAAACTGAATATACCTTTTCACTCGTAGTGTAGGGTATACAAATAAAATATGTAATTAACATTGTAGTAAATTATTATACAGTGATAATAAAAAAAATTTAATGATGTGTTGAAGTGGCCTTTAATAATATGCGCCGTTATTTACAATCCCGTATTGTCTAGTGGTTAGGATACCCGGCTCTCACCCGGGAGGCCCGGGTTCAATTCCCGGTACGGGAATATTTATTTTTTAATGTAAAAGAAGCTGTGTTTTTTTTCATAATTTAAATTTGAGCCAGAACAAATATTGTACGCAAAACAAAAACAATTTGAGCTCGATAAATCTATCTAGCTCAAATTTGTTTTTGTTTTGCGTATATTTTTTTTTCCGGCTCAAATTTAAATTATGAAAAAAACGCAGCTAGAATTAAATATTTATAAAAAATGAATTTAAATATTTCAAAAATACTTGTTAATGTTTTATAATTGTTAATAAAATAATAAATAATTTCAACAAAAAATAATCGTTGAACAATAGCTACTCAAAGACAAAACCATTCTAGAATAAATTATTACTTACATTTTTTTAAATAATTAAGTATATTTTTTGTTTAGTTCCAACTTAGTAGTAGTTATTATGCAAATATTCTTAAATCATTTTATAAAGACATTCAAATATACTTTTCTTTTCGTTGAAACATATTTGTGTTTGCTCCACAATGCAACCAATAAATAAAAGTAAATGTGACGCAAGACAATTCAGCATACTAAGTAATGTATTAGAAAGAGTCGGAAGATCAAAAGCAAGAATTGAAGATCAGCGCATTAAAACTCATGTGTACGAACGTTATACATATAGTGTGCAGAATTCCCGTAAAGTGCAAAAGGCTGTCGAAGCGAGAATAACTATATGCTGCATATGTGTTTAAATGAGAGGGAGATAGTATACGAGTTCTAGAAATATGTAGAAGCTTGTCAAAACGTGTTGAACTAATGTATGCAACACTTCATTTGTGATTTGAAAGTGAACTCTAAGCTGAATGAGCCATTCCACACCAAATGAACAAAATAACGGCAAATTTGATATTTTACCTATTCAATTTCAATGAAATTTGGGTAACTAATAAAGGTAACATTTTGTATTATTTTTCCCATCACTACTTTTAGAGATATAGTGACTCAAAGTTATTTTGGAAAATATATTCAAGAATTGTTTCAACTTTTACTGTATACAGTATTCAAAAATTTCAATTATCAACGCATTAAAATGTAATACTAATTGCGTATTGATTATATTACTATACGCAATGAATATGGAATATATGAATTTTTGAAATATCTTTTATATTGATTTAGAAATACATTTAGAAATAAATTAAGTTTATTTAAATAACATCCCGTATTGTCTAGTGGTTAGGATACCCGGCTCTCACCCGGGAGGCCCGGGTTCAATTCCCGGTACGGGAAATATATATTTTTTAAAATTATTTTAAACGAATAAGATGTGCCAATTCAAAAGAAGATATTTTCAAACTAATGAAGTGTTTGCAACAAGCATTTAAAAGTGTTTAATGCAATTGTTTCCATCTAATATTTTCAACAATAAATAAAATTATTACCATAAACACAAATATATTACATAAGATTAGTGAATAACGATAGAGTTTTCATAGGAACATCAAAACACTTATAAAAATTACAATGAACAAATTACGATAAACATTTATTTAATTTGAAAAACAAATTTATGTATATGTCGAAAGTAAATAGCTATTTGTGGAAATCTATTAATGCTCTCACAAATCACATGATTATTTCTAAAAAGACATATTCCAAAAATCAATATTAGTTTTTTAATTCTATATTTATTTTTGAACGAAAAAAAAAATACCTTCATCGGACTAAGTAGTATAACATTGGATGCTCACAAAACAGTTCTTTGAGGCAAAAGTTTTTTTCATTTAAAATATAAATTAATTTAAAGTATTAGAACCGAAGATATTCAACATTAAAAATGAAATAAGCCTTATATTTAATTTTAATTAATACCCTGTTGTAACCTATTCATTACATCATAAACAACTAAAAATATATTACAACAAACATCATATAATTTTGCACAAAAACTATAAATTTAAACAGATTTTTTGTTGTAGTATATTTTAAAACAATAATTTAAGAGGTGGGGTAGACATGATCAAGTTCGTCATGTAACTGATCGGGTTATGACCAGGAAAAATTACATGATCAGTTTCTTGGTATGACCTTATTACAATTTCTACTACGGAAGGTGCAATGATATAGATTGAAGTAGACAATATACAATTCTTAATATTCCATTTTGATCTTTATATGATTAAAAACAATTTCATAAATCCCGTATTGTCTAGTGGTTAGGATACCCGGCTCTCACCCGGGAGGCCCGGGTTCAATTCCCGGTACGGGAAATATTTTTTTTTTTACTTTTTTCACAGTTTTTAATTTTGTATTTAATTTATTTAATTATTATTTTTTTGCATCTGAACACTACAGTTATTTTTCCAATTAAAAGAGCTATGCAATAAACGTAAATTAATTTGTATTACAAATGTTAGTTTTTTTTCTGTATTTAATGAAATAAATTTAATTTGTTTCTCCACAATTTGACCACATTAAATAATGTTCAAACCCCAAAAAAAAAAAACATATTAATTTACGGTAAACACTTTGGTCCATGTGGCATACAATTTTCGAACAAAAAGAGCGCAATCAATTGAGGCCAACCAAAAAAAAAATTAAAATAAAACATTAAAATAAAAGCACAATGTTGGCCAATTGCATTTAATTGTAGTGTTAATTTTTTGCAATAAGCTAAAGTAGACCGAATATTTTAAACAAAAGCAAAATGATTATTATAAATATATCAATGAAATTTTATTTTCAATTGATAATTGAGTAGATTTTTGTGCGTCTGTGTGTATGGGGCTGTGTAACAATTATCGGGTTTTGCAGCCGGCAGCCGGCGTCAGTCTGATTTTATAAATTTTCATTTAAATTTGATTATAGGGAAATGCGCAGCAGCTATGGGTGGTGGGTGTGAGAAAGTGCACTCAGAAAATTGGAAATTTTATGATACGAGTATCAATTTTATATTGCACGCTAATCAATATATGGCATTCTATTAATTTAATAGTATTTTTGGGAAGTTTTTCTATGTTGGATTAATGTGAAGTATCTAATTAATCTAATTGAATGCAAATTTTAAATATTTTCACATTGATTTCAAACACTAAAAGCTATATTTACAAATTCGCCAATACAATAGTATAAAAACCATAAAATCAATAGTATATAAAACCATAAAATAAGTAGTAATGCAACTATAAAATCAACTTTTCAAAAAATATAAAATCAATAGTATTATAACTACATAAATAATAGTATAAAAACTGTACACAAAGAATATAAAATGAATAGTTTAAAAACTATAAAATCAACAAACTCAAAACTATAAAATCAACAAACTCAAAACTATAAAATCAACAAACTCAAAACTATAAAATCAATAGTATATAAATCTATAAAATAAATGGTATAACACTATAAAATCCAATTTCCGATAAAGTATAAAATCACTAGTATTAAAATTATATAATCATGGTAAAACACTATAAAATCAACTGTGTCAAAACTATAAAATGAATAGCAATAAAAATTAAACATTATTTGTTTAATAAACTATAAAAAAATACTATAAAAATTATTAACTCAAAGTAAACAAAATTAAATTAATAGCATAAAATCTTTAAAATCAACAATGCAAACAATAGAAAATCTTTATTATTGTGTTTTTTTTTTAAATTTTTTTTATATGAAAATTATAAAATCAATAAAATAAAAAACTATAAATACTATAGTAAAAAAACAATAATATCAATGGTACGAAAACACGAATATTCTAAAAACTATAAAAACCATAGTATAAAAGCTGTTAAATCTACAAATTAATAGTACAAAACAATTTAATAAATATAAAAACTATAAACCTAGTAGTAAAATTATTAATTAGTAAATAAACTCAATAGTAAAATTATAAAATTAATAGTAAAAAAACTATGATATCAGCAATCTAAAAACTATAAATTCAATAGGTATTAACTATGTAACCGACAAAATCAATAGTATGTAACCAAAAAAATAAAAAGTACAACATCTATTAAATCAATCAAACCAATAGTATAACAACCATTAAATCAAAGGTATGAAAACTATAAAATTAATATTATAAGAATTATAAAATATATATAGTATAAAAACATTAGATCAGTAGCAATAAAACTATAATATCAATAGTATAAATAATATAAAATCAATAGTATAAATAATATAAATGTTTACAGGTTAAATACACTATTTAATTTATAACTATAATAGTTAATACCATAGAATACATTAGGAATTTTTATTCTACATAATGCTATAATATACTATATAATAGTACAATAAAATTAAAAACAGTAATAATTAATACAATATTAGGAGTTTCTATTCAATAGATATTTTATTATCAGAGTGTACACAAAGTGTGTGCAATGCATGATAATACTTTTTTGTGGCTACTGGAATTTAATTTATTTAAATAATAAACACAACTACACCAACATATATACTGAACGAAGGACAGAACGACAGACAGACAGGCAGGCGATCGGCGCACAGACCAACCAACCGCATTGCATTGCCGTTCATATTTGCGGCGGATTTATAGATGGATTTTTAATTAAGTGTATGAGATGATAATAAAAGTACATTAAAAATGCATTGCATACTTTTAGTCACTTTTAAATGGGTGTTGAATTTTTAGTTTGGTGGAAAAAGGGCAACAAAAATGTTAATCAATAATGCACAAATTACAGAAAAAACAAGAGATATAAATAATGTGACACAGTATTTTAAATATATTAATAATTTCATATTTTTATGTATTGAATACGTAGTTTAATTATTTTATTATTTGACAACTAGATTTTTTAAAGTTTATTATTTTAATTGATTTACTTAAAATATTAAGATGTTTATCGTAAATTTTAATATTCGTTTAAAAAAAAAAACAAACTAAAAATAAATCGAAAGTTCATTAATATTTAAGGTACAATAAATGTACTCTAAATATTCATTTAAAATTCAAAAATTCATTTAAAATTTAAATATTTAGTAAAATAAAATACAAATATTTAAACCATGAAATGATCATTTATATTCACATTTTACTAGAAATGGAAATATTTAATTAATACTAATGTACATATACTAAAGGGTTTTTCAACAGGGACGCTACAAAAGTAGAGCGACAAGGACAGCAAACGACGCCATATTTCTTGCCGCGCTTTTAACATTTCTCTTCAGTAAGGTTTGCCATTTCATGATGGAAGGATATACGAATTCGAATTTCGGTAGTGAATTTTAATAATTTCAACTTGTTGGCTCGTATATCTTTCCATCATGAAATGGCAAACCTTACTGAAGAGAAATGTCGAAAGAGCGGCGTCGTTTGCTGTCCCGGCGTCGTTTGCTGTCCCGGTCGCTCTACTTTTGTAGCGTCTCTGTTGAAAAACCCTTGAAAAAAACTTTTGTAGCACTCTTATTGAAAAATCCTTTACCTTTTTTTAATATATTTAGTTTTTTTTTAATCATTTCTTGAATTAAATTATTCAAAAGTTTACCAAAAATTTAATTGTTCGATTAAATATTCTAAAAATAAATTATTTAAAAAAAAATTATTATATTCTATAAAATTTTAAATGTTCACTAAAATTCAAATGTTCATTAAATTCAAATATTCACTAAATAAAATTAAAATCCTCACTAAAAATTTAAATGCCTACAAAAAATTTAAATGTTCATTAATACTACAAATGTTCACTAAAAATTCAAAAATGTATTCACCTAAAATTCAAATGTACATTAAATTCAAATGTTCACTAAAAAAAAAACTCAAATGATCACTAAAAATTTAAATGCTTACTAAAAATTTAAATGTTCACTAATAATTTAAATGTTCACAAAAAATACAAATATTCACTAAAAGTTTAAAAGTTCACTAAAAATTTTAACTTTCATTAATACTACAAATGTTCAGTTAAAATTCAAATGTACATTAAAAATTTAAATGCTCACTAATAATTCAAATGTTCACTAAAAATTTAAATGCTTACTAAACATTTAAATGTTCATTAATATTTCAAATGTTCACACAAAATTCAAATATTCAATAAAAGTTTAAATGTTCACTAAAAATTTAAATTTCATTAATACTACAAATGTTCACTAAAAATTCAAAAATGTTTTCATCTAAAATTCAAATGTACATTAAATTCAAATGTTCACTAAAAAAAAAACTCAAATAATCACTAAAATTTTTAATGCTTACTAAAAATTTAAATGTTCACTAATAATTCAAATGTTCACACAATATACAAATATTCACTAAAAGTTTAAAAGTTCACTAAAAATTTTAACTTTCATTAATACTACAAATGTTCAGTTAAAATTCAAATGTACATTAAAAATTTAAATGCTCACTAAAAATTCAAATGTTCACTAAAAATTTAAATGCTTACTAAAAATTTAAATGTTCATAAATATTTCAAATGTTCACACAAAATTCAAATATTCAATAAAAGTTTAAATGTTCACTAAAAATTTAAATTTCATTAATACTACAAATGTTCACTAAAAATTCAAAAATGTTTTCATCTAAAATTCAAATGTACATTAAATTGAAATGTTCACTAAAAAAAAACTCAAATGATCACTAAAACTTTAAATGCTTACTAAAAATTTAAATGTTCACTCATAATTCAAATGTTCACACAAAATACAAATATTCACTAAAAGTTTAAAAGTTCACTAAAAATTTAAACTTTCATTAATACTACAAATGTTCACTAAAAATTCAAATGTACATTAAAAATTTAAATGCTCACTAAAAATTCAAATGTTCACTAAAAATTAAAATGCACGCTAAAAATACCAATGTTCTTAAAAATTAAATGTTCACTAAAAATTCAAATGTTCACTAAAAATTAAATGTTCACTAAAAATTCAGATGTTCATTATAAATTCAAATTGTTACAAAAATTTAAATATTTTCTAAAAAGTTCACTACAAACTGAAATACTCATTAACACAAAATTTTACTGTTCACTATTAATTCATATTTGCACAAAATATTCCACTAAAATATTGAGAAACTATTTAGAATCTTCATTATAATTTAAATGTTCCTTTTTTTCCATAGAAAAAAAAGAACATGTACAAAAAAAAATAATATAAATTCACAAAAAATTCAAATGTTTAACAAAAATTCAATTATTTACCTACTTAAAACTTCACTAAATATTCAATTAACAAATTTAAATATTTCATTAAAAAAAAATCAGGTATTCGCTATAATTAAAATGTTTACAATAATTTAAATTTTGACATATAATTTAATGAAAACTTTATATAAAAATTTATGTTTTTGCTAAAAATGTAAATTTTAATTACACTTTTTTAATATTTAGAAATACAAATTAATTCAAACATAAATTTTTATCAACAATTTTAAATTTTATAAATTTGCATATAGTAGAAAAAAACAAAATGAAAAAATTAAAATTTAACATAAAGTTTTAAAATCTTAAATAACTTCTCAAATCTCTAAATATTGTATTTATATGCAAAATACTTTAATTGTTAGTTACTCACAAAAATGTATACGTCACATTTTTGTTATTGTTTTTAGTCAGTTTCCGTTCGTCTTGGGGCTTACCCTAAAGCGCTAAACAAAACTTCGATTGCATTGATAAAACTTACTTTGCAAATACGGCTTGAAATTGCATTGCTTTATTTTTTGTTAAATTTGATTTTTTTTCCATTTATTTTTATAACTTTTGTTTAGACTTCTTTGGGGGATGATTCATGATTCATCAAGTATGCAAGGCAAGTCTCGAACGTGTTCGATGTTGCGCAGTCTGTTAGTTTTTGCAAAAATGTTTTTTCATTGGCAATGAGCACAAACAAAATGTTAACCAAAGACGGCGACATAAGGTCGTGACAATTTTGGCTTTTTTTTCTTTTATAAAAAAAAATATAAATAACGCAAAATTAAAAAAAAAAAAAAAAGATTTTCCCGTACCGGGAATTGAACCCGGGCCTCCCGGGTGAGAGCCGGGTATCCTAACCACTAGACAATACGGGATTAATATGTGCATGCTCAAATAAATATTTGAATCAAAGTCTAAATTTAGATCATCTAGAGTTAATAAGAATAGAAATTGACATTAAATAATACATCCAAGACAAAAATTTTTGAAATTTTCCTAGAATATTTTGGACATATTTCTGGAATAATAGATACATTTTGAGGAATTGTAAACAGACTCTCAACACATTTAGTAGATGAGCAGAAAATAGACCACTTAAAAATTTAACAGTGCCCTGAACCTGACAAACATTAAAATTCAAAGAAAACCACAATAAAAAAACACACAAAATTAAAAGATAACGAGTTGGGAAAGTTAGGTCACATGGGTAAGTTCGGTCACATGGGGCGGATTTTTATAGTCGGTCGGGCCCGACTATGGAATACCCTACACCTTTGGTGGGGATATTAACCCTCAGAATATCATTCATATACCAGATTTACGTCTTATATCCCCATAAATTAAAAAATTATATAAAGTATAAAAACAAAAAAAAAAAAATTTTTAAATGTAATTGGGCGGACCACGCCTATATTTAAAATTTTGAAAGGCTAATATTTCATAGATTTGATTTTAATAATTTACGGATCAAATTTCCACTATGAAAACCCGGGAAATAATGAAAAAAAAATGTGGGCGGATCACGCCCATTTTTGGGCCACATATTTTTAGGTGAATTCTAACAATACGTTTTAAATTTTATAACTATATATTGAATACTTTTCGAGTTATTAGTCCCGAAAGAGTTATATAAAATTGACTTGTATGGGAGGTGGGCGTGTCCGTTGACCGATTTGGCTCATTTTCAAACTCGGTTCCTACTTTTGGCTAAAATATATTGAGACAAAATTTCATCGCATTCTGATCAGTATTTCTCAAGTTATTCTGTATTCGGACAGCAAGACAGCAAGACAGCAAGACGGACAGACAGACAGACAGACAGACAGACAGACAGACAGACGGACATGGCTAAACGGACTCGGGTAGTGATGCTGATCTAGAATATATATACTTTTCCATACCGGACACGCCTCCTAAGGGGCGTTACAATATATGCACAAAGTTAATATACCCTGTACCTCATAGGTGTAGGGTATAAAAACAAAACTAAAAGAAATAAGAAACAAATAAACAAATCAAAATAACACTAACGAGAAAAACAGACCCAAAATCACAAGAAAATCAAAAACAAAATCAAAAATACAAAACACAAAATCAAAAGAAAACCACAATAATAAAAGAAAAGAAACAAAAACAGAAACAGAAAGAAATAAAAACATAAACAAATTTAAAAATATAAATCCAAATGAAAAAAAAAATACAAAAGGAAATGTAAAAAAATTTTAAGGTAAATTCAAAAACATACGTAGAAACAAAAATCCAAAATTATAAGAACAAACGCAAAAACAAAAACACAAAATTAAAACCAAAAACAAAAAAATATGCAATCAACAAAAAAACACCAAAATAAAAACAAAACGAAAATCCAGGTATATAAAAAAACCGAAACAAAAACACTTAAAACAAAAAACCATAAATATTAAAATTAAATGCAAAAGAAAAGCCAAGAAAAAATAAAGCAAGAGCAATCAAATAATAAAAAACAAAGGCAACAACTAAATAAAAAGCAATACAAACAAAAAATAAATATAAAATATAAAATATAAAATATAAAATATAAAATATAAAATATAAAATATAAAATATAAAATATAAAATATAAAATATAAAATATAAAATATAAAATATAAAATATAAAATATAAAATATAAAATATAAAATATAAAATATAAAATATAAAATATAAAATATAAAATATAAAATATAAAATATAAAATATAAAATATAAAATATAAAATATAAAATATAAAATATAAAATATAAAATATAAAATATAAAATATAAAATATAAAATATAAAATATAAAATATAAAATATAAAATATAAAATATAAAATATAAAATATAAAATATAAAATATAAAATATAAAATATAAAATATAAAATATAAAATATAAAATATAAAATATAAAATATAAAATATAAAATATAAAATATAAAATATAAAATATAAAATATAAAATATAAAATATAAAATATAAAATATAAAATATAAAATATAAAATATAAAATATAAAATATAAAATATAAAATATAAAATATAAAATATAAAATATAAAATATAAAATATAAAATATAAAATATAAAATATAAAATATAAAATATAAAATATAAAATATAAAATATAAAATATAAAATATAAAATATAAAATATAAAATATAAAATATAAAATATAAAATATAAAATATAAAATATAAAATATAAAATATAAAATATAAAATATAAAATATAAAATATAAAATATAAAATATAAAATATAAAATATAAAATATAAAATATAAAATATAAAATATAAAATATAAAATATAAAATATAAAATATAAAATATAAAATATAAAATATAAAATATAAAATATAAAATATAAAATATAAAATATAAAATATAAAATATGAAATATAAAATAAAATATAAAATAAATTAAAAACTAAAACTAAAACAAAGGCAATAAATAAAAAAATAAAAAGCAATAACAAAAATAAATAAAATCAAAACAAAACCAAAAATATCAACAAAAAATTAAAAAATAAATATAAAAAACTAAAATATTAACAAAAAATTAAAAAAAAAAACAAAAGTAAAAACACTAATACTAAATAATAACAAAAAAAATCAATAAAGAAGTTGTTTTAAAACGAGTTTAAAAAGAGTTATGAATGAAAGCATTTCAAATTTAAATAAATATTAAACGTTTAAAACGTACTTAAAAATAGTACAAAAGTTCTTTACTGTTCATACAGACACCGACGCTTGTGAATTGTTGTTAATACTGTGGTTGTTGTTGTTGTAAAGTCGCTGGTGGCAACCGCATTATCTAAATTCGCGTCCAACTTCCGATTTGCTTTAACCGCAACATACCAAGCAACAACAGCAGCAGCAACAACATAACCCTGTGGTATGTGTTGCATAGTTTTTGTCGGCGACGAAATAAAAAAATAAACAGCGTGAATTACGTTGACAAAACAACTGCTGCCGCTGCTGCTGGGCGAAAGAAGTAGTAGAGGGCGTGGCGACGCCAACGGGCAAAGACTCAGGACCCGGCATAGATATGGTTGCCAACAAATAATGTATCGCGGCGGCACAACGATTTGGATATTTGTGGCAACATAAGTGAAGTTCTCGCCAAACACACAGACACATATCAAACGCACACATACAAAAAGACAGACAGACAGGCAGACAGACAAACATACAGACACATTGAGCCATACAAATAGATGATATTTAAGTTCCGAAACGTGGTCTACCAAACCACTAAAGGATTTATAGCATCCAGAGCAACCGAAAATAAGTGATTTATGATGTTTTTCTGTTGCAATAGAGCAGCAGAAGCTGCAGGAGATTCGTTGGCAGCAGGAAGCGTTGATGTTGCTACGCTTGTTGTTGGTGCGACAATGATGTTGCTACTGCTACTGCTGCTGGGTTTTAGGGTGCTCCCAGTGCTCTGTTGCTGCTTCGACTACTGCTGTTGCCAGCTAGATATGCGTGGAATATGTCGAATGTGCAAATATGGTAATAATGGCAATATATAGGATAGATATATATATATTGTAAATAGAAATTTAATGCAGACATTGATATTTGCACACATTTGTTGCTTTGCCGAATGCTGTGCCCAGCATTTTGGGGAATGAAAATATAGGGGGCTGAATGGCAAAGACAAAAGTTCGATAGAGCGCAACGGAAACTTTTTGAAAATTCAAGTGCGGTTTTTGAGGTTTCAAAGTTTTCTGCATATTTTCGAAATGTGGTACACCAAATGTTAAAGCGCCGAAAATGTTGATTTCCATTAAATGTTTGCAAGTGTAATGCATGCGAAATATGTAGAATACAAAATTTAAAATAAATAAACATTTGGTAAACATAGAGCTCGACAAATTAGTTTTTGCATTACTCTATTTTAAGGTCGACTAAAAACAAACAATAAATATTAAATTTTTTGGATATAGCTTAAAAAATAATGATATAACATATACTAAGAACAAAATCTCAAAAATACTATTAAAATTTGTCAATAGAACAGTTATTGTTTTAATAGTATACAATAAATAAATATTTTTCATACAAACTATATAATAATTTAATAGTATTTTGTAGTATTTAATGGGATTTAATGGTTGAACTAATAGTTTATCATATTGACTAATTTCAATAGTAAAAACTATTAATTTTATGGTATGTTTCATCTGACCGTATATTTGAAACACTATACACATTTTAAATATAGATTTTTCGAATGCCAAGTATATTTTTTAATTCCAAGTAAAATAAATTTTGTATGACAGCTTAGTTCAAGGAAGAAATTAGAAATAAGTTACAACTCATGAAATTTTTTATTGATGGAGATGAAATTAAATTCTTCAATTCAAGAAGACTATTATATCTGTTAGTTTTAAAATTAACTTATTTTATTGAAGAAGAATATTCACGATTAATTTTTAATCTTTTAACTTTTTTTATTTTGGCTTTAAAGTATATCACTCAGAACACTTCTTGTGTTCGTGATTCACTCCATGTAGAAACATTTACATAGTGTCTTTAAACAGGAAAATTTTCTTAATATTGAGAAATTTCGTTTTTCAAACTATGATTCATTGTAACGAAGAACAATTCATAATATTAATAACTACAAAACATTAATGTTATGAATTCACTATTAATTTGATGATGTACATCATATTGAAGAATGCTGTTCATTAAACCAAATTTCAATTAAAAAATTTGTCCATACTTCGGCACTTACTGCATCAAAAAAAACGCAAAAACAAACACAAAATAAAAACAAATAGAAAAAGAAAAGCAAAAGTAAAAACAAAAAAATTAAAAAAAAAAATCAAAAAAACGCAGAAACAAACACAAAATAAAAAGAAATAGAAAAACAAAAGTATAAACACAAAAATAAAAATACAAAAAAAAAATAAAAAAAATCAAAATAAAAAAAAAAAAACAAAACCAAAAATACAATAAAAGCAAAAATACCCAAATCAAAACCCAAAGTAAAAAAAATCAAACACACAAAATAGAAAAATCTAAACACACAAAAGCAAAAAACAAGAAAATAAAGTAAAAATAAAAAAAAGCACGCAATAAAAAACAAAATAAAATACGCAAAAAATATAAAAATTAAAAAAAAAACACAAAGAAAATTTAAAACACTGATTTTGTACACAAAAATATTAAAGCAATAAGAAAAAGTCAATATCAAAAACAAAAACAGAAGCAACCAAATTTTTAAAAAAATGCAAAAAAAGGAAAAATCAAGAGAATAGCAAAAACGGGAAAAACACAAACAAACGGGAAAAAAATTAAAATGGGTTAAAAAAACTAAAAAAAAAAAACCCGTTGAGCAGCCCGGGTTCAAAATGCTAGTTTATTTATAATTTCAACTTTTTATTGATCAAAAATTATATATATTGTTACGAAAATTCAGTCTACGGAAAACTTTTCTACGAGCTCGTATCGCTGGATTGTGTACAAAATAAAAACGCACTTATATTTGGTTTTAACTAGTATTATTTCAACTAGTATTAATTAACTTTATTTATTTAAATAACAACTTAAAGAATAATCACTTATATCAACTGCTAAATTACTACAATTTATCTTTACAATGTTCACTCACAAGACGCACTAGTTCACTATTAAATCAGAACTGAAGTGAAGTACCTCAGATGCGGCTCCCTTATATACTGCATGCATCAGTTCGACACGTTTCGACAAGCTTCGACTTGTTTCGAGAACCTTCTACTCGTTTCGTGAATGACGCATCTATTGGCATCTCATTCGCACTCATGTGTTTTAATGCGCTGATCTTCCATCTGTTTCTCGCACACTGCCTCAGTGCGCTGAATGATCTTCCGTCTCTTTCTAACACATGCTTAGTGCGCTGAATTGTCTTGCGTCTCATTAATTATTGTTGAATGCTTGCACAGTGGGCCAAATTACCTCTTTTCGTAACAATATAAAAAAAATTACTAAAAAAAAAAATATTTTTTTCGAACCTATTTTTATACCCTACACCTATGAGGTACAGGGTATATTAACTTTGTGCATATATTGTAACGCCCCTTAGGAGGCGTGTCCGGTATGGAAAAGTATATATATTCTTGATCAGCATCACTACCCGAGTCCGTTTAGCCATGTCCGTCTGTCTGTCTGTCTGTCTGTCTGTCTGTCTGTCTGTCTGTCCGTCTTGCTGTCTTGCTGTCTTGCTGTCTTGCTGTCTTGCTGTCCGAATACAGAATAACTTGAGAAATACTTATCAGAATGCGATGAAATTTCGTCTCACTATATTTTAGCCAAATGTAGGAACTGAGTTTGAAAATGAGCCAAATCGGTCAACGGACACGCCCACCTCCCATACAAGTCACTTTTATATAACTCTTTCGGAACGAATAACTCGAAAAGTATTCAAGGTATAGTTATAAAATTTAAAACGTATTGTTAGAATTCACCTAAAAATATGTGGTCCCAAAATGGGCGTGATACGCCCACATTTTTTTTTCATTATTTCCCGGGTTTTTATAGTGGAAATTTGATCCGTAAATTATTAAAATCAAATCTATGAAATATTAGCCTTTAAAAATTTTAAATATAGGCGTGGTCCGCCCAATTATATTTTTCAATTTTTTTTTTTAGTTTTTTATACTTTATATACATTTTTTAATTTATGGGGATATAAGACGTAAATTTCTGATATATGAATAATATTCTGAGGGTTAATATCCCCACCAAAGGTGTAGGGTATTCCATAGTCGGGCCCGACCGACTATAAAAATCCGCCCCATGTGACCGAACTTACCCATGTGACCTAACTTTCCCAACTCGTTAAATTTATTTTCGAAATATAATAAAAAAAGAAAAGCCTTAAGGCTTATTAAAGTAATAGAATGAAAGCAATAATAAAAATTGTATGCATTTATGCAAAACACATGAACATTTGCATTCTATCGCGTATAAGATTATTGACAAATACTTAATTTTATTGTTGTGCAATTCAATTTAATTTTCCCTCAAAATGCACTTTGATGACAGTGCCGATTAAAATAATAATTTGCAAGGCACAAAACTCCATTAATATGAAAATTATCTGCGTTGCATTTTTTTTTTTGTGTTCCCATCTTAAGAGCGCCGCACATTTGTGATCATCTTGATGTTTTACGTGATGCATTGCGTTAAAATGAAATTTCATTTAAAATTTCGCAAACTTCATGCGTAAAATCATCAACTCTGCTTAACAATTCCGGTCACATGCAACAGCCTCGGAATTTTTATTGGAAAATATATTTTGCAAACAACATAACATTAAAACGTAACGTTATAACATAACGACATACAATATACCAAATGTGAATGTGTACGCAATATGCTTTGTGATAAAATATCCTTAAAGCGCATTTAATATGCATTAATATACATTGATTTGATGACATTTCGTAGATGTTGTTGCTGCTATTGCCGTTGTCAGTTGCTGGCATGTTGCTGTCACAAACAAAGAGGGCGCCTCAAAAAATATAATATTAAAATATTAAAAATATGGCCATTTGCTTGGTTTTTGATTACTTTTGTTTTGCAAAATCGTTTGGCGAAAAAAAAAATGAAAAAAAAAATCTATTTTATAGCACAATCGAAAACGTTTCGTATGCTAAGAGGGTACAAATCCAATTTCAATTTTGGAGTATGAGAATTTTTCGTTATGCCGTCGAAGAAGATGTTTCAGCATATTTTATTGATAAGGAAAATTGCATTATTTTATGTTAAGGCATCTTTAGAAACATTAATTTCATTACTATGTTGTAGAGAATTTTTGAGTACGAATGTTTTCAAAGTTATTAGTTTCATGGTAACGTTTTATTGAAAGTAAAGTATTTGTATAATTTGTATAAATTAGAATATTTTAATAAATATTTTTTGGATTGGATATATATAAATGAATAATATGATGATATAATATGATATGTGGTAAATATAGCAAATTTACTACGTTCGTAATGGAATGTTAAATTGCAGCATATGTGTTACAATTTATGTTAATATTATATACTAATTTTTCCATAATATTTATTGGGGATTTATGAGTTAATTGTAGCTGATTTCTTATTAATAATTAATTAAAAGAAATTTTAATAAAGAAATAATAAAACGAGTTGGGAAAGTTAGGTCACATGGGTAAGTTCGGTCACATGGGGCGGATTTTTATAGTCGGTCGGGCCCGACTATGGAATACCCTACACCTTTGGTGGGGATATTAACCCTCAGAATATTATTCATATATCAGAAATTTACGTCTTATATCCCCATAAATTAAAAAATGTATATAAAGTATAAAAAACTAAAAAAAAAAATTGAAAAATATAATTGGGCGGACCACGCCTATATTTAAAATTTTTAAAGGCTAATATTTCATAGATTTGATTTTAATAATTTACGGATCAAATTTCCACTATAAAAACCCGGGAAATAATGAAAAAAAATGTGGGCGTATCACGCCCATTTTGGGACCACATATTTTTAGGTGAATTCTAACAATACGTTTTAAATTTTATAACTATACCTTGAATACTTTTCGAGTTATTCGTTCCGAAAGAGTTATATAAAAGTGACTTGTATGGGAGGTGGGCGTGTCCGTTGACCGATTTGGCTCATTTTCAAACTCAGTTCCTACATTTGGCTAAAATATAGTGAGACGAAATTTCATCGCATTCTGATAAGTATTTCTCAAGTTATTCTGTATTCGGACAGCAAGACAGCAAGACAGCAAGACGGACAGACAGACAGACAGACAGACAGACAGACAGACAGACAGACAGACGGACATGGCTAAACGGACTCGGGTAGTGATGCTGATCAAGAATATATATACTTTTCCATACCGGACACGCCTCCTAAGGGGCGTTACAATATATGCACAAAGTTAATATACCCTGTACCTCATAGGTGTAGGGTATAAAAAATGAGAAATAGTTCATGTAGATTTTGAGGTCAACTATGTTGACAGAGCCTATTTTAAAAAATAGAACTGATGGAAAAAATTTAGTAATTTTGATCGTTAGGGTGGACTATTCTCTACATAACCGTAAATCATTTTCTTATTTATCATTAGTTCTGAAATGCTAAAAAATCCTCATAATATAGTCTAAAAAAAATCGAGTTTAGATACAAATATCTTAAAAACAATGCAATATATTAATATTTTTTGGTATATTGTAATTAGTCTAGACAATTAAAAGAAAAAATGCGTTTACAATTTTTTGAAAAACTTTTTGTGTAAGTGTCAGAATTTTCTTTATTCTAAATAGCGGCTGAAAAGGGCCTTAAAAAGCAGCAACTGCGAACTATATAGAATTTATGTATGGGCAATCATGGCAAGTATTTTTTTTTTTTTTGTTTAGTAGAGCAGAGTTCGGAAAGTCACATAAATGAATATACATAATGACTCACTCATGCATAATCCGCATAAGTGAGAAAGCACACATTTAAATTTACAACACACGACATGAGTGAGTAAGAGAAAAAGATCCGACTTACTCTCTACTCATAAATGGATAATCATCGGAGAGTAAAAACTTTACTACTCATGAGTGCTGTCTTCAACTCATTTATTTCTCTCCTCACGAGGGAGTAGCATAAAAGTACAAGGCCGAATTGTATAAACATGGTGCTCATTTTTTGTATGTATGCAACGAAGAAGCGGTGTTGCCAGACGAGTTGCGTTGAAATTTAAAACTTTTTATTTTATAAATAATGCCCGATTTACATTAGCTGCATTCAGCGATCTCAACAGTTTCGAAATTGCCGTTTATAATTATTTGAGTTAAAATTTGATTGAATGTCATCGAATGTTATCGATAACAAAACATGGACAGGTCTGATTTTATGAATGAAATAGCACAATGGAAGAAGTTATTAAAAATCAATCCCAAATGATCCGTATTCCGTCTATGAATTAACAGTCACAAAAAAAATATATTTTTTTATTTAACGCGAACATCACGGTGACTTGACTTATGTAGTCCAGCATTGAATTTAAATTTGTATAAAATTAGTTTTAAACTTCAGAACGTAATTTTTTAACTGTCAAGTTTTATGGATTAAGGTATATGTCAATCGATAGGCACTTTAAAACAAACATTTAATGCCTTTACATAAATATTTTATCTTGTACATATAAAAAGTTATAGCAGAAAACAATATCAATTATATAATTTTACACAACATTTCAAAAATACCTCAGATGGGAAGATTCCAGCAGAAATGGCAATAATGATTATACACTTTGCAAGCCTGTACAGTGAGTAGATCAACACATTATCTTTGTCCTTGAACAAATATGAGTTGACTAAAAGTAAGAGTTTGCTTCTTGCACTCTCTCATGTGTAATGCGGATGGAGAGGTGAAACGCAAAACTCTCTTGTAGCAAAATCTCTACTCACAAAACGCGAATCTCTTATGAGTTGTGAGCTTGCCGTATATTTTCTGGCTACTCACTCATGAGGTGAGTAGCAACGAGAAAAAAATATTTTGCAAAACTCATGAGTTTGAGTGAGCGTGAGTGAGGATTTCCGAACTCTGGAGTAGAGTTATAATCAAATATGCATTAAAATGCTTTGAAAAAGAATAAAATTAAGGTGCTTGGTGAGGGGAACAGCGCGAATATAAGTTCGTGTGAACTGCAAAAACTCTCAGTCGATCACGCTGCCACCGTTTCCCAAAAAATGCACTGAAAAATTAAAATGTTTGAAGTGGAGTGGAAATATTAATTGTTGTTTTTTAATTTTATAGAGAAAACGAATTGGGAAAGTTAGATCACATGGGTAAGTTCGGTCACATGGGGCGGTGAATATATTAGTGCTATAATTTGGTGGGATAATTTTTAATAATTTACGACTAAAATTTCCACTACAAAAAATCGGCAGCAAATTCTAACAATAAGTTTGAAATTTTAAAAATATATATGTAATACTTTTCGAGTTATTCGGTCCTAAATAGTAATATTAAAGTGAGTTGTATGGGAGGTGGGCATGTCCGTTGAACGATTTTGCTCAAATCCAAACTCCGAACGATTTTTTTGCTAAAACGTATTGAAACCAAATTTCATTGCATTCTGACTATTATTTTTTAAGTTATCTTGTATCCGGTCAGACAGCAAGGCAGCAAGACAGACAAATGACGGACGGACATGGCTAAACGGACTCGGGTAGTGATGCTGATCAAGAATATATATACTAAGGGGCGTTACAATATATGCACAAAGTTAATAAACCCTGTACCTCATAGGTGTAGGGTATAACGAGAATACATGTACTTCGAGTAATTTACAATAGAGATAGATGGTTTTGTCTAGAAAGGAAATATTATAAATTAAATAAACAATATATTAAGAAAATACATTCATTTTAAAAATACATATTTTAGAAATATATATATATATATATATATATATATATATATATATATATATATATATATATATATATATATATATATATATATATATATATGTTTATATATTTGTCATACAGCATTATTCATATAATGTTGTATGAATTATTATAATGAATTATATTATTAAATAAATCTAAAATATTTATCGTTAAAATAAATTTTATTCAATGAATTATATTATTAAATAAATCTAAAATATTTATCGTTAAAATAAATTTTATTCAGTGTAAACTCACAGTCATTTGTAACAAATAACCCTGTAGAAATTGTGAAATAGAATTTTTGACAATTTTTTTGTTTTTAAATCTGAAATAAAATTATTACAAAATATTGATATATAATGTTAATTTATTTATTTACCGGGGGATTGCGGCAGCTTATGTTTGTAGTTTTGTTTGATTAAAATAAAAATAGACATGTTTACATGCACAATTGAAACGTACAGTTTAAAAATACTTCTAGTATCGTTAAAAATATAATTTTTAGGTTGTTTTTTATTAGATACATGTAAATCATGAGTGATTTAATTAAATGTATAAAAATAAATTCAATTTAAGAAATAGTCAACAATTTATATTTCGTACTGGGGTTGCATGCGTATAATTGAAGTCGACTGCACACAGTGGAACATAGTATTTTAAGTATGATTTAAATATTTATATTATTATTTATTATTGTATACTTTATATAAGAACGATAAATGTATAGTATAATAAATATTGTAAATTAAAAAACCTCAAGTAATAATTTGCTTGACACTTTTGCAATAGCATTTTTTATCCACTTGTCTTTTTTTATGAACGGAATAAGAACATATCATGCCAAAGGGGCGAATGTGCAATTTTTGACATTTACGTTTTTTTTACATTTTTTAATGTAGTTTATCCTCAAGTATGCTGTGCCAAAATCGCGTGTCATTTTGATAGATATTTCTAGGACGAATCTTTTGGTTTTTTCGCCATAACTTTTTATTGGAATAAGATAAAATAGTGGTGTAAAGGCATTTATTATTTGTATTAAAAGAACCTATCGATCTGCATCATTAATTAAAAATATTTAGCCAAACATTAATTTGCAATTTGTTATTTGCAGGAAAAAATGTTAGGCAAAATATTTTTAAATAATGATTCAATTCGATAGGTGCTTTAAAAACAAACAATTAATACCTTTACAGCACTATTTTATCTTGCACCATTAAAGAGTTATGGCGAAAAAACGAAAAGTTTCGCCCTTTTGGCATGACAAGTTTTTTAATTTTTCCAATACCTTAGTTTTTTTGCTTTAATTTTTTATTGGTGCATTTTATTTTGCCAAACATTTTTTCCTGCAAATAACAAATGGAAAATAAATGTTTGACAAAATATTTTTAATTAATTATGCCAATAGGTAGGTGCTTTAAAAACAAACAATTAATGCCTCTACATTACTATTTTATCTTGCGCTAATAAAATGTTATAGCATAAAAATCAAAAATATTTGCGTTTTGATCTGGATATAGCCTAACAAAATACGTATTTATAATTCAGTAGGTTGTCCAAATCTAAAGATATTTTATATACTTTATAATAATGGACGAATAAACTAAAATAACAGAAAAAATTAAATAAATAAAATTTGATTTCCCAACATTTTTAAAAATGCACATTTGCCCCTTTGGCATGAGAGTGACGATATAACCTTGGTATTATCAAAAATTATAAATTTTCACAAAATATGGTATTTTTGGATAATTCTATGTACATTTTTTTCCAAAACTTCGAATTATTTTTTTGTCAGGTTTTGTTTTACTTTGTTACACCGTAGTCTCACCGCACTCTCCCTCTCTTCAGTGTTGCACAATTTCTTAAGTAAAATAGGGCAGAAATGTGAAATAAATAATTATTTTAGAATTCAGTTAAGTTCGAGATTTTAAACACTTTAGACACACATTTTATATCCCAAAACATTTTGCAAAATAATAAATAATTAATTTTTGTTTTTGCATGCGAAAATTATATAAATGTTATGAGAAAAAAAATTATAATTATTTAAAGTGATAAAATTTGTATATTTTAATAATTCATAATAATTAGCAATAAGCAAAAATAATTAAACTCTTAAATAGACATTTAAATTTCCCGGAATTTCTAAAAATGCAACGCTAAAATCCCCGCTCACTTCTGTCCGTAGATACCCCACGCCAAGCACTCGATTGCCCGTAAAGTCAGCTGCGGGCAGGCGAGTTGGGCATCCCTAGAAATAGGATTCATAAATATGTATATTAAGAAATTGTAAAAAAATGTTACTACGAACGTAGTAAAATTTTGCATTTAATCAAATCTGTTTTTAAATTTATATATTATAAAGTAAAACAAACAACTAATAAATTTACATAAACTATTTGGAAAAAGTATGTTTTAAAATGAAATATAAAATCTTTTAAATTTACTACAACCGTAGTAGAATATATAAACTACTACAATATGTTTTAATAACACATTCTAAATCTCAATACATGTCTTCTAAAACTAACCAAAGATCGATTTCCATTTAATTCGTGCCTGCATCTGTAGATTGAGTGACATTTTAATATAACGTCACAAAACCCTCTGACTGTATGCGTTTCAGATCAATGAAGCGTGACTAACCTGACAAGTTGGCACATGAACACATACGTCGTCGTCATCATCGTCATCGACGTCGAACCAATCAACAGCAATGTCAATCAATGTAGACGTCAAACACGCGCCTACAACAACGAAAATGTCTCCGAACGTCTCACAAATAATAAAAAAAAAGTGCACATTCATTTTTTGACAGCTTCATTCCGGTCCAGATAATAATCACAAAATAATTGCTGAAAGAAATAGCTCTATAGCTCTATATATTGGCAAATTTAAGGCAACACAAAAAATGTGAGGCTTTCGGCAAAATGTTGACAACATTATGTGCATGCATAAAAGTCACCACTTATACACAGAGAAAAACTCTACGAAAATAGGAAAATTCAACTATATATTTGTGAATTTGTTTGTATTTGTTTCAAGGTGGAGTATGTCGATAGTTATTACAGTGATATCAATATGTTTTACAGCAGGGTATACACCCAGTTCAAATTTTTATACACACCACACCAAAATTCACCACATCAAAATTCACCACACTTAAATTCACCACACCAAACCGAAACTCACCACACTATAACTCACCACACTAAAACTCACCACACTAAAACTCACCACTCTTAAACTCACCACACTAAAACTCACCACACTAAAATTCCACACATAAAAACTCAACAAACTAAAACTCACCTAAGTAAAACTTTTACTGGGAAAAACTCTACGAGAAAGACACGTCCACAACGAAGCTCGAGCTATTTTTGAAGCTACACCAACATAGAAAAGACATATTCATTTGGTAATCAGTTTGTAACACCCCGAAGAATATGGAAATATATTGAAAGTTAACACCCCGAAGGATATGGAAATATATTGAAAGTTCGCTTTATTGTTGTCCGTCTGTCTGTTTAAACTACGAATACCGAAAAACTACAAGAGTTAAATCAATGAAACTTCAAAGTTGAATAACTTAAACATCTTCGCAGTCTGGTATTGACTGCGGTCAATTAAATTCTGTGAGACTAAGGATTTTTGTGATTACCATAAACTAATATAATTTCAACATTCTCTCAGTGTACATACGACACACATGCCCCATAAACAAACAACGATTGACCAATTGACCCGTCATCACTGTCTGCCAGCCGGCCGGACAACGGACGGCGTCGCGTCCACTGAACTCGTTGTTTGTGGCTCTACAACTTCCGGCGGAAGCGGTTACTGCATTGGCCTTGTCCATGCACTGCGTATGGGGCATAGAACGGAAATTGTTGTGGCATGCAGCCGATGATGTTGATGGTGATGGCGACAGGCTGATAAGAGAGAAAGCCTGCTGGATGGGGGGGCCACAAACAGATTGAATGGTATGGGAAACAAAATAAAACCTCATACTAGTAACTTGTATTGAAAATAACGAAAAAGACGAACAAAAAAAAAATAATCTGGCAAAAGATTTAATTTAGATATCAAAATCCAATTCATTATATGCGCTGCTGCGTCTATATGCAATGAGAGTAAAAGAGACTGAGTAAGAGAAATCTCTAGGAAGGTTGGAGCGTATGTCTTAATACAAAAAATGGAATGGACGACGCGCCGGCCCCCAAAGGAGTGTTTGGCGAATTTGCAGCATAAGCCGCAAAAACGTTAAATATGTCACTTGAAATGCGTACGAAATGTAGATAAATATTGGGGGGTACTTTTCGACTATAAGGCACCCCTGCATCAAAGAGAACCCAACATCGAAATCACCCCTGCAGCTGAGTCATATGTATGCGGAACTACTCGAAGATTCAGTACAATGCGTTGTGTTCTTGGCGATGTTTATCATCGTGAAATTTAGGTCGAGTGATGCAGCCACTGAACTTGGAGTTTTGGAGCATGCCACTTGCTTCGGGTGTCCCCCAAAAACATCTATTGTATTTGTCACTTTGAACTTAATAACCATGGCAAAAGTGGGTGTTGCCCAAGGGGAGCAGCAACCACACGGCTTATTGTTTCATGCCCACGCATAGCCAACACGCTGATAATAATCTTAAGATATTCGTAAGCCGATTACTTGACGTATAAGTAAGTTATAGCTAATGAAATTAAATTCATCGAATTGTGCTTTGAAATCGCATTTAATAAACATAAGATAAAGAAATAAAAAAAAACAAAAAAAAACAAAAAAAAACAAAAAAAAACAAAAAAAACAAAAAATAACGATCTCCCCGACGGGGAATTGAACCCCGGTCTCCCGCGTGACAGGCGGGGATACTGACCACTATACTATCGAGGATCTTATATAAAGTGTGCTACAAAATAAATATTACAAAAAGAGACAAAATATACTAATTTCGGCAAAATATACACTTTTTCGTCGCCAATTACATAATAGCAAAACCACGGATTTCCTTAGTAGTTTTGAATGAATTTTTAATTTACATTTACTACTGACTGAAAAAAAAAAGAATGGTAGTGGTTACTTAGTTGTCAATAATGTACTTACACGCTCTCCCAAACATAATTATGCAGGCATAACATACATCTTTGAAGCTTTATGCAAACAAAAATATTATTGCATTGCAAAACATATTGACAGAAAATAACATAATTTTGTTTTCGTTCAAACATATTTATATTCAGAATGAATAATTGTATTGCGAACATTTAAATGCTTGAATGAGAAAAACATTTTATTTACATGCAAACATATTGATGTTTACAATTCATTTTAACTGGAGAGAATATAAACGTTCAGTGAATTGCGGATTAATTGGATATTCTTAACAGAGATTGGAGCTATTTAACACATTCATCCACCAAAAACACGTTCTGATTAATTAGCCGATAAAAGTAGGCAGTGTTGTTGTTTATTTGTGATATCGTTATGACAAACATACATATAATTCAATTAAATAGATTTGTTAGTGTTTTTATTTGAAATTTATTTGAAAATGATGACACTTTTAGCAACCCTTTTTAGAATGATATAATTAGAACAGACAGAAAAAACATAGTGTTTATGATCGTTAGATTGGTTTATGCTATATATAAACATTCATAATTTTCTTGTTTACTTGTTATACAAAAATAGTCTAAAAAATCTAAAATTTTCGAGTTTAGTTTCAAATATTTAAAAAACTTATAGTAATAATAATAACTAGTTTATAACACACACGAAGACATGCGACGTACGACTGCAAAACTAAGAAGGTATAAAATAAAAACCCAAGCATATGTCCAAAACGAGACCTAGTGAAGCCAAGTAATTGAACTAACTGAATCTTTTTTAATCTATATAAATAAAACTCTTGGTCCGTCTGTCTGTCTGTCTGTCTGTCTGTCTGTCTGTTTGTTCCAGCATCACGTCTAAACCGCTTAACCGATTTAAATGAAATTTTGCCACAGGATACGAAGGAGTCCGGAGGGTGTCATTGGCTATATATGGGCGGGATTGGACAAAGCGGCGTGGTACCTCCCATACAACCAAAATTTTCAAAACGACATAACTCAGCACATACACAATCTAAAAAGATGAAACAAAAAACTAAAATTCACCACACTAAAACTCATCACACTAAAACTCACCACAATAAAACTCACCACGCTTAAACTCACCACACTAAAAATTCACAATACTAAAACTCACCACACCAAAACTCACCACACCAAAACTCACCACACCAAAATTCACCACACTAAAAACTCACCACACCGAAACTCACCACACTAAAACTCACCACACTAAAGATCACCACACTAAAACCCACCACACTAAAACTCACCATACTAAAACTCACCATACTAAAAACTCATCACACCGAAACTCACCAAACTAAAACTCACCACGCTAAAACTCACCGCACTAAAACTCACCACAACAAAACTCACCAAAAAAAAAAAACTCACTACACTACAAATTCACCACACTAAAACTCACCACACTAAAACACCAAAACTCACCACACTAAAACACACCACACTAAAAATTCAACACAATAAAACTCACCACATTAAAACTAACTACACTAAAACTTCTACTGGGAAAAACTCTACGGGGAAGAATTCTACCGGGAAGAGTTCTACCGGGAAGAATTCTACGGTAAAGCGTTCTATGGGAAAGAATTTTACGGCGAAGATTTCTACTGGGAAGAATTCTACGGCGAAATATTCTACTGTCGAAATTGTCTTTGAGAAAAGTTGTTTTGGCGGAGAATTATTATTTGGTTACTACATTTATAAAACCAATAAAAACTTCCACAGCGAAGAACGGGCCCCTGATATAAAAAATAATAATAATGTTTTTTTATATTAATAAAATCGCTATGAATTCACAAAATCTTGGCACGAGTCGTGCACGGGTCCAGCTAGTTTTAAAAATAAAAACATGAAAATTAATGTTGTCAACTCTGCACAGAGAGTAATTAACATTTTTATTAATTTTTAATACAGTATTTTTTCGGTGTATATCTTTAAAAAGAATCCTTTTTTAAAATATGAAACAAAAAAAAACAAAAAATTTCGCTGATTTATTACAACTTTTTGGTCCGCATCTCAATGGTATTTTGACGTCATCATATTTAATATTTTTTCAATAATTTTTTGTATTGATTTTTACAAGTTTTTTCAACCATCTCAAAAAAAAACTGAAGTATGATATAAATTTTGTACCTTCTTAAATTAAAAAGTAATGTTGGAACTCAAGCTTAAATAGTTTCCGATATATAACAGAAATGTAAAGAAGAAAAATCAGCAATAACATTTTTTTTTAATTTTATTAAATAATGGTTTCTGGAAAAATCTTACCAAAATCGAGATCATGTTATAATCTAGTTATAACCTTTAAAAAGTAAAATCAAATCATAAGTCATATTAAAGGTCATCTTAATTCCTCTAAAATGATACCTTAATTGAATAATTTTGTAAACTCCTTTTTAAGATAAACGCAAAAACTCAACCCACCTTTATGATTTTTTTACTTTTTTTCCCCATTTTAAGCAGTAATATTTCGAGAACCATGTAAGCTGGAGGTTAAAAATTTTTAATATTGCTTACCTTAGTATGAGATTATATTCATCTACAATTTTAACAATTTCCAAAGAAGATGAAGACTCAATTAATTATTATTTGTTGATTTAAAATGAAATATCTCCATTGATGAGAGAATTTTGTAATTTTTGGAAATAGTCGAAAAAAAAAAAAATTTGGTAAATGAATATTTATTGAAATCGAAAAGATTGAATTCACAACCCATGGTCGATTTGTTGTGGAATATTTAATTATAAATTTATTTTTATTAATTTATGAACTGTTTCCTGTATATTTAAATATTATTTGAAATAGAATATCTCAATTGCATATAAAATAAAAAATTATCACAAATGAGGTTATCAATTTAAAAAAAAATATTTTTTTTTGGAGAAATGATTTTATATTCCATCAAGCATACATAATTCTTTGCAGTACGCTCTACTATTTTGTAGTCACGGATTTTTCTATAGTTTAAGAATAGAATTTGTTATTTTTTATGGAAAACTTGAATGGTATAAATAGTTTGTCCACGTATGAAGAAATTTTCGAAATTTCATTGGTGCCTGTTTGTGGCTGTGTGTGTGGCTTTAGTGGCTCTTTAATTTAGTGTAGAGTGTTTCTTGTACAGTCCAAATATTTTGTAGCTGAATTTGCTAAAAACTTAAATTCCAAAACTATAGTTCAAATATTTCGTAGTTGGATTTGATAAAAACTTCAATACTAAAAAGTCTCAATGTATTATGAGTTATATTTCTTTGTCTGTTGACAAACATAAATTGGCTATAGTCTAATTTAAATCAAAATTAGGTTGTTTCGATATTAATCTATAGAGAAAACTTTTTAAATTTCTGAACTATAACAAATTTTTAACTAAAAGCCGTATTCTGGCATTTTCATGACAAAGTCTGCTCATTAAAATGTTGTCATTCACGGTGTCATGCCTTTGTTTAAAATAATTGTTACTGTATTCTACTTTAAATGTGACAAATTGAAACTCAACTCAGTGGTGAAAAGCATTTTTCAATATTAACTGTCAAAATATTAAAATTAAAATGTAAACAATTTTTAAATTTAAATATTCGAACATATTTCACGTGATATTTCCGCACTATTTGCAAAGAAAGGGGATTTATGCTACGTGCATTATGTTAATAGTGAGTTTCGGTCGTTTCTGCAAGGCGCAAATATAATTACAATTGGGTAAAACAAATTTGAATTCCAAATAAGTACATCAGACAGAGTTTTCTATCTGGAAGTCGCAGAAAATCGAACCGCGACAAAAATCCGTTGGTATATTTGCATCTCAAAGTAAAGATATGGTGCAATTCAATAAAGTGCATAACTAGAAACTAGTAAAAAAAACACATATTTCAAGGAATAAACTCCTTGTCATCTCCTATTTAGGTGGTGACAAATTTCATAACAATTGTCACTGTTTTTATTGTCACTTTGCTGCTAGAATACCATTTCGTGACAATTGTCACCCACCTCATTTTAGTCATTGATTTGTCATAGTCATTGCTCGTTAGAATAAGGCTATAAATGAAACTTTAGGTAATATTAATTGGAGAAGAAAACTTTCATTATATTGTGAGTTAATTTATCTTGGCATATAATTCAAATATAAATGTAAACACAGCTAATATAATATTTACTTAAGATTTAATATAAGATTTACTAAAAATATTTTATAATAGAAGTTTAATAATAGAAAAAAATATTAATTAATACGTACAGTCAAGTGGAGCCATGCGGGATAACCTTAATACTCTAAGATGATATCAATATCCCATATGGTCTAGTGGCTAGGATATCTGGCTTTCACCCAGAAGGCCCGGGTTCGATTCCCGGTATGGGAAGTAATTTTTTTTTTTGTGTAATTTAAAAATATATTTTTAACTAGCTGGACCCGTGCACGACTCGTGCCAAGATTTTGTAAATGGAGCGATTTTATTAATATAAAAAAATATATGTTATTTATATCATGACTTCGTGCTTCACTGTGGAAGTTTTTTTATTGGTTTTATAAATGTAGTAACCAAATGATAATTCTCCGCCAAAACAACTTTTCTCAGAGACAATTATTTCTGCGCTTCCCCGTAGAATATTTCGTCCTAGATTGCTTCCCAGTACAATTTTTCCATGTAAAATTCTTCCCCATAGAACGCTTTCCCGTAGAATTCTTCCCGGTAGAAATCTTCCCGTAGAATTCTTCCCCGTAGATTTTTTCACAGTGGAAATTTTAGTGTGGTGAGTTTTAATGTGGTGAGTTTCAGTGTGGTGAGTTTTAGTGTGGTGAGTTTTAGTGTGGTGAATTTTAGTGTGGTGAGTTTCAGAGAGGTGAATTTTGATGTGGTGAGTTTTAGTGTGGTAAGTCTTAGTGTGGTGAATTTTAGTGTGGTGAGTTTTAGTGTGGTGAATTTAAGTGTGGTGAGTTTCAGTGTGGTGAATTTTATTGTGGTATGTTTTAGTGTGGTGAGATTTAGTGTGGTGAGTTTTAGTGTGGTGAATTTTAGTGTGGTGAATTTTAGTGTGGTGAGTTTCATTGTGGTGAGTTTTAATGTGGTGTGGTTGCTTTTTTTTTTTGTTTGTATTTCAGTTTTTTTTTTCATCTTTTTAGCTTGTGTATATTCTGAGTTATGTCGTTTTGAAAGTTTAGGTTGTATGGGAGGTGCCACGCCCATATATAGCCTATGACACCCTCCGGACTCCATAGTATCCTGGTGCAAAATTTGAGTTAAATCGGTTCAGTGGTTTAGACGTGATGCTGGAACAAACAGACAGACAGACAGACAGACAGACAGACAGACAGACAGACATACCGACAGACTGACAGACGGACCAAGAGTTTTTTATATAGATTACTTTGTGTATCAAAATATTTTAAATTATAAAATGTTTGGACTATAATTTTTGGTATTTAAGTTTTTAGCAAATTCAACTACAAACTATTTGGACTATGCTAAAAAATACACTCTACACTAAATTAAAGAGCCACTAAAGCCACACACACAGCCACAAAAAGGCACCAATGAAATTTCGAAAATTTCTTCATACGTGGACAAACAATTCGAATACTCGCAGTAATTACAAAATGCTTTTGCTACGCACTGCAATTAAAAGCCGGGCGGCGGCGGCTGCTGGCTGGCTGGCTACTGGACTGTTGAAATGCATTGCAATGTAACTGCAAATATGTTTGCAGGGTATTTGTTGGGTAGAGTGGTAGGACACATATTGCTGTAGGGTTCTACACTGGTTTCGCACACTGGCACGCCACACACACACACACACACACACATTCGACGAACATTGTATTTTACAACCGGAACGGAGACGCATTTATGCGTTAATGTGACTACAGAACCGGTGCCGTTCCGGAACCCCAATGAATGTAGCGGAATTATTTGCTATGGTATCCAAATCAGAGTAACAACAGCAACAAGAACAGCAACCGAATTTTGGGGTTTTCATGTTGTTCTTTTATTTCTGGTACAACGTAGCATCAACGTTTTGTAGGTACATTGTGTCTGTAAAGTGGTGGAGGCGACTTTTTGAAATCATGTGGCATGTATGTCGTAATTTTCAACAAATTTTCGTTTTCTTTCAGTAGCACTTAGTCATGCGGAATAGATTTATTATTTTTTCAATTTTTATTTATTTATTTTTTTGTTGGTATTTTGTCTGTTGCTCTGGTGTTTATTGGGCTTGTGTTTATTTGTCTGCTAGTCAAAGCAAATAAGTCACAATAAACTATTGTATTTAATAAATATATGGAAAACAATGTATTGTTGTTGTTGCTAAAAAGTTATTCGCACGATATGCCGAAAAACAATTGTTGAAATTTAAAGTTTCCAGTTTTACACGGAGGGAAAAAAGTTCTAAAATCCAGAAGGAATCAAGAAGTATACGGAGTGATATACAGCTAAACCGAAAAATTCTTAATTTCAAGAAATGGATTTTCTTAGTTGTGAAAAAGTTACTTAGTAGAATTATTCTTGGATTCAGTTATTATTTTCTTGGGTATCAAAAAAGTAACTAAGTAGAATTATTCTTGAATTCAGTTATTAATTTCTTAGGTATCAAAAATGTTGTTGTTGTTTTCGTCCCAAAATTTAATGAACACGTGTTCGTATAGTAGTTGTTTTTTCGATCTTGTTTTGCCGCTATTATGTTTTGTTTTGCTTTGTCCGTCTGTCAGCGCCATCTGTTTGTTCGTGTGTCTGTCTGTCGATATGTAAAAAAGTAACTAAAAGCAATTATTTTGAAGCTAAAATAAAAAAAAAATTTAGGTCATTTATTGCCTATATGTATTTTTGTATATTAAATGACTTCTTGGAATACTTAATGTAATTGAATTGTTTATTTTATTTTTATTATTATTTAATTTAATCTATGTATATTATTCTGAAACCGTTTACTTACCTTATATACTCTCGTCTACTGCTTCCTCTACTTTTGGTTACGTATAAACACTCCGCACGTTACCGATAAGCATTGTATGTAGTGTATTTAGATAACAATGGAATGAAATCAATTTGGTATTTATGCAAAATTGAACCCAAATTTATGTTTACGAACTGAAACCACACCAATATTCGTAGGAAAAATCGTTTTTTCTATTTATATCTTTAACATTCATACATACACAGACGCTTGCTTGTCTGGCTGTGCTTTGTTGTTATATTCGTGTAAACACACACATGCAAACATTGTAAATAATGCCGTGTTTTGATACCTAAGAAGAAAAAAAATTGCATTCCAGACAAATTGTACTTAGTTACTTATTTGATACATAAGAACTTAATGTCTGAATATCTAGAAAAATTTGACTTAGTTACTTTCAACAGACAGACAAGCAGATTAACAAACAGATGGCGACCTCGCAAAACAAAACAGACGAGCTAATATTACAGACAGAGCAATATCGATGGAAACAACAACAATACATGAACACGTGTTCTTTTTGCGATGAATACAGCAACAATTTTGCGTGTTCTTTTTGGCTTTTAATAATCAATAAAATAACTTCTGAAAATCCAGTTGAATAAAGTTTGTTTACTATTTGGACAACTAAGTAATTTGCTTTCTTGATATCCAGATGACAAATTCTAGAATTTTAGTGGTATTTTATTGTATTAGTAAAATTCTACTATTTTTCTTTCTAAGCGAATTCTTCTCGAGTTTTAGAATTTTATTTCCCTCCGTGTAGTCGAAACACAAAGAAAATTTCGATAAATTATAAAGCTACAAATTGTCTAGGGTAAAGTGGCACACAGGTAATGTGGGAAATTGCAATTTTTGGACATGTGTTTGCAACTAGAAAAATAAAAACAATTGTCAAGTGCTTCTTAATATGATATCAACTTTTGCAGCCATGAATATAATCAAATAAATACCTTTTTATTTCGTATTTTCTTAACATAACTACTGAGCTGTTTATGAATTTAAACTATTTTTATTTAATTTTGCTGCATTGTCCTTCTTTTTTTATTGCCTTCTTATAATTATTGTTATCCTTCATATAATGAAAATAACAAAACAAGTAAAAAGACTAAAATATTGTTTTGGTGAAAATTTGTAAGTTTCCCACTTTACCCAAACATTTTCCAACAAGTCAAATATTAAGTTGTTTTGAAAAATAGTTCAATTATCAATTAAAATGCATATAAATTGTATATTTTTAATGCAAAAAATTATATCATGAAACAATTCTATAGAATAAAAACTTCAAAAGAATTTAAAAAGTTATTCAAATGTATTCCTTTGGAGGAAAATCAAAACGTGTTCCAATTTACCCCAGGCTCACCTATTGCATCAGTATACCCAGAATTAAAGATTTGTGGCATTAACCCACTATTTACCCAATCAACGTAGTCGGTTCTCTGAACTGTTTAGTCTGTTTTTATAGTTAAAACCAAAAGTATTGGACTACAACCAATTTTGAACAGATTTAGAACAATTTGGAGTGTGTATAGGCTAATATTTCATGCAAAAATGGAATATGACAGTTACACCAACACATTTGAAGAAAATTCGTTTTAACCGAAGGAAGTTTGTTGTTACAATTCACTTTTTGGTGCTGCCAACCTCATGCCAAAAGAGGATTTTTCTGTGTTTATATATTCTACATCTGAATTTTTTGATGTTGTAAATTTTTTCAACATATATGTCTTAAGTGTTTTTAGTTCAGAGATTTTAAATTTCGACTTATTTTACCAGACCCGTACAGTACATTTCAAACTGTTTTTTTTGTTGCCTTTTTTTATTTTCAAAAATTTTTGTTTCGCCAATTTTTTTTTGCTACTTTTCGTTTTTGTTTTTTTTTAGATTCGATATTAAAATTTTCGATTTCTTATATTTTTTCCGACATTTGTATTTTCGAAATTTTTAGTTTTGTCAATTTTTGTTCTTCATGTTTGTCTTTGATATTTATAGTTTTAAGAATTTTAATTTCAACAAATCATACAAGAAACCGTACATGATGCCGTACATATCGACATTTTATTTATCGATATTTGTATTTACCAGATTTTTCGTTTCGCCCATTTTTATCAAAATTTTATATTCGGTCCCTAGTAGAAATTTTGGTAGGGCCATGGTCATGAAGTGATCATGTTATTATTTGAGATGATCGGGATATGACGAGGCCCATAATGTCCTTGTAAAGCAGTGTCCTGATCATGTACTGAGTCATGATCAGTACATGATCAGGACACTGCTTTACAAGGACATTATGGGCCTCGTCATATCCCGATCATCTCAAATAATAACATGATCACTTCATGACCATGGCCCTACCAAAATTTCTACTAGGGACCGAATGATCATGTACTGATCGGGCAATTCCCCATTTTATTATTTACCCGACAATTGCCTAGTCAGAGCCCGTTTCTCTCATTAAATCTCGACCATTGTCTGATGCCATTTCGTTATGAGGAAGAAATAATGTAGCTATGATCGGGAACATTGACTATTTAGATAATATAAACCCTGGTATGGTAAGCATGATAAGGGCATGTTAAGGTAATGATCATATTTTCTCTAATGGTGCATCGGTCAAATTTCTACTAGGGGTGTTTTAAGTTTCCAGGTACAGGGTTTTTCAAATGGGACGCTACAAAAGTAGAGCGACAGGGACAGCAAACGACGCCATATTTCTTGCCGCTCTTTTGACATTTCTCTTCAGTAAGGTTTGCCTTTTCATGATGGAAAGATTTACGAATTCGAATTTCGATAGTAAATTTTAATAATTTCGACTTGTTGTTCGCTCGTATATTTTATCGTGCTGTATATTTAAAAATGTTCTATTTTATTTTCGACATTTTCTTTGTTTCGCCTATATTATTCTTACAATTGGGATTACGATATTTTTAGTTTAAATTTCGAATTTCAACTTATTGTACCGGAAACGATACGTCCACTTCAAAATTTTATTTATTTACATTTTTATTCGATAATTTCGACTCTTTTTATTTAAATATATACTTTTATCTTCAGCAATTTTTTTTCGATATTTTAAATTTCAATTTTATTTATCGACATTTTTTATCGAAATTTTTTGAACGACATTTGTATCGACATTTTCATAACGACAATTTGTATCGACATTTTTTTCGAAATTTTTGTTTCGTCCATTTTCATTAAATCTGGGTGTTTGGTATATCTAGTTTAGAGATATTAAATTTCGACATATTGTCGAGACCCGATCAATATATTTCAAAAAGTTTTTTTTATTTTCGACATTTTATTGTTTCCTCAATTTTTTATCGCATTTTTGTCTTCAATATTTTAGTTTAAAGTTTCGAATTTCAACGTACCACAGAAATCCTCGCGTATACGATATAATATAGTTTCACAAATATCATTAAAAAATTTACTAAAACTCCAGAATGAATCTTCTTAATAATAAGAATGCAAATTTCTTCATTATAAAATAAAAACAATACTAATAACTAATAACAATGTACACAATTGTGAGTACTAAAATAAGTTAATTGCATATCTATCAAGAAGCACAAGATATTATTATTAAAAATTAACGTAAATTGTAGAAGTTAAATTCGTGAATATCAAATTTATATTAATCGAGAAAATACTTCTTGAATTTTAGAAGTTAAATTATCAAAAGATGTTAGGCTATGAGAAGATGTAATTAGAATAAAGACTTCCAATCCAAAATAATATGGTCGAATTTGAATACATATTTAATAGCAACCATGTGACACTTATTAAGTATTTGGATTAACTGTGTAATACTCCGTATACAACTTCATTACGCACAGAAAACTAATTTGTTGCGGCAACCAACTAAATTGCCCTACCGAATTATTTGGTTGTGGAAACAACTGTTAAAGTAGTTGCAATAATATCTTAATTCCGTTGGGGTGACCTCATAATCTATGAGCATGAGGTTGTGGAAACTTCCAAGGCGCTGAACATGAGGATGTGACAACCTCTTAATCGCTGAACATGAGGTTACGACAACCTAATGTGCAGTTGCGCGGACTAACATTTCGGTTATATTGAAATAAGGTACGTTCATTTTAATGACATGAGGTTACAACAAATGTTTTTCGGTTGTAACACTAAAACATTTGTTCAATTCAACTCATGCCAAAAGAGAATGTTTCTCTCTATACTTGTTTTGTTTAACATTTGGACGTAAATCAGAAGTGTCAAAAGTAGAAAACATAAAACTAAAATAAATTCAGATATCATATCAAACAATATGAGAAAATTTTACATTCTGTTGCACAGTGTGTTATCCACAACAAAATGTTCCGCGCGCAAAGGGTACAAATTCTACAACTGCAATGCCATGGATGCTGTTTAGTGACGCATACCATGTTTAATAATTCCATGAACGTTAGTCGCACCTAGTAACCAAACAACAAGAACAGCAACAGCAGCAGCAGCAGCAATATGAACTAAATTCATGGCCGTTGGGCACACGGCGTTAATGTGCTTGTGTGATTTGATTCGCGCCAGCATATTGCGCATTGCAACAACGTACAAACGAACATTCATTGAAGTCCAATTCAGACACTTCAATAACCTACCTTCGCGCTTCAAGATCCATCAAATGATTTCAACCAACAAAGCCCACCTTTCGACTCATCCTTCCATTGGGCCGGGCCACAACCCACCTGCTTCACCTCATTGTTTTATCCATTGACGCACGATGCTGGCTGCTCATTCATCATGAACAGCCTGTCGCTGATGAATGCTCAGTCGTGCATGTGATTATTTCCCAATTTACTCGCCGCATCAGTTTCTCTCCATTCGAAACCAACTTTCTCACTCCAACCTTTCGACCTTCCCTATGTGAGTTGTACAAAAGTCGGTCTCGTCCTGCCACCACATTCCCTCGTCAAGAGTATTCTTCGTGCTGTACCATCTCCTGAGTCAGCCAGTCAGTCAGTCATTCGTGTGCATTTTTCATTCAATTGTTTTTGTTGCTCCAGCTAAGGCTCCTGTTCCCTCCTGTGCCGCTGTCAAATGGCTTCAATTATTGTTTTAAATTTTGAGCATTTTTGCGCCCACAGTCAGACAAATTAATATTCCAACTGAGTGGCCCCAATTATGACGGCAGGCATTGACCGGCATCAAAGGTTATCGATGTAGTTGACAACGTGATATTTGCTGGATTTTGATTTGTTTGATTTTAGAGAATTAACTGTCAGTGAAATTCTGGAATTAGGCTTTGTTGCTTTTTTAAACAATTTGATTTAAGTTATTTAATATTTAGTTTAAGCTATTTTCTTATAACTTCTACAAAATATGATCCTAGGTATATAATGAAACCAGGTACGAACCCGTACCAGGATATGAAAACGTAACACAAAAAAAATACGTTTAAACCCATTTTATTTTAGAGCCAAAACCCTAACGTAAATCGAAATTATACTGAAACCGATACGGAAAATCTGCACACAGAAAAATTCTCTTTTGACATGAGGTTGGAAGAACGAAAAAGTTAGTTGTACAACTCATTTCGTTTTAACTATAACCACATAACCATTCCTACCAGAGTATACCAGTATCCTACTAAAATCCTACCAGTATCCAGCCGCTTTTACTAGTCACTTGTCGCGTAACGCTCAAGCGATGTTACGTACTTTCCGAAGACAAACTTGATGGTTTCTGGACATTTACCTACCAGTAACCGACCTGTTATTGCCTAGTTTTACTGGCAGGGAACTACTCTTCACGTCCCTTGCAGTAACCTACCAGTTTTTGACTAGTTTTACTGGCGGGGATATACTCTTCAAATACCTAAGAGAAACATAGCAGTATTTGAGTTTCCTAGACTAAGCGGTCGAGAGAACCGAATATGTTGGTTGGGAAAGTAGTTGATTGGCGCAACAAATCTCTATTTTATAAGTATATTCGGTGTGTATAGGTTTTATACCGATTTTAAAATAAGTTTCATAAAAAAATACGATCCGATTTCAATCCGTGATTCAGACTAATATAATAAATAAACCAGAAATCTCATTCAGTAACCTCTCTAAAAGGACCACGTAAGTTAGTTTGAAAAGGACTGATACGGCTAAAGAACGGTAGTTTTTGAGGATCTCATAGATCGAAGCAAATAAAACAAGAGGAAAAGGTTGTATGAGAAATGTCGATATAGAAAGCTGATTTTATTTTATACTTCATGGATGTAAGAAATGACCTAATTCAAAATGTAGTGCTCAAAATGATTGTTCATCGCTATCAATTTATAATTGAGAGATTGCGAGCATTCTAAAATGTTTTTTTAATGTTTTTTAGAATGCTGTTGTTTGATATCAAAAAGTGTGATTTTTTGTCATTTGTAATTAGGAAAGTATGTTTTAAATAAACGGATGTTGTATATCTTTTGAAATACAAACGGATTTTGCAAAGAATATAACATTACATAAATGGTACTACTTATGATTAAATTTCGATATTGTGGTAAAGTGGGAAACACTCTCTGGGGTAAAGTGGGTAATATTATTTAAGCAATGTTTGTTGTAATTTTATTCAAAATGAATTATTTAATTGACTTAGCCAATTAAATAAAAGCTTAGCTTCAATCTTGGTCACAAACCAATGAGAAGCGACATTTTGATATCACCTGAGATAAGATCTGAATTGCAGAAGACAGCCGAAATTTAAAAACAACACATAGGTAAAGATTCTTCAATATCACACGGAGGGAAATAAAATTCTAAAACTCGAGAAGAATTCGGTTAGAAAGAAAAATAGTAGAATTTGACTAATATCAATAAAATACTACTAAAATTCAAGAATTTGTCATTTGGATATCAAGAAAGCAAATTACTTAGTTGTCAAAAAAGTAAACAAACTTTATTCTACTTGATTTTCAGAAGTTAATTTATTGATTATTAAAAACCAAAAAGAACACGCAAAATTGTTGCTGTATTCATCGCAAAAAGAACACGTGTTCATATATTGTTGTTGTTTTCATCGATATTGCTCTGTCTGGATGCTTTGTTTTCCAAGGTCGCCAACTGTTTGTTAGTCTGCCTGTCTGTCTGTTGAAAGTAACTAAGTCAAATTTTTCTAGATATTCAGACATTAAGTTCTTAGGTATCAAAAAAGTAACAAAGTACAATTTGTCTGGATTGCAAATTTTTTTTCTTCTTAGGTATCAAAAATCGGCATGATATACAATGTTTGCATGTGAGTGTTTTCACGAATAGAACAACAAAGCACAGCCAGACAAGCAAGCGTCTGTGTATGTATGAATGCTAAAGATATAAATAGAAAAAACGATTTTTCCTACGAATATTGGTATGGTTTCAGTTCGCAAACATACATTTGGGTTCAATTTTGCATAAATACCAAGTTGATTTCATTCCATTGTTATCTAAATTCACTATATAATGCTTATGGGTAACGTTGCGGAGGGTTTATACATAACCAACAGAAGAGAGAACAGAAGAGGAGAAAGTGTATAAGGTAAGTAAACGGTTTCAGAATAATATAAATAGATTAAAGTAAATAATAATAATAAAAATAAAATAACATAAACAATTCAATTACATTAAGTATTCAAAGAAGTCATTTGCAATACAAAAATGCATATAGGCAATAAAGTTCTAAATAAACAATAAATTAACTCGCCTATATTTTTTTTTTATTTTACGTTAGCTCCGAAATAATTGCTTTTAGTTACTTTCAACATATCGACAGACAGACACACGAACAAACAGATGGGGCTGACAGACGGACAAAGTAAAACAAAACATAATAGCGACAAAGCAAGATCAAGAAAAACAACAACTATACGAAGACGTGTTCATTAAATTTTGGGACGAAAACAACAAAAACATTTTTGATACCTAAGAAATTAATAACTGAATTCAAGACTTATTCTACTTAGTTACTTTCTTTGATACCTAAGAAATTAATAACTGAATCCAAGAATAATTCTACTTAGTTACTTTTTTTGACAACTATGAAAATCCATTTCTTGAAATTAAGGAATTTTCAGTTTAGCTTTATATCACTCCGTATTCTTCTTGATTCCTTCTGGATTTTAGAACTTTTTTCCCTCCGTACATCAGAAGAATTTTATACAATTTGCTTGATTGAATTTCCGAATAATTTAAATTTTAACAATTCAATGAATTGTCATATTTTTGCAAATGGCCTGTATATTTGAAATTTTTGAACTTGACGGACCAGCAACTATAGTTGTGTCACTCAGAATATTCTGACTAGGAGTAAATGAACCATTTTTTTCGTATTATCTTAACATAACTTCTGAGATGTTTATAAATTTAAACTTTTTTCTACTTGCATTATCATTCTTGTTTTTATTACCTTTTTGTAATGTTTTTTATTCATAATATATTTAAATTTTTTTATAACAAATAACATAACATGAAAAATAAAGACAAAAATAGCATTTTGGTAAAAATTTTCAGGTTTTCCACTTTGTCCCAGCAATTTCCAAGAGATCCGAAGTTGAGCCGTTTTGAAAAATCGCTTAAAAATCAATTAAAAGGCACACAAATGGTATTCTGTTGAATACCATACCATGATCATGAACTAGTTTATAAAATAGATCATTAAATGGAAAAATTTATTCAAATGTATTTTTTGAAAGAAAATGAAAACGTGTCCCTCTTTAACCTAGGCTTCACTATATTTCAAAAAGTAAAACAGATAGAAAAAAGTTCATATATTCTATATTATATTCTATATGTCATTACATTCTATATGCTACAAAATTAACTACAAATTATCTAATAAAAATCAAAATTTCTTGAAACTCAAATAACTCAAAAACGTACACAGAGGATAGCACCATCCCAAAATGGACTTATATTAAGTCCGCACAGACTTATATTAAGTCCGCACAGACTTATATTAAGTCCGCACAGACTTATATTAAGTCCGTACGTACTTAATATAAGTCTGTGCGTACTTAATATAAGTCCAATTTGGGATGGTGCTATTCTAAGTCTTTTTCATACTTAAATACAGTATTTTGTTTTTTCTGTGTATTGGAATACTGACGTTTACTTATATATTAAAATTAGTCATGTAAATTAATAGAAGAAATACATTTATATTTTTTTGACACACTAGTTTTTTAAGGTACTCTATTTTTTTATTATAAAAAGTGGCTGTAAAAGGTCCATACTTCACAATTCAAACCCACTCCATGTTCTTCATCACAAATTCATCGAATTGTGCTCAAATATACCAAAGATCTATTTAAACTCATTGTTAATAGATTATGCAACGACAATCTGTTGATTATTGTGGTTACGACCAAGAAATAACCAGCAATCGAGTGATTTACGATTGTGGTAGCCATATCATTAGCAGCTACATAATTTCACATATTAATTACAATTTAGTATAATATGCAAATATCTACGTGTTGTTCTGTGTGAACACATTTTGTATTTGTTACCAACATATATGAGACCACAATTGATAAGTTGCCAGATTGAATTTTTATATCCGATATACGATGTATTGATATTGGTTGCAATCTCACATAAGCCACACACGTGTGTTATTTGTATTTATATAATGCTGCATGATGTTGTTGTGTTTAATTGCATTTCATTCACAAATATCCTTGAAATTAATTTGTACCGTTAGGATTATTATGACCAACCGAACAACTACGAACATGGTCAAATGCAATTACAAAAAAAAAAAATTAAACACTGAAAGAAATTTTATTAATTAGAGTGAATTTCAGTTCAAATTTGTTTTACAATATAGATAAAGTACAAATCAAAATACAGATCGAAATAATGAATTCAATAAAAATTGATATAAAGATAAATAAACTTTTCGAAAATTAATTGCAGAAAAGTATATTTAAAAACCGAATATTAACGGAAAATTTATTGAATTGCAAATCAAAATACGGATTAAAACAAATGTCGGAAGATTATTTAAAAATAGAGATCAATTGCGATCACATTACAGATCGAAATAATGGAAACATTCAGTATAGTTAAATACAGATCAAAATGCAGACAAACTTTATGTTGACATTCTATTCATAAGTTATATTGCAATTCAGTACAAAATAAAGAATAAAATAAAGAATAAGGATAGCAGATCGAAAGTCATATCAAAAATATGTTAAAATATTGTTCAGAAATACAAATCAAAACACTGAATGAAATACAGATCGTAATATAAATCAACATTCAGAACCAAATGAAAACGAATCAAAAATCTATTTAAAAATTACACATACGAATACATATCGAAGTTATAACACGAAATACAGTGCAGACCGAATAAAAGATCGAAATCAAATGGAAACTAAATCTACACAGAAATACAGGAAACACAGGCCGAAATACATAATATATAATAGTTTGGCACTACAGTCCTATAAGAACTTAGACCGAGCTCTCTCACCATTTTGAGCTGTGCGTTTTATATTTGTACTCAAAGTGGTGGGACCTACAGTTTATTGCCGAATCCGAACGGCGGGTGAGAGCTTTTCATAGGCAATATTTTACTCTCGTAGGTTTGCCATTTACTGCCGAGAGGTAGCGCGGTGTAGAAAAATGTTTCTATGAAAAGATGTTGTTAGCCCCAGTCCAGACTTGAACCGGGGACCTTTCGGCTCCCAGTCCAACGCACTAACCACTGAGATACCGCGGCCGAAATACATATCAAAATAAATAACTAAATACTGATCCAAATACTGCTTAAATTACAGATTCAAAATCTGCTTAAAACGAGTTGGGAAAGTAAGGTCTATGGAATACCCTACACATTTGGTGGAAATATTAATGTGGGATATTTAATTGTAAACCTTAATTTAAGTTCTTAATTTTACTGAACCCCGCCACCCGTGGTATATTATTCACATATCAGAAATTTACGTCTTATATCCCCTTTATTTAAAAAATTGATATAAAAGTATAATAAAACTAATAAAAAATGAGTTGGGAAAGTTAGGTCACATGGGTAAGTTCGGTCACATGGGGCGTATTTTTATAGTCGGTCGGGCCCGACTATGGAATACCCTACACCTTTGGTGGAGATATTAATGAGGAATATTTAATTGTATACCTTAATTTTAAATTTTTAATTATGCTGAACCTCCCCATCCTCAGAATATTAATCATATATCAGAAATTTACGTCTTATATCGCCATAAATTAAAAAAATTATATAAAGTATAAAAAACTAAAAAAAAATTTGAAAAATATAAATGGGCGGACCACGCCTATATTTAAAATTTTGAAAGGCTAATATTTCATAGATTTGATTTTAATAATTTACGGATCAAATTTCCACTATGAAAACCCAGGAAATAATGAAAAAAAAAGTGGGCCGATCACGTCCATTTTTGGACCACATATTTTTGGGTGAATTCTAACAATACGTTTTAAATTTTATAACTATACCTTGAATACTTTTCGAGTTATTAGTTCCTAAAACTTATATAAAAGTGACTTGTATGGGAGGTGGGCGAGTCCTTGCTGATCAAGAATATATATACTTTTCCTTACCGAACACGCCTCCTAAAGGGCGTTACAATATATGCACAAACTTAACTTACCCTGTACCTCATAGGTGTAGGGTATAAAAATAAAGGAGATACTGATATTTATGGCACAAAATACACTTAGAAATACAGTACTAAATAAGCAATATTTAATTGCAGTACTAAGTAAGCAATTAAATACAGAAAAACAATTTTAAGATCAAATAACAGTACACATGGAAAAACCTACCAAAATACAGTCGGATATTATATCTCAATATTCCGACTAATATACAGTTCTCAGATTCAGATTAATATACAGTTTTATTGGAAAAAGCTCACTTCCATATTTTCATTTAAAACACTTATTAAAAATCAAATTACGTTCAAATAAAAGAATGTTATAAAATATCCATAAAATTATGAAAACTAAATAACACCCAAACTGAATAAAATAATAAAATAAATAACTATCAAACTCTTAATAGAGATGCATTTAAAATGCACTTCAAGACATTCATTTTATTGCAAAACATTTACTGTCGCCGACTCTATAATTGAAAGTCAAATGAATGTGTTGCTCACAAGAACAAAGCACAAGTACTGTCAAAACAAAAAACAAACACAAACAAGACGTAGTTGTAGTGAAGAGGTCTATAACGATGTGCAATAAAATTCAAACACTGAACTGTTTATGACACTGAGTACTCAGTGCATTTTACATTTTCTTTTTTATCATACTTACTCTAAGGTAATTTTGATTAATATTGAAATATAGAAAAAATACAAAAGGTATAAGAAAATCATATAATATTTTATTTAAAATTTATAATTTATCAAACATTTTTTTCATTATATAATTTTTTTTTAATTTTTTGTTGGATATATTGTCGTACTACATTTTTTTAACACATTTATTTTTTTTTTTTTGAAAAATTAATGTTTGTTGTAATTATAAACACATAAATACCGACAACATTACTGCCGTCGAACGCCTAGCGGCAGATTTGTTATTGCTTTCAATGTTCGTCTTCTCACTTGTTACTCGCTCACTCACTGTACTCACTATACTTGTTGCTTTTTCAGTGACAGTTTTGTTTTTAGAAATATTAAATGTCTTGAAAAAAATGACTTGACACTACTTGACCTGAATGGAATAAATACTGCAGTGAAGTGTAGAGACTTTACTATAATACTGTCGACTGTCATTGCAAAATGTACTCAATACTGTAGAGTGCAGTAGCGAATATTTTGCAGAGAGAACTTCTAATACAAATGTGATGTCTATATTATAGATAATAATAATAGTTTGGCACTACAGTCCTATAAGGACTTAGGCCGAGCTCTCTCACCATTTTGAGCTGTGCGTGTTATATTTGTACTCAAAGTGGAGGGACCTACAGTTTATTGCCGAATCCGAACGGTGGGTGAGAGCTTTTTATAGGCAATGTTTTACTCTCGTAGGTTTGCCATTTACTGCCGAGAGGTAGCGCGGTATAGAAAAATGTTTCTATGAAAAGATGTTGCTAGCCCCAGTCCAGGCTTGAACCGGGGAACTTTCGGCTCGCAGTCCAACAGAGATTATATAAATATAAACCAAAAAACAAAGCTTTAATGAAACAGGTTCCAAATATGAAAAACAAAACCGTAAAACCCTATATATTTCTACACATCAAAATTAAAACTTAATTTTAAACTTGAAATCAAAATACATATCGAAAACCTAAACAGATTAAAATTCGGAAAGACTTTCGACCTACATTCGAAGTTATACATACGACAATGTTACAGATTTCAGTTAAATTCAGAACGACTTTTTTTATATGAAAATGTGTAAACAGACTTTTTGTATTCGAAGAGTAAATAACAATAAAAAAAGATATCCAAATGAATTCAAATCGTGCAGGTAAAAGCAAGGGGATTGAATTAATTAAAAAAAAAAGAATGTTTAGTACTTAAAATTATTTTTTACAAGTTTTTCATATAAAATGTGATCGGAATTTAATCGAAACCTGAAAAATGAATTCAAAATGGAATTTCGTACACAATATTGATAACAAAAGAAAAAATTGGATCTGAAAGAATACTAATATTTTCGATTAATAATTGGTTTTGTTATCTCTAACGGTTTTCGAAATATACATATTTTCTTAAACAGCCTAACTAATAAACAAAATTAAATCGACCTCAAATTTGTTGTTATTTTCAATGTTCCTCTTCTAAATCGTTACTTGTTGCACTCACTGACTGTACTCACTGTAGTAGTGTTAGCGACAGTAGTGTCATTTGGTTTTCTTTTTCAAACATTGAATGTCTTGATACTACTTGACACCAATGAAACAAATACTGCAGTGGAGTTTATTCGTTGGAGACATTCAATGTTTTGAAAAAGAAAACCAAATGACACTACTGTCGCTAACACTACTACAGTGAGTACAGTCAGTGAGTGCAACGAGTAACGATTTAGAAGAGGAACATTGAAAATAACAACAAAAAGCTGATGCTTTTTGACAGGTAATTAAATACGAACATTATCAAAAAAGTTGATACTATTTTTTAAATTAGGCTTTATTTTGTTATAAGTATAGCTGAATGCTACTTTTTTTTGTCTAATATTTATTTAAAAAAAAGTAATATTAATTTGAACTTACCAAAAAATGTATATGAACCATGGATTCAAACCCTTACCGAAATCGATATACATATTTCCATTTTTAAATAAAATAACACGATTTTTCCGACATATTTAAAACAAACTTTCATTAAATAACCGAAACCGACGCGGTATACCGAAATCGTTTCGATATAAAACTTATAACCGAAACCGTATCCGAAAACAAAACCAAAACGAAGAAGAAACCCGAAATAGAAATATAATTTTTTTATTTGGGTTTCAGTCCATATTATTTACCAAACAACTGTGATATATATTGCGATGTCTTTATGTCTGAAAAGAATAAGAAAAATATTATTATTAATAATAAGAAAATACATTTTTAATAAAATACAAAAAATATATTTTAGCATAAATAAAACAGCGTTGTAAAAAATCGCAATCTTTATAAGATTTGATGGGCAAAAAATTTAATTAATACAAAGGAGCAACACAAAAGAAAATCTAAACCGTAATCGTATCTATAAATTTGTACAAAAACAAATTAAAAGGAATCATAGAATTATAGATTTAATTTGACATAATATTAACAATTTAATTTAACTACCCTAGTAGAAATTTACCCGATGCGCCATCGGGATATGATCGGGTTTACGTTGTGTAAGCCCTATTAGAGAAAATATGATCATTGCCTTTGCATGCCCTTATCATGATTACCATAGCAGGGTTTACATTATCTAAACAGTCAATGTTCCCGATCATAACTACATTACTTGTTCCTCATAACGAAATTAGCATCAGTCAATGATCGAGATTAATGAGAGGAACCCTATTATGCTCGGGCTCAGACAAGGTAATTGTCGGGTAAATATTAAAATGGGGAATTGCCCGATCAGTACATAATCATGGCCTGAGGTCAATACATGATCAGGACACTGCGTTACAAGGACATTATGGGCCTCGTCATATCCCGATCATCTCAAATAATGACATGATCACTTCATGACCATGGCCCTACCAAAATTTCTACTAGGGTATGAACATGAAAATTGTAGATGTTATGCAATAAATAATAGATACAACTTAAAGTTTTCACTTTTTGAGTTTGACTGTTCATAACTTTGATCCGATCCATCCGAAATTCATTATGTTTCTTTAAAAATATTACTTTAATTATTCTCTATGGAAAACAAAAGCAATCAGATCGTAATTCGAAACTCAGATCTGTAAAAAAGTGCAAAAAATTTAGAAAAAACGTGATTTTTCATATACCTATTTTACTTAATAACACTGAAACTTTAAATAATATGAAAAAACTAAGTATGAGGTTGTAATTATATTTTTCAAGTACATCGAAGGTTAGTAAAAATATGTATACTAAGATCGTGTAAATAGAAAAATATAAATTTTAAATTAAAATATGATGCTTTAGCCTAATATTTGTTTTTTTTTTCTGTGCATGTAACAATTACAATATATATATATATAAATAACAACAGCTTGCTGCCAACAGCTAGCTACCTCTTCAATTGGAAGTACATTCGACCACAGCATTTTGTAAGCCACACAAAGAGCCAAAACCTCAAATATAATTACAAAATTTGTTGTTCGTTCTCGCTGGATTCGTGTTTCACTTGTTTCAGTTGATCAGTTGTTGTTTTAGTTGTAGTTGTTGTTGCTGGTAATCTCAAGTTTTCATTATTGTTGTTGCAGGTGCATTAATAAACCAAACCATAACCATTTAGAGCCACAACAATGACCAAGATACATAGTGCAGTGTGTAACAGCAGCATGTACCACGTGGAAACAACAATTGTAACAGTGGTAGCAACATCAGCAGCAGCAACAACAACAGCAGCACCAACTCTAAGAGTAACGACTACGCAAGCAACAATTATAACCAGCCAACAACATCACCTCCTCCAACAATTATTTTGTGTACAACAACTACTACCTTACCGAAAACAACAACATCGTGCATCGCAGTACCAACAAATAGTCGGCCGACATTATCGTAATTAAGTAACTTCTTCGTCATAAATCGTCATCAAACTGTTTGCAGGAGTTTCGTGTGTATTGAATGCATTTGTGTTTGTATTATGTAAAATACAGGGTTATACCAGAACCAGGTAATGCAAAATTCTTTGTTATTCAATTGGGATAGCCTTTAGATAACCAATATATATAATTACTAGCTGCACGGAGGGAAAAAAGTTCTAAAATCCAGAAGGAATCAAGAAGTATACGGAGTGATATACAGCTAAACCGAAAAATTCTTAATTTCAAGAAATGGATTTTCTTAGTTGTCAAAAAAGTAACTAAGTAGAATTATTCTTGGATTCAGTTATTTATTTCTTGGGTATCAAAAAGTAACTAAGTAGAATTATTCTTGGATTCAGTTATTAATTTCTTAGGTATCAAAAAAGTAACTAAGTAGAATAAGTCTTGAATTCAGTTATTAATTTCTTAGGTATCAAAAATGTTGTTGTTGTTTTTGTCCCAAAATTTAATGAACACGTGTTCGTATAGTTGTTGTTTTTTCGATCTTGCTTTGTCGCAATTATGTTTTGTTTTACTTTGTCCGTCTGTCAGCCTCATCTGTTTATTCGTGTGTCTGTCTGTCGATATGTTGAAAGTAACTAAAAGCAATTATTTCGAAGCTAACATAAAATAAAAAAAAATAGTCGAGTTAATTTATTGTTTATTTAGAACTTTATTACCTATATGTATTTTTGTATATTAAATGACTTCTTGGAATACTTAATGTAATTGAATTGTTTATTTTATTTTTTTTATTATTATTATTTAATTTAATCTCTGTATATTTTTTCTGAAACCGTTTACTTACCTTATACACTTTCTCCTCTTCTGTTGCCTCTTCTGTTGGTTATGTATAAACCCTCCGCACGTTACCCATAAGCATTGTATAGTGTATCTTTAACATTCATACATACACAGACGCTTGCTTGTCTGGCTGTGCTTTGTTGTTCTATTCGTGAAAACACACACATGCAAACATTGTATATCATGCCGTTTTTTGATACCTAAGAAGAACAAAATTTTCAATCCAGAAAAATTGTATTTAGTTACTTTTTTGATACCCAAGAACTTAATGTCTGAATATCTAGAAAAAATTAGCTTAGTTACTTTCAACAGTCAGACAGGCAGACTAACAAACAGATGGCGACCTCGCAAAAGAAAGCATACAGACAGAGCAATATCGATGTAAACAACAACAATACATGAAACACGTGTTCTTTTTGCGATGAATGCAGCAACAATTTTGCGTGTTCTTTTTGGTTTTTAATAATCAATAAATTAAGTTCTGAAAATCGAGTTGAATAAAGTTTGTTTACTTTTTTGACAACTAAGTAATTTGCTTTCTTGATAACTAGATGACAAATTCTTGAATTTAATAATAATAGTTTGGCGCTACAGTTCTGTATAGAACTTCGGCCGAGCTCTCTCACCATTTTGAGCTGTGCGTGTTATATTTGTACTCAAAGTGGTGGGACCTACAGTTTATTGCCGAATCCGAACGGCGGGTGAGAGCTTTTTCATAGGCAATGGTTTTACTCTCGTAGGTTTGCCATTTACTGACGAGAGGTAGCGCGGTATAGAAAAATGTTTCTATGAAAAGATGTTGTTAGCCCCAGTCCAGGCTTGAACCGGGGACCTTTCGGCTCGCAGTCCAACGCACTAACCACTGAGCTACCGCGGCTACTTGAATTTTAGAAGTATTTTATTGATATTAGTCAAATTCTACTATTTTTCTTTCTAAACGAAATCTTCTCGAGTTTTAGAATTTTATTTCCCTCCGTGTGGACCCGTTCACAGCTTTGCCCGTGATAAATTTTTGTAATTGCAAAATTATATCTTTATAAATTACGGCCCTTTTGCCCTTTTAGTGCCTACGTCGCCCGCTCACGTTGCGTGGCCATTGGAGTTTTAAATATAAACATTTGATTCGATTTTTATAACTCTACTCTTATTTTAATGTTTCGGTTATATTTGAGGTGCCACGCCCCGTGGTCTAATCACGCCCACATTCTAAGTGGCCATTGGAATTTTAAATATAAACATTTGATTCGATTTTTATAACTCTACTCTTATTTTAATGTTTCGGTTATATTTGAGGTGCCACGCCCCGTGGTCTAATCACGCCCACATTCTAAGTGGCCATTGGAGTTTTAAATATAAACATTTGATTCGATTTTTATAACTCTGCTCTTAGTATGTCAGGATGCCACGCCCATTTTTGTACCTTAGGGAGCGAATTTCAAAAAATCCCGCCTTAGTGCGCGCATACGTCGGGAGATGAACATCCTGTCCAAATTTCATGTTGCTAGGTCTAAGGGTTTGGTCTGGGCGTTGATCGATCAGTCAGTCAGTCAATCAGGACTTATATGTATAGATTAAGAAATTAAAAAAAAAAAAAAAAAACAAAGTAAAAACTCTGTATCAAAAAGAAAGAAAAATGTCTGTAAAACAAATACATATGCAATTACGTGTAAAAGCAAAAGTATTTGTTTTTACTACGTTGTGTTTTTGTTTTTGTATGGCACACACTAGTTACTACATTTGTATTAAAAACTACATTTAAGTAGTATTAATTTATAAATACATCCAGAAAAATGTTGACAAATTACTACATCTGCTTGTATTTTTTTATACATTCTGTATTCATTCAACTTCAAAAAATTCAAAATAAAATTCTACATCTACATGTATTTTATAGAATTCTGTATTTATTTATAAATCTAAAATTTATTCTTAAACAAAAAATATTGTCATGCTTTAAGTGTTGCTGTTCACTTGTGAATACGTTTTAAATCTTATAACTGTATCTTGAATACTTTTCGAATTATAGATTCCTAAAAAGTTATATAAAAGTGACTTGTATAGGAGGTGTGCGTGCTTAACAAGAAGTAATTTAATTTAATTAAAAAAAAAAGTATTAAAAAAAATATTTAAAATTAACAAAAAAGTGCCCACTTTGGACTGATATCCTGTTGAAAAAATGTAATATAAAACAATTCATTTAATAGTTTTCTATTTACTAGGATGTGTACTTTATGATTTCATAGAAAAAAAATTCAAATTGACGAAATTTTTGTTTTGACCCAAATGCGCGCCTACGGTCCACTGTGAAGCGGCGAGCAAAATAGAGGAAAGCGATCATTGAAAACAACAACATATTTGCCGTTCGGCATCTTCATCATGTAGCTGCCAATAATCTCTGCAGAGTTGAGATCTTATGTTTTCATGTATTTATTTTCAAAACCAAAAAGTTTCAGTTGGTTCAATTAGTTGACATAACTTGAATTTGAAATATTAAAATAAATGCAAAAAATAAAACAATAATACAGTTTCTGCAATATGTAGATTTTCAATACATGTTGCAGTCAAATAAAATCAAATGTATTTAAAAACTACCAACATGTAGTAGACCCACATTTTTTCAAAACAAAAACAATGAAATTTTATATTCCTGTAAAAGTACGTTCGATGCCATTACTCGATTTCTTTTGCATCGCCACCACGGGCACGCTTGCAGAAAGAAGTCCAGACGCTGAACCCAATTTTCGACGGTTTTCAAGCATAAATCGGCCGATACTGCTGCAATTTCACGTTCGATATTCGTACGAAGTTCATCAATCGTCGCTGGCTTGTTGGCATAGACCATAGACTTGACGTAGCCCTATAGGAAATAGTCTAACGACGTCAAATCGCAAGACCGAGGCGGCCAATCGACTGGACCATTTCGTGAGATAACACGTTCTCCAAACTTGGTTTCCAATAAATTGATTGTGGCATTCGCTGTGTGGCTTGTGGCGCCGTCCTGTTGGAACCACATGTCCTCCAAGTCCATATCATTCAATTGGGGCCAAAAATATTCGGTTATCATTGAACGGTAGCGATTCCCATTCACAGTAACGTGCCGGTCTTGATCATCACGGAAGATGTACGGCCCAATGACGCCGCCGGCTCATAAACCGCACCAAACCGTAACTTTTTCGGGATGCAGTGATGGCTCATGGAGTACGTGTGGATTGCTGTCTGACCAATAACGCATATTTCGTTTATTGACGAAGCCATTCAGCCAGAAAAGAGCCTCATCGCTGAAGATGATTTTTCGATGAAAATCCGAATCATTTTCAAGTTGTTGCTCAGCCCAATTCACGAACCTACGACGCTTCTGGTGGTCAAGCGGCTTCAGTTCTTGCGTCAATTTGATTTTGTAAGGATGTAGGCCAAAATCTTTTTGCAAAATTCGCCACAAGGACGTCACAGAGATGCCCAACGCTTGAGAACGACGTGTGAGAGACACATTTGGGCTTTCATCAACTGAAGCCTCAGCGGTAGCAATATTCTCGACACTACGGGCACTTCTTTGTCTCACTGGCACGCGAACATTTTTTACTGTGCCTGTGGATTCAAATTTGTCCACTATACGCTCAATTGTTGATCTACTAAGACGATTATTACGACCATAAATTGGACGTAGCGCTCTTAACGTTGAGGCCACTGACTCCGAATTTCGGTAGTAAATTTTAATAATTTCGACTCGTTGTTGGCTCGTATATCTTTCCATCATTAAATGGCAAATCATACTGAAGAGGAATGTCAAAAGAGTGGCAAGAAATATGGCGTCTTTTGCTGTCCCTGTCGATCTACTTTTGTAGCGTCCCATTTGAAAAACCTTGTATATTGTATATAATTTACTACAGTGATTTTTTCAGTGTACATAATACAAAACGTTAAAAAATTCAAGGGCGAACCAACTATTCCAACGAATTGATTTTACCTCGGTGCACCAGTTAACATACATATAAAATCTCAATACATAAATTATTCCACAACTCGTGATTTATACTGAAATTACTAATCGTAAAATCTTATATAGACGTAGAGAAAACTTATGCATTAACCGATTCAACTAATCCATGTAGAACAAGTTCGATGTCTGAGTTTCAAACGACGACTCCGACTGAAAAAAGTTCGTTTTTTGAATAATACTGACTGCATGTGAATTAAAGTTTTTTGGTTTTGAATACCTGACATATGAATCTGAATTTATTTTTAGCAACGTTTGAAAATTACAAAGTAGGATTTCAAACTGATCTTCAAAATAAATCATCGAAAATTGAAAGAGATCAAAAATCTGTATACAATACAAATGAAAATAAAGATCCAAATATAAATTGGATTACAAATCGAATAGTGTGATTAAATTTGTATAGATCAGTGATTCGTCTACTAATTCATGCAGTTTAGAGTATAATTTTTTTAACAAAATATTTTGAGTGTTTGCTGTAATCGGAAAAATCGTTTTTAAGAGCCTGGAATTGACTGAATCGACGATGTAGATACCAAAAAGGGGTAATATACCCATTCACTTTCGGTGTGGGATATAAGAAATCTTTGAATTATATTTCTGTTAATGTAATATTTTATAATACTTTTTAGAATACATTTTCAAAATACCCTGTATTCAATTGAATTTCAATTTGACTGTAATCGAATTTGTTTAAACAATTTAATCGGCAATATTGTGTTTGTTTTAATATCAATGGAATATTGTTGTTGTCTTTGTTGTTGATGCTATGGCAATAAAAATGTTGCTATCTAAAGCTTGCAATTGTACAACATAAAATAGAACAACAGCAATATAGAAGTTACATATAGCGTATAGTATATGTAACTTCGAAGCTTAGTATTTAGCATTTAACAAACCGCATAACCATCTGCGTTCTAAAATCCGCTTCAATGCTTTTCGAATTACTATCGAAACGTACAACGACCTGATGTGCGGCAATACGGCAACACTGGCAACATTTGAACAGTATTATTGTTGTTTATTGGCAACTGTATTGACAATAAATCCATACATTGTAATTTACAAATACACACATAGGTAGGTACTTGGCAGATTAATAACAAACGGCAATCGGCACTGCGATGTGGCAACACTGGCGTTGATAAATTTACATTATTGTGAAATAAATTTATGCGTTAACTTGTGAACGGATTTGTGCAACATTAGCAACTATTTATATCTCAACATCTCGAATCGATGTTACTCTGATTGTGTTTGTGTCTGTCTGTCTGTCTGTCTAACTGCCTAACTGTTATCGAGCAACAGTGCTGCCACTTGAAGAAAATCGTAATGAAATTCAAAATTTGTTGGTTGTTGATTGAAATTTAAATGCAATTAAAAAACGTTTTAATTGTGGTTCGAAGAAAAGGGATATAAAGGGTTTTTCAATAAGAGCGCTACAAAAGTTTTTTTCAAGGTTTTTTTAACAAGGGCGCTACAAAAGTAGAGCGAAAGGGACAGCAAACGACGCCATATTTCTTGCCGCTCTTTTGACATTTCTCTTCAGTAAGGTTTGCCATTCAAAGATATAAAAGCCAACAACGAGTCGAAATTATTAAAATTTACTACTGAAATTCGAATTCGTATATCTATCCATCATGAAATGGCAAACCTTACTGAAGAGAAATGTTAAAAGAGCGGCAAGAAATATGGCGTCGTTTACTGTCCTTGTCGCTCTACTTTTGTAGCGTCCCTGTTGAAAAACCCTTTACATTATATTTTATAAACTTTCAATAAAAAAACGTTAATTTCTTTGAATCTTTATTCATGAATATTACTCAATTAAACCTACTGACAAAATGTTGCCAATTCACTTAACATTCATTACAGATTAAATCAGTACCAAACAAAAAAAAAATCTGCGAAAAAAAAAATAATTTTTTTTTTTAATATAAATTTTTATTAAAAAAAGTTCTAATTATAAATAAATACATTTTAAAACATTTTACTTATTTATCATCATTTCGAGCCAGCATTATATAAAAATAATATACAAGAATTACTTGAGAACTGAGAAGTATGGAAAAAATTAAAGAAAATTAAATATTTTAAATGAAATTTAGTTTGATGAACAGAGTACTTCAATAAGATGTACATATATGTTGAATTTTATGTATTTGTTCATTATTATGATGAAACGTGTTCTTCACATACAATTCATCATATTGAATTACACGTTTTCGGTCAATCATCACATTGATAATGAATTCATAACATTGATCTTTTGTAGTTATCAATATTATGATTCGTTCATCAATACAATGGTTTTGAAGAACGCAATTCATCAATATGATGATGATTTTTTTTTTTGTAGACTGTAAAAAACGAGGACGATTTACTAACAGATGTCCAGGGTACATTGAGATTATGGAAGAAACATTTTCTCAACTGCTAACCGGCACTGACAACAATAATTCCGCCGATAGAGAAGACTGCCCGACAACCTTAGTTGCTGACGACGGCATTGATATAATGTCGCCTGATCGTGATGAAGTCTACACACACATGTCCAGGCTGAAAAACAACAAAGCCGCAGGATCGGTTGGTCCATCTCCTGAGTTGTTTAGGCCAGGTGGCAATGAACTTAAAACGAGATAAATGTACGCTACCCCATCATTAAGGGGAATTCCACTTATGTCCCAACTACCGTGCGAAAAGCCTTCTCAATATCATCGTTAACAAACTGTTGATATCAGTGCGGCTTCAGATCTGACAAGTCTACCATAGACTAGATTTTTACATTATGCCAAATCCTGGAAAAGACCAAAGAGAAGCAGATCGACAACCACCACCTTCTCGTCGACTACAAAGCTATTTTAGACAGTCCGATAACGTGTCGCCTACATGTCCATGTCTGAGTTCGGAATACCTGTAAAATTTATAAAGCATTGCATAATGAGGTTTCAGACTCCCTATCATGTGACTTCTTCAATTTGATAATGAAGAATATAATAAGAGCTCCCGAACTCCATCACCATGGCACTATCTTCATAAAGAGGGTCATGCTGCTCGGGTATGCGTATGATGTCGACAACATTGGGCAGAACACACGAGCAGCTAGTGCAGCAATCTCCAGTTTAGAGAAGGAATCGCATCGAATGGGTCTTACGGTAAACGAGGACAAGACGAAGTACCTGGTGTCAACAGACAAAAAGTACCGACGTCTTAGCAGCACATCACTACCTTGCCGGAAAGATGTGTCTATTGCTCTGACTGGTGAAAAGAGGACTTGTCAAAGCTATACAGGAAATAAACAATCCGTAATAAATGTACATGTTCTGTGACCGGTACCATTGGTACCGACTAAGGACAGGATCTTGAAGACCAGTTCTGTGATACACTCAAAATAAAAAGTATGTAAAAGTAGCAAAAAAAGGTTACCAATATAGCAAAAATGTTTGCTGAAAAGAGGAAAGCGACGAATTTTGCTGAAACAGCAAATGACAAATATTTTTAATAACATCAAATATCAAACAAAAATTTATTTTGATTTACGCATTTATGCACTTATAATAAAAGATTTATGATATTTAAATAAATATGGTTTGATGAACAAAATTCATCAATATGATGAAAACTTGTTCATTAATGTGCTGGAACGGAGTCTTCACAAAATTAGAAAATTATATATTATAAAGCTGTAAAGAATTATAAATATATAAATGTGACAAATTTTTGTTTGAAATTTGATATTAATAAAAAATATTGAAAATTAAAAACATTTAAAAAATACGATTTTAATTCAATGAATGAATTCATCAATATGATGAATCCTGGTTGTTGGTGTTTTTTTTTTAAATTAACGTATGATATTTAATACAGTTTATAGCAAAATTCGGAAGTGAAGAATAATATCACTCCTTTCAGAAATCAAAGTTATTCTATTTCAGTTAAATGTGCCGATTTTGAACACCATTTAAAAGATACTCTCATAAATGTTTTCCATAACTAATATTTATACTAATAATAGAAAAAATTTATCATTGTAAAATTTGTGTCTTTCTTGAGAATGAGTACTTTGAACTAAATTTGTCGTTCTTTATATGACAAAACTGAAAATATTTTGTATCTTTACGAAGTCTCTAAATTCAATCTAAATTTATCTAAATTCAATTTGAGTTTTGCAATTCAAATTTTATTTTTTTAATATCAAGTCGAAAATCAGTTCTAAATGCAATGTCTCTGAGTTCAGTATGACCATTATGAAGTTAGAGTGTTATTCTTTGAAGTCAATGGCATACCTCTGTAAAATATGTGTTCTAAATTTGATCTGGAAATGGTTCGGAAATATTTAATGAAAAATAACAACATTTGAAATGATAAAAACTTTGAATATGTAAATGACAACGAATATAACATTATTTTCTGAATAATATTTATTATGAAACATACATACTTTTTTTTCTAACTTCTTAATAACCATGAAATATAGTCTAAGCACAAAATATATATTGCGGAAATATTCTATTTTAATAATTTTGTCATTTATTTGCACAATTGTTTTTATATTACGTACAAAACCATCTAATACATTGTTCAAGTCACGCTTATTTGATGTCCTACTTTGATGTGTACCAAATTCCAAAACAGCTGTTCAAATGCGCAAAAAACATTTCAATGTCAAATTTGAAAATTATTTGGCCTATAAAATGCGTTTCGCAAAATAATGATAGCATTAGCAAATTAACTGTTATTGAAAGTAAACGTTCTAATAAGAATCTAAAAATCTATTAAAAAAAAAACTATTAACAAAATGAAAGTAATTGCTACTGTTTGTGTTTTCATTGGTAAGTGATTGTTTTGAATTCAAATTATTTGGAAATTTAAAACTTAAGTAAAATTAAAAAAACATTGAGTCATATAAAATTCCAAAAAAATGCAAATCAATTTCTCCTATTTTAAATTTTGAAAACAATTTCAATTAACAAATTTTAAAAATTTTTTTATAGTCTTGGCGCTTATTGCACCTAATGTTTCCGGCAAATTCTTGGGCGCACTTCTGAACAATAACAACAACAATAATATGCCGACTATTTGTGTAATTAATGTCCAAAGTTGCAAGGTCAGAACTCCCGTTTGTGGACGTTATGGAGCCTCTAATCTCTGCCAGAGATTCGAAAATACATGTGCGCTTAAAGCGGGAAATTGCGGACAAAACATTGGTAAATATAATAAAATCAATTTTAATACATTTTTAATACATATTCCTTAATTTTTGTATAGCTTATACTCCTGTCAATATGCAGATGTGCAATGGCATTGCCCTCAATACTCGTCGTGCATGCGCGACTACGAATGGAGGAGCCATAATTATTCAAGGCTAGATATATTTATAAAATAACTTCTTAATAAAACTGTATAAATTACTAAAATATATGTTATAAATTGTTTTTTTTTTTTAGAGTTACTAAAACTGTCAACACAAAAAAAATCATCAATATGATGAATTTATTCATAAATATTATGAATTTATTCATAAATATTATGAATTTATTCATAAATATTATGAATTTATTAATAAATATTATAAATTTTTCTACCAACTAATAGATTCATCATATTGATAGCACCGTTCATTAAATGACATATTGATGAATGCATTCATTATATATATGAACTATGAAATATTCCATACAATGAATTTGAATCGTCATATTAATGAATATAATTATAATATCTATGAATATTTTAAAATTTCTTTGTACATTGTTCATGAATATAATATTCAATATGATGAATATTGTAGAACTAATATTTTTTTTTCAAAATGAATGCATTGATGGACATTTTCTTTTACGATTTTTTTTTCTAAATAATATATATAAAATTATTTTTATAAAATAATTCAAAAAAAATTGAACTTAAAAAAAGTTAAGTTGGAAAAAAATTATTCTAAAAAAAAAAATTCATATTAAATTTTTTTTTTTTTCAAAAAAAAGTTATTCTAAAAAACATTTTTTTTTTTTTTGAAAAAACAATATTATGAAAAAAAATTGTTTTAAAAAAATATTTTTTCATTCAATTCAAAAAAATATACTTATAAAAAAATTTAAATTTCCTGGAAGAAAATTATTCTAAAAAAAAATTCCGCAAAAAAAATATTTTTTCGAAAAAAAAAAATTATTAAAAAAAAAAATTTTTTTTGAAAAAACAATTTTCTGAAAAAAATGTTTTCCGAAAAAAAAATTGTTTAAAATTTTTTTTTAGTATAAATGAAAAATTAAAAATAAAACAAAAAATAAAAAATAAACTTTCGTTTGCATAATGTAAAAATTTATTTATTTTCCCTTGCCAAAAGGCGACTTCTTATTGACTGGCACATAGAAATCACCAGCCGCCATATAGGCATTGGTGAAAGCACCCATGCGCACCGAACTATAGGTACTACCACACTCCTTCTTGACGGCATCCTGATAGTCCTCGCACTTCCTCGTCGGGAAATCATTCTCCCTGACAGCCTCCGAGTAGTACATGAACGAACGTGAATGAGCACAGCTACCGGTGAGATCAACACCGCAACCAGGTTGTGATTTACCACCATTCGGATAGAAAGCACCCTTGCCAATAGGTTTCAGAAAACCCAACATACCGCCATTAGTTTGAATCGACTCCACATAGTGAGCATCAGTGCTGCACAGACGTATTGTGGGTTTGTCGAAACTGTACAATGGCAATGCAGGGTCCAAACCAATGATGGTATCAATTTTTCCAGCCTTCGTATTTTTACCAGTGAAACCAGCAACGTGCGCACCCAGACTATGACCGATCACGGTTAAGGTTTCCAAAGACATATGGAAATCTTTGTGCAGATAATCAATAAAAGAGGCTACCATTTTGCCAACTGTCGGCACATGCAGCACCGAACTGGCATAGTTGAGTGTCTGTGATCGGGAGGACCAGTCGACGATAATAATATTGTATTCACCCTTGTGCAACCAGGCATCACGTACATCGGTGTTGACAGCACCGCGATAACTGTCGGTCCAGCCGTGAATAACAAATCTGTGGCAAAAGATGTTGGTTAAAACAAAATAATTCGAATTCTATTTCAAAATAAAATGAAAAAATTCAAATGAAAAATGTGTGTTTTACTATTTGGAAACTACACTAAAAAAAAAGAAAACCTATTAAATTCGGTAAATAGGACAGTTGTTAATTCAATAGTATAAAAAACCAGTTGGAACGGCGTACCAAACTGAATATACCCTTTCACTCTTAGTGTAGGGTATACAAATTATTTTCATATAAGCACAAAAACAATTTAATGGTATTTCATAGTATTTTGTAGTATTTAAACTATTGATTTTCTGAGTGTAGCATGAGAGCCACATTATTGATTTAAAAATTTTGAAATATTAGTATTCGGAAAGAGTTTTTACTAGATCTGTAAGTTAGTTATATATAAAGAAAATGATTTGAATAGATTTATAACAGCTATAGAACTTTTCAATTCGGAATATTATTTTACGAGATGAGTTACTTCTTTATAAATAAATCAAAAAATCCAAGATTAGATACTAAACACATACTTCTCAAGCAACACCGTAAAATATTGAAGATTATTCATAATTCATAATTAAAAACATAATTCTATTCATAGCACTATTCGACACAAAACCTCATTATTCGAAGATTATTCAAAGAAACTCACCTTGTTGGATGCTCCTTGTTAAAGTGTGATTTTTCAATAGATTCCCGGCTGGCTTCAATACGTGTTGGAGTTTTAGGATTCTTCGAGGTGTACAGATAAAATTCGACCACTGTAGAAGCGCGCTCCTTCAGCATCATATCACGCATTTGTAGTGCAGCATCTTCCTCGGAAACCCATTCAAAGCTCTCATCAATTTGTGGCACATACCAGCCGTTCTCACCATTGATACGTGTCTCATCCTCCTCGACAGGCGCGCCGAGCGCTATATATAATTATTTAATTTATTCTCTTCATGAATATTTTATTGAAAAACCTACCAATTGTTGCCGTTAAAGCTAATACTACTAGAAATTTCATGTCGATATTAAAATGTGCACGCCAATATCACCTTCTTATATAGCCGCATTATCTGACCACACACACAGTTTATATTAAATTTTAAAGATAACAGCCAAAAAAAAACCATCATACGTTAGACACTTGAAATACTGACCCTATCATTTTTCCGGTTCGTATTTGTATTGTATGCTGCTAATCACAATCATTACATCTGAATCACTGTTTTTTAACTGATTAACTCAAAAAAAAAACATGCTATAATAAATGTAAATACTTTGGCGAATTATTGTTCGTATTGCAATTTCAAGTACTTCTGATTTAACCGATTAGGTTTATGGCCTATCAATGGTTTTAAATATACCACCGCGCAATTTCTTAATAGTGGGCCTGTCATAAATAATCTTTCGATAGGTGTTCGTGGTGCGGCATTATCTGTCAACAACACAAATATATTTTTGAAGACTTTGCTTAATATTTATTAGCTTAATAAATATTTCACAAATGATTTTATTGCGAATTTTGTAGCATAGACCGTAAATAAAGCTGAAGGCGTATGGTATGAGTGGAAAAGAAATTGTTTAAATTGTCATTTTAAGTGCCACTTTTTTTTTACAGAATCGTCTATTTTTAATATCAAGATGGAGGTATGAACGCTATGGAAAGGTATACGTATTCTTGATCAGCATTGATTCCTTCAGTCATTCCGTCGGTGTCTCTGCCTGTCATTCACGATTACAGGGACAACAGAAGAACTAGATCAATGGAACTCGAAATTTAGATTACATATACACAACACTGTATGGTATTGAAAATGGGAAGGATCGGTCGACCTAAACCTCTGTTTAGATTACTTATACAACTACACTGCGTGGTAATGAAAATGGGCATGATTGGTCGACTAACTTACTTATTTGACCATTACAAGCACCAATTATGCCTCACTATTCGATTCTGCGTTGCGCGCGCTGGTTTTGCACTCCAATCGTTGTCAGGTTGTCTTGAATTTGGTCGGAGATTCGGACGCCCTTGCCTACGTTGACCACCACTGGGTACAGAATTTAATACCTTTTTTGCTTAAACACTTTCGTCCGGAAGCTCGACATGTCCAAGCCATCGTAGATGCTGAAGCCTGACTATGTCAATGTAGATCTCATGCAGCTCATCGTTCCATCTGATACTGTACTCGTTTTCAACGCATATAAGTCAATAGATTTCCCGAAGGAGAAGGACTGACATGATGACTGATTTATAGAGCATAATGTTTGTCCATCGAAGGAGGACTGTACTCCTCTACTGAGCCCAATGCAACACCTGTTGGCAACACTTATATTTCGTCTAATTTCAAGGCTGACATTTGGTGATGGTGGTACCTAAGTAGACGAATTCCGTCACAACTTCGAAGTTGTAGGTGTCAATACCCTACGGGGAAACGAACTGTTACTAGACTAGGTAGGTAACTAATAATAATAATAGTCTATAAGAACTTAGGCCGAGCTCTCTCACCATTTTGAGCTGTGCGTGTTATATTTGCACTCAAAGTGGTGGGACCTACAGTTTATTGCCGAATCCGAACGGCGGGTGAGAGCTTTTTATAGGCAATTTTTTACTCTCGTAGGTTTGCCATTTACTGACGAGAGGTAGAGCGGTATAGAAAATAAGTTTCTATGAAAAGATGTTGTTAGCCCCAGTCCATGCTTGAACCGGGGACCTTTCGGCTCGCAGTCCAACGCACTAACCACTGAGCTACCGCGGTAGGTAACTAGTTCCTCGAAAATAGTAAATCGGTCCTTGTTCTGTATTTTTATAAGAAACAAACTGGCAACTTTTACATGGCATTGTCCAAGGAGGGTTTTAACACCTCATGCAGACCTTAAACCTATCACAGAATTGGTCTTCAAGATCCTGTCTTTAGTTGGTACCAGTCACAGAATATGTATATTGATTACGAATTGTCTATATCATATATAGTTTTCACAAGTCCTCTTTTCACCATTCAGAGCAATTGACACATCTTTCCCGCAGGGTAGTGATGTACTGCCAAAGACGCCGTACTTTTTGCCTGTTGACACCAAGTACTTCGTCTTGCCTCGTTCACCGTAAGACCCATTTGACGCGATTCCTTTTCTCAAGGGGAGAATACAACATTAAACGCTCGTATGGTTTGCCCAATGATGTCGATATCATCAGCATACCCAAGCAGCATGACACTCTTGTTGAAGATAGTGCCATTGTGATAGAGTTCGACAGTTCTTACAATCTTCTCCACTTTTAGTTTAAAAAATCAAATCAAGTCAAGCGCCTTGTATGAAACTCCGTTCGATATTAAACGTATCCGACAATTATCTTTGTGAAACGTGTGTCGCCCAGGATCATGCTGCAAAGCCTTTCAATTTTCGCAGGTATACCGAACTCAGACATGGTGGGTTATAGGCGACTCCTTATCGGACAATCGAAGGCAACTTGTAGTCGACGAGAAGGTGGTGGGTTTCGATCTGCCTCCCTTTGGACTTTTTCCAGGATTTGGCATAATGTGGAAATCTGGTCTTCTGTGGATCAGAATTGACGTAAATATAGCAATCGATATTAATTGCATGCATTAATCAGTAATTCAATGTAAACATTTGCTATTCGTAGTTATATCAGCAATTGTGTTTGCTAATATGATTATTTGTACGTCAATACAGCAAATTATTTAGTCGGCGAAATTTCAACAATTATATTAGATAAAACTGCGCCGACTAAATAATTTGCTGCATTGACGTACAAATATTCATATTAGCAAGCACAATTGTTGAATTAACGAACAATAGAAAATATTAACATTAAATTAGTGAATTTCTTTGCTGGATTGATTAATGTATGCAATTAATATCGGTTGCTATATTTACGTCGACTATTTTTTTCTGTGTAGAATTTGAACATACTTTTTATTTCTTCACACATTACCATGTATGTTTGGGTATTTATTGACCGCCGACTATATACAGCACAAATCTCTCTAATTTCCTTTAAAATGCCATTACTTCAAAATATAACATCTGACCTAACCATTCAAAGTAGTTTTTATGCTAGAAAAAGTGTCTATTGACTCGAAAAGAGTTAAATTCAAAAAAAAAGTTTGACGTTATATCGCATTTTGTTTGGAGAAAACTAAATAAGGTGGATCTTTACCATAATTGGAACATATTGAACAGTGTCAAAAGTATTGATATGATGTTCAAAGAACATAATTTCCAAAAAGCACCAAATTAGCCTCAGTATCCCCTAAAGTAATTTGTCTTAAAATAAGTAATATTATAAAAAAAAAAACAATTTATTCATTTATTCTGAAAATGTCCAATCATCATCTTAAAATCCTTTACAATATAATCAGCTGGAAAAGCAACAAAACAAGAGCATTTGATGTTTCGTATAAAGCAACGTCATCAGCAACATCTACATTATGATGGCAAGTCAGTCAGCAAATGTTAGTTGAAATAAACCATCAACATTTGTTGCCACTAAGTACGGAACGAAAAGCACGCACTCCATGTTGCCGACTCATATAAAAACTCCGAAGCACAAGATTAATATGAAGTATAATGCCAGTAACTATTGAGGCAAGTTGAAGGACTCTCACACAACTGTAAATAAAAGTCATTACAAGGATCATTTCTTATCTAAATCTTTAGCTGTTGCTGGTTCCAACCCTTTCCAGCAGTAGCAGCAGCTCAAGTGGTGCCACACTAACACTAGTGGCAGGAGCAGCAACGATGAAATTGCAACTTGGTCATAAGCATGATACTGTTGTTTTTGCGAATGTGCCAAAATTACACTGAAATTTTTTTTTTATTTACAGTTGTAATCTGAAATCCGTTTAAAATTCCAGTTTCGGTTCTAGTACCAATATTTTTAAAATAGCGGTTCCGATTCCAACCAAAACAATATATATGTGTTCCGAATCCAGTATCACACATATTTTTTAATAACGGTTCCGAATTCCGGTTCCGATTCCGGTAGCAAAAATCGAAACGGTTGAACTTGTAATTGGAATATATCGAACAGAAGAAACAAGACTGAAGGCATAAAGATGTAAAACAGTAGAAAGACGACGGAAACAAAGGTTTGCAAAGAGATTATAGACGACTAAAATCAACTACAGAAGACAAGAGAACAGAAGGATGAAGTCAAGAAACAAAGAAACATAGAAGACATTAGTTATCTGACAATGACCGAAGAACCGGTAAACACGACAGAAAATATTACAGACAAATAATGAAAATGCTGTATAAAGAAAACATGAGACTAAGGACATGTTATGAAGAAACAAATAATAAGAGAATAACCTTGAATACAGATAACAGAATGTTGAAATCAAAGGCTTGAGGAAAAGCATAAAAGACATATGATAGACTTAATATATAAGGAAGTAATAAAAGCACAGAGTAGAGAATACATAAGTCATATGAAAAAGTACAAAAAGAGAAAGGTATAGATAAAAAGAGATAAATGAATACTGATGACAAAAAACACAGATATAAGAAGTCAGAAGACTTGAGACAAAGGAAAGAACATACATGTTAAATGTCTGAAAGAAGAAATGAGTTACTGACAAAGACAAATCAATGTCACCATACTCTGGAATCCTGAACACATGCAAGAATAGAACATACTTAGGAGACTGACAAACTTGCAAGGAGACGCCACAAACTCATAGGTCCCTAAACTATCGATTAAATCGACGAGAAGATACAACGTATGAACAGTAGAGCAGAACTATGGCTGGGACAAGAAAAAATATTCACTCAAAGAAATGTATCGGGGCGTACGACCGAAAATGATCAAAGAATACATAAAGCTTTCAAATAAAAACTTAGGAATTTTCACAGGACTTCTAACAGGGTACTGCTGACTTGGTAATTATCTGACAAAAATGAGTATACAATCAGATAGTACATGTAGATTCTTTCTAAAGGATGAAGAAACTCCAGAACACATCTTGGAAACATGTCCAATAATTATGCGTACCGATCTCGAGTGATATTAGAAGGAAGAACTCAAACCATTTAATCAGTTTTTTGACTGAGACCTTGCGGAATCCTATAAAGCAAATAAGCACAACAATGAAAATCCTTAGGAGCTGAGCATTTTTTTGATACTAACTACTCAGAGGACACAGCTGAGTAGTACAGGGAGATGCCATAACTAAGAATGTTATCAGCTATGGTGGCAAGCGGGACACAATAGATATGTTTAGGTCGCAATGCATGAAACATAAATAATAATAATAATAACGACCAACTAGAGAATACAGTAGACTTAAAAAGAAGAAATATCCCCAGACAAAATATATGGCATATAACAAGCGGTCAACAGGAAGGCAACACTGCAGCCTTCTAGCTTGAAATCAGCAGACAAAGACGGCAGACATAGACGGAGTTTGTCGCAAAACCTGTCTATTGCCTGCCCTAGAAAGAAATGATAGATGGCAACCTTATGGCAGGTAATTGGAAGGTGAAGGAAATGCTAATTTATTTTCCTGAAATATGTCGATGTTCTGCCAGAAATCTGCCGAATATTTTGTCTCGGGACATAATTCAAAAAGAACCCGACTTAAGGCAAAAATATATAACAGCAGAAAGAAGAAAAACTTAATACGTATGTTGAAAAACAAATGCCAACAGATCGAACCCAATGTAAAACTCAAAATAATGACTACAAAACATGAGAACTGAAGATTTGGGACAACTAATATAAGACATATAAATGATAGAAGATGAATGACGAAGGACAAGGTAATGATAGAAGTCAGATATTGGCGGATATAACACAGATGATTGAAAAATACTCAAAACTGGAATCAGAACACAGAATACAGAGAGACTTAGAAATGGATCCAAGGATAGTAGGCAGATGATAGGTAATAATATATATATTAAAGGGTTTTTCAACAGGGACGCTACAAAAGTAGAGCGACAGGGACAGCAAACGACGCCATACTTCTTGCCGCTTTTTCGACATTTCTCTTTAGTAAGGTTTGCCATTTCGTGATGGAAAGATATACGAATTCGAATTTCAGTAGTAAATTTTAATAATTTCGACTCGTTGTTGGCTCGTATATCTTTCCATCATGAAATGGCAAACCTTACTAAAGAGAAATGTCGAAAAAGCGGCAAGAAGTATGGCGTCGTTTGCTGTCCCTGTCGCTCTACTTTTGTAGCGTCCCTGTTGAAAAACCCTTGAAAAAAACTTTTGTAGCGCTCTTATTGAAAAACCCTTTATTAAATACAAAATGCAAAGATATATAAGCCAAATAACAGGAGACATATGAGAATATGGAAGATACATGCTGAAGATGAAATAAGAGTAGGGAAAATGGAAGGAAAACTAAAGAAGACAGATTTCGAAGATAAAGGAGTCAAAAGAAATTGAAAATTCAGAATTCCAAAATTCTAACATAGCATTGTCTTCTGTATTAAATCTTTGGAAAGAAAACATGTACCTGAATATTGAAGATATATGACAAAAAATAGAAGAATTAAGAAAAATTTAGAAAATATCAACAATTTTATAAATTTATTTTTCAGTGTACTTCCCATCATGAAACTAAAGTAATTGCTGCCGCAGTGATGCCTCAATTAAGTGTAGTCATACTTCAATTTGAAGCAGTTACTTCAGCACAATCCGTAAGATGGCGCCCACATTTACCAACAAACTACGTTATTGTACCCACTTCACATTCAGCCACCTATTTACTGCTGAAGAAAAGAAGTTGCTGGATGGAAGGACATGGGCCGGAGGAGGAGAAGGCGCTCGTTCATTCATATGGCAAATATGAATGGAATGAAATGACAAATCCTTGAAGTTGCTTCAAGTCAATTTTCGCAATTTTCATGCTGTCACTCGTGCCGGTATATTAGGTCCTTGTCATAATTTCAATTATTTTAGCATCAGCACTACCATCTCGTCGGGGCTTCAGTTACATTTGCCATCAGCAACTTGCACAATTCTTGCTATTTCAAGCATCATTTATCTTACTTTTGGTATTTTATTAATGGAATTTTGAGAATAGAATTTGCACTGTTTCACTTGCGTTTAGGTATATCCTTTAGGTTTCAATTTCTTTCATTGCGTTTCAGTGCCAAGAAGCATTTCGCGCGTGCTTCACAAAAGTGTTGATTGTGCTAATTTTTTCATTATTTTCTTATAATATTCGTAGTATTCACTTACATTTTATTTGCATTTTAGTGCAGCTCAAGGTTTTGTAAATGTAATATTATTTTTTTTTTATTTTATTTAAATTCTGATTTGCTAGTGTCATTCAATGTATTCTTGATGTCTAAAAGCTTCTGCGTCATCGGTTGATATTGCAAAGTTCAACATCTGACCTTGTTATGCGCCTGATTTTGCTGATGTAAATAATCCAAGGGCTGTCATTATTTTAAACATTCTATTTTTGACGTTTTGCAGTTTTGCTCTGCAAACTTATCAGCACAGTGGATATTAATGAGCTCTCTGGTTGTCGGTAGTGCTTCTGTAACTATGGACATTTTACCTTGAAAAGTCATTTTATTTATAGCGTCACGAATGTAGTTCAAAATTATTATCAAGTCTATTTTGAATTGTTTGACATTCGTTTCGATATCGTTACGAGTTCAATGCGAGTAGATGGAGAAATCACTCGATATTGATATTGATCTCAGATTAAGAGTTATTTTTCTGGTAAAGAATATCACGGTGGACTTAACTGGATGTCCATTCCCCGAATGTTATTTCGCCGAATGGACATTTCTCCGAATGGACATTTCCCCGAACGGCCACTTCCCCGAATAGACATTTCTCATTTCATTAACCGTTCGGGAAATGTTAATTCGAAGAAATGTCTTTCGGAGAAGTATCCATTCGGGGAATTGATATCCATCAAAGTCCACCATGATATTCTTTAACAGAAAAATAACTCTAAATTTGAGATGAAACAGCTTAAAAGGGACTGTAATAGATAGAAAAGAAGTTGAATTTCTAGTAATCATTCTAAACTCATATGGAAGAAACAGGAGCAAGAAGTAACTCGAAATGAGAACGCACTATTATGATAAGTAGATACAATAATGTACGGAGTAGTAATATGGACGAAGATAATAAATCTCAGTACAACAAAGATGACTTTCGAGAAAGTTCAAAGATTGACATGTCCCACGGCGCCGTTAGAGGTACTCCTAGAACTGAACCACTTCATTTGTTCCTACAGCGGGTAGTGAAGGAAGCACTTATCGATTGGGAAACGAATACGAAGGAGGGCTCATAGGAAGCAGGGAAGCTAGTCTTATATCTGAACATCTTCAAGGAATCCCAACCAAATCCCAAAAATATTATGACTAAACTCTGCAACAAAAATCAATGGAAGAACATTTCTGACACATATGATGTGAAAGAGCAATGATCACATAGTTTGCAGATGGATCATTAACTCATGAAGGAACTGGAGCAGAAGTATACGGACCCCGAACCAAATACTCTGAATCAATGGATAACTTTTAAGCGGAAATATACACTATTCACGGATGTAACCAGTTAAATCTTGACAGAAACTATACCAACAAGAATATAGCTGTCCTATCAGATAGCTAGGCGTTCATTATGGCATTAGAATTACATGATATTACCCCCGAACTGATATCGGAATGCCTAGATAAAATCAACAAACTAGCTATGTCAAACAATATCACCATACTTTGGGTTCCTGGATACAAAGGAATAGAAGATAACAAAGAAGCTGATCAGTTAGACAGGAAAGGGGCCGGGAAAAAAACACATATGCCCAAAACCTTTCTGTGCGATCGGCGACAGTGTGATACTGCGGGAAGAACAGTCAAATGCAAGAGAAGGCTATGGTTGGGGTTACCAAGGCTACAAAAATCAAATAAACTTATTGGGATCTACAAGCTTAAAATATTTAAAGAATGTATGAAATTAACGAAGAACAACTAAAGAATCTTGACAATATTTCTCACAGTTTCCTGCAGACTTAGAGGACATCTTACAATAATGGGTATACAATCCGACAGCATATGAAGGTTCTGTTTGTAGGAGGACGAAAATCCAGTGCACATTCTGGAAACTTATTCAACAACGAAGAACATTCTTGGAGTCTGTCAACCAAATCAAACCGATATCAGGAAAATATAACCAAACGAAATAATCAGTTTGCTTACAGTGATTGGCTTGACGGAGATCATATAGAAGGATGTAACCATGGAAACTTACAAACTGAATAATACATAAGCACTATTCAGCAAATCGGAATAGTACTGTATTCTCTCGAGAGGTACCACAGTTTATAGCTTTATCAACTATGGTTCAAAGCGGTGCACATTCGATTCTACTAGGTTACAGTGCATTAACCCAGTACAAATAATAATAATAAAACATTTACACAGAAAAATATCTTCTTATGGCCTTATGATAAAAAAGAGCAAGATAAGTGTAACAATCAACTTCGTTCGGTTAAACGAAATTCATACAGATGGCTATTGAAAATTTATCATATGCACATATCAAGTTATTCTAAAACAGTTATAAAATGGTTGTAGTCTAAACTAAAACCATCTTAGAATCGATTTATTAGTTGAGAAAACCGAGTAAGTGATCCTGGCCAAGATAAACAGATTTACACAGAAAAATCCTCTTTTGGCATGAGGTTGGAAGAATGAAAAAGTTAGATGTAGCAACCGAATGAAGTCGGTTAATTCAAATGTTTTACAAATGGCGGAACTGCCATATTATCCTATACACATTAAATATTAGTCTCTACACACACCCAATGGTTCTAATCTGTACTAAATTTTTCTAAAACAGTTCGAAATTGGTTGCAGTACAAGCTACAACTCTTTTTAATTTGACGATATCAACCGACTAAGCGGTTGAGAGCACCTAATAAGTTCGTTGGGCAAAGAGTTGGTTAGCCAAACAAATCTTTATTCTGTGTGCATTTATATAAACCTTTCTACTAACCATTTATGTTTAACACAACGACGTGAATAGTTCTGAACGGCTCAGAGTTCAACATAATATGATTGAAAGATTATTAAGAACCAGCTAAAATTCATTTCGTATAGTTTAATTTTATTCGTAACTATTTTTGTACACACAGACAAATCCTGTTCTTGCATGAGGTTGAAAGAATAAAAATTTTAGTTGTACCAACTAACTTCATTCGGTTAAATCGAATAGTTTACAAATTTGTTGGCAGAACCTATACCCATGAAATATTAGTTTATACACACTCCCAATGGTTCTAAATCTTTACTAAAATGTACTAAACGAGTTCAAAATTGGTTGCAGTACAAACTACAATTATTTTTATTTTTACAATAACAACCTACTAAGCGGTTGAGAGAACCGATAAGATTGTTGGGCAAAGATTGGTTGGCGCAACAAATCTATATTCTGTGTGTAACAAATACAAAATCATTAAAGAATTTTTACTTTTACAACAACAACCTACTAAGCGGTTGAGAGAACCGATAAGTTTGTTGGGCAAAGGTTGGTTGGCGCAACAAATCTCTATTCTGTGTGTAACAAATACAAAAATATTAAAGAATTTAGTGCAAATTGTACTAAATTAATGAACGGGAACTTATTATTATATTTATACATCGGCATAACCCGCCCAGTTACATAACAAACATAGCCTGACATGATAATATCTTCCATAATAAGATAAATTTCTCTTGTCTCTCTATAAATTAGATTAAAAATTACTTTTAAAATTTACACAATTTTTCCTAATTGTAAAAAAAATGTCTTTTGAAATTTTTAGTCATCCAAATACTGTGCAAAAATTATACCAAAAAAATTAACGCAGCCGCACATACACCATCTCTTGGCACGTGATGTTCTATAAAACTTTAAATTGAAAAACTTCGCTGGTCTTTGCAGAAATATAATTTGTTATGCGATTTTAATTTAATAAGCTTAGACAGGACCACAGACAAACGGAAAAGAGAGAGAGAGCGGACAGAGAGAGAGCGACAGATCCAGACAAGATGGAAAAGATGTTTAATGATAGAAATTATGATTAGCGCAATGCTGCGTGTGGCAACTAAAAACAGCAAAATAGAATAAAAAAATGATTAAATAAAAATCACGCACGTATGCCAGTGCCATCAGCACCACCACGACCACCGTCACTTGTAATAAATGCATAATGAAAATCTACGAAGCTTCAAATTATGTGAAGTATTACAACTATCCGGGCTACTGATTCATTAATCAAAAACTTGATGACAGCAAAAATTATGCGATGGAAAAGGAAGAAAATGCAAAAACATATAGTTTTAAAAGAAATGAGACAAGCAGAAGAATGAGAGGTATATAATTACGATTGTAGCATAATAAACGAGAGAGGAAAATGATGAACTTAAACATAATACTCTCTGTAATAGCAACCTCTTTGGGTGAATGAACATTTAAATGATTGATAGAATGAACCACCATGCATATATTAGGTTTTTATGGAAAAAATAAAACATAAATAGAGATTATATTACACCAAACATATTTCTATAGAGATTTTCTGTAGACACATGTTTGATGTAAGATAATCGAGAGAGAATCATGACAGACTTAAAAATATTAATCTTTCGTCAATCGTTTTTTCGAATTATTCAATTTATTAATACTAATTGACAATAATGAAAATAAAACTACTTTTTTTAGGAATCATGGTTATGTTTCTGGCAATATTTTTTTGATTGCTACAATCATTAACTATTTTAACATGGGCATAGCTCTGCGCATTTTCTTTGTATTAATATTTCGCCAATCGTTTTTTTGAATTATTCAATTTATTAATACTAATTGACAATAAAGGAAATAAAACTACTTTTTTTAGGAATAATGGTTATGTTTCTGGCAATATTTATTTGATTGCTACAATCATTAACTATTCTAACATGCGCACAGCTCTGCGCATTTTATTTGTATTAATCTTTCGTCAATCGTTTTTTCGAATTATTCAATTTATTAATACTAATTGACAATAATGGAAATAAAACTACTTTTTTTAGGAATCATGGTTATGTTTCTGGCAATATTTATTTGATTGCTACAATCATTAACTATTCTAACATTGGCACAGCTCTGCGCTTTTTCTTTGTTGTGAAGAAATTATGAAATTCATTAATTTTAACTGTGAAATAAAATACACTATTACAATTCTAAATGATATGAGTCACAAAATAAGAAAGAGTACAAATAAAAATACAACCAGGTAAAACAACTTTTTTAATTACATTTCTTCGATAATCCTATAAAAGACATCAACCAAACTTGTACACAAAACAATAAGAAAAAACAACACCTAATCTTACAAACAACTTTTCTGACAACGTATGGAAGTAAATGAAAATTAAATTCTCACCATTTCAATTCTCGCCATTTCCTGGAGTTTCTTCGGTAGTTCTGTTTCATCAACGTCAGTACCACAAAAACATACACAAATTTTGACCACTTTGTGGTAACAGAAATTTTATTACATAAATTTATTTATAAAGTAACCACGTGCTTGAAGCAAGTGCAATATATATATATTTTTTTCCTACATAGATTTTCATAGATGCATGCATTTGTTTTTTTGGTAAAACTCATTCACACATTGTGATTTTCGGTGCATCCAAGTTGCAAATATGTTTTACGAAATTATTTAAGTTTATAAGTTTACATATTCATCAGATTTCATGAATTGTTAATAAAAAGATTCATAAATATTATAAAATGTATTAGAAAATGATGACAAGTTTTTGCGTATACAAAATTCGTCATATTTATGTATTGTTCATAAAAGTAATGAACAATACATAAATAGAAACAAATGCACGAACATATTGAGATAAATAACTAATGAATACAATCATGTTTATTATGTAAAAATTATAATGTTTTTAAAATACATCATATTAATGATTATATGTATTTATAAACCCAAAAGATTCATAAATCTCATGTAAATGATAAAATGATTTAATAAAATTGTGCTTTTGTTATTCGTAAAATTAATTTACACTATTTCATTCCTATTTATGTCAAATTTATGATATTATAATATTCGACATATTGATGCATTCAATTCATAAAATCCATTTGATGATAAAATGATTTATTAAAATGTTACTTTTGTTATTTGTGATACTCATTTGCACTATATAATGTTTTTTTATTATGTCCAATTAATAATGTTATATTAATCATCATTATATAATGTTATTATTCATCACATTGATGAATTATTTCATCATATTGATGAATTTTTTCATCATATTGATGAATTTTTCATCATATTGATGAATTTTTTCATCATATTGATGAATTTTTTCATCATATTGATGAATTTTTTCATCATATTGATGAATTTTTTCATAAATTAAAATAATTCATGTAAATGATTAAATGATTTATTAAAATTGTGCATTTATTATTCGTAAAACTTATTTATGCTATTTAATTCTTATTTATTACATCAAATTTATGTTATATAATTCATCATATTGATGAACTTTTTGTAGTCACAAAACAGTTTATATTTGTAAAGTCAAAGTATTGAAAAAATGTATGCAAATGATAAAACATAATTTTTTTAAAATGTGCATTTGCTTATCGTAAAATTCATTCATACATTGTCATTCATAGTTTATGTTTGAACATTCATTAAATTTGATATATCGTTAATAAATAATATGAAACATATATATGTCGTAGTTATTTATCGTAAAAGTAATGAGCTGTTCATTGATGTAAAAAGTTGGAAAAATTATAGTACAGAAATAAAGACATAATGAAACTGATCTTGTTTATTATGTCTGATCAAATGTATAATGTTATAAAATTAATCATATTGATGATTTTTTTGTATTATTAAAATATCAATATATAAAAGTTTAAAAGATTCATTAAAATTAAGTAATTTTGTTTTTGGTAAAACTCATTATCATTCATAATATTATGCAAATATGTTCACAAAATAATTCCTGATACAAAATTCATCATATTTGATGAATCGCTAATAGTATTGTGCATACATAATATAAAATTTATGAAAAAGTTGACATTTTAATATAGCAAAATGAATTAACATATTACATCAAATCATATTTCATATGAAAAGTTCATAAAATTGATGAAATATTCATATATTAAACAAATGCAGAGAAGAAATTATGAACATGGTATTTTTTGAATATCTTTTTAAATTTATGTAAATTTTGAATAATGTATATTTCATCATATTGATGTATAATTTGCAATAATTAATATTAATAAATATAAAAAGCCAATCATAAAATATTCATCTAAATAATAATAATAATAATAACGCAAAGCCAATTATTTAAAATTTATATAGAGTATAACCTTCCGTACCATTTTCCAATTTCGCACTGGGAACCAAATACTTTCCTAACATGTCTGTAAATTTTCTGTATATATACAAATATATATGCAACTTGTGGAAAAGTCCAAAAACGCCAAAACTTTTTTAATTCGTTTTGCTTGCTGGACATGTTTTCCTCTTTCTTTGACTTCCATGTCCTTTCTTGTACAATGCGAGTTTGTAAGTTTTCTTTGTTTTTGCTGCCAAGTTTTGTAATCTTATTATTTTAGGTTAGATATTAAAACCGCAACATATGTTTTCTATAACGTATCATGAATATTTTTTTTTCTCTTCATTTGTTTTATTTTAGTTATTTTCCTCTCTAGCATTTTCTCGTCTAGAAGATTTTTCTTTTGGAAATTATTAAATATTTCGAAGCTGATAAATGTATTGGTTCACTTGTGTTCGAGATTTTAAAGTAGGTCAAATAATAAAGCATAAATAATATGTAAAATATTAAAAATATAAGAAATTCATAAACTATATTTTAAAATGCTTTCAATTTACTTTAAATAAGTAATATCTAAATGCAGCAAGTATTAATATATTTATATTGAAATGCAATTTATTTAAAATGCCATGAGTTTAGTTAAATTGATTTTTATTTGTTTCATATGAAAAATATTTTATTATATTAAATATAATTTTTATAATGATAATTACTATAATTTATAATTTTGACATAAAAACACAATATTATTACTATAAATAATGATTGCCACAAACACAAAATTGGCAAATTTTAGTTGCTACAATAAAAACATGTACTGGACATGATTGTGACAAAAATTTGGATGATTGTCAACTTATATTAAAAATGTGAAAATTGCATTATGTAAACATTTAATATTTATTACTATAAAAAAAAATTGCGATATACACAAATTTGGTTAATTTTAGTTACTAAAATGATAATATGTACTAGACATAATTGTACCAATCATGTGGATGATAGTTAATTAATATCCATCATGTGATTAATACATTCTGATAACATTTTATATTTGTGACGTAAGTATTTTATTGATTACAACAAATTATGTTTGTCACAACAAACGCAAAATTAAGAAAATTAAATTGCTACAATGATACTAATATGTAATAAATATTATAAATAATGATTACGACAAATTCAAAATTAGCAAATTGTTGATAAAATTATAATATGTAATAAACATGATTGTGTCAACCATATGGATGATTGTTATAAATTAATCTGTATAAATAAATCTGTCATGGAATCAATAAAATTCATATTTTTACGTAAGTATTTTAATGACTACAATTTGTTAAACACAAATTTAGTTTAATTTAGTTGCTATAATTATAATATGTACCATATATAATTATGCCAACTATATGAATGATTTACAACTTTTATCAATCATCAGAATCATTATTCTGCAGTAATTTATTAATTAAATCTATGTAATCTAATGTTTTCATACCAACACATTAATCACACCCATTGATAAAACCTTTACTATACTCTATTGTGCTAAATAATATTTGCAACATATGCCAATATTTTCAATGTAACAACAGACCAGATAAATGTCATTAATATACTTGATTTTATTAAATCCTATCAATATTACCAAATTCACTTCATCCTTATTATTTAAGGGAGATTCACTGTCCGCCGACTGTCATTCAATTCGGACAGATAACACTCCACCAAATAGTCTCACTTTAATGATCTCTTTTACAACTAAGACCTCCTACAGAGACTTTCGGAATCCTTATGTTCCGCACACCGGACACGGACACATGTAGCAAAAACCTCTAATTGTCTGTTACAACATTTTCATTATATGTGTTGCACAAATGTCATTGATGCTTTATCCCAGTTTATAACTGATCAGCACGTTATGCGAATATTCCCGAAATTATTTGCTGGTACAGCTGGTGCCTTGGAAACCGCATGCACCCTATTCAATGCACATGTTATAGATGCGAACCGAGGGTTAATTAATTAGGTATATTTATAATTAGCACGAATTTAATGTAGGCTGTCAATGTAATTTAATTAAGTGTGTTAGAGGTTATAAATTTTATTTTATATATTGTTGTTTAGAAGTGGAAATCACCATTTATAAATTTCAATAATTGCTTGCAAAACTTATTATATTTTAGAGAATATATTAAGGACAATATTAATATTTTTAACAAAATGATGAGTATGCAGCGAACATTTGTAGAAAAATATTACATGTTATTTAGACATAAATTTTGTTCGAGATTTAAGAAGTTTATTTCTTGTTAATTTTGCAAAAATTTGTATTTCGTAACTCAATAAATTATTCCTGATGATACACAGACAGACACAATCTTTCTTGTATTGATGATTGTAGTTCTTTAAACTATGATTCATTGCATTAATGAACAATTCAAAATTTTGATTACTACAAAACATCAATGCTATGAATTCATCATCAATTTGATGAATTACTAAAAAATTGTTCGTCAATTTCAGAAAGTGTATGCAAAGACATCATACGTTTCATCACATTAATGAACAAATACATAAAACACAAAGTATATGTACATCATATTGATGAATGTTTTCATCAAACCAAATTTCAATCAAAATATCTATTTTTGTACGTCAAATTTTTTGCATATTTATTATGACTACTATTTATTAATAAAAAGTTAAATTTACAAATATATATATATTTTTTTTTATTACAATTTTTTTTTTTTTTTTTGAATAATATAAAATAATTTTATATTTTAATACTTGTTTTATAAATATTTTAAATGATTGCTATATTTATCAGTTAATTTTTTTTTTGTTTCTTAATCAAATAATTTTTGTACTTCATAAACAACGTTAAGCCACTATAAATGCTCTTCATTTTTCACGCTAAAATCGAAACATTTGTGCAAATAACAATTCCAAAATATTGCATTTCTATTTGCAAACGGAACAAAACAAAAATCAAATCAAATCTTTCTTGTGCATTGTGCATTCTAATTTACTAAACAAATAAACGGTACAGTCATTTCAATACCCTAAACAAGAATATGTCACCAAGAGTAATATTTACAACCCACATACGAAATAGCATCTGCATTTAAGCAAGTGGATATTGTTGTCCCTTACCCGAAAATAGACAACAATAAATAAATTTCTAAATTCATTCATATTTTTACTAACAGATGCACGACGAGTCGCTCTAAAAATGTAAACAGACCATCATCGCTGCTATATAGCACCATCACCATATAGTATGGTATGGAAGTGATTTATATAGCTCGGTGTTGCACCCCCCTAAAGGCATCCCTTAATTATGGGATTTTCATTGTTGTGCATAAAAGTGTACACTGGGTATTAAAGGATATTTTTTTGCAAAGAATTTTATGGACGCATCAATTTGTTGTGGCATTTAAGAGAAAAGTCAGTTAATTTGCCGGAAAAGTTATTTATGAATTGTGTGGTGTTAGAATTAGTGATCTTTACATATTTAGAAAATATGTCAGAATTTTAAATATTTCGATAAAGATGAAAAAAAAAAACAAATTCTATTTGTATAAATTCGTTAAATAAATGTAATATTTAATTATATGTTTGTGACTATCATGAAATTATTGCTGCAATAATGTTAATTAGATTAAGTTATTTGCAGCAATAAATCATGCGTTAAATAAAAGTTATATTTAATGTTATGATTGTGACTATCATGAAATTATTGTTGCAACAATGTTAACTAGATTAAGTTGTTTGCAGCAATCATCATTCATTTTTAATTAACTCATGATACTGTTTACCAGAATTACAGTAATTCAAAATCCATAGAGCCAATCATTTAATGTCTTGTCTTGAGATATATCTGTTTCTGAAGATAATATTTGTACTTTGTTCTGGTTTACTAATGTTTATTATACTTAAGGTTGTGATATCAATTTAATTCTTATTTTTTTTTTTTTGTATTAGTGCATATATCAGTCATTGTTTTATTTTCTTAGAATTTCACTAAACATAAACTCATAAGTCCCATCACTAAATGATTGTTTTCAAATATTTATGTTCGTAGCATATTGTTTTTGTTTGAATACTTTGAAATAAATTAAGTTATATTTAATTATGTAATTCAGACTGTTATAGAAGGATTACTGCAACAATATTATATAAATTGAGATGTTTGCAGCAATAATTCAATCATCATTAATTTTCAATATTATAAATATTAATCATAATACTTTTTTCCGAATTTCTGTAATTCTTAACACGTGGAATCAATCATTTAAATACTATATTGAAATATATCTGGTTTTGGATATATTTGTAATATTTAATTATATGTTTGTGACTATCATGAAATTATTGCTGCAATAATGTTAATTAGATTAAGTTATTTGCAGCAATAAATCATGCGTTAAATAAAAGTTATATTTAATGTTATGATTGTGACTATCATGAAATTATTGCTGCAATAATGTTAACTAGATTAAGTTGTTTGCAGCTATCATCATTCGTTTTTAATTTTATATATAACTCATGATACTGTTTACCAGAATTCCAGTAATTCAAAATCCATAGAGCCAATCATTTAATGTCTTGTCTTGCGATATATCTGTTTCTGAAGATAATATTAGTTCTTTGTTCTGGTTTACTAATGATTACTATATTTAAGCTTGTGATATCAATTTAATTCTTAATTTTTTTGTATTAGTGCATATATCAATCATTGTTTTATTTTCTTAGAATTTCACTAAACATAAACTCATAAGTCCCATCAATAAATGATTGTTTTCAAATAATTATGTTCGTAGCATATTGTTTTTGTTTGAATACTTTGGAAAAATTAAATTATATTTAATTATGTAATTCCGACTGTTATAGAAGGATTACTGCAAGAATATTATATAAATTGAGATGTTTGCAGCAATAATTCAATCATCATTCATTTTCAATATTATAAATATTAATCATAATACTTTTCTCCGAATTTCTGTAATTCTTAACACGTGGAATCAATCATTTAAGTACTATATTGAAATATATCTGGTTTTGGATATATTTGTAATATTTAATTATATGTTTGTGACTATCATGAAATTATTGCTGCAATAATGTTAATTAGATTAAGTTATTTGCAGCAATAAATCATGCGTTAAATAAAAGTTATATTTAATGTTATGATTGTGACTATCATGAAATTATTGTTGCAATAATAAATAGTGATATCAAGATATTACACTCCAGGCTATACCAACCTCTCCAAATTCATAAAACTCACCACACCGAAACTCACCATACTAAAACTCATCACAGGTAAACTCACCACAGTTGCACGGGGAAAAAGATACTGAGAAAATTCTACCGGAAAGAATTCTACGGGAAAGCATTCTACGTGAAAGAATTCTATGGGGAAGAACAGTCCGAGGAAGAATTTTCTTTGAGAAAAATTGTTGGGCGGAGAATTATTTTTATTTTACATTAATAACACTAATTAAAACAGGTTCACGGGTTCCTGATAGTACCTTATATAATACTAAATCCCTCGAGAGCATTTCACTATACTTAACGAATTCGACGTTTTACTGAACAATACATTATACATTATGGTAAAACATATATATCATATATATATATATATATATATATATATATATATATATATATATATATATATATATATATATATATATATAAATATATATATATATATATATATATATATAAATATATATATATGTATAGATATCTTGTGGTACCCTAAAAACAAAACATATGGGTCTCAAAAGAAATGGAATTTATTCAGTATTACAAATGAAGACTCCAGTAGAAAAAACGGTTAAATATAAAAAATGAATTTCGAGAAAGGTGTTTTCACTAATTTCATTCTTCAATTTATATATATAACTTCAATAAATAACATTTTATTACTTAATTTATGAGCAAACCTCGATGTTTCAAACAATGTACTTACCCATTCCCCCACTGAAGTCTTCAAATATTCAGTTATATCCAGAAATTGTTAACACAGTTGACTTCTACACCCCGTTTTAATGGCAAACACGGCGTTTAATTCTTTTATTCACACATTACACAGAAAAAATGTTGTTCATGCACATTTTGTGCAAAACCAAGATGATAAACAGTTCATCATTGTTATGAATTGCGTTCATTGAGGTATTCACATTCATTTTTGAGGCAAAGTAGCGCAGACTTCACGTCATGAAATATAATAAAATAATAAAAATAACAAAATATATATTTTTTAAATAGTTTAAAAGTTCATAAATTCTATGAATTATTTTATAAATATTATGAATGTGTTCATCAATATTATGAATTTTTTCATTAGGTTTAACGTACAATTCATAAATGGCATGAATTTAGTGATTGAGTCGCAATGACAAATTCATAAAATTGATGAACAAATTCATAAATAGTATGAACTTTTTTATCTGTGTATCATGAAGGTATTTCGACAATAACCAACTCTATCTGAGACAATTCTTGAAGTTATCATAACACCTACTATCAAAATGTCCCTACATCAAAATATACCACAAGACCTAACCTGCCTTGTTGGTTATCTACACGACAATATGTTTTCTATATGGACTGTTTTGAAATTTTTGGCCGTTCGAGATAGAAGAAAAAATAGGAAGACATTTTTCCATAATTATAGTAAAGGGTTTTTCAATAAGAGCGCTACAAAAGTTTATTTTCAAGGGTTTTTTAACAGGGACGCTACAAAAGTAGAGCGACAGGGACAGCAAACGACGCCATATTTCTTGCCGCTCTTTTGACATTTCTCTTCAGTAAGGTTTGCCATTTCATGATGCATAGATATTATTAAGAAATTATTAAAATTTACTACCGAAATTCGAATTCGTATATCTTTCCATCAAGAAATGGCAAACTTACTGTAGAGAAATGTCAAAAGAACGGCAAGAAATATGGCGTCGTTTGCTGTTCCTGTCGCTCTACTTTTATAGCGTCTCTGTTGAAAAACCCTTTACAAAAAAAACATTTCAATTTAACTGCAAAATACTTGCATTAATATAAGATACTTAACAGAATTCAGTATATCCTAAAGGAACTAAAATTGGTGACACTTGATGCCAACCCATCAGCCATGAAATCGTGTTAATATTTGAAAATCTTCATTTGATGAGCGCACGCTAGATGTTCGCGTGCAATATTAACGAAAAAAACTCAAATAAAAATAAGGATATATTCTGGGAAAGTGCACTTAAGTTGGCGAGGTGCGCTTAATGGCACTTAATACTACTACATATAGCGCGCACCATGCACTGCCATATCGACAACGAAGATTATCAAACTAGTGGAGTTTAAAAAAAAAAAAAAAAAACACCGAACCCGGATCGAAATGGAGCATTGGATGAAAGCTTACAAATTTGCATGCAGCGGCAAGTAGCTGCTTTAAGTTGATGGCTTCGATAAGGATTTCAAACATGCGAATAATACACAGACACAACACACATAGCAAGTTAAGTGCATGCGATTATAAATGCTGTCACTAATACCAGCGTGCACAAGTGCGCACTAAATATTTGTCGATAATGAAGTCTTTGTGGAAATTAGCTGCTTCATACGCGTCTGTTCATTGCTTTGAAATTAAATGCCGCAACCAGGAGAGGAGCCAACATACTGTCGAAAACTACTATTTACAAAGGCTCTCCTTACTCAGAACGTGCTGATTAGGATTACCGCCGGTTTTTCGTATGTTATAAAATAGAAGTCTTTGGAATGGAAGTTATAACAAAGGTTCTCTACAATTAATAGGTTTGGTTGTTATTCGCATGTTACCGTATAAATCAATGTTTGAAAAATTATAAAAATAGGTCTCCTTCTTCAGTACATTAGGCATTGGAAAATTGTATCATAAAGTCAACTTTTTCAAAAAATATATAATATATCTCTCTAATACGTCTTTCCGGTTAATCTTCGAATCATCTTCGCAGCAAATCTATTCAAAGACAATATACAGTTTTTTGACGATCAAGTCTTCCCGAAAGCAATACACTCTTGGACACTTTTTACCAAGATCATTCGTGTCATAAAACAAAGCATGCTTCTTCGAGCAACTCTTCATACAATACCCGAGTAATTCTTCCAAAACAATGTATCCGTTCAAGACGTCATTTTCAAGACAATTCTTTCCCGATTAATTTATTCCCAATACAAAACATCCCAATATAATTCTTTACAGGACATTTTTTTATCATAAACACGAATACCAGAGTTAGTTTTCCAATGTAATATATTTCTCCGAGAGGTCATTTCTGATAACCATTCCAATCATTACACTTCGTCGCTGCAAACTTATTTGTTCCAACAAAAAATGTATTACAAATATTATCTGTTCTTACGAAACGTTATCTATATAGGTGAAACTGAACAATTCTTCTGCAGACTTCACGCCATTTCGCTTACCGGATTAAGGACAATTCCTCGTAGACAATTTTTCCTCGAAACAATTCATTGCCGGTCAAGTTTTCCCGAAAACATCCCTGGACACTTTTTATTAAGACCATTCAACAAAGCATTCTTCATTAATAAAAAGCAATCTTCTTCAAGCAACTCTTCATACAATACCCGAGTAATTCTTCCAAAACAATGTATCTATTCAACATGAAATTCTCGAGATAAATCTTTCTCGATCAATTCATTCCCAATACAAAACATCCGTATATAATTTTTACAGGCCATTTGTATCATTGACAATATATTATATCCCTCCGAGACGTTTTTTCCGGTAACAATTTTCTTCGAAGCAAACTTATTTTAAGACAATAGCCGTTCGCGACGTTTATTTGTTCCAATAAAGAAATGTATTGCAGATAACAATCTGTCCTTTTGAGACTTTATCTGTATAGATAAAAGTGACCAATAATAATATAATAATAGTTTGGCACTACAGTTCTATAAAAACTTAGGCCGAGCTCTCTCACCATTTTGAGCTGTGCGTGTTATATTTGTACTCAAAGTGGTGGGACCTACAGTTTATTGCCGAGTCCGAACAGCGGGTGAGAGCTTTTTCATAAGCAATGTTTTTACTCTCGGAGGTTTGCTATTTACTGCCGAGAGGTAGCACGGTATAGAAAAACCTTTCTATGAAAAGATGTTGTTAGCTCCAGTCCAGGCTTGAACCGGGGACCTTTCGGATCGCAGTCCAACGCACTATCCACTGAGCTACCGCGGCTACAAAAGTGACCAATACCTCTAAATAATTCCCCATACATTTCGCCTACCAGATTACGGATAATTCCTCCCTGAGAATTATCCTGAGACAATTCATCCCTGAGAAAATTCTTTCCATGTCTTTTCATCTCGAAAACAATAGATTCCTCTGCAATTTTTACGGCCCATTGTATTAAATACTGAAATACCCAAATATCCCTTCACCCGATTTTTTAGGTAACAAAATGATTAATCTTTGCGGTTTACTTATTCCAACACAATATTCCTCAACGCCTTCTCACTCTCATTAATAAAACATATATTATAAATATTATTTGTTCCTCCAAAACGATCATTTTATTGGTAAAACTGAGGGACTACTTCCTCATACATTCCGTATATCGAATTGCGGACAATTCCTTATCGATAATTATTTCCAGACGAAGTGCTCATTTCAGTTTATTGTACAAATGGTCTGTGAAGAGTTGTCCAGTCTTCACAGCCCATTTGTACAATAAACAAAAAAAAATACCCGAGCTATTTTCCAAAAAATAATCTTTCCGGTAACCATTACAATCATCACTATTTCTAAAACAATAATTCTCCTGACGTGTCTTTACCATTAACAAAAAAACTTATTACAAATCTTATTTATTTTCCCAAACGGAAAAATTTATCTTTATTGGTAAAAGGGAACAACTTTTCCAAACCTCTTTCCCATACATTCGATCTTAAGAGTGATGAGAAATTTATCCCTGCAATAGTTAAAAAGTTCATAAATGCCATGATTGCCATTTTTATACCCTACACAAAGAGTGAAAGGGTATATTCAGTTTGGTACGCCGTTTGTAACACCCAGAAGGAAGCATCTCCGGTATGGAAAAGTATATATATTCTTGACCAGCATGACCTCCTGAGTCGATTTAGCGATGTCCGTCTGTCCGTATGTCTGTCCGTCTGTCCGTCTGTCTGTCTGTCCGTCTGTCCGTCTGTCTGTCCGTCTGTCTGTCTGTTGAAATCCCTACTACTTTTAAAATTGAAGAACTAGATAAATGAAACTTATAACTTAGATTACTAATATACCTACGCTGTAAGTGCGAAAATTGGCGAGATCGGTCCATTGTGACCTATGATCCGACCACTTATGTTCAAATACCTCATATAAAATGTACATATAAAGATCAATTTTTATGTATACGTGCTTAAGTAAACTTTTTTGGTCAAATATATATTGACATCATGCTCAAATACATGATAATAATGTTTTCCGGCGAAAAGACTTGTGGTTCACAAAAAAAAATCGACATTCGGTACACCTACCCATTTGTAAATATGGGTATCAAATGAATGGAAATTCTTCAGCGATTGAATGTTTGTAGTTATTTTCACCTGGTGACCTATATATCACTTTGAATGGTAACCACACATATGTGTAGGGTATTTATAGTCGGCTTAGACCGACTATATGATAATTACACCTACTTTAAAATTTCCCATGTGATCTAACCTTCCCAACTGTTTCATAATTATTATGAATGCGTCCATCAATATTATGAAATGTTTCATTAGGTTTTATGATCGATTCATAAATCGAATGAATTTTGTGATTGGTTTCAGTCATAATGACGAATTCATAACATTCATTCATTAATGGTATGATTATTATTTCTGTGAGACAAATCTTATCTCTGGACAACTCTTTCCCGGACTCTCATGGGAAAAAATTATCTTGGCAAGAATAATCTCAAGGAAGAATTGATAAAATTTTGATTTAGGTTATCTCAAAATATCCACTACAATAACTTTGTTAAAAAAAACCTAAAATCAATCATAAAAAAAAAAAAACATCGAATACGTATATAACTACGTTAAGAAATGAGACTTTGAAACTATGCAAATTATTTTATCAAATATTTATTTTAATGTTGGCAAGCCTAGTTAACATGCGACGTTGTCACATCGACATCGTCAAGGTAGTCGTACCGTACCTTGTCGTCTTGGTATGCCGCGTATTAGATTTTGTCGTCATTTTAATGGCGTACGTGACTATAACGTTCTAGTAACTGTTTCATTATCATTTAACGCTGCGTTAAATATTTAAGTGCGCGAAATTGTTATGTGTTCATTTAGCAAACACCCACATGTTAACGTACAATACATTCACATACCTGCATAGTTTCCAAAGTCTCCTAATAGTAGAGCACTGTTTATAGGTCCTAATGTGGGTTTCAATCCCAAAAGTAGTTTTGGAATTTCGTCATCTACCACAAATGTATTTGCGAAATTCAAATGTTTTAACATTACTATATTTAAAATTACTACTATGGCTAAGACAATTATTCCTAATTACTAATATTCCTAAGTCCTAGTCGAATTAAAATAATATACTACAAGTCATCTGGTTTTTAGCAATACAGAACTAAAAACTCAATAAGGCATATTTTACGATTTCACCAAACCAGGGTTGTTTCATTTTTTAAAAATACTAACAAAATAAAATTCTACAAAATAACCATAACGTGTTCCTCGATTTGTTATACAATTTCGTGTGAAATCATTATTTTCAAATTGAATTTTTCGATATCACGGGATTGGAACTACCGGTACTACTTAAATATTCTTTGCAGTATCACTCTCCCCCACACACACAATGCATACAATGTGAATAATCATTAATCTTTAAGTTTTGCATGTCTTTCGTTACTGTTTGTAACATCGTAATATTACGCCGTATATAATTTATGTGTAATTTCTCTACTATTCCAGTTTTAACACGTGTGTCGCGCGCGCAATCATTCAAAATTAATTTCTTCGAGTGATAATTCTACGGAAAGTTTTGTACCCTCTCGAATGGTTGGCATAATTTGCAATTAACTTTCTTTCACAGTGATTTTAATAATTTAAGCTATTGCTTTATTTAGTAGGAGAAAGGATTTCATTGTGTATTTTGGGCTTCGAGCTATTGAGGTTAATTGACTGACAATATGACGTGAAATAACCTATTTAGTGTTTTGTCGTCGTTGAGACTTTGAATATTGTATTGTATTTTAAATTGAATATTGTATATCTATTATATGCTGTATATACATAATAATAACTTTGAAATGCGTATGATTCAAATAACTACATAAATCTACTGCATTTCTGTATACACTTTTACTACATTTGTATTAAAACAAACTACAGTAGGTATTTCTTTAATCGTTCACAACACGTAGAATCATTACTACATCTGCATTTATTTTTAATACATCTGTATTTATTTAACTTTATGAAAAGTATGTATTTATTTTTACTTCACTCTGTATTTATATTTTACATTTATTTACTTCGGCTATCAAAAGAATTTTTTAAAGAAGCTATAATATCCAAAACTCAGTTTTTAAAAATATGAACTGAATAATGTACTTAATTCTTCAACTTTAAATTTTCTACTCTTGGTCCGTCTATCTGTCTTGCTGTTTGTTCCAGCATCAGGTCTAAACCGCTAAACCGATTTGACTGAAATTTTACACATGATAAGGCTATAAATTGGTGGAATTGGACAAAAGGGCGTGGCACCTGTGATACAACCAAACTTTCAAAACGATATAACTCGGCACTGACACCAGCTATGAACATAAAACAAAAAATTCAAAAAAAAAAAAAATATAAAAGCCAAAACAAAATCAAAAACCAAAACGCAAAAAGAAAAAAAACGCAAAAACATAAAAAAAACAAAATGTATAACACATAAACAAAGCAAACACACCAACACAAAATCAAAAACGCAAAAAAATCATAATCAAAGCTAAAACGCAAAAACAATAACAAAAACACAAAAGCAAATGCAAAAACAAAAGGAAAAGGACAAATGTAAAAATAAGAGCAACAATCATAAAAACAACATCAAAACAAAATCTGTCAAAAACTAAAATACAAAATCAAAAACATAATCTATAAATAAAAACAAAGAAAACACACTAACACAAATCAAAAACGCAAAAATGAAAGCATTATCAAAAATACAAAAAAGAAGGAAACGGAAAAATTCAAAAACTTATACAAAAGGAAAATGCAAAATAAAAGTAACAGACACAAAAAGATCAACAAAAAAAAGCAAAATTAAAAAGTCAAAGTAAAAACAAAAGCAATAGCAATAGCACAAAGTCAATCTAAAAACCAAATATTGGAAAAAGAAAATGAAAGAAATAGTAAAAACAAAATCAAAACCAAAATTGCAAAAATACAAAAATATAAGTTAAAATAAAAGAAAAAACAAACAAAAACCAAAGATAAAACAAACACTCGAAAAAAAAAAAAAACAAAGGTGAAAACAAATTTTATAACACATAAACAGAACAAACATAGTAACTCAAAAACATAATAAAAAACACAAAAACAAAAGAAAAAATGCAATAACAAAACCTCAAAAGCAAAACGAAAACTGAAACTGAAAAAATAACAGCAACAAACACAAAAACGACAACAAAACAAAACTGTCAAAAAGAAAAAAACAAAAATATGTAAACAAAAACAAAATCTATAACACAAAAATACACTATCACAAAATCAAAAACGCAAAAATGAAATTATCAAAAACACAAATACAAAAGCAAATGGCAAAATTCAAAAATAAAAGTAATAAATACAAAAACAATAACAAAGCAAAAGCAGAAACACAAAAACAAAAGAAAAAGTCAAAGTAAAAACAAAAGCAAAAAAATATAAGAAAACGAAAAAACAAACAAAAACAATGGATAAACACAAAAATATAAATGAAATCTAAAAAAAAAATAAATAAACAAAAGTGAAAACAACACAAAAGAAATAATAATACTTAAAATATAAAATTTAATAAGATCTATTAAAAAATCAAAATCAAGCCTCATTTCAAATAAGAACAGCATTAATTATAATTTGTTCTTATAATTCACAAAATATTTTTGTAACTACACCTTTTTCATCAGTATATAGTAGAAAATGAAGAGCTATAGTCAAAAAATGAATCTAAAAAAACCTGTTCCAAAAAACTAAGGGTTTTTCAACAGGGACGCTACAAAAGTAGAGCGACAGGGACAACAAACGACGCCATATTTTTTGCCGTTATTTTGACATTTCTCTTCAGTAAGGTTTGCCATTTCATGATGGAAAGATATACGAGCCAACAACGAGTCGAAATTATTAAAATTTACTACCGAAATTCGAATTCGTATATCTATCCATCATGAAATGGCAAACCTTACTGAAGAGAAATGTCAAAAGAGCGGTAAGAATTATGGCGTCGTTTGCTGTCCCTGTCGCTCTTCTTTTGTAGCGTCCCTGTTGAAAAACCCTTGAAAAAAACTTTTGTAGCGCTCTTATTGAAAAACCCTTTAGTAAAAAATAATGTTTTGGTAAATCATTATTTGAAATTTATAATATGTAGTTGGAAAATTCGTTAACAAGGGATTGGTTTAGTTGTAAACCAGTTTCTTGATTCCACTGCATTTAGAATTTATTAAAATACTAAAATCTCCAATTCCCCGTTGCAAATCAATTACCTAACATGTGTTCAATAATTCACAAACGCAGGCAATTAACAAATGACAACCGTAAAGACATAAAATTAAGCCTATTTAATAACCAGAAAGCAAAACACATAAACTTTAATGCACAATGTACTTAAGTCATGAATTTTTCTGTAGAAATTTGCAGGATTTATAAGCAGTCATAAATTGCAAATCAGAATTACACAAAAACACATGCATATTTAATAAAACGCCATTGTTGCATACGACAGAATTCGAATAGAGTGAGTGAAAATGTCCTTAATTAATATGCACAACGAATGTAATCGATGAATTGGAAAAAGCCACGAGAATTGCTATAATATATGTAAAAATCTGGCAGTGTGCGTTGTTAATAAAGTTAACGCCTGAGAAAACAGAGACTAAATGTGAAATTTCTTGAAACATTGCATACTAACCGAGGCAGTCAAATCAAGGACAAAGTGACCCTGACGAAAGGCACACTTACTAGCCGGACAACTTGTCCTGCATATAAATGACCAAAATAAAAATGTCCTTTAACGGTATACGGCACACACATGTGCGAGTGTTTGTGTGTGTATAGCTTCGTCCTAAAATTAACCGTTGGTCAGCAGGAGCAACAGCAACGAGGCGCAATTAATTAATTAGCTAACAGGACGACACAAATTGCTGGGGTGGACGCAAAGTAGGCGGTCAGGCAGGCAGCCATTCAACTACCCAGCCTATCTTGCAAAGGACCTTGTAAATACGTACGACCAGGCAAATGTTTGTTTTTGCCTTGGCACAGGGCAGGGGTTGAGAATAAGGTTGCAGTGATGTGTAAATTGTTGACTTTTTGCACTAAATTTTTGCTACTTCACTTTATTATATATTATATATTTAAACAGGACACTGCGACTATATTTGCAAAACACTTTTGCGCAAAATTGCGAACTAAAATTTATCACAAAAAAAAAAAAACATCAAATATATATAAAGAACTAACTTTATTTCTGTCACTGTCTAAAACTGTTTGCTGTTGAGCAAAATAAAAAGTTCATATATTTTAAAGTACAATGTATCTCCTTGACCAACTTGTGTAGTACAATAAAAATGTTTTGAACAAAACAAAAAATGTTTTTTATAGCAGAACTATTTAGTTTCAGAACTAAGGTTTCAATATATTGTTCTTGTCTATCCATAGTGACGTCGATAAATTAACTTTTGCATGTATTGTAAAATGATTTTAAAATTTTTAAACATTTGTTAAGAAATTTAAAATATTTATTTTAAATAATATATATAAATTTTGAAATATTGATTTTGTCAGATTAAGTAATGTTAAATGAACAATGATTGTGACAAACACACTATGATTACAACAAACATAATATCTATGATACCCAAGTAACCACGGTGCGACAATTGAAACACACTTTTGTGGCATATGTATACCTTTTATGTTACCTCTGACAAGTAAATGGCATATTTGTTGCAAACTGGTGTTGTCTGGTTTCTTTAGTTCCAAAGCGATGGCTAGGAACATGTATGGAACATATGCAATTATAAGTCACAATGCTCTGATATATGTATAAGTCAGACATTCTAATAATGGAACATATACAATAATGGGCGTAGCTTAATTTTTTGCTATTAGTTAACAAAATAGTGTCAAATTATTAAATGCATTACGTTCCATATATGTTGCAAGTATAGACTGAAGAACCTTTTTGGAACATGTTTATAATTAATATTGCAAATTGACTTTAAAATGGAATAAAATTAAACTTTGTTCTGTTTCTAAAAATGTCCTCGTCTCATGCATTATTACACTCAGACAAAACATACCATAAAATTAATAGTTTTTACTATTAAAATTAGTCAATAGGATATTTTTCCGATAAACTATTAATTCAATCGGTGAATCCTATTAAATACTACAAAATACTATAAAATTTATTTGAGTTTGTATGAAAATATTTATTATTTGTATACTATTAAATCAATAACTGTCCCACATACAAATTTTAATGGGATTTTATGAGTTTTTGTTCAGAGTGTATTTTAATTATACCGTTCAACTAGAATATTTGAGATTCGCATATTGTTCTTTAGTTCCAAAAAATAACATGGAAGCTGAAATCATGTTCTTTATGTGTAAATTTACACATTGTTTCCTAAGTTTACAGTTTTTTCATAATAAGTCAGAAAAAATTTCCGGATGGAACAAAAAGTTCTGTATAGAGATTATTACTAAGATTATTTTTCTAAAAATACTTTTGGCGTACAAAATATATATTTTTGTAATAATCTCAGAATAAAGCTGAGACAATTTACTTTATTTTTGTGTATGTATACTTTGTTACAAAAGTATATAGTTATTTCGTAATAAATCATAGAATTATTCCGGACTTTCTGTATAAGAATTTGCAATACAATTTTTTGATAAAAATAATGTTATATCTTACAATATTAATAAATAATAATTATTATTATTACGAAATAAAAAGTGAAGTACTACTCGAATTTTCAGTTTTTATTTTTTTTCCTTTTTTGTGAAAAATAAAAAAAAAACAAATTTTTTGATATTTTTAAACACTATTGTTACTCAAACTTCCGGACGGGACATATTTCCATTAGCTGTCAAATCCACCGTTATTTTAAAGATTTGAGCATTTTGAATTTTTCGATCGTGGTTGACGATTTTCTGGTAATGCCCATTTGTGATATGCTTCCTTTTGTGTTCTGCAAACGGCGTATAAAACTGAATATTAAAAGGGTATTCTTAGTTTAGGTTATAAAAAGGCCGACAATGCTATCATTATAACGAATTCTGAAAAAAAAAATCTTCTCCATCATGTTTACAAAAATTCCTTCGTCTTAGGCATTTTTACTTAAATATTTAAAATTTATATTCTTCTTTTAAAAAAATAAAAACATACATCAATTAATAAATACATTTTTTTTTAATGTGGGATAAAAAATAGAGCCACAGCACTCAGACAGGGTTATATCCATTGTGCTGTGACCCAGTTCCCTGGTTTTTAATGATACTTCTTAGATTCATTCTTGAATCTAAGAAGGATATTGTGTGATAGAGAGTGAAGCTGATCCTCTCTCATCACGTCTGTGCCAAAGATCTGCCTTCTAATTCTAGAAAATGCTGGACAGTCACAGAGATAGTGCTCTGTGGTGCCAGTTTCCAGTTTAAATACATACAAAATAAAAAAGATTTAGAAAAAAATCAAATTTAATACTAATTATAAAAATTTATATATTATTGTAGCCGCGGTAGCTCAGTGGTTAGTGCGTTGGACTGCGAGCCGAAAGGTCCCCGGTTCAAGCCTGGGCTGGGGCTAACACATCTTTTCATAGAAACATTTTTCTATACCGCGCTACCTCTCGTTAGTAAATGGCAAACATACGAGAGTAAAACATTGCCTATGAAAAGCTTTCACCCGCCGTTCGGATTCGGCAATAAACTATAGGTCCCACCGCTTTGAGTACAAATATAACACGCACAGCTCAAAATGGTGAGAGAGCTCGGTCGAAGTTCTTATAGGACTGTAGTGCCAAACTATTATTATATAAATTTCTTCGAATCAAGAGGAGTATTTCTTATTTTTACAATCATGTAGAAACGCTACAAAAGTAGAGCGACAGGGACAGCAAACGACGCCATATTTCTTGCCGCTCTTTTGACATTTCTCTTCAGTAAGGTTTGCTATTTCATGATGGAAAGATATACGAGCCAACAACAAGTCGAAATTATTAAAATTTACTACCGAAATTTGGAGTCAGTGGCATCAACGTTAAGAGCGCTACGTCCAATTTATGGTCGTCATAATCGTCCTAGCAGATCAACAAATGAGCGTCTAGTGGAAAAATTTGAATCCACAGGCACAGTACAAAATGTTCCCGTGCCAGTGAGACAAAGAAGTGCCCGTAGTGTCGAGAGTATTGCTGCCGCTTCAGTTGAAAAAAGCCGAAATGTGACTCTCACACGTCATTCTTAAGCATTGGGCATCTCTGTGACGTCCTTGTGGCGAATCTTGGCCTACATCCTTACAAAATCAAATTGACGCAAGAACTGAGCAACAACTTGAAAATGATTCGGATTTTCATCGAAAAATCATCTTCAGCGATGAGGCTCATTTCTGGCTGAATGGCTTTGTCAATAAACAAAATATGCATTATTGGTCAGACAGCAATCCACACGTACTCCATGAGTCATCATTGCATCCCGAAAAAATTACGGTTTGGTGCGGTTTATGGGCCGGCGACGTCATTGAGCCGTACTTCATCCGTGATGATCAAGACCGGCACGTTACTATGAATGGGAATCGCTGATAAACGAATATTTTTGGCCCCAATTGGATGATATGGACTTGGAGGACATGTGGTTCCAACAGGATGGCGCCACAAGCCACACAGCGAATGCCACAATCAATTTATTGGAAACCAAGTTTGGAGAACGTGTTATCTCACGAAATGGTCCAGTCGATTGGCCGCCTCGGTCGTGCGATTTGACGCCTTTAGACTATTTCCTGTGGGGCTACGTCAAGTCTATGGTCTATGCCAAGAAGCCAGCGACGATTGATGAACTTCGTACGAATATCGAACGTGAAATTGCAGCAGTATCGGATTTATGCTTGAAAACCGTCGAAAATTGGGTTCAGCGTCTGGACTTCTGAAAGCGTGCCCGTGGTGGCCATGCAAAAGAAATCGAGTTCCACACATAATGGCATCGAACGTACTTTTACAGGAATAAAGAATTTCATTGATATTTTTGTTTTATTTAAAAAAGCGTTTGTAGCGCTCTTATTGAAAAACCCTTTATAATTCATTCGTTATTTAATATTTAATAAATAACACAATAAACATTATTATAAGCGAATTGTCAATATGTTTGAAAATTAACATACTAATAAATAAATTTTACTAGTGTTATCGAAATATTTACATACAATTTACGTATTTTTATTTTCAAAAATGAATTATGGTATTGAAATACACGTTCTTCGAAATACTTTTCAACGCATTTTATATGTATTTGGAATATACGTTTTTAAGTTTTTAAACGTGTTTTTAAAATTGTAAAAAGTGATACAATTTTTAAAAAAATGTACATACATATTTGTTTTAAATAAATTGAAAATATATTTTTTCAATTAAATTTAAACTAATTTTTAGTATAAATTATTCGTCGTTGCTGTGTATGGATTAATAATAAGGCGGTATGCATGCTATGGGTGTTGTTCCGCTAGTACGTCGCTGATCTCGAAGAGCATCTTAATGTCCGAGTGCATCCGCTAACAGAACGGCAATGCCAAGATGCTCTAGCACAATGGAAAGGCGTTCTTTGCCTAAACTGCTAGGTGTGGGAACATGTTTCGAAAACTAAGTTTTAATAAACACTTAAACCTAATCATGTTACCAATGATAGAAAGTAAAACAAAAACTAGTTTGATACAACTACTCCAAAGAACCTTGGCGGTGCTGTCTTAGGCTGCGCGCTGCGCTTAGTAAAGCGGTCATCGCATGGATACTTTCGAGCACAGTACAGCTATGTTAGACCAGTCGCGGAGCGACCTTTTGGCTCGTAGTCCAACTTTTTAGACTTTCAACACGTTTTGAAACACATTAATAAAAACATAAAAACCAATTAATGGTTATTTAAAGTAGTTTTGTGACGGTACCATTTGGGGGGCAAATGGTAACCACACATTTACGCTGCTTTACGGCGTTGAACAAGAATCGGCGTGGGAATCAACGCCGTCGACATAAGCGAGACACAGGCACGTGGCACGAAAGCCACCAATACCCATCAGTGAGCAAAGCTTTCGCTGGTGAAGCGAAAAAGGCAACGGATGTTTGACTAACACATACTCACCAGTGAGCGAAGCGACAAAAGTGTCACTAACACACTCTCACTGGTGAGCGAGAAAGCTCACACAGATGGACGAAACTACAAGAACGGCGGGCAACAAGTCACCAACGATCGGTCAACAAATCAACAATCGAGGCAACAAGTCACCAGTCGCAGGCCTATAAAAGGCGCTGCACAGCGTTAATTCGCTCTCTCTGTTCCTGACTTCGACCTCGACAAGACCGATCGGTTACAACGCTTTCTGCAGGCGAGATCCGTAGGAGCGTTGTACCGTGACCGGAGGTTCAGTTTCCCGTCCTGGTTAAGGACCAAGGATAAGCACAGTTCCAGCAAGGCGGCCTGGAGTAAGTCTGGTTGAAATTATATAAATAGATTTTAGAAGTAGCGAGGGACCGGATGCAGAAGAGGTCCGTATGCAGCAGCGTCCCGTCAACAGTACGCAGAGACAACGCACGGGGAATTTTGCATAAATAATTAAATACTTAATTAATATAATAACTAACAATAAACGCGATGTATATCGCATTAATTAAAGACTTGTGTCGGTGAGTTCATTTCTATGAGGGTTTCCCTGCGCAATAATAAATTTTGTGACGCGCGGACTATTGGAGGATATCCCAGCTCTGAACCCGGAGAACCGGTCACGTTACAGTTTTTAAATAAATGTATACAAACATCAATAAAAACCTTACAGTTTGCCTACAAATACACGCATAAATCATTCTGAATATAATATATAAAACCATATACAAAACGTGTATATTTCATTTTGAAATATACGTGTAAAAAATGTACAATTTATGAAAATCCAAAATATAAGAAACATGTTTTATAAATATTTATGAAATGTTTATTTATACAGAAAAGCACACATGTACTTGTGAAACTCATATAACTTGAATATTACTATATTTAAGACTCGTTTTCCAAAGAAAATCATATGCTTATATTCAATGAAATATTTACTTGAGTAAGCGTACAATATGCGTATTTCCAAGCATAAATGTTTATTGGGAACTTTATTCAAATACAGAACAATTTATCTAGTTGTGTTTTTTTTTCTCTAATGATATTTATTTATTTTTTTATTTATTTATTTATTTATTTATTTATTTATTTATTTATTTATTTCTTTATTTATTTTTTAATTGTACAAATTTGAATTGTTATTCAGTTTAAAAAGTTGTTTGTAAAAATTATTTATAAATCCATTTTTACTGCAATTTTTATCTTACGTAGTACTCAGTTTTTGTTCTATAGAACCCAGATATTTTGTTTATACTTAATAGCAATTTATTATATTCAACATTTCAATACATTTATACCATCGATATTATTTAATTCCATCATTAAGGTACAAAATAAAAGCCAATTTGAAGTGTCAATTTTGCAACAAATGCATTAATTTGATTGCATTTTTCAAGTGTCGCTCATTTCTTTTTTTTTTTTTTTTTTAAATATTATGCATTGAAAATTGTTGCCAGCATGTTGTTGGTTTGTCAATGTTGCTGTTGCCATCCGCTCTGTTGTCCGGATATATAAGTGTCTCCCACTTGAACATGCAACAACGCTATAGGACAAAATTACGAAAAGTGGTTCAATAAATGAGGCTTTAACAGCCACATGATGCAACCAACGGGCTGTGCTCGGCTGCCTACGTCGAAAGAGAATTCGTGCAAAAATTGAATTTTTTTTCAGTCAGGATTCAAACCAAACGACTATGTGTTGAGCTGCAATGATCAAATGTCCGAGCCTTGCGACCCACTCGACATTCGACTCCACAAACCAACCAACCACTCGTTTGCATTAACTAAGTGCATAAAATTTCCAATTAGTGACCAAAAATCAAGCAATGTCCGGCAGGCGAGTTCGACCAGAGTACGCATCGATATAATTCTGATCGTTGTTCACTTTTCGAAACTACTACGGAAACGCTGAGCGACCACAGTGCGCAGTAAAATTGCATGTTTCATGTTTAAAATCTACTTGATTTGTATTGAGTGGTAAAGGTAATTAAATGTATTTAAATTATTAGTTGAATTTTTGAATTTAATTTAATTAATTATACTTATTAATAGCTACAACAAATGTGTTTGTTATATTTACGAAAAATATGCTTTCTTTACGGAGGTAATATTTTTATATACATCATACATATTTTTGTATTGTTCTCAATTGGTTCTTCGGAAAATTATTTGATGCAGTTTTTCTAAATGTAATACAAACATTATTTGTTATAGCAATTGCATTTGTTATATTTACGATAAATATAATCGATTTTCGGAGTATATCATTTATAGTGGTTTTACATAATTTTGTTTATTTCTCTTTTGGTTCTTTGGATAATTACTTGATGCAGTTCTCCTAAATGTGATACATATTAAAGAAAACATTAATTGCTATAACAAATGTGTTTGTTATATTTACGAGAAATATAATCGATTTTCTGAGTTAATCTATTTATAGTGGTTGTACATAAATTTGTATAATTCTCATTATGTTCTTTGTAAAACTATTTGACTCAGTTTTAGTAAATGTGATATAAACATAATAAAACATTAATATCTATAGCAAATGTGTTTGTTATATTTACGAAAAAAATATACTCGATTTTTGGAGGTAATATATATCTAGTGCTTGGACATGAATTGGTATATTTCTCATTTGGTTCTTTGAAATACTAATTGATTCAGTTTTACAAAAAGTAATTAAAATTTAAGAAAACATTAATCGCTTTAACAAATGTGTTTGTTATATTTACGAGAAATATAATCGATCTACTTATAGAGGTGGTACATGAATTTGTATATTTCTGTTTTGGTTCTTTGGATAATTACTTGATGCAGTTCTACTAAATGTGATACAGCTTTAGGAAAACATTAATTGGTATAGCAAATGCGTTTGTAAGATTTACGAAAAAAATAATTGAATTTCGGAGATAATCTATTTATAGTGGTTGTATATAAATTTGTATATTTCTCATTTATAAAACTTTGTAAAACTATTTGACTCAGTTTTAGTAAATGTGATAGAAGCTTAAGAAAACAATTATTGATATAGCAAATGTGTTTGTCATTTTTACGAAAAATATAATAGATTATCGGAGTTAATCTACTTATAGTGGTTAAACATACATTTGTATATTTTTCATTTTGTTCCTTGGAAATCTATTTGACGTAGTTTTAATAAATATGATAAAAACTTCTGAAAACATTAATTGATATAGCAAATATGTTTGTTATATTTACAAGAAATATGATCGATTTCAGAGGTAGTGCTTTTAAAGTGATTGTACATGAATTTTTATAGTTCTCATTTGGTTCTTTAAAAAACTGTTTGATAAAGTTTTACTAAATCTTATAAACATTTTCAATTACAATTTTGTAAATATAGCAAAATAACTTTGCTGTATGTGCAAATTATTTAAAGTTTATATAAAATATCCGTAAAGCTGAAAAATTCAATTGATCGAACTCCGCACATTTTCCATGTATTCCCACACAATTCATTAAATTCAACTACTCTAATATAAATAAATAATACTTCCTTATCAACTCCGTACCGCACTCGTTTTGTATATGATTTAGTATTATTGTTATTTTTGTTGCACTTGTGGCATATCGATGTGTTGTATCCTTTAAATAATGTTGGCTCCACCGGCTGGCAATTGAGACGTCTGCAAACTTTGCACCTTAAGCTCTCGATAAACTTTTCGAAAAACACTTGACTCCACGAACTGCTTCCGCTGTTCGGGTATCAATTGAAACCATGACCTGCCCCGCATGGTCAATGGTTTTCATGAATTTTTACTTTTATTTTTATATTTTTGTTGTGTTTATTTTTTGTAGGTTGTTGCTTAGTTTTTGTTTGAAATATGAGACACACTTCATAAATATTGCGAGTATTTTTCGTCGAAGTTTTTCAACTCCTTTATTATTATTTTTTAGTGCTTGCCACACGTGTGCATATCCTGTGAATATCCTGTCGCGCTTATGCCAGTAAATTCAACTATGTCCTTGTCGTGGTTGTTGTCTGACAAAAAGGTTTCGAAAGAGTTCTCAATTTTCAAAATAAGTATAAATGCAACAAGAATTTTATTGGCATGAAGCGCCGGTCAACGGTTTTGTGGGTTTTTCATTTTCATATAATTTTATTTTTGTTCGTTTGCAATTCGATTTGTTTTCATCAATATTCAATGACATTGAACTTTTGCATGCAATTCTTTAGAAGAAACAAAAAAAATACAAACTGAACTTCAAATTGTGGGCAAATTGTTTTTTTTTTTCATTTTTTTCAATATGTCTAATGCAACCTTAAATATATCCTTGGCATTGCCTAGCTGTTGTCCCGCACTCATCGACGTCAGAACCTCATACACGTTGTCGACCAAATTGCAATCACCGTGTGTACCTGCTATCTTCCGTCAGTCGTGCATATCCTGCGATACTCGTAGTCAATCATTTCGAGTGCTGGTTTCATGTCCTTGCATATTTAACCAATGCGGCTAGACACACAGTTGGCTGCATGGTTTGGTCGATAGTAAGGTCCAACAGTTACATAGATATTCTTTGGACAGACGCAGTTATATGTAATATATCATTGCGTTTGATATACAGTCTATCACAGATAGTAGTCCTACACAGATAGTGCTTGTTGCACTTTTTATATCAATGTAATTTAGTTCATTCTGCTTACTCTATTCGCAGTTTTAGTTTTTTTGATGTGCAGATATTTTAAATAACATAGTAAACGTAGTTCGTTTAAAAACGAGACAAAAATTCAAGAGTTCAAGATTTTAAATACAAAATTCCCAAGATTTAAATACATTCTACATAATTGCTTTCATTTCCAAAACATTTATTATTTCAACAGCATATTTCAAGATTGAAAATTCAATATTTTGAAATAAGCCATAATGCAGTACACAGAAAAAATTCATCAATATGATGACTTTATTCATAAATATTATGAATTTTTCTACCAATTACCAGATTCATTATATTGATACCAACGTTCATTAAATGACAAATTGCTGAATGCATTCATTATATATATGAACTTATTTATACAATCGAACATCATAGTGAATAACAAATATTCAATACAATGAATTTGAATCGTCAGAATATAGTCATAAAATCTATGAATTTGTTTATAATGTATATGAGTTCAATATTAAATATGAAGATATTGTTTAACTAATATTTTTTTTTTTTTTGAAAAAAAAATTAATTGAACAAAATTCTTTTTTCAAAAAAAATTTTTTTTCGAACAACTTTTTTTCGCACAATTTTTTTTTTCGATAAAAATTTTCTATTATAGTTTATTTTTTCGAAACAATTTTTTTTTTTTGTACATTTTTAAATAATTTTTTTTTTACCTTTTTTTTCTATTTATTTCTATTTATTTCTTATTTTTTTTATTTTTTTGAAAAATTCGTAAACAGTTTTTTTTTTATATATATTCTTTAAAAATAGAACTTTTTACTAATATAAAGTTGTAATTATAAATAATTAAATATATTATAAAACATTTTACTAATTTATGCGTGTAAAGCAAGCATTATATAAGAAACAACATGCAAGAACTACTTAAGAACTGAGAACTACGGCAAAAAATGAACGAAAAATAAATATTTTGATTGGAATTTGGATTAGTGAACAGCATTCTGCATTATGAAGTACATATATGTTGTATTTTATGTATTTGTTCACTAATATGATGAAACGTATTCTTCACATACAATGCATCATATTGAAGAACAATTTTTCGACAGTTACCAAGCGTTCATCATATTTATGAACGCATTCATAATATTGATGTCGTTAGTCATTAATGTTATGAATAGTTCATCAATACAATGAATCATGGTTTGAAGAATGGAATTCATCAGTATAAAATACAGTTTTTTTTCCTGTGTTGCTTCCATAGGTCAGTGGTTGGTAGAGTTTAAAGTTTTCGGGTTGGAACACTCGCAACAACAACTCGCATTAGAAATTGTTTTCATAACATGTACTACCTCTCGGCAGACAATGGTAAACCTCCGAGAGTAGGTATTTTTGAATAGTACTTCACCTTACCGTTTGGATTCAGTATTGAACTTTAGACCCGACCAAGCATTCCAATGCCAAGTATCAATATAATAACTGTCATGATTGCAATGGTAAAGATTGAAAAAGTTAAATTTCACGGGTTCAGAATCTCGCAAAACGTTTTTTTTTTTTTCACAAACAAAACGCGCGGAAAAAGGTGCTACTCTACAATAAACGTAGTAAATATTTCTGCTCATTTGTAAAAAGGGTGAAGAATCAGACGAAATCTTCTACTCCAACTCTTTAACTGACCCGGTTTATAAAATTAATCTCTTGGTAATCAAACACTGCCCGTCGACAAATTTGTTTCTTCTGCAATGCCGTAGATACATTTTCGAAATCTGGCACATAAAAAAGTCCTAACAAACCTTCATATTACCAAAGCCTGCGGGCCAGATGGCAATCTTCCCATGTATTGAAGAAGTGAGCGTCAACTGTGGCATGCCCGTTACCTAACCTTTTCAACATCTGCTATACGACAGGAGATGTTAGAAGTTACCTATGTTCAGCCAGTTCCGTAAGAGGTCGTGGCTACAAACTTTGTCAATTTCCTTCCCATTGTAATATGTTCTGCGCTCTGCAAGCATTTGGAAAGCGTAACAAACTTCCACTTTGTAAACTTTATGAAGGGCAACGAATTACCGGTTTCCGCAGAACCAGATCGACCGGTGATTTGATGGCGGTCCTTTCCAAAAAATGGAAGAATTGTAATCACCTCTTCGGAGAGAGTAAAGTTGTTACTCTGGATATGTTCAAGGCTTTTGATCGATTGGGTCGGTGATTCTTTTACTCGATGGGTATGGAGTTTTCTTTAGGTCGTTCAATACGAGTTGCGATGCATGATGTTCTTTCAGAACAACATTCCACAATTCTGGAGTTTCGAGGATACCATCCTATCCCCGTCCTTAGTTCAGTTTCTTTTCAATGACCTTCTGTCATTTTCCCAAATACATTCCTTTGCACATGACAGTAAGATTTGTCATTCATATTCATTCAAGAGCGCCCAAACTCTTTAGAGGTTGAGAGTAAAAGACGCACTACTTATGAATGACGAACTCAATAATGACCTTAAATCAATCTCCGAGTGGGGTCTTGCAAATAGAGTGGATTTTAATGCAAGCAAGACCCAATATTGTCAATACCCCATTCCAATATTGGATTTACTTCTTTCTGCCCTCAATATGGGCGCTGTGAAAATTGCGGAGTCAGCTAGTCTTGATGTTCTTGGCATATAAATTCAATGTGACCTCTGTTGGAAATGATCACATATTTGATGTGTCGAAAGAAGTGACCAAGTGTCTCGATTTTTAAAACGGTGTAAGACACTCTTCACTTCTGCTGACTGAGGTACTGTCTGCACTACTTACATTCAGCCTAAGATGGAATACTATTCGCACATTTGGGCAGAGGCTTCAAAATCCGCCTTGAAGTTCCTTGATCGAATACAACAACGTGCGATATATCTAATAGGGAATGAAAATATTTCTTCGTCTGTTGGTTCTCTTGAGCACCAAAGGACCGATGTCTGTTTTTTAGGTATTGGTATTACAGCGGTAAGTGTTCGGGAAAATGCATGGCTTAATTCCAACGACATGTGCTCCTCAATCTACTCAGGCATCGAACCAAGCCCACCCCCTTCGTAGTGCACTCAGCTCTCAACAGAACAATACTTTACAGAGAGAGTTCGTTCTTCAGTCGCACGTTTGTGGAACCATCTCGTTGCGTCTGTTTTTCCCGACATCTTGATATTGGCAAGTTCAAAAAAAAACATCCAATATCCAACTCCATCTTTCCTCCCTCCCAATAACCTATAATCCTCACATTTGATCAACACTGTGCACTTCATGAAGAGGGCATCCCCTGAACGTTGATTAATATGTAAAAAAAGTCAATTTTTTACTTTAGTAGGTTTGCCAGAGAAGTAGGACGGTAATGAAAAATGTTTTATATGAAATGATTTGAACCTATACTACGGGACCTTTCCGCCTGTAATCCAACGCGTAAACCACTGAGCTACCGACACACAACTTTTTGAGACCAAGAGCAAATATTCCGCGAGTTACGATTAAAAAGTCCAGTTTCTAAGATATGAGATTCCAAGAGTTATGATTGAAAGAGTCATAGTTATTGAAATTCAGTTCAAAAGTCCACAGCCAAGATTTAATAATTATTCTAAGATTATATATTCCATGAGCCAAAATTCGAAGAGTAAATAGACAAAAAAATTACTATGCTATGTTTATTTGAATATTTCATTTCAGTTCTCCACTTTACTGATTGATTACAACCAATACAAAAATGTGATTTAAAATATGTACATAGTTGTTAACTTACTAAATATTAGTAAAATATTAAAATATTTATTTAACATCCAGTATTGACTCGATCAATAAAGGCTAGTAATAATTGCCGCTTAAACCACAGAATGTCATTGCATATCGGCGCAAAACTTAATCAGTGCAAATGTGTAAAAATTAGTAAAACAAATAGAAAATATTGCATTTGTTAAATGCAAAATAACAACAATATATGGATAATTGCAATTGCGTTTTAGTACCATTGTCTGGTATTGAATCAATAGGGAATAGCTAGCAAATATATGTGTTGAATACCAGGAAAAACACAGACATGCAGTGTATTTGAGGCGATGTAGGCAGGAGGCAACGTTTGTTTTTGAATTGCAAATATCTACATATGTTTGATAGGATAGTACTATGTTTGGGGAAGAGTATGAAAACAGGCATGACATGCAATTGATTAAAACCAGTGCCCAGACATACGGGTGACCAATGAACTGTTGCGACTGCAACTGTCGATTTATGCGTTTGACTCACACTCTATGAGTTGACTCTACTACGTTCTATATGGTGTCTCAGACTAAATGTCTATAAATATTTTGAAATTTTTTTTTCTATAACAGTGTTTCTCAATCTTTAAATTTTGAATCAATATTTTTAATAAATAAAAATCTTATAATCCAATTCTCTAAAATATAATCGAAGCAAATATATATACTTTTAAATATATATTTTTAAATATATATTTAAAAAATGTAAACATTTTAAAATGGAATACTTTATAAGTGTTCGGTATCATTAAAAACAGGAACTAAAACACTTTTTAAAATAGCAGTTCCAGTACCGACTACAGTTTCAACCAAAAAAATATTATATGAATTTTGGTTCCACACATTTTTTAATAATGCTCCAAATCCGGTTTAAACGGTTCCGGTTCCAATTCTTCTTTTTTGCGGTCCCTGCCAGGGTCTAAAACTCTTTTGGAATATCGGTTCCTGTTCTTGTTCATACATTTTGAAAATACGGGTTCGAGTTCCACTTCCGATTCTTATTCTAACCAAAAACATTATAGGAGTTCCGATTCCACACATTCCAGTTCTCCGGTTTTGGTTCCATGATTTTTAAAATAGCGGTTCAGGTTTCGATTCCAACAAAATAAAACCAGTTAGGAAGGTTAGATCACATGGAAAATTTTAAAGTAGGTGTTATTATGATAGTTAGGATTATCAAAATTATAGTCGGTCTAAGCCGACAATAAATACCCTACACATATGTATGGATACCATTCAAAGTGGTATATAGGTCACTAGGGTATACGAATCTTGAAAATAAATACAAACTTTCAATCGCTGAAGAATTTCCATTCATATGATACCCATATTTACAAATGGGTAGGTGTACCGAATTTCGATTTGTTTTTTCGGTAACCACAACTCGTTTCGCAGGAAAACATTATTTTCATGTATTTTAGCATGATGTCAATATATATTTGACCAAAAAAGTTTACCTAAGCACGTATACAGTAAAATTGATCTGTATATGTAAATTTTATATGAGGTATTTGAACGTAAGTGGTCGGTTCTCAGGTCACAATTGACCGATCATGCCAATTTTCTTGTTCAGATAGCTTAGATATATAAGTAATCATTAGTCAAGTTTAATTGCTCTAGCTCTTCTACTTTTTCCGTAATCGTGATTTCAACAGACAGACAGAAGGACAGACGGACAGACAGACAGACAGACAGACAGACAGACAGACAGACAGACAGACAGACAGACAGACAGACAGACAGGCAGACATACAGACGGACATCGCTAAATCAACTCAGGAGGTCATGCTGATCAAGAATATATACACTTTTCCAAACCGGAGATCTTTCTTCAGGGTGTTACAAACGGCGTACCAAACTGAATATACCCTTTCACTCTTAGTGTAGGGTATAAATATATGTGTTCTCATTTCGGTTTTGGTTCTGCATTTTTTTTTTAAAGGGTACCAACAATTGAAAGAGTTCCGATTCTGGTTCTTTGCGATCCCCTAATTAAAAATATAGCAATTTAATATACTATGAAAATGGGTTCTAAGTATAAAGATTCCAACATCAGTTGAAATTATAAGAATGAAGATTCCATGAGTCAAAATTCCAAGAGTTCTATGAGTTAAAATTCAAAGAAATTACCCAAAATGAAACTACCAAGAGTAAAGATTCCATAAGTTTCAATACTGATTCCAAAGGTCAAAGTTCTAAGAGTCAAGATTGCATTTATAAAGAGGAACAGATATTTTGTGTTAAACTTCAAGAGTAATGATTCTAATAGCCATGATACCAAAATTCAATATTTCATTAGTCAATAAGTAATATATTCAAAAAGTAAACATTAGAAAAGGCAGTAAAACAACAGTTGAAACTTTATGAGTCATCTTTTGAGGCGATTAGCGATATCTTTCTGTCTGTTCAAAGCACGATTACAGGACCACAAAAAGAGCTATATCAATGACAAATAAATTACTTGTATTTCTGGGCTATCAAGTATTACAATTTAGCATGATTGGTCAATTATGACCTACGATCTATCAATGTAAATATGTGGAAACTGGTGGTAAAGATGTAAATACATCTCATTGACCGACCGGCCGAGTAAAAACTCAAAATTTTATTTATTCACACAAAATTTTTCATTCAAAAATTTGACATATGTGTAGGGTATTTTTTACTTCGCATACACAAAAAAAATCATCAATATGATGAATTTATTCATAAATATTATGCATTTTTTTTTCGCCAACTACAAGATTAATCATATTGATACTACCGTTCATTAAATGACATGTTGATGATATATTGATAATATATAATTGAACATAATATTCAATACAATGAATTTGTATCATAATATTGATGAAAATAATCATAATATCTATGAAGTTTTTTAGAAAGTCATTCCAAAACAATTTCTTTTAAAAAATTAAAAAAAGAATCCAAAAAAATATTATAAACACATAAATGTTTTTGAAAAATTGTCCAAAAAAAAATTGTCCGAAAAAAATGGTTTCGAAAATAATTTCGAAAAATAATTAAAAAAAAAATACAAAAATTATATAAGAAATAACACACAAGAACTACTTCATCATATTGAAAAACACTTTTTCGACAGTTACCAAGTGTTCATCATATTTATGATCACATTCATAACATTGATGTTGTTAGTCATAAATATTATGAATGGTTTTTCAATATAATGAATCATGGTTTGATGAACGGAATTCATCAATATGATGTACACTTTTTTTCTGTGTTTAACATTCACTATTCTTAAAGTTTTCATTAAACCTAGTATAAAATATTCTATCCTTAAAATGTTCCACGTAAACTAACCTTCCCCACAGGTTTAATCAAATATACTACACGGATAGAAAAGATTTGTTTGAATATGTTTGAATGTAATTAAAAAGTAATAAGAAATTACCATACATGTATTAGGAATGAAGTGTAATTATATTATAATCGAAATTGAATTTATTTTTGTTCACGTGTAAACATTATTATATTGTCCAGCAGAATCTGTCAAATTTACCATAAATATGTTACAATACCAACATAAAATTTTAATTGCATTTTTTGGCAATTTACTTGGTTAAAACTATGTTTCGAAACACAGAAAATGCTAATCAAATCTAAATACAACGTATGGTCGCAACGCTCGTCTTAATTCGATAATTTATCGACTGACGAAGTTTGCAACGTTGTGCAGCATTTTCTACCTACACCATCTTTTGCCATAGTTTGAACATATTGATGTTTAAAAACAAACAAAAAAGAAATTGGATTTAAATAAATGTATTCTTCCAACATTCTTCTTACGAAGTTGGCACTCGTTGAGCAGAATTTTCTACCTACGTCTCTTTTGTCGTCGTTTGAAGTATGTATAGGGTCATTTTAAACATACAGATGTTCGAAAAGAAAATAAAATGAATTCTTGTATATAAAGTTGACACTCGTTGATGGGCATTTTCTGCGTACGTGTCTTTTGTTGTTCGTTGAGAAAACGTGTTCGCGTCGGTAATAATTTTGTTATTTATAAATTAAATAAATATATAAATTCTGATACAAAAAGTACAAATAGTAACAGAATATAATATAGTGCAGTATATAATTTCTGAAACTAATGTGAAAAAACCATAAATAAAATCAGTGTTTCGATTTTCAAACAGAATTTGGCATGTTTTTTACAAAAGCCTCCGTGAATTTCTTGCGTACGCTATGCGCTGTACTGTGATCATCTGTAACTGAACCAAATATAAAGCGAGTCTGGATCGTCTGGTTTAGCGTCTGCTGGTGCAATTGTGCATTCATTGATGCTGTCACTTGTACTTGCAGTTTTAAACCAATTATTTATTTATGCATTTAAAAATTTGTATATGAATTAAATTATTACAAATTCCCACTGTGCATGTTTAAAGATTTATAATAAAAATTAATAAAAACACATTTAATTTTTATTTCATTTTCAGGATTTCTTTCCAAAAATATTTAAATATGTTTCTATGCAAACATACTACTCTTTGAACTGAAACAACTGTCATGTATCACTGGAAACATATTTATATTCAGGTCATTCAAAATCATGTTTTATTTTGAACATATTTATGTTTCGGTTCAAATATTTATTTTATTTGGATGTAGTAATTATTATGTTTCCATTAGAACATACTCCATTTTAAGGGGCAACATTAAAATGTTTCCGGGATATTATAATGTAAGTCAGAGCTCATTACAACACTGTTCAAGTCTCAATACAACCCTGTTTACAAATGATTTATCAGTCAATTATATATTATGTTTACATAAAATTCCAAACATACATGTTAATGACTGCAAAATTATTTTTGGGAGAGCCATTTGCAGCGTATAAAACTAAAAGTTTTTCATTATTATATAAGAAGTATTTTTGGTTTAAAAAGTTTGTTATGTCAAAAATATTAAGATACACTGATCGAATTAATAACGTTTCTACTGTTTAGAATGGGCTAACGTAGTACAGCAACATCTGCTCTACGACATTTCAGACGTCTGACTGACCAGTTGTTCGCTCTGAATATTTTATATAAACTTTTCGCTACTTCTATTTGTATGTCCCCTATCATAGTCGCCATTTTAGAATTTGTTTTCCATACCATTACCATTACTTTTTTCTGCCGACCACACTCCTCTGCAGGCACTCAACCGGAAATAGACATGTGGCCATATTTGTTGATGATTTTGTACGTTGAAAACTTTGGAACTTCAAAAAAAAAATGGCAATCAACTATCCCATCCGCTATGAAAAAGCACCGATACCACAACGTCCACCCAGTTACCCATCAGACAATTTTGCTGACGCTGTTAATAAATGCGGTTTGTTGTGTTTGCATATGGTAAAGTTTCAATGATTGAAACGGTGTTTCCAGTACCTATTACATATCAACATTTTCTGAAAATGATACTGTCGATGTTTGTAGAAATTTTAAGCAAATGTTGACATATGATTTAATTGAGTACAACTCACAAATTCAACGATGTAACGATTTACAAGTTACTTGTTTAAACAACAGTCGGGGGATATTTGACAGCGTGAAGTCCAGCGGATTTGTTCACAAATATAGCTATGCAAAAATAATGGTAAAAAAAGTTAAATTTAACAGCACTAAAAACCATTTAAAATTCATTAGCACTTTGACGTTGGTCTCACCTCCGTTGCTGATGCTTCAATTAAAAATGCTGTCATAAAATCAAATCGCAGACATTTTTAACAATTACTCCTCCTACTATTCGACACTTTGACGCTATATTTGCACAATGGTCAAAAACAACAGCAGCAGAAAAAAAAACAACAAACAAAATGCACAACGACAGCTGTTGTAGTTCACAGTTTGTGTTTTTGTCTATCTTTATCAATGATGACTTTTTAATTATTTTTTATTTTTGTAATTTTAATTAATCTCTGCTTTGTTGTTTTTTTTTTCCTTTTTCAAATATTGAAAATTTGCCAATCAATAAAAAATAAAAAAAAAAATCTTCCCATACCGGGAATCGAACCCGGGCCTTCTGGGTGAAAGCCAGATATCCTAGCCACTAGACCATATGGGATATAAAAAAATTACCACGAATTATGGGCTATGATTAATAAGAATCTAATTTTAAAATTTAAAATCTGTTATTGAAAAAACATGTTTAAATATTTGTAAATTAATAGCTGCTTTTTTTTCATAATTTAAATTTGAGCTGGAACAAATTTTATATGCAAACAAAAACAACATTTGAACCAGATAAATTTCTGGTGTAGCTATCCGGCTCAACTCATTTAAAATGTGTACTGACTAAAACGAATACGGCGAAAATTGCTGAATGTTGCTGACAAAAATTGACAGAATATAATCTTCAAAAATTTGTGATAAACAAAATATATATATATTTTTTTAAATTAGCTGGAATTTCCTTTTGTGATGACAATCAAACGCTCAAAAAATTATAAGGACTGCGACGAATAAAATTGTACGTTACAAAAATTAAAAAATCTAGAAATCTAGTAATCGAATTTTTATAGAATAAAATATTTTATTTTGCAAATTATTTTTAAATTAAAAAAAAAATATAAAAAACCAGAAATTAATATTTTTTAATAAAAAGTCTTAATTTTTCCGGAACCCCTTCCATTAATGTTGTAATGGCAGTGTCCGACACCATCACAGCTGCTGAAGACCACATTCTTTTAAAGTCTTGAAGGTCTTTGGCCACTTTTTTTGTTGTCTTCATCTCCCTTTTTATTAAAGCCCAGTATCTCTCAATCGGCCTGAGTTCTGGACAGTTTGGTGGATTGGCACCAAAATCACTGCATTTTGTTGGATCCACTTTAAGGCAGTTTTGCTGTAGTGACATGAAGCGAGGTCAGGCCAAACAAATGTGGACACTTCATGTTGGCGTAAAAATGGAAGCAATCTATTTTTCAAGCATTCCTTCGCATATATTTCGCTATTAATTGTACCCGATGTCACGAACACAGAAAAATAAATGTACATCATATTGATGAATTCCGTTCTTCAAACCATGATTCATTGTATTGAAGAACCATTCATAATATTAATGACTAACGCCATCAATGTTATGAATGCTATCATAAATATGAAGAACGCTTGGTAACTTTCGAAAAAGTGTTCTTCAATATGATGACTGTATGTGAGAATACGTTTCATCATATTAATGAACCAAAACATAAAATACAACATATATGTTCATCATATTGAAGAACGCTGTTCATTAAACCAAATTTCTACCAAAATATTTTTTTTTCGTTCATTTTTTGTCGTACTTCTTAGTTCTCACGTACTTCTTGTATGTTATTTCTTATATAATGCTTGCTCGACATCCATAAATTAGTAAAATGTTTTATAATATATTTATTATAATTACTACTTTTTATTAATAAAAAGTTATATTTATAAAAAATATATTTTTGAAAAAAATATTTTTTTCGAACAATTTTTTTTTCGAAAATTTTTTTTTCGTACCATTTTTTTTTTTCGAACCAATTTTTTTTTTCGAATAAATTTTTTTTTTTCGAACAAATTTTTTTCGAACTAATTTTTTTTCGAACAAAATTTTTTTTTTGGAAAAATGTTTTTTCGGAACTATTTTACTTCCCTAAATTTTTTTTTTCTGATAATTTTTATACATTTTTTTTCTGTTATTTTTTAAATAAAATTTTTACAACACTTTTTTTTTGATTTATTTCATAAAAAAAAAAATTTTGAAAAAATATTATGAACAAATTCATCAGTATGACAATTCAAATTCATTGTATTGAATATTTTGTTCATATATATAATGAATGCATTCATTAATATGTCATTTAATGAACGGTGGTATCAATATGATGAAACTGGTAGTTGGTGAAAAAATTCATAATATTTATGAATAAATTCATCATATTGAAGAATTTTTTTTTCTGTGAATGAGCTGCTCCTTTTTCCACAACTGCAAATTGCCTGCCAAACAAGGAATTTCTTTGGGAATTTTGTAATTTTTTTTTATTTGAATTTTTCAGCGACATTTCCTCGAGAATCGGCTGTATAAAATTCCTGCCCAGGTAGCTGAGAAAAGTCCGCTAAAACATAAGTTTCGTAGTCCATTATGCAGCAATCAAATATTTAAAAAAAAATCTTGGTTCAGCTTTTTAGCTCGTTGTTTTGCGGTTTCATTCTTGACGGCATTTCTATCCGGAACTTTTTGGACCTTGTAAGTCTTCAGCCCAGCTTCTTTCTTAGTCCTGCGCACCAAAGATTCTGAGCAATCCGCCTTTCTCGCCAATTTCCTTCCGGATATGCTTCGATCTTTCTTTAAAATAAACCATTCAAATATTTCGTTTATTTTTTAACAACTTGATTTTAAATTTATTTTTGAATATTCAAATTCAACAATTTTATATTATTTTTATTGATTCCTAATTCGTATATTTAAAACATTAATAAGAGTTAATTCATACAAATATTTTCGTAAAATTATTTTAGTATTTTGTACAAACAATATTTGTAATGTTCAAAAAATCGGACAACCTTCAATGCACAGTGGGGCAGAGAGTACCAAAAGTTGGTCAAAAACCTAAAAGTGTTATAATAAATATGCGGATTGACTAAAATTGTATGAAAATTGAGTAATCAACATTTAGATTTAGATTTTTAAAAGTGGGCGTGGTATATCCCATACAACTACCATAGAGGTAGTAAAAATTTCTGGTCATTTGTTAAAAGGGTGAAGAATCAGACGACATCGTCTACTCCAACCCTTGTTATGAATGGCCAGATCTTCACTGACCCGGTTGATAAAGCTAATCTCTTGGCAGAATTATTTGCAATTATTCAACGCTCCCAGATAGCAATCAACCACTGCCCGTCGTTGAATTTGTTTCTTCTGCAATGTCGGAGATACATTTTCGAACTCGGGCAGTTAAAAAGGTTTTAGCAAATCTCAATATTAACAAAGCCTCCGGGCCAGATGGCATATCTGCCCATGTGTTGAAGAAGTGTACGTCAACGCTGGCTTGCCCATTGCGTAACCTTTTCAACATCTCCTACAGGACAGGAGTTTTTCCATCTTGTTGGAAGGTTGCCAATGTCCAGCCAGTTCCGGAAAAGGGTGAAGCTACGAACCCTGCTAATTACCGACCCATTGCAATATGCTCTGCGCTATCCAAGGTAATGTAAAGCGTAATAAAATTCCACCTTGTGAACTATCTGGAGCGAAACGAATTACTTAGTGACCGGCAATATGATTTCCGTAGGACCAGATCAACCGGTGACTTGATGGCGGTCCTCTCCGAAAAGTGGAATAATTGTATTCATCTTTTCGGGGAGAGTAAGGTGGTTGCTCTTGATATTTACAAGGCTTTTGATCGAGTGTGGCATGAAGCCCTCGTTTCAAAACTAATTGCATAAGGTGTCGGTGAAACTTTTACTCGATGGATATCGAGTTTTCTCCAGGGTCGTTCAATACGAGTTGCGATGGATGGTGTTTTCTCAGAACAACATTCCATCAATTCTGGAGTCCCGCAGGGTTATGTGTTATCCCCGTCCCTATTTCTGGTTTTTATCAATGACCTTCTGTCATCGACCCAGAACCCAATCCATTCCTTTGCAGATGACAGTAACATTTGTCACTCATATTCGTTCAACAAGTGCCCAAACTCTTTGGAGATTGAGAGTAAAAGGCGCACTATGAATGACACACTCAATAATGACCTTAAAACAATCTCCGAGTGGGGTCTTGCAAATAGAGTTGATTTTAATGCTAGCGAGACCCAATGTTGTCTGTTATCTCATACAAGAATGGAATCACCCCTCCCTCCCCTCAATATGGACTCTGTGGATATTGCGCAGTCAGCTGCTCTTGACGTTCTGGGTATATCAATTCAATGTGACCTCCGTTGGAATGATCACATATTTGATATGTCGAAAGAAGCGGCCAAGTGCCTCGGTTTTTTGAAACGGTGTAAGACATACTTCACTCCCGCTGACTTGCGCATTGTCTACACTACCTATATTCGGCCTAAGATGGAATACAATTCGCACATATGGGCAAAATCTTCCTTGGAGTTCCTGGATCGAATCCAACAACGTGCAATATATTTAATAGGGGATGAAAATATTTCATCCTCTATTGGTTCTCTTGAGCACCGAAGGACCGTAGGGTGGGTAAGCCTGTTTTATTACAATGGTATGTGTTCGAGGGAAATACATAGCCTGATTCCACCAGGTCGTGTATTCTCTCGTTCTACTCGGGCATCGAACCAAGCCCACCCCTTCGTAGTGCACTCGGTTCTAAACAGAACCACGCATTATAGAGATAAATCGTTCTTCAGTCGCACGATACGTTTCTGGAACAATCTCCCTGCGTCTGTTTTTCCCGACATTTTTAATATTGGGAAATTTAAAGCAAACATCTACCGACACTACTCCATCTTTTCTCCTCCCTTTAACCTATAATCCTTTCTTACGATCAACACTGTGCATTGCACGAATAGGGGTCATCCCCTGAGCGTTGGTTAATTTGTAAAAAAAAAGTGGACGTGGTATCTCCCATATAATAAAAAAGGTCAATATGGCATATATTGGATATAAATAGAACTACAGTGCAGAAACTTTGAAATATGCAGTTTTTTTGTTAATATAATACACTTCTCTAAACTTCATCTTGATTGGATATGCGGACGTGGTACCTCCCATACCATTAAAAATTGTTAATATTAGAATAAATGGTCAGTTGCTAAAATGTGAATAATTCCGAAAAGTCAATAAAAGGCAACATACGTTAGTACTTTGAAAAGGTTAACATGTGTACTAAAAACAATAGAAACCGCTTTGTCGGAGCGTTCCCGTAACTTTTTTGTTTCATCTTTGTAAAAAATGTTAAACAAAATAAAAAAGTGAATTTACTTCGGCATTTTTATTGAACAATTTATATATATATATATATTTTTTTTTTTTTTTTGAACAATTTCTAAAAATTCATATCGCAAAAACTTTATAAATACCAAATGTAGATGCATTACAAAAAAATAGTTTAAATGGTTTTTAAAATAATCGTTTCGAAACATTTATCACAAATTTGACAAGTTTCTTGCAATTGTTGCGAGAGAGTGTGAGGAAAAATTGTATACATATGACATATATTGAGTTATGCAGTATTGTAGGCAATTTAATTAACTATATAATGAAATTTGGTGCAATTTGACTTTTGAGGTTTTTGCCAACTTTAGGAATTCACTGCCCCACTGTGCGACGTTCGCATCATAAAGTTGAGTAGACAATTTTATAAATATTCACTTAAAATAAAAGGTTTGTAAAAGTAGCAAAAAAGTTGGCTAAAATAGCATACATGTTTGCTGAAAATAAGAAAACGCCTGATTTTGCTGAAACAACAAACGAAAAAAAAGACAATTTTAGCTGTTTTAATGGTTTGCTGTAAGCTCCAATTCATACAAAAAACAAAAAAAAACTTTTACTTTTGTATTTAATATTTTTTTATTTCTTTTATATTATTAATTTTTATATATTTTAAATTTAATTTTAAATTTAATCTTTATTTTAATTTTTACTTGATCTTTTTTGACCGTTTTATTTGATCTTCTTCTTCGTGCAAGCGTGCATTATTATTACGTGAAAAAATATTGGTTTTAAATCAATTGTTTGTTATAAAAACAAGTCTAGGAATTATAGACGCATTAGATGCAGCGTGCAAACATGTCTCGTGTCTAAGGCGCCATCTTGTGTATTTTCGCTACACGAGCGATATGCTTAGCAGGGACACGATTCGTTCTTGTACACACTAGATTTCTAGCAAACTATGCGCTATGTCAAATAAAAGGATGCACTATTTAAATATTGTTAAAATTTAGCAATCAGAATTTGCTATTAATAGCTAACTTTATATTTTGAGTTTACATTTCATTCTTAATTAAGTAAACTCATATTAACCTCGTAAAACTCGTAAATAATACACATTTCGTATATATATAAACAATTTGTTTTATCTATAGTTTAAAATTAATTATTTATAACAAATATTTGTTTATTAAATTATATTTTGTGTATATTATAAATCATTGTCCGGGGTTTAAAAAATGTGAACGATATCGGAAATTTCCGCCTTTATCGTGAAGTTCTTATTATTTCGTATATCGATTACGAATAAAATGATTTCGTATTAATGATATTGTTACGAAAAGAGGTAATTTGCCCCACTGTGCAAGCATTCAACAATAATAAATGAGACGCAAGACAATTCAGCGCACTAAGCAATGTGTTAGAAAGAGACGGAAGATCATTCAGCGTACTGAGCAATGTGCGAGAAAGAGATGGAAGATCAGCACATTAAAACACATGAGTGCGAATGAGATGCCAATAGCATGCGTCATTCACGAAACGAGTAGAAGGTTCTCGAAACAAGTCGAAGCTTGTCGAAACGTGTCGAACTGATGCATGCAGTATATAAGGGAGCCGCATCTGAGGTACAGCACTTCAGTAGTGATTGTAAAGTGGTCGAGGGCATCTCATGTGATAATTGTCAAGTTAAATTGTGGACATGCAGCAGTTGTTAGAATTTGTTATTAGTAAAGTTGTTTATTAAAGTGAATTAATAAAGTTAATTGTTATAATTTAAACCAAACATAAGAGTGTTTTATTTTGTACACAAACCAGCGAAACGAACTCGTAGAAGAGTTTACTGTAGACTGAATTTTCGTAACAATATAATTAATTTGTCTAAAGGAAAAATACGTACACCCAGAAAAAAATTCCCTCAAATCCCATTAAAATTGGTCAATAGGACAATTATTGATTTAATAGTATACAAAAAATAAATCTTTTCATATAAACTCAATGTCAATGTCATGGTATTTTCTAGTATTTAATATTTTTTTCCGATTAAAATAACAATTTATCCTATTGATTATTTTTAACAGTAAAAAAACTATTATTTATATAGTATTTTTTTCTGGGTGTATTTAGTTCATTGATCGATTTTACGAATTATTAAAAAAAATATTCGTAAATATGCGATTATGTATTAATCCAGCTGTAAACTAAGGAGCATGTTTAATTTTTCGATCGAAATTCTATTGAATTTTATAAATATTTTCATTTTCAAATCCGATATCTCAATACATAAAATTGTTTTTAAAATCAATTCAAACCTCTTGTGTTTGATTTGAACAATGTCAATTCATTCGGATCACAATTTTTTGTATTCAGCTATCGAATACCACATCGTTTGTTTATAAAATTAGTTTTCGTAAGGCCGTTAATATGTTGTATTAGTAATATTGTGTTTGCAACTTGCATATCAAATTTTACACAAGGTAATCACTTGTTTCGTAAATCATATTTTATACTCATATTTTATTTAAAAAATTAATACGAATACTATTGTAATTTATGAAAACCATAAACTATTGTAAAAACATACTTCTTAACATGGTTTCGAATAGAATGTGTTCAAAACGTTCTTTAAAATATATATATATATTGTAAATATACGAAATAAAAAAATGCTAATCAATTTATATTAAGGGTATTCATTTCACGTCGTATCGCCTACGTATTTGCGTATTTCGTAAAAGTTGTACACTGTAAAGCTTATAATTTTTACGACATACGTAAGTACGAAAAAAAATTGTCATTATTTTGTATTATAATGTTGTAAAAAATAAGTTAAATACATATATATTGTAAATTTACGAAAATCAACATAAATAAATTATCAACGATGTAAAATATAAATATGTTATTAAATTTGTTACCAAAATGGCAATTTTCAAGAATTACCTAATTTTCTCTTCATCATGCGACAGTAACAAAAACCAACCAGAAATCTATTTAATTAACCATAATTTTGCAATGAAACAGCCCTACCAAATGGTCCCAACTACTATGGACAAATGTATAAAATTTAATAGACATCATTTTTGGAATAGGTACAAAAACAATGATGCTTGAATTCTGATTGATACGTTTGAAATTTTGTAACAAAACACAAAATTACACAAAGACTAACTTATGTACTTATTGAATGAATGACTGACTGACTGACTGACTGACTGACTGTCTGACAAACTGTCTTCAGTTACTGACAAACAATGAAAATGACAGCGCAACATGGCGGAAAAAATTATTCATTACTGTAACAAAATGGGCGGCAATGTTGGTCGAAGATGGGGACGTGCGCTTGGTTGATTTCGTCAGCCTGGCAAGATTTGAGGGTCTGTATAATCAACGGACAACGGACGGAACTTGTTTGCCTGCGAAGAACCGTCCTCCGAAATATCTATATATAATATGAGACGTGTGCAACGCCATCTATAAAGTCAGCTCAACACCTTTGGCTCATTTATCACAAATGGGCAAAGAACAGTGTCTTGTAGATGAAACCAAGAGGTAGGAAAATCTACATAAATCTACTAAGACTGCTGTTTGGATGAGTATTTGACGGATGATTGTTGTCATGTCTGAGATCTGGGAGGTAGGGTTGCCGTTGTTCTGTGTCACAAAGTAATGTCATAGCGCAATTAATCATCGTTTTGTTTTGTGAGACACGACGTTGGACGTCAGCAAATTCTGGCTATTTTGTTGGTGTTATTGGGTTAGAGAAAGAGGTGTAGGCTTCAGATTAACAATTGCCTGTGCCTTGTTAATTATACAGACATTAAATCTGTCAATTTTTTGTTTAATTTATTTACTTCACAATTAATTTTCAAGCATCTTGTATTTCATCAGACACAAAAAAAAACTCATAATTATAATCTGGAAAAAAAAAACTACAAGTCAGATTGAAGAGTCAGTTAAGTTGTTGACAACATCAACAGCACACCCAGAAAAAAATTCCCTCAAATCCCATTAAAATTGGTCAATAGGACAATTATTGATTTAATAGTATACAAAAAATAAAAATTTTCATATAAACTCAATGGCAATGTCATGGTATTTTCTTGTATTTAATGGTATTTTCCGATTAAAATAATAATTTATCCTATTGAATATTTTTAATAGTAAAAAACTATTATTTATATAGTATTTTTTTCTGGGTGCAACAATCATTTAAAATTTTGTGAAAAATAGTAGTCTACGTATTGGAAAAATTAAACTGAATTTTTTTTGTAAATTTCCATAAAATCAATCAATAAACCATAACTCACCACATGTAAATTATAATTAGAGATTCGAATATAAAATTTCGAAACCTAACACAGAAAAAATATTGAACGTAAATATAGCAACAGAGATTAATTGGTACAAAATAATTAATTCAATTAATATAATTAACGAATTATTAAATAGTATAAATCAAATCGTTTATGGGTTGGTGTATATGCTAAAACATATACACAATTAGCATCTACACCAACCGATAGTTTTAGAGGCACTACACAGTTTTACAGCCACACACAGTTTTAAATACACTACAAATTCTTATAAGATTCAAAAAGTATTTTGGGCTTTAGAAAACTTTAAACGTATATTTAATTATAACTTCTACATTTTATAACCCAGAGCAAAAAGATTACTTGTATTTTACAGATAATCGAACATAGTTTTTAGTAAAATTTTAATATTTTCATTTTATGTGGTGCGCTAGGAGATTTATCTTATCAAATTAAAAAAATAAATATTTTATTACAACTTTTTTTATAAAACTCAGTTTTCCTCGAAATTTTTATCTATTATTTTGTTTATTTGTTTTTACTATTTGGACGTATCACAGTGTAATAAACATGTTCTTCATTCATTTTTGTATCTCGCACTTATCGTTTTGTTTGCGGAACACTCCTTGTAATGCTCTCAAAATTCTCAAATTCCTCATAATACAATTATGTGACATAAAACAATATTTATTTTTTAAAAAATTCTATTTTATATATTTATTTTACAAAATTTTCATTTATTATTATATTTAGTATTATTTAAAGTTTCCTTCGAATGTAATCTTTTTGCTCTGGGCAAAACACACAGAAAAAAAAGTTCAAATTATTAATGAATTTGTTCATCAATGTTATGAATTTGTCATTACGACTCAACCAATGACCCAATTCATACCATTTATGAAATATACGGTTTCATCTATTTTTCGAAAGTAAATTTTGAAAACACCCTGTGAATCATTGAGTGTTCCAAATAGACCTTAACTCTAGAACAATTTTTTGTATGAAATGAACTAAGGAATCAATCACTAAATTATTTTCATAAAGGCCAAATGAAAATACTAAAATTAGTCAAATACTAAAATTAGTCAAATACTAAAAAGAGTTCTTAGAAATTATTTCTAGCCTTTTTTTCCTTAAATCTCACATGCCGGAAGCTTATTACTTTACATTTGAATCAAATGTGCCATAAATTAAATTTTCCAAATCAGCAGAACTTTGCATAGTTTTTATTACTCAAGCGATTAGCCACATGAAGGATAAAATAATGCACCGCACCGGACACACACAACATGCAGCACAACACTGTAATTCCATTAAATAATGCTTCTCCTAATAATCTACAACATCACCTATTCCCGAACCTCAAGGCCCCAACTCCCTGGCACTTAGGCACATTTATTTGAGCGATTATTTTATCGCTTTCACCGACTTTCGTTTGCCTTAAACAAACACACAAAATGCATGTGGCAACACTGGCCTACAGCGACACACGCAAAGGACTAAGAGCTGATTTTATTTTTATTTTTTTTTTGTTTTAGAATCAACTAAAAATCATAGATTTCAATTTAGTTAAAACGTGCCACATGAGCACAATGTACAAAAAAACCCCAGTTGTTTTTGTAATGAAAGTAAAAACTCGACGCCGATATACTTAAGGCATTGTCGAGAGTCGACAGTCGACCAACCAACCAACCTACCACACCCACCGCCCATCGAGCAAGTAAAATAATGCGATTTTAAAATCACAAACACGCCATGTTGTTTTATGTTGTTGGAGTTCTCTTCTACCATACACAGCTGCTGATGACGGGGTGTAACCCATGTGGGTTGTTCTGAATTACGCCCATTTTAAAGGGGAGGCAGGGGTGAAGTAGTCGATAAAGCAGTCAGGAAAAGAGGTGTAATTCAAATGCACATGAATGCAGTTGCATGTTTTCATTTTTGATTTTCTTTTTTGCATTTTTGCTTTTATATTGTACTCATATCAACTGGGTCTGTTGGTTGAACCGGCCGATTTCTTATCGCCCAAGCGCCATATGGATTGCATTTTTGTTGATGTCGTTGTTGTTGTTGTTATCGGCTACGTTCGTTCAAGTGCTTTTTCGTGTTTGCACAATGCTCTGTGCTTCATAATAGCCAATCATTGGGTCGACGTCAAATAAAGCGACAGAACGTAACACCAGTCGATATAAACCCAAAAAAAACAGTATTATTTTAAAATAAATTGAAACCACATAATCCACACAATTTTACAGATATGTAAACGAAAAGTGTTAGTTTAAAAATTTAATTTGCAAATAATTGGAGTTTTTAATAATTTAAATTTTATTAATAACACCATCATGATTTTTGCCATGGACATACCATATATAAATTCTATATAATACGCAGATGCTGATTTTGACTGCTTACTCAGTTTTTTTCCTAGTACTTAAAGTTTCTAAAAAAATAGCAATCGTAATTGGTTGTACCAACAACCTAGTCAGAGAGAATGAGGTTGTGCTAACCACCTAGTCAGGAAACATGAGGTTGTGCCAACCTCCTAGTCAGCAAACATGAGGTTGTTTAAACTTCCAAGAATTTTTATATAGAAAAAACCTCCAATTGAAATTTTATTTTAAGAATTTTTTATAGAAAGCTTATTTATGTAAAGTTTGCTATATGTATTTTTGATGCGTAAATATGTCACGCACACAATTTCAAAAAGTATATCTATTTATTCCTGTTCCCTGAACAATAAACACAGTATGAAAACACATTTAATATTCATTCATTATTTCATTAATATTCATATATTTATTTCTTATTTTTACTTAATTAAGGAATACCCTATTGATTGCGACTTGTAATAATTTTTAACGTTTATTTATTTCTGCATGTATCCAATTGTGGGCAAAAAAAAGTGGCAACCGAATTGCTGATAGACATTAGGTTGCCGTTAGTCATTTTGTTGATACAATAACGTATTAGTTGCCATAACAAATGCACAAACGTCAAATTTTGGCAGAATAAAAAATGCAATCATGAGATTAGGACAACGGAACGTGCAGTTGCGCTGACTAACATTTCGGTTTGAATAAAAAATGGTACGTTCATTTTAATAACACGAGAAACTCAACAAATGTATTTCGGTTGCAACACTAAAAACGTTAAATCAATTAACTTCATGCCAAAAGAAGATTTTTCTGTGTACGTTTTTTAGAATACATCAACAATTTAACGTGTTATATTTGTTTTTAATAATCAATAAATTGACTTCTCAAAATAACTAAGATAACTAAGTATTTTGGTTTTTTAATATTTAGATAAAAAATTCTAGAATGTTAGTAGTATTTTATTGATATTAGTCAAATTCTATTATTTTTTGTTCGAGCGAATTTTTCTTTAGTTATAGAAGTTTATTTCCCTCAATGAACGAATTAGAACTCGAATTTTCAATATAATATAAACATTTCTAAAGAGGGTTGTTTAAATTTAAAAAGTAAATTGGCCGGTAATGCATTATTTACAAATCAATGTTAACATTTTCGAGCTCTGCTAAATTTAACCTATACCTTTTAAAGTAATTATTTAAAAACCAGGCTCTTGACAAATTTGTTAACATTTCTATCCAAATGTAAATTTCAGTTCATCACAAAAGTTGTTTACATATCATTTTCTTTCATTATATTAGCACTCGATCAAATACTCGATAATAAAATATCGTTCTAACAAAATTGCAACATGATATCGATAATGCGATTGCAAACTTTTTCACCACAACTCAAGTAGTTTCCAAACACCTCCATGCTATAAGTGAATGATCATTTCGGAACACTTGCTAACTAATCGTCATCGTACTATTTAGTTGTATGCAATGCTTCAGAAAATTCTTAAAGCTCTTTTAAACACATTATATCATCCATCCCGTATTGTCTAGTGGTTAGGATACCCGGCTCTCACCCGGGAGGCCCGGGTTCAATTCCCGGTACGGGAATTTTTTTTAGTTATTTTAATATATTATTTTTATTTTTTTATGATAATATAAATAATTTAAATATCTATTGATATTTCAAAAGAGAATTAATTCACACAATCTTATTACTAATTTGCATATATTAATTTTATAATTTCTGAGGTTTTGTAAAATTAATTTCATGGAAAAAGCACACTGCACTTAAAAAAAGGAAATTCCCGTACCGGGAATTGAACCCGGGCCTCCCGGGTGAGAGCCGGGTATCCTAACCACTAGACAATACGGGATTAGTGATCAACAAGTGGCACAATTTTGAGCAGTAGGTACATCAAATCGACGCCTCTTACGAAAACTAACACGTTTAAAATTTTCATATGAAAATGTCCTATGTAACAATATATATTAAGGAAATTCATATCAATACGCGTAAACATTGTAAATAATGGAAAATTTCCAAATATTTGTATGGTATTTAACGCATAAATTATAAATATACTTGTCGATTTTTATGTGGAAATAACGAACAAATATTTTCATAAACATTTCGCTGTATCTTTTTATAGGTTGTCAATAAAATTATTATTTGTGACAAATTTATATTTATTTTATTGTGTTGTGAGATCAGTTTAAGTGATTGAGGTAGAAATTATATTACGCGAACTTAAGTGAGTTCGTGTTAATTTACGCGTAAATCCACTTAATGTTGATTGGTAAGTAAAATTACATAAAAAGAGAAATGCTGTAAAATCTTGGAATTTTTGATTTTTGGTTTAATGCCATATAATCAAACCAAATCAATATCCCGTATTGTCTAGTGGTTAGGATACCCGGCTCTCACCCGGGAGGCCCGGGTTCAATTCCCGGTACGGGAATCTTTTATTTTTTTTATTCACACATTTTGTATCATACACTATCCCTGTTTTGTAATGGTAAATATATTGCAAGGAATGTCGTATAAAAAGACACAGTTAAAAAAATTTAGTTTTAATGCAATAAATTCGAATCAAATAATTTAGAATTATTTTTTATACATATTACAACAACTTATTTATTAAATTCATTGAAACCGTTTACTTTACTTAAATCGGCCGTAATTAGTGTTGCAACAAAAAGTCTCATTAAAGTCAAATTGGACCAATCAGAAAAATCTATAAAATTTATATTCAAAGAGATTATATATTATAACTCCGGAAATTTTAAATATTGCTTGAATGATAAGGGTAAGAACATGAAGCCCGATCTGAAGAGCAATTTTAAATAACGTAACGTTTGGAATTAGGAACTAATGTGACAGCCTGATCATTACCATATTTGGATCCAGAAATGTTAGTAAAATGTGACTTGGTAGCATTCAAAATGTCAACACTGATCATGTCAAATATATACACAAAAATTTAATTTTGTTAAAGGCGCCATTTAAGTCACGTTAGTTATCCATCCCGTATTGTCTAGTGGTTAGGATACCCGGCTCTCACCCGGGAGGCCCGGGTTCAATTCCCGGTACGGGAATTCTTTTTTTCAATAATTTTATTTTATAATGAATTTATATTAATGTTTATAGCTTTATATAATTTAATAAATATATTTTTTAATGTTAATACTAATGATACTTTGTGTTTTTTAATAAATATATTTTATATTTTATATTTTATATTTTATATTTTATATTTTATATTTTATATTTTATATTTTATATTTTATATTTTATATTTTATATTTTATATTTTATATTTTATATTTTATATTTTATATTTTATATTTTATATTTTATATTTTATATTTTATATTTTATATTTTATATTTTATATTTTATATTTTATATTTTATATTTTATATTTTATATTTTATATTTTATATTTTATATTTTATATTTTATATTTTATATTTTATATTTTATATTTTATATTTTATATTTTATATTTTATATTTTATATTTTATATTTTATATTTTATATTTTATATTTTATATTTTATATTTTATATTTTATATTTTATATTTTATATTTTATATTTTATATTTTATATTTTATATTTTATATTTTATATTTTATATTTTATATTTTATATTTTATATTTTATATTTTATATTTTATATTTTATATTTTATATTTTATATTTTATATTTTATATTTTATATTTTATATTTTATATTTTATATTTTATATTTTATATTTTATATTTTATATTTTATATTTTATATTTTATATTTTATATTTTATATTTTATATTTTATATTTTATATTTTATATTTTATATTTTATATTTTATATTTTATATTTTATATTTTATATTTTATATTTTATATTTTATATTTTATATTTTATATTTTATATTTTATATTTTATATTTTATATTTTATATTTTATATTTTATATTTTATATTTTATATTTTATATTTTATATTTTATATTTTATATTTTATATTTTATATTTTATATTTTATATTTTATATTTTATATTTTATATTTTATATTTTATATTTTATATTTTATATTTTATATTTTATATTTTATATTTTATATTTTATATTTTATATTTTATATTTTATATTTTATATTTTATATTTTATATTTTATATTTTATATTTTATATTTTATATTTTATATTTTATATTTTATATTTTATATTTTATATTTTATATTTTATATTTTATATTTTATATTTTATATTTTATATTTTATATTTTATATTTTATATTTTATATTTTATATTTTATATTTTATATTTTATATTTTATATTTTATATTTTATATTTTATATTTTATATTTTATATTTTATATTTTATATTTTATATTTTATATTTTATATTTTATATTTTATATTTTATATTTTATATTTTATATTTTATATTTTATATTTTATATTTTATATTTTATATTTTATATTTTATATTTTATATTTTATATTTTATATTTTATATTTTATATTTTATATTTTATATTTTATATTTTATATTTTATATTTTATATTTTATATTTTATATTTTATATTTTATATTTTATATTTTATATTTTATATTTTATATTTTATATTTTATATTTTATATTTTATATTTTATATTTTATATTTTATATTTTATATTTTATATTTTATATTTTATATTTTATATTTTATATTTTATATTTTATATTTTATATTTTATATTTTATATTTTATATTTTATATTTTATATTTTATATTTTATATTTTATATTTTATATTTTATATTTTATATTTTATATTTTATATTTTATATTTTATATTTTATATTTTATATTTTATATTTTATATTTTATATTTTATATTTTATATTTTATATTTTATATTTTATATTTTATATTTTATATTTTATATTTTATATTTTATATTTTATATTTTATATTTTATATTTTATATTTTATATTTTATATTTTATATTTTATATTTTATATTTTATATTTTATATTTTATATTTTATATTTTATATTTTATATTTTATATTTTATATTTTATATTTTATATTTTATATATTATATTTTATATTTTATATTTTTATTTTATATATTTCATTTAATTCAAAATATACAAAATTTCCTAAAATATGTTTTAATAAAATATAATTTATAAAAATATTTTAAAAAAATTGTTTCTTATCTCGATTGGCACTAAGCATCTAGAAGAATATTTTCATCGACGACAACTTAGCTTCCTTCAAAGAACTTTATTTTATTCTCCCTGCATTCCTTAGCACGTTCAAAAGCCAGGGTAATGACGAGTAACGTGTGGCGGAAAAGGACGAGGGGTTAAATTAAACTAATTATTATTATGAAATTTAAAACCTACCCGGACGGTGATTTGAACCACTGCATATGTAAAGACACAATAGGCACAAACACTCTACGTTTGTGAACAACGCAAGCACGTTTTATCAGTCTTCTAAAGTTAATCTATTTTTCTGTGTATAACAAAATATCATATCTATTATAGGTTTATTTATATGAATATAAATTATACTAATATATATTTAACACAATACTACAAATTAACAAAACTTTGAAGTTTTCTTTTTTTAATATTTAATTATTTGAAATTTTTATAGTAAACAATTTTAAAAATGTGTTCGATAATTTATATGTTTTTCGCTTATTACTTTTGTATATAGGTACTATAAACTCATTGTACTCAACACGTCTTTTCTATTAATAGACACCATGCCAAGCATTTTACAGGGTTGCCAACTTACATATTTCAATGTTAGATTTGAATTCATCAAATATTAATAATAATGAAATCATTAGAATTAGATACTTAAATTTGTTTATATTACACCGTACGACAAAATTCAACTTTTGATGCACATATTCTTTATGTACGCTTAAAAATAAAATACACGTGTTCCCAGTTTTTCAAATTTTTGGCAGAACATTTGAAAAAAATTGGATGTACTCCATACAACAGACATCAATGAGTACGAATATGAAAATGGTTGAATGATATCAATTTGTTTACAGCGCCCATGTGGTATTAAATAAATTTGATTTAATTTTTAAAATATCTCATAGTACCATTTCAAATGGTAATAAAACCTTTAAATGAATTGATATTAGAAAACCGTTTTCATATTCATACTCAGTGATGTCTCAGCTATGAAACACATCCAAATGACTCACATTAAGGTGCCACAAAATCCATTTTCAAATAAGATAACGTCGTTGTAGAAGTAAAACTTACCAGAATAATATTTTTCAAAAAATTATTTTTTATGGTCATACTTGTGATAATGTTATAAAAACATATGAAACAGCGAAAGCAAAGCACAAAAAAAACTAAACTCGAATATTATTTCTTCAATGTAGCTAAGTCTGTTACCCTGCTGTTGGGTTTAAATAAACTTAAGAATCTCTTTTCGTTTATACTCAATTTTCTTTACAAAAAAATAATCAAAATAAACCTATTTTTTACAACTTTTTTGATTCAATATTTCGGCAACACAATATATATGCAAATAAATATATATTTGAATGCTCAACAATTCTTTTGGGTGATTCACTAAGTTTTCAAATTACTACTTGTCTTACAAATTATTTAAAAAAGCATCGGCAAAACTATTGTAAAACACCAAAATTAGTTTTGTGATTCCCCTTATTGCATTTTATAATCAGCTTATTATTATTTATTATTGCTATTTATACCCTACACCAAAAGTGAAGGGGTATATTCAGTTTAGTCATTCGTTTGCAACATCCCGAAGGAGTGTTGCCTGCCGCCTGTCTTTCCGACTGTGTGTCCATCTATTTCTCCGTCTATCTGTGTTCTGTATGTATGTTCAACTATCGAATAACAAATGCATATAGAGAAGACCAAAAAAAAAATATTTTATTAAGAAATCATGCTTTCGACCTCTATTATTTCTAATTTTACTCGATTTTCAAGGTTTTTTTTTGTTGTTATTTATATTTATTTGTGTTTTCTCGGTTTTGCCGCATTTGCACACCTCAGTCTGTCATATTCTTACACCCAATACCTAAAATATAATATATTTGGGATCCTTGCATCATAATTAGTAAGTCAGAGAAGTATTATCTTAAAATTAAAAAAAAAAAATCTGTATGATTCGCGTTAATATTATAAAAAACAGTTGATTTATTTTAAAAGTTGTTGTAGCTTTCGAAGAATTACCAAGTTATTATCAATAATTACAATATTAAACTATTAGATTTTAGAATTCGCTTTTTGTGTATTTACTTATTAAATAATTAAATACATATAATAAGAATTTGTAGGTATATTGGAATATTTAAGGTATATATGGATATATACATCCAAAATTCACAAATTTTATATCCATATTTAAGTTATATGATTCATATTTATCCAATTTATTATTACATAATCTAAACTGTCCTTGTTTTTCGTCGACATAATTGTAAGCCCTGTTAATTATAAATATTCATATAGTAGGTGATTTTTATTTCTATAACAACGATATTATATTTGAAAATCTGTTTTAGAGATATTATATATCGTCGTTCTAGAAATAAAACTCATCAACAGAAAACTTTTTTCATTTCTTTTGTGGAGAATATGTTAATCTTTCAAACGAATATTGAATTTTACAAATGGTTTTAATTATTTTAATCGATAAACTTAAAAATTAAATGTGTCAACTATTTTACCTTTTTTTAAAAAACAATTTTACCTTTTTAATTACACAATTTTACCATTTTATTTAAGCAATTATTGTAAGTAAATTAAAAGTAATTTTTTTCAAGTCAGACAATATTACAAAAATTATCTAAGTGAAAAAAAAATAATGAAATTAATGAGTTAAACTTCCACAATGACGATTTATTTAAATGGAGACTGCAAAATAATATATTTTTTATACAATGGGCCATATTAATAAAAATCGACTTTACTCAAAAGTTTAGGCAAATTCTCCGAATTCTCAAAATGTTCCGCATTACCATCAATTTTAATGCTAAAAACCATTTGCTGATCATCGAAATATATAATTTGAAATTGGTAGGTATTAATAGAACGTTGAACTGACCATTTACTTTATAAATTCTGAAATAAAGTAAAAAAAAATGTAAATTTGCTAAAATGTTATATTAATAAAAGAAGTATTTTTTTTATTAATATAACCTAATGTTTGTTTACAATTTTGACTGAAATTATATATGAAATAGATTTCATATATAAACTTATGAAATAGTTTAGTTTAACGAATCCACATAAGTTGGCACCTCTGTTTCAAATATTAATCACAATCTATTTTTAACCATTTAACAGCCACTGTACCAATAATTCGTTCATACATTACTTGTTTGCAATTTGACAAACAAAGTCAACCATCCCATATTGTCTAGTGGTTAGGATACCCGGCTCTCACCCGGGAGGCCCGGGTTCAATTCCCGGTATGGGAATCATTTTTTTTTTCATTTTTTATTTATTATATTAAAATTTCAAAACTCTCTTCAATTATTAATTTAATTTGCTGGCCAACACCAGTTGTAAATAACACCCAAACAAAGGTTTCAACGTATTCAATGCCAGGGACAAAATTAAATTAAGCAAAGAATAGAAAATTTAATTCAATTTTTTGTACAAGTTTTGCGGAAACTTTTATTATTTGTCTAAACGTTGCTTATATTAAATAATTCACGTTAATAATGTTTTGCAACAAAGAACGGTACGACATTAATAGGGGAAAACCACGCAGACAAAGACAATTATAGAAAACCTCAAGAAAATGAGCAGCCGTCGTTTCGTGGTCGCAGCAAAACAAAACTCAAGACGCAATGTCCTTGGGGACACATATCCTTGAAATGGAGGCGATGCAGAAAAAACCGCAAACACACGAAACCACAGTGACTTCTAGGAGAGACCATAGTCCATAGACCAGCAACTACATTATACCCCCCTTCGGCGTACAAGGTAATTTTCTACTACATGCTATAACAAACAAACAAGTACAAAAAAAAATAGGAAAATAAAAACTCCATCAACTAGTTTGGCGGAGTTCAACGCCAATTTTCCAAGATTATGTGCTCAAAGATAAACAGGAGACGCGCGGTAATGCGCGTCGTGTCCTATGACTCCTTTATAGCCTGTAGAATGTGGTGGTTGGCTGTTGGTTGGACTTTGGATCTATGACTATGGCTGGGTTTGAATGGTTTGCTGTATTGGGTGAGACTACATTTAGCCTAAGGATTTAATGTTTTTGGTTATGTTATTGTTAACATTAACCAGACGATGTGGTGGTCTATGTGGACCATATTATAGGTACTGCCAAAAATATAAAAACACCACAAATCAGCCGGTGGCTGTGAAAACGACGCATTCCTCAGGTTTCTGCTGGTTCATTGTAATTTCAGTCTATGTTTTACCCTTTTTATCAGCCGTGCGTCTTAATAGCATAAAGAAAGGGTATATTTCTGAGTGTGGGGAAGCCGTCGCCAACACATCGTTTGGAGTTTTCTTCTTCTTCTTCTTCTACATTCGAAATGATTTCAAACAAAACTAGCACTCTATAAGAAAAATATAAAAGATAGGTGGGGTAGAGAAAAAAAATAGCCTAAAGTTGAAGATATTCAACAGTTTTATGCGTTGTGATATTAGTGATGTGGATTAAATACCGAGTTTAATGAACATTCGAGTACTTAAGTTGGAAATTAAAGGTGTGTGCGAGTTCGACTAAATTGCTGACTAAACTCAATTGTACGGATTTTCATTTGATCGCCATTCGGTAACCGGTATTTCTTAAAGTTCCTAATAAACTGGTTATCATAGGTATCTCTGTTTGCTGTATTTCAATTTAGTTAAAATTAGATTGTTCGAAAATTTGATAACTTGAAATTTAGACGCTGCATTACCGACAAATTTTAATTTAGGGTGTGTGCGAGTTCGTTTAAATTGCTGACTAAACTAAATTGTACAGATTTTCATTCGATCGCCATTCGGTCCATAATCATTCGATTATCACATGTGTGCTTGCTTTCTTCAAATTTAGTTCAATTTAGTTTGCTCGAAAATTTGCTAAATTGAAAAGTCGAACACTGCATTACCGATGAAATTTAGTTTAGTCAGCAATTTAGTCGAACTCGCACACTCCCTTAGTCAGCAATTTAGTCGAACTCGCACACACCTTTAATATGATATATGTGTCTTAAAATGTTTAGAAATTAGAAGTACACAAATTGTGTTATAGAGAAGGGAATGAAAGTGGAACTACTAATGATTTCGATTCTGGTTTAATGCAAGTATTGAAATCTAATTTAAATAAAGGTTATGATTTCGGTTTATTTGTATTCCATAGTTTCTATTGCGATTCGGGTTTTCAAAGTTTTATAAAAAAACACTTTCCATACATCGGTTCTTAGTCACGGTTTGGATCTAGGTTTTTGTATAATTTTTAATCTTTCTTCATATCTTGAACAAAAAACCGAATAATTTTAATCACAAAGGAACTAAAAATGAATTACTTGATTTGCCCTTATTAGCCCTTATTAATAGGGCTGAACATTTAGCCATCCGTTTATAAAACCCAAAAGAAGGCGTGTTCGGTATGGAAATATGAAAATGTATATTCATGATCAGTGTCTGTCTTTGTCTCATCAGTCTGTTGAAATCACGATTACATGAAAACTAGCAGTGCTAGATTATTAAAACTCGGAACTTAGATTACCTACACAGAGGAAAATAAAATTCTAAAACTCGAGAATAATTCGGTTAGAAAGAAAAATAGTAGAATTTGACTAATATCAATAAAATATTACTAAAATTCAAGAATTTGTCATCTGGATATCAAGAAAGCAAATTACTTAGTTGTCAAAAAAGTAAACAAACTTTATTCAACTGGATTTTCAGAAGTTAATTTATTGATTATTAAAAACCAAAAAGAACACGCAGAATTGTTGCTGTATTCATCGCAATAAGAACACGTGTTCATGTATTGTTGTTGTTTTCATCGATATTGCTCTGTCTGTATGCTTTGTTTTTCGAGGTCTCCATCTGTTTGTTAGTCTTCCTGTCTGTCTGTTGAAAGTAACTAAGCCAAATTTTTCTAGATATACAAACATTAAGTTCTTAGGTATCAAAAAAGTAACTAAGTACAATTTGTACGGATTGCAAATTTTTTTCTTCATAGGTATCAAAAAACGGCATGATATACAATGTTTGCATTTGTGTGTTTTCACGAATAGAACAACAAAGCACAGTCAGATAAGCAAGCGTCTGTGTTTGTATGAATGTTAAAGATATAAAAATAGAAAAAACGAATTTTCCTACGAATGTTGGTGTGGTTTCAGTTCGTAAACATAAATTTGTGTTCAATTTTGCATAAATACCAAGTTGATTTCATTCCATTGTTTTCTAAATACACTATACAATGCTTATGGGTAACGTGCGGAGGGTTTATACATAACCAACAGAAGAGGAGAAAGTGTATACGGTAAGTAAACGGTTTCAGAATAATATACATAGAAAATTAAATAATAATAAGAATAATAATAACAAAAATAAAATAAACATTACATTAAGTATTTAAAGAAGTCATTTACTATACAAAAATGCATCATATAAGGTAATAAAGTTCTAAATAAACAATAAATTTACTCGAACAACAACAACATTTTTGATACCTAAGAAATTAATAACTGAATTCAAGACTTATTCTACTTAGTTACTTGTTTGATACCTACGAAATTAATAACTGAATCCAAGAATAATTCTACTTAGTTACTTTTTTGATACCCAAGAAATTAATAACTGAATCTAAGAATAATTCTACTTAGTTACTTTTTTGACAGCTAAGAATATCCATATCTTGAAATTAAGAATTTTTCGGTTTAGCTGTATATTACTCCGTATTTTTTTTGATTCCTTCTGGATTTTAGAACTTTTTTCCCTCCGTGTAAATAACAACGCTGTCTGGTATTAAAATAAAAATGAGCATGATCGGTCTGTTGTGACGTTTAACCCGATCACTTGTTTCCAAATACCTCATAAAAAAATCGATATAAAATTGAAGCTCTATTCAATTTTTTTATATTCTAATAATAAAAATTAATTTTGCAATAAATTAAAAATGTTTTTTTTTTTATGTAACCAATAACCATAAAATTTTCAACAATAATATAGTTACTGCAACAATTTACCTCTAGCTAGAATCACTCTTTGTAAACATTGCATTTTACACAGTAAACAGGCACTAAGTCATTGGGGAATACATTTTTTTATATTTCGGTACTTACGATACGGTATATCATGTTTGTGAAAGGCAGGGAGCCAAATATCAACCCCTCTCGAGTTAATTTGAAGACTAAGAAACTTTACTTTGAAAAAAAAAGAAAGTACAATGAAGTCAGTAAAGAGGCTGAAATGCAATTTTGTGGTTCAAGTCATAAGTAACAAAAAGTATTTTGTTAGAATGGACTGCAATAGGGATGACTTTTTGTGGCTTTGTTTATGTTTGACAGGTTGTTTTGGTGTTTTTTTTTTTTTTTTTGTTATAAAATTATATTAGGTGAGAATAACAAAAACAACAACATAACAAACAAAATTAATTTGAACGCCCATGGATTACTTGAGAAACACATATATTTTGAAGTAGCCCATTGGGTATAAGAACAATTTCAAAAACTGAAAAAATTCAATCTCACAAAAATTACTCTAAAATAATAATACATCAAAATGGTTTTCAAATCGTAACATATTACTCAAAACATATATTTTATGAAAAAATGTAACACTGAAATATAAAATAGTCTCAAACATAATTTTGCAAGACAAATTATAATTGTATTTCAAACATTATTACAAAATCACTTTCAAACATATTTTAGTTTTCATTCAAACATGTTTTTGTTTAGAATATATAATTTTAGATTTTCTTTCTAACATATCGTCGTTGTAGAACGAAAAGTCACCAAATACATTTTCAAAACGCCAAATATTCATTTACAAAAATCTTTATATATATATATATATATATATATATATATATATATATATATATATATATATATATATATATATATATATATATATTACTTCATGATAAGAAAATGTAAATCTATCAATTGACATTTCAACATTAAAAATGCATCAAGTACTTTTTATAATATTAATCAACAAACTCGAAATTTAAGTTTTTCATAAAAATGTATTTGGTGACTTTTCGTTCTACAACGACGATATATTTGTTTGGATGTGAAAAACTTAGTTTATAAATGTTTGGAATTCGATATTTCAGTACAAATAACTGATTTCAAATGAATTCAAACCGTTTGCTCGAATTCGTTTTAACATTTTTTTATATTGAGACATCAAATTCAAAACAAGTTGTTTGTAAATTTCATATGAAATTTATATTTTTGATTTTAAAGATTATTATAGGCATTATTTAGACAATTTAAAGTCAATTTGAAATAAAAATATGCTTTTTGGTAATTTATTTAATTCAAAATTTGTCAAAAAGTCAACTTAAATTGTCTATGAATATGCGCCAATGACAATTTAAGTAATATTTATTTATACATTTTAAAAATAGTATTATACTTATGTATCGTAATATTAAAATAATCACTTTATACATCCAATTTATGCTAGCCAGTCGGTTATCAAAACATTTTGTCCAATCGTTTAACATATCCCATATGGTCTAGTGGCTAGGATATCTGGCTTTCACCCAGAAGGCCCGGGTTCGATTCCCGGTATGGGAAATCTTTTTTTTTCGTTCAACATTCTTTATTGTTAAATCTAACACAAAGCCATGTGTGTTTGACAACGCAGGTAGCAACAAGAAATTTATGTTATGGTGGAGTTTTTTTGTAAATCCAGCGTGTTTGTTATCGTCAATCGTGTTGTAAAATAAATAAGTGGTATGTTTTTCTTACTTTATAATTCTATGTATAATTCTCACATTGTTTATATAGAATACCACTAAAGAATGCTTGCTGAACACTGAACAAATTGTCATTTAGTAGAGATGAACTGACGTTCTACCCTATTAATAAGGTCATGTGATGATTCAGGATGATGATTCTTAGTGATTCGAATTACTCCCACGGTTCCGATAGGGTTGCTCTTATCTGGGACTAGTGGCTGGACTGATGGCCTAATATGACCCAAAACAACAAACCAATTTCATTAATACATTCAATAAAATATAATATTTAATTTAATTCATTGTAATTCAATTAATTTGCAATGCAAATAGATTAAACTTATCATAGGGTAAATGTGGAATTTATTAAATTGATGATTTGCACATTTTTTTTACAAATGGTGATGATTTAACATTGGTCATTTATATTCTTATTTATAATTAGAGTGGTAATAATAAATTCCAAAATTATTTAGTTCTGAAGATTTGTGAAATCTCGTATTTGGCAAAAATAATTACGTCATTAAAATAGTGAAACGTTTTCGTTTCAAAAACTAAAAATAAAATTAAATTAAAAACTTCTAAATTTGTGTTTTTTTTTTTATATATATATGTAACCATATCAATGATATAGTTACCTAATAGGTTTTACTTTTGTAAGTAATTCGTAGTTTTTAAAATCACAAAAGCCCTGAAATTGTTCTGGATGTTTGAAATGAAGTTTTATAATGATAACTGAAATAATTTTTCATTTTCCAGTAGATTGCTGTTTATTAACTGAGTTCTTACGAATTTAAAATTAGATATTGATTCTTTTATACTACATTTGGATATCATTTTTATCGTTTTTGTAATATATATAACTTTTTGTTTATGTGTATTCTGTACCATTGCTATTTTGGTTATGTTTACATTTCAAGTATACTACTCTATACCAATTATATAGTCTAATCTATACTCCAATCTATACTCTATACAAAACGTGACCAAAAATATCTTAAGATATGCCAGACATCAATTCTATATAACTTCTGACTTTCATATTCGATTTGTTTTCATATTTTTAGAAAAATTATTATCGGCCATTTTCAGACACTTTTTAAAATAAAATAAATACAGTCATAACTCAAGTAATTTTCCTAATATTAAACTTATCTTTGAATTGTAAAGACTAATTTTAATACACCAACCAATACTGCAATATGGGCATTACCAGAAAAACGTCTACCACGACCGACAAATTCAAAATGCTCAAATCTTTGAAATAACTGTGGATTTGGAATCTTAAATATGTGAATCGAAATATCTGAAAAGAAATTTCTATTCTGTTAACGATAACGTATTAAAAAATACTCATAAATTTACCATACTATACAACTTGTAACCAAATAAAATAATTTGAAAGATATACAGATACAAAATATTATTTTCTGTTTTTTCAGACAACCATAGTTAATATTTCTAAAGCTTAAAAATAAACATTGAAACTAAAATTAGGGACAGATTTTAATTTTTGTATAAGGGTGTCCTATTGACACGTACGGATCGAAAAATATACATTTAATGTCATAAGATATATGTAATGCCTGCAAGATTATGTTTGGGAGAGCCCTTTTTTTGCAGCGTGTAATTTTTAGTCGAACATTAATGTGAACAATTTTAGGTAAAAATTGTATTTTAGTTATATTTATGTAGGTAGATATGGGTTATTAAACTTATCTTTTTATTTTTAAGTGTTTTTTTTTTAATTGTGTATTTTCAATGGAACAGAACTTGTTTGGATCATCTCGGATCAAGCGAATACTTATGTACTGATGAGTAGGATGATTTACCTACATGGCAGTACTAAATTTATCTGCAACTATTTGCAACTAATTAAGTTATTTCGATTTTAAGATATCTCAACAAGTAGTATATATATGAATAAATAAAATTATATTTAAAAAAAAAAAATTTTACTTATATCGATTAACCCTTATATGCTTGAGTTATGAGAACTGAAGAAAAATTGGTCAGCCATTTTTCCGTATGACATTTTAACAATTTAAAATCTTATTTAGGACGATTTGTATAATATTTTTAAAAGAAAACGTCAAAAAATGGCTAAATGGGTTAACGTAATGTAATATAAAGAGTATATATTATTTGATTCTAGTCTTCGATAATAAAAATTAAAATAATATACCCTAGTTTTTTTCATATGATTCCATTTGATGTTTAACCCACTTTAACTAACTATAAAAAGTTTTTACAACCCAATTTTCAAAATGATGATGCACGTGTATTTTTATTTTTGCTGGCTTTCAGAATCCATGATCTTAACATTGATATATTAATTTGATATTACACAGCCCAATTCTTTAAAAGTCTTAACTTCCGGCTGTAGGGTATCAGCTCCTGGTAACGAAAAACAAAAAGAATATATTCCAGTCTATTATCTAATGAATTCTGAAGGTAATATCAAAATTTCAAGTATCTAGTTTAAAAAATGTAGAAACTAGCGCTTAAAACAGGAATTCCAGCGTTTTAGCTATGTTTTTTCCCAATGTGCGGCGCGTCCGGAATTATTCTGTGGTTTATTACGAAATAACTGTAAACTTTAGAAACAAATTGTACATATAAAAAAATAAAGTAAATTATCTCAGCTATCTTTTTAAATAATTAAAAAATAATAAAATAATTTGTTTGCTAAAAGTATTTTTAGAAAAAAAAAATATATTAGCCCTGTCCAGAATTTTCTGTGATTTGTTTCTAACATATAAGTAACAAAATGTAAATATACAAACAAAGCATATTATCTCGACTATTTTTCAAAATAATTCAAATAAATAATTTGTTGACTTTATGGACTTTCCATATGAATCTCGCCATGCACTTTCGTGTTTGTCCCGTCCGGAAGGACCACTATTTAATGTATATCTATTGATCTACCATATAGAATTATCAATTTTTATTTTTTGTAGATGTTTAGTCCTATTTAAATAATACCTGCACAAAAATCAAGTAAATTCATTAATTATTCTTCGACATATTAGATTTTTAAACGTACGAATGTCCCGTCCGGACCCCAAGTAAATGCCCATATCGTCGTTGTAGAAATAAAAGTCACCAACTATATTTTCAAAATGTAAATTGTTCATTTACAAAAATCTTTATATATCTTTTAATTTTTGATCGATGAGCTCAATATTTGTTTCAAATGATAAGAAAATGTATTTCAAAAAATGTATCAATTACTTTTTGCAATTATTACCATAAACGTTGAAATTTAAGATTTTCATAAAAATGTATTTGGTGACTTTTATTTCTACAACAATGATATGTTTTTAAAATATTTGTATCAAAACTCGAAAAGTTCAAATTTTGTACACCATTTTAGAATTATTTTTTTAGTATTTCGGATCTTATGATAAACAGGAAAATGATTTACGTTTTTCCGGAATAAAGTCCATATAATTAGTTCTACTTTTTAATATATAAAAACACAGTTACCTTCTAAAAATGTTGAAATTTATACAAATTTAAAATGTTTGTACATATAACCCACAGTACATTTAAAAATAGTACCTCTATAAAAGTACTCTTAAAACACAATGTCCTATACAAAACCATACCCTAAATGCTTATAATACGCAAAGTGAAAATATTTTTATTTTATTCATTTGTTTATTTATTTAAAAACAAACAATACTTAGTTGGCGAAAACAAAAATATATATAAATGGTATGTATGAAGACCGCATTACAGACGAATGGATGGACGTAAAACCGGCTCCTGGTTTGCATAATAATTTCCGCTGTCCAACGGCACACATATAAAAATGACACTTAAAACAAAAAGGATGCCATGAACCAGAACAACCTGAAAGAGTTCCATTCCAACATTACTGCACAATGCAACGAGTAGAAAGCAGTTAAAGAATGAAAACTGCATAAACTACGTAAAAACTACCGAGTCCAGCAGAAGCTGCTGCTTCTGTAGCCAGGCCGGATGGTGGTTTATCTTCCGGTTGCGTTTGTTGTCAACTTTATGTTGGTGTTTGTGACAACAGCAATGTTTTGTTTTTATTATTTGTTGTTCAAGTTGTTGCAATGGGCGCAATGTTGCGTACTTTTTTTTTGTTATTTTTTTTTGCGCAGTTGCAGCCTTCATTGCGAGCATGTGGATTTGTTGTCAGTCCAAAAGTCTATCTGTCTCCAAAGTTTAAAGTTTTGCCCTGTAAATGAGCAGGCCATGTCTCGCGTGCTACTCACACACGCCATAACTCGGTGTCCCTGCTGTCTGTCCTGATGACTTCTTCTCATATAAGGAAGGCATGGCAGCAGAGCGCATAGAAATGTCCGTGCCAGACAATTTAATTAAAATTATTCATTCTTTATTTTTGAGTTTAGTATTTTATTTATGCCAGCGGTTGCTTTTTGTTTTTAAGGAAATGCTAAAGTTCTAGGAAAATGCAGAGGTTTTATTCATTTTATAAAATTTAATGTAAAATTTAACACAATATATAGTTTTAAACTACTTATATAGTTGGTTGATATTTACTGATTTTTTGTTTTACTACAATTTGCTTTTTCCTAATGTGCTCTGATAGGAATATTATTTTTAAGAATTACATATTTAGGAATAAATGTTAGTCTATCTGCCTAACCAATAAATGCAAGAATATTGACTTTAAAAATAGTCTTATATTTTTTAACAATTATAAAATACTAGCTGGACCCGTGCACGACTCGTGCCAAGATTTTGTGAATTCATAGATATAAAGTGATTTTATTAATATTAAAAAACGTTATTATTATTTTTTATATCAGGGGCCCGTGATTCGCTGTGGAAGTTTTTATTGGTTTTATAAATGTAGTAACCAAATAATAATTCTCCGCCAAAACAACTTTTCTCAAAGACAATTCAGACAGTAGAATATTTCGCCACAGAATTCTTCCCAGTAGAAATCTTCCCCGTAGAGTTTTTCCCAGTAGAAGTTTTAGTGTAGTTAGTTTTAATGTGGTGAGTTTTAGTGTGTTGAATTTTTAGTTTAGTGCATTTTTAGGGGGGTGAGTTTTAGTGTGGTGTGTTTCAGTGTGGTGAGTTTTGGTGTGGTGAGTTTTAGTGTGGTGAGTTTTAGTGTGGTGAATTTTTAGCGTGGTGAGTTTTAGCGTGAAGAGTTTTATTGTGGTGAGTTTTAGTGTGGTGAGTTTTAGTGTGGTGAGTTTTAGTGTGGTGAGTTTTAGTGTGGTGAGTTTTAGTGTGGTCAGTTTTAGTGTGGTGAATTTTAGTTTTTTGTTTCATCTTTTTAGGTTGTGTATTTAGGGGTTGAATTTTTAGTGTGTTGAATTTTTAGTTTAGTGAATTTTTAGGGGGGTGAGTTTTAGTGTGGTGTGTTTTAGTGTGGTGAGTTTTGGTGTGGTGAGTTTTAGTGTGGTGAGTTTTAGTGTACTGAGTTTTATTGTGGTGAGTTTTAGTGCGGTGAGTTTTAGTGTGGTGAGTTTTAGTGTGGTGAGTTTTGGTGTGGTGAGTTTTTATTATGGTGAGTTTTAGTGTGGTGAGTTTTAGTGTGGTGAATTTTTAGTGTGGTGAGTTTTAGTGTGGTGAGCTTTATTGTGTTGAGTTTTAGTGTGGTGAGTTTTAGTGTGGTGAGTTTTAGTGTGGTGAATTTTGGTGTGGTGAGTTTTAGTATGGTGAATTTTTAGTGTGGTGAGTTTTAGCGTGAAGAGTTTTATTGTGGTGAGTTTTAGTGTGGTGAGTTTTAGTGTGGTGAGTTTTAGTGTGGTGAGTTTTAGTGTGGTGAGTTTTAGTGTGGTGAATTTTAGTTTTTTGTTTCATATTTTTAGGTTGTTTATGTGCTGAGTTATGTCGTTTTGAAAGTTTAGGTTGTATGGGAGATACCACGCCCATTTGTCCAATCCCGCCCATATATAGCCTATGATACCCTCCGGACTCGGTTCAGCGATTTAGACGTGATGCTGGAACAAACAGACAGACAGACAGACAGACAGATCGACAGACTGACAGACGGACCAAGAGTTTTATATATATAGATAATTTTAAAATTTAAAAAATCGACTCTAAGCATTTTTTTTATTTAAATGCTTAAACACTTTAATTGCAATTTTATCATCGTTTTTGTTATATATTTTTTTTGTTGTTTTAATGAAAGTTTATCGCATTGTTTGCCAAATGGCTTTGAGCCGAGTGGAGCACATGGTGGGTGTTGTTGATTGTGTATGTTGCACCCTCGGGTCAACAATCCAGACAGCATAAATATAAAATTAAAAAAATAAAAATAAAAAATATAAAAAAGTTGAAAATTTTTTAAACTAGAAACGATTTAAAAATTATTTTTATTTGTTATTTGAATTGTTGTTGACATTGTTTTAAATCACACAAAAAATTGACGACTTTGTTATTTTTTTTTAAAGAGTTTAACTGTGTTCGTTATTCAAGCATGTTTTGGGGTTTACTAAATAATGTTTTTTATTTTTATTTTTTGTATATTTCTCTATTTTGTAGACATAGAAAATTTTCTGTCTGTGCGAGGCTTAGTGTCTTGGACTTTTCAAAACCAAGGTCCGTAAACCAAAAAGAAAATGCGAATACATTTAAAAATATGTAAATTTGATATAGTTTAATATACAGGGTGTTTGGTTCATCGATCTCAATAATTCAGGTGGTCATTCTATGACTCAAAAAAATAATATATTGTAAAATAAAAATATGTCTAATTCTGCACCCTAGTCAAGAAAATATGTTATAAAGTATAATCTGTTGATAAATATATTACCATTTTTAAGTCATGTTTTAGAAAATTTCAACTTTTTTACCATTTAATAAAGGAAGAAATCATGGGGTTTGAAGATGTGATATACCATTGGAAAGGTAATTTAATTTTCTAAAACATGATGCAATTGTTATTCATTAATGAACTGATTATACTTTTACCAATTTTCTTGACTAGGTTATGTTAGTAATATGCTTTTCTTAAATACCCTGTATCTTAAACGGGGTGAAAAATAAGACATTTTTTTATTTCACATTTTCTTATTTTTTGAGTCATGCAATAAGCCCATGGGTTATTGACATCGATGAACCAAACACCCTGTATATCTTCTTTTATAAAAGGATATATAGTACATGCATGCATTTTATTCAAATTTTCATATCACATTTTAATTAAAATCGAAATATTTGATGCGATAACAAAAATTCGTGAATACAACGCACGTGTAGTCACGTGTTCAGTCATAAAGAACATGATTTACACGACAAGATAAGTACACATCATAGATAGGAATGGTGTAAAACTGTACAAAGTAACAGTTATATAATAAATTTTAATAACACTCATATTAAATTGGCATTAATGAAGAAATACATACATTTTAATTAAGCTTAATTACAAAATTTTTTACATCTGTCAAAGAACTATTTATTTACGTAGATTAAATAAAACGTATTATGTACATAGAATTTAAATTACAACATTTTTAGGGTTACAGCGCAATGTTAATTACATTATAAACTTTTTTTAAAATGCGAGTAATATTTAGTAATACTTTTTTTAACAATTAATTTTAAATTATATTTTATATATATATAAAAATGAAATGTCCTGTGTGTGCCAGAGCATCACGGGAGAACGAACCTGCTAAGAGCAAAGTTAAAAAATCGAAACAAAAGATTGTATTAGACATTGTAATAGACACGTAGAATCAGGGCAGGAAAAAGAAAATCCGGATACTTCGTGGAGAAATTCACCTTCTTGGATCTGGAAGCCGTTTTCTTCTATATACTGAATTAGTCATATAGACGAGAAAATGAAACGGCCTAAGTGCCTAATCAAATCTATTTTGAATGTCCTCTTTGTAACACGACAACTCTTCAGAACCTATTAGATTCCATTAATATCTACCACTGGCATAGAATTGACTTGAATTAAATCCATGGTTTCGGCGACTACATCATTAAATTATTTGGATCTACATAAAGGCCTAAGTTGGGAAATATGTATGTTGGCTAATATAATATATGAATTATTTCATTACCATATCTTTACCAGAGATTTCATCCAGTTCAAATAATTTTCGATTTGGAGGTTTATAACAATTCCTTAAATTTTCAAAACATAAATATATTTCCTAAGTTATAATTCGAAAAATGTTCAAAAATCAATAAATGGATAAAATCCTAAAAAGAAACGGATGGATTTTTTGGGAGTAGGGAGCCCTGTGTAGAATTTGGACGGAATTGGACAATGGGGCGTGACACTTCCCATATAAAACAAAATTTAAAAATGCTAAAACTCCTGACTTACTAATAGGAGAGTTGTACAAATCGAAACAAATGATCATTTTTAAAAATTTTAATAGCCACGTGGAATGTGATCGAGATTGGAAAAAGGGGCATAGAACTATGATCAATGAGGGCAGAAAAAAGCGACGTAGACATGCACTAAAAGAGGAAAAAGGCGTAAATATATCCACACTTTATAAACGATAAAGTTTTACAATTACAAAAATTTAGCACGGGCGAAGCTGTGAACGGGTCCTGCTATTTTATTTAAATTTTAAATCTATATTGAACTAAATTGAAAAAATGCAAAAAAAAAAAAAAAGATTTCATTTGTTTTTAATACTTATAAAGTATACCCGACCTGCTCAACGTTTTTCATTTTTGTTGGTTTTTTTAACCCAATTTTTAAGTATTGCTGTTCATTTTTGTTTTTCCCGTTTTTTGTTTTTGCTATTCCTTTGATTTTTCCTTTTTTGCATTTTTTTTATTTGGTTGCTTCTGTTTTTGCTTTTGATTTTGTTTTTGAAATTGAGTTTTTGTGGTTTTTGTTGTTTTGATATTTTTGCTTTTGTTTTTTTGGTTTTTATTGGATTTAATTTTGTTTTTGATTTTGTGTTTTTTTTCTTTTGTTTTTGTATTTTTGCTTTTATTTTTGTGTTTTTGCTTTGGAGTGTTTCGATTTTGCTTTATATTTTTGATTTGATTTTGTACTACTTTTGGTTTTGTTTTTCTCTGCGTTTCTGCGTTTTTGTGTTTTTTGATTTTGATTTTGTTTTGTGATTATAATTTTAATTTTGCTTTTGTTTTTATGTTTTGTTTGTGTGTTTTTACTTTCACTCTTGCTTTTGTTTGTGGTTTGTTATTTTTTTTTGTGTGTGTGTGTTTTTTTTTTGTTTTATGTTGTTTTAGCGTTTCTTTTTGTAATTTTGCTTTTGTGTATTTGATTCTGTTTTTTGTTTTACTTTAGTTTGTTTTATTAGTTTGCTGTTGTTTTTGTGTTGTTGCTTTTGTTTTGTGCTTTTACTTTTGTGTTTTGGTTTTTGTAATAAGGACTGCTTCGAATAAAATTGTCCGTTACATATCTTCCCATAATGTGCTATTGCAAGATTCAAATTAAAAAAATTTGATCATAGTAGCTCTGAATTATATGGCATAAAATAATTTGTGTCAGTTATAGTCAATACAAATTTTATTTAACGCAAAAATGGCAAACGAAGTGGAAGTGCGAGAATATATAATTAAAATTTTTCAAAAACAACCTAGTTGTTCTTTAAAAAAAAATGCCAAGGAGGTAGGGGCTAACCCTAAGACCATTTATCGTGTTATCAACCGCTTTAAGGAAGACCTGAGTATTGATCGGAAGAAAGGTTCTGGTAAAAACAAAAGCCCACATGATCGTGAAAAGTCGAACAAGGTTGTGAATATTTTAAAGAAAGATCCAAGCATATCCGGAAGGAAATTGGCGAGAAAGGCGGATTGCTCAGAATCTTTCGTGCGCAGGACTAAGAAAGAAGCTGGGCTGAAGACGTACAAGGTCCAAAAAGTTCCGGATAGAAATGCCGTCAAGAATGAAACCGCAAAACAACGAGCTAAAAAGCTGAACCAAGATTATTTTAAAAAATTCGATTGCTGCATAATGGACGACGAAACTTATGTTTTAGCGGACTTTTCTCAGCTACCTGGGCAGGAATTTTATACAGCCGATTCTCGAGGAAATGTCGTTGAAAAATTCAAATAAAAAAAAATGACCAAATTCCCAAAGAAATTCCTTATTTGGCAGGTAATTTGCAGTTGTGGAAAAAGGAGCAGCTCATTCGTGACATCGGGTACAATTAATAGCGAAATATATGTGAAGGAATGCTTGCAAAAGAGATTGCTTCCATTTTTACGCCAACATGAAGTGTCGACATTTTTTTGGCCTGACCTCGCTTCATGTCACTACAGCAAAACGGCCTTAGAGTGGATCCAACAAAATGCAGTGATTTTGGTGCCTAGAGAAGCCAATCCACCAAACTGTCCAGAACTCAGGCCGATTGAGAGATACTGGACTTTAGTAAAAAGGGAGATGAAGACAACAAAAAAAGTGGCCAAAGAACTTCAAGACTTTAAAAGAAAGTGGTCTTCAGCAGCTGTGAGGGTGTCGGACACTACCATTACAACATTGATGGAAGGGGTTCCGGAAAAATTAAAACTTTTTATTAATAAATATTAATTTCTGGTTTTTTATATATTTTTTTAAATATAAAAATAATTTTCAAAATAAAATATTTTATTCTATAAAAATTCGATTACTAGATTTCTAGATTTTTTCATTTTTGTAGCGGACAATTTTATTCGACGCAGTCCTTTTTTGTTTTTAATTTCATGTTTGTACTAGGAATGATTTATACAAAAAGTAGTACCTTAAAAAAACCGCAACTTTGAAAAATTTAGTTCACAAACATTCACAAAAAATACAAGTCAAAAAATGTTTACAAAATTTGTCAATATAAAAATGTCTTTCCTAGTGCTTTCTAGAATATGTTCTGTTAACAAGTTCGAAACTTGGAACCCCTCTACTATAAATGTGTATAGAAGGTACCTAAAATATGTAAATTAATTGCAACTGTTTATTATCAGCAAACACAACGCGTGTGAGACAAATTAAAACAAATTGCTTTGAGGTTATGTTTGTGGTTTTCGCGCGCGCTCAGCACCGCCGCATGGATTAGGAAACATCAAAAGGCAAGAGGATGATGCCATTAATGCATTCGTGTGCGAATATACGTGGTTAGATGAGCACATTAACGATACAGTTACAGCGACAGCGATAAGAAAGTGATAATAATAATTATAAATTATAGGACATATAGGGTGAAGTTTAGGGTAAAGCACTAAATTATATGTATTACATGTATTACATATTATGCTATGCTATAAATTATAAATATTTTAAAATCCTTTGCTGTGTAAATGGAGCTACACCTACTACGAGTGACCAACAACAAATTAAAGAAATTTTAATTATTCACAGCACTTCAAGGTTAAACAGTTTCTACTGTACTATGTAGGAGGCACCTTAAGTACACCCCTTATTGGATTAAATACACACACACACAAAAAAACACAAACCAGTGCAGTTTTTCAAGGACCTACACTTCAGACACTCAAAGGGCTTTTCATTTCATTAATTACAAAATACAAATATAAGCATTTTCGATTACATTTTGTAGTATGGAGCACAAAAAGCACAACAACCTCTGCCAACCCCGACACACACACACACAACAAGGATCTGGCTCTTATAAAGGGATGCGCCTCAGACACGGACTACATACATCCTACTATTACAACAACCGAAATTCTCAGCACCCACACATCAACCGCGTCGAGTTGAGTCCATGGATGGAAAAAGCAAAAAAAAAACAAATTCAAAAGGGCATCAACACTGAGTGCCTCACTTGAGCGTGATTATTTAAGCAAATGTGAAAACGTTCGACAAACGTCCTGCCGTACGAAGGACATGCAGCGGCACACAAGGCAACAGCATCAACGGGAACGTTGCTGTTCGCGCAGTCAGAAAGTACACTAAGAAAACGAATATTTATTTAATTTTGTATTTTATATATTGACCAACACTCAGGGGTTGCCCACATGTCACCTGCTATACCACGAAACTTTCTAGAACTAACTTCGATAAAAAAGTTCGATCTCTTAACATTATAATATAATAATAGTTTGGCGCTACAGTCCTCACCATTTTGCCGAGCTCTCTCACCATTTTGAGCTGTCTTAACATTATCGCATTTTATTTTATTTTTTAAATTACTTAAAATTCAAGGACAAGATACTATATTAAAACATTTATCACATCGACATCACAATACTTTTCGAAACAATCTCGAAATTTGATAATTTTTCGTCTATATTGTATTAAGAAAACTCCGACAGAACGCATCGATCTCTAAATACCATGAAGGTCCGCAAAACAATTCAAAGTAGCGAAGACAAACCGAGAAAAACAACAGCCATATGAACAACAAGAAAACAGCAACAACATTTTAGATACATAAGAAATTAATGTCTGCATATCAAGAATAATTCCACTTAGTTACTGTTTTGATACATAAGAAATAAATTTCTACATAATAAGAATAATTCTATTTATTTACTATTTTTTTTGACAACTATGTATATCATTTTCTTAAAATTAAGACTTTTTCCGTTTAGCTGTATATCCCTCCGTATACTTCTTGATTCCTTCTGGATTTTCAAAGTTTTTCCCTCCCTGGGCCCTATTCTGGTTCGATGAGAAATATGAAATGATAATTAAAATGAGATAAAAACTATTTTCATATTCAGTTTATAATATAAACAATAGTTTTTGTGTCATTTTCATTCTCATTTGAAATTTCTCATCAAACCAGAATAGGGCCCTTTGTATCGGCCTTTGTATTAAATATTAAGATATTTTAATTTTCTCTGAATGTATGATTCCGTTCCTGTTCTTCTTATTTTTATCAAATTGACCGTGCTTATGGCAACGAGTTCAAACCATCAATTTTTTCAACGTATTGTACGTATGAATTTACATAAAAATCGCATTAAGTTGAATAACTATAAAAAAAAACAAACATAATCAGACAATCTTAATTATTTTTGCAAAATCTTTTGAAATATGGCAAAAACTTATAGACAAAAATGTAGATATTAAATTATTAGATACAATATAAGTAAATATAATTAATATAAATAGCATATAATTAATATAAAATAAATAATTTAATTTGAATTCAAGTAACTAACTAAAAATATCTTATTTATATTTATATACACTTTTTGTCAGTAGTTGCTTATCCATCCCGTATTGTCTAGTGGTTAGGATACCCGGCTCTCACCCGGGAGGCCCGGGTTCAATTCCCGGTACGGGAAATCACTTTTTTTAATATATTTTTTTTTTAATTTTTAATGTGAATTAAATTATTTATTTAAATATTTATTTTTTTTATAGAAAATAGTATATTTGCAATCGCTGTAATTTATCCATTTTGAATATCAGCTAGCATAGATTTATAAATAATCTAACTTATGAGTTTTATTGTCTTTATTCTGCTAGTTTTCGTGTAATCGTGATATCAACAGACCAGATGGACATCGCTAAATCGACTCAAGAGGTTACGCAGATGAAGAATATACAGGGTGTTTGGTTCATCAATGTCAAAAATTCAGAGGGTCATTCTATGATTCAAAAAAATAAGAAAATGTAATATAAAAAAATGTCTAATTTTGCACCTAATTAAAGATGTTTAAGAAATTCATAATTCTGACATTACTTAGTCATGAAATTTAGTTATAAAGTATAATCTGTTGATAAATCAATTTTTACTCATGTTTGAGACAATTAAATTACCTTTCCAATGGTGGACCACATCTTGGAAACGTATGATTTCTGACTTTTTAAAATGTACATAAATTTGAAATTTACAAAAATAAAGTTAGATCACATGGGAAATTTTACATTTGGTGTTATTATGATAGTTAGGATTATCAAAATTATAGTCGGTCTAAGCCGACTATACAAACCCTACACATATGTGTGGTTACCATTCAAAGTGGTATATAGGTCACCAGGGTATACGAATCCTGAAAATAACTACAAACTTTCAATCGCTGAAGAATTTCCATTCATTTGATACCCATATTTACAAATGGGTAGGTGTACCGAATTTCGATTTTTTTTTGGGGAACCACAAGTCATTTCGAGGGAAAACATTATTTTTATGTATTTTTACATGAAGTCAATATATATTTGACCAAAAAAGTTTACCTAAGCACGTATACAGTAAAATGATCTGTAGATGTAAATTTTATATGAGGTATTTTTAAATATAAATGGTCAGATCACAGGTCACAATGGACCGATCTCGCCAATTTTTCGCACATACAGCGTAGGTATATAAGTAATCTAATTTATAAGTTTCATTTATCTAACTCTTCAATTCTTTAAGTAGTAGGGATTTCAACAGACAGACAGACGGACATACATACAGACGGACATACGGACATCGCTAAATCGACTCAGGAGGTCATGCTGATCAAGAATATATATACTTTTCCATACCGGAGATGCTTCCGTCTGGGTGTTACAAACGGATGTCAATTAATCAAATAAAATATATTTTTTAGAAAATTGTTGAACTTATATTTCTGAATTAATTAAAGCGAATGAAATAATTTTTATTAATTTTGACAATACAAAATATGTAAAAACAGAATACTTAAAACAAAAATAATAAAGTATTTTTAGCACAGTAAGTGCCCCATACGGCGTACCAAACTGAATATACCCTTTCACTTTTAGTGTAGGGTATACAAATACATATTTTGAATTTGCCATTGATTTTCTCAAAATTTCGCTATGGAGAACCCCCATGTTTTCTAATTTATAATAATAGACTGTATTAATACTTCATACGTTTTTGAATTAAAATACGATTTGTCAATGGAGCTACTAAAATTATATTTAAAATGATGAATTAAAAATTTTATAATCACTACACCATGGCAAATGTAATTAAGATATTCCATTTGAAATTCAAAACATATCAATTGAAATTCAGAAATTCCATTTGAAATTCAGAAATTCCATTTGAAATTCAAAAAACATCAATTGTAATTCAGAAATTCCATTTTAAATTCAAACGACATCAATTGAAATTCAGAAAATCCATTAGAAATTCAAAAGACATCATCAATTTAAGTTCAGAAAGTCCATTTGAAATGCGCGAGTTCGATCTCAAATTGGAGAAGGAACGCGATCTCGAATTTCTTGTTGAATTTTTAAAGTTCCTAACTGAACACATTAATATAAATTTAGAAATTCCATTTGAAATGCGCGAGTTCGATCTCGATTTAGAAAATGATCGAGATCTCGAATTTCTTGTTGAATTTTTAAAGTTCCTAACTGAACTCTGTATCTCATATCAATTTTTTTGAGTTTTTCCACATTTCAGATTCAAAATAGATTCAAGATAGATTGTAATTCAGAAATTCCATTTGAAATTCAAAAGACAATAATTGAAATTCAGAAATTCCATTTGCATTTCAAAAGACATTAATTTAAATTTAGAAATTCCATTTGAAACGCACGAGTTCGATCTCGATTTAGAGAATGATCGCGATGTCGAATTTCTTGTTGAATTTTTAAAGTTCCTAACTGAACTCTGAATCTCATATCAATTTTTTTGAGTTTTTCCACATTTCAGATTCAAAATAGATCAATTGTAATTCAGAAATTCCATTTGAAATTCAAAAGACATCAATTGAAATTCAGAAATCCCATTTGCAATTCAAAAGACATTAATTTAAATTCAGAAATTCCATTTGAAATGCGCGAGTTCGATCTCGATTTAGAAAATGATCGAGATCTCGAATTTCTTGTTGAATTTTTAAAGTTCCTAACTGAACTCTGTATCTCATATCAATTTTTTTGAGTTTTTCCACATTTCAGATTCAAAATAGATTCAAGATAGATTGTAATTCAGAAATTCCATTTGAAATTCAAAAGACAATAATTGAAATTCAGAAATTCCATTTGCATTTCAAAAGACATTAATTTAAATTCAGAAATTCCATATGAAATGCACGAGTTCGATCTCGATTTAGAGAATGATCGCGATCTCGAATTTCTTGTTGAATTTTTAAAGTTCCTAACTGAACTCTGAATCTCATATTAATTTTTTTGAGTTTTTCCACATTTCAGATTCAAAATAGATCAATTGTAATTCAGAAATTCCATTGGAAATTCAAAAGACATCAATTTAAGTTCAGAAATTCCATTTGAAATGCGCGAGTTCGATCTCCATTTAGAGAATGATCGCAATCTTGAATTTCTTGTTGAATTTTTAGAGTTCCTAACTGAACTCTGTATCTCATATCAATTTTTTTTAGTTTTTCCACATTTCAGATTCAAAATAGATCAATTGAAACTCAGAAATTCCATTTGAAATTCAAAAGACATCAATTGAATTCAGAAATCCCATTTGCAATTCAAAAGACATTAATTTAAATTTTGAAATTCCATTTGAAACGCACGAGTTCGATCTCGATTTAGAAAATGATCACAATCTCGAATTTCTTGTTGAATTTTTAAAGTTCCTAACTGAACTCCGAATTTCATATCAATTTTTTTGAGTTTTTCCACATTTCAGATACAAAATAGATCAATTGTAATTCAGAAATTCCATTTGAAATTCAAAAGACATCAATTTAAATTCTGAAATTCCATTTGAAATGCGCGAGTTCGATCTCGATTTAGAAAATTATCGAGATCTCGAATTTTTTTGTTGAATTTATAAAGTATCTAACTGAAGTCTGAATCTCATATCAAATTTTTCGAGTTTTTCCTCGTTTCGTGCGTATTACTTAAAAAAAGGCTGTAAGATAAAATTATTTTCTAATATTTTTTAATATATTTTGTTGTTATTATATTTATTATTATTATTAACAAATATAATAAGCAGTACAGACTATTATAAAAATGTAAAATATTTAAATAAAAACCATACAATTTATAAAGGTCAAAAATAAAAAGCATATAATATAAAAAAAACCTATCGCCATTCAAACATTAAATTCAACTAATTTAATTTGATGCTATATTACTTGTTTTTTTTTTATAAAATAAAATTCAACGCATTCAACTGGAATAATTGGAAAAGGGTCTTGTGCTTTATCGGTAACTAAAAAATTTGACAACAACGTAATACAACAAACACACACAAAACAGCAACAACAACAACAGCAATATATTTACAATGATACCCGGAAGTGCTTTTACAGTATTATCGAGTAGGAACGTACCACCGCAAAAAAAAGGACAAACGCCTCACAATGGTCATGCCAACTGCATGTAAAATGTCCAGGACAACATGGGCGGCTCCAACAAAATTCAAGGACTACCAGTCGGTGCACCGCAGTCGATGCCCATCTGACAACAGCGGCGAATTGTGCGCCAAGCCTTTTAGTCACATACGCCTCATCGTTCTTGTCTACCAAAAATACGTTTTTAGTCCTTTTAGATTTTTGACAATTTTTTTGGTTTAATTTTTTTTTGCAATTTTTTTTTTTTATATTGTCAATATTATCATTGTCGCGTTTATCCTTGGGTTTCCGCACTACATATGTTACGTCGGCTGGCTATATGATTTTTGCAGCATGTCCTGAAAATAATATATTTTTTTGGTGTCCCTATTTTGTTTTTAGTTTCATGTCATTGTGGCTTATATGCCAAATTTAATTTTTGTTTCTTTTTCATTTATTTTTGGCAAAAATTTTCATTGTTTTCAGCTAAAATGAAAATTTGAAATGTTGGATGGGCTGTGTCTGTCTGTCGTACAGGCTCTGTGACATTGACTTCGATGGTACAATGCTTTTACAGAGATTTGTTGTCGAATTTTTTTATAATTATTTTATTTTTAATGTCATGTGGTGTTTTGAAAATGGCTGTTTTGACTTAATTTCAAGTGCAACGTGAAGTGAGAGATTTTTTTTGGTGCTATTGGATACAACATTTAAAGCTTTGTTATATTTTGGGGTATTAAGTTGTTGTGTTGAAAACACTGCTACGCACTACGATTTAAATACCTTTTAATGTTATTCTAATCGATTATATACATGAAATAATACAGAAATAACAAATTATTTGCCTGTTTCTATATTGTTGAACATTTCCCACTTTACCCCAGGATTTTTCAAGAGGTCCGAAAATGAGCTGTTTTGAAAAATCGCCCAAAAGTAATTTAAAATACATTTAAATTGTGTATTCTGAAATAATACAGAAATAACAAATTATTTGCCTGTTTCTATAATGTTGAACATTTCCCACTTTACCCCAGGATTTTTCAAGAGGTCCGAAAATGAGCTTTTTTTAAAAATCGCCCAAAAGTAATTTAAAATACATTTAAATTGTGTATTCTGAAATAATACAGAAATAACAAATTATTTGCCTGTTTCTAAAATGTTGAACATTTCCCACTTTACCCCAGGATTTTTCAAGAGGTCCTAAAATGAGCTATTTTGAAAAATCGCCCAAAAGTAATTTAAAATACATTTAAATTGTGTATTCTGAAATAATACAGAAATAACAAATTATTTGCCTGTTTCTATAATGTTGAACATTTCCCACTTTACCCCAGGATTTTTCAAGAGGTCCGAAATGAGCTGTTTTTAAAAATCGCCCAAAAGTCATTTAAAATATATTTAAATTGTGTATTCTGAAATAATACAGAAATAACAAATTATTTGCCTGTTTCTATAATGTTGAACATTTCCCACTTTACCCCAGGATTTTTCAAGAGGTCCGAAAATGAGCTGTTTTGAAAAATCGCCCAAAAGTAATTTAAAATACATTTAAATTGTGTATTCTGAAATAATACAGAAATAACAAATTATTTGCCTGTTTCTATAATGTTGAACATTTCCCACTTTACCCCAGGATTTTTCAAGAGGTCCGAAAATGAGCTGTTTTGAAAAATCGCCCAAAAGTAATTTAAAATACATTTAAATTGTGTATTCTGAAATAATACAGAAATAACAAATTAATTGCCTGTTTCTAAAATGTTGAACATTTCCCACTTTACCCCAGGATTTTTCAAGAGGTTTTTTGAGCTGTTCGCCAAAAAGTCATTTAAAATATATTTAAATTGTGTATTCTGAAATAATACAGAAATAACAAATTATTTGCCTGTTTCTAAAATGTTGAACATTTCCCACTTTACCCCAGGATTTTTCAAGAGGTCCGAAAATGAGCTGTTTTGATAAATCGCCCAAAAGTCATTTAAAATACATATAAATTGTGTATTCTGTTAATGCAAAAAGTTAGATCACAAACCACTCTACTATGTAATAGAATCTTCAAAAGAATTAAAACAAATATTAAAATGAATTTTTTGAAGCCAGATCATAACATTTCCGATTTCACACCAGTCTTTCCAACATATCTATATGATTTGCGTCCAAAATAATATATATTTGTTTTTACTACATTAATGTAGTTGCATTTGCATGCAAAACAACTTCGTACTTAAACTGATTTTTAAACAATATTTTACTACATATTAATTATAAATAACTACATTTTGCATTTATAAGTACTGAAATATATGTATACATTTTAACATATAAATTTATTTTAACTGTATTTTGTATTTATTAAATTTGATAAAAATAGGAACAAAAATATATATAATCGCAAAAAGGTTTTTATAAATAATTCTAATAGTTATAAATAATTATTTTCCTTATGATGGAGAAGGAAATATAACTATTATCAGTTCTAATGTCTCAAAGGAATCACAAGCATTTAAGTGATGTTTTTCATTTGTACTAAATATAAATAATAAACGCAAATATTCTTTGCATTGAAAATGCTTTAACTTAGGTTTCAGATGATGGGATTTCGTTCGTATTTGCACATGAATTATAAATTAAATAATACACAAAACAAATACATCATATAGTTTCTGCAATATGTAAAAAATTAATTTCTAATCCATTGTGTAGTGAAATCAAATCAGTTAAATACATATGTATTAAAAAACAAAAAACTGTAGTACTTATTTGTTTTAAAAATTAATTTAGGATATTTTACTGTGTTAGTAAGGAATAGCATGGTAAATACTAGAACAAAGAGTTCTTGCGTCATAATTGTGTACTGACAATTGTATATTATTTTTTCATGTATCAAATATCAATAATATATGCAAATATTCTTTGCGCAGAAAATTCTTTGCCTTAAGTTTTAGATGCTAGGATTTCATTTGAATTTGCACATCTTTGCAGTACACAAGTCCGCCTTATGTGCACATGTACTTCAAATAACTAAATAATACACAAAACAAATATATGCAACAGTTTCTGCAATATGTAGAAATTTAATTTCTAATACATTGTGTTGTGAAATCAAATCAATTAAATACAAATGTATTAAAAAAACTAAAAACTGTAGTATTTTGAAAACAAATAAATTTATTTAGTAAATTTTACTACATTTATATGGAATAGTATGGTAAATATTAGAATAAAGAGTTCAAGTGTCATGATCGGATACTAACAATTGAATAGTTTCTTGTCATGTCTACCCTAATAGAGAAAATATCTACTAGGGTAGTACACTCAAACAAAAAAAAAATATAAAAACCCTAGGAATTCCTATTGATTCAATAAATTTTTTACTATTAAAATTAGTCAATTCGATTTTTCCTATCAATATTATTGTGAGGGAACTATTAATTAGTTCTTAAGTTATTATTAAAAATGAATGTGATGTCCTATTAACACCGGAATGTCATATTGAAAGAATAGTTTATTACATTAAAATAAACTGATTTATACTATAATAACAATATGATAAAATTATTAATTGAATTATTCAGACTATGGTTTTAAATATATTGCAACATAAAATCAATAGTATAAATCATTTTTAAAATCATTGTTTCAAAGCAACATTAAAAAAGTACTTTTTTCCAATTTTAATGGTTTTATCACATTACTATAATAGTTTACACTTTGAGTACAAATGTAACACGCACAGCTCAAAATGGTGAGAGAGCTGGGTCTAAGTCCTCATAGGACTGTAGTGCCGAACTGTTATATTATTATTATAATAGTTTAGTTATTGTGACTCAAACTAATAATAGTCAATAGTATTGCACTATAAAGTAAACTATTAAAGCAATAGTAAAATTACTATGTCATTAATATCATGTCCTATTGAATCAATGTTGCCCACGTTATTAGCTAAATAATAGTACAAAATACTATAAAAACTATTGAATTAATAGGAAAAACTATTGTTTCACTTCCTTTAGAATCAACAGTCGTACAATTGGTTTTCTGTTTTCTGATTGTATGGTATTTTAAATTACGTCTTTTCTAAACACCAAGGTTATTACAAATCAATAAATACAAAATTTAAAAAAAATCGATATACTTATACAGCTTAATTTTGTTACATGAATGATATAACAAATTGGCTTAGCGAATTACAAAAAAAAAAAATATTTGAAAAATATTTAAGGATTTGTGAAATACGGAAAAACTCAAAGAAATATATAAAAAAAAATCCCAAAAACAAGACTCAAGCCTTGTACTGCTTGAAGTATGTAACTCTGATCTGATAAGGGTATTTAAAGAGTTTTTCGGGGGGGGTTTGCTGCATGCTCACGTACCTCTAGAGAGAGAAAATGATGAAAATCTTATTATAAGTTAACATAACTTAAATAAGAAGAAAAAAATAAAATAAAAAGTAGCATCAAAAAAGTGGTTAAAAATATACAGTGGAAACTTTGAAAGACGCTGATAATACGTAGGACGCATAAACACTTTACGTAGATTGCATGCATTAGTTATGGTAACGCTGCAAACAACACCCCACATAAAATAGAGCACAGAAGAAAACAAAAATGTAAGTAGAATATTTCGCGGCGTTAAGCCAGGAAATTGGATCTGTTCGATGCGCTAGATCCCATTGTTGTTACTATTAATTCAATGAGCTGTAATCGTAACGTATAGTATAAAGCAACACTTGCAATTCGGGCACATTTTGCCATCACCCTACTTCATGTTGTTGCCAAATGCAATAAATATTTTATAAATTTCAGTTGCCATAGATGTGTTATATTAAATTATGAGTTGTAGGTCATAACATGAGTTAGAGGTACGTGTACTTGGGACGTGTTACAAGTTACGAGGGGTTGTTGTCTAGCTAAGTGGGCTGCGGCTTGTTCGCGTTACGCATTTCAGCGTAAGTGCCATTTTGGGATGGTATGGTGTCGGTCTGTCTATCCGCATATCGAATATGCCTGCAAACAAGTGCATTTTGCACTTGTGCCGAATTTTCACATTAAAATATTATCAATGGATTTTTAGCAATTTTGCAATATTGCCAATTTTTACTATTTTGTTTTGTGCATTTCTTTCGTTTCATTTTTTTTCATTTTTCTTTTACACTGACAGATGTTGTGAATAGCCTAAATGTTGCATGGTTATTAATTTCGTGCGGTGACTGGTGGGTGGCTGGCATGCAGCCTGTCATGTGGTAATGTTTTTCGTTATGCTTGAGTTTAATGACATTTCCAGAATTTATGTGAAAATAATATGCTGTCTTTTGCAGTAATGTTAATGCTTTCTTTTTTAGAAAACATTTTTAAAATCTAATAAATGTATTTGGTGTCCATAAAGAATTGCTACAATTTTATTGTAGTAAGTAAATCAAAATATAATTTTGGCACTCTGGTAATTTAAAGTTCATCATTTTTGCATCGAAATTTTCGTACTAGTTTGAGTATGTTTTCAGTTTCAAAGTACTTTTTTCAAAGTACTTTCAGTATTTTAGCAGGATAACGTTTATGTTCTGGAAGTGAAACAATATATATTATTTTAAAAAGCCGAACCAATTTTTCTTGAAAAATTTTCCCCATAAATTATAGTCTGGAGATGACACAATTAATTGTCTCGGGGATAATTGTCTGGGGAAAATAGCCGAGGAAGAATTTAATCTGAAGATAAATGTCCTGGAGGAAAATTGTCCGAGAAAACAATTTTCGGGCAAATAATATATGAGGAAGAATGTACCCTGAAGATAAATATCCCGGGGAAAATTTGTCCTGGGAATAAATATCCAAGGATGAATATGAACCCAAGATAAATGTCCCGGGGAAAATTTGTCCGAGGAATAATTTTCCGGGGAAATAATATCCGATTAATAATTTACTCTGAAGATAAATTTCCCGGAAAAGCATTGTCCTGAGTTCTGTAATACTTGAACCTAAGTTATTGTCTCGGGGAAGAATTGTGTCATGGAAGAATTGTGTCGAGTAAGAATTGTCCCGGGATGAATTGTTCATAACTTATTACTTTGACATTTGCAATTATGAATAATGTCAATATAATATTTGTTCCAATTCTAGTTCTGGTTCTATAGGTTATACACCAGTTCTGGATCTACTTGAACCCAGAAAATTAACTCGGGGACAATTTGTCCTGCGAAGAATTGTCACGCGGAAGAATTGTCTCGGGATGAATTGTCCATAACTTATTACTTTGACATTTTCAATTGCCGATATGATTAAAAAATATAATGGTTCCAATTCTATAATGTATGTTCCAATTCTGTATCTATTTGAACCCAGGTGATTATCTCGGGGACAAACTATCCCGTGAAGAATTGTCTCCAATTGTCATTTCCAATTTTAGTTCTGGGTCTGTAGATTATTGTCCCGGGAAGAACTGTCCATAACTTTTTAATTTGACATTCTCAATTACGGATATGGCTTAAATAATAATGGCTCCAGTTCCTTGTTCTATCTCAATAATTTATGTTCATGTTCTGGGTCTAGCTAAACCCAGGTAATTTACTCGGTGACGAATTATCTCACGGAAGACATGCTTCTAGGAAGATTACCCAAGGAAAAGTTTTCCATAACTTATTCTTGGACTGTCTCAATTACGGATATGTTTAATATTTATAATCAAGGCAAAGAACTAGAACGGGAATTCATATATATTTTTGTTGGAACCAGAATTAGAACCGGAACCGCTATTTTAAAAATCTAGGAACCAGAACAGGAACTTATATTTTAGTGCCTGTCACGGACCTCAAAGTAACGGAATCAAAACCTTTTCGATTTTTGAAATCGGAACTGTTATTAAAAACTTTGTTGATGCGAAATCGGAACCTATATTTTTATACCCTACACTAAGAGTGAAAGGGTATATTCAGTTTGGTACGCCGTTTGTAACACCCAGAAGGAAGCATCTCCGGTATGGAAAAGTATATATATTCTTGATCAGCATGACCTCCTGGGTCGATTTAGCGATGTCCGTCTGTCCGTCTGTCTGTCCGTCTGTCTGTCTGTCTGTCTGTCTGTTGAAATCCCTACTACTTTTAAAATAGAAGAGCTAGATAAATGAAACTTATAACTTAGATTACTAATATACCTACGCTGTATGTGCGAAAAAATTGGCGATTGGAATTGGATTCCATTGTGACCTATGATCCGACCACTTATGTTCAAATACCTCATATAAATGTACATATAAAGATCAATTTTTGTGTATACGTGCTTAGGTAAACTTTTTTGGTCAAATATATATTGATATCATGCTCAAATACATTATAATAATGTTTTCCGGCAAAAAGACTTGTGGTTCACAAAAAAAAAAAATCGAAATTCGGTACACCTACCCATTTGTAAATATGGGTATCAAATGAATGGAAATTCTTCAGGGATTCGTATACCCTGGTGACCTATATATCACTTTGAATGGTAACCACACATATGTGTAGGGTATTTATAGTCGGCTTAGACCGACTATAATTTTGATAATCCTAACTATCATAATTACACCTACTTTAAAATTTCCCATGTGATCTAACCTTCCCAACTGGTTTTTGGTTGAAAGTGGAATAGGAAACGGAACCACTATTTTAAAAATCATTACACCAGAACCAGAACCGATATTCTAAAAGGTTTTAACCTATGCTAATAATAATAATATTTCATTCTAATTCTAGTTCTGTAATTTATGATCCAATTCTGATTCTATCTGAACCCAAGTTATTTTATTATCTTTAGAAAGAATTGTCCCAGAAAGAATTGTTCGTATAAGGAGGGAATTATAACTCATTTCTTTGATTTTCTCAATTACGCACTCAGAAAAAAGATACCATAAAGTTAATATATTTTACAATTAGTCAATAGGATATAAACTATTAATTCAATCTGTAAATCCCATTAAATATTTTAAAATACTATAAAATTATTTTTGAGTTTGTATGAACATATATTTTTTTTGTATAATATTCAATCAATAACTGTTTTATTGACAAAATTTAATGGGATTTTCCGAAATTTTTTTCTGAGTGCTGATATGGTTAAATTAATGATTCCAGTTTTAATTCTTGCTCTGTAATTTATATTTCAGTTTTAATTCTGTTTTACCAGAGCTAAGATTGAAAAATGTTTCTTTTCAAAACAAAAACAATAACCGAAACCCTTTTAAATGAACCAGTAATAATATCAAAATTCAATATATGTATTAACTCTGAAAAAAATTTACCATAAAGTTAATAGTTTTTTACTATTGAAATCAATCAATAGTATATAAACTACTAATTCAATCGGGATATACCATTAAATACTACTCAATACTATATAATTATTTTTGAATTTGTATGAAAATATTTATTTTAGTATACTATTAAATTAATAACTGTCCTATTGACAAATGTTAATGGGATTTCATGAGATTTTTTCCAGAGTTCGTATTTGCTGTATATTACTCAGTGTATTTAGTGGTGACTTCTGCATATATGATGTATATGTCTATTTAAAATGCAAACTGATTATAAAACCTTAACATTAATATATTTATTATTTAATTTATATTTAATTATGAAAAAAATGTATATATAGTATACATATTTTAATTAAACATTTAAGCCATGTAAAAACTATGCTTTTATATTTTTTTGACATTAAAACAAAACATTGTTCACATCTGTCGTATTTGTTTTGTATTTCCACAATAATATCAAAACGAGAAATAGTCCTTCAAAAAATAAATATCAGCGAAGCGTGGAATATAAATAAATTTGCGAAATAAAGTCACATGCAGCAGAAAAAAAATGCTAGTAAAATATAATCAATAAAAGCATTATCATTTCATTAAGATATTGAAACGATATTTTCAGGTCCAAATTATGGTTTTCTCTAATTCATTATCATTTAAAAATGATAGGGTACCGATAAAATACTAACCTCTCTGAGTTTTTTCGTCAAATAATTTTAAAATTTTAATTTAAATTGTTCTGGTTTACTATATTTTTTAAATTAATTTAATAATATAATTCATTCTTATTTTGTCGAATCCCCGTCCTCCTTTTGGGCTTGTATACAAACATTTGTCAGAAAAAGTAGCGGAGGATTTATATTACAGGAGTTCGTGTGTTAGAGTTTTAAATGTTACAGTTTGAACATAACAGTTTGAGAATTCCTTCAGTTTGAAATTGCTTGAATATTGGTCCCAGAAATATGCAACATTCAGTCAACGTTATAGTTTGAATTTAACAGTTTGAAAGATTTGTTAACAGAATCTTACAGTTTGAAAGTATTCCTCCCAGAAATATACAATATTTTAAGTTAATTTAATTATTATCAAAGTTTTTCGTTTGTCTCAAAAAGTATTTTATGTTTAATGTAAATGGTATATGCCTTTTTCCTACATAAAAACTGCTTTTACGACAATCGTTTTTTTACAGCAAACAGAAACTTTTGTGAGCAAAGTTGAAGCACGTTGCCAAAGAAATAATTTTGCCGCAAACGTGTTTTTATACCCTACACCTATGAGGTACAGGGTATATTAACTTTGTGCATATATTGTAACGCCCCTTAGGAGGCGTGTCCGGTATGGAAAAGTATATGTATTCTTGATCAGCATCACTATCCGAGTCCGTTTAGCCAGAATAACTTGAGAAATACTGATCAGAATGCGATAAAATTTCGTATTATTATAATATATTAGCCAAAAGTAGGAACTGAGTTTGTGACCGAACTTACCCATATAACCTAACTTTCCCATCGTTTTTTCTAATCGTTAAGTCTATATTTTATATTTATCAAAAAGTTACATTTAATGATTTAAAATGTTTTAAAATCGAAAAATCTATTGTTAAACAATATAACAAACATTTAGAAAAACAGAAGTATTACGTTTGCAGTAAGTAAAAAAAAAACTCAACTTGAACTTTGATATTTACAGACACAGTAGAGCACAGTAACTAATATATCACGATATATCGCTGACCGCCGTCGCATAATCCCCCATTAATTCTCATTAGTTGGCTTTTAACTGAGTAGTTTTTTTTTTGTTCTTTGGTTTGGTATTTTATTTTGTGTGGTTTTATATACTGCTTAATATTTATTTAGCATTGCATAGAATTTTTTCTGTTTTTTTTTTTTTTTTTATTTTTTTAGACGGTTTGCTTATAGTATTAAAAGACACCCTCGGGGATGGTCCTACACACCAGACACACCACAGAAAACGCCAGACACATAAATTTTGCGTAACTCCCTGAACTATACACCGGCAACGACAACAACAACAACAACAGCAAAAACAAGAACAACAGTAATTGCCACAACAGCGTTAAGAACTACAAATAAACGTTCTAATAAACGCAAAATACCAAAAACAAACAACAATAGTAACAGATACAAATGGCATAAATTAGCTTCTCGCTGACTGGTGCGTAGCATGGGTAGCAACAAAAAAATGATATACAAAATAAAAAAGTTTGTGGTTTTTTAACACGCTCTGCGGTTTCAAGTGGAAGTTGGCATAGAATCTTTGCAAGTAAAAAATCCGAAAGAAAAACAAAACTCATAAATTTAATGAGGTGGCTGCCAACTTCTGCCTACAACCCTTAAATTCAGTCTGAAACGCATACGCGCGCGTCTGTTGTCAAAATAGTGTCGAATATTAATCAATATTTTGTATTCAATACTATTCGATTCTATTTTTTTTCATTTTTCTAATGTGCCACATGTGTCTTAAATGCATTTTGCGGTTTTGTCATTTCCGCGTGACAATAGAAAAAGAGTTGGGAAATTTGTTAAATCGGTCACAGTTGGATTATAATAGGTTTTAGGGTTAAATTAGTTTATCGTCGTTGCACGTTACACATCTGACAACATTTGGAATGTTCACAAATAGTTGAAATTCTATGTTTTTTTTATTTGTATTCAATTGGTTCACATTTGTATGTCGATTTGTGGTTTATTTTGAAATAAAAGAATAATATTTCAGTTTTCAGTTCACACTTTAAATTGTGGTAGGTACCATACACAATTTTTATGTCATTACAATATTTTTATTCATAACTCTTATTCATAAATTCTAATTAAAGTCTTAAATAAAAGATAAAATACCCCACCTTATACCTTCATTATATTAAAATGTTTAAAAAGATAACTTTTTACGATTTATTTTTGAAATATACTTTGTTCAAAACTGATCTTAATTATCATGGTACTAAAATTATATGCCATCTTTTTGACAATTTTATTATCTTTAAAATGACATCTTAGTAGTTTAATTCGTTTCACTATTGCTTAAGTTACATTCAATTGATTAGAACGACTTTTGTGATTTTCATACAGTTTTTTCAAATTTTAAAGCACCAAATCTCTGAAACTACACCATCTGAAAAGCTCAAAAATTTGAAATATCATGATTTGGAAGGACTCATACATGATTGGATGTGAATCACATTGTATTTACATGTAAATATATTGTTGTTTACATAATTAATATAAAAAAAAGTAAATTTAGTGCTAATAACACAGCTCAACAAAAGAAAAAATCCGCGATCTAAGTATGATTTTCTGATGGACGTTAAGATTCTAAACACTACCTCATACTCAGATTTTTCAGATAGCCTCAATTTTTTTATTTACAAACAAATATATGGCAATTCTCGTGTTTTCTACATATTTTGGTTTGATTTAAATATTCCTTTGATGTGCTTAAAATCAATATTTTTTTTGTTTGATTGGTCATAACTTCGGTCAGATTAATCCGAATTTATTTATTTCAAAATATTAGCTGAAGTACTCCCAATGGAATACAAATGAAATTGGATCGATAACTCAAATCTGTAAAAATTTAAAGTCCAAAAAATGTAGAAAACACGAAAATTACCATATACACCCAGAAACGAGTTGGGAAAGTTAGGTCACATGGGTAAGTTCGGTCACATGGGGCGGATTTTTATAGTCGGTCGGGCCCGACTATGGAATACCCTACACCTTTGGTGGGGATATTAATGTGGGATATTTAATTGCATACCTTTTAATTATGCTGAACCTCCCCACCCTCAGAATATTATTCATATATCAGAAATTAACGTCTTATATCCCCATAAATTAAAAAATTTATATAAAAGTATAAACAATTAAAAAAAATTGAAAAATATAATTGGGCGGTCCACGCCTATATTTAAAATTTTGAAAGGCTAATATTTCATAGATTTGATTTCAATAATTTACGGATCAAATTTCCACTATGAAAACCCGGGAAATAATGAAAGAAAAAAAGTGGGCGGATTACGCCCATTTTTGGACCACATATTTTTAGGTGAATTCTAACAATACTTTTTAAATTTTATAACTATACCTTGAATACTTTTCGAGTTATTAGTTCCGAAAGAGTTATATAAAAGTGACTTGTATGGGAGGTGGGCGTGTCCGTTGACCGATTTGGCTCATTTTCAAACTCAGTTCCTACTTTTGGCTAAAATATATTGAGACGAAATTTCATCGCATTCTGATCAGTATTTCTCAAGTTATTCTGTATTCGGACAGCAAGACAGCAAGACGGACAGACAGACAGACGGACATGGCTAAACGGACTCGGGTAGTGATGCTGATCAAGAATATATACACTTTTCCATACCGGACACGCCTCCTAAGGGGCGTTACAATATATACCCTGTACCTCATGGGTGTAGGGTATAAAAATGTCCCCAAATTCCATTCAAATTGGTCAATAGGACAACTATTGATTTAATAGTATACAAAAAATAAATATTTTCATATAATCTCAATGACAATGTAATGGTATTTTCTAGTATTTAATGGTGTTTTCCGATTAAAATAATATTTTTAAAAAACTATTATTTTTATAGTATTTTTTTCTGGGTGTGTATGTATTACATAACAACTCAAAAACTTTAGGTAATCTGAATAAACTGAGTATGAGGTCGTGATTAGAATCTTGAAGTCCATCGGAAAATCACACTAAGACCTTGGATAATTAAAAACGGCCTCCATTTCTTGTCTACTGTAATTTTGTACACAATATTGAGTTTTTTTTTCTTCTTTTATTTTCGTTTTTTATTTTTATATTAAGATAATTATTTGTACAAATATGAATACAATTTCAAGAATTTATAAATAAAGTGATATTTTACCATTAAAATTCATGTTATATATTTTAACTATCTGGATCCGTGTACAGCATGGGTTTTTATTTTCATATGTTCTACGTCCCTTTTTCCAATTCCGTCCACGGATAGAAAAGATTTGTTTGAATATGCTTGAATGTAGTTATAACGTAATTCGAAATCACCATATAAATATTGGGAGTAATATCTAATTACATTATAATTCTCTTCACTAGGAAAAGAATAATGACAGGATTATCTCTACCAGTACTTAAGGGTGTCACTATTCCTCTGTCTAACGAAGTAAAATATCTGGGCTTAACTCTAGATAGTAAACTACTTTGGACAAAACATCTTGGGTCGCCTCCGCACACAAGAGCAGGTGGCTGAATGAGACGAAATGCAAATTCTCCAAACTCATGACACCGACGATAACCAAAAGATCGGCCTCGTTTCTACTTTCCTTAAGTAGAAAGGAGTGCAGAAAACTGACGGGACTTCTAACGGGACACAACGCATGTGAAAAACACATGAACGCAATCGGCCTGGCCGAAAGCGCCTTATGTTCTGCCTGCTACGAAGAAACTGGCACCACAGAGCACTATCTCTGTGACTGTCCAGCATTTTCTAGAATAAGAAGGCAGATCTTTGGCACAGACTTGATGAGAGAGGATCAGCTTCACTCTCTATCACACAATAGCCTTCTTAGATTCAATAATGAATCTAAGAAGTATCATTAAAAACCAGGGAACTGGGTCACAGCACAATGGATATAACCCTGTCTGAGTGCTGTGGCTCTATTTTTTATCCCACATTAAAAAAAAAAAAAAAAATAGGTGCACCTTGGGTAACTAAATTATTTTTGCAAACGAACTCTTTGTTATGACATACGTAATAATTGAGATTTAAAATAGTTTTATTTATTCTGTGAAATTCATTTTGTAAGAGGTATCAGAAAATGTAGATAGGCGGTTTTTCAGTATCACCGACGATATATTTATTTATTTATATTTTATATTACTTTTTTGATTCCATTAATTTATTTAATGACATTCAAAGTTTAAACTACGTTCACGTGTCCAATAGAGCTCTATATAATGAAAGGGAAATGTTAAACACAAAAAAGGAGAAGAATATCAAAGTTATAATATACGCACCATGTACGAAAAAACGATCCGATGAACCGCATAGGCAAGCAAGAGTTGCGATGAACCAATGTAAAATAAGATCGGTACAACAGTACCTGTAATACTGTGTAGGGAATTAAAAAATGTATAGTGGCTGTAAAACTGTATAATGCATATAAAACTGTCGGTTGGTGTATATGCTGTACATGTACATATGTTAGCATATGCACCAACCCAGACTGGATTTGATTAAATAATTCATATAACCAATTAATTTTTTAAATTGAATTAATTATTTTCTATCAATTAATCTCAGTTGCTAAATTTACGTTAAATATTTTATATGTGTGGGACTGTAATATTACTCCGTACGACAAAATTGAACTAGTCGGTGCACACATGAGAAAATCATACACGGATAGAAAAGATTTGTTTGATTATGCTTAAATGTAATTATAATGTAATTCGAAATCACCATATAAATATTGGGAGTAATACCTAATTACATTATAATTAAATTGTATTATTATTTTGTTCAGATTGAAATATTATCATACGAAATTTAAACAAAGATTGCTCTAAGCGCGGATTTACATGAATTTACTATATTAATGTTTCTGTAGAAATATATATTTTTCATCAGATATTAATATATGTATGTTTGATATTTCCGTTATTTAACACACCTAACGTCAATAAAAGGTTCTTTGAATTATATGTATTTGGTTATTCGTGATTGTTACTGGGTGACAACGAATTTCATAATAATAGCATTATTTTGATTATATGTATGTTTGGCATTACGATATCACAATTAAATAACCACGCTGCCTACTTTTAACACTCAGTAACACTCACATTAATACTTTTCATATAGTTCAAAATTTCTTTTTGGTGGAAGAATTTGTTTAAGTACCGCCAATATTTTACAAACCAGATAGTGGCTGTTTGTAAAATATCCAATTTATCTGTAATTCACTGAACTCAAAATATAAACAATAGATGGAAATAAAATTAGTAAGTATAAATAAAGTAAGTGTAATAAAAAAAAAATAAAAGCTTATGTTTATAATTATATAATATAAATATAAAAAGTGTAATTTAAAAATAGGGAAAAAACAAATATATTGTGAACAGAAGATATTAGCAGTAAATTTACTATTTTTACATTAAAATTAAATGTAAACATAAATTTGTTTACAAGTAAAAAAAATGTTTTTCACATTCAAACATATATATGTTTGCAAGAACGCCGAAAATTATTCATTCTAAACATAAATCTGTTTGAACGAAAACAAAAATATGTTTGTCGTTATTATAATAATGTTTGAAAATGAAATAATACTGTTGTTAGCATAAAGCTCCAAAGATATATATACTGCCTGCAAAATTATGTTTGGGTGAGCCCTTTTTTTGCAGCGTGAATTTTTAATATAATCCTTAGATTCCACTCTATTTATTTTATAACTCTACCCTGTTCTTAAGACATTTTTAAAGATTTGGTTATATGCGTATTTTTGTCGTATTATACCTGAATTACATATCTCATTTTTTAAAAAATGTTATAAATGATGCGAGTTATTCCCAAAGAGCTATTTCTTATCCTTAGATCATGCATAATATCGTTACCAACTGAAATACTGTTCTGTCAAACCCAATTACAACATCCTCGATAGTATAGTGGTCAGTATCCCCGCCTGTCACGCGGGAGACCGGGGTTCAATTCCCCGTCGGGGAGATCGTTATTTTTTTGTTTTGTTTTTATTTTTTTTTTATTTCTTTAACATTTATTTATATTATGTTTATTACTTTACTTTTTTTTTTGTTAATTAATAAGTTTTCATATTGTTCGAAAATTTTACAAAATTTTTCTTTTTGACAATGCAAACATTTAAAAAAATTAATATATGTTTTTGAATTTTTATAGAAAAGGAATATTAAATATCGTTAAATAAACATATCTGCATTATTTTGTTTTGATTAAATTGACTCTACACCCTAAATAAATGCGTTTGAGTCAAACTCTGCATATTTTCAAATAATTTCCAAAGAACCTAACGAAATACGTAGTATACGAATGCAGATCTATTGGAATTTTCAATTTTGACGGTGCATTTCGAAGTGAAGTTGACGCATAATCGGTGGTTCTAAAAGATAAATAATCAAAAAACGCAAGTCGAATTTATTTAGGGTATAGAGTAAGACACATTGACTTATACTGGTGACGATAAATATGTAATACTTACATTTTGATACATTTTACTATTAACAGTATTTAATTCTAAATGTAAAATTTATATTTTTAATTTTTTTTATAATAGTCGATAGTCTTTCTTTTTTAAATACTATTTTTTGTATAATTAATTACAAATTATATAAAACAAAATTTCCATCAATTAGTCAAATTGATATTTTAAAAATTACTTTTATATCTTTAATTTTATTATAAATAAAAAGAAATTGAAAATATTGCTTATTACAAGGAGAGAAAAAAAAAAGTAATTCTCCCCGACGGGGAATTGAACCCCGGTCTCCCGCGTGACAGGCGGGGATACTGACCACTATACTATCGAGGATATTGAGTGAAGTTTTGTTAGAACCTTATATGGCTAAGAATCAATTTTTTCTTCTAAAACGTTTAAAAGATTTTTACCAAATGCTATTTTTATAATTATAGTAAAAACCATCCAGCTTGCTGAAAATTTGTTTCTAAATATAAAGGAAAAACAAGTTGATATGATTTTTTTTTTATATATTTTAAATTTTTTTTTGTTTTCCACAAAAACTCCATCTATAGTTTAAGAAATATGTGTCTTCAAAGAGATCACAAACATTGCATTTTATATAAAATATATAAAAATACATATTGAAAGATAACAAAAATAACGTTGCATATCCTAACAAATCCTTAAAATTGTATTTAGTCTTTTACAAAATACATCTAGTAAAATACTATCATTCTCATTAGTAACTTTTTTTTTTTTTTTTTTAAATGTTTAGGGTTTCATATTATAACTAAGCCAAAAGCATTATTCAAAGTTTATACTGACACAATTAACCATAATACGTAAAAAATGTGGCATTTCACAAATTGTGAATTTTTTTGTAAATTTGGTCCAAGGACTACATGTACAAAACGTATTTCACTATCAATGTGGTAAAAAAATCTCCTATATATTATCTTTATTTTGATAAATAATAATAATAGTTTGGCGCTACAGTCCTGTATAGAACTTCGGCCGAGCTCTCTCACCATTTTGAGCTGTGCGTGTTATATTTGTAATCAAAGTGGTGGGACCTACAGTTTATTGCCGAATCCGAACGGCGAGTGAGAGCTTTTCAGAGGCAATGTTTTACTCTCGTAGGTTTGCCATTTACTGCCGAGAGGTAGCGCGGTATAGAAAAATGTTTCTATGAAAAGATGTTGTTGGCCTCAGTCCAGGCTTGAACCGGGCATATTTCGGCTCGCAGTCCAACGCACTAACCATAAATCACATGTAAAAAATACCAAGAAAATTCTTTGTACATTTATATTTTCATATTTTGTAAAAAAATCAACATAATTTTGAATTCATATAAATTTGTGCAAAATATGCCTTTTCGTTCACTATGAATTTCTTTGGATTCATTAAAAAAAAAAAAAAATAGATTAATAATAGAATAAAAAAATCATGCGACAAGATTTCAAAAAAATAATTTTTCATTGAAATTTTATATATTTTTATATTTGAATCACAGTTCTGTTTTCCCACAATTTTAAAATGTTTTTAATTTTTTTTTTTTTTGTAAAAATTTATGTATTTTTAAAATCTGTAAAAACAGCTATAATAAAACGGAGGTAAATAAAATTCTAAAACTCGAGAAGAATTCGGTTAGAAAGAAAAATAGTAGAATTTGACTAATATCAATAAAATACTACTAAAATTCAAGAATTTGTCATCTGGATATCAAGAAAGCAAATTACTTAGTTGTCCAAAAAGTAAACAAACTCTATTCTACTTGATTTTTAGAAGTTAATTTATTGATTATTAAAAACCAAAAAGAACACGCAAAATTGTAGCTGTATTCATCGCAAAAAGAACACGTGTTCATGTATTGTTGTTGTTTTCATCGATATTGCTCTGTCTGTATGCTTTGTTTTGCGAGGTCGTCATCTGTTTGTTAGTCTGCCTGTCTGTCTGTTGAAAGAAACTAAGCCAAATTTTTCTATATATTCAGACATTAAGTTCTTAGGTATCAAAAAAGTAACTAGGTACAATTTGTCTGGATTGCAAATTTTCTTTTTCTTAGGTACCAAAAAACGGCCTGATATACAATGTTTGCATGTGTGTGTTTTCACGAATATAACAACAAAGCACAGCCAGACAAGCAAGCGTCTGTGTTTGTATGAATGTTAAAGATATATATAGAAAAAACGATTTTTCCTACGAATATTGGTATGGTTTTAGTTCGTAAACATAAATTTGGGTTCAATTTTGCATAAATACCAAGTTGATTTCATTCCATTGTTATCTAAATACACTTTACAATGCTTATGGGTAACGTGCGGAGGGTTTATACATAACCAACAGAAGAGGCAACAGAAGAGGAGAAAGTATATAAGAAGGTAAGTAAACGGTTTCAGAATAATAATATACAGAGATTAAATTAAATAATAATAAAAAAATAAAATAAACAATTCAATTACATTAAGTATTCAAAGAAGTCATTTAATATACAAAAATGCATATAGGTAATATAAAGTTCTAAATAAACAATAAAATAAATTAACTCGACTATATATTTTTTTTTCATTTTATGTTAGCTTCGAAATAATTGCTTTTAGTTACTTTCAACATATCGACAGACAGACACTCGAACAAACAGATGGGGCTGACAGTCGGACAAAGTAAAACAAAACATAATAGCGACAAAACAAGATCGAAAAAACAACAACTATACGAACACGTGTTGATTACATTATGGGACGAAAACAACAACATTTTTGATACCTAAGAAATTATTAACTGAATCCAAGAATAATTCTACTTAGTTACTTTTTTTGATACCTAAGAAATTAATAACTGAATCCAAGAATAATTCTACTTAGTTACTTTTTTGACAACTAAGAAAATCCATATCTTGAAATTAAGAATTTTTCGGTTTAGCTGTATAACACTCCGTATTCTTCTTGATTCCTTCTGGATTTTAGAACTTTTTTCCCTCCGTGTACCAGTATCATTAAAATCTGTTCAGAAATACGGTCGGTTAGTGCAAGAGAAAAAAACACGTCATCTATATTAATAAAACACGTTTTATTAATATAGATGAAGATCAATATTAGATATCGTCACCATCATGCCAAAGGGGCGAATGTGTATTTTTTTTTTAAATTTGTGAATGTGGTTTTCCCACAAGTATATTGTGCCAAAACGGTGTGTGGTTTTCTTGAATATTTCTAGCCACAAAAGAAACAACCAAAAGAGCGAATCTTTTGGTGTTTTTGCTATAACTAATTATTGGTACAAGATAAAATAGTGGTATAAAGGCATTAATTGTTTATTTTTAAAACACCAATCGAAAATATTTACATCATTATTTTTTTTTGAATTTTTATTACTTGCAAGAAAAATGTTTGGCAAATTATTTTTAAATAAATATGCCAATCAATTACTATCACTATTTTTTCTTGCGCAAATAAATAGTTATAGCAAAAAAAAAAAAAAACAAAATATTTACGTTTTGGTCAGGATTTAGGCACACAAAATACATATTTATAATTCAGTAAGTGCACTAAATTCAAAGATATTTTATATACGTTATGATTGACGAATAAGCCAAAATTTATTTTTAAAGAACTTCAAACTTTAAATATGACTTCCCAATATTTTTAAAAATGCGCACTCGCCCCTTTGGCATGACAGTGACGTTATCGACGCCTCTTACGAAAACCCACACGTTTCAATTTGCTTACGAAAAACCCCACTTTAAAAATAAAATTTATTAAAACAAGCATACATTTATTGTATCCATGAAAAGAAGCATTAAATTGTTTTAGCCACGAAAAGAACATCATTCACATTTTCTCCACAAACAGAAGCATAACTTTATATTTCCCGAACTTTATATTTCCGAACAAAAACACATTTATATTGTATCTACGAACAAAAGCAAATTTTTAATTTCACCACGAATAAAAGCGTATATGTATTTTCAGTACAGATATCCCAATAGACAATTTTGTGGGTAAGAAGTCACACAATGCTGATGATGGAGGTGATACTGTGTTATAACTAAATGTCTTGATTTTTCATTAATGACATGGTTTCCAGGTGTGTCACTGAAACTGTTCCAATGAAATTATTCCATTAGGCATATATAAACATGCAGGTGCGATTTGGCTAGAACCCATTTGCTTTATTGGACGCTTTTGAAAAATGTGTACTATTCGTATTTGGCCAGATCTAATGCCACTGGCGTCATTGGAATTTTTTTTGGAAAATTTTTTTCCAATGTCCAATGACGCCAGAAGGTTCTGGGTTCTGGCCAAATCCCAAAGAAATAATTTTTTTCCAAAAAAAATGTCCAATGACGCAAGTGGGTTCTGGCCAAATTCCAAAGAAACACATTTTTCCAAAAAAATAGTTCCAATGACGCTAGTGGGTTTTGGCCAAATCCCAAAGGCGGACATTTTTCGAAAAAAAGTCCAATGACGCAAGTGGGTTCTGGCCAAATACTTAAGGAAAACATTTTCCAAAAAAATGTCCAATGATGCAAGTTGGTTCTGGCCAAATCCCAAAGGAACAAATTTTTCCAAAAAAATGTTCAACGACGCAAGTGGGTTCTGGCCAAATCCCAAAGGAACAAATTTTTCCAAAAAAATGTTCAACGACGCAAGTGGGTTCTGGTCAAATCTCAAATTTTTCCAAAAAATTGTTCAATGACGCAAGTGGGGAAACTGAACATGTGCTTCTTTTCGTAGTTTCGAAAAAGGTGCTGTTTTTCGTAAGCAAATTGAAACGTGTGGGTTTTCGTAAGAGGCGTCGATATGATATATTTGTTTTCATTTTAAAATTATTATTTTCTATATCAGTTAGAAAAATACAACAACTATATTCTTGTAAAAAAACAATTAAAGAAAAACCATTTAATAAATTAAAAAAATGTCTACACTCAGAGGAAAAACACATTTTAAAATCAAGCACAGTCAAACATGTTTTAACAATGCAAAATTTTAATAGTAGGTTGAAATACATCGAATCAAAAATTACAACTTTAAATTAAAAATGCATTTCCAATTTTAAGTTGCAGCAATCTAATATCAAGATTGCACCAACTTTGATTTAAGATTATATCAACTTTGAAAAAAAAAATAAAAATGCAACGCGTTCTCATTTCAATCTTAAATCAACGTTGTTCGTTGGTGAATTAAAAAATATCAACCTTACTCGACTTTCATGACGGCTTTTGCTTGATTTAAGGTTGTTTTTGCTTGATTTTACAATGTTTTTCCCTGAGTGTATAATAGTTATTATATAATATTGTATAATACGTAATTATAAATTGTAATACATTAATAATAATATTAATACATATTTGATTAACACTACTTTTTTGATTCTTCATATTGTAAAGTACCAAATATTTGAAATCACACCGTTGCTCATTGCGGTGAGCAATGCTTCCAAATATTATCAAATTCAAAAAAATCATTTTTTTTTTTTGGTTGAAGTACGTATTAAATATAAATAAATTATTGAATGTATTAATGAAATTGGTTTGTTGTTTTGGGTCATATTAGGCCATCAGTCCAGCCACTAGTCCCAGATAAGAGCAACCCTATCGGAACCGTGGGAGTAATTCGAATCACTAAGAATCATCATCCTGAATCATCACATGACCTTATTAATAGGGTAGAACGTCAGTTCATCTCTACTAAATGACAATTTGTTCAGTGTTCAGCAAGCATTCTTTAGTAGTACTTTAACTAAACATAATAAGAATTATAAAACAGTATGAGAACAAGAAGAAATAAACTGTTCGTCGAATTTACAAATGTGTTGATAACAAATATTATAAATTTACAGCAACAACTACGTACTCTATAATGTGTTGTTCAAATGAATACTACATGTTTCTACCTGAGTAAAGCAAACATTGCTTTTCATTAGATTCAAAAATTATTATTGGGAAGAAAAAAAAAATATTTCCCATACCGGGAATCGAACCCGGGCCTTCTGGGTGAAAGCCAGATATCCTAGCCACTAGACCATATGGGATATATCTAAACCGTGATTAATGTCGCAATATCAATACATCCAACTTTGCAGTTTCCATTCAACATATGGTTAATATGTCTTCATTAAGTGATACTCACCAATAATTCTAATAATTCAACTTGTTGTAAAACGCATTTGATCGTTTGGACAACTCACCACACTGATCGTTTTTGTTTGTGATTTTCTTACCACACGTACTTCAGCTACTAAACAACAGATGGCGCTAGCAATGATTTTGCTAATAATAGATTTTCAATAGCATGAATTCTTTGATAATACCTAAAAACTATCAAAAACAATATTATGTTTAAATCATACATTTCTCTGTCTAATTCTGCCTGTGTCTAGAAGGGTGCATTGGTCTGCTGCTGCTCCCTGTCAGTTGCAAACATTCATTTAATTTTGTAACTTTTAAATAACACAGCAAACAAACATTTCTAAACAAATTCCAAAACACTCATGTGCATTTATACACATAAACTAATGTACAAAAAGTAGTTAAAAGTTGAAAATATGCTGTATGTCAGTCAGACTGTCTAACTAACAAACAACAGAGGAGAAACATTAAAAATAAAATAAATGAGATAAAATAAAACAACGAATGGGTTTTGGTTTGGGTTTAAAATGAATATTTTTTATGTAATTTACATGCTTAAACTATTTAGTTTTTATTTATTTATTTTATATTCTTTTAATATTGTTTTTAATTTTTTCTTTCTCAAATCCATACTATTAATAATTGTATTTACTACAAAAACTAAATGCTTATAATGTTTTTTGACACCAATAGAAGAATTATAAAAATTTTGCAATATGGTAAAAAAAAACCTACAATCAAATAAGAAATCTTATTTTTCAGGTCTCACTGTAAATAGTGTTTTTTTTTTAATATAAATCATATTTACTATAATCTTAATACGATTGCAACAAATACATCCTAACAATTCTGTGGCAATATGAAATACAAGCATTTTCTATTTTTTGAACTTTTCAGGAGAGCATTTTTAAACTTTACAACTGATTCCAGAAATGATTTTGATTTGATTATTTTTGCAAATTTAAGAAAAACTTAAATAAAATAAATGTCTGCAAAATGTTTTTCTATAAAATTTTTTTTTTTAAAGTTTATTTTTTATGAAAAAAAAATATTTAAATATTTTTTTTTTGGTTATATCTCAGCAACTATTTAGAGGATCAGTGTCAAAATTTATTTAATAATAGTTTATAGAATAATAGTTACACACAAAATAAAAAGTATCTAACAGTATAAAAAAGGGGGGTCTGGTACGATAAGTCGAAATTTAAAATATCGAAACTAAAAATACTGAAGACAAAAATGTAGAAAATAAAAATGCCGAAAACTAAAAATGTCGAAAACAAAAATGTCGAAAACAAAATGTCGAAAACAAAAATGTCGAAAACTAAAAATGTCGAAATTTAAAAAAAAACCAGAGAAATGTCAAAATAAATGCATGGTAACAAAAATAGCGATTCTTGTGTAAGAAAAATATTTTAGTAAGCAACAAATTTAAACAAATATAATAAAATACGAAGATAAATATTTTAAAAAATAACGTCTTTGTAACGCAGACACCAAAATTCTGCGTCCGGTCGTAGCGAAAATCCAAATCTTCGCTACGAATTCAAATTTGTATTCGTACGGAGATTCATATTTCCGCTACGATGGGACTCAGGTGGGGTGAGAACATACGATAAGCTGTAAATATTAATGCAGATTTTATCGCAAGTTGTTCCGAAAAGAACAACTTCTGGAACTACATTATTTGGAATGCAAAGATAAAAAGTCCTTCCACGTTCGCTTCTAGTGAAATCATTTTAGGAATCACTTTATATTCGAGAGTTATAAAGAGTACACAAATTTAAATTTATCTGTTGAATATGGAAATATGGGAGAGAATTTAACCAAGATCTGTATCTCCATCCAATTCTATAGCCAGCTATTCTAGAATAACTTCTCTATTGGTACTGACGGCACAGCAAGGAAAACAACTTCACATTTGGTTCCGATGAAAAGTCGTTCCACGTTCGCTTCTAGCGGAACGTATACGGGAAGCGAATACAGTTTTTGAGCATCTAATGAGAGCGTAGAAGCAAACGGAGATATGTTTCATTATCCAATTCTACAACAACTGATTCTAGAATAACTTCCCTCTTGGTACTGACGGCACACCAACGAGAACAACTTCACATTTTGTTCCGATAAAAAGTCGTTCCACGTTCACTCCTTTTAGAATATAATTGAGAATATACAAAAACGTATCAAACCTCTTTGAAATATAAAAAAAAAATAAAGTTAGCTGCGTATTCTAAATCAACATTTCAATTAAAAACATGTGTGTCATAGAATATAAAACATATTTAGTAAGTACTTTTTTTATTTAATTTAAAAGTATAATTTAACATGTTTATACTACAGGTAGTGTCGATGGCTCAGATGGTTGGTGCGCAGGAAGTCCATACAATAGCTGGAGAATATCAACCTTAAAAATATAATAAGTTCAGGAGCAAAAATGTCCATGAAAATATTTAATTTGTTAATATACCTTAAAGTTTAAATATTTCTGATTATATTAGTTTTATAAAAATTAAATGAACAATTTTATTTATTGTATTTATTCTATGGAAACAGTAGAAGGTGTTCCAAAATGCATTCCATGGGAACCATTTTAAGAAGTAGTTCCAAAAGTCATTCCATGGGAACCATTTTAAGAAGGAGTTCCAAAAGTCATTCCATGGGAACCATTTTAAGAAGTAGTTCTAAAAGTCATTACATGGGAACCATTTTAAGAAGTAGTTCCAAAAGTCATTTCATGGGAACCATTATAAGAAGTAGTTCCAAAAGTCATTCCATCGGGCGTTATTCCATAACTACGTCTTTTGGAACCGGGAGAGAAGTTGTTCAAGCAGTAAAGAGAGAAATTTAAAAAGAGTACTTAAAGTGGTTCCACAACACATTGCAGTAGAAGCGAATGGAGATGTACTTCTCCGTTCGCTTCTCTTAGAAGCTGACGGAAAAGTACTTGCTCGTGTAGACATCGCCTGCGAAAATAACGACTTCTGGAACCATTTTTGGAGCGACTCCCTTCATACATTATAAATTGCCAAAGTGGTTGCAAAGTGCTTCTAAAATCTGCTGGGAATAACAGTATCTCTGGAAATAATGCATATCGCGAAATCCAAAATTTCATTGATATCGCTGAAGGTGAGTTGCAAACCCCTATCGATTTGTTGTGGCTCAAATAAGATTTGAAATTTGTATTTCAACATTTTGATATTTCGACATTTTTTGCTCCTATAAATAAAAAAGTGTGCATATTTATTTTCAATTTTTTTTCGACATTTCTAGCTTTAAAATATTTTTTCGACATTTTTTTGTTTCGGCTAAAAATGGTTTCGACATTTTAAGGCTTTTAATATTTCGACATTTTTAGGTTTCGACATTTTATTTTTCGACATATCGTACGGATCCCAAAAAAGGGTTGCTAATATATCATAAATGTTTGCTGAAAAGAGGAAAGTTCTGAGTTTTGCTGAAACAGCAAATGACACTTTGCTGTTTTAGCAAACTTTTTCATGCTATTAGAGTAGACTATTTTTGCTGCGTTATCTAATTTTTTTGCTGTTTACTCAAAAATCTTAAACAACATTTTTTTTTGTATTTTAAAATTTTTATACCCTACACTAAGAGTGAAAGGGTATATTCAGTTTGATACGCCGTTTGTAACACCCAGAAGGAAGCATCTCCGGTATGGAACAGTATATATATTCTTGATCAGCATGACCTACTGAGTCGATTTGGCGATGTCCGTCTGTCTGTCTGTTGAAATCCCTACTACTTAAAAAATTTAAGAGTTAGATAAATCAAACTTATAATTTAGATTACTTATATACCTACGCTGTATGTGCGGTTTATTGGGACCTGTGATCTGACCATTTATATTCAAATAACTCATATAAAATATACATCTACAGATCAATTTTACTGTATACGTGCTTAGGTAAATTTTTTTTGGTCAAATATATATTGGCTTCATGCTCAAATACATGAAAATAATGTTTTCCCGCGAAATGACTTGCGGTTCCCAAAAAAAAAAAAGAAAAATCGAAATTCGGTACACTTACCAATTTGTAAATATGGGTATCAAATGAATGTAAATTCTTCAGCGATTGAAAGTTAGTAGTTATTTTCAGGACTCGTATACCTTGGTGACCTTTTTTGTTTTTCTTGTAGATTTGATTTTGTTCTTGTTAATGCTATAAGAGTCTTAGATTTCTTGAATTTTTTAGAAGCTAAATGTTGTTATACAAAACGAAAAACCTTTTTCTCAAATGGGGTCAATGTGACCTAATTATTCGGAATAATCATGATTTTTTTTATTTTGTATTTTTCATAAATATCTCGCTTTCTTGTCTGTTTGCTCGGTACAAATTTTGTAATTGATTTTAAAGTAACTTCCCGATGAGTTAGAGATATGAAATTTTAAACATAGCCTTTCAAACTTAATTTCAAACTTTAATTGAGCTGCGTTTGTGTATTAAGCGCTTTAGAACTCGAGTTCAAGTTTTGGATATGTTTAAAAAAAATAAATATGAATTATTAAAAAAAATAATTTTATGGTCGTTCTTAGGAAAAACTACCTACGAATTTTCTAATAAAATAAAAATCATGCATTTTTAACAACGAAACTAAAAACGCATGATGGTACCATTTATACACACATCACTTTTTATTTATGTGTATATACATTGAATACTACCACAATGCAGCATCTCTCATTTGCTGTCAAAACTAATTATCAATTTTCTTAATTAAACCGCAATTACAGCCACAACAACAACATCAAAAACTTTCAATGAACACCCAACTGACGCCCCACACATAAGTTCACGTAAATGTAAAACAAATACATCATGTTGAAGAAAATGTTTTTTGTTCCAACGTAAAGCAAAATGGTTGCCAGAACATGATACGTTTCATGCCATCATATGATGTAGGGTAGAACTGGGCGAAAAAAATTAATGTACCAAATGTATATATGGTTTTAAAAAGTTGGTTGCGCACTAAGAAAACAGAATGTTTATGAAGTCCTGCTGCAACTATTTGTTTAAATTTATGACACATAGCAAATATTTAAAGACTCCATAAGTTTAATTAAACTTGTAGCAAAACTTTTAGTATTTCTTAAATATAACATATATGCAAACATTTACAAGTTGTTTGCCACAACAATAATGAAAAATGTGAAATGTGTTTGCAAAATGCTCACTGCAAACATACTGACTTGCGGTATATTTGCACCAAAATTATTGGGTTATTTTGATGCTAAAAAGGCAAAGGTCGTTTTTTGTCTGTTCTTTAAGTTATCCACAACAATTATTAATTAAATCAAAAGTTTGTATTAGTAATAGTCAGATTGAAGGATGCTTGCAACACGCAGAGAAAGAATATGGTTGCGACATGATCTCTATAACTATACTATGCTCTTCTCAATCATATGTAGCTGTCGCAATCAAAATATAGATTTTCAATAATATGGTCGCTATAATTGTATTATAGTAGATATATACAATAAAATTGTCGTCTCTCTGAAAAACCAAAATATGGTAGGAAAGAATCATATTATGGTTACGATAACGACTGTCACGAACAAAATATGGTCAAAACCAATCATACCATGATATTAACAATCGTTGACTGATCAATATAAAGTAATGATATAAAGACATGATCTCTATAACTATACTATGCTCTTCTCAATCATATGTAGTTGTCGCAATCAAAATATAGATTTTCAATAATATGGTCGCTATAATTGTATTATAGTAGATATATACAAAAAAAATTGTCGTCTCTCTGAAAAACCAAAATATGGTAGCAAAGAATCATATTATGGTTACGATAACGACTGTAGCGAACAAAATATGGTCAAAGCCAATCATATCATGATATTAACAATCGTTGACTGATCAATATAAAGTAATTTTTTGTTTAGAAATCCTACAATGCTCGCTTAATGGCATTTTTAATATTTATTATTAAAACATGTGTCTTATTTATAATTACTCTTAAATTTTTCAGAATTGTAAGGATCATATAGATTATTATAATACAGATGATCACTGGCCACGAAGAACCATAAAATGATTATGTGAAAGTGCAATCCGGTCAATAATGACCATATTATAGTTGTGTGAAATCTTGATATCGGATCATATTAATGTACACAATATTGTCCAGAGAATCATATTAGATATATTATATGATTGCTTACAACCATAACCCCCAATTATATTATGATGCTCACAAATAAGATCATCACAACTATGTTTTTTCACTGCGTGCAGCAATTTTTTTCTGTATTTGAAGCATGTTTGAAAGATATTTGTATCAATACGATCATTTGCAAGTTAATTGGACGCTTCGAAAAAGCCTCCAATGAAATAATCCCCAAGGAAATAAACCCCAAATAATATGAAATAACCTCCCAAATAAAAAAATGACATATAACTGAAATAACCCCTATTGAAAAAAACGCACAAAACAAATGAATGAGCACAATTATTAAATGTTTTCTAAATCTAGCAAATAAAATGAAAAAAAAAAAAAAAATTTGGAATATTTTTATTTACGAGTTTGACCGTTTTATTAGACTCAAACACAAGTGAAAAATTTAGTTTAATGCAGATAAAATAATCCCCAAACATTATAAAATAATCCCAATGATTGAAAAGTGGTATAAATCCCAAAACGAATGATAAACACTCAAAGAAAAATTTAAATGAAATGATCACAACACATTTTCGTTGGGAAATGTATCATTGGGAAGTATTTTATTTTGATATAACACCCAAAAATGAAACAGCATCGTAACAAAAAAACCGTATGAACAATTTTGGGGGTTATTTCATTTTTTGTTTGGGGGTTATTTCACTTGGGGGTTATTTAGACTTACGGTTTAGGGCTGTGCTACTTTTGGCAAACATCTTTGTTTTTTTTTACTACACCCTGAACAAAATACTATATAAATAATAGTTTTTTTACTATTTAAAATAGTCAATAGGATAAATTATTATTTTAATCGGAAAATACCATACCATTGCCATTGAGTTTATATGAAAAGATTTATATTTGTATACTATTAAATCAATAATTGTCCTATTGACCAATTTTAATGGTATTTGAGGGAATTTTTTTCTGGGTTTAGTTTAATTTCCTTTCAAGAACCCATAGCTACCCTAGTTTTGTGCTAGAACAAAAATATTGAAGTTGGTGGCAAGAAAACGGTTGCGGAAACTTGGTTGCTAACAGAAAAAGTATCAAACTGTTGGTGGTTGTGTCGTTGTTCTTATAGTAATATTGTTGTTGTTGCTATTTTTGATGTTGTTGTTATTATTCTTATTATAGTCTTGTTGTGTGTCTCTAACAATTGTCTGTTTGAAGAAGAAAATGCATTTTTGACTTTTGGGAATATGCCTCAAGTTGCAGCTACTTGGCTCAACATGCAACATCCATTTAGGAATTGTTGTTGTCGTTGTCGACTTGAATACGAGCAACATATTCCACCACAGAGCAAGCAGCAACAGACAGGTGGCAGTGGGTGTTGTTGTGTGTTATGGGGTTTCTATTCTATTCTGTTCTGTGGCTTTTGCATAATAACTGTGCGCATATTTGTTAAAATTTATTTGCAATATTAATTGGAGAATTACATTAGGATGCAACATGTTCAGCATATACTTTACCTTCACATAATGTTCACTTATTACTGCCAATTAGTTGACGACAATGTTGTTTTGGTTGTCGCGTAATTAGCCATAATGTGCAGCACATACAAATAATGCAAATGATAATTAATGGCATGCATTTTACATTTTAGATACTACGCTATACATTTATATATCACATTCATGTAGTTGAATAAAAAGTTTTCAAAATACTTTTGACTCATAAATTAGCAAATAAATATTTTGCATTGCTATTTCTTGTTGTTGGCGCTGTTTATTTTATTGTTGCCATTATTTAAAATTTTTTTTTGTTTTCTATTTTTGAATTTTTGCTTCCGCTCTACAGTTGTTGTCTGCACAAAAAACAACAACACATTAGCCATACCATAAATAAATTCCAAACTTATGGACCATGGCGATTATTATGCCCTCCTCCATTCATTCATACACAATATCGTGTGATACAGCCACAAACATTTGTACATCCTTGCACATCCTGTGCATCGCATCCTGCATATATTTGCAGGCATGCTGGCGTATTATTGCTGGACAGTTTTCCAAAACAATTCATTATGGAGTTCAAAAACTTTTAGCAATTATTATTTGTCTGGCATAATTTGGTTTTCTATTTTTCATTCAAATTTATTTAGATATATTATTGTTGAATTTTTATTTCTCATTTTTGTTGGTGTAGAAATATAATGAATGAATATTTAAAGTCATTTTTGAATATTCCTCAATACATTGTTGCTTGTTTCATTAAATATAACAGGATTAGAAAATCAGAAAATTTATTTTCAATGCAATATATTTGGTGCGATAACAATAATTTAAACGTAATATGAAACCTGGAAGATCCACCAATAAAATATGCCAACTTTGACTATACGACGCTCCGTTTCCGAGATATGGCTTAAAAATTATTTTTTTTTGAAGTCTCAATTTCTTTGGATACTGTGGAGCGATTTCAATAATTTAAACGGAATATGAAATTAGGAAAATTCACCAACAAAATATGCCAACTTTGACCCATCTACGACGTCTCGATTTCTTTGGATACTGTGGAGCGATTTTAATAATTTAAAATGAATATAAAATTTGGAAAATTCACCTACAAACTATGCCAACTTTGACCGATCTAAAGAACATTTATTTTTTTGTCTCGACTTCTTTGTATACTGTAGAGCGATTTCAATAATTTAAACGGAATATGAAATTTATAGGAAAATTCACCTACAAAATATGAGAACTTTGTACTTTTCTATTCGCTCCGTTTCCGAGATATGGAGGCTTCAAAATTATTTATTTTGATATCTCAATTTTTTTTGATACTCTGGAGCGATTTCAATAATTTAAAAGGAATATGAAATTTGGAATCAAAAAAAAATTATTTTGATGGCTAGACATCTTTGGATACTATGGAGCGATTTCAATAATTTAAACGGAATATGAAATTTGGAAAATTTCCCTACAAAATATGCCAACTTCACCTACAAAATATTCCAGCTTTAACCCCTCTACGACGCTCCGTTTTCGATTTATGGAGGTTTAAAGAAAATTTATTTTGATGGCTCGACATCTTTGGATAATATGGAGCTATTACAATAATTTAAACGGAATATGAAATTTGGAAATTTTTCCTACAAAATATGCCAACTTCACCTACAAAATATTCCAGCTTTAACCCCTCTACGACGCTCCGTTTCCGATATATGGAGGTTTAAAGAAAATTAATTTTGATGGCTCCGTTTCCGAGATATGGAGGTTTGAAGAAAATTTATTTTGAAGGCTCGACATTTTGGATACTATGGAGCGATTTCAATAATTTAAACGGAATATGAAATTTGGAAAATTCACTAACAAAATATGCCAACTTTGACCCATCTACGACGTCTCGATTTCTTTGGATACTGTGGAGCGATTTTAATAATTTAAACGGAATATGAAATTTATAGGGAAATTCACCTACAAAATATGAGAACTTTGACTCTTCTACAACGCTCCGTTTCCGAGATATTGAGGTTTAAAAATAATTTATTTTGTTGTCTCGATTTCATTGGATACTGTGTAGCGATTTCAATAATTTAAACGGAATATGAAATTTGGAAAATTCATCTACAAAATATGCCAATTTTGACCCATCTACGATGCTCCGTTTTATGTTGATGGCTCGATTTCTTTGGATATTGTAGAGCGATTCACCTACATTGTACAAATTATGCCAACTTTGATCAATCTACGATGCTCCGTTTCCAAGATATTGAGGTTTAAAGAAAATTCAAATTTGGTAAATTAACCTATAAAATATGCGAACTTTGAGCCCACTACGACGCGCCGTTTCCGAGATATGGATGTTTAAAAATAATTTATTTTGATGTCTCGATTTTTTTGGATACTGTGGAGCGCTTTCAATAATTTAAGCGGAATATGAAATTTGGAAATTTCACCTACAAACAATGCCAACTTTGACCCATCTAAAGAAAATGAATTTTGATGGCTCGATTTCTTTGGATACTGTGGAGCGATTTCAATAATTTAAACGGAATATCAATTTCGGAATTCACCTACAAAATATACTAACTTTGATCCCTCTACGACGCTCCGTTTCCGAGATATGGTGGTGTAAAGAAAATTTATTTTGATGGCTCGACATATTTGGATATTATGGAGCGATTTCAATAATTTAAACGGAATATGAAATTTGGAAAATTTCCCTACAAAATATGCCAACTTCACCTACAAAATATTCCAGCTGTAACCCCTCTACGGCGCTCCGTTTCCGAGATATAGAGGTTTAAAGAAAATTTATTTTGATGGCTCGACATCTTTGGATACTATGGAGCGATTACAATAATTTAAACGGAATATGAAATTTGGAAATTTTCCCTACAAAATATGCCAACTTCACCTACAAAACATTCCAGCTGTAACCCCTCTACGACGCTCCATATTCGATATATGGAGGTTTAAAGATAATGTATTTTGATGGCTCGACATCTTTGGATACTATGGAGCGGTTACAATAATTTGAACGGAATATGAAATTTGGAAATTTTCCCTACAAAATATGCCATTCACCAACAAAATATTCCAGCTTTAACCCCTCTACGACGCTCCGTTTCCGATATATGGAGGTTTAAAGAAAATTTTTTTTGATGGCTCGACATCTTTGGATACTATGGAGCGATTTCAATAATTTAAACGGAATATGAAATTTGGAAAATTTCCCTACAAAATATGCCAACTTCACCAACAAAATATACCAGCTGTAACCCCTCTATGACGCTCCGTTTCCGGGGTATGGAGGTTTAAAGAAAATTTATTTTGATGGCTCGACATCTTTGGATACTATGGAGCGATTTCAATAATTTAAACGGAATATGAAATTTGGAAAATTTCCCTACAAAATATGCCAACTTCACCTACAAAATATTCCAGCTGTAACCCCTCTACGACGCTCCGTTTCCGGGGTATGGAGGTTTAAAGAAAATTTATTTTGATGGCTCGACATCTTTGGATACTATGGAGCGATTTCAATAATTTAAACGGAATATGAAATTTGGAAAATTTCCCTACAAAATATGCCAACTTCACCAACAAAATATACCAGCTGTAACCCCTCTACGACGCTCCGTTTCCGATATATGGAGGTTTAAAGAAAATTTATTTTGATGGCTCGACATCTTTGGATACTATGGAGCGATTTCAATAATTTAAACGGAATATGAAATTTGGAAATTTTCCCTACAAAATATGCCAACTTCACCTACAAAATATTCCAGCTTTAACCCCTCTACGACGCTCCGTTTCCGATATATGGAAGTTTAAAGATAATTTATTTTGATGGCTCGATTTCTTTGGATAATGTGGTGCGATTTTAATAATTTAAACGCAATATGAAATCTGTAAATTAAAAATATAAATCCATTTTAGATTGGCGACTTAAATTCAAAAGGTTATCAACCAATTTATCCGTTAATTGAATTGTAGTAGTATATATTGGGTATTAATAACGAAGCGCTCAGAGCCACTCACTGAAGAAGACTTATGCAGTCTTATCCCAGAGCCGCAGTACGATGACTAAATAAAAATAAAAAGAAATGTCGGACAATTCTGTCCAAACGACTTGGACAGAATTGCCGCTAATGGCATAAAGTGTGGAAATCCGGTGTCCGACAGGATACAAGTTCAACAAATACACATGCAAAATACACATATGAAACTGGCAAATGCAACCCAAAGGACACAAAAAAAATTATACTGCAGAAATTCTAACAAAGCAAAGCATAGAAGAAACTCGGTCTAAGGGAGTTGGAGAAAGTAAGCAAGCAAAAATGGCACAAATTAAAAATCATCGTCGCATCGCAGCATGCAAAACGGAACCGGAAATGCTTGGCTGGCACTTCTGACTATATAGGCGTGTGTGATTGTGTTTTTGTTTTTGTAGATGTGTGTGTGTGTGTATTGCATGGAATATTTAGTTTTTCATGGTCATCTCAACACTAATACTTCCTGTCTGACTCCCTATGACACACTACACCAGCACCACCCAACTAACAACGTTTTATACCATATATTTTTATATAAATGCGCCCGAGTTCATGGTTTCCGTTGCCATATATTTTAGTGCCACTTCCACTGTCTCTGTCTCTATCTATATCACTGCACGGTACTCGGTACAGTACTATGTGTCACACACTGTCGTCCCTCTTCTACACTGACCTGATCCCTATTAGCTTGAACTTTATTTCGCTGTGCTTAGACTCGACTTTTTCTAGTGTCGGTTTTTGTAGATTTGCTGCATCGTAAATCAGGATAACAAATTATATTGTCCTTGGAAGTTTTATGCTACAATTTTTGTGTTTTTTTCATTTCTCCCACAATATTTCTGCGCTCTCCCTTTCGATCTTGTGCGCTTTGAGTGCATATTTACTATGGTTGTCGCTGTTACACTTGCCTACTCGTATATTTTAAGTTAACGTACGATATATCTTTTTTTTCAGTTCCGTTTCCTTTTTATGTTGGGCCAACGCCACACTAATTTGTGGACAATTAAGTGTGAAATATTTGCGTGTGGCTTGTAAATCTGGATGTTTTGTTGGCATGTTCAGAAATTGCAATGAAATATTGAGTCTCATTTGATAGAATGATGTGCTATTTAGCAGTAAACATAGCTTTATTTATAATACGAATAGATTTTTTTTGTATTAAAATAAAATAAAATTCAGTAATCAACATTATTTTTTAAATTGACTCATTGAAATTCGTTGATGTCAAAATTTATTTATAGTAGTCAAATTTACACTCAAAATAAAAATATAAAAATTTAGTGTATTTAACGAAAATATTCGTGAAAATGATCCACGTACCCAATTTATACCGAGAGTCTAACTTTAAAATTTCAGAAAATTTGAAAACCCGCCATTCAGTTGATATCAGAATTGTTGAAATCAAATTGATTTGATAAAGTTAAAAAATATAATGAAAATATTTAAATTTATTGCATATGAAGACAAATGATTTCAAATATCCGAATTCTCACATTGTAGATGCACAAAAAAATATATGTTTTACGTAAATATATCAACTGAGATTAATTGGTATACAATAATTATATAAATAATCAACAAATGATTGCTTAGAATAAATAAAATCAATTATTGGTTGGTATATATGCTAAAATATAAACATATATAGCATCTACATCAACCGAAAGTTTTAGAGGCACTGCACAGTTGTACAGCCACACACACAGTTTTAAATTCACTAAACAGTATCACAGGTACTGTTGTAACGATCTCATTTGACATTGGTTCACGCAACGTGTGTTTAAATGTCGTATCGGGTTATGAAACAATTAAAAATTAATATTTATTTTAATTTTTATCAACCTTAAATTTTAAAATTTTGTTATTGTTCAGGCCATAGGTCCGGGTTTGTTTTAAAAAATAAAACTCTTTTTTTGTTTTATTAAAACATTTATTTTGTTTTTTTCGATATTTCGAATACCGTCGGTATTCGTTTTCAGGAAATTACAATTGAGTAACGTACGTTCACTTTCACTGAGTGTCATATTAATTTAACCGATGGTATTCGAAATATCGAAAAAATAAAATAAATGTTTTAATAAAACAAAAAAAAAATATTTTTTAAAACAAAACCGGACCTAGAGCCTGAAAAAAAAACAAAATTTTAAAAATTAATTGTATTGATACATTTTTTGTTATATTTACACGTATATTTTTTTTCTGTATGCATAGAAATAACTCTTTCAGAAAAATATCGCAAATTCAGCTAAGACACAAAACATAATTTCGAAGTATTGATAGAGTTATACTCATGAAATATCTTTATCCGTCTTTTTTACGCAGTTTTGTATTAAAATATAAACTTTTTAAATTGTTCTGTAATTCAGAGTAATTACAAAAAAGTTTTTTACCCAAAATCTTTTTTTAATACTCTTGAATATGAGTGAATGAATTTAAATTCGAAAAATAAATCTTAACTGATAGAAATATAAACTTCTAAAACTAGAGAATAATTCGGCTCGAATAAAAAATAGTTGAATTTCACTAAAATCAATAAAATACTAATAAAATGCTAGAATTTATAATCTGAATATTAAGAAAGCAAATTACTTAGTTATCAGAAAAGTAAACAAGATTTATTCTACTGGATTTTGAGAAGTTAATTTATTGAATATTAAAAACCAAAAAGAACACGCAGAATTGTTGCTGTATTCTTCGCAAAATAACATGCTTCAGGTATCTGTTATTGCTTTCATCGATCTCTCGATCGTATGCTTTGTTTTGCGATGTTGCCATCTGTTTGTTAGTGTGCCTTTCTGTCTGTTGAAAGTAACTAAGATCAAATTTTCTAGATATCAAGACAATATGTTCTTAGGTATCAAAAAAGCAACTAAGTACAATTTGTCTTGATTTTCAGAAGTATTTTCTTTGGTATCAAAAAACGGCATGAACACATAGATCTATGCATGTGTTTTCACGGATCGAACAAAAAAACACAGCCAAACAAGACAGAAGATGACGATGACAAACGGACCACGCCAAACAAAGCACAAAAGCGAATATTGCAGACAAAGTTTGATCGAAAAAATAACAATGTTTATTAAATTTTGGCGAAAAAACAACAATAAAATTTTTGATACCTAAGTAATTAAATCGTCATTATCAAGAATAATTGCACTTAGGTAACTTTTTTGTTACTTTTTTTTGAAAAAATAATATATGCATATATAGAATAAATCTTAGTTACTTAGTTACTGTTACTTAGTTACTGTTTCTTAAAATTAAGAATTTTTCCGTTTAGCTGTAAAACACTCCGTATACTTTTTGATTCCTGCGGGTTTTATATGTTTTTTCCCTCCATAAAAATTCTATTTCTTAATTATTACAAACAAATTTCTACTCAATAATTGAATTACTTCATGGTTTATGTTTAAATTTCTTCAAATATACAGTTTTTCAACTGTTTATTAAGCATTTTTTTTTGTAATAAGGGTAAATGACTTGAATGTTGTACACAAATTCAGATTGGATTATAAATATTTTGCATTCTTTGTACATTCAATATAATAAGACCACTCACATGATTATGCTGATGTCTATATTTAGCATATTAAAATTCAAATTCAAATACAGACTAAACGACCAAATAATCACAAAATCAAACATATTAAGAAATAAAATTCATACAAACGAGAATATGCAACCAAACGGATATGCTGCTACCAGATACTGCTTTTCTGGCTATTTTCCATTCGACCAAATACAAAATCGTATGCAAATGCATTTAAAATTTGCTGTTGTGAAAGAAGCTCAGTTATGAAAATCGGTGGGAGTAAAAGTCAATGAATTGCATAAAATTTAATACCATTAAGTAGCGTTTATATTTCTGTGTGTGTGTGTGTGGAAGTGTTTGATTTCAATTTTAAAATTTGTGCACTTTTTGCCTGGGTTTTTGCTTTTCATGCGCTCGTTCTTTGTACTTGTGTAAAAATGCATCGGACTGAAGGATATGGCTATGGTTCCGGATATGACGGCATTCTGCTGTAAACGAAATCTATTTATGCGGAAGAATATACTTAAAACGCAGCTCAAATGCAAATTGGTTGTTATGCGAAATTTCAATAGCAGCATAATATACCAACGTATTACAGGTTGAAAATGAAAATGTTAGTAATAACAGGTTTATTTAGTTTTGTAACAAATGAAAAAAAAAATAATATTTTGTTTGCTGCAAGCATAAATTATATAAATATTGAATACTTTTTGATTTTTAAAATACATAATTATAATTGTTGTAAAATCTTAAAGTACTTGTTACAATCAACATAAAGATTTGATATGCTTACTGTAAACTAAGAAAACAGAAACGTTTCTCGTAATTGTATCAAACAATTGTATTATTTATCATAAATATAATAAAAGTATTGTTTACGATGGGAAACAATTGTTTTTAGACAAATAATTGGAAGAAATATTTCAGAAGTGAAATATTTTTAATGTTTCTGATAAAATAATTTATTATTTTTGCTTATGAAAAACAAATATTACTTACTGCAAGCATTCAATTGTTTGCGACAAACGTATGCAAAATCTCACTGATTTTGTAAAACTACCAATAACTTTCGGTGGCCTTATTTAAAAAAAAGAAGCACGGCGCAATCAGCAATACGCTTCCATTACACATAATCAAAATCTTGTGAAAATACCCAGATTTACTCAGTAATGGATACTTCAATGGATTTGGTTATGGTGTGCGTATGTGTATATCCTGCGACAGGATTGCGCGATTAGCATATAGTACAGGATATGTTGGTCTTTGGTATTTCTTTTTATAGCACTTTAACTAACTATGTTTCTGATATAGTAAAAGCGACGAAATCATTGCAAAGTAGTTTTCAATTTGCCAGTGTGTATCGACATTGTGTACACATTTCTTTGAAATGTCTTCATGGTAAATAAAGAAAACATAAATGGGATATAAAAAGTTATTTAAATTGTAATGAAAATATTTTAGTAAATTTAGTATAGCAAATTTTTTGTCGAAAAAGAATGAGATATCATTTAAAAACTAATATGATTTTGATAAGACATTATTCACTTTTAGCAATTCCCTTACTCATATAATTGAGTATATTTTTAGTATAACTTCCATACGAAATTTTTGGCAGAGTCGAGGCAGTTCATAAACATTTTTCGACATATTTAAAACAGACAAAGGCGGAGTTTGTATCATAAGCAGTCTACCGTCTACAATTCAGTCTATAATAATGGTGAAAATGTTGTTTTGAACGTCATTTCGAATTTCGTTTTGTATTTCGACTCGTATTCCTACTTCAAGTCAAGCTTACTTAAATTTGTATAGGGTTTTAACTTATGTTAAATAACGATTCATATCCGTCACATCTAGATTTTCACGAAATATAAACAGAAATGTATGCCTAAATATTATTTGAATACTGTTCTTGAATAAATTCTTATATTATAGAATGACTCGTCGTATTAATGAATCTAAATATTTTTACGAAACAAACTCAACAATCACGTACATATATTTTATGAACTATATTAATAGATACTTTATTGATAGGGTTTATGCATATGCTAAAGTGGTTTGAGAATAAACTAGAATACAAATACAGAACGATTTACAAACACATTTTACGAATAAACATATAATTCATTGTTTCTTTTTTGTAAACATACTTATATATGTATGAATACATTTGAATACGAGTATAATTAATGAATAGATTAGTTTTAATATCTAGACATGAAAATGGATATGGGGAATATGATATATGTTTTGAATTCAATCTGAAAATATATATATTTTTTTTTTTTTTTAATGTGGGATAAAAAGTAGAGCCACTGCACTCAGACAGGGTTATATCCATTGTGCTGTGACCCAGTTCCCTGGTTTTTAATGATACTTCTTAGATTCATTATTGAATCAAAGAAGGCTATTGTGTGATAGAGAGTGAAGCTGATGCTCTCTCATCACGTCTGTGCCAAAGATCTGCCTTCTAATTCTAGAAAATGCTGGACAGTCACATAGATAGTGCTCTGTAGTGCCAGTTTCTTCGTAGCAGGCAGAACATAAGGCGCTTTCGGCCAGGCCGATTGCGTTCATGTGTTTTTCACATGCGTTGTGTCCCGTTAGAAGTCCCGTCAGTTTTCTGCACTCCTTTCTACTTAAGGAAAGTAGAAACGAGGCCGATCTTTTGGTTATCGTCGGTGTCATGAGCTTGGAGAATCTGCATTTCGTCTCATTCAGCCATCTGCTCTTGTGTGCGGAGGCGACCCAAGAGCTGATGACGAATTTTCCCGTAGATGCAGGTAATCCAAGCACAGGTTCTGGTCCAAATGGATTATCCTCAGATCCAGCACGTGCTAGTTCGTCAGATGTTTCATTGCCCGAACCTCCTTTATGGCCCGGCACCCAAATCAGTTTCAGTGTATTGTATTTACCAACACAATTGAGACGTGATCTGCATTGACGTACAATTTTGGATGTGATGACCTGGTTGTTCAAAGCCATAAGAGCAGCCTGACTATCGCTGCAAACTGATATAGCCCTGTTCTGCCATCTATTATCCGCAATATAGTCCATAGCCATAAGTATAGCATAGACTTCGGCTTGAAATACCGAGGCATTGTCGCCTAAAGCGAAGTGAAGTCTGCGGTCATCCGGTTCCACAAACACTCCAGCACCAGATCCCTAATCGGTTCTGGAGCCGTCTGTGAAAATGCGGTGTGACCCTCTACCTGGCTCACAGTCAGGCGTTAGCCAGTCTTGAATGTCAGGTTGGCAGACCTCAAAATTTCGTCTTGGTAATATTTCTGTTATCATTGCATCATGGCATCTCCAGTAGACAGGTTAATGGAGTGTCAAGTGCAATGTCAGAGATATTCCAGGGAACATTAAACCAGAAACCACCTCGTTTTAGTCTCCAGCAGCCTTTCATGGCTTCGCCTCTGATGAAGATGTCAAGTGGTGGTAGGTTTAAGATTGCATTCAGTGCTGGACCAGGTGTAGTGGGAAAGGCACCCGTAACACCCAGACACACGGTTCTCTGAATCTTGACAAGACTAGTTGTCACGCATTTTCGCGACAGCTTGTTCCACCAGACTACCGATGCATATGATATCATCGGTCTTATCATTGCCGTGTAAATCCATAAGGTTTTGCTCGGCGATAGTCCCCATGTCTTCCCAAAAATTCCTCTGCATTGCCAGAAGGCATTCAATGCTCACGAAATTTTATTTTCAACATGTTTTGTCCAAAGTAGTTTACTATCTAGAGTTAAGCCCAGATATTTTACTTCGTTAGACAGAGGAATAGTGACACCCTTAAGTACTGGTAGAGATAATCCTGTCATTATTCTTTTCCTAGTGAAGAGAACAATCCATGTTTTGTGAGGGTTGACGGAAAGTCCGTTTGCAGTACACCAGCTGTCAATTCGGTTCAACGAGTTTTGTGTTTTAACACAGACTTCATTGAGGGAAAAGCCAAGAATGGCAACATCATCTGCATAGGCCTGGGAATAGACACCTGGTCCATCGAGATCGTTGACTAGAGAGTCAACCAGCATACACCAGAGAAGGGGGAGAGAACATTGTATATGATGCCGTCTTCAAAAAAAATATCTTAAAAATATGGATATAAAATAAGTATGTTATTTTCTAAACACATTTTTTCCAAAAAAACTTCGGGAACGAAATGAATTTGTTGAATTGAATGTATTGTGAATATTTTAATATGCTTTTAACTTTATCTCATATAAATTTATAATCTTAACTAGGGACAAACTTGTCTGTGGAAAGTAAACTATATTATTTGCAGTGACGCTTATAATATAACTGCATTTAAAGAATGTCATTTTGTTTCAAAGTTATTTTGAATTATTTTACTGGAATTTAATAAACAACTGGACAGCATTGCATAGTCCAATGCAAGATAATAAATAGTAAAAATAAAAAATGTAAACACTATAAACTCATTTGACAAATAGACAGTTTACTATTAGTGTTAGTAAAATGTAGATAAAAACCATATGTAACTCAAAATTTGTTCTACTTTCAACATTTTACATAAATACACACTTAACTTAATACATGATGCCAAAGTTAGGTGCGTTTTAAAAGTTGTGAAATAAATTTACACCCTCACAACTTGACATTTTCACATACTTTCTACTACATTGTGATGTAGGTATAGGTGACAGTGTCGTAAAACAATGACATTTGCAAATATGTTTAGGTAAATTTTGCGACACATGAGTTGTAGTAGGGGATAAGTAGTGGGACGAGCACTAGAGTATCTTGAAATGGACATATTTGCATGTCACTTAAAGTGTGTCTCAAATTTTTATGAGCTTTCTGCACATACTATCAAATATTAGTGTTTTGGTTGCATATGTGAAATAGCAATTTCGTAATAAGAAAAAATCAAATAATTCCGGTGAGAAAGTTGTGAAGTATATGACATTTATATACTAGGGAGTATTTGAGGAAACTTACAACTAAAACCACTTTTGTTGTGCTATGACATATACTTTAGAATGATGCTTTTAAAAGTATTAGGGGAAAAATGTACAACTTGTTGTGAAGTAGTGGGAATATATTTTATAATAAGAAGAGTCAAAGAGGTAGATTCTTTAGTAGAGTACTGCATACATATGGGTATTTCTAAAAAAACGTTAGCACTTCCGAAAAACTAAAAATGCTTAAAACTTTGAAATAATATTGGATTTGGAAACTTAAATATGTGAATCTAAATATCTGAAAATAAAATTCTATTCCGTTAACGGTAACGTATAAAAAAATACTTATAAAGTTATACAAATTGTACACAAAAAAAATGTACATCACATTGATGAATTTCGTTCATCAAACCATGATTCGTTGTATTGAAGAGCCATTCATAATATTAATGACTAACGAGAACAATGTTATAAATGCGATCATAAATATGATGTTCGCTTAGTAACTGTTGATAAAGTGTTTTTCAATATGATGAAGAACACTTGTGCGCTGAAGAATACGTTTCATCATATTAATGAACAAGAACATAAAATACAACATATTTTACTTCATATTGAAGAATGCTGTTCATCAAATCGAATTTCAATTAATTAATAAAAAGTTATATTTAATAATAAAAGTTATATTTAATAAATATATTATTTAAAAATAAATTTGTTTGAACAATTTTTTTTTCGAATATTTTTTTTTTGCGAACATTTTATATTTTTAAAATTTTATTTTTTTTCGTAATTTTTTTTTGAATATATATTTTTTGCGAAAATTAAATTTTTTGTAATTTTTTTTTTGTTCAAAAAAAAATTTTTTTTTTGTTATTTTTTTTTTATATATTTTTTTCTTTTTTTTTGTAAATAAAATTTTGAAAACACTTTTTGTTCGAATTATTTTCTACAAAAAAGTTTTTTTTTTTTGAAAAATTCATAAAAAATATTATATTCATAAATATTATGAAGAAATTCATCAATATGACGATTCAAATTCATTGTATTGAATTTTTTGTTCTTCACTATGATGTTTCATAGTATGAATAATTTCATATATATAATGAATGTGTTCATCCGTATGTCATTCTTCATTAAATGACATACGAATGAATACAATACTAATGAATCCTGGTAGTTGGTGCAAAAATTCATAATATTTATGAAAAAATTCATCAAATTTCAGTGTAAATATACCCATTTTCATGTACTTTGAATAACCAAATTCAATAATTTGAAAGACATAATAATAATAGTTTGGCGGTACAGTCCTGTATAGAACTTCGGCCGAGCTCTCTCATCATTTTGAGCTGTGCGGGTTATATTTGTACTCAAAGTGGTGGGACCTACAGTTTATTGCCGAATCCGAACGGCGGGTGAGAGCTTTTCATAGGCAATGTTTTACTCTCGTAGGTTTGCCATTTACTGACGAGAGGTAGCGCGGTATAGAAAAATGTTTCTATGAAAAGATGTTGTTAGCCCCAGTCCAGGCGTGAACCGGGGACCTTTCGGCTCGCAGTCCAACGCACTAACCACTGAGCTACCGCGGCTGAAAGACATACAGATACAAAATATTATTTTCTGGTTTTTCAGACAACCTTAATTAATATTTCTAAAGCTTAAAAAAAAGCATTGAAATTAAAATAAGGAACAAATTTTGATTTTTCTATTGTCACGTACGAAACCAAAAAGATACATTTATTTTCATATTAAACTAACAATATTTTTTAAAGTGTTAAATTCTCTGTATTAAATTTTTTTTTTTAAAAATGATTCTTCCTAGTAATTCAAGAACATTTTTAACAGCTAATAGAATTCTATCACATTCAATATTTTGAGTACAAAAAGTGTAAAAAATATATATATGTTTTGTTTTTTTCACAAATAAAAAAATATAAAATATTTTAAAAAACATCTGGAAATTCGATTAGTACATTACTTTTTATTTCGTTATAATGAATTTTAATCCTGTCCCTAGTAGAAATTTTGGTAGGGCCATGGTCATGAAGTGATCGGGATATGACGAGGCCCATAATGTCCTTGTAACGCAGTGTCCTGATCATGTATTGACCTCAGGCCATGATCATGTACTGATCGGGCAATTCCCCAATTGCCTTGTCTGAGCCCGAGCACAATAGGGTTTCTCTCATTAATCTCGATCATTGCCTGATACTATTTTCGTTATGAGGAACAAATAATATTTACCCGACAATTGCCTTGTCTGAGCCCGAGCATAATAGGGTTTCTCTCATTAATCTCGATCATTGCCTGATACTAATTTCGTTATGAGGAACAAATAATGTAGCTATGATCGGTAACATTGACTGTTTAGATAATGTAAACCCTGCTATGGTAAGCATGATAAGGGCATGCAAAGGTAATGATTATATTTTCTCTAATAGGGCTTACCCAACGAAAACCCGATCATTTCCCGATGGCGCATCGGTCAAATTTCTACTAGGGGTTAGATATAAAAATTGTAGTTCAAATTTTCATAATTCGGAATTATTCAGTTATTTATTAAAATAACTGTAAACTTTAGAAACAAAATGTACTTATACAAAAAAAAGCAAATTATCTGAGCTATCTATTTAAATAATTGAAAAAAATAATTTGTATATAAAAAGTATTTTTAGAAAAAGAAAACAAAATTTGTCCCGCCCGGATTTTTTCTGTGATTTATTATGAAAAAAGTATACATTTACGAAACAAAGTGTATATTTATGAACAAGGCACATTATCTCAGCTATTTATTGAAATAATTCAAAAAAATAATTTCTTTGCACAATTTTTTGAATTTTTGAACTTTCCATATGAATTTCGATATGCACTTCCGTTTTTGTTCCGTCCGGATCGAATATAGAATTCTCTAATTGTTTCCTAATATTTAGTCCTATTTAAATAAGAACAAATAAAAATCAAGTAAATTCATTAATTTTACTTCGAGATATAAAAGTTTTAAACGTACGTATGTCCCTTCAATAACATCAGTAAATGCCCATATATGGGATATTAAAAACCATTTCATTTTTAAACTGAAAATTAATCGTAACCATTATCGAAAAAATCAGATATAAAGCAATATCCAAAATCGATATCAATATAAACGAAACTTGGAGACGGTTTACCGAAACCGAAATGGGAAGTAACCTGAAATCATTTGTTTGGTTTAAAATCTTTTATACATGTATTACATATATGACGGATTTTTGATAAAAATAACCGGATTATATGGGGAAAACAATGAACATTAAGAAATTCTTTTCGTACTGAATGTAAAGTAAACTGAAAGTAAGTAAGTAATAACTAACATGAATAATATACATCATTATCAGACAAAAACAATTTTGTACTTTGAACTCAATGATATTAACAAGAAAATGCATTAGCATATTTGACGCAAAATAAAAAGTCATACAAATAATGGTTTTTGTATTCATGAATATATCCCCCCACTTGTAACTTGTTACCGGTTTTAGATTTTTTACGCTTAAAACTGTTTTTTTTTCATCAACGCATTCTCTGACTTGTTCCGGTTTCAAAATACAAAATATGCTGTCATGTCAACGTGTTAGGTGGCAAAAGAAATGACTCTAAATGTCCTTTTTGAAGTATTTGCGTATCGCGTTACAAGGAACTGAAATTTCTCTTCCAAAAAAAAAAAAGAAAAAAAATGGAACTGGGAGTGGGAGTAGGAGTTTTGCAAAGCAGTGATGGAGTGACTACGCACTATACAAATGGCAGAACATGTTTTGGCTGGTTGCTCTGGACTCTGTTAGAATGGAAGAAGATAAATGATGTTGCATCCTTGCGTGTATTGTGTGTTGTTTGCATTTTATTCGAATTTAAAATTATTGCGTTTTCTTATGTTGCTGTTGCTGTCATGTCACAAACATGATGCAAATCGAGGTGACACGTTTATTTGAAATGGTTACTGGAAATGGTGAATAAGAAATGAATAAATAACAAAAAAAAAAAAATGCAAGTTTCTTTGTTGTGAAATTTTTGCCATTCACAAACACTTGATATTCAAGGGTTTTCCAGTGATAGATGATGATGATTTTCATGTGTATCAAAATGTATGTAAGTTTTTGTATGTCTGGGAAATTGTATTATAATATTTTTATATAAATTAAAAGACATACACTAAGAAAAAATAACCCTTTATTCCATTGCAGTCCTAATTTAATGTCCTAGTTTGTCTTGAACTGGGAGCTAGTATCTCTTAGCCATCGTTGCCAACATTACTCAAATTTTCAGTTCCAGCAGAAGAATGCCGGACTGATGTTTTTTATCAGCCACCATTGAATTAATTAAAGAATTCTCAATCCAAAGTCCAAATAATCAGTTTTCAAACTACAAACTACAGCAAAGACTTGTTGGTTCAGCGATTAATATTTTTTTCGAAAAAAAAATTATTGGATTTTTTTTAAATACAATTTTTTCCAACAACTTTTAAACAAAAAAACTATATATTTTTTGAGGACATCATTTTCTAAAAATAATATTTGTTTTTTGAAAAATTCATAAAAAAATTTCCATCAATTAATATATTTGGAAAAAAAATATATATATATATATATATTAGTTCAACAATATTAATTATATTGATTAATATATATTCGTAAATATTATGAACAATTCATTGTATTGAATATTTCGTTCATCAATACACAAAAAAAATTCATCAATATGATGAATTTATTCATAAATATTATGATTTTTTCAACAACTACCAGATTCATCATATTGATATCACCGTTCATTAATTGACATATTGATGAATGCATTCATTATATATAAGAACTTATATTCATACAGTCGAACATCATAGTGGAGAACAAAATATTCAATATGAATTTGAACGTCATATTGATGAATTTGTTCATAATATTTATGAATATAATATTCATTATGATGAATATTGTTGAACTATTATTTGTTTTCAAAAAAATATATTTTTTTTGGAATTTTTTTTTTTAGAAAATAAGTCGAAAAAAAATGGTTGTAAAAATGTTATTTAAAAAGTAACAGAACGATAAGAGGTAATTTGCCCCACTGTGCAAGCATTCAACAATAATAAATGAGACGCAAGACAATTCAGCGCACTAAGCAATGTGTTAGAAAGAGACGGAAGATCATTTAGCGCACTGAGGCAGTGTGCGAGAAAGAGATGGAATTCATTTACACTGATCCAATTAGATCAGCGCATTAAAACACATGAGTGCGAATGAGATGCCAATAGCATACGTCATTCACGAAACGAGTAGAAGGTTCTCGAAACAAGTCGAAGCTTGTCGAAACGTGTCGAACTGATGCATGCAGTATATAAGGGAGCCGCATCTGAGGTACTTCACTTCAGTAGTGATTGTAAAGTGGTCGAGTGCATCTCGTGTGATAAATTGTGGACATGCAGCAGTTGTTAGAATTTGTTATTAGTAAAGTTGTTTATTAAAGTGAATTAATAAAGTTAATTGTTATAATTTAAACCAAACATAAGTGTGTTTTTATTTTGTACATAATCCAGCGATACGAACTCATAGAACAGTTTTCCGTAGACTGAATTTTCGTAACAATTAATGGTTAATTAATATGATGAAACGTATTCTTAACATACAGTTCATCATATACTTTTTCGACAGTTACCAAGAGTTCATCATATTTATGATAGCATTCATAACGTTGATGGCGTTAGTCATTAATATTATGAATGGTTTTTCAATACAATAAATCATGATTTAAGAACGGATTCATCAATATGATGTCCATTTTTCTGTGTATAATGGGCGATAGTGTGAATAAGTTCATATATGTATATAATGAATGCATTCATCAATATGTCCTTTAATGAACGATGGTAACAATATGATGAATATGGTAGTTGGTGAAAAAATTCATAATATTTATGAATAAATTCATCACATTGATGATTTTATTTTTCTGTGTATTTAAATGTAGATATATACTAAGCTGTAACCTCTACGCTGACAATGACAAACCTTTAAGAGTGAAATATTGTATTGAAAAAGCCCATTCCCCGCAATTCGGATTCGGTATTAATTAGGTACAACTATTTGAGTGTATTATTAGACAGAAGAAAAAAATCACCAACTACCAGTATTCATCATATTAATGATTGTATTCATTGAACTAAAATCGTATTTTTTCAGTGTTTTTCATTTTCAATATTTCTTATAACATCAAATTTCATCATTTGGTCTTCATTTACACAATAACGTATTTTCAATTCTTACAAGATTTTTGATATTTAAATTAATATGGTTTGATGAACAAAATTCATCAATATGATGTTCACTTTATCATTAATATGATCAAATAATTAGTAATTAAATATTATAAATCCAATTATAAATACTTAAATGTGTAAATGAACACAAAATGTTCTTTGAAATTTGATGTTAAAAAAATATTAAAAAGAAAAAATATTTAAAAAATACGATTTTAATTCAATGAATGAATTCTTCAATATGATGAATCCTGGTTGTTGGTGAAATTTGTTTGTGTGTATTATTAACGTCGAAGAGAGATCGAAATCTGTATATTATTATTAGATTGATTGATTTATTCCTTATTGCAAATATAATAAAAGATTCTGACCCTAGTCGAAATCGGGTCGGGAACTGAACATTGAATTTCTTCCTTCGCATAACCTGAGCAGTTACAAGACCAACATGATTAGGTCACCCTACCGTAATAGGGTGAATTTCTACTAAGGAAGTATACATATTATTTGCCGATTTTCCGTTAAAAACATCTTTTGATAATGCAAATTTTAGAAAACATTTGAAAATCCATTGTGCATGACAGCAAACAATTCGCACTTCGCAACAAATTGTCTAAGCTAAATAAAGTAAAATAAAAACAGCAGAAAATTGGAAGATCACAAATTCAGAAAGACTGTCTACGGATATGTCTGTTAGCTGCAACAGTCTGTCTGACAGTATACACTGTCTTAAGATACCTGACAACCTTTCAGTTCGTTAAAGTAGTGAGTACTTTTTTATGAGTTAAAAAAACGACTTTTTTTTTTTTAATGAAATGAGAAGACATCCTTAAAGTATGCTGCATAATGCTGTCGATGTTGGCGATACAGTTGTCTGCGATGTTATTGACAGCAACTTCTGTGAAATTCGCACAACTTTATGGAGACGCAAAAAAAAAAACTAAAAGCAAAAAACAAACAAATGAAGCACCTTCCGCGTGCCTTGAGAAACATGAAAGGAGCGAAAACATATTCAGAAAATTGAACCCAATGTCCTTGACTTTGAAGCTTGGCACCATCTTCCAGCACACAAGCAACATGTCAAGGCTCGTACAAGGATAGCAGAAAGAAGTCAATGTACCGAAAATCGAAGTAAAAAAGGTTGAGCTAAGGCATTTGTAAGGAAGGTAAAGACAACAATATTCGAAAGCCGTTGTAGGGAAGTCGGCGTATGAAGTTGAGGTAAAAAGATTCAAGATATAGAAAAGCGGTCTCGTGTATTTGTATGAGATATTGAAATAAGGAAAACGAGATAATCAGAATAAAAAGTATAGAAATTACAGACAAGATATTAAAAGATAATATAGTCGAAATAAAGAAAGTCCAATTACTGAAACAGTGAAGGGAGTCCAAGTAAAGAAATCTTGGTAAAAAAAATTCAAGATTAAAAATACGAGGTCTTCTAGTAGAATGAAAATCGAGGTAAAGAAAATCAATGTGAGCAGGGTCGAGATAAAACTATTCAAATTATGGAAAATCGGGGTAAGTTTGTCGTGAACTGAGAACTGAAGTGACAACTCGAGATAAAGGAAATCGAGATATGCAAAGTCGAATGATGGAATTAAAAGTATGGAATTAGAGTGAAGATATTCAGGGTAAGTTAGTCGAACAATTGAAGTGGTTAGTAAAAGAGATTAAGATAAAAAAAAATTGCCGTGGAATGTGAAATCGAGGTAAGGGCTATCAACATAAGTAAAGTCGAAAGATGGAAATTAAAAGCATAGAAAGTACAGACTAGATGAGGTAATATAGTCCAAGTAAAGAATGTCGACTTACTGAAATTCTTGGTAAATAAAATCGAGTTATAAAAATTATAACTTAAATTATGGAATACGAATGTCTTCTAGTAGAATGAAAAATCCATTTAAAGGAAACTGAATAAGCAAAGTCGAGATAAAACTATTCATGTTATGGAAATTAAGGTAAGTTTGTCGTGGAATGAGTACTCGAGATGAAGAAAATCGAGATATGCAAAGCCGAATGATGGAATTAAAAGCATGGAAAGTACACAGAGAAAAAAAAATACTGTATTTAAGTATAAAAAAGACTTAGAATAGCACCATTCCAAACTGAACTTATATTAAGTCCGCACAGACTTATATTAAGTCCGCACAGACTTATATTAAGTCCGTACGTACTTAATATAAGTCTGTGCGGACTTAATATAAGTCCAATTTGGGATGGTGCTATTCTAAGTCTTTTTCATACTTAAATACAGTATTTTGTTTTTTCTGTGTACAGACAAGATATTCGAGGTTATATAGTCGAAGTAAAGTATGTCGTATTACTGAAATCCTTGGTAAATGAAAATGAATTATAAAAATCTAGTTACAGAAATTTAAGTTATGGAAGACCCTAATAAGTCTTCTAGTGGAATCAGAGATCGAAGTAAAGGAAATGCAATTAAGCCAAGTCGTGATAAAACTATTCATGTTATGGAAAATCGAGGTATGTTTGTCATGGAATGAGAACTCGAGGTAAAGAACGTCGAAATATGCAATGATAGTATTAAAAGTATGGAAGTACTGAAGTTCTTGGTAAAAGTCGAGTTCAAGTTATGCAATACCCTGGTAAGTCTTGCCGTGGAATAAGAAATCGAGGTAAAGAAAATCGAGGTAAAGAAAATCGAGCTAAAGGAAATCGACATAAGCAAAGTGGAGCTATGGAAACTAGAAGTATACAAAGTAATAATATAATAGTTTGGCGCTACAGTCCTGTATAGAACTTCGGCCGAGCTCTCTCACCATTTTGAGCTGTGCGTGTTATATTTGTACTCAAAGTGGTGGGACCTACAGTTTATTGCCGAATCCGAACGGCGGGTGAGAGCTTTTCATAGGCAATGGTTTTACTCTCGTAGGTTTGCCATTTACTGACGAGAGGTAGCGCGGTATAGAAAAATGTTTCTATGAAAAGATGTTGTTAGCCCCCGTCCAGGCTTGAACCGGGGACCTTTCGGCTCGCAGTCCAACGCACTAACCACTGAGCTACCGCGGCTACTATACAAAGTACAGACAAAATATTCGAGTTAAAGCAAGTCTATTTACTGAAATTTTTCGTACAGAAAGTCGATTTAGAAAAATCTAGGTAAATACTGTCTTCAGCGTAAGTCTAGCTTATGAAAGCCAAGGAAATAAAAAAGTCTGGAATAACAAAGTCAATGTAACGACGACAGTCAATATAAAGAGAAGTGACGTACAAAATGACGACGACGTATGAGAAAAGTCAACGGCATGCAACAAAGCTAAAATACAAAAATATCCCTAGCAAGGATACGCGAAAGCAGCATGACAACAACATACTTATAAATGTATAAAATTTTTACAATATATATATATATTGTTGTTGTATTTGAGTTGTTAATATCATATTTTCACCTTTGCTACGCTTGGGTTTTTTTGTTGTTCCTCGTCAGTTATAAATGTGAATATTGTGAAATTGCTGCGGTAACGACGGCATTCGCTTTTTGTTGGCTTCCTCCCGGAGGTAAAATTTATTTTAAAAGCAGATGAAATGACATTGATATAGAAGAATGACACCGCATGGATTCGAGAATAAAAGAAAGTATGGAGAATGATATTCGTTGAGTGTAGAAGTCGATAAAAGCTAAAAGCCAGACATGCATTATAGATATTATATTGTAAAACTGACAAGAAGGAAATTAAAAATGCAATTAAAATGGTAATATTTAAAAAGTTTTCATCTTTAAATTTTATATAAATTTATTTTAGGTATAAAATTATGAAATATTTTTTTTTAAATGATTGACACAATTACTTATGATTAAGATTATTGTTTGTAGCAACTATAATTTTTTAGAACTGATTAGATAAATTATGTTTAAACGTGCATAGATCATTTAAATGTAGAGAGTTGTTTAGGGGCAAGCAACTATGTTTGCAAAAAACATATTATTTAAGCATAAGTTATTTACTGCAAGTTTATTTTTGTAGAACTAATTGAATTCAATCTATTAGTGATAAAATAATTTTTTTGGAAACGATAAAGATCATTTAAAAACTAGGGAGTTGTTGAGAGACAACTAACTAGTTTGCAGCAAACATAGTATGTTTACTGTAAGCATAACTTATTTACCGAATGTATATATTAGATTTACGTATAAAACTTAGTAATAAACTATTAATTTTAACAACATTATTATATTACTAAAGTATAAAGAATGCAAATAATTATATTTACTCCAAACATAATATGATGTTGTCATTAAATATTTGCGGCAAACATATTTTAGATTTTGGTTTTAAAAAATTTAATATTTTATTATTCACATTTATATATTTTAAAAACATAATGAAAGCTTTTAACTTGATTATTAATTTTTTTTTTAATATAAAGATCTATTTTCATGGCGCATCTTATACTCTACGTCAGACCTTATATATCCCACACTAGCCTATAACAAGACACATTCCATAAAATAAAAAAAGTACAAAAAAGCTATAGCATTAAATGAAACCGAAAACAAAAATTCTTTTAAATACCGCTTGGAGGGCCAATTTTGTGGCTCAGCCACAAAGAATGTCGTTGTGCGGTTGATAAGGAATCATTCTGATGCGATTGCTACAACAAAAATATCTACAACAACAGCAAAATACCGTGACAACAACAAGGATTCTGCTTATGTCTGTGTGATTGTGTGCAGATATATGTAAAGGATAATGGTTTCAGTTGCCAACAACAAAACGACATTTAGTACAACAACAAAGAAAAATATCAAGTAAAATGAAACCTGAAACAGAATTCTGAAATTATATATAGTTGATATACTCCTCTAAGATTTTTAATTTAATTTTATTTCTAGACCGTTGACAAAGAATTCTTTTCTCTTGACAGCCGCTTAAAATTTGCAATGTTGTCGCATGGTCCTTAGTATCCTGTGGGCATATAGAACAAAGTTGAATTCTAACAAAACAGCTGTTTAATTTCACAGCTATAACATGCGCCTATTTAACAATGTCCAAAGGCCACCACCACCACCACCAGCAGCATCACAATGGATGATAACCTAACAGATGCTTCTAATTCATGTGTTTAGAGCCTAGATACATTTTGAGCAAATTCGCTACATGTGGTCAATTTATATCAAAAGTATATTTGCAGCCTATTCTTTGCTACGTCTTTGCGACCAAACAATGAACTTTGCTTTTGTGTCTAATGGTTTTGATGGTGCTGCTGTCACATCTTTTGTTATTTCGCCTATGCCTCGAAGACATGGAGGCTCGCAGAAAGGAGCCGCAAAGAAAACCCACTTATTTGTGGCATAAATTAATTTACCCACATGTTAGAAAGAAAATGTCACAGCAATGTCGTGTCGACCGAACATCGTGTGACCTTTTGTATTTCATTAGTTGGCAATTAATCAAAACAATCTAAATAATTTGATCATATTATGATAAATTAATGAAAAATAAAATGTGATTTTCGGTACATATCAAAATGAAATGCAATATAAGAATTAGTTTGAGGCATTTAAGAACTTTTATTTCTTGAAAATTATCATTTTAAGTAGATTTCATTTAATCTATATTTCGATGACGTTTTAAACGTTTAAATTGTTGTGAGAAATGGATATAAATATGTGATTCATATTAAGTAGAATTTCGTATTTAGTTTGAGGCATCTAAGGGTGATGTTTAATACATTTTTTCATTTTAACTAAATATCATTTTCTACATTTTAGACACATTTTAAATTTCTAAGGAACATCTTCTATTCGGGATGATTTTTTAGCATTTCGGATCTAATAATAAATAGAAAAATAATTAATGGTTACACAGAGCATAGTCCATGCTATCGATCAAAATTATTAAATTTTTTTATCGGTTCTAATTTTTAAAACTATGTCCTATTAACCAATTTTCGTAAAAAAAAGTTAAATTTTATAAAAGTTTAAAATATTTGTACTTATTTATATAAATTATTGAAAAATATCAGTTTTAAGCAGAATTGTTTTGAAGAATATTACGTAATAGGACATTTTATTTGAATAATAGGATTATTTTATTTGAAAATTTTATTACAGAAAATAGTACCAAAATTATAATAACAGGGCATATTTCCAAAAGTAGAGTATATTGAAAAATTAGTTATTTTGATCATTATTTTAGGACTCTTGATAACCCTAAATAATTTTCATAATTATTATTAGATCCTAAATGCTAAACGAATAATTGAACAAAAAATCAAAAAATTACAAATTTTTCAAGTTCATATCCAAATATCTTAAAAACATATAAAAATATCCCAGCAGAAAATTGCCTCATTGACGACAAGGTCATCAATGATAAATCGAGGACATTATAATAATAATAATAATAATAATAATAGTTTGGCGCTACAGTCCTGTATAGAACTTCGGACGAGCTCTCTCACCATTTTGAGCTGTGCGTGTTATATTTGTACTCAAAGTGGTGGGACCTACAGTTTATTGCCGAATCCGAACGGCGGGTGAGAGCTTTTTCATAGGCAATGGTTTTACTCTCGTAGGTTTGCCATTTACTGACGAGAGGTATAGAAAATGTTTCTATGAAAAGATGTTGTTAGCCCCAGTCCAGGCTTGAACCGGGGACCTATCGGCTCGCAGTCCAACGCACTAACCACTGAGCTACCATTAGATATTAATATAAAAAAAAAATACAGTTTTTTAGAACAACTAATTTTCAACAGTAGGGGAACATGTGCAAAATGGGACATGGGGTAATGTGGGAAATTTTGATTTTTCATCATGTTTTACACTTAGAAAAATAAAAACAATTGTCAAGTGCTTCTTAATATGGCATACACTTTTTCATCCATGGTTATAATCAAATTAATACCTTTATAAGGACTGCGTCGTATAAAATTGTCCGCTACAAAAATGAAAAAATCTAGAAATCTAGTAATCGAATTTTTATAGAATAAAATATTTTATTTTGCATATTATTTTTAGATTTAAAAAAAAAATATAAAAAACCAGAAATTAATATTGATTAATAAAAAGTTTTAATTTTTCCGGAACCCCTTCCATTAATGTTGTAATGGTAGTAGTCCGACACCCTCACAGCTGCTGAAGACCACTTTCGTTTAAAGTCTTGAAGGTCTTTGGCCACTTTTTTTGTTGTCTTCATCTCCCTTTTTACTAAAGCCCAGTATCTCTCAATCGGCCTGAGTTCTGGACAGTTTTGTGGATTGGCTTCTCTAGGCACCAAAATCACTGCATTTTGTTGGATCCACTCTAAGGCCGTTTTGCTGTAGTGACATGAAGCGAGGTCAGGCCAAACAAATGTAGACACTTCATGTTGGCGGAAAAATTGAAGCAATCTCTTTTGCAAGCATTCCTTCACATATATTTCTCTATTAATTGTACCCGATGTCACGAATGAGCTGCTCCTTTTTCTACAACTGCAAATTGCCTGCCAAACAAGGAATTTCTTTGGGAATTTTGTTATTTTTTTTTTATATGAATTTTTCAGCGACATTTCCACGAGAATCGGCTGTATAAAATTCCTGCCCAGGTAGCTGAGAAAAGTCCGTTAAAACATAAGTCGAATTTTTAAAAAAAAATCTTGGTTCAGCTTTTTAGCTCGTTGTTTTGCGGTTTCATTCTTGACGGCATTTCTATCCGGAACTTTTTGGACCTCGTACGTCTTCAGCCCAGCTTCTTTCTTAGTCCTGCGCACGAAAGATTCTGAGCAATCCGCCTTTCTCGCCAATTTCCTTCCGGATATGCTTGGATCTTTCTTTAAAATATTCACAACCTTCTTCGACTTTTCACGATCATGTGGGCCTTTTTTTTACCAGAACCTTTCTTCCGATCATTACTCAGGTCTTCCTTAAAGCGGTTGATAACGCGAGAAATGGTCTTAGGGTTAGCCGCTACCTCCTTGGCAATTTTTTTAAAAGACCAACTAGGTTGTTTTTGAAAAATTTGAATTATATTTTCTCGCACTTCCACTTCGTTTGCCATTTTCGCGTTAAATAAATTTTGCATTGACTATAATAGCACATTATGGGAAGATATGTAAAGGACAATTTTATTCGTTGCAGTCCTTATTGTATTTCGAGAACAAGTGAACAAATGTGTTTGAAAGTTATTTTTAAGAGTGCTGTTGTTTTCTATCATTTTTGTCGTTTTTAATTAGGAACGTTTTTTTTTAAATGATCGGATGTTGTATATTTTTTGATATACAAACGGGTTTCGCAAATAATTTACCATTGCTTAAATGGTGCTAAGTTATATTCAAATTTCGATATTGGGATAAAGTGGGAAACATGTTCTGGGGTTAAGTGGGAAACGTAATTTAAGCAATATTTGTTGTATTTTTAGTGAACATATTGTGTTATATAAATTATTTAATTGGCTTAGCGAAAAAAAAAACTTCAATCGTGGCCACACACCAATGAAAAGCAACATTTTGACTTCACCTTAGATAAATTTTAATTGCAGAGTAAAGCCGAGGAGCGTACCCTTAACAGGAGCAAAAGGAATACAACGGTAAATTTTCTTCAACTTCATTAAAAGGAAATTTTGCATGAACATAATGCCGAATAAACTATATTCGGCATTATTTTTGTATTCAGTGAATTGCAACATCTGCAAAACGCCTGTATACTTGAAATGTACGAACTTGACGACCAACAACTACACCTGTGTCTAGAATATTCTGACTGTGAGTAAATGCACAATTATTTCGTATTTTCTTAACATAAGATGTAACATTTTTTCTACTTATGTTTTCTTACATTGCCATTCTTTTGTATTACTTTATTTTTTGTTTTTATCTAAAATATTTTTGCCTTGTTTATGAAAAAAACAAAACATGAAAAATATAGACTAAAATAGCGTTCTGGTAAAAGTTTTGCAGGTTCCCACTTTACCCCAACATTTTTCAACAAGTCCGAAATTCAGTTTTTTTTGAAAAAACGTTCAAAAATCAATTAAAAGGCATAAAAATCGTTTTATATTAAATGACTGGTTTGTGACATAACTTTCATTAACCAGTCTATGGAATAGACCCTTTAAAATAATTTAATAAATTATTTAAATGTACTTTTTTTTTTTGGAGGAAATTCAAAACGTGTGCCACTTTACCCCAGGCTCCCCTATTTTTTATTCTAAGTATTCTGTAAAAATTGTTTAAAAATACGATTGCAATTTTCTTGAAAACGTAACGTAATTGGAAAAATTATATCGTCACTGTCATGCCAAAGAGGCGAATGTGCATTTTTAAAAATGTTGGGAAATCAAATTTTAATGTTTGAAGTGCTTTAAAAATTAGAAAAATTTATATTTTCTTTAATTTTTTCTGTTATTTTAGTTTATTCGTCAATTGTTATAATGTATATAAAATGTCTTTAGATTTGGACAATCTACTGAATTATAAATACGGATTTTGTGAGGCTATATATTGATCAAAACGAAAATATTTTTGTTTTTTATAATATAACTTTTTATTGGCGCAAGATAAAATAGTAATGTAGAGGCATTAATTGTTTGTTTTTAAAGCACCTATCGATCTGCATCATTATTTAAAAATATTTTGTCAAATAGTAATTTGCCATTTGTTATTTGCAGGAAAAAATGTTTGGCAAAATATTTTAAAATAATGATGCAGTTTGATAGGTGCTTTAAAAACAAACAATTAATACCTGAACACGACTATTATATCTTGCACCAATAAAAAATTATAGCAAAAAAACGAAGAAATTGGAAAAATTGAAAATCTTGTCATGCCAAAAGGGCGAATCTTTTCATTTTTTGCTATAACTCTTTAATGGTACAAGATAAAATATGATGTTGAGGCATTTTTTGCTTGTTTTTAAAGCACCTATCGATCTGCATCATTAATTAAAAATATTTTGTCAAACATTAATTTGCCATTTGTTATTTGCAGGAAAAATGTTTGGCAAAATATTTTTAAATAGTGATCGATAGGTGCTTTGAAAACAAATAATAAATGCCTTTACACCACTATTTTATCTTATGCCAATAAAAAGTTATGGTGAAAAAATGAAAAGATTCGCCCTTTTGGCATGACAAGATTTTCAATTTTTCAAATTCGTCCTTTTGGTTTCGTCTTTTGTGGCTAAAAATACCCAATAAAATGACACGCGATTTTGGCACAGCATACTTGAGGATAAACTACATTCAAAAATGTAAAAAAACGCAAATGTTAAAAATTGCACATTCGTCCCTTTGGCATGATAGTGACGATATAGAATTGATATATGTGGTGTCCATCTCTAGAACAAATTATACTAGTTTCATGATAGGAAAAATATCATTTAATATTTCCTTGTCATAACTCCACCAGTTACATTAAGAACATAATCTGACCATGAACATGGCTACCTTAATATGGTAAATTTCTACTGGAATAGGAAAAATAGTGTTGTTTTTTTATTATAATTCAAATTTTTAGGTATTTAGTTTTAAATTCTTGTGTGAGTAAAATAATTCTGTGGTATACTAAAACATTTTGGTTAAAAATGTTAAAAACGAAAATAACTGAAATCGAAAATGTTGTTCATTTGGTTTTCAATCTATGATTGTACAGTTTGAATACGTTATAAATATTAAAAATATCACTTACCGAATATCTTTCAATGGTTTTCGATTAACCTGTAAACAAAGAAATTTATTCTAAATTAATAAAGGCAAAAATATATTTGTTTCAAATGAATATTATTTTAAAAAACAATGGCATAGTTATTAAGAATAACTTACAGCATTATAATACCATGCTTTTTAAAGTAATTTATAAAATCAATAATGTATGTGTGTGTGATAAACAAATTGTACAACTAATATAGTTGCTCTAAACATAAAACTTATTTATGTGAAATCACATCATAATTTTCAACTTTGAAACGATCAGTCATTTTTTTCGCTTTCTTTTATAAGTAAATAATAAGTTGTTACAAAGAGTTGTTACAGCTTTTCAAGTTATTTTATTGTGCATGAAATGATTTGCATATTATTTAGTAATCGAAACAAGTGTGATTTTGTGTGTACTGTAATTATGTTTGTGCCAACCAAGTAATATATTTAATATAGTTGCTGCAATAATAATATCATCTATACAATACAATTGAAGTCAAACAACAGCATGATTTAACTTAAGTGAATAGTCAGTATTATTCTTCTCATAACTTTAACGCTTCAAACAGTCAAAGCTCAATTTATAAATCATTATCACAATCATTAAATGTTTATCTTAAACATACTTTAGAACATCATGCTTGGATAGAAAAAATAACTGTTGTGTCCAATATGATTGGTTGAAACATCGTTATTAATTTTCAAAATGCAATTATACCACAATAAAGTAATACGATTACTTTGAGACTACATAACATTGTTCTTGACACATACAATAACCTATGCATAATCTACATAATGTTGTTAGCAATGTTACGTATATTTCGCAAGACGTACACCTATCTATTCTATCAATATGTACACTATATAAACCACACATTTAACTGCCAGCCCATCAAAAGATGCATTTGGAACCAAGAAGGGACTATCGCATGCTACTCCTTTCGTGTCACGACCCACTATCATATTACAGCAAATGGCATGCAAACAGCTGCAATATCAAGAACGTGTACATGGCATAGAGAATCCTTGCTATGCATTCCTTGGGAACAACAACCATCGACGACAACTACAACGCACGAGTTGACGACGACGACAACAACAACAACAAGAATAGAGCAACGACAACGTCAACTACAAGAGTCCTCAGGTCCTGCGGAAGCCCTCCAGATGTGAAGAAGTCGAGTCGAAAGAAGTTTTGCTTTTGCTGTTGATATTTTCGAAAATGTGCAAACGCATTTGCGTTTATTGCATTTGTAAATTATTCGCACAAGGATATTAAATGCAAATTGTAAAATAGACGAACAACAACATGAATAATAACAACAAAAACAACAATGTTTCGTTGACGACAATAACAAATGCAACGCCAACGCATACGCATACGTATGCGGAAAAGTCAATACAAAGAATACTTCAACATGAAGTGGGACGAAATCAATGTTCTATTTGACAAAAAAAATTATTGTATTTATTGAAATTATTAAAATAAAGAAATTTATGTAAGAAACAATGATACAAATGCTTGCCACAATCATTCACGTGGTTCCCACAATCAAGTGAGGCTGATAATTGGAACAGCTTAGTATTTTGAAGATAATTATTTTTTTTTCAAAATCATTAAATTGAGAAGTCATTAATCACTAAAATTCCAGAAATAATGTTTAATTGTTGGTAATCATTACGAACAATTATAAGAATTAAAAAAACCAGTGTCTTCACAACCATGTTGTAAGCGTTGAAATGTTTTGAATCCTATTAAGTTATTTTTGCATTATAAACATTTTTTTGATTAATATAACATGAAGTTTTATAGAAGCATTCATTTTTCATAATTTTAGATATAATTTTAAAATAAGTGCAAATATTTAAAAAATAATCACATATCAATTATCACAGGACAAAATATGTTTTGCAGCAAACGTATTATGTTACTTGAGACTTATATGAATTTCCTGATTTTTAGAAAAAAATGTTTATATGTTTATAACATAAGTCCTACAATTAATACGAAACATTTATAAAGTTTTTGAAATAAAAATAATAGAATCATAGTAATACTATTTATGATCGCAATCATATTATGTTTGCAAATTTAGTTGTTATCTGCGTGTAACATTACATTCATATCGTTGCTGATACTGCAAAACTGACTAACTGTATGTGAAAATTACGCTTAATATTGTTTTATAATCGTGATTTTAATGATATGTTGATCGGATAAATTAGAAAAATGCCATTATTAGTTATGACATACTTAATTTTGTATGAAGTAAGTGCAGAATTGAGACTGAAAATAGTTTTGTTTATTCTGTAAAATTCATTTTATATTCTTATTGTTACAATTAACTTGGTATGCAAATAGTATTATTTGAATTAAATACGGTAAATATTGAATAATTTAAATTTTTTACAATTGTAGTTATCATAAAATACCCATAAATTAATCTCATAGTTATCTCAAACATTAAATAGCATTTAAACATTTTTAAAATCCAGTTATATGTTGCGGACAACCAATTTTGCTTTTAGCAATCGTATTATGATTTATTCGCTTATAATTTATATCCTATTTACATATATTATTATTTTCAATACTATTAAAATGTATATTCTAACTAAAACATAATCGTTTGTTACCACTGTGCATCATTGCAATAAGAACAACAACAATATGCAATATGCCACAATAATAGCAACAACAACAACAACTATAACGACAAGTAGTAAATGTGCGAATTCAAATACAAATTCAAATATAAACTGACAATGCAAAGGAATTTAGCAAAATTATTCACAACTTTTAGCCAAGTTTACAACATTGGCGTCAATGACTTGTTGTTATGTTTGAAGAGACTAACTGTTGGTATGTCTGACTGTCTTTCTGTATATCTTCTATTGGCATGTATTGGCTGGAAAGGTACACTCTTAAAAGTTAAATTCAATTTATTTTTAAGAGTTTAACCTTTTGCTAAATTTAATACTTATACGATTTATAGAAAATCAACAATTTTATAATTAAGAAATTAAGAGTATTAAAGATTAGTTTCTTGTAAAAAATATATACGTTTATGGGAACTGAAATAAAATGGATTTGTGACATATATAATGTTTTGCTATTTTTAAAGTTTTTCATAAATAGAATAATTTTCTACAATTTTTATCGTGGCACCTCCCATATTACTTAAACTTTTAAAATGATATAACTCGGCTCTACTCCAACTAAGATGATGAATCAAAGACCTCTAATACAAAAACAAAATATAAAAAAGCTAAAACAGAATAAAAAAATTGAATAGAAGACAAAAGCACAAAAACAAAACCAAGGCAAATGCACAAAAACGTAAAAATAAAACCAAAACCAAAAAAAAAAAAACAAACCAAAAACAAAAGCAGTGATGAACAAAAACAAATATACAAAATCAAAAGCAAAAAACGAAAACACGTAAACTACTACAAAATCAAAAACACAAAAAAAGCGAAAACAATGCAAATTCAAAAACACAAAAGCAAAAACAAAAACACAAACAAAAATAAAAGCAAAAACAGAAACAAAAGCAAAAATAAAAATAAAACGCAAAAACTAAAACTTCAAAATCAAACCTAAACGAAAAAAAAAGCAAAAATAAAAACAAACATTCAAGCAAAAACAGAAACAAAAGCAAAAAACAACAATGCAAAAAATAAGAACAAAAACAACAAAAGAAAAAAACAAAAGCAAAGACATAGTCACAAAAAAATGCAAAATAGAAAAACAAAAAAAAATAACAACAAAATCAAATGCAAAAATATTCAAAAATCAAATCAAAGACACACAATCAAAAGAAAAAAGACGCCAAAAACAAGTAGAATAAATAAAAAAAGCAATTTCTTAGAAAACTGACAACAAAATCAAACGAAAAAGTAAAAACACAAATCAAAAATAAAATTTAAACGCAAAAAACTAAATCTTCAAAATCAAACCCAAAAAGAAAAGAAAAGCAAAAAATAAAAAATTGTAAAAATTTGCTTTATTTCGATTAAGATAAACTGTTCCTTTAAATATATTTTTGTCTATATTTCATATTTATTTTATTTCACTTTTTTCGATTTTCGTATATGGGCCATTCCACACCAAATCGACCAAAAAAAGTCAAATTTGAGATTTTACCTTTTAGATCTTAATGAACTTTTGGAAACTGATAAAGGGTATCGAAACATGCACTAAACAATTTTTTTTTATTTTTTCCGACCACTACTTCCAGAGATACAGTGGCTCAAATTTGGATAAAAAGTGCCAAAAATCACTTTTGTACTGTTGTTCATATTTAAATATCTCTTGAACTAGATGTGCTAGAAACTCCGTTAATGGCTCGTTTTTTAGCTCATAGAACAAGCTTTTAGAAAAATTAAGTTGTAATTTTCAAACGGTAACATGTGGCCAGTGGTCATTATCCTTGCACTTCAAAATTGATGTCCTTAAAAAGCACCCTTTTTAAAATTCTGAAAAAAATCCTAAGTTTTCGTCAATTTATTGTAAATGTTCATACAAAATTTCAAGATGGTATTTTGATGGCATCATATTTTAAAAAATTATTTTCTAAATTTTATCAATATTTTTTGTATTAAAAAAAATATATTTTTTTCAAAAGTAAAATTTGCAATAGTTTTTCAATGTATTTGTAACTCTAATTTCGAAAATGGCGTCAGTTTCATCAAATTATCTCTAGTTTTTGAAATATATACCATTTTACGAAAATCGTAAAAACTATATGCCAAAATCAATATCTCAAAAACTAGATTGAATATGATAAAACTGACTTCATTTTAGAAATCAGAGTTACATATGTATTCAGGTATTATTACAACTTTTAGTGTAGAAAAAAAAATTTTTTTCTATCCAAAAAAAAAAAAAAAATTTAGAAAATTATTTTTTAAAATATGATGCAATCAAAATACCAACTTGAAATTTTGCATGAACATTAACAACAAATTGACGAAAATTTTGAATTTTTTTCAGAATTTTAAAAAGGGTCGTTTTTAAGGACCACAATTTTGAAGTGCAAGGATAATGACCACGGACCACATGCTTGTTCTATTAGCTTAAAAACGAGCCATTAACGGAGTTACTAGCATTTCTAGTTCAAGAGATATTTAAATATGAACAACAGTACAAAAGTGATTTTTGGCACTTTTTCCCAAATTTGAGCCACTGTATCTCTGGAAGTAGTGGTCGGAAAAAATAAAAAAGAAATTGTTTAGTGCATGTCTTGATACCCTTTATCAGTTGCCAATTGAAATCGAAGAAGGTGAGTTCCAACCGCTGGTTGATTTGGTGTGGAATGGCCCATATATAATATTTGATTTGAGCAAAATAACACAGAAAACCCAGATGCGCAGGCCGGATACAAAATATTATATATTAAATAAAAAATTATATAATAAGACATCTTTATTTAAATTTATAAAATAACTACTATAAAGACTACATTAAAAATAAATACAAATGTATTTTAAACAAATACAAATGTATGATTTACATCCAAAAGCAAATTCATTTGTATTTACTACATTGATGTATTTGCTTTTGTAAAAAATGCGGAAAAAACACATACTGGAATTATGTACTAAGTAGACATAAATTTCTAATAGTGTAGTAAAATTAAATTAAATAATTACATATGCACATAATACTTATTTCAATTTTAGTACATACATTTTTTCGTTGTAGTACACTCAGGGAAAAACATTGTAAAATCAAGCAACAACAACCTTAAATCAAGCAAAAGCCGTCATGAAAGTCGAGTAAGGTTGATATTTTTTAATTCACCAACGAACAACGTTGATTTAAGATTGAAATGAGAACGCGTTGCATTTTTAATTTTTTTTAAAGTTGATATAATCTTAAATCAAAGTTGGTGCAATCTTGATATTATATTGCTGCAACTTAAACTTGGAAATGCATTTTTAATTTAAAGTTGTAATTTTTAATTCGATGTATTTCAACCTAGTATTAAAATTTTGCATTGTTAAAACATGGTTGTATGATCAAAAGTTGAAAATTTTAAAAACAACTATGACTGTGCTTGATTTTAAAATGTGTTTTTCCTCTGAGTGTAAAAAAATGTTATTCGAAACTATTCATTATTTTTCAAAACAATTATCGTCTACTTTTCAAAAATTTTTAACATATATTCAATTAAAGTCAAATTTTTTTAAACAGACCATTATAAGGAAATTCTTAAAACATTTTAAATTGAAATATAAATATTCGCATTGTGCCAATTAGCAAAACTATTACGAAAATGCAGCAATACTTTTTTAACAAACAACCTCGAACACATTTCCTTTAAAGAGTATGATACATTGTAACATGTATTCTAAAAATTTTAATATTAATATGCTTTAAATTGAATTTTGTAGTTCATGTAGGAGGCAACTAAAAACGTTGCCATCAGCACTACATATTTCCAATGTTGTCTCTTGTCGAATAAACCAACGTTTCACAACAATATTTTGCACTACATGTTTGTACTGGTTATTGTCATTATTTTTGATGTAGTTTTTGTTGTTATTATGTTTGGACTAGTTATTGTTGTTATGCTTGTTATCGTTGTTAATAATGTGCCAAACGGAAATGTTTTCAAATGCGTAAATGCATTTAGAAGTAACTCCTTGTTTGTCTCTTTCACTCTCAAATGGTCAATATCTCTTTCTCTCTCTCACACACACACATTCTCATCTAGATGTTTTTGTATTTACAGCATGGTTTTGTGTTATAACGGTTTATTTGGCAGTGTTGCCAATGCAAACATGTTAATGGCTAAACGATTAGTACTTTCATGGGTGTCGGACTTTTTGTTTGGGAATTTTTAATCTGTGCTAAGAGTTTTCCATTTTTTATTTACAATATTTAAGAATTATACTATATTTTAGTTGAATATCATAATTTATAAGCGACATTTCACACAAAATATATAACAAAAATGTGATAAATAAGATTTTACCTGTCATTATTAATGGTAAACATAATTTTTATAGTAACAAAAATATATTTACAATATTTTGAGAACATTTTCAAATAAATAAATCAGATGTATATGAATTATTTTACAAACTACGAATTTGTTACTAACTAATTATATTACAAATGTTATGTTAGAACAAATTTCATATCATATCGTGATGTTCCTGCTGACAATTACAGTGGAATTTGTAAATCTACTTATTACGTAACTGCATTTCTACACCTTCCACAACGTAATAAGCAACACGTAAGTGCCGCAACTACGGCAGTGCTGCCGTTGTTTCGATGCGGCTCAATCAAACTACATTTTAAAATTATTTATGCTCCAATTTGCGCCCTGCTAAAAAGCCGCATTTCGCTAACAGTTCTCGAACAAGTCTAACAAGATGATTACACGCCAAAATGAGCCGCAAGCAAGACACAAATCATGGCCCACTCGCAGAATAAAATCTAGAAGCATGAACAAAAATACGAAAAAAAAAATCCACGTTATGTTGAAGTGGTACTGATGAAAAATAGTAGTAGAAGAAGTAGAAAAAGAAATGATTATGCCGCAGCAACACTTGACGTAATCTGGCAACACTCTTCAATGATCTTGTGCGCTGCACAAATTACAGCATCAACAATAACAAAATGACCGTGAATTTGCTAAAAAGAATGAAAAGCAAAAAACTAGAAACTAACTAAAAAAAAAATGAAAAATACTTGAGGTCAAACTGGAGGAAAATTGATGTAACGGTATAATTTGAAGCTTGGCCCACAGTGAACTGCATCGTCTCAGTCGACTAAATAGACAAAAATTCCTCTTTTTTTTGTTTCAAATCAATCTTTATATTCAGGGCACAACTGAAGTAATAAATAGTTTTGCAAGGGTTCTAAAAGAGTTATACAAAACGAATAAACTATTTAACAATGGTTATGGAAATATATCAGAAATGTTTTAAAGCGAAACAAATGTGTCCGTAAAAGCATCTTAGTTAAAAAAAAGAGTTGATGATCTAGCACTTGGTTCTACAATGGTTATAGTACAGATTTAGTATACAGTGGTGTTCAATTAAATATGAGCACTGGGAAATATGCGGTAGCTCAGTGGTTAGTGCGTTGGACTGCGAGCCGAAAGGTCCCCGGTTCAAGCCTGAACTGGGGCTAACAATGTTTCATAGAAACATTTTTCTATACCGCGCTACATCTCGGCAGTAAATGGCAAACCTACGAGAATAAAACATTGCCTATGAAAAGCTCTCACCCTCCGTTCGAATTCGGCAATAAACTGTAGGTCCCACCGCTTTGAGTACAAATATAACACGCACAGCTCAATTTTTTTCTTTTACTTTACTTTATTTTCTGTTACTTTATATAAAATAAAATATATTATTTCTGTTCTTTTATTTTATTTTATTTTCATTTCCGTTCTTTTATTTTATTTTCTGTACTTTTATTTTCTTTTATTTTCTTTTCTGTTCTTTTCTTTTCTGTTCTTTTCTTTTCTTTTCGTTTGTTTTATTTTATTTTATTTTGTTTTTTGTTTCATATTGTTTCATTTAATTTAATTTTCTTTTTTTTTTGTTTTTTTCTTTTATTTTCTTTGCTTCTTTTCTTTTCCTTTCTTTTCCTTTCTTTTCCTTTCTTTTCCTTTCTTTTCCTTTCTTTTCCGTTCTTTTCCTTTCTTTTCCTTTCTTTTCCGTTCTTTTCCTTTCTTTTCTTTTCCATTATTTTCCTTTCTTTTCTTTTCATTTCATTTCATTTCATTTCATTTCATTTCTTTTCTTTTCTTTTCTTTTCTTTTCTTTTCTTTTCTTTTCTTTTCTTTTCTTTTCTTTTCTTTTCTTTTCTTTTCTTTTCTTTTCTTTTCTTTTCTTTTCTTTTCTTTTCTTTTCTTTTCTTTTCTTTTTTTTTCTTTTCTTTTTTTTTCTTTTCTTTTCTTTTCTTTTCTTTTCGTTTGTTTTATTTTATTTTATTTTGTTTTTTTGTTTCATATTGTTTCATTTAATTTAATTTTCTTTTTTTTTTGTTTTTTCTTTTATTTTCTTTGCTCTTTTCCTTTCTTTTCCTTTATTTTCCTTTCTTTTCCTTTCTTTTCCTTTTTTTCCTTTCCTTTCCTTTCTTTTCCTTTCCTTTCTTTTCCTTTCTTCTCTTTTCCTTTCTTTTCCTTTCTTTGCCGTTCTTTTCCTTTCTTTTTTTTCCATTATTTTCCTTTCTTTTCTTTTCTTTTCTTTTCTTTTCTTTTCTTTTATTTTCTTTTCTTTTCTTTTCTTTTCTTTTCTTTTCTTTTCTTTTCTTTTCTTTTCTTTTCTTTTCTTTTCTTTTCTTTTCTTTTCTTTTCTTTTCTTTTCTTTTCTTTTCTTTTCTTTTCTTTTCTTTTCTTTTCTTTTCTTTTCTTTTCTTTTCTTTTCTTTTCTTTTCTTTTCTTTTCCTTTCTTTTCCTCTCTTTTCTTTTCCTTTCTTTTCCTTTCTTTTTTTTTCTTTTTTTTTCTTTTACTTTCTTTTCTTCTTTTTTCTTTTGTTTTAATTTATTTTGTTTTTTTTTGTTTCATTTAATTTAATTTTGTTTTTCGGTTCTGTTCTTTTCTTTTCTTTTCTCTTCTTTTCTTTTATTTTCTTTTATTTTCTTTTATTTTATTTTCATTTCTTTTATTTTTATAATTTATTTATTATTTTTTAATTTTTATTTATTTCATTTTCTTTTATTTTATTTTATTTTACTTTCTTTTATTTTTTTTATTTTATTTTATTTCATGTTATTTTTTCTTTTTTTTTCTTTTCTTTTCTTTTATTGTCTTTTCTTTTATTTTATATATTTTTTGACTTTCTGGAAATACTCCCTAATAAATAATGATTTTTATTTTTTTTTACATTCGCGAATGTATTGTAAATGTTTAAGACTCGCTGAAGTTAATTTCAAGTTTTGGATGATTTTTTTTTATTACCTAACTTTGTTTTTCTTCTTGCTCAAAGCATTTGCTGCTGATCATTTACACCAACAGCGATAATTTCTTTTGATTTATTCGTGAAAAAGTAGAAAAACAGCATCATGACTAATTTGCAAAACATTTGTTTCTTTCTTTGCTTCTTTGAGCCGAACTATAACTTTTTGTTTTAAATTTTTCACCGTTATTATGATATCTTAAAATATCTACACACAGAAAAATATGTTAATAAATAAAGCAGCAGTTTTGTCTAGATAAAGTTTTATTCCTTTTTAGCTTCTCTGCCATTTCGCGAATCGTAGTAAATTTTGACTAATGCCAAAAATTGACTTATTTCAAATTTTCCCTTTTTTTATTTAAAAATATGATGAATTATTATTTTAATACACTAATAAAAAAACAAATATGCGATGAAAAATATATAGATTTCTTAGAAAAAAAGAACTGTACAAAACTAATCACACAATTTCCGCATAAATACATATCCTTCTAAATGGTGTGAGATTTATGCGTATTTCTTTAGCAGTTCTCGTAGCCAAATCACTCACGACTGTGATGCATTTAAAATTGACGTTGATAAAGTAATGTGGCCTTTTGATCGTGCTCGGTCGTCTCTGATCTGTGATGATCATGCTCCTCTATGAGGCACCACATTATAGTAAAAACTGCTGTAAATAATAAAGATGAAGTTGTAGTAGTAGATGGTGCGCAGTTGGTTGGTAGAGAATGAAGATGAATTCATTGCATAATTCAAGACAATTTACGGCTTGAGGTAGAATTTCACGAGCAATTTGTTAGAATTTAAAAATGATTATGATCGTACATTAAGATGCTATTTTGAGTAGCTGATTAAAAGCAACACATGAGGAAGTGTATTGTATTTATTTTATAAAATAAATATATAATTTTTTTAAATACTTAAATTTGTAAGTCATGAATTGATCATGTTATATATATGCAAATGATTGTCACAATAATATATATGCTTGCCTAACATATATAAATGGTTCTGACAACAACTGCTCGAAATTGACTTGTTGTAATTTGTGTTTCTTTTTTATGTGGATTATTGCAGACAACATGTGAATTATTATTACAACACTGTTAATGATTATCATGAAAATTTCTATGATTGTAAATGCTTTAATCATTTTTATGATTCCGGAAAATGTTATAGTTTTATTTTTTGTTTTCGGTCATATAAATGTCTATATTTACTAAAAATTGTCTTAAACATTTAAATTGTCTTAGCAGTAAAACAGTAAAACTATTATTTAAATCAATCTATATACCAAACATCAATACAAATTCATTCGTATCAATCACAACCTTGCACTATTTTTAGTCAGGTCATCTTTGTCAGCCAGTTTTCAGAATTTTTGCATTACCAAAGCACTCTAATGCCTAAAGCAAACACACTTAGCTTTTTTGACCACACCAAACTATTATTTTTTGTGAGTTTAGATAACAATTCATCTTCCAGAAATGATTACAATTCATCTCACTCGATGTCAACTGCACATCAACAATAATAATATTATTCCCCTGTTACTTGCAACATCATTTGTACATAATAATATTATAGATGGCCTTGGTTTTAATAATTTGTATTTTAGTACACACAGATAACCTAACAAACACCCAGCAAATCTACTTAATACGCGTTGAAGTATATTTTGTCAGCACGTCTAAAACAGACAACAAAGACAACGTTGTCATTGAGTGGCGCCAACATTTGCACCAATACTATATGGGTAACGCATCAAACTCATTAGCAACGATCAATCTTCGATGTCCCCAAGAAGTGCGACGTCTCATTGACACGCGTTTGCTTTTTGTTGAGTGCCATAATATACTCTACAAAATAAAAATGACAAAATTTTGCGATACATCAATGGGGTTTTTTTATGTTTTATTTTTGTAGGAGTCATGCTACAATGTAAAACCTATTTATTGTTCATTGTACTGTTTTTCTTTTAAAAGTATTTTTTATTTTAGTTGTGAATTTTTTTTTTAATTTTTCTATTTATTATACAGGATGTTATTTGGTTAACGCACTTTTAAAATACTAAATTCAGCAATTTTTGTGAAAATATAAACTTAAAATAAAATTCACTTACTTATCACGTTGCATACTTCCGGGAGCAATTTTCAGTCATTTTCAAACTGTAGGATTCTGTGAGCAACATTCTCAAACTGTTATTTCTAACATCGAAAACTGTAAAAATTAAAACTCAACATCAAATATATTTTAAACTAGCTGGACCCGTGCACGACTCGTGCAAAGATTTTGTGAAATGCAAGGATATGGAGAAATTGTATTGATATAGTAAACAAAAAAAAAATTATTATCCGCTAAAACAGCTTTTCTCACAGACAATTCTTTCTCAGACTGTGCTTCCCCGTAGAATTTTCACAGTAAAAATCTTCTCCGTAAATTGTTCCCTATAATACGCTTTCCCGTAGAATTTTTCCCGTAGAATTCTTCCTGGATGAAATCTTCCCAGTGGAAGTCTTTCCCGTAGAATGCTTCCCCGTAGAGTTTTTCCCAGTAGTTTCGGTGTGGTAAATGTTGGTGTGATGAGTTTTAGTGTGGTGAATTTTATTGTGGTGAATTTTTGTGTGGTGATTTTTAGTGTGTTGAATTTAAATTTAGTGAATTTGTATGTACTAAATTTTAGTGTGGTGAGTTTCATTGTGGTGAGTTTCATTGTGGTGAGTTTTAGTATGGTGAGTTTTAGTGTAATGAATTTGAGTGTGGTGAGTTTTAGAGTGGTGAGTATTAGTGTGGTGAGTTTTAGTGTAGTGAATTTTAGTGTGGTGAGTTTTAGTGTGGTGAGATTTAGTGTGGTGAGTTTTATTGTGGTGAGTTTAAGTGTGGTGAATTTTAGTGTGGTGAGTTTTAGTGTGGTGAGTTTTAGTGTGGTGAATTTTAGTGTGGTGAATTTTTGTATTTGAGTTTTTTGTTTCATGTTTGTAGCTGCTGTAAGTGCCAAGTTATATCGTTTTGAAAGTTTAGGCTGTATCGGAAGTGCGACACCTCTTTGTCCAATCCCTTTAAAAATTTTAGGCAAATCGTATCAGTCGTTTAGACGGAGAAGCGGAACAAACAAACAAATAAATAAACAAACCAACAAAGAGATTTATTATATTAATAGGATTAATAGGATTACTAAGTATGAAATAAATCAATATATATTCTTACGTGGGATTTGTATAGTTCTAATTTGGTATATTAAAAATATATTTGATAAATTGATTCAAAAATAATGCTTGATTAGATGAAGTTTTTTCTCTTGTTTAAAATTGTTACTCCATATACCTTCTAATTCTTCGAGTATTTTTGAAGTTTTATCCTTCGTATAGGGTATATTTTAAATAATGAAATTTGAAAAAATTCAATTTATGCCTAAATCGTAAAACTTTGTATAGTTCTCATTTGGTTTATTCAAAATATATTAAATGGCAAGTTTATTTGTACCAATTGTAATTTTTCCAGACCACGTAAATACCCTGTAAATTATATATATTTTATTATACTTTTTTCACACGATACTTGACATCATAAAATTGATGAAGAAGAAGGTGTTTGTCGTCATCGCTGTCAGTGGTGTTTTTTCGCTCTGGGTGGTACTGTGCTCTGTGCTCACTCACAGTTTGATTTCCATTATGCAATTTAGCAGCCACTGCTGTTCTTGCACCATCTTCAACAATTTCTTACAAGGTTTCTTTTCTAGTTCGCAAAGGATTTATCTACGTTCCTTGAAAGTTTACATCATCTAATCTCAGTCGTCACCGCCGCCGCTTCTTGCATCAAAAGTTCGCTTCCCTCCCATTCATTTTGGCAACAGCCACACAGACTTGATCTCAGAAAATCAAGTGAAGATAAATGAATCCTGCTGAATCCTGTACAAGCAGTAGCAATATCAGCAGCAACAGCAGGCGGCCACAGCACCAAAGTTTGTGGTGTCAAAATCTATTTGCAAAATCTGTTTCTAGCACTACGTGGCTGCTGCTACTGTTTAACGAGAATCCTTCTTGAATCCTTCGTGTATGCTTGGTGAATACTGCTTGAATTGGGTGCTACTGCTGCTACTACTCTTTCTGCTCCATCAAGAGGCGACATAGAAAACTAATGATTCGAGTGGCTGTTGACTGTTCTGTCTAATTTACTTTGGCGATACTTTTGTCATGACGCACACAGCGGCGCTCGCCCAGAGCGTGTTTTAAGAAAGAAAGTGTCTGTGGTGTTTTTTGAAAAATCACATTTAAAAGTTTAAGAAAATATTGAATTGAAAGCAAGCACAGACTAAAGATTGATTTGTGGTAGCATATAACAATTTTAAAGAAATGTCTTTAAAATAATACAAATGTATTTTATTTACGTTAAAAACAAATGTATTTGTTTTTACTACAATTATGTATTTGTTTTCGTATGGAAAAAACTATATACAAAATTCTACTACATTTTGTATTGAAAATTAATACATTATGCATTATTTATACGCATTTTTATTGTTCTTTAAATTAATGCAGAATGTAATTAATTAAATAGAAATGTAGTAATTTATCTTCATATTTAATTTGTAGATAAATTACTACATTTCTAGTTATTTTAATAACATTCTGTAGTTATTTAAACGACAAGAATATTAGACTAGACAACCATTTTTTTAATTATCCACGATGTTAGTATGATTTTCCGATGGACTTCAAGATTCTAATCACTACCTCATACTCAGTTTTTTCAGATTGCCTCAAGTTTTTGAGTTATTCCGTAATATATATATATATATGGTAATTTTCGTGGTTTTCTACATATTTTGGACTTAAACTTTTTAGAAATTTGAGTTATCGATCCAATTTATTTCGTATTCTATTGAGAATACTGTAGCTAATTTTGAAATAAACTACATGAAATTAGGATATATCTGACCGAAGTTATGACCAGCCAAACTTTAAAAATATTGATTTTAATGTGTACCTATTATTTATTGCATACCATATTAAGTTTTCATAATTCAATAAAATTATGTATTATATGTGAAAATAGATCCATAATTCTATCCATAATTCTATATTACTTTGTATTTGCTCTTAAAGTCTTCTGATTAAATACATATCGCGGATAATATTTTTTTCTTTTTCTCAATAGAAATACTTAAAAAATTAAAAAATAAAAATGTGCTTTTAGGTTTCGTAGTTCATAGAATTTTTTACGCGCAATTTAATAAAAACAATAAATCATTCACTCTGCGTTCACTGCTCAGCAACATATCTACTCGGGGACAACTTGCAAAAATCAAATCAAGACAATTTTGCACATTACAGCCACCTCAAAAGAAAAACGAAATATTTTACTAAAGAAAAATTGATATACGAAATGTGTCCTGCACTCAGAGCGTCGTCATCAATCGTAAAAAAGAAAATATAAAATTAGAAAAAAAAAACAGAAATAGAAATAGAAAAAAACTAAATAAACTTTGTGTTGATTTTGCAACTAAGTGGAAAACTACGTTTATGTTTTACGTTAGTAAAGAGAATAGTTTAGCTATTTTTTTTTTCACCCTCCCCAACTGGCAAAGTAAATATTGAAATGCATTGGTTTTTCTTAAACAACCGCATATTTACACAATTCTGCTTTTGATCCAGCAACATTTGTAAAGCATAACTTTACCGCTTTTCTTCAGTTTGCAATGCTTTTATTTAATATTAATCAAGCTAAACCAGCGGTAGCAACACATTTCATTATAATCGCTTTCAATGGCATCATCATCACATTTCTCATCAACAGCATCAGTATCCCTTTGCAGCAGTATTTAGTGTAGTACTAATCTACCTACCTATGTACGTAATGAGTACATCAAATGAGTAAAATTAACAAAATGGAGTTGGAATTGGCGCTGAAGTTGTTTGGCTTCCAAACATAGTCTGTGGTCTATGCGGTACAACCGCAGCTCCCCCATGACTCCAGGTACTATATAGTACTTTTTTAGTACTATTCATTTTGGCCTTCAGGCGGTTTTCATTTAAATTTGTAAAGAGTTTTATTTGCATTAAGTAATTATAATATTTTTTGAGTGAGTATGAGTTTTTAGGTATGGGAAAATTGTGATTATAAAGTTGTAAAGCTGTAAAAAAATGTAAAATAAATATATTTAAAAAAAAAAAATCCATATAATGTATAAATATAGATCAATGGTTGGAATTTGATCATCAGTTTTAAAAAGTGTTTTTAATATAAACAAAATTAAACCTACCAAATTTAAGTGTTGACTCGTACACCTGAAAGATGAAACAAAAACATATTAAAAAAATGTATATTTATTTAATTATTTATTTTCAAAATTAAGTAAACTATGTTTGTAGCAAAGTTATTCATAAGTTATTCATTATTTATTCATAGGCTATTAATAAATTCTTAATAAGTTATGCATCAGTTATTCATAAGTTATTCAAAAGTTATTCATAAGATATTCATAAGTTATTCAAAAGTTATTCATAAGTTATTCATAATTAATTCATAAGTTATTCATAATCAATTCATAAGTTATTCGTAAGTAATTCATATGTTATTCATAAGTTTTTCATAAGTTATTCATAAGTTATTCATAAAATGTTCATAAGTTATTCATAATTTATTCATAAGTCATTCATAATCAATTCATAAGTTATTCGTAAGTTATTCATATGTTATTCAAAAGTTTTTCATAAGTTATTCATAAGTTATTCATAAGTAATTCATAAGTTATTCATAAGATGTTCATAAGTTATTTATAATTAATTCATAAGTTATTCATAATCAATTCATAAGTTATTCGTAAGTTATTCATATGTTATTCATAAGTTTTTCATAAGTTATTCATAAGTTATTCATAAGTAATTCATAAGTTATTCATAAGATGTTCATAAGTTATTTATAATTAATTCATAAGTTATTCATAATCAATTCATAAGTTATTCGTAAGTTATTCATATGTTATTCATAAGTTTTTCATAAGTTATTCATAAGTTATTCATAAGTAATTCATAAGTTATTCATAAGATGTTCATAAGTTATTTATAATTAATTCATAAGTTATTCATAATCAATTCATAAGTTATTCGTAAGTTATTCATATGTTATTCATAAGTTTTTCATAAGTTATTCATAAGTTATTCATAAGTAATTCATAAGTTATTCATAAGATGTTCATAAGTTATTCATAAGTAATTCATAAGTTATTCATAAGTTATTCATAAGTTATTCATAAGTTATTCATAAGTTATTCATAAGTTATTCATAAGTTAGTCATAAGTTTTTCATAAGTTATTCATAAGTTATTCATAAGTTTTTCATAAATTATTCATAAGTTATTCATAAGTTATTTATAAGTTATTCAGCAAGCTGAGTTGCCTTCAAACTATTGTATTTTTGAAAATAATTACCTTGTTACATTATTTATATTTATTGTTTTAAAGTATGTCATAAGAATAATTTTCCAAGTATTTTCAAAGGATTTTTGTCTATTAATTCAATTGATATTTGCTACAATTTTTAATAATTTTAAAAGATGTTTGTCCATATTTAAAAGACGTTTGTCTGAAAATACGATCTCAGTAAATTGATGTTCAGTGCTGTAATCCATGTGGTAAACTTTTTTTTTCTTGGTACGTGTCTTTCATAAAACATAATTAAAACAATCTATGATAACCTTGATTATAGTCTTTATTATTTTATTAATTAATTGATGGTTTATACTATACTGCAGACGTGAATTTAAATTATGTTAAAAAAATTGTAAACAAGTTTAGTAATTTTACTTCAACATTATTTTTTTACTTAAGCGTGAAAAGTTTCCTAAGCCATAATATTGCAGAAACTTTATAAATATCAGATGTAGATGATTGCATTACAAAAAAAAATAGTTTGTGGTTTTTAAAAGAAACGTTTTCAATAACATAGCACAAAAAATAAGTAATCCGCGACCTAAGTATGATTTTCCGATGGACTTAAAGATTCTAATCACTACCTGATGTCGATTTCCATAGCAAGTTTTTAGTTGTTTCCCCAAAAACTCAATACTTGCACTAGCCATGGAAATCATTTTTGATTTTCTAATACGTGTTTGTGAATAATTTCACATTGACTTTTAATTCTGTCATTTTTTGTTTATTATGTTTCTGTTTATAGTATTTAAATTATATTTTATTAATCTATAATTATTGTGACAGATAAAATATTTAATCCTTAAAAAAAGGAAGAGTTTATAACCATTAGTGAGTGCGTGATAAATCGTTGAAATTTTATGCCTTAAAATTGTCTTTGTGTGCGTGAAAAACTTATTTCAAAACTAAAAACTCAGAGCAACAACTATTCTAGCAGTTATTGCTGTATGGAAATTTATCAGTGCAACAACTGCTAGAATAGGGCAACAACTGAAGTGCCATGGAAATCAACATTAGTTTTTTCAGATTGCCTCAAGTTTTTGAGTTTTTTCGTAAAACAAATATATGACACATATTTCGGGCTTTAAATTTTTACTGATTTAAGAAATCGATTTTATTTCGTTTGTATTCCATTGAGAAAATATCAGCTAATATTTTGAAAAAAACGCAATAAAATTCTGATGAAGTTGACCATAAATAATAGGCAATAAATAATAGGTACAGACAATAAATAATAGGTACACCTTCATATTAATATTTTTTGTGTTTGACTGGTCATAACTATGGTCAAATCAATCGGAATTTCATGCAGTTTATTTAAAAATATTAGCTGAAGTATTCTTAATGAAATACAAAAGAATTGTGATCGAACACGAGAATCTATAAATAGTTAAGGACCAAAATATGTAGAAAAACATGAGAATAGCCATATATTTGTTTTACGAAATAACTCAAAAACTTGAGGTAATCTAAAAAATATGAGGTAGTGATTAGAATCTTAAAGTCCATCACACAAATATCGTGGATAAAATCAAAAGGCCTAATGAGGTTGCCTAACAGGTTGTTTAGTGTAATTGATCAAAAATTCCATGCAATTGTTGCGAAAAAATCCGTGTTTGAGAGAGTGTTGGGAAAAGTTAGATAAATATGACATAATTTGATTGATGCCACATTGTAGATAATTTAATTTACTATACAATTTAATATACAATTTGACTTTGGAGGTTTTCACCAATTTTAGGTACTCGTTGCCCCACTTTTGCATCGTGTTTTGTTTTAACATAAAGTGAGCGCTCATATTATTCATATGTGGTACCAGTAAAAAGAAATACGTTAATACTTGTTATACCTTTGTATCATCAGAACCGTTGGTGAGATTGTATATTCAGTTATGCTTTATCATTAGGGAAATGTATACTATATTCTCCTAATACTTAGTATGTTCATAAAATATTTGCTTGCTATTGCTTTTTATTTAATACAAAAATTTATTTCAAAAATTTGTATTATTAGGCTCATCGAATTTAAGTAAATATAAATATGTTTATATGCAAACATATCGATATTTTAACTAAAATAATAATATGTTTCACTGAAAACAAATTTATATTCAAGTCTATGCTTTTGAATATATTTGTATTCCGGTGCAAATATTTGTTGCTTTAAGTAACAATAATAATGTTTCTGTATGAACATATGTATACTTAAAAGGAAACATAAAAATATTTCTGTGTATTCTTACACATAAATAATTTTATTCAGAGCTCTTTGCAATATGTTTAAGTATCATTACAGATCTGTTTATAAAGGTCCCAAGCATACATATTATGACTGCCCAATTCTGTTTAATATACTCCAAAAATAATTTGGTAGCGTTGAAAATTGATTCTTCCAATAGATCTATATATGCTCCAAATAGTTTTTTTTCTGATTACAACTATCGATTAAAACCTTACCGTGTAAATCTTTTATATAACAGCTTGCAACTTCATTTAATGTATTTTTTAAGCCGTTTTTAACCGTGCTCTGTGATATGAAATGCCGCAATATATTCAATGTTTTAAGATATTATCATATTTGCACAGTGAGTGAGTAACTTACACCGCATTGACTGCAGATGGTTTGATGGTCAACCTACCAAGCGGAATGCGCATTGATAGCCATGTGACTTGCAGCAAAAAATAAAAATAAAAAAATTTAAAAATGAAAAAATAAAAATAAAACAATGTAATGCAAACATTTCATGCAATACAAACAACAATTCAAACAATTTCAATGGAACACCCGACGGATGGCTCCTCACGGTGCGTTCGTGGTCCAGGTTCAGACGATGGTCGCCATCAACTGACAGTTAGCGGCAGCCGGCAGACATTTTGCAAAAGTTATGCAAGGATACAAAAAGTTAAATGTAAACAAAACATAACAGAATAAAAATGCTTTGCGCCTAGCAGTATGCAAAGGAATGTTTTCAGGCGCAAAAGGCATTGACATTGCAAATTGTAAAAATTGAAGCATCGTTGCAGGCGCAAAATAAATAAAAATACTGCCGGCATAAATATGCAACATAGCTGCGGCGGAATGAAACGAACACGTGCGTCACGTTATTGACGCCATGTTGGTAGGGACGACGACGACGAGCAGCCATTTTTACCTTGATATGTTTACACAAAGAAAATCGTTAATACATATAGCTAAACAAATATTATCAATATAAATTATATGTTAAAATTTTAACTGAATTAAAAAAATATAAAAAATAAGAAAATATATTTTTGGTAAATATAGCAACATTGTTAATTATATCGATTAATAGTCATTGTTAAAATAATTTAATTATTTGTTAGATCAGTTAACTTATTTCTGTCAAAATATTATAGCAGAGAGTATTATAAAATATCTTTAAAAAGCTTTTACCATTGAACCAATTGCGAACTATATAACGCTTCATGTTTGACCAACAAAAAGTAACCAATTCGAAAAACATATAACCATTATTTTTAATATAGTAACCGTGATTGCATGATAATTTAAAGACTATGATAAAGCAATTGAATTAAAGTTTTGTCTATCAGCAATACAGTATGTTGGTCTAGCAAAGATTTTCTTGCATTTATTAAATATTTGAATAACGTTTAAAAGTTAACAGTAAACTAAATGTGAACTGTAAAATTCATCATGCATAATAATTACAAAATAATATTTCGACTAATTCAATAATAACTTTCGTAGCTACAGCAAACGTGTTTGCAGTAATTAGTAATGTCCTATGTCAATGTTATAAATGATTAAAATCATATAAATAATTAATTTTGTTGGACAAACAAATCATTTTTCTCTATGAGATAAATTGTTTTGCTGTATTAACAAAATAATTTGTTAAATTAGCAAAGATTTTCTTCTATTTTTAACAAATTTAAAAATCGCTTTCTTATATTGCTAATCCTTTCTCCATATGATGATTAATTGAAAAAGTAATGTCTACTTCAATTAATGATATTTGTTATAGTTTTTTAGCAAATTTTTTTTTCAGTGCTGTAGAGCAGAGGCACAGGTTGGTTGACATTTGGCGCAAAGGACACTTGAAGCTGGCGAATTGTTTTTATTGCCGCAGTCAGCATAAATTCTCATTTCCACATGATTTTACAATTTATGCGCGTCGACAGCCCCCACTGATCGTCGTCGTCGTCGTCGGCGTCGTCCATTTGTGCGTCTCTCCCCTATAATAAAGGGTAGCGATGATGACAAATGAAGAACATTTGCACTCTGAAGACGTAGTTCTGCACAACAACAGCAACAACAAATTGTGTAAAATATAAACAAATAAAAATTGTTCGAGTGCATAAATAAGCAACGGCAACGAGTGGTGGAATGTTTCTGATTGTGCGGAAAAGGATACAGATTGGTGATGCCAGTGTTGATGAACGTTTGGAATGTACAAAGCGGTTGCACAAATTGTTAAATTGAAAATAACAAATCGTATAATCAACTGGTGGGACAGTTAGGAATGAAAAGAAATACTCGGTTTGTGATGGCTACCTGATAGCATTTAAATGTAACATTTAATAGTGCTTAGTACTCAAAATTATGGTATGAAAACTATTAAATGATTACTATGCTCATTTTTAGTTTTACATAAATATTATAAAATGATCATGAATTAATTAATTTCGAAATATTCCAAAATTAGCTCTAAATCTATAAAATCTATTATCATTCTTTTTATGTAGCCGCGGTAGCTCAGTGGTTAGTGCGTTGGACTGCGAGCCGAAAGGTCATCGGTTCCAGTCTGGACTGGGGCTAACAACATCTTTTATACTATATACTATAAATATTAATAAATTAATCGAAATATTACAAAAGTTTCCCTAAGCTATAAAATCGATTATCGTTCTTTCTTATGACAATTGTACCTCCAGTGAAGATGTGTATACGAGTTTTAATAGGTTTTGTATATCAAAAGTTTTTTTTTTATTTCATTTTTCTAAATTAACATGACATTATAGGTGTACAAAGATAACAATATCAATTACAGAAATTGTATAAATATTAATATTGAATATCTTGAACATTTTTTTTTTGCTATAACTGCGTTTACCAACACTAGCTATTCACTCAACCTCTAAAAAAACAATCACAGTAGACACTTGTGTTGATTCTCATTAATATAATTTCATTTGTATGTTGGTTGGTATGTGTTTTGACTACGTTTTAATGATTTCTTGCAGTCAACATCAACAAAGGCCATATACAAACAATGTTGCCTACAAAAGCGAATTATTCGCGTCGTTTTTATATTCTTCCATTGCATCAATTTCATATAGCAAATTGCATATATTCACATCCGGCAGTGGTTTGTTTTATATTTTTCCTAGAATCGTTGGGTTAAACGATGCAGGAACAACTGATTTGATTGTACATTGCAAGGTACTTATATGGTAGGACTTTCCATGAAATAAAATATAAAAATTTAAACCAAAATATCATTAAAATTAAAAAAAAAACTATGTAATTTATAAAAAATCGATGAATATGTGACTACCTTGAAATAGACAGGTTCCATTGAATTGAAATAAAAAACACAAGCAAAGGCATAAAAACAAAATCAAAAACACAAATGCAAAAGCAAAAGTAAGTGAAAAACATTAAAGTAAAAAAAAGCAAAAAAACAAATATAAAAACCCAAAAAAAAAACTTAACAATGGAAAAACGCAAAAGCAAAAAAACGAAATAAAAAAAAACACAACCGAAAAAAAACAAAAGCAAAATAAAATAGAAAAAATTCAGACACAAAAAGCAAAGACTCAAAAACAAAATCAAATATTCCAATACATAAGCACAAAACTCAAAGGGAATCTCAAAATAAAAACAAAAATAAAATCAAAAAAAAAGTAAAACATACAAGAAACGTAAAAAGGAAGAAAAAGAAAATCAAAATAATTTTAAAAATCATAAACACAAAAACAAAAACAAGAGCAACAGCAAGAGAAAAAACATAAAACGCAAAAACAAAAAACACAAACATAAAAACGCAATAGCAAATGCACAAAAACAAAATCAAAAATAAAAAATCAAAAGCAAATAAAAACAATTAAAGAAAAAAAAAAACAAACATAAAAACCCCAAAAAAAACAACTTAAAAATAGAAAAACGCAAAAGAAAAAATTAATGAAAAACACAACGAAAAAAAAATATAAAAATAAAATAAAAAAATAAAAGCAAATAGAAAAAATTCAGAAAAAAAGTAGAAAACACAAATGCAAATACATAAGCAAAAACACAAAAGGACAAAAGCAAAAACAAGAGCAAAAACTCAAAGGGAATCTCAAAATAAAATCAAAAATAAAATAAAACATTCATTAAACGTAAAATGGAGAAAAAGAAAATCAAAATAACTGTAAAAAAGCAAAACAAAATCAAAAACACAAAAACAAATGCAAAAACAAGAGAAAAACATTTAAGCATTAAACACAAACATGACAACGTAAAAACATAAAAAATGGAAAACACAAAACCAAAAGCAGAAACAATAGCAATAATAAAAGCAGAAACAATAGAAAAAAACACAAAAGTAAATAGAAAAAATGCAAAAAAAATAACAAAACCACGAAAACAAAAGCAAATATGCAAATACATAAGCAAAACACAAAAAAGTGAAGAGAATATCAAAAACTCAGAGGAAATCTCAAGAAAGGCAACAAAAGAAAAAATAAAACAAAATCAAAAGAATATAAAAACGAGTTGGGAAAGTTCGGTCACTTGGGGCGGATTTTTATAGTCGGTCGGGCCCGATTATGGAATACCCTACACTTTTGGTGGGGATATTTAATTGCATTACGTCTTATATCCCCATAAATTTAAAAAATTATATAAAAGTATAAAAAAATAAAAAAAAAAAATTTAAAAATATAATTGGGCGGACCACGCCCACATTTAAAATTTTGAAAGGCTAATATTTCATAGATTTGATTTTAATAATTTACGGATCAAATTTCCACTATGAAAACCCGTGAAATAATGACAATAAAAAGTGGGCGGATCACGCCCATTTTTGGACAACATTTTTTAAGGTGAATTCTAACAATACGTTTTAAACTTTATAACTATACCTTGAATACTTTTCGAGTTATTAGTTCCGAAAGAGTTATATAAAAGTGACTTGTATGGGAGGTGGGCGTGTCCGTTGACCGATTTGGCTCATTTTCAAACTCAATTCCTACTTTTGGCTAAAATATATTGAGACGAAATTTCATCGCATTCTGATCAGTATTTCTCAAGTTATTCTGTATTCGGACAGCAAGACAGCAAGACGGACAGACAGACAGACGGACATGGCTAAACGGACTCGGGTAGTGATGCTGATCAAGAATATATATACTTTTCCATACCGGACACGCCTCCTAAGGGGCGTTACAATATGTGCACAAAGGTAATATACCCTGTACCTCATAGGTGTAGGGTATAAAAAGAAAAACAAAAACGGTGAAATCACAAACGACTAAAACACACAAATAAAACAACAAAAAAATAACAAAACCACGAAAACAAAAGCAAATATGCAAATACATAAGCAAAACACAAAAAAGTGAAAAGAAAATCAAAAACTCAGAGAAAATCAAAAGAATATAAAAAAAAGCAAAACAAAAACGGTGAAATCACAAACGACTAAAACACAGAAATAAAACACAAAATCAAAAGCAAAAAGGAAAACAAATGCAAAAACAAAAGAAAAAACACAAAAGTAAATAGAAAAAAATGCAAATACATAAGTAAAATACAAAAAAGCTAAAAATAAAAATCAGAGGCGATCTCAAGAAACGCAACAAATGAAAAAACCAAATCAAAGAATAGTAAAAAAAGTAAAACAAAAACGGGAAAAACACAAACGACTAAAACATAAATATACTGATCAAAAACAAAAATTAACATAATCACGTTGCGCCGGGTATAAAATATTAGTTTATAAACATTTTTGTTGTACATAAGAAAAAATATTATTTCAATAATTTAAAAAGAAATGTCAAATCCTTTGTTCAATTCAACTCCATGTTGATACTAAAACTTTATATGCAAAACTATTGTATGAAATCTAAAATAGCAGAATTATGAATTCAATCAGATAATCCCTTTTGCGTTGATAAATTGTTTGAAATGTTAATATAAAGTTTTATTTTTTGAGGCTAAATGCTGTGTATTAATAGAATTTTATTTGTGCTATACTAAAATCAATTTTTCTCATTTTTACCATATTGAAATCATAAGGCATAATGCATTACTGTAGATAAAGTTACTATTGAGTTTGACTTTTGTTTGTAGGCGCATAAGCAAACGTCATATTTTCCAACTTCTCGACCTTACTACTCGACCTTTTTTCCCCATTCATTATTATTCCCTCAAGGATTTCCGCTTTTCTTTTGAACAACAATCGTTTCAGTGAATGAAGTACCAACCAAGTTTAAGTTCATCAATATGCAGGCAAATGAAGGTGAACAAAAATATAAAGCAGGAAATGCAAACAGAAAAATAAAATCATGAATATGCGCCTGTTTACTTTGTGCATGCGTTGCGGCAGTAGGTACTAATTTTATTGCAGCCTCTGCACTTCTGGACCTTTAAGGACAAGGTTTCCGTTACGTCCATGCTGTAAGTTTCAACGACTTCTTGTGTTTCTTCTTCTACTTTAACGTTCAGAATGAATACAAAAAATTCTATTTTAATATTTTGTTTTGTATTTATTTGTTTATATTATTCCGTGCTGCTTACTGTTGGCGTTTTGACGGCGTTTCAATATGGCCGCATATCCTGATATTACCTGCAGCATTTTCAACATCCTTTCCGTCTTTCAGAGCACTGGTTGTTTTTGCCATCGGCTTTTTCTTCTTGCTATTCATCGACCTTATTTACTTTTTAACGAGTTGATTTCATTCAATTTGCTCTCGTAGGCTTTCATTTCTTTTTTTTTTTTGTATTCTGTATTAATATGCGTGCATTGACTCGGTCTACCTTGGTCTATGCGAATCATCCTCTTTTCCTGTTTCTGTTCCTGATTCGTTCGGTTCCCGTTGTTTGTTGGTTGCGCTCCCCATCACTTAGTAATCTTGTGCAATATTGCAAATTTATGCAGAACTCGCATAAAAATACGCTTTGAAATGTAGGGATTTGTATGCAAACGGTTATAAAAAATTTATATAATTTTCTGTTTGCCAGGATTTGTGTTTTTTTTTTTTTTGTGTACATTACTTATATAAGAAACGTGGTAATGAAATTGCTGCAATTTTCTAGTTTGTTTGTTTTGCCTGGATGTCTTGCAGACTTTAATTAATTAAAATGCATCCGTCTACAACTACTGTACGGTTTAATGAAATAGTATTTAATTATTCAGTGATTTTTAAATGAGAATGCAGTATAGGCGATTTGTTAAAAATATAAGTAAGTGATTTATACATTTTATATTTTCTATAAATAATATATACTACTTATGCCCGTAACTTCAACGAGTAGATATCTATTGGTGTTCGTACCGAACAGATATCTCTTACCTATCCGGTGTTTTTACTCCTTAACTATGCGTTGAAGTTACGAAATTTTGCTTACACGATAGATAACTAAGCACCAGTAGATATCTATTCGTTGAAGTTACGGGCATTAAGGCAGAAACTCAGTTTATAGTGAATAATTTTGTATTACACCAAAATATTATATTTAAACTGTATAACAGTTTTACGATGTAAGAGTTTTATTGTAAATTTTTTTATTATAGTTTCACTGTATAACAGTTTTATTGTATAACAGTTTTAATGTATAACAGTTTTACTGTATAACAGTTTTACTGTATAGCAGTTTTACTGTATAACAGTTTAACTGTATAACAGTTTTACTGTATAACAATTTTACAGTATAACAGTTTTACTGTATAACAGTTTCACTGTATAACAGTTTTACTGTATAACAGTTTTACTGTATAACAGTTTTACTGTATAACAGTTTTACTGTATAACAGTTTTACTGTATAACAGTTTTACTGTATAACAGTTTTACTGTATAACAGTTTTACTGTATAACAGTTTTACTGTATAACAGTTTTACTGTATAACAATTTTACAGTATAACAGTTTTACTGTAGAACAGCTGTCTTGTAAAACAATTTTGCGGTGTATAACAGTTTCACGCTATAACAGTTTCACTATAAAACAGTTTTACTGTATACTAGGTTTACTGTATTTACTGTACTACATTTTACTTTATAACAGTTTTACTGTATAACAGTTTTATTGTTTAACAATTAAACTGTATAACAGTTGTCTTGTAAAACAGTTTTACCGTGTGTAACAGTCTCACGGTATAAAAGTTTCACTGAATAACAGTTTTACTGTAATAGGTTTACTGTTTTTAAATTTTTTTAAAATTATTCTATATACAAGTTATACTGTATGACAGTTTAACTGTATAACAGTTTTACGGTATAACAGTTTTACTGTACAACAATTTTACTGTATAACAGTTCTCTTGTATAATAGTTTTACTGTATAGCAGTGTTTAACGGCTTTAACCGTATTACTTTATAACAGTTTTACTATGGGTGTGTGCGAGTTCAACTAAATTGTTGACTAAACTAAATTGTATGGATTTTCATTCGATGGCCATTCGGTAACCGGTAATTCTTAAAGTCCCCAATAAATTGATTATCATATGTCTATTTGTTGTCTTCAAATTTAGTTTAATTTAGTTTGCTCAAAGATTTGCTAAATTGAAAAGTAAACGCTGCATTACCGACAAAATTTAGTTTAGTCAGCAATTTAGTCGAACTCGCACACACCCTATATAACAGTTTTAACTTCATAAAAAATATTAATATAATAAAATTCAATATATTTTTGAACATATTTGTTTTGGAAAATATGGGATTTAAATTTTTTGTATTTATTTAACGTGATTTTACTACAATAATTAATTTTTAACATTTTCTTTAAACGTTTTATTTATTTGAGTTGATTTTACTACAATGTATTGTAAATTGATTTTCGATATTTTTGAAAAAATGTACTATATAATGATTGATTTTTTTAAATTATATTAAATATATATATATTGATAGCGCTCGATTAGTTAGAACGTTGGACTACGATATAATAGTCCCTGATAGGTGTTCGTGTTCGATGCCAGCATGTATTCGAATGTATTTTTAGTATATTAAAAAAAAAAAAAACAGAGAATGTAGTAATCTAAATGCATAAGTAATATTTTTTTTTACATTTTATTAGGTAATATTATTAGGTACAGTATGTAGTAAATATGTCAATATTCTACACATGTTCTAACATTTAAATAAATACAAAATGTAGTTATTTAGAAAAGAATAAATCAAAATGTATACAGAAATGCAGTAAATTTATTTTGTACTATTCCATACAAAACTTCGACATTAATACAGTAAAACAGATACATATAATTATACCCTACACCTATGAGGTACAGGGTATATTAACTTTGTGCAGGGTATATTAACTTTCAGCATCACTACCCGTGTCTGTCTTGCTGTCCGAATACAGAATAACTTGAGAAATACTGATCAGAATGCGATGAAATTTCGTCTCAATATATTTTAGCCAAAAGTAGGAACTAAGTTTGAAAATGAGCCAAATCGGTCAACGGACACGCCCACCTCCCATACAAGTCACTTTTATATAACTCTTTCGGAACTAATAACTCGAGAAGTATTCAAGGTATAGTTATAAAATTTAAAAGGTATTGTTTTAATTTGCCTATAAATATGTGGTCCAAAAATGGGCGTGATCCGCCCACTTTTTTTTTTAATATTTCCCGGGTTTTCATAGTGGAAATTTGATCCGTAAATTATTAAAATCAAATCAATGAAATATTAGCCTTTCAAAATTTTAAATATGGGCATGGTCCGCCCAATTATATTTTTTAGTTTTTTATACTTTTATATAATTTTTTTAATTTATGGTGATATAAGACGTAAATTTCTGATATATGAATAATATTCTGAGGGTGGGGAAGTTCAGCATAATTAAAAACTTTAAAATTAAGGTATGCAATTAAATATCCCACATTAATATCCCCACCAAAGGTGTAGGGTATTCCATAATCGGGCCGACCGACTATAAAAATCAGCACCATGTGACCTAACTTTTCCAACTCGTTTTACTTTAAATATATTTTTATTTATATACATCACTTTTATGCTGAAAATTTGTTGTACTCCAAATTTATTGTAGAATATTAGAATCTGTTGAATGAATCCATTGTAGGATCTGAATTATTATAAATACTGATATATTTAATTCAAAAACATTAAATTTATATAATCATTTTTTTATTTTTATTTTTTACTTGCATTTATAACCTATTCTACTTTATAAAACAATCACCAACAGGCACTAATTTATATATATATATATATATATATATATATATATATATATATATATATATTTAACAGATTTCAGTAATTATTGTTCAGGGTTCCAGTATATCACTTCCAGCGAACACTTCATCATGTCCTCTCCTCTATTGGTTCATTTTTACCTTATTCTCAAACATGCAGCTGGTGATCATATAGGCCTGCTCACATGGGTTAGTACTCTTAAGTCCCTTGCACTTCTCCAAAGCCTGCTCGAGTTCTGCCTTTTTGCTGCTATCGTCTAAAGCGGCCAATACAGCATCCGGTTTAAATGCACCAGATGCATCATTGAAACCATTTTTATCCAAAAAACATTTCATCGAACATTTAACATGATCGGGAACAGGATTCATTTTACCCGAATGTAAATCCTTGAATTCCTGTTCGGTCACTTTGTTCTGTTCCATGCATTCTTTGGCAAATTGTTTTATCTGAGCTTTGTCGGCACCCTTTTAATTATTTGTATTATTTTGTTAGTATATAAAATAGTATTAATTAAATATTTTAAAAATTCCTTACCACAATCACACCAACAAGTGCCAAAACAGCAATGCTAACAATGTAGAATTTCATTTTGCTAATTTATTTTAGTTCAAATGTTGCTTCAGTTTGAGAACCGTTTGAAATGATGCTACTGTTGGATGTTAGCAATGCTTTTATAGTTGTTCAAATATAAATTTTATTGTATGGCGGTAAAGCACCGACCTGATAAATATCGACGAAAAACAAATTGTTCAGTTCCGCAGATGTGATTTTGTCATTCGCACGTTCACAGTATTTATTCGTTTTTTTTCTTTTTGTAGATATTTTATTATTATTTTAATGGAATATGTCGCATAAAAACTCAATAAATAATTGTTATAATTTTGTTTTACATACGCTAATTGAGTCAATTTGGTTATATTAACTACAATAATTATTTAATTGCTTGCACATTTTAATAGTTATAATTTTAGAAGGAAAACAAAATAATTTAGCAACTTTATTTTGTAAAGGTTGTATTTAGACTAACTGATTTTTAAAATGCATGTTTTTATATTTTATATTATATACTATTCACAATAATTTATATAATGGTGTTAATGTGAAGAAATAAACATGTTTTTTCCAGATGAAGCTGTGACGAACTGTAATAAATTGCTTATTAGACTCTTTATTATAAAATATTGGTTTAAAACAGTGTTGTCCCTCGCCCGATGGAACTCAGCAACAACCAAATAGGAGGGGGTGGACAAAACTATGTTTTAAAGTGTATTTCAAAGGCCAAAGGTCAAAATAAAAAATCATTAAAATAAAAGTCGTATGCAAGAATGAGAATTATAGATACGATAAAAAAAAAATAATTCCTTTAAAAAAAAACTTACAGACGGACATACAAAACATATACACAGACATGAATAAATGTAATCATAAAAACTGTATTGAACTTATATTTAACTATGCTTTTAACCACAATTGTAAAAGTACACGGATAGAAAAAATGTGTTTGAATATGCTTGAATGTAATTATAACGTAATTCGAAATCACCATATAAATATTAGGAATAAAATCTAATTACATTATAATTGAAATGTATTATTATTTGGTAAAGATTGAAATATTAATATACGATATTTATACGATATCAAACATTGCTTTATTCGCGGATTTATATGAATTCATTATATTAATGTTTCTGTAGACACAGATATATTTCATCAGATATTACTATATGTATGTTTGTAATTTCTGCCAACGTCAAAAAAAGGTTCTTTGAATTATATGTATTTGGTTATTAGTGGGTGACAACGAATTTAAAAATAATAGAATTAGTATGACAACGCTTTAATTACATTTATGTTTGGCATAACAAATATATAACATCGCTGCATACTTTTAACACTCAGTAACACTCACATTAATACTTTTTATATAGTTCAAAAGTTCTTTTTGATGAATGAATTTGTTTAAGTATTGTCAGTCACTGTTAATACCAGATATTGACTGATGGAAATAAAATAATTAAGTATAACTAAAAGATGTGTAATAAAATAAATAATAGTTTAAGTTGATAATTATGTAATATACATAAAAAGTTATTTAAGAAAAGGGGAAAAATTGTGTAAAAAAATGTTAGCACTAAATTTACTTTTTTTACATTAATATGAAATATAAACATCAATATGTTTACATGTAAGGGCCATTCCACACTAAATCGACCAGCGGTTGGAACTCACCTTCTTCGATTTCAATGAAATTGATAAAGGGTATTAAGATTGCACTAATCAGTTTTTTTTTTATAATTTCCGTCCAGTACTTCCAGAGATACAGTGGCTCAAAATTGGAAAAAGGGCCAAAAATCACTTTTGTAAGGTTCTTTATATTTAAATATCTCTTAAATTAGAAATGCTAGAAATTTCATCGTTTTAAAGCTAATAGAACAAGCTTTTAGAAAAAATTAGTTGCAACCTCTAAACAAGTGGCCTGTAGTCTTTATCCTATAAAATTGATGTCCTTGAAAAGGACCCTTTATAAAATTCTGAAAACAATCTTAAGTTTTTGTCAATTCATTATAAATGTTCATGCAAAATTTCAAGATGGTATTTTGATGGCATCATATTTTAAAAAATAATTTTCAAAATTTTTATGTATTTTTTGTATAGAAAAAAAATTTTTTTTTCTACTGTAAAAGTTGTAATAATTCCTGAATATATATGTAACTTTGATTTCTAAAATGGCGTCAGTTTTATCATATTGAATCTAGTTTTTAGATACTGATTTTGGGATAAAGTTTTTACGATTTTCGAAAAATGGTATATATCTCAAAAACTAGAGACAATTTGATGAAACTGACGCCATTTTCGAAATCAGAGTTACAAATACATTGAATAGTATTGCAATTTTTACTTTTGAAAAAAAAAATATTTTTTTTTTTTCAATACAAAAAATATTAAAAAAATTTAGAAAATAATTTTTTAAAATATGTTGCCATCAAAATACTATCTTGAAATTTTGCATGAAGGTTTACAATAAATTGACGAACATTTACGATTTTTTTAAGAATTTTAAAAAGGGTCCTTTTTAAGGACTTCAATTTTGAAGTGCAAAGATAATGACCACGGGCTACATGTTAACGTTTAAAAGTTACAACTTAATTTTTCTAAAAGCTTGTTCTATAAGCTTTAAAAAGAGTTATTAACGGAGAGCATTTTTAGTTCAAGAGATATTTAAATATGAACAACAATACAAAAGTGATTTTTGAGCATTTTTTTTTAAATTTGAGGCACTGTATCTCTGGAATTAGTGGTCGGAAAAAATAAAAAAAATGGATGGTGCTTGTCTTGATACCCTTTATGAGTTGCCAAAATTTCATTAAAATCGAAAAGGTAAAATCTCAAATTTGACTTTTTTTGGTCGATTTGGTGTGGAATGGCCCGTAAATAAAATGTTTTTATACCCTACACTAAGAGTGAAAGGGTATATTCAGTTTGGTACGCCGTTTGTAACACCCAGAAGGAAGCATCTCCGGTATGGAAAAGTATATATATTCTTGATCAGCATGACCTCCTGAGTCGATTTAGCGATGTCCGTCTGTCCGTCCGTCTGTATGTCTGTCTGTCTGTCTGTCTGTCTGTCTGTCTGTCTGTCTGTCTGTCTGTCTGTCTGTCTGTCTGTCCGTCTGTCTGTCCGTCTATTGAAATCCCTACTACTTTTAAAATTGAAGAGCTAGATAAATGAAACTTATAACTTATTACTAATATACCTACGCTGTATTGGCGAGATCGGTCCATTGTGACCTATGATCCGACCACTTATGTTCAAATACCTCATATAAAATGTACATATAAAGATCAATTTTTATGTATACGTGCTTAGGTAAACTTTTTTGGTCAAATATATATTGACATCATGCTCAAATACATGATAATAATGTTTTCCGGCAAAAAGACTTGTGGTTCACAAAAAAAAAAAATCGAAATTCGGTACACCTACCCATTTGATTGATTGTTTGTAGTTATTTTCAGGATTCGTATACCCTGGTGACCTGTATATCACACATATGTGTAGGGTATTTATAGTCGGCTTAGACCGACTATAATTTTGATAATCCTAACTATCATAATTACACCTACTTTAAAATTTCCCATGTGATCTAACCTTCCCAACTGGTTTACATTCAAATATATATACATGTTTGCAATAACGCCAAAGATTGTGAATTCTAAACATAGATATGTTTGAATGAAAAATATGTTTGGCTGCTATTATAATATTGTTTGGCAATGCAATAATAATTTTGTTTCCATAAAGCTCCAAACATATATGTAATGCCTGCAAAATTATTTTTGGAAGAGCCCTTTTTTTTTGCAGCGTATGGTAGAAATTGAGTATCTCTCTTTTTTATCAACCATCATCTGCATCACCTTTCAATAGAAGTGTAATTTAGGTAATAATTGTCCACAGTGTAATATATATATCTTTCAAAAAATAAACTCAATTGTAGATTAAAACTGTAATTTAACAACTGCATGCGTTTGTTCACGAGTACAACTGATGTTTAGTGAGAGAATATTTTCCAGCAATAATGCAGTGATATTATTAGCTAAAGCTTTATATATGCTTTTGTATAAATGTCATTTTTAAACTAATTTTTTGTTGTTTTTTGGGTAATTTTTAATGTATTTTTAGGTCATCAAAATTCGAGCCCTGATAATGAATTTTATTATTTTCCAAAATTTTCGATAATATTAAAAATATGTTTAATATTTTAACAAAACTCATAAAATTTGAAATTGAAACTCACCTGCACATTTTTAGAATTTAATTTCGAAATTAGAATAATAATATTATTATGACTAACTTTCAATTTCTATTGAATAATTTTAATATTTTTACATTTTGGGAAATGATTGACTTTTAGAAACATTTAATTAAACGCAATTTTAATTCACGAATAATTGTTTCATTCTTTACCCACTACCACTTGTAATTAATCGTACACTCAAAATTAGCCAAACTATTCACTTTTTATACCCTACACTAAGAGTGAAAGGGTATATTCAGTTTGGTACGCCGTTTGTAACACCCAGAAGGAAGCATCGCCGTATGGAAAAGTATATATATTCTTGATCAGCATGACCTCCTGAGTCGATTTAGCGATGTCCGTCTGTCCGTCTGTCTGTCTGTCTGTCTGTCTGTCTGTCTGTCCGTCTGTCTGTTGAAATCCCTACTACTTTTAAAATTGAAGATAAATGAAACTTATAACTTTGATTACTAATATACCTACGCTGTATGTGCGAAAAAATTGGCGAGATCGGTCCATTGTGACCTATGATCCGACCACTTATGTTCAAATACCTCATATAAAATGTACATATAAAGATCAATTTTTATGTATACGTGCTTAGGTAAACTTTTTTGGTCAAATATATATTGATATCATGCTCAAATACATGATAATAATGTTTTCCGGAGAAAAGACTTGTGGTTCACAAAAAAAATCGAAATTCGGTACACCTACCCATTTGTAAATATGGGTATCAAATGAATGGAAATGCTTCAGCGATTGAATGTTTGTAGTTATTTTCAGGATTCGTATACCCTGGTGACCTATATATCAATTTGAATGGTAACCACACATATGTGTAGGGTATTTATAGTCGGCTTAGACCGACTATAATTTTGATAATCCTAACTATCATAATTACACCTACTTTAAAATTTCCCATGTGATCTAACTTTCCCAACTGGTTTAATTTAACAACTCTACGAGATGAAGACACACACTAATCTGAACAATAATTGTTGGTGAAAACTAGGCGTAGAGAAGAGTAGGAATATGCGAGCAAAGGTTATTGTTTTATTCTTGCACGCGAAGAATGGTAACAGGTGAGCATTACAGGTGTGTAAAAATAACGGGCGTATAGAATTGTTGATCTTCTTTTTGTTCATTATTGCAATTGATCTCTGATAGCAATAAAAACACCAATAAAAAATATAGAATATGAATATATCATAAAAAATAAGTATATTTTGTAAAAATCAATGTATTTTATTGAAATTAAAATTATCTTCTTCAAATTTATTTTAACTGAAGGATTTAAAATTTGCTTTAAACAATGTTTTTTTACTGAACATATAATTTAATTAAATTTAAATAGTTTCGTTAATTTTAAAATTACACTTAATAACAAATGACCAATTTTTATCTATCCGACGGACCTCAAGGTTTTAATCATGAACTCATACTCAGTTTTTGGATATTGTCTACAGACTTTGAATTAAAACGTAAAACAAATAATTGGTAGTTCTTGTGTTTTCATATATATGAATATTAAATTTTTACGATTTGTTCTGGTTTCATCTATTTATATTCCATTGAGAATTAACTATTTGGACGGACGTAAAGTATTGCTTTGAGTCTAGAAAATGCAAACGATCACATACTGTAAAACTGAGAGACATGAGAATCTTTTATTTAGTCCTTGTTTTAAAATCATGCATTAAATAGTTCATTTTGTAACAAAAATTTTTTTTTTGAATAATTAACTAATAGAGCTAGAAGGATTAAATTTACACGACATCATTTACTACATATTTGAGTCCTCAAAATCATTTTTTTTTCGGCATATTTTAATGGAAATTATCAAGGATATTGAACGAAAAAATTTTAAAAGCACTTTTTATATCCCTTTGTCCTGTTATGAAAAAATAAAAAAAATTGCATAATTGTCTAGGATGTGTACACGCTGCAAAAAAAAGGGCTCTACCAAACATAATTTTGCAGGCATTAACATGTATGTTTGGAATTTTATGTAAACATAATTGACTGATAAATCATTTGTAAACAGGGTTGTATTGAGGCTTGAACAGTGTTGTAATGAGCTCTGACTTACATTATAATATCACGGAAACATTTTAATGTTGCCCCTTAAAATAGTGTATGTTCTAATGGAAACATAATAATTACTACATCCAAATAAAATAAATATTTGAACCGAAACATAAATATGTTCAAAATAATATATGATTTTGAACGACCTGAATATATATATGTTTCCAGTGAAACATATCAGTTGTTTCATAAAAAAAAGTAGTATGTTTGCATAGAAAAATATTTAAATATTTTTGGTAAGAAATTCTGAAAATAAAATAAAAATAAAATGTTTTTTTTTTATTTATTTTTATTAAAAATCTTTAAACATGCACAGTGGAAAATTATAATATTAAAATTCATATACAAATTTTTAAATGCATAAATAAATAATTGGTTTAAAACTGCAAGTACAAGAGACAGCATCAATGAATGCACAATTGCACCTGCAGACGCTAAACCAGACGATCCAGTCTCATTTTATATTTGGCACAATTAAGTACAGTTGGTCTCAGTACAGGAATTCACGGGGGCTTTTTTTAAAAATCATGTCAAATTCTTTTTGAAAATCGAAACACTGATTTTTATTTGTGGTTTTTTCACATTAGTTTCAGAAATTATATACTGCACTATAATATACTCTGTTACTATTAGTATTTTTTATAACACAATTTATATATTTATTTAATTTACAAATAACAAAAGTATTACCGACGTGAACACGTTTTCTCAACGAACAACAAAAGACACTGATCAACGAGTGTCAACTTTATATACAAAGATTCATTTTTTGTTTGTTTTCAAACATCAATATGTTTGAAATGACACTATACATACTTCAAACGACGAAAAAAGAGACGTAGGTAGAAAATTCTGCTTAACGAGTGCCAACTTCGAATACAAGAAAAATGTTGCAAGAATACATTTTTTAAATTCTATTTCTTTTTTGTTTGTTTTGAAATATCAATATGTTTCAACGATAGCAAAAGATGGCGTAGGTAGAAAATGCTGCACAACGTTGCCAACTTCGTCAGTCGATAAATTATCGAATTAAAACGAGCGTTGCGAACATACGTTGTATTTAGATTTGATTAGCATTTTCTGTGTTTCGAAACATAGTTTTAACCAAGTAAATTGCCAAAAAATAGTTTATTCAAATGCAATTAAAATTTTATGTTGGTATTGTAACATATTTATAGTAAATTTGACAGATTCTGCTGGACAATATAATAATGTTTACACGTTAGCAAAAATAAATTCAATTTCGATTATAATTAAATTACACTTCATTCCTAATACACACGCTAAGAAAAATCAGCTTGCAGGCAACATATTGATGTTTGCGGTCATAAATTTTCCGACTTTAATTGGCTGTTACTTCTAAATAAAAATTTTTAAAATTATTTTGGTATTCATTTCATAACTTATTGCTAAGTATTATTATAAATAGATTTATTTCAAAAGTCCAGATATTCAAAAAATATTGTATCAAACATAATATGTTGCCTGCAAAATTGAATTTTCCCTGTGTGCATGTATGGTAATTTCGTATTACTTTTTAATTACATTCAAACATATTCAAACAAATCTTTTCTCTCCGTGTATAAATAGTTACAAATATTATAAACAGGATCACGAAATTAAAAAAAATATAGAAACGCAGTTTTGCTTCATTTGACCTGTAGTTTCAGACATATAGCATTTGGTTCTTTACATATCAATATATACTATAATATATATATATCCTTGTCAAAAAATACTATTAAAATACTATAATATTACCATAATCGCGGCGTAAAAAATCAGTCAAATTTATAAAGGACTTGGTGATTTTTCACTGAACGACAATTGTCGAAATCTGAATAAATCTGTGCTTAGTCCACAAAAATGGTCGAATTTCAACGATTTTTGGATTAAATGATAGATAGGATTAAATGATTGGATTAAATGATATGCAGTTCTTTCATCTCCAGTTTAAACTGAAAGCAGATACAATTATTTGGATAAACTAGCGCACTGTTACTCTTTATATGGGATTGAACGACAATCGTCAAAATGTGATTAAAACGGTGCCAAGTCCACAAAAATGGTCGAATTTCAACGATTTTTGTATTAATTGATAGATATTATGCAGTTCTTTCATCTCCAATTCAAACTGAAATCCGATACGAATTTTTGGATCAACTGGAGCACTGTTACTGTTTATATGGGATTTAGTGATTTTTCACTGAACGATAAAGAAAAGAAGCGAATAACAGTCATGTGTTTTGTCCAAACAATTTTTTTTGCATTTTGTAGCGGAATGTGTTTTCTATACTACAAGCTTTATTACGGTAATTTATATCTTTAAAAGCATTTATCTCCATACTCAATACTCGATATATTTCTCAAAAAATATTAAAAAATTTATAAAATTATTGAATTAATAAAAATTACAATTTCAGTTAATTGTTCTTCATTAAATAAATAAAGTTACACTACATACTCTGAAATATTTTTATAAAATATTTTTAAATAAAAATGTGGCTTTAATAAAAAATTGCCTAAAGCCAAAAGCTATACACACTTGCTGGGCGGCCATTTTCACTCATCACAAATAAAGTAATTTTCTTGTCCAAATGTTGTAATAATCATATGACTAACGCCCACATGTGTTACGCCCCCAACTTCCCTGAAATGATAATAATAATAGGCATGCCATGCAGCAGAGGCATAAATTATAGTAGAGCAAACAAAAAAAATAAAAAAATACAGAAAATATTCATACAATTGACATGCATGCTAGAAAGTGTCAGACAGAAGAAGACTACACAGGGGCCGTAGGAAAAATTGCACGCCATCAGTAGCAACCCTTGTTTGTTTGACCCTTCCGAACAGTATGACTTATAACTTTATGTGTTAAATTCCCCACTCCCACACAAAATATAAAAAAAATTGCAAATGTGGAGCAGACATTGACTCGTTGATATATTTGCCCAAACTGTAGAAACCTTTACTGCTTTTGGAATTGTTTTATATTGCAAAAATATTGCAAATAATTAAAAAATTGTCATTCCGTATTCTTTTAAAGCACTGAGAAAAAAATATATGATGGTGAATGATGATGTTAATAATAATTATTCGTACTGTACTCCTTAAAATAATTTTGTCATTACAACAATGATTTCTGCAATCATTTCTGATTGATTGTACTGAATGGTTGTGGCAAATATAAGTAATACATTTAATGTTTGCAAGAACAATAGAATAATTGATGACAATTATACTGTGAATGATCTTTTATTTGTTTCAAACACAAAATTCAGATTTTGTTTATGTTCGTTTTTCGACATTATTGCTGCCAACATGAGTGTCACAATCATATATATGTTTTAATGTTTTTTTTTTATATTTTGTTTTTCTCTTCATGTACAGCTAAAACTTAAACTTCAAAGATAGGTCCTTGCGCGCAGTACCCATTTTAAACCCCAATACTCCTTAAAATAATTTCGTCATTACAACAATGATTTCTGCAATCATTTCTGATTGATTGTACTGATAGTTAATGGTTGTGGCAAATATAAGTAATACATTTAATGTTTGCAAGAACTGTAAACTGTAAACGATTTTTTATTTGTTTCAAACACAAAATTCAGATTTTGTTTATGTTCGTTTTTCGACATTATTGCTGCCAACATGTTATATGATTGTCACAATCATATATATGTTTTAATGTTTTTTTTTTATAATTTTGTTTTTCTCCTCATGTACATCTAAAACTTAAACTTCAAAGATAGGTCCTTGCGCCCAGTACCCATTTTAAACCCCAACACAACCCTTTTTTTTTGTTTTTGAATGAATATTTCGTGGCTGAATCAAAATGCTGCAAATATGAGTTGATTTTATTTGCAAACAGTGCTACCAAGTACGCGTTCGTGTTTGCGTAAGTGATATAGTCATGCAATACCAAAGGGTTCCAATGGGACCCATATTGCAAAATATTGAGAGGGTGGCGGAAGTTACAAGTGCTGCCTACTAGATGGCAATGAAATTGAAAACCTATCCATTGCATATGCGTTGTAATGCCGTCAAATGTGTAATTTTACCCACTTGCAAATTTGTTTTCGCGTTGCTTAAGATGTACAAAAAAAACCTGCCTCTAAAGAAAGTTCCGTCTTTAACACGTTTTTCATTTTATGTGCTTCAAGTGTAGCGCAGCATGTGTAACGCCCCCCATTTTGTGGCATACACCCCGCCCACCATAAGTGACTCTTTTGACAATTTTAAAGGAGTCCTTTACATCGTCTCACACACATGATGTCTTTTTACGCTATGTTTGCCTTTCATTATTTGCATTACTTTTTTTGAAAGTAATTTTTTTCGCCCCGAACTCACTCCTTTCTTTCTTTATCTTCTGGCATGTCTTGTACTTACTTTATTAGTCCCTTTGCTCACATCAATTTATTTTCTATTTTATACGCGTTTCGCGATCGCGTTACGTGTTTTTCGTCTACTCCTATAATTGTATTGTGTGGATTATGTTTTTTTTTTTTTTTTGAAAAGGTTTATGTGTCCCTTAGCATACGCTCAAACTATAGATACTTAGTTTTATTACTTTATATGACTGAAATAATATTATTAACAATTTCTTTTATTTAAGTTACCTACTTTGTTGGTTATTTACTAAGTTATTTCATTTCAATTTTTGCATACCGGTTTTGGTTTGCGCACCAAATGAGAAATGTACAACAATTTAAATATGAAAATCATTTAAAGAATTTCAACATTATTAATAACGAGTACTTTGTACCAGGGCTGTGCATCGGGGTTTGTCTGTGTTATTTTTCCAAAATCATATATTTTCATTATATGTTCAGTATGAACAAAAGAATAGTATAATAAAAAAATTATAATGTGAATTAAAGAAAAAATAAATAAAACTTTTGTCTTTGCTTTTATTTTTTTTTTTTTTTTTGCATTTTTTACCTATCGTTTTTGAATTTGTTTGGTGATTTTCATTTTATGTTATTGATTTTGTTTGTTTTTTATTTTTATTTTGTGTTCTTCCATTTGTTTTTGTTTTGTGTTTTTTTTTTTTTTTTTTTTTTTGATTTTTGTTTTTTCTTTTTTTTTCGGTGTATTTGCTCTTGTGTTTTTATTTTGTTTTTACTTTTGTTTTTGATTTTGCTCTTGCAGTAATGATTTTTCTTTTGTGCTTTTGTTTTTCTGTTTGTATTTTGTGTTTGTATTTTCTTTTGTTTCTGTGTTTTTGATTTACTATTTTTTGTATTTGAGTTTTGAATGTTTAGGTTAGAAGGTGCATAATTGTCTCGGGAAAGAATTGTCCGGGGAAGAATTGTATCGGTTAGGAATAGTCATGGAGAAGAATTTTCCAATGAATAATAGCCCGGGGAGGAACTTATTCATATTAAAACCGAGTTATGGACAATACTTGTTTAATTTTTTTAAAATTCTTCGACAATTTATTATTTCGGAGACGAATTGTCCAGGGCATAATTCATTTGGGGGAGAATTATCCGGGGAATAAAAGCAGTTTATTTTAAAATACGTTTTGGAAATGAGCTTCTCAATTATTGTCCAGTGAGAAATTGTCTCTGTGAAGAATTATACCGGGAAGAATTGAGGAGCTCATTTCCAAAACGTGCTATCCACTTAAAAATTAAATGTCTATATTTAATAAAATACGGTCCAAAAAATATAATTTTAAAAAAGTGAATATACTATCGAGATAAGGAAAAAATTGCGAATGGAAAATACCTTTGATCCAATTTGATTCTACCATTAAGTATCAGTAATTCAGGTTTTAGTAAACCTATCTTCGTTTTACATAGCACGTTTTGGAAATAAACTCCTCAATTGTTCCAGGAATAATTGTATGTGGAAGAATTGTCTCGGGGAATAATTGAACCGAGAAGAATTGTTTCGGGAAGAATTGCCCGGGGAGGAATTGTTTTGGGGTTGAATTGTCATTGATGAATCGGACAGTGAAGAATTATCCGGGATAATTACTCGTGGAAGAAGTTATTCATATTATTAACCGAGTTAAGTGGAAGAATTGTCCAGGGAGGAATTGTCTCGGGGCATAATTGTCCGGGAAATAAAAGGTGTTCATTTAAAAAAACCTTTTGGAAATGAGCTTCTCAATTATTCTCCAACAATGTATAATTTCCTGTAAGAATTATCCAGAGAGGATTTGTATCTGAGAATAATTGTCGAGGAGAAGAATTGTCTCGGAGAAGAATTGTCTCGGAGAATAATTGTACGGGGAAGAATTGTCTGGAAGAAGTATTGTCCGGGGATGAATTGTTTCGAGGATGAATTTTTGGACAATAATTGTCGAAGATGAATTGTCTAGGGAATAAATGTCTCTGGATGACTTGTTGGGGAATAAATGTCTGAGATGAATTTTCCAGGGAAGAATTATCCGGAGAAGAACTGTCTCGGGAATGAATTGTATCGGGGATGAATTGTCAGGAATGAATTTTCGAAGATGAATTGTGCAGGAAAGTGTGGTTTGGTGAAGAATTTTTTCGGGGATGAATTCTCTCAGGGTTGAATTTTCGTGGATGATTTGGCCAGGAAGAACTGTCGGGGAAGAATTATCCGGCTACCTAATAAAAGTGTGTTGTTTTTTTTTGAATTTTATTGGATGATTTGGCCAGGAAGAACTGTCGTGGAAGAATTATCCGGCTACCTAATAAAAGTGTGTAAGTTTTTTTTGGAAATGAATATCTCCATAATTCTAATGTAAATTGTAATTACTAGAATAGAATATAATTTCATAATAATTTTATAATTTTTGTTTTAAATATTTTACTTAATATTAAAGCTGACAAAATTGCTTGGCTTTACAATTCAACAATATCTTAACTTAAAGTATGTGATAAGATAAAAAGTATAACAGATGATATTGATAATTCAAATTCAACTCCAAATTCAAACTCTATAATATATATATATACTAAATAGTTTTTATTTTATTTTCGCGTCAATTAGCACGTTTACAAATTGAGCAAACGTTAAATTATGTTTCTACACTTGGCGTATAATTACTTCGATCGCAGACACAATAACACTTTCAAGCACATAGTAGATATATATTTAGAATTTTCCTAATTAAACGTGCAAATTTAATGTCGTTCACATGGGGCCAAAAGAAACGGTACGGTACGGTACGGTACGAGACGATAGGATATGGCATGGCACGGCTGCTGCTTGTCGGTGACGTTGACATTTATGAACTTATGAAAACTCTGTGTCACCATAAATCATAGCGCGTTGTGTGCGCAAAAATTCATAAAATCTTATAGTATAAAAGATATACTGCCAAAGACAAAACGAAGAAGACAAAAATGATGAAGAATAAGCTAAGGAACGCAGCAATACCATCAGAACTCAATGCAAATTCCCGCCACCACGCAGACAAATTCGAAGGAGTTGGAATTCGTTTTTAATAACGCCACATATTTTGCAATCACAACTTCATCTGTTTTTGGTTTCAGAATGGTATCTATCCAATATGTAGATATATCTTTAAAATTGTATCTGGTATATGTTTTGTTGTAGTTATTCTTGTTGTTGTTGTTCTGGGTACTGAAAGCAACATATGTTTCATGGTATTTGAAATTTGCTCAGCAGGCGTTTTATTATTTTGCCACGCTTTATTATTTTTCACTTGCTGCGCACTCACTCAGTCAGTGAAGACTTCTTCTGCTTCTTCATATTTTTGACTCAATCTCAAGCGTGTCACAATTTTGAAGATTTATTTATGCATTTAGCAGTGCGCACTCTGTTGGTGACATTTTGCACTATTATGTCAGAGACTTTAGCATATTGTTGTATACACTATATATAGTTCGTAAATATATAGTTAATTTTTTATTAAAATTTTAAATTAATTTTTGTTTTCTTTTAAATACATTTTCAGTACAATCGAAGTCATTCGATTGATTGTTTGAATTTATACATTCCCAGCAAACCAAAAACGTTATCTTTACGATATTGAACTAATATTGTTTATGGGGCTAAATTTTCGTTTTCGATAACACAGAAAAAAAAATCATCAATATGATGAATTTATTCATAAATGTTATGAATTTTTTCGCCAAGTACACGATTCTTCATATTGATACTACCATTCATTAAATGACATATTGATGAAGGTATTCATTATTAATATAAACAAAATATTCAATACAATGAATTTGAATCGTCATATTGATAAAATAATCATAATATCTATGAATAATTTAAAAATTTCTCAAATTTTAGAAAATAATTTGATGAAAAGTTCTTAAAAAATTAAAAAAAACGATAATTTTTTTCTAACAAAAATATAAAAAAAAAACAAAAATTAAAAAAAAAATCTGAAAAAATAATTTTGAAAATTTATTTGTTTTAAAAAAAAAATTGTCAGAAAAAATATTTTTCGAAAAATAAAATTATAAAATTGTATTTATGTATTTGTTCATTATTAAGATGAAACGTATTCTTCACATACTGTTCATCATATTGAAGAACACTTTTTCGACAATTACCAAGCGTTCATCATATTTATGATCGCATTCACTATATTGATGTCGTTAGTCATACATATTATGAATGATTCTTCAATTCAATGAAATCTGGTTTGATTAACGGAATTCATCAATATGATGAACATTTTTATACTGTGAATCTATAATAATACGAAAATGATTGGTTTTTCGAAAAACAAATTTTATATGATCTGAAATTTTTATTATCTGACAAAAGGAAAACCGAAAGAGCACACAATTCAATATAAAAATATTTTATGATAAATTGAATTTATATCTCCGGTCATAGTTTTATGTACCTACGCACAAAAAAAAAAATTCACCAACAACCAGTATTCATCATATTGATGATTTCATTCATTGAACTAAAATCGTATTTTTTCAGTGTTTTTTTATTTTTAATATTTTTATCATCAAATTTCAAACAAAAATTCGTCTCCATTTACACATTTACGTATTTATAATTCTTATAAATTTTTTTAGTTAGGTTTGATGAACAAAATTCATCAATATGATGTTCACTTTTTCATTAATATGATGAAATGGAGTCTTCGAATAATTAGCAATTAAATATTATAAATCCTATAAGAATTATAAATACATTAATGTGTAAATGGAGACAAATTTTTGTTTTAAATTTGATGTTAATAAAATATTGAAAATGAGAAACATTTAAAAAATACGATTATAATTCAATGAATGAATCAATATGATGAATCCTGGTTGTTTGTGAAATTTTTTTTTAATGCACATTTTAATTTTGATCTTGCGCTGGGTGTAGAACTTAAATTATTATTATTTTTTTAATAGTTTTTAGTAGAATTAAACTGTTGCAACATCTCTCATATATGCAACTCATACTTAAATAAAGCCAATCAGTTGATTAAAGAACTTCCATAGTTAAGGTGTCGCTGGCATGACAACCTTCATTGCATTATAATAAATCTTTTTCAATTGCTCCAACATTTTGTATATTTATTTTTTTAATATTAAATACTTTTTATACTTTTGATTATACTTTTTACCTTCTATATATATTTTAGACTGAGTTCGTTGCATTGACATCACTTTATCCTTTGGATTTGTTGCCAACGACGCGTCGAGATGCAGGCAGACGGTAAATTAAATTCTTGTGACATAATTTATGAGGCCAAACAGGTGTGCGACAAATGCTACATATTAGCAAGGAACAAAACAATGTTTTACTAATAAAATTTCTTTCGAGCGGTGCAACGAAGGAGTTGACAGAGTAGGAAAATAAAAATGGTATATGGAAATAGTAAGTGTTGGTATACAATAAATTAAAATTGGAGTTGGAAAGTTTAAAATAATAAAAAATATATATATAGTATGTTAAATTGGGTATGTTATGATACAAGAAGTTAAAAAGACAATGAGAGTAAATCGTAGAGCTTAATAACATGAAGAATGTTATGATGGCAGTACACAAATCAAGCATACCGGTTGGTCTATTAGGGAAGATACGGTAATGGCCAGATCATTTTAAACATGAAACTAGTCGTATTGTCAGATTGTAAACGATCACTTACATATTATGACTCTATCATAATTTCTACTTGATACAGGAAAAACAAATAATAAAGGTATAAAAAGAAAGATACTGCATTTAAAGAAGAAACACAAATTAATATAAAAAAGAATATAAACAGAAGAATGCGATAAAGATAAAGTATATAAATAAAAAAAGGTTGTGTTACAGTTTGAATTATACAGTTTAAATGTTACAGTTTGAAAATAACAGTTTGAGAGTTTTGTGTGAAAATGGCTCCCAGAAGTATGCAACATTGCTAAGTGAATTTAAATTTATTTCAAGTTCAACGAAGTAGCACTAATAAACTGGTTAGTACTTAAAATTGTTTATATTTTTACGTTTCGATGTTTTTTAATAGACAACAGTAAGAATGTAATTAAGACAAGAGATACACGGATATAATTTGGAGATCCAGTTTTTCAGTGCTAGTTTAAACTTAGTTTAAACTTTTACAGAACGCATATATTTCCAAATCGAAATACCTAAATGTCGTTTAATTTTATAGAGAGAAAGACAATTAATAATCACTTTATATTATATGTATTTCAAATATTTGAGATATGTTGACTAAATACGAAAGGACAGCTAGTTTAAACTGAGTTTAATTTGAAAATTCGACTGAAGAACTGAACCTGAGTCTGTAGTTTTCTGATAAAATACAAATAAAAAGTTTGTATTTAAATTTAGTACAGTTTTTCTCAGATTACTAGTAACATATTTGAGAAACGTAGTTATTTCATTCTACGATTACGTGTATTATATTTTCTGCTTATTAAGAAATATTTTGCATACAAAAGCGTGATGACATCTTCCAAATTGTGCTAAATTGAAGCACTTAAAAAAACCTAATAAACGACAACTGAGCGAAAATACAAAATTTCAAGTACATTAAACCTGCTTTGAAGTCTAAAGTTACCAAAGGGTCAGAGTTTTTGACGGACAAGTATAACAACATAGTGTGCGATAGGACGAGCAATAAACAAGGACGAGGCAGCGGTAACGGCATAGGACGAAACGAAACACTGGAAGCATGCCATTAAAACACAGTTTGATTAGAACAGAGCTATGTATAGCTGGCAGCTCAAATAACATACAATTGTTTGCTTCATTTATTCTTTGATTTGCAAGAATTTGTCACAAAAATGAGGGAATTTTATGCTTGCACGGCAACAAACCGGAGGGCAGGGGATAGAATTGTACACTACAATGACGGCATGAACTAAAAGAATAAGAAACCAGTTGGGAAGGTAAGATCACATGGGAAATTTTAAAGTAGGTGTAATTATGATAGTTAGGATTATCAAAATTATAGTCGGTCTAAGCCGACTATAAATACCCTACACATATGTGTGGTTACCACTCAAAGTGATATATAGATCACCAAGGTATACGAATCCTGAAAATAACTACAAACATTCAATCGCTGAAGAATTTCCATTCATTTGATACCCATATTTACAAATGGGTAGGTGTACCGAATTTCGATTTTTTTTTTTGTGAACCACAAGTCTTTTCGCCGGAAAACATTATTATCATGTATTTGAGCATGATGTCAATATATATTTGTCCAAAAAAGTTTACCTAAGCACGTATACATAAAAATTGATCTTTATATGTACATTTTATATGAGGTATTTGAACATAAGTGGTCGGATCATAGGTCACAATGGACCGATCTCGCCAATTTTTTCGCACATACAGCGTAGGTATATTAGTAATCTAAGTTATAAGTTTCATTTTTCAAGCTCTTCAATTTTAAAAGTCTTAGGGATTTCAACAGACAGACAGACAGACAGACAGACGGACAGACAGACGGACAGACAGACAGACGGACAGACGGACATCGCTAAATCGACTCAGGAGGTCATGCTGATCAAGAATATATATACTTTTCCATACCGGAGATGCTTCCTTCTGGGTGTTACAAACGGCGTACCAAACTGAATATACCCTTTCACTCTTAGTGTAGGGTATAAAAAAATTACTGAAAAAGTGCTAAAATGAAAAACACACTGAAAAAAAGGGGACGACGACGCGTCGCCTTTGAGCAAGTTTTCCATTTGACTTGGCTTTTGAAATTTCCAATGAAAAATTGTCAAGTAGAAAGTGCAAAATCAAAAAACTAGTTTCGAATGGCAAAATGCAATTGGGAGAATGAGCAAAATAAAGCAGGGTTGATGGTGTTTAAAATAAGCAAAAAAAAAGCAATGCGTTCGAAAATGAAATACAAGATAATGTAATTTTCTGGCAGGCAATTCGAGAGACAAGAAATCATTTTTATAAGATAAAATGGATTTGAGTGGGTGCGTCGGTGGGTGTGTACCGTTGGTTGGTTGATGGGTTGGTAGAATTCTTTGTAGAAAAAGGTTTTCCTTAATGTTGCTAAGCCGCTGCGAATTGCTGCACTAATTGTTGAGCTTAAGCCATTTTGTTGCTAATGTAGCCGCTGTGTTGTTGGGTGGTGTTGTCGATGGTTGACTGAAATTTTGTCAAGTGTTAAGACACGAGTCCATCCTTCTAAAACGCGTGACACGTGTGGGCACAGCACTTGACACTCTTAGTATGCTGTAAGGATTTGTTTTAAATTTATTTTGAAAATTTATAATATGTATCGATCCGAAACAATGTCCATAGCACGTGTAGCTACTTGGAAGGTGTTGTTATCTATAATATACGATATTACACTCAGGAAAACATACGTTAAAATTAAATGAAATTGTGTTAAAATTAAACACAAACGGCAATATAAAAAATCTCTTAAAAGATTTTCATTTAAATTTAAATTAATTCTTTTTACACAACAAAAAAAAAATATTAAAAATTCAAACAGTTGTTAAAAAAATTTTAAAATATTTATTGTTTAAAGTTCTGAATTAAGAACATATTATTTTATTTATGTTTTAATTTATATTTGCTAATTTTTATTTACTAATTTTATTTTAATATTTTAATTTTATTTTCCTCTGTTATCGTTTGGAATGGTATGTGTACTTGCTAAAGCCAATAACCTAACGGATATATATAAATTAATATTGCTTGTTATGCCCGTTTTATAAAATTTGGTTTCTCAAAAATGGGCTATGAATAATATGGCAGAGTGACATCGAACACAAAATTTCGGTTTAACGTTTAAATGCTGCCCCTAGAGGTATGTTGTATGCATTACACATTGCATTTCACACCGTAAATGCTGCATACATTTAGGGGCATGCCACTTAATCTCGATTGAAATCAATTTCGTTTAACTTTAATATATTATGTTTAGTTACAGTTTTAATTAAAAATTTTTTCCTAATTTTAAAGTATGTTTTTCTCAGTTTTTCTCAGCAAAGCGCTAAAATTTTCTTTATATTTTCCCATAGATCAATTCTATATAGTTTAAGGATGTTGATTTTGACAGCGTACTTTGTTTTTTTTTTTCTATTATATAACGTTTTTCTGAGAATTGCAAACAACATTTTTGGCATCGTTGAGCTACTTTTTAGATTACAGAAATACAGTCGCTTACACGACTAGTTTTCCAAAAAACTGTTATCGAAATTTTTCTTTCAATTGTCAAGACTAATTATTATATATTAATAAATTTTAAAATTTTGATATGTTTTAAAGATATTTGAATCTAAACTCGAACAATTTTAAATTTTGTATACTATTTTTTAGCATTTCGGATCTATAAGAAAATGAAATAAGAAAATGATTAAATTAAAGATTAAAATTTATAAAAAAAATGTTTACATAAATATGGTTGAAATAAAGGGTTTTTCAATAAGAGCGCTACAAAAGTTTTTTTCAAGGGGTTTTCAACAGGGACGCTACAAAAGTAGTGCATCAGGGACAGCAAAGGACGCCATATTTCTTGCCGCTCTTTTGACATTTCTCTTCAGTAAGGTTTGCCATTTCATGATGGAAAGATATACCAGCCAACAACTAGTCGAAATTATTAAAATTTACTACCGAAATTCAAATTCGTATATCTATCCATCATGAAATGGTAGAACCAACATCATAAAAAAAGAACCAACATCAACAAAGGGTATATTTTAAAAAGTAGAAAAAAAATGAAAAATGTAGTAATTTTGATAGTTAATTAATTTCTTATAAATTAGTTTTTTATTAAGCAAAAGATCCTAAATGAAAAAAAAACCGATATTGTCTAAAAAAAATTAAATTTGACGGGGCTTGTCGAAAAGAAGAAGAGTACTCTAGTAGAAATGTACCCTATAATTGTCAAAATTACAATGAAGAAAATAATCTGATTAAAGGAGGATAATAAGATTTTAAATTTTGGTAGTCAAGAAATATTTCTGCATTGAAAGAAGAACTTTCCTAGATAATTTGTTTTAAAACTTTCTTAAAATTCATTACATACTTCATTTTTTCAAAATATTTATTAATTAAGTTATCTTTAATATTAAACTGAATGCAATATTCTGCTTCATTTCCAATTGAAGAAGGATAATCGAAATTCTAGTTTCCATAATTAAGAATAACAACCACTTGTGATATCTTTTTTAAAATTTAATATTAACTTACAATATTTAATTTTTAATTTATAATTAACTAGCTGGACCCGTACACGACTCGTGCAAAGATTCTGTGAATGCAAGGTTATGGAGCAATTTTATTAATATAAATAACATTTTTATTATTTATATCAGGGACCCGTGGACGTATTTTTTATTGGTTTTATAAATGTTGTAACCAAAACTAAACTAATTCTGCGCTAAAACAACTGTTCTCATATACAATTCTTTCTCAGACTGTGCTTTCCCGTAGAATTCTTCCCAGTAGAATTCTTTCCCGTAGAATTCTTCCCCGTAGAGTTTTTCCCAGTAGAAGTTTTATCGTGGTTCTTTTAGTGTGGTGAGTTTTAGTGTGGTGAATTTTAGTGTGGTGAATTTTAGTGTGGTGAGTTTAAGTGCAGTGAATTTTGTTGTTGTGTGTTTAAGTGTGTTCAATTTAAGTGTGGTGAGTTTTAGTGTGGTCAGTTTAAGTGGGTGAATTTGAGTGTGGTGAATTTTAGTGTGGTGAGTTTCATTGTAATGAGTTTTAGTGTGGTGCATTTTAGTGTGGTGAGTTTTTATGTGGTTAATTTTAGTGTGGTGAATTTTAGTGTGGTGAATTTTAGTGTGATAATTTTTGGTGTGGTGAGTTTCAATGTGGTGAGTTTTAGTGTGGTGAGTTTTAGTGTGGTGAGTTTTAGTGTGGTGAATTTGAGTGTGGTGAATTTTATTGTGTTGAGTTTTAGTGTGATGAATTTGAGTGTGGTTAATTTTGGTGTTTTGAATTTGAGTGTTGTAAATTTTAGTATGGTGAGTTTTAGTGTGGTGAATTTTAGTGTGGTGAATTTTGATGTGGTCGATTTAGTTTTCTATCCTTTTTTTATTTTTCTGTTGTTTTTGAGTTATTGCTTAAGTTTTGTGCTTTTACTTTTGTGTTTGATTTTTGTTTTTATTTTTGTGTTTTTGCTTTTGTTTTTGTGGTTTTGCATTTGTATATTTTTTTTTGTATTTGAGTTTTTTGTTCCATCTTTTTAGCTTGTGTATATTCTGAGTTATGTCGTTTTGAAAGTTTAGGTTGTATGAGAGGTGCCACGCCCCTTTGTTCAATCCCGCCCATATATAGCCTATGACACCCTTCGGACTCCATAGTATCCTGCTGCAAAATTTGAGTTAAATCGGTTCAGCGGTTTAGACGTGATGCTGGAACAAACAGACAGACACACAGACCGACAGACTGACAGACGGACCAAGAGTTTTATATATATATAGATTGTAGTGAAAATCGACTTTTTTTCTTAAGTTTTAGAATCATATTTCTCTCCTTATAGAATCTAAGTGCGTCTTTATTTAATAAATAATACATTTTTAATATATTCAGCAATTAAATTCACAAAATTTTAATTTTTATATTCGAAAACATTTACGCAAACATTGCGTTAAACCAAAAATCTAAAAAAACTATTATATAAATTCTAAAAGCCACCAACTGCCAATTATGGAAATTGCACTTTAGGGAACCTATATATAGTATGTACTATATTGACATGCGATTAACAACACTAGACCAAGACAAGCATGTTTGCGCCTTTGTTCAAGTAACATAAAATATATCCTTACCTAGCCCAGGGCAAAAACAAAGAATGCATTTTGCAAAAAATAAAAATATGATATAAAAAAACATAATACCTAACAGTTTGTTAATAGAACATAAAGCTCACAATAAACGAAGACATAAACGTATGCCTAAAAGATGGGCCGGCCCTTTACGTAAGCTAAGGTAACCTATTTTTCGTGCTCCAAAGACTTACACTACGTACTGACTGTGCTACTTTACACGACATCCCACAAAAAGTGGGCTGTGAATTTATGTCAAGTCAGTGCGTTTTTAGCCTATGGCTTATGCGATGCTTTAGCCAGGAGACTAAGCCAACTAAGGCCATTGTTTATTACGTAAATGTCTATGTGTGTGCGTTTTAGATAGCACACAGACAGACACATATATATATATATATTTCTATATAGGGGACGAAATTGAAGGCGGTGGAGCAGTTAAAAACGGCACAAAGTGTGTAAAGCTAAAATTATAGTTGACTGCAGGCCGTCAATTCGCAGCTACAAATACTCCGTACTACTACGACGACTATGACTACGACTACTAAGTGCACAGAAGGGAGACCAAAAATTCATATAAAGGGACTTTGTAGCGGGACAACGCAGGTTGGCATAAAGCTCTTAAATAACTGTTAAGTTTATACGACAAACTATTTGGGCCAACGACCCTTGTGCATACATAAAATATTCCTATGTTGCTGCTGATACTGCTCTGCTACTACGACGATACGACTACTGTGCTGGTCTCCCCCCACTAAGCCGTCAAGGGTCGTCAACAACTTATGGTATATCCTGCCATCATGCGGGGGGGGAGGGGCAATATTACTAAATATATATTAACGTTAATACGAAATTTATGTTAAATTTTACATTTTCCTCAAGATTTGAAGCATTTTCAAGCTTGTCATGTTGCAAAAGTTGCTGAAAGTCCCCAATGAATTGCTCTTGATATTTGGGGGTCATATGGACAACTCGTATATGACACTGAAATTGTTTATTTTTTGGTTCGTCGCACAAATATTGTATCTATTTTAAGTGTACAGTCTCAAGGTTGTTCACAAAAACTTTGGTATTGCTATGTTGTACAAAGATAAGAAGTATTCTACATTATTTAAAGTATATTTCTTACAATTAATTGTTAAATATTTGTTAGAAAAGTTTTTAAATTTTCAAATGATTGTGGTAATAGTAAAAATGTCAGTAGTATATATAAAAAAGATTTAAAAAAAACATAAATTTTTCATGTTTAAAATATATCGGATTATTGGCATTAATTAGTATATTGAAATTTGATTTAACTATTTAAAAAAAAAAATACGTTTAAAGTTGATTAATTCAGAAATTTTCAATTTAACTGCATGCCGTATTCCAATTATCTGAATTCTGAATATGAAATTAATTTTTCTTAGTTTAAAATTTAATTTAATATCAAATGAAAATTTTTGAATTTCGTATGGTAAGTTCGGAGAATCAAATTACATTTTCTGATTTTCAAATGCAAAGTTCTGAATATCAATTGGAATTATCTGAATATCAAATAAAATGTTCTGAACATCAAATAAAATTTTATGAACTTCAAATTGAAAGTTCTGAATATCAAATGATATTTTATGAATTTCAATGTTCTGAATATTAATTGAAAGTTTCTGAATTTTAAATGATAAATTTTGAATTTCAAATGGAATGTTCTGAATTTCAAACGGAATGTTCTGAATTTCAAATGGAAGGTTTTTAATGGAAATTTTCATAATTTCAAATGGAAATTTATGTATTTCAAATAGAAAGATCTGAATATCAAATGAAATTTTCTGAATTTCAAATGGAATGTTCTGAACATCAAATAAAATTTTTAGAATTTCAAATTGAAAGTTCTGAATATCAAATGAAATTTTCTGAATTTCAATGTTCTGAATATTAATTGAAATTTTCTGAATTCCAAATGAAAAATTCTGAATTTCAAATGGAATATTCTCAATTTCAAATGGAAGTTTTTTAATGGTAATTTTCGTAATTTCAAATGGAAATTTATGTATTTTAAATAGAAAGATCTGAATATCAACTGAAATTTTCTGAATTTCAAATGGAAAGTTCTAAATATCAAATGAAATTTTCTGAACAAAGTACTGAATATTAATTGTAATTTTCTGAATTTCAAATGGAAATTTATGAATATCAATTGAAAATATCTGAATTTCAAATGGAATGTTCTGAATATCAAATGAAACAAATGGAATATTCTGAATATTAAATGAAATTTACTGAATTTCAAATGGAAATTTTAGTATTTCAAATGGAAAGATCTGAATATCAACTGAAATTTTCTGAATTTCAAATGGAAAGTTCTAAATATCAAATAAAATTTTTTGAACAAAGAACTGAATATTAATTGTAATTTTCTGAATTTCAAATGGAAAGTTATGAATAACAATTAAAATTTTATAAATTCCAAAGGAAATGTTTTGGATATCAAATAAAAGTAACTGAATTTCCATTTCGTTCTGAATATCAATTGATGTTTAATGAATGGAGGGTTCTTAATATCAAGTGATGTTTTTTGAATTCTAAGTGGAATTTCTGAATTACAATTGATCTATTTTAAATTTAAAATGAAATTACATCAATTGTATAATTAATTTCTAAATTACAATTGATGTCTTTTGATTTTCAAATGGAATTTCTGAATAACAATCGACATTTTTTGAATTTCAAAAGATATTTTTGCATTAAAATTGATGTTTTTCAAATTTCAAATGGAATTTCAATGGAAATTCCATTGGAATTTCTGAATAAAAATTGATTTCTTTTTATTTCCTTTGATTTTTAAATGATATTTCTGCATTACAATTGATGTATTTTGATTTTCAAATGGAATTTATGAATTACAATTGATGTCTTTTGATTTTCAAATGGAATTTCTGAATTACAATCGATATCTTTTAAATTTCAAATGATATTTCAACATTAAAATTAAAGTCTTTTGATTTTTAAATCGAATTTCTGAATTACAATTGACGTCTTTTGATTTCCAAATGGAATTTCTGAATAACAATCGACATTTTTTGAATTTCAAATGATATTTTTGCAATAAAATTGATGTTTTTCAAATTTAAATGGAAATTGCATTGGAATTTCTGAATTTAAATTGATTTCTTTTGATTTTCAAATGATATTTCTGCATTACAATTGATGTATTTTGATTTTCAAATGGAATTTATGAATTACAATTGATGTCTTTTGATTTTCAAATGGTATTTCTGAATTACAATTGATATCTTTTAAATTTCAAATGATATTTTTGCATTAAAATAGATGTTTTTCAAATTTCAATGAAAATTCCATTGGAATTTCTGAATTAAAATTGATTTCTTTTGATTTTCAAATGGAATTTCTGAATTTCAATTGATGTCTATAGATTTTCAAATGGAATTTCTGAATTACATTTGATGTCTTTTGATTTGAAAATGATATTTCTGAATTACAATCGATATATTTTAAATTTAAAATGATATTTCAACATTCAAATTGAAGTCTTTTGATTTTTAAATTGAATTTCTGAAATACAATTGATGTTTTTTGATTTACATATAGAATTTCTGAATTAAAATCGATATATTTTAAAATTCAAATGACATTTCTGAATTACAATTGATGTCTCTTTAATTTCAAATGGAATTTCCGAATTACAAATGACTTCTTCTGATTTTCAAATAGAATTTCTGAATTACAACCGATATCTGTTGAATTTCAAATGATATTTTTGCATTACAATTGATGACTTTGGATTTTCTAATGGAATTTCAGAACTACAATTGATGTCTTTAGAATTTCAAATGATATATATCAATTTCAATTCATATTTTAAGAATTTTCTGAAAAAATCGTGTTGAGTTATTATTGAGAATTACCGAAATAAGTTTTTCAATAATTAAACAAACACAACAAATATAATTATTATATTTTGCATGAAATAAAAATTTCATAAAACAGCAAAAAATGATGTGCTATCTTAATATTATATTAAAATAGTCCTTTTTAAATAACCTAATGAACCCAAAGCAAATTCCACACAAATAACTAAACTAAGTTCAGAATTTAATTACAAGCACCCGTTCGTTTATCGTTGTTGCCAAGTTCCAAAAAGCGAAAATATTAAACTTCAAACTTTACAAAATCTCATTAAAATATAACCAGAAGGCATCGATACAAACAACTCGTTTCTTTAAATATTGGTACAATACCAACAAATAATATAAAACAAGAGTAACCAACATCTTGATGTAGATAATGGAAACATAGAGCAATGAACATAAAAATAAAAAAATTTAAATATCGATTTGATGTGTACAACTATTTGGTAATATTAAGTATTTGAAGGATGGAATTTTTTAATTTCCACATCGATAAAAGACAAATATAAATAAATCTCATAAACCGAAGCCACAACCTACTGCTACCATAGTTAAAACAAGTAAAATCAAGTCATCAAACAGATAAGACATAGTGAAGAGTAAAAGTTGTTTAACAAAAAGAGTAGAAACAAAAATGTAAACTACCAAAATTACAAACACACAGATGGATCAACAACCAAGTTGATGACAACAATTATGAAGGGGGGTAGGGTACAATCTTCAGAACAGTGTGGCATGTTGCCAACAGCGATTTGAGGCATAAATAAGGTCAAATTGACAACATCACAAATGAGAGGAAGTACAGGGTAACATTTGCGGAAATCAACATTTAATATAACTATTTTTTTTTTATTTAAATGTTGTATTAAATTTAAAAGTTTATTACCAACAAATTATTTTTTAAATAAAAAAAATATATAAAAATTATTAACAAAACAAAATAAACAAGTAGTGCTGAACCAAGTTCCTCTAAATGCCACAAGTAGTATTGCTATATTCCACAGAAATTTCACATTATACAAATTTAGACAAATGAATGCAATTGACTTTTTAATTTTTTCCACCAATCGATATTTTAAATTTAGACATATCGTGTTTTACATTTTAACTTATCGTAGCAGATATTGTTTAAATTTAATATTAGTTTTAATATGTCGAACTTCAAAATTGACAATAAAAAAAAAAACATAAAAATATTAATTTTATTCAACAGTATTATGAATTTTTTCATAAACTACCACATTCACAAAAAAAATGTTTTCGAAAATAAAAAAAAAACAAAAATTATACAATAATTTCATAAATAAAAATATTTTCGAAATAATAAATATTGTGAAATATCTTTAATAAATATTTTTTATAACTATAACTTTTTATTAAAAATAAAAAGTAATTATAAATAAATATATAACAAAACCTTTTTGTAATTATAATAATTATTTAAGAAAAAAAAAACAAAAACCACTAGAGAAATCTAAATATGTTAAAAAAAATAAACGTAAAAATAAATATTTTGATGAAAATTTGGTTTGATTAACAAAATTCTTCAATATAATGTACATTTATTTTGTATTTTGTGTACTGTTCATGAAAGTGATGAAACGTAGTCTTCGCATATCTTCTTCAAAGTAAATAACAATTTTTCATTCATTCATCAAGTTGATGATGTGCTTATAAATTAGTTTAATATTACATTTATGTTTTGTAGTGACCAATATAGTAAATTATTCCTCAATACAATCCCTGCAGGAAATGTCACCAATGATTCCACAATGTCAGGTCAGAAATATCGATGACCTTCATACAAATGTCCACTGATTCATGCATGATGTAGCATTAACGATGTCATGCACGTTATTCATCAATGAAGTCACAAATGATTTTCTTACATATTATTTTTTTTTGTAAAAAAAATATATTTTTTTTTTTTTTTTTTTTTTTAATTTACATTCATCATCAATGAAGTCACAAATGATTGTCATACATATTATTTTTTGTAAAAAAAATATTTTCTTTTATTATTTTTTTTTTATTTACAGTTATCAGTTTATTTTTTTTTATTAATTTTATTTTATTTCTCTGTTCTCGGTTGGAATGGTATGTGTACTTGCTAATGTAAATAACGTACTTCACTAACGGCCATCATATATCAACATTACTACTGCTTATTATATCGCTTTTGTAAAAATTGGTACACGCTGCAAAAAAAAGGGCTCTCCCAAATATAATTTTGCAGGCATTACATATATCTTTGGAGCTTTATGCAAACAAAAGTATTATTTCATTTTCAAACATTACTATAATAACAGCCAAACATATTTTTGTTTTTGTCCAAACATATTTATGTTCAAAATGAATAGTTTTCGACGTTCTTGCAAACATATATATGTTTGAATGTGAAAAACATTTTATTTACATGTAAACATATTTATGTTTACATTTAATTTTAATGTAAAAATAGTAAATATAGTGCTAATATCTTCTTTACATAACGTTTTTTCCCTTTTTTTAAATTACATTTTTTTTTTATTATATATTCTCTAATTATAAACTTAAACTTTTATTTTTTTTTATTACACTTATTTTATTTATACTTAATAATTTGACTTCCATCTATTGTTCCTATTTTGAGTTCAGTGATTTACGGATAAATTGGATATTTCACAAGCAGCCACTATCTGGTATTAACAGTAATTGGCGGTACTTAAACAAATTCTTCCACCAAAAAGAACTTTTGAACTAAATGAAAAGTATTAATGTGAGTATTACTGAGTGCTAAAAGTATGCAGCGTTATTATTTAATTGTGACTTCGTAATGCCAAACATACATATAATCAAAATAATGCTATTATTTTTAAATTCGTTGTCACCCAGTAACAATCACGAATAACCAAATACATATAATTCAAAGAACCTTTTATTGACGTTGGGTGTGGTAAATAGCAGAAATATCAAACATACATATATTAATATCTGATGAAAAATATATATTTCTGCAGAAACATTAATATAGTAAATTCATGTAAATCCGCGATTAAAGCAATTTTTGTTTAAATATCGTATAATAATATTTCAATCTGAACAAAATAATAATACAATTCAATTATAATGTAATTAGATATTACTCCCAATATTTATATGGTGATTTCGAATTACGTTATAATTACATTCGAGCATATTCAAACAAATCTTTCTATCCGTGTACCTCAATTTGTGCCTATGAATTATATGGCAGGGTGACATCGAACGCAACATCACATATGTGACATCGATGCTGCCCCTAGACGTATGTTGTATGCATTTCACAACGTAAATGCTGCATACATTTAGGGGCATGTGACGTAGATGTTAATTTTCATCAATGACGTCATCAATAATATTTCATCAATGACAGATTTTCACAATGTATATAGGACATATTGTGTATTTAAACTGTTGTAGACATATTCATCAATGACAAATTTATAATGTCAATGACCTTGTCATCAATGAGGCTATTTCCTGCTTGGATGAGCATGAATTATTTTCGTCCCTGTATGTTACGTCATGGACTGATTTGATGGTTTTATATATCATTCTTTAATACAAAAACTAAAGCACCAATAAATATAATATATATTAAATACAATTCTTTAACTCCTTAATGTTTCCATGTTTCTCATTTTGTGTGACCTAGGTAATTGTATTTAAAACAATAATTCGTCGACAAAAAGACTGTATTAAAATATTTTACCTTTGTTATACTCCTGATGTAGTTATTTTCGTATGTGAAATAACTACATAATTTTTTTACTGTATTTTAGTACAAAAAATATATTTTTTTACGAAAATTACTACATTTTGTATTTAGTTAAACATACTAAAATATGTAGTAAATAATTTAAATTATTATACGGCATTCTGTATTTATTTTAATCAAGAAAGTTTATGTATTCTCTCAATTAAAATATTTATATGATTACTTGTGTAAGTTTAGGTATAATAATTATACTTTCTTGATGATATGTATAAAACTAACATTTGTCATCACTATTTCGAACGACTCAAAGGTATCACAAGCACTTCAATGTTGCCGTTTATTTTGTACCAAATATGAATAACATTCACGCTTACAGATAATTCTTCAGTGCATATCATTGAGTTGCTGAAAATACATATAATTGTTTCTGCAATATGTGGAAAATGAAGTTCTAGTTATTTAAAAAAAAATTATTAATTTTAAAAAAATGTATACCCACTTTCTGTATTTCGAAACGAGCGACGAATCGAAAATATGACGTAAAAATTTCGTCACACAAATTTTGATTTCATGTTACTTGAATTTTAAAATTTGTATTTAATTTTATGTATATTTGTATTTATATGTCCATAATGATTTTTATAAAATCTTTTTATTCCCCATTTTATTTAAAGCTGAAAAAAAAATATTAATATAAGTTCCAACTAACAGAATTATAACCTTATGTTTTCTGTTATTTTTGAAGCTCATTAAAAATGCCAGACAACATGGAAGACTGTGTTTACTGTTGTGTTACTTATATTATTTTCTATATGATATATTTAAACATGTTCTCTTGATAATAAAGTATTTCTTGACTGAATTTGTCGCCCCCCATTTTCAAACATCACCCTGTTTGTACATGTAACATAAATGTAAAAACCCTAAGGGTTTGTAACAGCAAAAATCAAAATTTAATAATCGATTGCTTAACAAAAATTTCATTTTGGACATATTGCAAAATTGTTCTACTTCTTCTTATTTACGTCTACTTCCACAAAGCTGAATCGGCACGCATTTGGTTAGCTTTAGCAAAGAAAATCGAACTTTTGACAGGCATGTCATAAGACAAAATATAAAATATAAAAAATAAAAATAAAAATAAAAACAACGACTACAACATCAGCAGCAGTAGCAACAGCAACATCTAACAAAATAAAGAAGCAACAAATGACAGCGGCAGCAGTTAAAACAACAACTTCCGCTACGATATGGAGCCTAAGGGTAACGTAGTTGTTTAAACAAAGACTTCCGCAGGCTAAAAAGGAAGCAGGCGCAACCTTTGAAACAGCCGCCACACAACCTCCTCCTGCCCCAATCGTTCTTTGCACACACAAAACGAAGAAAAACGCTTTTCTAAGCAACAAAATTTTGTGAAAATATTTGAGATTTTTAGTTATTTGTATTGTTTTTGCAATGGGTAGTCAAAAATTTGGGGCTGGGTTAGGAATGTTGGTTGTTTTTCTAGTATCACTAGTAGCAGCACCAATAATGCCCCGTAACAAATCAAGGCTATGTTGTAATAGTGCCCTGAGGTTATCTTATTATGACACTCATGCCACTTCATCGCTTGGTCACTACGGATCTACTCTGGGTTTTGTTTTCAATACTGTGATTTTGAAAATGAAAATGTTACTTGTTGGCCATTTTTGTTTTATGTGTGACCCGAGGCTTAATACAAAATATTATAAAGTATTATAAAATAAATTTGTTTTATAGTTAATGTGTTTGGCTCAAAATACAAAATGTGTGGATTCAAACTGTTTAATGATACTAATTAAAATGTAGATATTTTAAGACACAATGAAAATGATGTTTGAAGTTTCATAATTTTTGTACATGCTTTAAGTGCTGCTATGATAATACAAATCTAAAGCCTGCTTTAAAATTTGGATTATTGATAATCTATCTATATATATAAAACTCTTGGTCCGTCTGTCAGTCTGTCGGTCTGTCTGTTTGTCTGTTTGTTCCAGCATCACGTCTAAACCGCTGAACCGATTTAACTGAAATTTTGCACCAGGATACTATGGAGTCCGGAGGTTGTCATAGGCTATATATGGGCGGGATTTGACAAAGGGGCGTGGCACCTCCCATACAACCTAAACTTTCAAAACGACATAACTCGACACCTACACAAGCTAAGAAGATGAAAAAAAAAACTAAAATTCACCACACTAAAACTCACCACACTAAAACTCACCACACCAAAATTCACCACACTAAAACTCACCACACTAAAATTCACCACACTAAAACTCACCACACTAAAATTTACTAGGCTAATATTCACCACACTAAAATTCACCACACAAAAACTCACCACACTAAAAATTCACCATACTAAAACTCATCACGCCAAAACTCACCACACTAAAAATTAACCATACTAAAACTCATCACACCAAAACTCACCACACTAAAACTCACCACACCAAAATTCACCACACTAAAACTTACCACACTAAAATTCACCACACTAAAACTCACCACACTAAAATTCAACACACAACAATAAAATTCACTACACTTTAACTCACTACACTAAAATTCACTACACTAAAACTCACCACACTAAAACTTCTACTGGGAAAAACTCTACGGGGAAGAATTCTACTGGGAAGACGGGGAAGCACAGTCTGAGAAAGAATTGTCTATGAGAAAAGTTGTTTTATCGGATACATAGTATGGTTTTGGTTACTACATTTATAAAACCAATAAAAAAACGTCCACAGCGAAGCACGGGTCCCTGATATAAATAATGAAAATGTTATTTATATTAATAAAATTGCTCAATAACCTTGCATTCACATAATATTTGCACGAGTCGTGTACGGGTCCAGCTAGTATTATATAATATCAATAATGATATAAGGATTAATCACTTGAAATATACATTGTTAATTTTAATATAATGTTTTTCAAATACCAAATTAGAACATTTAAAATTTAACAAAACTCGTTTTCAAAACTCGTTCTATTTTGGACTATAATATTTTATAGATTTCTATTTTTGATTCTGACTTCTTTTGTATTTCATTGAGCATACTTCAGCTAATATTTTAAAATAAACGCAATGCAATTTAATGAATTTGATCAAAGTTATTACCAGTTAAACTCAAAAAATATAAATTTTAAGGTGTACTTAAAATTTAATGCATAATATTTTTGCTTTAATCTAGATCTAGCATTTTATGCTTCTTTTTTTCACTTTTTTTTTTGCCTAGTATAAATAAAATAATAAATAAATAAATAAATAAATAAATAAATAAATAATTAAATAAATAAATAAATATACACAAAATTTTTCTTACGAAAACATTTATATTTAGTTTAATTTAATTTAAATAACAATATTGATTTTTGAATGAAAATAACAATATGCTCCTCTGTAAACATATTTTAATTCAGTTCATTCTAATACATGTTTGTTTTAGAAGATATTAATGTTCCGGTGCCAAATATTCTCTGTTTTTATATAATAATAATTATGTTTCTATATGAACATAAACCATTTTAAGGGGAAATATCAAATTGTTTTAGTGTATTCGTATACAAACTTAATATTTTTCCGAACTCAATGCAATATGTTCAACACTCATTACAACACTAGTTATAAATACTTGATCAGACAATTTTTATTAGGAACTTTCTCCAATATATATGTTATGCCTGCAAAAATATGTTTGGAGGAGCTCTTTTTTTTGCAGCGTGAAGGGAATAGCACCGAAAAATGACAAATTTTTTAAAATATGAAATTTTTACAAACTATGCTATTTTCAATAATAATAATAATAATAATAATAATAATAGTTTGGCGCTACAGTCCTGTTTATAACTTCGGCCGAGCTCTCTCACCATTTTGAGCTGTGCGTGTTATATTTGTACTCAAATTGGTGGGACCTACAGTTTATTGCCGAATCCGAACGGCGGGTGAGAGCTTTTCATAGGCAATGTTTTACTCTCGTAGGTTTGCCATTTACTGACGAGAGGTAGCGCGGTATAGAAAAATGTTTCTATGAAAAGATGTAGTTAGCCCCAGTCCAGGCTTGAACCGGGGACCTTTCGGCTGGCAGTCCAACGCACTAACCACTGAGCTACCGCGGCTACTTTGGCTACGCGGCTATTTTCAATCATGAAAATACAAGAATATTTGCTCATAGTTACTTTTTTTGATACCTAAGAAAATAATCTCTGCATATCAAGAATAAATGCTCTTAAATAATTTCAACATTTTGACAGATATATGTGCCATTCCACACCAAATCGACCAGCGGTTGCAACTCACCTTCTTCGATTTCAATAAAAATTAGGCAACTGATAAAGGGTGTCGAGATATGCATTGACCATTTTTTTTTTTATTTTTTCGACCTCTACTTCCAGAGATACAGTGCTTCAAAGTTACAAAAAATGGGCCAAAAATCCCTTTTGTATGGTCATATTTCAATATCTCTTAAAGTAGAAATGCTATTTACTTCGTTGATGGCTCGTATGAAAGGTAATAGAAAAGGTTTTTGGAAAAATTAAAATGTAAATTCTTAACTTTAACATGTGGCCCGTGATCATTATCCTTGCACTTCAAAATTGATGTCCTTAAATAGGACCCTTTTTAAAATTGTCCCTAGTTTACAACTAAATTTCTCTAAAAGCTTGTTCTATTAGCTTTCAAACGAGCCATCAATAGAGTTTCTAGTATATCTAATTTAAGAGATATTGAAATATGAACAATCATACAAAAGTGATTTTTGGCCATTTATTGTAACTTTGAAGCACTGTATCTCTGGAAGTAGTGGTCGAAAAAAAAAATTGGTCAATGCATATCTCAATAAGCTTTATCACCTGCCCAAATTTCATTGAAATCGAAAAGGTAAAATCTCAAAATTTACTTTTTTTGGTCGATTTGGTGTGGAATGGCCTATATACAATATGGACAATGTAAAACAAAGCACAATTGCAAAACAAAGCACAATTACAGAAAAAGTAAGATCGAAAAATAACAATTATAGGAACACGTGTTCTTTTAACATTGGGAAGAAAACAGCAATAATATTTATGATTTCTAATACATTAACTTCTGCATTATCAAGAATAATTGCTCTTAGTTCTTTGTTTGTTATTTAAGTAAATTTGTTTCTTCAAATCCAGAATGTTTCCGAACGTACTAACCAATCGTGTTAAAGACGCTACATAGTTTTTATAAATTTATACGTTAAATAATGCACGATTAATTAATAAAATTAATATGTTTGACCATTTTGTTCTTAAAGATTCATATCGTTAAATATTCTATAACATTTTTTATATTAAAAATATATATTTCCAATAATGAATCATTATCAATTTAATTATATTAGCTAATATTTCTATCTGTCTGAATTTCATCAATTCATTATTTGGTAAAATTATTGACATAAGTTGTTGAAAACATTTTTTAAATCAACTGATTGGCTTCCTTTTCTAAATGAAAACCTTTTAAAAAGCATGCCAATTATTCTGATTAAATGCTCGGCCAAGGGTTGCTACTTCAGTAAAATCATTGCAACACAAATTCAATCAATTTAAAAATTTTGGCCACCATACGAAATTCAAGATGCCATAAGTAAATTTATTTAGCTTTTACCAATAAATAATATTATATAGTGGTTTAAAAAAATATATATTAAGAGCAGGGTATGCAGTAAGTGATGCAATTGACTGTGATGAAAATTGTGCGCGACAAAAAATTAAAAAAAAAAAAATGTTACAATGACAGTCGCTGTCAATTATGCTAAAAGTTGCAGCAATGAAAAAAAAGGGAAATTCTAAAAAAATCTTTTAATGTGACAATTCCGGTGAAAAAGGACGAAAAAACGGAAAAAGTATGTAAAGTTATTGATGAAAATGACGATGTCGATGGTGATGATGACGATGCTGATGATGTGGTTGCGAATAGTGACTATATGTCGACGATGATGTTGATGATGATATTGATGATTATGATGAGTGCTGTAATGACTACGTGGACTGTTGAGTGACTGTTGTTGGAGTTGACTGGCTCTTGGTGTTGGTGACTTCCGCTGCGACACGCGTTTAATGCAACAACACAATGCTGTGTGGCAACATACGAATGATAATGTAGCCGGCCGCCTATTAAGGCGCTGTCCACGCTTGAGTGCATTTGCAACTGTCATTTGCAAGAATTTGACATATCTGCAATAACAAGGACAATAACTAGAACGCAATTCAAAACAATTTCGCATTGACGCAATTAACTCACATCAATGCAACAGAGCAACAACCAATAGTAAGAGCAAAAAAAAAACTACGCTACTCACAGCAACATCAATCCGTTGCGCGCACTGGCTTGACAGGACGCCGTTTTGCGCCAAGTGTTGAACCCCTGACATCCATTAGGCGTAATTTACACACGCGGCTGCTGATGATGGCAGGACACTCTCACACACATTTACACATTGCAACAGCAACATCACTTCCAAGGATAAAGGACATCAATAGCAAGCACTTCAGGGCGCTTCGAACTAAACAACAACAACAACAAAAATATGACAGACCGCGTCATTGTAACATTGTTCATTTCATTTAAATTTGCGCATAAAAAGGATTTTTTTATCTGCATTAATTCTCATTCCATCTCAACTCAACTCGCATCATCTTCTCTAATTTAGCCATTTGCGGCATCCTATTGAGGCCAATTCGCGCTGCGATCTGTCAACGTCAAATGCATGTCAACTGCCATTTGTTTTTTTTTGTTAGTCTGCTCTCTTGTCGCGGCGGCGGCAATTTTGACAGACAGCAGCAGCAGGACATACGAGTCTCGACTGACATGCGGGCGCCATGTTTATCATCGAAGTGCGCGTTTTTTATAGCATAGCGATTAATAATTTGATTGAAGATTTCACTGGATTTGTTCGAATGCAATTTTAAAAAAATTACGTATTTTGAAATCAAGTGAACCATTTCGATATGCTGCTTCATTGTTATATTTTAAATAATTGTTTGTTTGTTTGTTAGGAATTAAACTTCTTTGAATCTAGAAGAATATTTACGATTTTATATAGTTAAATTGTATTTCAAGTTGTTGTATTTTTTAAGAAAATTTTAGGTATAATTCCGTCAATATTATTTCAAAATTTACGTCAAGAAGAATATTCTTAGAATCAAGACAAATTTCACATAAGTTGCTTATTTGTCAAGAAATAAAATTCTTCGAATCAAGTAGAATATTTACGATTACTTTTTTAAATTTCCAATTTTATTTAGTATTCACGAAACTAATTCTTTAAATAAGAAGGATATTCTGAATAATTGAAAGTTTGTCAAGAATCGAACTTCTTCGAATCAAGAAGATTATTCATGATTACTTTTAGATAGCTATGTTCCGTTCGAAGTTTTTGTATTCTTTTAAGGAAATTTCAGATATATTTCTGACAATTTAATTTTTATATTTGCAAAACTTCGAATTATAAAGAATATTCATAATAGTTTTTTATTTGTCAAGAATAAAAATATTTCATCAAAGCTGTTAGTTTGACTCAAGTAGAATTTTCAAAATAGTTATTTTTGGCTGGAGTGTTTTCATCCATTCGATCGACATGACCTAGCCAGCGAAGCGCTTGACTATGTCAATGTCGTCGAATAACTCATACAGCTCGTGGTTCATCCTGATTCGATACTCGTTAGCAAAGCAGATAGGGCCAAAGATTTTACGGAGAATCTTTCTCTCGAACGCTCTCAGTACTATCTCATCGGTGGAGGCCAGCGTCCATGTTTCTGCACCATAAAGTAGGACGTGCATGATGAGTGACTTGTAGAGCGTTATTTTTGTCCGGCGAGAGTGGGCTCTACTTTTCAATTGCCTACTAAGCCCAAAGTAGCACCTGTTGGCAAGAGTTATTCTCCGTTTAATCTCCAGGCTGACGTCGTTGTTGCTGTTGATGCTGAATCCCAGATAGACGAAGTCCTTCACAATGTCGAACTTGTGGGTGTCAAAATCAGCTTTTTGTCCAAGACGCACGGACTCCCTTTGCTTGTTGACACAAGGAACTTCGTTTTATCCTCGTTCACCACTAGACATATTCGACGCGACTCTTTCTCCAATCTGGAGAATGCTGCACTGACTGCTCGTGTGCTCCTGCCAATGATATCAATATCATCGGCATATGCGAGCAGCATGACACTCTTTGAAACGCTCCTCTGCAGCTCGCGTAGCTACTGACTGCAGGGTGGATTTGTACGCAGCGTCTTTCTCTGCAGTGGCCGCGCTACACTCTTGGTCATACCACTGATTCCTCAGGGTGCGTTGGAATCCAAGCACCTCTTCGGCAGCTGTACGCATAGAGCAGGAGATATGGTTCCCCTGCGCGCTTATATCATCGAGAGGAGGAGTGCTTTGTCTAAGCAGGTGTGAGAGTCGAGTGGAATCCGTGAATCACAACGTGTTCAATTTGGTTGCGAGTTTTTTGACCGGGCGACAACCATGCTGCTGCGAAGTCGATTAGCCTCGTTCCGTTATCGGAAGTATTGGCATAGAGACTAAATTTTCCGATTGTGGCTTCTCTGCCCACCTTGGCGTTAATATCGCCTAGCACGATTTTGATAAGGTGGCGGGGGCAGCGATCGTATGCGTTGTCTAGCCGCTCGTAGAAGCGCTCTTTTGTCTCATCATCTTTCTCGTTCGTCGGAGCGTGTGCACAAATTAAGCTAATGTTGAAATATTTTGCCTTAATGCGAATTGTTGCCAGCCTTTCGTCCACGGGCATGAACCTAGAGACAAGGTGGCGGAGTCTCTTGCGGACCACTAATCCACATCCAAATTCGTGTCTCTCCGCATGGCAGCTGTAGTAGATATTACAGGACGCTTGTTTCGAAAAGCCCTGTCCCGTCCATCGCATCTCCTGGATAGCGGTGATGTCAGCCTTATATTTTTGGAGGACATCTGCCAGCTAAATAGAGGCACCTTCCCTATAAAGGGTCCGGACATTCCAGGTGCATATCCGTAAATCATGGTCCTTAAAACGTTTGCGTGTGTCGTCATCGTTGTAATCGGTCGTTATCCGAGGCTTCTTTTTTGTTTTCATTGGGCGCATAGGTTTTTTCCGTGGTGGGACCCAAACCCAACGCACGAACCGTCACTCTGAGGGAGATGCTCGTCACTCACTTAAGCCGGCTTCTACATCGGGTGGTGTAGAGCGCCGTTTCCAGGGACTTCCACGAGGAGGGCTTCCACCGAAGTGGAGGTGTCACCATTTGACAATTTCCCAATTCTGGTGACCAGTGAGTTGACTTAAGACGACATCGACAAGGATTGCGCTGGCTTCGCAATGTTAAAGCACTCAACCACGTTGCCTTGTGATAATCGCCCCCATATTTAGTACTCAGGAAACTCACGAATCAAGAGAATTTTTAGAATTTGAAAATAGAAGAATATTCACGATCAATTTTAGATTGGAACATTTCAGGTATAATTTATCCAATTTAATTTTAATAGCAACGATATCAACGTCTTCGAACTAAGAAAAATATTCATATTAAATAAGAAGTATATTAAGAAAAATTCTATGTTTGTCAAGAATTAAACTTCTTCATATAAATTAGCATATTCTCGATTATATTCTAATAACCCAGTTTTAGTGTTTCTGAAATCCGATTTAATTTAGTATTTACGAAACAAACATCTTTAAATCAAGAAGAATATTTAGAATAGTAATATGTTTGTCAAGAATTTATTTTCTTGTATTCAAGAAGATTATTCACGATAACTTTCTTAGTATTATTTTCCTATGGACATCAAGATTTTAGTTAAGATTCGTTTTATATTCGTTTGATATATCCTAAATAGTTTTACGTAAAAACAAATGATGTAAAATAGTAGAATCTGTTTTTCTAAGTATTTTGGAATTTAATTTTTTTTTTTATATTTTAGTTTTTGATCTGTTTTTTTTTTATTTCATTTCAAATACCTCATCTAATATTTTTAAATAAACTCAATAAAAGTTAGGTGGTTCTGATTAAGTTTTGAAGTATGAATATTATTATTATTTCCGGTGTATATTTTATTCTTAATATCAGCGTTCTGTTAAATCCATACTTGTTATTTTAAATACATTGTCCATATTTTTACAAATAGAACTTCTGGATAAAGAAAATATAAAATATACAGACAATTTTAATATAATATATTTTAGTTAACTTTACTCCCGCTATTATCGTTGCATTAACATTTGAAGTTAGCAAACTTTATACTATAACTACTGCAAATAACTTCTCAACCCTTTTCTGTCATTATGTTTTGCTAAGCTGCTCATGACAATAGCTCTCATATTGACTGATTGCCTGATTGCTGACTGTCTGAATAACATGATGGCGGCAATTTGAGTGACATGTCGCCTGCATCATTAATCGATGACGACGATGCTTTTATTAAACCGATTTTCAGCGTTCATTATTTGCATTCTTTAATAAAGAAACACACAAGAAACATTGCCGAAGGCTCGTATATCATTTACAGTTAGAGTTCCTCACAGAGAAAAAGATTTACTAAGTAATAAACACCCTTAGAGCAGTTTCCGACATCGTACGACAACTACGTCGGCCATGTGGACTCAATTCATTAAATTGAAATACTTTTCAGATCGATCATGTTGCATGCATAGATGGCAGGAGGCAGAACCCCTTTTTTGGCTGATGAGTCTCTGATGAGTTTGTGATGTTTTAGTTATTAAATGCAAAACAGCGAACTTTGTTTGCGGTGTACAATGGGACGAATATCAATTTTTAGTGGCTACAATTTAAAATTCGATTTATTTTAAGTAATTGGTCAAATTAAGACTTTAAATAAATTACATCATGTGAAATATTTAATAAATGTGAATGATATCAAATTGATTGGATTGACGTTGACAGATCATTATTGACAGATAATTTCACAGATTAACAGATCATTTTCGACATAAGACTTTGAGGGGTTATCTTAGATATATCGTCGTCGACAGATCATCGTTTACAGATCATTTTTGATGCATAATTTCTTTTTTAATAGCTGGTCTATGACAGATCATCACAAAAAGATAATCTTTAACAGTTAATTTCCGAGAGACCATTAGTTGATTTTGACAGTTCATCCTATATTTTGACATATCATTTTTGACAAATCACCTTTGACATATAATCTCTTACATACAGATTCATCTATTGCAGATTATTGTTCACAGATAATCGATTACAGATTATTGTTGAATGATTATCTATAGTAGATAATATTCGTATCATTGGTCTATGAGAAACCATCATTGATTTTGACTAAATATTTTTGACATATCATCTTTGACAGGTCAACTTTGATAATCATTTTTGACAGATCATATTTGACAAATCATCTTTGATAGATCGACTTCGACAGATCATTTTTGACAGATCATATTTAACAGATTATGTTTGACAGATCTTTTTTGAAAGATCACCTTTATTATTCCCTTTACAGATCATCTTTGACACATCATCTTAGAGACATCATCTCTGACAGATCACCTTTGAGAGATCATCTTTAACAGATCATCTTTGACAATTTATCTTAGAGAAATCAGCTTTAACAGATCACCTTTGACAGATCATCTTTGACAGATTATCTTTAATAGATCATCTTTAAGAGATCATCTTTGAGTGATCAACATTGATATATCACCTTTGAAAGATCTTCTTTGACTGATCATCTTTGACGGATTTTCTTTGACAGATAACCTTTGACAGATCATCTTTGACAGATTATCTTTGATAGATCATCTTTGAGAGATCATCGTTGATAGATAATCTTTAACAGATCATCTTTGACAGATCAACTTTGATAGATCCCCTTTGAAAGATTTTTATTTTGACAGATCAACTTTGACAGACCATATTTGAAAGATCGTAATTGACAGATCATCTATGACAGACCATTTTTGACAGATTATCTTTGATAGATCATCTTTAAGAGATCAACTTTGATAGATCACCTTTGAAAGAGCTTCATTGACTGATCACCTTTGACGGATTATCTTTGACAGATAACCCTTGACAGATCATCTTTGATAGATAATCTTTGATAGATCATCTTGGAGAGATCATCGTTGATAGATAATCTTTAACAGATCATCTTTGACAGATCAACTTTGATAGATCACCTTTGAAAGATTTTTTTTGACAGATCATCTTTGACAGACCATATTTTAAAGATCGTAATTGAAAGATCATCTTTGACAGATCATTTTTAAAAGATAATCATTTGCAGATCATCTTTGGCAGTTCGTCACTGACGTATCATTTATCAGAAATCAACTTTTAATGATTTTTTCGGTCCATTATAGGATTTTAGTATTTAATATAGATTTTTATTATATCATGTAAAAATTGTACAACCATTTTTGAATTTCTGGTTTTAAAATTAGTACATTTCACCCCATTGTGCAGTGAGTTAAAAGGGTTGCAATGCTCGAACTTTTATTCTGACCGATGCGGTACCATTGTTGTTATTAGACGGTGACTCAGACACAGTTTTGTGCCGACTACCGCCTGCTGCATGCAACACGAGCACTATTTAAACGCACTTGTTCAAACATTCAATTGAAATTCGAAGTCAATGCGGAAGAATAATGAGACGTTTTCACAACGAGACAAATACACAGAACCCTTTTAATTTTGTTGAACAGAGGGAACAGAGAATTTTGTGGATGGGTGGGTGTTTGCCTCGCACAGTTTTGGTGTTTTTCAGGTTGTGTTGCACTTGTGCTCCTGCACATATACTATATATATATTTGAGGGTTTAGTTTTTTTTTTGTTGAATCAAACACATTTTAGTGCATATTTTGAGGCACAGCATGATATTGGACGACGGACGACTCATGGTTTCTGCGCCGTTAAGTGTTCTCTGTGTGCTGTGAGTTTCTATTGTTCGCAATTCACTCGAAAACTCATTTGCACTAATCGAAATTTCCACAAAGGACATTTTAGGCAGGCAGGCAGGCAGGCAGGCAGGCAGGCAGGCAGGCAGGCAGGCAGGCAGGCAGCATGCAGACAGACATACAGCCACACATCATGCAGCAACCTAATCCTTTTTCCTTGCTTGTCGATTAATTGTTCGTGGTCATGTTGGTGAGATGACGCGCGGTAGTGCTTACACGTGTGCTCCGTTCTCCGCTTACTTAGCGCTGTTTCGTAGTTTGTACCGTAGTTAGTTCGGTTTTTACGCTGCGTTGATTAAGGGAGGTTGTGCCATAAAAGGGTTATTTTTGTGTTGTATATGTCTGTTTGTCTGTTCTGTGTATGCCTTGCTGTGACTATTTCAGGATTAGTCTGTGTTATTCTCAAATGAGACAATTACAACTTCAAATAAATCTGATTATTATAAATATTGGCATATGACACACAAAGGAGTGAATGACATTGGAAGATGAATGACAGTCATACAGATTTAAAATATTATAATGTGTTTAGATGTATGGCTTCAATTATTTTTATATTATTGTTGGTAGTTTTGCTATTAATCAGTATAATTCTATTGTTTTTTTTTTATAATAATTGAAAATAATTTTAGTCGGTATCTATATATATAATACTCTTGGTCCGTCTGTCAGTCAGTCAGTCTGTCGGTCTGTCTGTTTGTTTCAGCATCATGTCTAAACCGCTGAACCGATTTAACTGAAATTTTGTCACAGGATACTAAGGAGTCCGGAGGATGTCATAGGTTATATATGGGCGGGATTGGACAAAGGGGCGTGGTACCTCCCATACAACCTAAACATTCAAAACGATATAGCTCAGCACATACACAATCTAAAAAGATTAAAAAAAAAACTAAAATTCACCACACTAAAACTCACCACACTAAAACTCACCGCACTAAAACTCACCACACTAAAACTCACCACAATAAAACTCACCATGCTAAAACTCAGCACACTAAAAATTCACCATACTAAAACTCACCACCCCAAAACTCACCACACTAAAACTCACCACACCAAAATTCACCACACTAAAACTCACCACACTAAAACTCAACACAATAAATCTCACCACACTAAAACTCACCACACTAAAAATTCACTACACTAAAACTCACCACACTAAAACTCACCATACTAAAATCTCACCACACTAAAACTCACCGCACTAAAACTCACCACTATAAAACTCACCACACTAAAACTCACCGCACTAAAACTCACCACAATAAAACTCACCACACTAAAACTCACTACACTAAAAATTCACCACACTAAAACTCACCACACTAAAACTCACCACACCAAAACTCACCACACTAAAACACCACACTAAAACTCACCACACTTAAACTCATCACATTAAAAGTAACTACACTAAAACTTCTACTGGGAAAAACTCTACGGGGAAGAATTCTACCGGGAAGAGTTCTACCGGGAAGAATTCTACGGTAAAGCGTTCTATGGGGAAGAATTTTACGGCGAAGATTTCTACTGAGAAGAATTCACTGGCGAAATGTTCTAAGTCTGAATTGTCTTTGAGAAAAGTTGTTTTGGCGGAGAATTATTATTTGGTTACTACAATTATAAAACCAATAAAAACTTCCACAGCGAAGCACGGGCCCCTGATATAAAAAATAATAATAATGTTTTTTTTATATTAATATCTATCTTTATATCTATGAATTCACAAAATATTGGCAGGAGTCATGCACGGGTCCAGCTAGTTTAGTTTATAAAATTCGAATTAATGAAATTATTTTATGACATAAATTCTAGCAAATTTCGTTAATATGACTCATAGAAGATTAGTTGATCTTGTATATTTATATTAAATGGAAATGTTTTTACTACCTGTTTTTTAATTTTTATTAAGCACTCCTGAACTAAAATGTGCCATCTTTGATTAATTTTTATAGTACAAATTTTGTCTTTATAACTTGTTACTCTGCAGTGGTTGAAACCAAAAATATGTCATCACAAGTTAATAAATTTATGAATAGCCCTTATTATAAAAGATATGGATGCATTTAAATATGCGTCTTTCGGCCTGTCGACGTGGAACGAAGAAATATTGTATTTAAAATAAAGAAAAATTTATTGTTTTTGTTTTACGACCTCTTTTGATTAAATTAAAATATTGTCGTAACGTGCTCAAGATCTAGTCGGTACAAATTGGGTGTTTTGTACCAACAAATAAAACAACAAACAATTGGCAAAATGCATTGAGTGGCAGATCGTACAGCTGTTTCAGAGGCAGCCAAGCCCATTCATTTGCGATCTTTCTCTGCATATTCTACATTTCAAGTCGCTTAAGTTTTCCTTCTCCAATAAACACAATAAGAATTATGTGCATTGAAGAAAGAACCAAAAGCAAAAATGCAAAAACTGCATCAACTCAAGATTTTGCCAAAGTTGTTGTTGCGAAAAATCTTGAGTTGATGCAGTTTTTGCATTTTTGATCGCTGATGAAGGGGCTTGGCTGCCTCTGAAACAGCAGCCACTCAATGCATTTTGTCAATTATTTCTTGTTTTATTTGTTGGTACAAAACACCCAATTTGTACCGACTGGACCTTGAGCACGTTAAGACAATATCTTAATAAAGAAAAATGTTTTTAAAATAAATACATTTTTTGCATTTAATATACGTCTTTCGTCAGTGTCGGCGTGGAACGAAAAAATACTGATTTAAAAATAAAATTTAAAAATATTTAAAATAAATACATTTTATTTAATTTATGTTGAAATTATATCTGTTTTTTTTACTAAATTGATGTTTTTGAAAAAAAAAAATGTATACAAAATAACTACATAATTTTACTACATTACTGCAAAATTTGTTTGTTTTTACTAAATTGATGTTTTTGAAAAAAAAAAATTGTATTCAAAATAACTACATAATTTTACTACATTACTGCAAAATTTGAATACATTCGTATTACAAATAAAACTACACTTTGCTTTCATTTACATATTTTTCAATTCTACTATATGCTGTATTTATTTACGTCACTCATTTCATTTTACTACATTCTGTATTTATTTTTCTATCTATATCTATCTATATTATTCTATATTAATCTATATTAATCTGTCAAAAATATTGTTTTTATTTATTAAACTTCAAGCTAAATATTAAAATATTGCTGCATTTGAAATAATTTTTATTACATATTTTATATTCCTTGTCATATATTTTAGGAACTGGACAAATTTTTTCCTGGATAATACTTTCCCATTACAAGTTTTCCTTCGAATAAGTTTCCCGTAGAGAAATCTTCGAAGAGACATTTCATAGTCAAGATAAAGCTACACTGAATGATTCTTTCTCCAGAGACAATTCTTCCCCGGATAATTCATTCCCAAGACAATTCTTCTTTGAATATGTTAAAAGGAAGAAAACTATTTAGACACAATTCTTACCTAAGACAAAAATACACCTAACATTTATTTCCTGCGAAAAATTCTTCCCAAAGACATTATTTTCCGAGCCAATTCTTTTCGGAGAATATTCTTCTTTTCCTCGAGTCAATTATTTTCCCCAACTATTCTTCCCTTCAATATGTTTCCTGTACAGAAATCTTCTGAACATTTTTATCTTCGGAAAACATGTTTTTTGTGGATAAATATTCTGAGACACAATTCTTGCACTAGATAAAATACACTGGACAGTTCTTTCGCGAGATTATTCATACCAAATTTTTTTTTTCGCGGCTATTTCTTTTTCTATACAATTCTCCCTAGGAATATTTTCCCATAGAGAAATCTTCGGAAAGACAATTCTTAGCCATGACATATCTAAACGTGACCATTATTTTCCGAGACAATTCCTCCCTTTATACACATACCAACTCATTGTCCTTTGTTTAGGTTCTCTCGGTATTCGGTTCTCTCAACTGGTTCTTCGATTCTTATGCAAAAACTAATAGAGTTGTAGTTTGTATTACAATCAATTTAAAACAGTTTTCATCAATTTATTTTTCACGATATAGAATTCATTCATGGATAATTCTTCCACAATAAATTTCTTGCGCATTGTCCAACTAGCTTATTCGGTTCTCTCAACTGGTAGTTCAGTTCTGATAACAGAAACTGTTGTTTGGACTAAAATTAATTTAAAACAGTTTTAGATCAATTTGGCGCGTGTATATGATAATATTTTAGGTGCAAACCGAATCAACCAATTTGTAGAAATTTCGCTTAAACTGTATGCATTTGTTAAGTAGTTAGAACTAACGTTTGAGTTCTTCCAATCGTACGCGAAAAGAGAAATTTTGTATGCCAAATAAAATTGAGTGCTATACATCAATAGTTTTAGGGAAATATTTACAAAGATTTGTCTCCGGGAAGTATTGTCTTGGGATGTAATATCGCATATTTTATAGTTAGCTCTTAGTTCTTTTTTATTTGAGCTCATTTTTATGTGTAAAAAAGTGTAATGCATTTTTCTGCGCTATCTTTTAATTCAAAAATGTTCACATTTTTTTCGATATGAATAGTCATACTAAACCTATAAAGAATAGTTGTAAAAAAGGAACACTCACATTTCATAATACATCAACACATGTTCGCCAGAGATTTTTCTTCTCAGACGGAAATATGAGCTAAATAAGTACCCAAATAAGAGGCCATGGACTCCACGCAGATGTTAGAACACTAAAAAAAAAATAAAGGCTCACATTTTTGAAAAGTAGGCATATATTATTATTATTTTAGTAACGTATGTATTTTGGTTTTTTCGAAGGCAGATAAAAGAGAAAAAACAAATAAATATTCACAGGACATTTGACATTATTTAAAATAGTAGTTCAAACTGTTGTCTCTGTGCAATGATACTAACTACTGAAACCCGTAAAAATACACTTCAAATAAGCACAATATCCGTTGCACTGAACCGCAGCGGAAACACAAGAGGTTTTTGAAACCTTGAAGTACTTATCTTAAACATGTGTAAGTAATCATGATTTTTAGGTGGTAAGGCTACTCATATCTGTGAGTGAATGACGACTAGAGCTGCTAATTGTTCACGCGCATATAAATTTAAACATTTTTTGAACGTCCGCTTGCTTTATTTGGGAAAAAAGTGGGCAGGTATTTAAACGTTGTTTTGCTGTTTATTTATGTGACTTAAGCTGGTGGAAAAATGTGTGAGAAAGTAAGGAGGATGTGTATGTCTTAAGAAGAATAAGAAGAGTGTGTTTCATTTATTATTATTATTTTTTTTGATTTAGTGAAGGTTGTAAAATAATTAGGCTGGGAAATTTTCAATTTTCTGGCAACCATTAGCGAGATCAATATTCGTGTTCGTTTTTTTTTTTTTCAAATAGAAACCAGAGAATTGACAAACACATTTCCGACATATTTTCCCATTTGCACTATATCGTTAAATATGTTAATCATTTAGGTAAAAGTTATGTAAAACAGATACTGCTTAATGACAATAATATTATACAAACATTGTCTAAAAATGTATGCAAAATAAACAAAAAGTTTTAAAATTAAATAAATATATATCGTACAATTACTAAAAAGTTGTATTTATGTTAATATAAAGTAAATTCAGTTAAGTAGCATTGTTGTGTTTTGTTGCTGACAAATACATTGATTGATTATACCAATCATTAGATATTTGCGCCAACTATAATTCAATAATCCACCTATTTATTCTACACCTTGAAAATTTATATAGTAATATTTACTACATATAGCTATTTGTTTTTGAAATGTCTAATACAGTTGTATTTATATTACATAATTTTACTACACAATGTATTAAAAATTCGTTTTCTACATATTTGACAAAATATAGCAAATATTTTCTCTACATTTTGTAACGATATTTGAGAGATATTGAACATATCCTATTAATATAATAAATCTCATTCTTGGTTTGTTTGTTCCGCTTCTCCGTCTAAACGACTGATCCGCTTTGCTTGAAATTTCTGGATGGAATGATAGGCTATATATGGGCGGGATTGGACAAAGGGACGTGGCACCTCCGATACAGCCTAAACTTTCAATACGATATAGCTCGGAACTTTCACCAGCTACGAACATGAAACAAAAAACTGAAATACAAAAAAAAAAAATTAAAAGCAAAAACACAAAAGCACAAAACAAAACCAAAAATACAAAAAACAAAAGCAATAACATAAAACTAAAATCCAAACTAAAGGAAAAACAAAAAAAGGAAAGATAAAGAAAAACAAACTCACCACACTAAAACTTCCCACACTAAAATTCACCACACTAAAACTCACCACACTAAAACTCACCACAACAAAACTCACCAAACTAAAATTCACCACACTAAAAATTCACCACACTAAAACTCAGCACACTAAAACTCACCACACTGAAACTCACCACACTAAAACTCACCACAACAAAACTCACCACACTAAAAGCCACCACACTAAAAATTCACCACACTAAAACTCACCACACTAAAACTCCCCACACTAAAACTCACCACACTAAAAAATCACCACACTAAAACTCACCACACTAAAACTTACCACAACAAAACACACTACACTAAAACTCACCACACTAAAAATTCACCACACTAAAACTCACCACACTAAAACTCACCACAACAAAACTCACCACACTTAAACTCACCACACTAAAAATTCACCACACTAAAACTTACCATACTAAAACTCCCCACATTTAAACTCACCACACTAAAACTCACCGCAACAAAACTCACCACACTAAAACTCACCACACTAAAAATTCATTACACTAAAACTCACCACACTAAAATTCACCACACTTAAAATTCACCACACTAAAACTCACCACACCGAAACTCATCCCATTAAAACTAACCACACTAAAACTTCTACTGGGAAAACCTCTACGGGGAAAAATTCTAACGGGTAGAATTCTACCGGGAAGAATTCTACGGGAAAACGTTTTATGGCGAAGAAATTTACGGCGAAGATTTCTGCTGGGAAGAATTCTACGGCGAAATATTCTACTGGAACGAAGTCTACGGGGAAGCGCAGTCTGAGAAAGAATTGTTGTCGAAAAAAGTTGTTTTGGTGGAGAATTATTATTTGGTTACTACATTTATAAAACCAATAAAAACTTCCACAGCGAAGCACGCGACCTTGATATATATTAAAAAATGATTTTTATATTAATAAAATCGCTCCATATCTTTGAATTCACAAAATCTTGGCACGAGTCGTGCACTGGTCCAGCTAGTATTAAAATATATTAACAGGTATATTGTATAACAACTTTTAGACAAATATATTGTTCATTTTAACTAATTCTCAAATCTTCGTTTTGTACATCCTTTGTCTCTATAGTTGCAAATATTTTCCTACAACATTTAGAATACAATACTTATCATAAATAAAAAAAAAGACTCTACACAAAACATAACATAAAATGATCCTTATCGCGTAGGTACATATCCTGAACGTATGCAGCAGGATCTGCTCGACGCACAAAAACCCATTCAAACGTCTAAAGTTATGCTTTACACGCCCCTTTGTAGCAAATATGTGAAAAATATCCGTTTTTTTATATTCTTCCATTATTTTCGACACAGATTTTTATCACAGTCGACCGACTATGGGAAACACTGCTATAGCCCATTGGAAACGCCTAAAATTATGCTTATCAATGAGTTAGATAATTTTTCTATGCCACAAGCGGATGCATTTTGGTTTAGCAGCAACAACCACCACCACCACTACCGTCGGCAACATTTTCACCGCCCTATGGGGTGGTGTTGGTCCGTTCGGCACTATTGAGATTTATGCTGTGACAATATTGCTGGGAATTTTTTTTTTTGCTTTTCACAATTTTCCATTTTTTTTTTATTTCACAATTTGCAACGTAGTGAAAAATGCAGCGAAAAGCAAGTTAAATGAGCAGCGGGCGTTTTGTGACAGCGTGTCGGTGTTGAAAATATGGACCTGAACTAATCGCGGCACAACGACTTTGATTTCCCATCAACCAGCTTCTATGCGGAAATATATATTAAATAATTGTAGTGGGTTGTGATGCGATCTACGATTGTGCGATTGCTTGCGGCAGAAACATATTTAAATTTAAATTTTAAGGCGTACTGCGAATGAAAGCACTGGGGAATATTCATTCATTTAGTCCCATAACTGTTTAATAGAGTTTGCAGGATGATGGTGTTCTTTTATGTAGGAACTTAGTTTGGATTATTTTCTAAATATTCGTGAAAAATTGTTTAGTACACAGCAAAATTTTGTAAAACAGAAATATTTAAAAATTCTGATCTGATATATAAATATTTTTGTTAATGAATATTTGACAATTTAAAAATGTTTTTGGTGAGTTTTAGTATATATCGTCGTTGTAGAACAAAAAGTCACAAAATACATTTTCAAAATGCCAAATATTCATTTACAAAAATATTTATATATCTGTCAATTTTTAATTTTTAATCTTAATTTTTTTACCACGTGATAAGAAAATGTTAATCTATCAAAAATGCATCAGTTACTTTTTATAATATTTATCAAAATACCCGAAATTTAAGTTTTTCATAAAAATGTATTTGGTGACTTTTCGTTTTACAATTTTCTACATTATAAAAAAAAAACATAAATATTATAAAAAAAATGATAAATGATCTAATAAAAAATTAAAAGATAATATTTTTGTTGTGCTAACGAACTTAACTTATTCAAATTAAATCAAGATATACTTATATTATAAAACTAGCTGGACCCGTGCACGACTCGTGCCAAGATTTTGTGAATTCATAGATATAAAGCGATTTTATTAATATTAAAAAACATTATTATTATTTTTTATATCTGGGGCCCGTGCTTCGCTGTGGAAGTTTTTATTGGTTTTATAAATGTAGTAACCAAATAATAATTCTCCGCCAAAACAACGTTTCTCAAGACAATTCAGACAGTAGAATATTTCGTCGTAGAATTCTTCCCAGTAGAAATCTTCGCTGTAAAATTCTTCCCCATAGAACACTTTATCGCAGAATTCTTCCCGGTAGAACTCTTCCCGGTAGAATTCTTCCCCGTACAGTTTTTCCCAGTAGAAGTTTTAGTGTAGTTAGTTTTAATGTGGTGAGTTTTAGTGTGTTGAATTTTTAGTGTGGTGAGTTTTAGTGTGGTGTGTTTTAGTGTGGTGAGTTTTAGTGTGGTGAGTTTTAGTGTGGTGAGTTTTAGTGTGGTGAATTTTTAATGTAGTGAGTTTAAGTGTGGTGAGTTTTATTGTGGTAAATTTTTAGTGTGGTGAGTTTTAGTGTGGTGAGCTTTATTGTGTTGAGTTTTAGTGTGGTCAGTTTTAGTGTGGTGAATTTTGGTGTGGTGAGTTTTAGTGTGGTGAATTTTGGTGTGGTGAGTTTTAGTATGGTGAATTTTTAGTGTGGTGAGTTTTAGTGTGGTAAGTTTTATTGTGGTGAGTTTTAGTGGTGAGTTTTAGTGTTGTGAGTTTTAGTGTGGTGAATTTTAGTTTTTTGTTTCATCTTTTTAGATTGTGTATGTGCTGAGTTATGTCGTTTTGAAAGTTTAGGTTGTATGGGAGGTACCACGCCCCTTTGACCAATCCCGCCCATATATAGCCTATGACACCCTCCGGACTTAGTATCCTGCGGCAAAATTTCAGTTAAATCGGTTCAGCGGTTTAGACGTGATGCTGGAACAAACAGACAGACAGACCGACAGACGGACCAAGAGTTTTATCTATATAGATTATACTCGTTATTACTTTTATCTTCTTCTAACCTCTTGTCAAAAAATTAGTATTTTATGTGTACATTAATTAAATATACATAATATTGATGAAACATTCATAATTAGGCTGTTTTTAATTTTAATAAGATCAAATAATACATAATATATTTTTTCTGTATTTACTAAGCAAAATCTTATTTTACATATTTTGAATATATTTTTATAATTCTGATAAAATATTCATAATATTGTTGAATAATACATATATTTGATGAATTATACAAAATATTTATAAAAAAATCATAATATTGAAGAAACATAAAGAAAATATATTAATGAAATATAATACTGATGAATATCATACGGGTTGGTTCGTTTTGAGACGTAAATATTTTAAGGACTGATGCCTTTATTCATTTCATTTGATGAATTATACAAAATATTGATAAAAAATCATAATATTGAAGAAACATAAAGAAAATATATTAATGAAATATAATACTAATGAATATCATACAGGTTGGTTCGTTTTGAGACGTAATTATTTTAGGTATGCCTTGATTCATTTCATGAAAAAAAAAATATTAGGTTCTAACTGGAACACCCAATGATATTCAGGGTAATGTTGGCATTTTAATTTCGTTTGACACGGATAAAGAGAATTTTATTTTTGACAGTTTCTGCGTCGCAATCATAATGTAAAAAACTAATATGACACAAACTGACATAGTAAAAACCAGGCGTTATACAGTTTAATGCACAGAGCTAAAATATTGCAGTAATTTAAAAGATAATATATCATAGTTGCTAAGAAATTTTTATTGTTTTTTTTAGGGCGCTTGTAAATTTTTCTCATCAAAATAAAAAATAAAAAAATATTTGTCTACAGTTTTTTTTTATAAAACTCAGAAAGTTTTATGTATTATTATTTTTCCTTTTTTAAATTTTGATTGTATCATAATGTAATACATAACTTCTTCATACATTATTTTTATCTAGCACTTTCCATTTTCATAGTGGAGCACTTTTTGAAGTTCTCACAAAATACTAAAATAGTTCAAAATACATTTTTTTAACAAACATTTATACAAACATACTCTATTTTTAAAAGAAATTATATTTTTTGTATTCATTTTACTAAATTTTCATTCACTAAACTTGTTTAAAGTGCTCTCCATTCGAAAAAAAAGTTTTACAAACATATTTATTTTATTTTACTTTTATGAGGAAAATCTGAAAAAAAAATATAAATAATAAACATTTATTAGCAGCTATATTCAAATATCTTTAAAATGACTTTAATCATTTTCTGTGGGCATTTAATTGTATAAATTATAATTAAATATACGTTTGTATCATTTTTTGTAAGTAAATTTTGAAAACACCCTGTATATCATTGGGTATTCCAGTTAGACCCTATCTCTAGTACAATTATTCTCATAAAATGAATCAAAAAATCAGTCGCTAAAATATTTGTACCCCAAAGCGGACCACCTAGTATAATATTAATATTATTATAAAACATGAATGATGAAAGATACATAATACTGATGAATCACACATAATATTGATGAAATATTTATAAATTTGATAAAACATATATAATATTTCAGAATTACATACTATAATATTGAAATATAGATATTATTGTAGGGAAATATATAATATTGAAATACATATATTGGTAATACATATAATGATGATACATGATATCGATGATATTAATAACTATCCATATCTATGTCTATATGAATGATTTAGTATACAGGAAAAAATGAGTTTATATCATTCTGTTGAATTTCCGTTGTTACTTTATAAGAAATATAATGATTTATTTTATTTTGAATGAGTTTTAATCATCAGTTCACGGGTCATAATTAAATTAGATTACTATATAGCTTTGCTTATAGAAATACTCTGTATATTTTGATTAAAAAAATAAAATAAATTTTATAAAATATTTAAAAAGAAATGCAGAACTTAAAAACATTTATTTTAAATTTTGATATATATATATTTTTATAATATTTTTAAGTAGCATTTATATTTTAGGTTAATTTATATTAAATTTAACCAAACTATGTCACTGTATATTACCGTCAACAGGTTCCATTAATAATGTTTCTCTCTTTTGCATATTTATACGCATAATTGCAATTAAAAAAACCCTTATTGTCAAAAGTAATTCCTTTGCAAATAACCCGAAACACGTCAAATTTGACAAACGATATAACACCAAAAGAAAACTTTTTAATTACGTGATCAGCATGACTTTTATTATGAAAAACCTTACCAAAAAAATGTAAAAAAATAAGTAGGATAGCTACAGTTGGTCAAATTGACTTAAATTTATATGAAATTATTAAATTTTATATTAAAGACTTGTTTTCCCATAGCTGATTTAAGAAAAAAGAAAATAATTATTACGGTTTAAATAAAAATTATGTTTGTTGATTGAACGAACGTATTTTACGCAGACAATTAGTGCATTAAACTAATGCTAAATGGTGATAAATTCGATAGATTACCATGATGTCATCATTTGTTATAAAATGGAATAATAATAATAATAGTTTGGCACTACAGCTCTATAAGAACTTAGGCCGAGCTCTCTCACCATTTTCAGCTGTACGTGTCATATTTGTACTGAAAGTGGTGGGACCTACAGTTTATTGCCGAATCCAAACGGAGGGTGAGAGCTTTTCATAGGCAATGTTGTACTCTCGTAGGTTTTCCATTTACTGACGAGAGGTAGCGCGGTAAAGAAAAAATGTTTCTATGAAAAGATTTTGTTAGTCCTAGTCCAGGCTTGAACCGGGGACCTTTCGGCTCGCAGTCCAACGCACTAACCACTGAGCTACCGCGGCTACAATGAAATAACGGCAAAAATGGAATAATGGGATAAGTAAAAACACTTTTCTTGAAATTTATGTATTGTTACTTACCCGGTTCTTCCACTTGAGTCTTCATTTATTATGAAAATTTGAAGAAAATTGATATTTCCCCTAGCAGAAATACGTCTTATAAAATCTCTGATAATATTTATTATGCAAATTTAATATTTCCCCTAGTAGAAATTGTAACAGGGTCATGGTCGTATCGTATGTTTATGGAAACTTTGTTCCTGGGTATATTTTAAAAATTATAACCGATAGAAAAAAATCAAAATTTTGATCGTTAGTGTGAAATATGCTCTGCATAACCATAAATCATTTTATTATTTATCATTATATCCGTATTGCCGAAATGCATTCAAAATTTTTATAAAAAATCAAAAAGTTTCTGAGTTTAGATTCAAATATCTTTATACACATAGAAATATTAGCAATTTATTGATATATTATTAGATAATTATAATTAAAAAAAAATCATTTAAAATTTGTTGGAAAATTATTTCCATTTCTTTATTCTAAAAAGTATCTCAGAAGAGCCTAAAATTTCGATAGCAATATTCTTAAAAACGATACGTAATGGGGTAAAACGGGGTATCCAGTCAAAACAATTACCACGAATTAGTAGTATTTGGGATGTCCAAGACATTTTCACCACACCTAAACTCAACACACCGAATCTCACCAATGTAAAACTCACCACACTAAAATTTCTACTGGGAAAACATCGAAAATCAAACCAAAATTCACTACACCAAAACTCACCACACTAAAATGTCTACTAGGAAAAACTCTACGGGGAAGAATTCAACGGGAAATCACTGTCTGAGGATAAATTGTCTTTGAGTAAAGTTGTTTTGGAGGAGAATTATTTTTGTTTTAGTTACTACATTTATAACACCAATAAAAAAAAGTCCAGAGCGAAGCACCGGTCCCTGCTATAAATAATAAAAATGTTCTTTATATTAATCAAATCACTCCATATCCTTGCATTCACATTATCTTTTCACGAGTCGTGCAGACGGGTTAAGCTAGTTTTTACTATATTTTGTATTGATTTCTAATATAATACAATTGATGCAAAAAATTAAACGAAATATTTTCACGATTGGGTTGAATATATCTTCTTTTGTCGTTAACTTTGTATACCGACTGTATGACGGTCGTTATAGAGCTTTAGCATTTTGAAGGCACTGCCCAAAAGAAGGATTAAAATATCGCGCAGCAGGGACACCCAAGAATTTATTGTTTTAAGAATTTTTTTTCTCCTTTAAGTAATACTCATAATTGACTGGAACATAAATACCAAATAAACTTTTGCACATTACCCCCCAGTATGTTGTTGGTGGTGGTGGTGGTTGTTGACACAAAAATAACCCTTTTCTTGTAAAAGTAGCACGATGCAAGCTTGAAAAACTCATAAACTGCGTAAAATTTAAAAGTTCAATAATAATACCAAAACACAAAAGTACTGAAAGAAAATTTTCGGGAAAACCCAACAATAGGATCAAGCGTAAAACAGTTACAAAGTATAGACTGACGGTGGAGGGTTCTTTCTCAAGCAAGCGAAAACTGTGACGTCTTAGAAGAAAAATCTGCGTAGCAAATTTGAGAAAATTAAAGAAAATTCTTTAATTTACTGCAACTTTTGTTAATTACTAAAGAGGCAAAAACAAAAAACCAAATGTCAGTTGGAATTTTTGTTAAATCTCTTATTTTAATTAATGTGTTAAAATTTGTACAAATTATTTTCGGCCACAAAATCTGTCGCGCCCAGGGTGGTCCATGGTCGATATGGGGGATGTTTGGCTCTATAGCAGTACAAATAAAGTAAAATTCATTGTATGCTATTCCAATTTGTTTGGCCTGTTGCCTCGCAGCATCGAAATTCGTTGAAATAAATGCAAATACAGCATTGCAAATGTTTCCTCCCCCCCCCCCCCCCCTCCAGGACCGTCCATGCAATACCGTCTATTTCCGTACAATAGCAACTACATACAATGGTTCTCCTCTATCCATAGTAAGTAAATGGAAAAACCTAAAAATCTGTGAAAATAATCCCATGAGCCCGTAAGCTTGCAAAGTCACGTGTGCAGTGTTTTTTTTTTGTTTTTTTTTTTTGGAGGGTGCAACATTTTTTTTTTGTACTTATAAAAATTTCGAAAAATATATAGGTATATTCGTGCAAAAACATATATACGACAAGCGACCACAACGTGCACCACATCCGCGTTTTGTGGATATAAATTTCCTGGGGCTTTTTATGTTGGCCATAGAAACCACGTGGTTTTGTGGTGGTAAAACATGTACCATTTTTGGGATCAGAATGCATGTAGTACAAAATTCATTTTGATTGTACACTTGGTACGTTTTTCTATTGTAAATTATGATATCGTTCTTAGATTATGGTAAGTAGCTTGGAGCTGCAGCTTAAGTCAATGTAATAGAGAATAAATATAGCAATTAAAATATGTTTTTTTTACTGATTTTCAATCGTTTAATAGTTTAATATATATGCAGCAAAACGATTCTAGTAAAATCTATGAGAATTTTATAAAAATAGCAACGAGTTTACAGTCTTTATAAAAGCTTTCTCATCATGTCATTTTACAATTGCTAAATCTACAAATGTTTTCATTAAGTTAATTACCGAAATAATTCGAAGTTAGAAAGAATTAAAATATTTAAAATAAAAATAATTAATGAACAATTTAAACAATACACAGACAAATATGTACATCTTATTGATAAATTCCATTCTTCAAACCATGATTCATTGTATTGAAGAACCATTCATAATATTAATGACTAACGACATCAATGTTATGAATGCGATCATAAATATGATGACCGCTTTATAAGTGTCGAAAAAGTGTTCTTCAATATAACGAACTGTATGTGAAGAATACGTTTCATTATATTAATGAACAAATACATAAAATACAACATATATGTACATCATATTGAAGAATGCTGTTCATCAAACCAAATTTCAATTAAAATATTTATTTTTCGTTAATTTTTTGCCATACTTCTTAGTGCTCATGTAGTTATCAAGTATTTCTTATATAATGCTTACTCGACATGAATAAATAAGTAAAATTGTAATTGTATAATATTTATTTTTAATTACAATTTTTTTTTGAAATAAAGTTTTATTTATAAAAAATATATAAAAAAATATATTTAAAAATATATATATATATATATTTTTGGACTTTTTTGTAATTTTTTTTTTCCAAATTTTTTTTTTTAAATAATTTTTTTTTCAAATTTTTTTTTGAATAATTTTCCACAAATTATTTTTTTAAAAAAAATCGTAAAAAAATGTTGTCAATTAATTTATATTGAAAAATTAATATTAGTTCAACAATATTCTTCGTATTGAATATTATATTCATTAATATTATGAACAAATTCATAGATATTATGATTATAAACAACAATATGACGATTAAATACATTGTATTGGTTATTTCCTTCTTCACTATGATGTTCGATTGTATGAATAAGTTTATATATATGGGCCATTCCACACCAAATCGACCAGCGGTTGGAACTCACCTTCTTCGATTTCAATGAAATTTTGGGTATCGAGACATGCACTAAACAATTTTTTTTTTATTTTTTCCGACCACTACTTCCAGAGATACAGTGGCTCAAAGTTGGAAAAAAAGTGTCAAAAATCACTTTTGTACTGTTGTTCATATTTAAATATCTCTTGAACTAGAAATGCTAGAAACTCCGTTAATAGCTCGTTTTAAAGCTAATAGAACAAGCTTTTAGAAAAATTAAGTTATAATTTCCAAACGGTAACATGTGGCCCGTGGTCATTATCCTTGCACTTCAAAATTGGGGTCCTTAAAAAGGACCCTTTTTTAAATTCTGAAAAAAATCCTAAATTTTCGTCAATTTATTGTTAATGTTCTTGCAAAATTTCAAGATGGTATTTTGATTGCATCATATTTTAAAAAATAATTTTCTAATTTTTTTTTTTTTTGTACAGAAAAAAAAATTTTTTTTTCTACACTAAAATTTGTAATAATTCCTGAATATATATGTAACTTTGATTTTTAAAATTAAGTTAGTTTTATCATATTCAATCTAGTTTTTGAGATATTGATTTTGGCATATAGTTATTACGATTTTCGAAAAATGGTATATATTTCAAAAACTAGAGATAATTTAATGAAACTGACGCCATTTTCGAAATTAGAGTTACAAATACATTGAAAAACTTTTGCAAATTTTACTTTTGAAAAAAATATTTTTTTTTTCAATACAAAAATTTTGATAAAATTTAGAAAATAATTTTTTAAAAAATGATGCCATCAAAATACCATCTTGAAACTTTGTATGAACATTTATAATAAATTGACGAAAACTTAGGATTTTTTTCAGAATTTTAAAAAGGGTCGTTTTTAATGACATCAATTTTGAAGTGCAAGGATAATGACCACGGGCCGCAAGTTACCGTTTGGAAATTACAACTTAATTTTTCTAAAAGCTTTTTCTATTAGCTTTAAAACGAGCCATTATCTGAGTTTCTAGCATTTCTAGTTCAAGAGATATTTAAATATGAACAACAGTACAAAAGTGATTTTTGGCACTTTTTTCCAACTTTGAGCCACTGTATCTCTGAAAGTAGTGGTCGGAAAAAATAAAAAAAAATTGTTTAGTGCATGTCTCGATACCCTTTATCAGTTGCCAAAAGTTCATTAAGATCGAAAAGGTAAAATCTCGAATTTGACTTTTTTTGGTCGATTTGGTGTGGAATGGCCCATATATAATGAATGAATTCATTAATATGTCATTTAATAAACGGTGGTATCAATATGGTGGATCTGGTAGTTGGTAGAAAAATTCATAATATTTATGAATACATTAATCATATTGATGAATTTTTTGTTCTGTGTAAAAATAAAATAATTCATTTTTTAATATAATTTGATATTTCAATTATATTAACAAATGTTTTTGTAGAATTAATTAACAAAAATGTTGGATAACTACAAAATAAACAAACAATTTTATCATAAACATAACTCCATCATATATTTCTTATATTAACGAGTTTTGCTAATGTAATTTAATTATGTATGAATTTAACAAATTTATTTGTTAAAGTAACAACGTTTTCGTAGAATTAATTAAGATTTTTTAAAATAAATATTATAATAAATAATTATTTTTGATATATACAACTTTATAAAATATTTTCTTTAACTGAAGTAATTAAACACTGTCTTAAAGGGACAAATGTAGAATTAACATTTTTATTAATAATTAAAATAAACATTTTTTATCATGTTTGCTTTATTAATTAACGACTTTTACTGAAGTAAATCAATTATGTGTTAAAGGAACAAATATTCTTGTTGAATTAAATAGGACATTTTTTGTTCACTGAATCATAGACAATTCATATTTCATATGTATAGCTATATCATATATTTGATATATTAATACATGATTTTTTCTGAAGTAACAAATAAATTTGTTAATTTCAAAATATTTTTGCAGAATTAATTACGCAATTTTTAAATTATACAGAATTAATTTTTATAAGCTATATTTTCTATATTAATGAACGATTTTTGATAATATAATTAAATAATTTGTTAAATTAACAATTTTTTTTTGTAAAAATAATAAACGAAATGTTTGCATCATAAATAATTAAGTTAGTTGTTAAATTAACAAATGTTTTTGTAGAATTAATTAAAATTTTATTTTATGAAAATTATACTAATTATTTTTTTTTACATATATTTAATTATATCACATATTTGGTATATTAATAAATGACTACTAGTTAAGTACTGTGGTAAAGTAACAAATGTTTTTGTAGAATGTATTTTTTTGCATATTAATATTATTTAATATATTATTAAACCAGTTCTGCTGAAGTAATTAATAAATTCTTAAATTAACATATGAGTCGATTTATTTTAATGAATCATATTTTATAAATTATATTTTAAAAAAATTAATAAAAATGTTTGTACGCATGTTAAACACATTGACTGTATCAATTATTGCTGTTTTGTTACTTTAACAAAATTATATGTAAATTTAACAAATATATTCTCTATAGCAATTACAGTATTAATTAAACGTTTGTCACAAAACCAATTTTAACTTTTTATACCCTACACTAAGAGTGAAAGGGTATATTCAGTTTGGTACGCCGTTTGTAACACCCAGAAGGAAGCATCTCCGGTATGGAAAAGTATATATATTCTTGATCAGCATGACCTCCTGAGTCGATTTAGCGATGTCCGTCTGTCCGTCTGTCTGTCTGTCTGTCCGTCTGTCTGTCCGTCTGTCTGTCTGTCTGTCTGTCTGTTGAAATCCCTAAGACTTTTAAAATTGAAGAGCTAGATAAATGAAACTTATAACTTAGATTACTAATATACCTACGCTGTATGTGCGAAAAAATTGGCGAGATCGGTCCATTGTGACCTATGATCCGACCACTTATGTTCAAATACCTCATATAAAATGTACATATAAAGATCAATTTTACTGTATACGTGCTTAGGTAAACTTTTTTGGTCAAATATGTATTGACATCATGCTCAAATACATGATAATAATGTTTTCCGGCGAAAAGACTTGTGGTTCACCAAAAAAGAAATCGATATTCGGTACACCTACCCATTTGTAAATATGGGTATCAAATGAATGGAAATTCATCAGCGATTGAATGTTTGTAGTTATTTTCAGGATTTGTATACCCTGGTGACCTATATATCACTTTGAATGGTAACCACACATATGTGTAGGGTATTTATAGTCGGCTTAGATCGACTATAATTTTGATAATCCGAACTATCATAATTACACCTACTTTAAAATTTCCCATGTGATCTAACCTTCCCAACTGGTTTAAATTTCATTTTTAAAGTTTTTGAAAACATATATTAATCATTTGAAAAATAAAAACGCATTATTGCACTTCATACTTGTCGACTATAAAATTCCAACAATGTCTGCAAAATATACTACATAAAATGAACGCAGGCTAATTATAAATTCATCACGATTTTATTTAATTGCGAATCCTTTACCAAATTAACGCAAAAAAAAAGATAATATTTCTACAAATGAGCAAACAATGAACTCGTAGGAACTTTACAGGGAAAAAAAAGGCAAAATTAAACAAATTACATCTTTTGTAAAGTTAACAAAAAATAGAAAAACCCCAACCCCCACTTCAATATTATGCTTGCCTTATCATAATGTGAAACCAAACCCTGTGAGATGTGACTGCGATGCTTGGCAGTTATAATGACCAAAAATAAAAAATGCCAGTAATTCCTGTTTCTCATATTATGACGTTTATTATTTAAACAAATAGTATGTATAATGCTGCGTCATCGTCATGCTTTTCGTCATAATCCCAGACGTCATGGCTCAAAAGAGGAATTTATTTGAAGTATTGTTGCTGCATTGTAGAAAAAAATCTTTGGCCTGCGGCATGAATTTTTTTTGATTTTTTTTTTTTTATTCAAAAGGGTTGCGCAGAGTGTTGCACATTTTTAAATTATGTGTGGAAATTTAAGGATTGCTGCGAGACTTCTAACAGCTCACGGTGTAACAGTTGATCCTTTGTTTATTTTGATTTTATGATTTGTTATAAATGCGTGCTTATTGCATGCGTTTTTTTTACATATACAATTTTACTTATTGCACGGTGGAACATATCTTAGTTTAAGAAGAAACAAAAATGAAAAAGAGATTTAAATACTTTGATATTATTTTGAGAATGGAATTCAAGGTCTATGGTTTGACATATAAATCAAACAAGATTTTACAAAAGTTTATAGTTAAATATCAAATTTTATAATTTATTTATTTATTACCTACGTTAAATGTTGTCAAGATTTAGAAAAAAACGTGGCACATTAATAGTATTTCATTAGAAAACCTAAATAATGAAATTGATCAATAGGATGCATACCATTAGTTCAATAATAAAGAGTTTTTCAACAGGGACGCTACAAAAGTAGAGCGACAGGGACAGCAAACGACGCCATATTTCCTGACGCTCTTTTGACATTTCTCTTCAGTAAGGTTTGCCATTTCATGATAGAAAGATATGCGGATTCGAATTTCGGTAGTAAATTTTAATAATTTCGACTCGTTGTTGGTTCGTATATCTTTCAATGTAGCGTCCTGTTGTAGCGTCCCTTTGAAAAACCCTTTATTAAAACGTTTGCAGCGCTCTTATTGAAAAACCCTTTATTCAAACTATTAAACAAACTCGTGTTTAACTTTATATATGCCAAATAGAAAGCCTTTTATTATAGGAGAAAAACCATTAAAACAAAGGTATTTATATTATTAATAAAGATATATCGTATCGTAGCCGCGGTAGCTCAGTGGTTAGTGCGTTGGACTGCGAGCCGAAAAGTCCCCGGTTCAAGCCTGGACTGGGGCTAACAACATCTTTTCATAGAAACATTTTTCTATATCGCGCTACCTCTCGGCAGTAAATGGCAAACCTACGAGAGTAAAACATTGCCTATGAAAAAGCTCTCGCCCGCCGTTCGGATTCGGCAATAAACTGTAGGTCCCACCACATTGAGTACAAATATAACACGCACAGCTCAAAAAGGTGAGAGAGCTCTATTATTATTATTATATTGAAATATTTTGTATATATATATAATATTTCAATAGAAAACTCATTATTTATACTATTGAAATTGATCAATAGGATGCATACCATTAGTTCAATAATATTTAAACTATTAAACAAACTCGTGTTTAGCTTTTTATTTGCTACATAGTGTGCCATTTATTATAGGAGAAAAAGCATTAAAACAATGGTATTTATACTATTAGTAAAAATATATGTATATAATATTTTTAAACAATATAAATTTTAGAGACGTTTATTACGAAAAGGTTTCATTAATATGTGTCCATATTATTTTGAATATTCTTATATATTTTCAAGTATCAATATTTTCGCATTGGTTACAACCATAGTACATTATCACTTTCCTCCTTAAATTACAAACAATGCTGTTTTGCCAACTGTCGACTTAATTTTTTTCTTGTATTATATATGTATTTTATTTATTTATTTTCTTTTCCTTTAAAATCCGGTTTTGCTTGCGGTTTTGTTATCCTTTCGCGTATTATGATTAACGCTACGGCTGCATGACTTGTGTCGCAAAGTCTGCGTTGTGCCCTAAGGCCGAAGGATCCTCGCACTCGCGCATACAACATACACACGCTTGCAGCGATTTTTATCCATAATAAATTAAATGAAAATATTATTATATCAAACCACAGTTTATGCGTCGGTTTTTTTTGTTGTGTTTTCCTACTCCGGTGGCACTGAATGCGGTGCGGTGCCGCGCCGACAGTACTCTTGATAATACAATCATTTAATGAACCTTAATGCGGTATTAACGGTTTTTGTTTTTTTTTTTCTACCTTTGCATGGATTTTTCAGATAACTCTGCAGTAAAAATAAAATTGTTCAATAATATAGCATATATGTATGAATTTAAACCAAAGAAATAATACAATTTTACACAAACCCATTTTAATTCGTTAGTATATTTTCTTCTACAATTTTAGTATTGTATGTTTGCCAAATAAATCGTATATCCATAAATCTGCTATAAGTAATTTGATACGCCTTTTGCAGTCTACACCCTTTTTTCGAAATCCAACCCAATCTTTGGTTAAACAAGGAACAGACAGATAATTCAGAAAAATTATCTGTCTCTTCGTCTAGTTTTAGCATAATGATGAATGTTTTTGGGATATTTACCATACATAGTAATCTGGGAGTAAAAGGGTTATGTGGCATTCAATTCAATAGCATTTTCTCCATTATTTATATAGTTAATATTCGAATTTTGCTACGGTTTTCAACATTTCTATTGACGGAAATTCAAAGGCATGCATGTGATATTTATAGTTGAAAAATGTTGTTTATCCAAACAATTGTAAAATATTATCGTTTGACATGATTTACATTAATTTTTTTAATCAAGGCAATATTTTGGTGGTACACAGCCATATTCCGTTTTTTTGTAACGAAATAAATTTTAATTCAGTACAAAATTTAATAATTCCAGTTAGTTACATTTTGATACCTAAAAAACTAAATAGCTGCATATCAAGAATAATTCCACTTAGATACAATTTTGATACCTAAGAAATAAATTTCTGCATAATAAGAATAATTCCACTTAGTTTCTTTTCAACAACTAAGTAGATCTGCTTCTTAAAATTAAGAATTTATCCGTTTAGCTATATCACTCCGTATACTTCTTGATTTCTTCTGGATTTTAGAAGTTTTTTCGCTCCGATCATAAACCAAAAATTCAGTTATATAACAAATAACAAAAAATATGCCTAAACATCTTCTTTTTTTATATGGGCAACTGATAAAGGGTATCGAGACGTGCACTAAACAATTTTTTTTTATTTTTTCCGTAGACTACTTCCAGAGATACAGTGGCTCAAAGTTGGAAAAAAATTGCCAAAAATCACTTTTGTACTGTTGTTCATATTTAAATATCTCTTGAACTAGAAATGCTAGAAACTCCGTTAATGGCTCGTTTTAAAGCTAATAGAACAATGTATTTGTAACTCTAATTTCGAAAATGGCGTCAGTTTCATCAAATTATCTCTAGTTTTTGAAATATATACCATTTTTCGAAAATCGTAAAAACTATATGCCAAAATCAATATCTCAAAAACTAGATTGAATATGATAAAACTGACTTCATTTTAGGAATCAGATATATTCAGGAATTATTACAACTTTTAGTGTAGAAAAAAAAAATTTTTTTTCTATACAAAAAAAAAAAAATTTAGAAAATTATTTTTGAAAATATGATGCAATCAAAATATCATCTTGAAATTTTGCATGAACATTAACAATAAATTAAAAAAAATTTAGCATTTTTTTCAGAATTTTAAAAAGGGTCCTTTTTAAGGACCACAATTGTGAAGTGCAAGGATAATGACCAATGGGCCACATGTTACCGTTTGGAAATTACAACTTAATTTTTCTAAAAGCTTTAAAACGAGCTATTAACGGAGTTTTTAGTATTTCTAGTTCAAGAGATATTTAAATATGAACAACAGTACAAAAGTGATTTTTGGCACTTTTTTCCATCTTTGAGCCACTGTATCTCTGGAAGTAGTGGTCAGAAAAAATAAAAAAAAAATGTTTAGGGCATGTCTCGATACCCTTTATCAGTTCATTAAGATCGAAAAGGTAAAATCTCAAATTTGACTTTTTTGGTCGATTTGGTGTGGAATGGCCCATATAAAAAATATAGATAACATTAAATTTCGATCCGGAGGCTTTATACATTTATGTATCACGCGAATATCTGCCTGTTGCGTATGGTGGCGAAAATGGCTGCATGCAGTATATCATCACGAAAATGGAGGCAAACATTCTCAAGTATGGTCATTACTTTAAAGCGGAGAAAAACTTTGTCACCGATGAGAAGTTGCGCGAGGGAAAAGCATATCAAAATGACAACTGCATAAGCATTTTTTTTATAATTTTTTTTTTTTTTTAAACTTTACAGTATAATTTGAAGTGAAATTCGAGTGAAACACTTCCGTGATTGAAAACGATGTCAGTTGCTCCAAAACTTCCTAAAACGTGACCGGTACCATTGGTACCGACTAAGGCCATGATCTTGAAGACCAGTTCTGTCACAGGTCTTAAGATCTGCATGAAGAGACGTATAGTGTCCATGCTAAGCATGTCGCTAGTGCAGCGAAATGGCACTAAGTGGAGCCATAGGTATGAGACTTATTTACACGCTGCAACTAATGTGTCTATAATTCGTAGACTGTTTATGAATCACGCGTTGATTTAATACAGCATTGATTTAATACAGTATATCTTCAAAGTAATTATAACACGCATGTAAGGCTAGAATCATTAGTGTAATGTGAATACATGACAAAGAAAAGGTAGAATAAAATATAAAAAAATTTAAAGTAAAATAAAATAACTAAAATTTAAAATATATTAAAAAGTAATAATAAAAAAGAATTAAAAAAAGATATATTTATATATATTTTTTTTATTTATTGATGTACCAATGATAACCGATCACAGAACAAGATTTTGAGTACTAGTTCTGTGAAAGGTCTAAACGTACCGATCACAGAACACGATTTTGAAGATCAGTCCTCTGATAGGTCCAAAAGTCTGCAGAAGGTGTTAAGTGGCCCCTCCCTAGGACAACGTCATGTTAAATTTGCTGGTTGGTTTCATATATAAGAGCCAGAACTAGGACCGGTTAACTATCTCCGATTAACCAGTCACGTGTCTAGTCTAGAACCGGTACGTTTTCCCGTAGGGACGTTAGATCGGACCATGATGTGATCTCTTGGTATTGACCTATACTAAGTATTTGATGGAAAAAAGATAGTAATTTTTATCGTTTCTTTGGATTACTCTTTAGATATCCATTTATCATTTATTTCTTTACCATTATATTCTAAATTTTAAATAATCCAAAAATTGTTTAAAATATCAAAAAAAAAAAAAAACGATTAAAGATCCAAATATCTTAAAATCCAATCGGAATATTAGCATTTATATGTATATTAAAATTAATATTTGCAATTTAAGAAAGAGTTTAAAGGCTTTTTGTGTAATGAAATTGTGTAATGAACTTAATTTTTTTATATTATAAAAGGGCCTAAATTTGAATATCATTTTTTTAAGCGCTACGTATTACACTCCGAAAAAAATTTTCTCGTAACAAATAAAATAAACTTGAAATAGCGTTAGGAATGTTTTCTTATTATATGGGCAAATTTTCTTATAATAAGGAAATTTGACTACACCCAGAAAAAAATTGCCTCAAATCCCATTAAAATTGGTTAATAAGACAATTATTGATTTAATGGTATACAAAAAATAAATCTTTTCATATAAACTCGATGGCAATGTCATGGTATTTTCTAGTATTTAATGGTATTTTCCGATTAAAACAATAATTTATCCTATTGACTATTTTTAATAGTAAAAAACTATTATTTATATAGTATTTTTTTCTGGGTGTACTATTAAGGATAAAACTTCCATAAAATAAGTATTTATAATTCAACTTGACGCTATTTCAAGTACATTTTAAAATATATAGTTACCTTTTATTTCTGAGTGTAGAAAATTACTGAGCTTCCAATCACAATCACCAGCCAAAATTATTGAGATAAGGCGTATCCTACACGGAGGGAAAAAAGTTTTAAAATCCAGAAGGAATCAAGAAGAATACGGAGTGATACACAGCTAAACCGAAAAATTCTTAATTTCAAGAAATGAAATTTCTTAGTTGTCAAAAAAAGTAACTAAGTAGAATTATTCTTAGATTAAGCTTTTAATTTCTTGCGTATCAAAAAAAGTAACGAAGTAGAATTATTCTTGGATTCAGTTATTAATTTCTTATGTATCAAAAAAGTAACTAAGTAGAATAAGTCTTGAATTCAGTTATTAATTTCTGAGGTGTCAAAAATGTTGTTGTTGTTTACGTCCCAAAATGTAATGAACACGTGTTCGTATAGTTGTTGTTTTTCGATCTTGCTTTGTCGCTATTATGTTTTGTTTTACTTTGTCCGTCTGTCAGCCCCATCTATTTGTTCGTGTGTCTGTCTGTCGATATGTTGAAAGTAACTAAAAGCAATTATTTCGAAGCTAACATAAAATAAAAAAAATTATTGTTTATTTAGAACTTTATTACCTATATGCATTTTTGTATAGTAAATGACTTCTTTGAATACTTAATGTAATTGAATTGTTTATTTTAGTTCATTTAATCAATTTAATCAATCAATTTAGTTCAATTTAATCTCTGTATATTATTCTGAAACCGTTTACTTTCCTTATACACTTTCTCCTCTTCTGTTGCCTCTTCTGTTGGTTATTTATAAAACCTCCGCACGTTACCCATAAGCATTGTATAGTGTATTTAGATAACAATGGAATGAAATCAACTTGGTATTTATGCAAAATTGAACCCAAATTTATGTTTACGAACTGAAACCATACCAATATTCGTAGGAAAAATCGTTTATTCTATTTATATCTTTAACATTCATACATACACAGACGCATTCTTGTCGGGCTGTGTTGTTCTATTCGTGAAAACACACACATGCAAACATTGTATATCATGCCGTTTTTTGATACCTAAGAAGAAAAAAATTTGAAATCCAGACAAATTGTACTTAGTTACTTTTTTGATACCTAAGAACTTAATGTCTGAATATCTAGAAAAATTTGGCTTAGTTACTTTCAACAGACAGACAGGCAGACTAACAAATAGATGGCGACCTCGCAAAACAAAGCATACAGACAGATCAATATCGATGAAAACAACAACAATACATAAAACACGTGTTCTTTTTGCGTTGAAGACAGCAACAATTTTGCGTGTTCTTTTTGGTTTTTAATAATCAATAAATTAACTTCTGAAAATTCCGTTGAATAAAGTTTGTTTTCTTTTTTTGACAACTAAGTAATTTGCTTTCTTGATATCCAGATGACAAATTCTTGAATTTTAGTAGTATTTTATTGATATTATTCAAATTCAACTATTTTTCTTTCTAACCGAATTCTTCTCGAGTTTTAGAATTTTATTTCCCTCCGTGTAAGGACACATTTTTCTCATTTTGTAGAGTTGTGTTTATTTAGTTTCATTTTAATTCTGAGTTTATTAAATTTAGAATGTAGTGCAGATAACCATTTTCAAATTGAATAATACGAACCATGAACAAGGTTTTTTCTAATTAAATGCTCAGTTAATCACTGCATTTAATCGATTGAATCCAAACAACTTAAAGTGGTTTTTTTTCAGAATATTTTGTCATATAAATAAAGATTTATGTTTTTGCTCTAATTAACTAACTAATTTACGTAATTATATGATATTTTTATTTCAGAACAATACATTAGCCATAATTCTTATAATATATCCCCCACCAAAAAAAAAACTCTCAAATATATAGAAGAAAAAAAAATTATACTGATTAAATCCCTTGAGGATGCGACTGCAATGTGCGGCATGCAAAACCACAAAAACTCCAAAACGTATGCGGAGGCACGCTTCCAAAAAGCGGGTTGTACAGAGACAATCACGAGAGGCAGAGCAGGCAGCAAATGATTTATGCTGGAAATCTGCAACAAACAAATATAAACACGCGCTCATGCCACACAAAAACAAAAACAGCAACAACAACAACAACATGAGTAATTTCGAGTACAATGAGGGGCACCCTTTGTACCCCTTAAAAGAAATATGGTGCCATCCGAACATCAACCCCATCCACAACAATAGGTGAATCAAGGTGAGGATCAGCGCCGCGCATAATTTAGTTTTATCTGCGGGTTTTCATACAACATTGAATGCTTTGTATCTGGTATTTTGGTGATTGTATCGAGATGCGGTTATACTCTGTGGCATTGGACAAATTAGTGCCTCAAGGTGTTGCCAAAAGGGGCAGGTAGAAAATATATTGATGTAGTAGGCAGCGTACGTAGTATGTGTCCCAGGAGGTCCTTATCCGAAATCAATATTCATTCACAAAACTACAAAAACAATAAAATGCACAAATTGTTGGAAATCGTTGGAAAATAAGTAGAAAGCATAATTTTTTTCATTGTTAACACATAAAATATGTTCCTTAGTGCTATTCGATCCTTTTAGTTATTTCAGCAAAATGATCGAGCAGTTGACTGACTTCCGTTCCGTTTTGAAAAATTTAAACGAGTTGTTGTGACAGCAGCCGGCACACGACAGTTGTGCCATTGATTTTTTTGAACCTTTTCCTTTGGTAATTTTTCTTCTATAAATTGCATTTTTTTCGATTTTCTTTAATTTTCCCGCATCATCAGCAACAAAAAAAAGTGTTAAATTTCCTAAAGCATGTGTTGCACATTTCCTGCATCAATAAAATGCCTTTTCCTCAAAATTACACTCAAGTGGATTTTTATATTTTTCATTATTTCGTATATCGCGTGCTATGTGGCGCAGCTAATCCTATAAAATCGTAAGAATCCTTCATAAAAGTCAAGCAGCATGTTTTGTTCAGGTTTGTTGTTATTGTAGTTTGTATTCGTTTTTTTTTGGTAGGTATTTTGCATTTATTGCATCCTATATCCTGTATTTGTATTGCTGTGCATAGTGTTGAAAAGCGCAGTAATGCTTACATTTTTTATTATAGTTTTTTAATTATTTTTTAAAGTTATTTTTATAGTTTTTAATTTAAAGTGGCTGATATTAATATTGAAAAATTTAGTAGTTATTTTATTATTTTTGAAAATATTCAATTTGTCATTTTATTAAAATTTTACTTCTCAAAAGCATTAAAATAAATGCAGATGTACTATTTTTTGAAGAATATTTATACAATTTAATTAAATACATAATGTAGTAAACATAAAAGCAAATGTAGTAATTTTCTGATTGTTCCTCGACGTTTAAATCAATACAAAGTATAGATATTTTTAATATAATAATAATAGTTTGGCGCTACAGTTCTGTATAGAACTTCGACCGAGCTCTCTCACCATTTTGAGCTGTGCGTGTTATATTTGTACTCAAAGTGGTGGGACCTACAGTTTATTGCCGAATCCGAACGGCGGGTGAGAGCTTTTCATAGGCAATGTTTTACTCTCGTAGGTTTGCCATTTACTGCCGAGAGGAAGTGCGGTATAGAAAAATGTTTCTATGAAAAGATGTTGTTAGCCCCAGTCCAGGCTTGAACCGGGGAACTTTCGGCTCGCAGTCCAACGCACTAACCACTGAGCTACCGCGGCTACAATATTTTTAATACATATGTATTAAGTCATGTTTTATGCATAATATATTCATAAGGCATGAGTAATTGCAATAGATTCTGGAATACATTTTATTATATATTATTCATAATTCATGATTAAAAATTCATACATTTGTACTAAATATTAGTAGGCTTTAGATGGAAAAAAAAAAACAAAATATGTAGAAAAAATGTGTCTTTTATGAACGTCTTATTCATAAATCATCCGTAATATTTTTAACATTCAAAATGCGTTTTGCAACACTGTTTTGTTCATGACTACGTATTACAGATGCGTAATTTGGTGCTTGTTGTTGTTGCTCATATTGGGGTTGAGCAGCAGCAGAAGAAGCAACAGCAGCTGTTGTTGCAACTACACTGGTGCACTGTTGCCATTGCATTTCAGAAATTTATTGCACTGTTTATGCGTGTGTTGAGTGCACGTTATCGTCAAAGTCATTGGAGAATTTAATTAATTTTTCTATAGGGAAACACATTGCAGTCGTGTAGCTGCATATTAAGAGGTCAATGAGTGATAGAATTCAAAATTATATGCAGCATTAGGGATAGCAAGCAACAAGACAAACAAAATGCAATATATTGTCTTCCGGAAATAAATTTATAACATTGAAACTTTTGGTAAAAGTTTATTTAGATTTTAGTGTTGGTTAATTAAAGAATAAAAATAAAAACAAAATTAAAAATTTAATTTTTAATATATTATCTAAAAAAATAATAGAAATTATTTATTTTTTTATGCTTTGAATAATCCCATGTAAACTATTGTTTTGTCACAACTTTGCTGTTTTAATATATCACATGACAACCTTACTACCCTCAAAAAATCGCATATAATTCATAAATTTAAGAACCGTAGCAATTGTCATTTTATTGCTTTCCTTTTTTTTATAATAATATTTTTGTGTCACACCCACTAGTCAATTTTCAACCCTGCTAAATCAAAAAGTGTCATGCTTGTCACTCTATGATTTATATTTTGTGCATTATTGCAAAAACCATCATTTATATGAACATTGTTTAGAAGGAAATAAAGAAAATATGTTGTGGTTGTCTATTTGCCATAGTTTAAAAAACAATGATACATTAGAAGTCAAATATATTTTGTATAAAGAAATAAATTGTTATAAACGTCTATTATTGGAGAAATCCATCAATGTTTTCTTTAATTTTTAAATATTTAGAAAAATAAATTTTTGTTTGTTTTTTGACATAAAATAGAGTTATTGCAAAAATATTATTTTTGCGAGCTCAATGTCTTGCCAGATCTGAAAAAGTGCTATGTACTGAGACAAAATTTAAATAAAAACATGGGGCGGATTTTTATAGTCGGTCGGGCCCGATTATGGAATACCCTACACCTTTGGTGGGGATATTAATGTGGGATATTTAATTGCATACCTTAATTTAAAAGTTTTTAATTATGCTGAACCTCCCCACCCTCAGAATATTATTCATATATCAGAAATTTACGTCCTATATCCCCATAAATTAAAAAAATTATATAAAAGTATAAAAACTAAAAAAAAAATTGAAAAATATAATTGGGCGGACCACGCCCATATTTAAAATTTTGAAAGGTTAATATTTCATAGATTTGATTTTAATAATTTACGGATCAAATTTCCACTATGAAAACCCGGGAAATAATGAAAAAAGTATGCGGATCACGCCCATTTTTGGACCACATATTTATAGGTGAATTTTAAAAATACTTTTTAAATTTTTTAACAATACCTTGAATACTTTTCGAGTTATTAGTTCCGAAAGAGTTATAAAAAAGTTACTTGTATGGGAGGTGGGCGTGTCCGTTGACCGATTTGGCTCATTTTCAAACTCAGTTCCTACTTTTGGCTAAAATATATTGAGAAGAAATTTCATCGCATTCTGATTAGTATTTCTCAAGTTATTCTGTATTCGGACAGCAAGACGGACGGACAGACAGACAGACAGACAGACAGACAGACGGACATGGCTAAACGGACTCGGGTAGTAATGCTGATCAAGAATATATATACTTTTCCATACCGGACACGCCTCCTAAGGGGCGTTACAATATATGCACAAAGTTAATATACCCTATACCTCATAGGTGTAGGGTATAAAAATAGTAATTAAGAAAAAATACTATGAAATTAATAGTTTTTACTATTGAAGTTAGTCAATAGGATAAACTGTTCATTCAATCGGTAAATCCCATTAAATACTACAGAAAACTATAAAATTATTTTTGAATTTGTATGAAATTATTTATTTTTAATGTACTATTAAATCAATGACAGTCCTATTGACACATATTAATTGGATTTTATGAGAATTTTTTCTGAGTGTATAAAGAAAATAAACATCACAAGTATATGATGTTATTGCAAACAAATATATAAATAATGCAGCAAGTGATATTTTTTAATAATTTTCATGATTCTTTTCACCTTAATTACGAATTTCAATTATATAAATCAAAGCCTTTATTGTGTTAATTAAGAAATTGTCGCGACGGTAGCTCAGAGGTTAGTGCATAGAACTGCGAGGAAGGTCTCTTTTTCAAATCTGGGCTGCCAATAACAACATCTTTTCATAGAAAACATTTTCTATACGGAAAACCTCCGAGAGTAAATACTGTCCAGTAAATGCTCTAATTCCCGTCGTTAGGATTCGCATTAAACTTTAGGTACAAATATAACACAGACAGCTCAAATAGTGAGAGAGCTCGGTCAATGTACGTCAGGACTGTAGTTTATCCTATTGACTAATTTTAATATTTAAAAAAAATATTAATTTTATAGTTTTTTTCTGAGAGTAGCAAGATTATTCTAGAGAGGAAATTATCAAATAATTATTTGTTTATCATTATAAATTATTGAAACCGATTATATATATTTTGATTTCAAATATATTTTGATTTGATGGATTGAATAGAAGTAATTTCTATACAGCAAACAATTAATAAGTGTACATGAGACATAAGATAATTTAGTGTACTGAAGCAGTGAGCGAGAATGAGATGAAATATCATTTAGCGCACTGATGCAGTGAGCGAGAATGAGATATAAAATTGGTGCAATAAAATAATTAAGTCTAAACTAGAGTGTAAGCATCGCAGCTTCTGGTTAAATGTAGAAGTTTCTGGAAACTACTAGAATCCAACAATACGCTGGAAATGTGCGTAAAGGAGATATCTTATTAGCAATATGGATTGGCGTAAAGTGTAAATGCTTCTGGAAAGTTCTAGAATACGGCTCGCTTTCCAGTATATAAGAATAGTACTTCAGTTGGTATTTTTATTGTAGTTGAGTATAATTTGGAATCCAAATAGTAAAATTGTAAAAATGCAGTAAAATTGTAGATACGCAGCAGCTGTAAGAATAGTCAATAGTTAGTATTCTACGAGTAATACGGATTCCCGTGAAGTGTAGAGGTTTATGGAAACTTCTAGAATCCGACTGTGCAGTATATAAGAACATCACATTTGAGGCTTAGCAATTTTGTTAGTAGTTTTAAGTGGCTGAGCATACCATTCTGCAGCAGTGAGTTAGAACAAGTTGAAAGATCATTCAGCGCACTGAGACTGATTGAAAATTGGTAAAAGATACTTAAGTCGAAAATACAGTTAAGTGTAGTTAAGTGTAGAAGTTTCTGGAAACTTCTGGTATTCAGCAATGCACTGGAAATGAGTATGACCAATATGAGGTCATGTGAAGTATAGAAGCTTTGGGATATTACTAGAATCCGGCTCTGCAGTCAGGTATTTGGAAGTGGACGAGCATATTTTAGGACAAAGCAATCGTAATCCAAAGTTGATAGTCAGTATTCTACGAGTAATACGAAATCTGGTGAAGTGTAGAAATTTATGGAAATTTCTAGATTCCGACTGTGCAGCATATAAGAGCGCCGCATCTCAGACTTAGCGATTCTGTTAGTATTTTAAACTGACTGAGTATATATCGTGAGCGAAGCGTGTAGTTAGAATTTACAGTTTGTCAAGTTGTAGTTAACTTATTGATTAAATAATTATATTGACTAAATTATAAAATAAAGCATTCGTATTATTTTCTGTAGTAGAACTAGAGAAATGATGATTCGGGCCAAAATGTTGCTCGTGTAGCTTGTGGGGGTAAAAACAATGATCAAAAGTTTTGAGCATTTTAAAAGAACTTGTTCTTCAACACAATGCATTACAATTTAATTGAGTTAATTTGTAAATACATTTTTAAAATTATATAATATACATCAATGCTTACGCACCTCAAAGAGAACCCTCTTTAAAACCAATAAATAAAACATTTCGACTTATAGAGTAAAATATGCGAATATTTAAAGTCAAAAATATAAAATGCCCATAAAATCATATTAAGGGTTGTGCAATTTGAGTAGCGTATATCATTGCAAATATTTTTTGAAAAAAGTGCACATCATCTTGAATATAATAAAAAAAATTGAATTAAAAAAGAATACCAAAAAGGGGTGCGCGATAGTTTAATTTTCTTGAGCCGTCGTCCACAGTAACCAAATCCGTTTAAGTGACACATTGTGCCGCTTAGGCATAGTATGCATGGTATCAAGCTGTAATTCTAGACATTGTTAAGGGTAGCTTCTGACAACATTAGTTGAAATTGGTTAATAAAAAAATGGTTTTGCAAAATTCGAAATTCCACAATTGTGAGTTATATGCCTCAAGGCACTTAATACTGAGTTGATATTCGGAAATATTTACAAATATTGACAATAACGTTATTGCGCAATTGTTGCTATGCTACCAGTTTTACGTTACAATTCTTTTTTTTTGCAACTCAGTACTTTATTTGGGAAGTGCAGCAGAAAGTAGTGAATTTTGAGAGGGTGGCCTATTTACTATGCAAATTGGATTAAAAATAATTTTTATATTTTTTATTTTATTTTAAATTATAACGCGTTGTGTGTGGTGGTTTGTGCTGGAAATTGAAATTAATGTTAAAAATGCTTTTGATGTTTTTTAAGTATGAAGGGTGCTGGCTTGAGAATTAAGGGGGTGGTGAAGTGAGTCGTAGTTTTGTGAGGGTTGATTTAGCGGGTTTTTTGCATTTTTGATTGGGATTTATTACAAAACTAAGCTTATTACGTTCTGAAGATATTTTTTAAAATATGCGAATGCTCTAAGATTTAATTAAAGTTGACAATAAGAATATCGGAGATTTCGAATTGTTTGTAAATTATTCAAAATTTTTCTAAACTCATTAATGATAGATTGAATAATAACCAAAAACAGGTGCGGGTATTTAAAATAAAATAAAACCATCCATGCAATTGCAATTATTAAGTATAAGTATAAATAAAAGTTGTGTATTAAATAAAAAAGTAATTAAATAAAAAAAGAAAAAATAAATATTTATTAAAAAAACTATTAGCACCAAAATTACTTTTGTTTACATTAAAATATAATGTAAACATCAATATGTTTACATGTAAATAAAATGTATTTCACATTCAAAATGTTCCCAAGAGCAACTATAATCATTCATTCTAAACATAAATATGTTTGCACAAAAACAAAAATATGTTTGGTTGTAATTAAATAATGTTTTTCAATGCAATAATACTATATCAAATGTAATCATCAGTATGTTTACATGTAAATAAAATGTTTTTAACAGATATATGTTTGCAAGAGTATCATAAATTATTTATTCTGAACGTAAGTATGTTGGAACGATAACAAAAATATGTTTGGCTGTCATTAAACAAAGTTTATCAATGCAATAATACTACTTATAAAATGATATCAAATTGAATTTAAATTATTCACATTGAATTGATTCCCCAGCAGAAAGTTATGAAGGTTTATTATTTTCTTGTCAAAAACCGTCCAATTTCATGACTAATATGTGTATTGTGATAGCGTAAATTTCTGCTACTGTTACTAAAATTGAATTCAGTTCAAATTGAAATTAGTCAAACTGAAATATAAAAGGACACAAAAATTGTTTTCAAATCTTTCATCTATATCTCACATAAACAAATTTTGTTTTGCGTAAACTCAAATTTTTCCTGAGTAGCGCTGCATTTCCTGACGCTAATTTCGTCATTCTTATTTTCTTGAAATATGAAAACTAGGAGTTATATCCCGAAAACTAAAGTCAATTTGACAAAACTGATAAAAATGCCCTACAGCAATTAATGCATACATTAATTGCAGCTACTTTTACTGTACTAAATAAAAATTAAAAATTTGTCGTGAATTGAAATGAGATAATTAATTACATTTCAATACAAAAAATCCAGGTCATTTTATTTTAAATTTTGTTTAACGAGTCGAAAATATTCAATCGATTTATAAACATCTGAGATTACAATAATACCATAAATTTGATGTGACATACATTGTACATTTTCTTATATAATTTATTAAATTAAGAACAAGCTGTAAGTCAGCAATTCATTCGAACGACAACTAATATTGCTAATATTACAAATCACAAATTTCAGCAACAAAAACCACAGCACAAAATATATTATAATAATCTTCTATAGAAAACGATCATGACCAATAAATTTCCCAAAGTTCCCAGTACAAAAGCGCAACCATGACATTTGTCTGCCTTTTGACACTTTATGATAATGATGATGGTTATACTGATGACCAAAACACATGAACACAGGACATCATCATACATTTTGTCAACTATATTGTGACACGTACAAACGTATACTGCATGTTCTTTGTTGTTCTTGTTATTATTATTGTTGTTTTTGTGGATTTCCGTGATTGTGGTGGCGATGGACAGGACACCAGACAGGACAGTACAAGACAAGACAATTGTGAAAATCTTGAGAATATTGTTGAAACATGAAAGGCCATCATTTAAACGTCACCAACTATGTCGGTATTCAATATAGAAGTTACCTCAAATCATATTGCTGAAATTTCACAAAATGTCATGGTAGGAGCTCGAGCACGAACAGCAAATGGTCAGTGCTTATCACGTGATTAAGAGAAATATTGACACGTCCAATTGTGCAATTGACAAGAAATCAATTGGGATCAGTTCCTCTAGTCTGGTGCAATGACAAAGTACAAAGTTTGGGATACATTTCATAGGAAAATGAGAAGGTTACCTTTGAGCAGGATATACATATCATAATTTTTAATATGTTGATTTACAAATTGTGAGAATAAATTTTAATAATAAATTTTAATAAACTTGTTTTAGTAATTATTACTGAACTAAATATAATCACTACAAATTGAAACAAAAAAGAACTAAAAACTAAAAGTATTAAAAAAACAAAAAAAGAATTCAAAAGAATTAATGAAATAAAGAAGAGAATTAAAAGTATTAAAAGTATTAAAAGAACTAAAGAAAAACTAAAAGAACTAAAAGAACTAATAGAACTAAAGAACTAAAGAACTAAAGAACTAAAGAACTAAAGAACTAAAGAACTAAAGAACTAAAGAACTAAAGAACTAAAGAACTAAAGAAATAAAGAACTAAAGAACTAAAGAACTAAAGAACTAAAGAACTAAAGAACTAAAGAACTAAAGAACTAAAGAACTAAAGAACTAAAGAAGTAAAGAACTAAAGAACTAAAGAACTAAAAGAACTAAAAGAACTAAAAGAACTAAAAGAACTAAAAGAACTAAAAGAACTAAAAGAACTAAAAGAACTAAAAGAACTAAAAGAACTAAAAGAACTAAAAGAACTAAAAGAACTAAAAGAACTAAAAGAACTAAAAGAACTAAAAGAACTAAAAGAACTCAAGGAACTAAAAGAACTAAAAGAACTAAAAGAACTAAAAGAACTAAAAGAACTAATAGAACTAAAAGAACTAAAAGAACTAAAAGAACTAAAAGAACTGAAAGAACTAAAAGAACTAAAAGAACTAAAAGAACTAAAAGAACTAAAAGAACTAAAAAACTAAAAGAACTAGAAGAACTAAAAGAACTAAAAGAACTAAAATAACTAAAAGAACTAAAGGAACTAAAAGAACTAAAAGAACTAAAAGAACTAAAAGAACTAAGAGAACTAAAAGAACTAAAAGAACTAAAAGAAATAAAAGAAATAAAAGAACTAAAAGAACTAAAAGAACTAAAAGAACTAAAAGAACTAAAAGAACTAAAAGAACTAAAAGTACTAAGAGAACTAAAAGAACTAAAAGAACTAAAAGAACTAAAAGAACTAAAAGAACTAAAGAACTAAAAGAACTAAAAGAACTAAAAGAACTAAAAAAACTAAAAAAACTAAAAGAAATAAAAGAAATAAAAGAAATAAAAGAACTAAAAGAACTAAAAGAACTAAAAGAACTAAAAGAACTAAAAGAACTAAAAGAACTAAGAGAACTAAAAGAACTAAAAGAACTAAAAGAACTAAAAGAACTAAAAGAACTAAAAGAACTAAAAGAACTAAAAGAACTAAAAGAACTAAAAGAACTAGAAGAACTAAAAGAACTAAAAGAACTAAAAGAACTAAAATAACTAAAAGAACTAAAAGAACTAAAAGAACTAAAAGAACTAAAAGAACTAAAAGAACTAAAAGAACTAAAAGAACTAAAAGAACTAAAAGAACTAAAAGAACTAAAAGAACTAAAAGAACTAAAAGAACTAAAAGAACTAAAAGAACTAAAAGAACTAAAAGAACTAAAAGAACTAAAAGAACTAAAAGAACTAAAAGAACTAAAAGAACTAAAAGAACTAAAAGAACTAAAAGAACTAAAAGAACTAAAAAACTAAAAGAACTAGAAGAACTAAAAGAACTAAAAGAACTAAAAGAACTAAAAGAACTAAAGGAACTAAAAGAACTAAAAAAAATAAAAGAACTAAAAGAACTAAAAGAACTAAAAGAACTAAAAGAACTAAAAGAACTAAAAGAACTAAAAGAACTAAAAGAACTAAAAGAACTAAAAGAACTAAAAGAACTAAAAGAACTAATAGAACTAAAAGAACTAAAAGAACTAAAAGAACTAAAAGAACTAAAAGAACTAAAAGAACTAAAAGAACTAAAAGAACTAAAAGAACTAAAAGAACTAAAAGAACTAAAAGTACTAAGAGAACTAAAAGAACTAAAAGAACTAAAAGAACTAAAAGAACTAAAAGAACTAAAAGAACTAAAAGAACTAAAAGAACTAAAAGAACTAAAAGAACTAAAAGAACTAAAAGAACTAAAAGAACTAAAAGAACTAAAAGAACTAAAAGAACTAAAAGAACTAAAAGAACTAAAAGAACTAAAAGAACTAAAAGAACTAAAAGAACTAAAAGAACTAAAAGAACTAAAAGAACTAAAAGAACTAAAAGAACTAAAAGAACTAAAAGAACTAAAAGAACTAAAAGAACTAAAAGAACTAAAAGAACTAAAAGAACTAAAAGAACTAAAAGAACTAAAAGAACTAAAAGAACTAAAAGAACTAAAAGAACTAAAAGAACTAAAAGAACTAAAAGAACTAAAAGAACTAAAAGAAATAAAAGAACTAAAAGAACTAAAAGAACTAAAAGAACTAAAAGAACTAAAAGAACTAAAAGAACTAAAAGAACTAAAAGAACTAAAAGAACTAAATGAACTAAAATAACTAAAAGAACTAAAGAACTAAAAGAACTAAAAGAACTAAAAGAACTAAAAGAACTAAAAGAACTAAAAGAACTAAAAGAACTAGAAGAACTAAAAGAACTAAAAGAACTAGAAGAACTAAAAGATCTAAAAGAACTTAAAGAACTAAAAGAACTAAAAGAACTAAAAGAGCTAAATGAACTAAAGGAACTAAAGGAACTAAAATGACTAATAGAACTAAAGTAAGTAAAAGAACTAAAAGAACTAAAAAACTAAAAGAACTAAAATAACTCAAAGAACTAAAGAACTAAAGAACTAAAAGAACTAAAAGAACTAAAATAACTAAAAGAACTAAAAGAACTAAAAAACTAAAAGAACTAAAGGAACTAAAATGACTAATAGAACTAAAGTAAGTAAAAGAACTAAAAGAACTAAAAGAACTAATAGAACTAAAAGAACTAAAAGAACAAAAAGAACTAAAAGAACTAAAAAAACTAACCGAACTAAAAGAACTAAAAGAACTAAAAGAACTAAAAGAACTAAAAGAACTAAAAGAACTAAAAGAACTAAAAGAACTAAAAGAACTAAAAGAACTAAAAGAACTAAAAGAATTAAAAGAACTAAAAGAACTAAAAGAACTAAAAGAACTAAAAGAACTAAAAGAACTAAAAGAACTAAAAGAATTAAAAGAACTAAAAGAACTAAAAGAACTAAAAGAACTAAAAGAACTAAAAGAACTAAAAGAACTAAAAGAACTAAAAGAACTAAAAGAACTAAAAGAACTAAAAGAACTAAAAGAACTAAAAGAACTAAAAGAACTAAAAGAACTAAAAGAACTAAAAGAACTAAAAGAACTAAAAGAACTAAAAGAACTAAAAGAACTAAAAGAACTAAAAGAATTAAAAGAACTAAAAGAACTAAAAGAACTAAAAGAACTAAAAGAACTAAAAGAACTAAAAGAATTAAAAGAACTAAAAGAACTAAAAGAACTAAAAGAACTAAAAGAACTAAAAGAACTAAAAGAACTAAAAGAACTAAAAGAACTAAAAGAACTAAAAGAACTAAAAGAACTAAAAGAACTAAAAGAACTAAAAGAACTAAAAGAACTAAAAGAACTAAAAGAACTAAAAGAACTAAAAGAACTAAAAGAACTAAAAAAACTAAAAGAACTAAAAGAACTAAAAGAACTAAAAGAACTAATAGAACTAAAAGAACTAAAAGAACTAAAAGAACTAAAAGAACTAAAAGAACTAAAAGAACTAAAAGAACCAAAAGAACTAAAAGAACTAAAAGAACTAAAATAACTAAAAGAACTAAAAGAACTTAAATAACTAAAAAAACTAAGAAAACTAAAAAAACTAAAAGAACTAAAAGAACTAAAAGAACTAAAAGAACTAAAAGAACTAAAAGAACTAAAAGAACTAAAAGAACTAAAAGAACTAAAAGAACTAAAAGAACTAAAAGAACTAAAAGAACTAAAAGAACTAAAAGAACTAAAAGAACTAAAAGAACTAAAAGAACTAAAAGAACTAAAAGAACTAAAAGAACTAAAAGAACTAAAAGAACTAAAAGAACTAAAAGAACTAAAAGAACTAAAAGAACTAAAAGAACTAAAAGAACTAAAAGAACTAAAAGAACTAAAAGAACTAAAAGAACTAAAAGAACTAAAAGAACTAAAAGAACTAAAAGAACTAAAAGAACTAAAAGAACTAAAAGAACTAAAAGAACTAAAAGAACTAAAAGAACTCAAAGAACTAAAAGAACTAAAAGAACTAAAAGAACTAAAAGAACTAAAAGAACTAAAAGAACTAATAGAACTAAAAGAACTAAAAGAACTAAAAGAACTAAAAGAACTGAAAGAACTAAAAGAACTAAAAGAACTAAAAGAACCAAAAGAACTAAAAGAATTAAAAGATCTAAAAGAACTAATAGATTGAAAATAACTAAAGAAAGTAAAATTAAATCAACATCTATTTAAACTTGAAAACACGAATAAAGTGATTTCAACATATGAAAATAATTACTTTGTATTCCACAAATATCTTGATGAGCTATAACAATTCAAAGAATTACTTTAAAAATCAAATTATTTAGGTAACAACAGTACGTTAATCGGCAATAACAAAAGTAATTATTTTTTATTACAATTTTTTTTTGTTACTTGGAATGCTTCACATTTTTTTTTATGTAAAGTCAACAATGGAATTTTAAACAAATTAAAATGAATTCAAGTGCATTCAGTGAAATATAATTAATGGGTTGACATAATAAAAGGATCGATGGGTTTGTACACTGACAACAGCACTTGCATATAAATGACAATTCATGCGACAACCTGACAATATAAAGATCACGTGGATCTCTGTTATGCGTTGAGACTACGTGCTTTAAGAAAAAACAAATATAATTTATATGAGATCGTTGGCAACATGCATTACATGCTACTGTATAAATCCAAAAATATTTTATGGTTTATAAATGAGTAAGAAATATCTTATCTGTAAAATTTTTACAAAACTTTGAATTGATCAACATCAGTGTCATAGACATTTAAATGCATGTATGTTATATGAAATGCGTCACTACTTGGCCCAAGAAATGATGGTAGGTAGATGCGTGTCTTGAATTTAGCTGACGTGTATAAATTACATGATAGTCATGTTCTGAGTGATTTTTTCTTAAGAATCTTATTTTTATTATGAATGATCGTGGTGTTATTGCAAAATTAATACAATGTTCTGTGGTAATATCAGTAAAAATATTTTAATATTGGTGTGCCTGCGCATCGTACTCAAATCCTTGAAATATTTTTTATCACATCGATTATTTTTTAAATTTTAATTCAAAATTGTTTCCGTAAATCAGGAATGTTTGTTCCGGAAATGCTGGCTAGACAGAAAAAAAATCATAGAATTTCGTTCTCAAACCTTAATTCATTTTATTGAAGAACGCTTCAAAATATTGATAACTACAAAACATCAATGTTATAAATTCATTCGTCAATATGATGAAGTGTATGCGACGAATACGATTCATCATATTAATGAACAAAAACATAAATATAACACAAGTGTACATCATATTGATGAATGCGGTTCATCAAACCAAATTTCAATCGAAATATTTATTTTTCATTCAGTCCTCAAGTAGTTCGTGTATGTTATTTCTTATATAATGCTTGTTCGACATGTTTAAATTAGTCAAATGTTTTTTAAATATTTAAAATTACAACTTTTTATTAATAAAAAATTTATAAAAAATATATGTGAAAAAAAAAATCGGATTTTTTTTTTCGAATAATTTTCATTTTTGAAAAACTATTTTTTTCGGATAATTATTATTTTGAATATATATTTATATATTTTTTTTTAGGACATTTTTTCGAATCTAATATTCAAATTTTTTTTTTTTAATTGGAAAAAAATGTCCATCAATTAATTAATTAATTAAAAAAAAATGTTAATTCAACAATATACACCTTATTGTATATTATATTCATAAATATTGTGAACTATTTACCAAAAATGTTTGATTTATTCATGGATATTAGAATTATATTCATCAATATGACGATTCAAATTCATTGTATTCAATATTTCGTGCGATATATTTAATAGGGGATGAAAATATTTCATCATCTATTGGTTCTCTTGAGCACCGAAGGACCGTTTGGTGTGCAAGCATGTTTTAGAGGTATTACAATGGTAAGTATACGAGGGAAATACATGACCTGATCCCACCTGGTCGTGTTTTCTGTCGTTCTACTCGGGCATCGAACCAAGCCCACCATTATTCATAAATATTATATCGTAGTTTACTCGGCTCTCAATAGAACCACGCATTACAGAGAAAATTCATTCTTCAGTCGCACGATTCGTTTGTGGAACAATTTTCCGTCGTCTGTTTTCTCCGACAGGAAAGTTCAAAACAAATATCCACCGGCACTACATCATCTTTCCCCCCTTCTCTAACCTACTATCACTTCCTACGAGTAACACTGTGCATTGCACGAATAGAAGGCATCCCCTGAGCGTTGGTGATATCAATATAATGAATCTTGTATTTGATGAAAAAACTCATAATATTTATGAATAATATCATCATGTTGATGATTTTTTTCTGTGTACTAATTTTGGATATTGTCAGAAAAACAAATATTATGAAATTTTATAAATTCATTATTTCATCACTGAAATAAAAAATACTGTATTAAAAACAAAGTAAAATGTCTTTAAAATAAATACATATTTATTTGATTGTTTTTGTGTTTACTACATTTATCTACTAGTAGCCGCGGTAGCTCAGTAGTTAGTGCGTTGGACTGCGAGCCGAAAGGTCCCCGGTTCAAGCCTGGACTGGGGCTAACAACATCTTTTCATAGAAACATTTTTCTATACCGCGCTACCTCTCGGCAGTAAATGGGAAACCTACGAGAGTAAAACCATTGCCTATGAAAAGCTCTCACCCGTCGTTCGGATTCGGCAATAAACTGTAGGTCCCACCACTTTGAGTACAAATATAACACGCACAGCTCAAAATGGTGAGAGAGCTCGGCCGAAGTTCTATACAGGACTGTAGCGCCAAACTATTATTATTATTTATCTACTATTTTTCATATGAAAAAGAAAACGAATGCAATAGTTTTTATTTAATTAAAATTTAATTACTTTTGTTTTGAAAATATCCACATTTTGTAATTAATTTCTGTACGTTTGTAATATGTAGTTGAATGGCTACAAATGCATTTATTTTTACTACATTTACTACATTCTGTATTTAACCATTACTACTTTTACTTTACTCTGTATTTATGAATAAGTATAGAAAATACTACATCTGTTGTATTTATACTGCATTCAGTAATTGTTTAAAACAAATATATATTCTTTTGTAACATAAGTTATCAAATTACAAAATAGTGAATATTATATATATATATATATATATATATATATATATATATATATATATATATATATATATATATATATATATAGGAAAGTATAAAGTTTTCTTAAATGAATATAGTATATTATGCATAGACTAAGTACTAAATTATTAGCTGTATTTGCCACAATTTATACCACGTCTGAACTTAAGAAAATGCTTCAACGTTAAAACCACAAACGCTAATGGCAATAACATAAAACGCGAAATTGTTAACCACAAGTATCGTATGAATTTACCATGAATTGTATTCAACATACTACAAGGCCTATTACTCCTTAAACAACCGCTACCACAACAAACAATTGAGTTAAGCAACAATGTTGCAAACAATCAGCGTTAACAGAAAACGCCAAACTAAAAGACAAAACCAAAAGTCATTTTGTCAGAGAATACTCAGAGTTTTACAAATTTAAAAAGACTTACAATTGATGTCAAACATTAGCGGAGGTGTAAAAGTACGCCGATTCGTACATAATGATGCAACCACCACAGAGGTCAGTTGTCTGTCAGTTTCACAGTCAGTCTGACAAGTTTGAGGCTAAATACAGTCTGGATGTCATTAAGTGATTGTACCTAAATGCATGTGGCTTGGAATGCATTTTGCTATATTTGGTAATCCATCAATTGCACTATGGCACAGTGTGGTTTTGTGTACGCAACCACAAGTCGTTGGAGTATATCTAAAGTTTTAAAGATTCTAAACAAAATCAGTGAAAAAGTGCGTCAAAAAATTCGTTGTTTTATTTTTTATTGTCCACTGTCTTTGGTATATGGGGTCTATATCCGTCTTAAAGCATTAATAGTCATGATAACGTAAATGTACCTAATTCTGTCACTCTAAGTAAATTTCAACTTTGAACACAAAAAAATCATATTAAAAGTAAAATTTTATAATTACTTTTGTCAACTTGAAACGGTTCATTGTACAATTATTTATTAAAAGTCAATGATTCTTATTACTCTTTCTTTTTATCATGAAATTATAGTATAAGCGATATCATTCAAAATCATTAAATGTATCCCAGCAGGAAATGGCCTCATTGACGACATGGTCATCAATGATGAATCGAGGACAATAGAAAATTTGTCATTGATGAATATGTTTACATAAATGACATTGCATTAATAACATTGTGAAAATATTGATGAAATGTTATTGATGACGTCAATGATGAAAATCAAATTTCACGTCACATGCCCATAAAAGTATGCATCATTTACGTTGTGATGCAATGTAAAATGTATACAACATACGTCTCAGGACAGCATTTACGCGTAAAACTGAAAATTTTCGCTCGATGTCACCCTTCCATATAATTCATATGCACAAATTGAGGGAACAATGTTTATAAAAGCGAGATAAAAATCAGTAGTAAAGATGATAGATGTTGGCCGTTAGTGAAGTACGTTATTAACATTAGCAAGTACATATACCATTCCAAACGAGAACAAAAAAAAAAATTGAAATAATAAATAAAATAAGATATATAAAAAAAAATATAAATTCAAAATTATAAATTCAAAATTATAAATTAAAAAATATAAATTGAAAAATATAAATTTAAAAATAAATAATATAATAAAAAAAAATATTTATTTTACAAAAAAAAAAAATTATGCATGACAATCATTTGTGACTTTATTGATGAATGACGTGCATGACATTTTAATGCTACATCATGCAGGAATCAGTGGATATTCGTATGAAAATACTTTCGGTCATCGATGTTTCTGACCTGACATAGGGGAATCATTGGTGACGTTTCCTGCTGGGCACAGATAAATCCTCTTTGCAGTGAGGTTAATTGAATCAACGCATCATTGTTGCAACCAAAATACATTCGTTGTAACCTCATGCCATTAAAAGTAAAATTAAACCTTTTTTTACTATTACCGAAATGTTAGTCCGCGCGACTGCCCATTCGGTTGCCGTAATCCCATGATTTAATTTTTGATTCTGCCAAAATCGATCTTCTTATATTTGGGACGGCAACTGGGTACGTTGTTGTATCAACATAATAAGTGACAAATAGCAACCTCATGTCTATCAGCAGTTCAGAAATAAAGAAACCTCAATTTCACCAACTTGGAGGTTGCCTCAACCTATATAGTGGTTGCCACAACAGAATTAGGAGGTTGTAGCAAATTTATCAGTTGTTGCCGCAACCGTATGATTCGTTAGACAAAAACCATAGTTAAAATGATTTGTTGGCAGTCCGCGATGAAGTATGTATATATGAAGTATAGATCGTAAATTGAAAATGAACAAAGCATGAATATATATAACTTGTCATATAACTTGGAACATCGTAAAAATGCAATGATCAGTTCTCAATCATTAACCTATTGCAATGTCTACTAAAAAAAGCACGGCACTGATTATACTTTAGTATAGTAAAATATTAAATATAAAATTTTAGTTTGTTTGACTATAGACAGAATAGGATTATTTGTGCCCAATCAAATAATTCGGTTCTCTCAACTGTTATGCCTGCAAAAGGGTTCTAGTTTGTACTAATACTAATGAATGTTTTAGAGCAATTTTGAGTGTGTATGATACATTTCAATTACCAACCGAAGTTTATCCAACTAATATCTAGAAAATTCGTTTTAACCGAATGAATTTAGTTATAAGAACTAACTTTTTCTTTCATCTAACCGCATGCAAAAAGATGATTCAAAAGATTGGACACTTTTTTTATAATGTAAAATATTTTCAAAAAAACACTATTCACCCAATAACTAAGTTTGCCTTATTATCATCTAATATGCACAGGTTTCCAAAAGTACCACACTTCTACTTTGCCGCAGTAAAAAAAAAAATGCAAAAACGAGACCACAAAATCATCGCGCAATTTCATTTCTCATCTCTGGTATGCATTGCAAATCTAAGAAACACTAGGTGGAGGATCAAAAACATGCCACGTCGCGACGTAGTACAAATGTCGGGGGTAAGGTATAACCATAGAGTGTAGAGATATGAAGAAGATAATATGTTGACTGGGCGCTGTTGGATGGTTAACTGTTTGGTTGATGGTTGCAGCTAAACTAAATCGGGTAAACCAAAAGGGAATCAAGGTGAACAAAATGATTCTCACGTACAGGACGTGACGTTGATTTGATTGAGCGTTAATTATTTTCAAGTTTTTTTTTTTTATTTTTGGTTTTTGCTCTACTATAATACCATTTTTTTTATTGTGTTATACCATGTTTTCGTTACTTGTTATGCTGTTTTGCTCTTTTTTGTGGTTTTGGTTTCTCTGTTGCCATTATCAGTCAAGTAATTATGTACTAAAGGGATTTCAATTATGTTTAGTGCTCAGTGAAGAGATTGGATGAAATGGAAAAAATCTGAGGAGTAGTTTGGTATATAAGGGGCATATACTTATTGCGGAAAACGGAATTTGATGTTAATACAATTTTATTAATTGAAATTAAGTTATGAAACATATTGATTATTTTGTTAAGCAAAAAGTATTATTAGTGAAAGAACTGGAAGTGAAAATTTTCAAAAACATTTCAATAAGCCTACTTCTTTAAACATTCAAAACGAGTTAAATTTTTTAAAGTTTAATTTTTTTTTTATAAAAAAAACGGCATGATAACTGTATTTGATACCTAAGAAATTAATATTTGCATATCAAGAATAATTGCACTTAGTTACTTTTTTGATGCATAAGAAATAAATGTCTACATAATAAGAATAATTCCACTTAGTTACTTTTTTTTTTAAAGAAAGTATACCTGTTTCTTAAAATTAAGAATTTTCCATTTAGGTGTATATCACTCCGTATACTCCTTGATTACTTCTGTATTTTAGAAGTTTTTTCAATCCGTAGATGTATTCCCTAATCTGGTAAATTATGGAATATACTAAGTACACAATTCCATAATATGTTTTTTATATTCATAAAATTCCTATCCCATTGTCTTTACTCCAAATATAACAAACATTTTGCTTATTGAAATCAATCGATATGTTTATTGTTATTTTGTGTTATACCAAACAAAAGGAGTAAAATAAATTTGAAAGTACCGTGAAATTTTCAGGTTCAAGGTGTTACAGACACATACGATTGTTTTCCGCCGTCCACGTAAGAAATCAACCCCCCAAATAACTGCGCCACAAAGTACGCGAAACACTAACTAGGCGGTGAATTACGAAAAAATAACAGACCCAAACATAAATTGTGCGGTAATAATATACTCGCAGGTGTCCACGTCGCGACGCTGTCACGTCCTTTGCTCGCCACCTTCGTTGTTGCGTTGCATTGCATTGATTGTCCAATAATAATGATAATCGTAGGTATCTGGATTTTTTTTTTTTGGGTGGGTGAAGATGGTAGAATACTTAAGTTCAGGCAGTCCATATAGTGCGGAGAAGCGTGTGGCATTGTTATGCGATATTTCATGCTTGGCAGATATAAACGTGAGTATGTGGTGTCTCTGTGCTCCATTTATTATTAACCATTATTACAAACCTGATTGCTTGTTGCTTCTTTTTCTACCTCCTCTTCTCTACTTGAGTCTAATGCGATCCACTTCGAACTCCAAACGAGGCATTACCCAACCATCAAGTCACAAGCAAGCAACTCGACTCGTACCTTAACCAGATAGGCGAGATAGTCTGTAATTTTATTACGTGTACAAAAATAAAGTCTAAGAATTCCAAGTAAAATTTCATTGAAACAAGTACACTTGGCGAACGAGTTAATGGCAACAGTTCCTTTACACTTAAAAAATAAATATCATGTCTCAATATAAATGTCTATAAGGAATGAAGAGTATGCGACCTAGTGTACAGCTAAACGGATAATTTCTTAATTTTAAGAAACTTAGTTGTCTAAAAAGTTACTTAATAGAATTATTCTTATTATACAGAAATTTATATCTTAGGTAACAAAAAAGTAAATAAGTGGAATTATTCTTGATATGGTATCAAAAAAGTAACTAAGTGGAATTATTTTTGACATACAGAAATTTTTATCTTAAGTATCAAAAATGTTGCTGCTGTTTTCTTCCCAAAAATGTTCATATAGCTCTTGTTTTTTCAATGTTGCTTTGTGCGTAATATTCGCTACTGTGCATTGTTTTGCGTAGCCCGTTGTCTGTTTGTTAGTGTGTCTGTCTGTCGACTAAAAGCAATATCGAAGCCAACATGCATACAATGTATATCATGCCATTTTTGATACCAAAGAAAAACTTCTGCATATCAAGACAAATTGTACTTATCTACTTTTTTGATACCTAAGAAGATAATGTCTTAATATCTAGAAATTTTGTCTTAGTTACTTTCAACAGACAGATACAAAGTATATGAGCGAATATTATAAAACAACAAATTCATAAACACGTGCGTGTTATTTTTGCGAATAATGCAGCAAGAATTTTGCATGTTATTTTTGATTTGTAATAGTCAATAAATTAACTTCTCAAAATCCAGTTTACTTTTTTTACAGCTAGTTAAGTAATTTGCACTCTTAATATTCAGACAATAAATTCTTGAATTTCGGTTGTATTTTATTGATATTAGTTAAATTCTACAATTTTTCATTCGATCCGAATTATTCTTGAGTTGAAGAGGTTTATTTCCGTCAGTGTGAGTGCGACTATTTCATGACTAACATGATATGGCACTCTTTTAAATATAACTATGCCCTACACTAAGACGCTTTCGTTTGTAAACCCAGAAGTAGACGTCTCTTACAAGAAAACTAGTTTAGACCAAGTATAACTTTCAATGTTCATGCTAACTTTATTATACCAAATATCAAAATTTCTATACTACAAAATTTCCCATGTGACCTAACCTACTTTACTGACTTTTTTTTCTGTTTGGTTGGGTTATTTTATATATCAGCTGTTTCGTAGTAACCTGTTAATTCTTGATTTTTGTCAGTGTACTTTATATATTGGCTCGGTCATTTCTTACCTTTACCTAGTGATTGCTCACCACCACCTTATCGATATACGATTTGGGACCTAGCTGAGCTGAGACTTGTCTACTAGTATGTGGTGTGTGCGCGTGAGTTTATCGAACGTGACCATGTGCTCGCTTGAAGGACATGTATTTATTTCATAGTTCTGTGTAGTATAAAACGAAGAACTCACATTTCTGTGGCAAAAGTAATCATAATAATAAAATAATAATATTAATAATAAGCGAAAATAACAAGCGAAGAAAAAAAAAAGAATTGAGAAGGCAAAATAAATGTACAAATTACATGCAATGTAATTGAGAAATTTGTATATTGATTGGTGAATTCATTAAAGATGTACCTAGTACATAAATATATGCGTAGTTCTACAAATTACATTTGTACTACAATAATGCAACAGATGAACAGAGTATTTTAAGTAGTCTATTTGGTAATGTACTCAACTTAACAGTATGTACATTTTTCATATAAATACCTACATGTAGAAGATTTTTGTTACGGGTTTAAATTTAAATCAAACCTAAAATAAAAGAAGGAAATTCAATGAATCAGGGACAACATTCAACTATTTTCAGCTTATAAACTTAATTGAAATTCATTGAGATCGTCGAGAATAGTTTCAAATTGTCGTTTTGTTTGTAATAAACATTTTCATTTAAAATAAAGAACAAATGTTTAAAACTGAAATTAAACCTAATGTTTTAAAATTAAACGAAATTGTTTTCAATTTAAACACATTGGTTTTAAAAACGCGTAACATGCCCCTATAAGTATGCAGCATTTACGGTGTAAAATGCAATGTCAAATGCATACAAATGCAGCAAAATTTGTGTTCGATGTCACCCAGCCATATTATTCATAGCCCCTTTTTTGAGGGACCAACATTTATAAAACCGGCATAATAAGCAATTATGGCGGTTTTTGAATGGCCGTTAGTAAAATAGGTTATTGGCTTCAAAAGTACACATATTATTATACCAAACAAGAAAATGAAAATTGAAATAATTAAAGGAAATAAACATAAAAAAATATAAATTAAAAAATATATGATAATAAAAATGCATTAAAATAATTTCTTAAAAATAGTAAAAAAAAAATTAAAAATAATTAAAAAGAACTTTAAAAACCTCTGGAAATTCGAATCGTACACCACTTTTTATTTTGTATTAACAATTATTAATATTGTCAGATATACTATAATTTCTTGCGAAATAATCGTAGTGCAAATTTCCGTTCGGAACGTCCAGAATTATTCTGTGATTTATTCCGAAATAACTATAAACTTTAGGAACAAATTGTTCATATACAAAAATAAAGTAAATTGTCTCAGCTCGAGGCCTTGATAACTCAAACAAATTTTTTTCACGTAAAAAGTATTGTTACGAAAAGAGGTAATTTGCTCCACTGTGCAAGCAATCAACAATAATAAATGAGACGCAAGACAATTCAGCGCACTAAGCAATGTGTTAGAAAGAGACGGAAGATCATTCAGCGCACTATGCAATGTGCGAGAAAGAGATGGAAGATCAGCACATTAAAACACATGAGTGCGAATGAGATGCCACTAGCATGCGTCATTCACGAAACGAGTAGAAGGTTCTCGAAACAAGTCGAAGCTTGTCGAAACGTGTCGAACTGATTCCTGCAGTATATAAGGCCGCGCATCTGAGGCACTGTACTTCAGTTGTGATTTAATAGTGAACTAGTGCGTCTCGTGAGTGAACATTGTAAAGATAAATTGTAGTAATTCATCAGTTGATATAAGTGATTATTCTTTAAGTTGTTATATAAATTCATAAAGTTAATTAATACTAGTTGAAATAATACTAGTTAAAACCAAATATAAGAGCGTTTTTATTTTGTACACAATCCAGCGATACGAACTCGTAGAACAGTTTTCCGTAGACTGAATTTTTGTAACAGTATTTTTAGAAAAAAAAAATCGTAGTGATAGTTTCTATACGGAACCTTTTGTCCCAGAATTTGTCTGTGATTTACAATAAAAAAAACTATACATTTTAGAAACAAAGTGTAAATTTACAAACAAAGCACATTATCTATTTCTTAAAATTATTCAAAAAAGTTATTTGTACGCAAAATGCGATGGTTTTTTGGAATTTTCATTTGAATCACAACATGCAATCTCGTTTTCCATTCCGTCCGGTTCGATTACTATTTAATTTATGACTTATAATGTATCGCACAGAAAAAATTTTGTTCATAAATATAATGAACGCCATTTTTTGAGACAATGTTCATAATATATATGATGAAACTAATTCTATTTATGAACTATTTTTCGTATATATGAATCCTACAATTTGTGGGAAACTGATTTAATAAACGCGTTCATAATTGATATGAGTTGTGCTGATTAAGGTATTCATATTCATACATATTATGAATGCGTTCATCAATATAATGAACTTTTTCATTACGGTTTTATGAACGATTTATTAATAGGATGAATTTACTGATTGGAATGAAACACACCCAGAAAAAAATAATATATAAATAATAGTTTTTTTACTATTAAAAATAGTCAACAGAATAAATTATTATTTTAATCAGAAAATACCATTATATACAAGAAAATACCATGACATTGCCATTGAATTTATATGAGAAGATTTATTTTTTGTATACTATTAAATCAATAATTGTCCTATTGACCAATTTTAATGGGATTTGAGGGAATTTTTTTCTGGGTGCAGATATATTGAAGTTTTTGAAAAATTTAAGACAGCCCTGCAAAGCATTTTTGGCCGGGTCAAGGCAGTTTAAAACCATTTTTTTGAAAGATTTCATAAAGAAAAAGACGGAGTTTGAATCAAAATCTGTCTATTTTCTGCCAGAAATCTGCCGGATTTAAATATTCCTGAAAAGTGCCAGAAATTTTGTCTGGAGAGATTATCATCAAATTTTATTGAAGTTTAAAGCCAGATTGCCAGTATATAGAGAAGAGCTGTGTTTGAAATAGTTATATTTTTAGTTCTTCCTCTTTTGCTATTTTTCATTTCTTAATTTTTGTTTTTATTTTGTTTTAATGCGATTGCATATGTTTTGTATATCATGGCAAAAATTGTTGATTTCCACACTTCAGACTAATCGCTGTGATACGCTTGATAGACAGCAACTCCGCAGCAGTGGTAACTACGTCTTAACAAGATAATGACTACAAATGGGAGCAACGAGCATGCGCAGCGAGCTGATTGATGTTTCAACTCTATAATCATATATGCTAAAAATAATGAATAAAAGAAGGGTCGAAATATAATAAAAAAATATATATGTAGACAAATGAATTTGTATGCAATTGAGCTATACCAAAGGTGGAAAATTATGCTACAACAAAAAAAAAGGTGTGTCTTCAGAAAGGTTTCTTCGCACCTGGAAAAAAATAATGCTATGATTTAAAATACGAATAGTCTTACATTGTATACAAAATAATGTTTGGTACAATTATAAAAAATAAATTGTAACAACTAGAACCAGGAATTATTAATTATTATTTTTTTTTAAATAATTGATACACTTAGAAAATATACCATACAATTAAAATTTTTTTTTTACTATTAAAATAATTAGTTTATATCGTGAATACCATTACATACTATAAAATAATATTAAATTATTTTTGAGTTTATGCAGATAGAAAAAAATGTACATCATATTGATGAATTACGTTCTTCAAACCATGATTCATTGTATTGAAGAACCATTCTTGATATTTGTGACTAACGACATCAAAGTTATGAATGCAATCATAAATATGATGATCGGTTGGTAACTGTCGAAAAAGTGATTTTCAATATGATGAACTTTATGTGAAGAATACGTTCATCATATTAATTAACATATTCATAAAATACACTATACATGTACATCATAATGAAGAACATTTTTTTTTTATTTTTTATATATGTATATAAAAAAAAAGTTTTGTTGAAAAAAAAAAAATTTTTTTAAGACGAATTTTTTTTTGAAAAATATCGGATTTAAAAAAAAATAAATTAACTAAATTTTTTTGTAATTATTTAAAAATAAATTAAATTGTTCATAGATATTATGATTATATTCATCAATATGACGATTCAAATTCATTGTATTGAATATTTAGTTCTTCACTATTATGTTCGATGGTATGAATAAGTTCATATATATAATGAATGCATTCATCAATATGTCAATTAATGAACGGTGATATCAATATGATGAATCTGGTAGTTGGCGAAAAAATTCATAATATTTATGAATAAATTTATCATATTTATGAATGTGTACACGGATAGAAAAGATTTGTTTGGATATGCTTGAATGTAATTATAACGTAATTCGAAATCACCATATAAATATTGGGAGTAATAACTAATTACATTATAATTGAATTGTATTATTATTTTGTTCAGATTGAAATTATTATTATACGATATTTAAACATAAATTGCTTTAATCGCGGATTTAGATGAATTTACTATATTAATGTTTCTGTAGAAAATTTATATTTTTCTTCAGATATTATATATGTATGTTTGATATTTCCGCTATTTAACACAACCAACATCAATAAAAGGTTCTTTGAAATATATGTGTTTGATTATTCGTGATTGTTACTGGGTGACAACGAATTTAAAAATAATGGCATTATTTTGATTATATGTATGTTTGGCATTACGATATCACAATTAAATAAGAGTGCTGCCTACTTTTAGCACTCAGTAACACTCACATTAATACTTTTCATATAGCTCAAAAGTTCTTTTTGGTGGAAGAATTTGTTTAAGTACCGCCAATTACTGTTTGTGAAATTTCCAATTCATCCGTAAAGTACTGAACTCAAAATAGGAACAATAGATTGAAATAAAATAAAATTATTAAGTATAAATAAAATATGTGTTATAAAAATAAAATAAAAGTTTAAGTTTATAATTATATAATATAAATAAAAAAAAGTGTAATTAAAAAATAGGGAAAAAACGAATATTGTGTATAGAAGATATTAGCACTAAATTTACTATTTTTACATTAAAATTCAATTTAAACATAAATATGTTTACATGTAAATAAAATGTTTTTCACATTCAAACATATATATGTTTGCAAGAACGCCGATAATTATTCATTCTGAACATAAATTTGTTTGAATGAAAACAAAAATATGTTTGGCTGTTATTATAATAATGTTTGGCAATGGAATAATACTTTTGTTTGCATAAAGCTCCAAAGATATATGTAATGCCTGCAAGATTATGTTTGGGAGAGCACTTTTTTTGCAGCGTGTAAGAAAATATTGATTTTGTGTGTACTATTAAATCATTCACCATTTTTAAGAAGAATTTGTCGACACAATTTTCACAGTGCTCGTTACATCCAATAATATCGGCTTAGTTTAGGCGGATTATTTAGATTCTAATTATGATGCATGTTTTAAAATCGCATCGTCTTCCTTTGAATTTTGCAAACCCATGGTAGGTAGTGGTGGCGCCATGAATACCGATTAATCAACGCAACTAATACCAATGAATAGAACCAAACTGACGCATATATTCATCTAAGTACCACGTACAATACATTGTTATATGGTTAATAAAAGTGAAACCATCATCTACCGCACCATCAGCCAGCCACACGTTGAATTTATTTTTTTAACACCATCGTTTTTTTCCACAAGATACGCGAAACCTTTCCGCGATCATGTGTTAATGTTTTTCTATAGCAAAAGTAGAACTTCTACTTCGTTTTCGCGATCTTGTTATAGTTTTCTTGCTGCCAGTTTTAAAACCAAGAACGTCAAAAATTTTTGTGCGATCATGTTGCTCGATGTTGCTCGTTGACTGGGTGTCTCTCTGTCTGTCTGTCGGTCCGTATCGTTGTCCGTCTGTTCGATGATAGTTAGTTGGCCAGGTTGCTGGCACGGTTGGACATGGCCACACTGTGGTGTGGTCAGTAATGCGAAGATAATGATGCCTTGATGATCAGCTTGATAACAACACGTTGCCGGCCAGTATATGTTGCACATGCCTGAGCTTGCAACAGCAGGTACAGAGGGCGCTTCTGCAGCTGATAGTCGTAGTTGGTCTTATTATGTGGCTGGTTGTTGCTCCACTACACTCAAAGTGTTCAGAGATTCTACCAAGTATATTCGTTTGTCGGATGAATTCTGAGAGCGTTCGTTAATTAAAAATGTTTTAAGTGTGTAATTTTAAAAATTGTTTTGAATTTCTTAGTACAAATGTATACATTTTTAACACGTATCGTATTAATCTTTTATATACTCAAAATACAAAATTATAAAATTAATAGTATTCATAATATTAATAATACTGCGCAACAAAACGAGTTCAAATTTGAATCTAAACTCGAAAAAATTTGATTTTTTAGACACGTATTAATATTTTCTCTACTCACAATACAAAATTTGAAAATTAAAAGTATTGATAATATCAATAAAACTACTCAACAAAACAAGATCAAATTTGAATCTAAGCTCGAAAAATATTGATTTTTTTGCTATTTTTGGTCGATTTTTTTAGCATTGTAAATCTAATGATAAAAAAGAAAATGATTAATGGTTATGCAGTGCATAATTTAAATTAACGATAAAAATTAATATATTTTTTGCATATGTTCTCATATTTTAAAAAGATGATCTATTAGAAAAAAGTTAGTAATTTTGATAGTAAGTTTGCACTTTACTCTAGATAACCGTACATTTTTATTTAACATGAAATTCTAAAAGATCAAAAAAAAAATCTCTAAAATAATCAAAATTTTCCGAGTTTATATACAATTTTCTTAAAACCTTATTGGAATATACATACTACATACTAATGAATGTATATTAAAATAGACAAGTATAAGCAAATTTTCATTTAAGTTTTTTTGTTAAACTTTTTTTTTATTCTAAATAGTGGGTGTGAACGGGATCAAAATTCTATTGCAATTTTCTCAAAAACGATACGTTATAGAAAAAAAAACTGAATATGCAGTCAAACTCAGCACTCCGCACCAATTATATAAAATTGATATATGGTATGTCCATGGCAAAAATCGTGATGGGTAGTGTAATATTGAGAAAATGATGATCGAAAAATAAATATATTTATTGATTTCTGGTTTGATGAACAGCATTCTTTACATACATTTTACATACATATGTACATACTTAAATTTATGCAAACATTTATAAATATATAAAAAAAATAAAATTGAGAAAATAAATCTTAAACACAGAAAAAAAAATGTACATCATATTGATGAATTCCGTTCTTCAAACCATGATTCATTGTATTGAAGAACCATTCATAATACTAATGACTAACGCCATCAATGTTATGAATGCTATCATAAATATGAAGAACGTTTAGTAACTGTCGAAAAAGTGTTCTTCAATATGATGACTGTATGTGAAGAATACGTTTCATCATATTAATGAACCAAAACATAAAATACAACATATATGTTCATCATATTGAAGAACGCTGTTCATTAAACCAAATTTCTACCAAAATATTTTGTTTCGTTCATTTTTTGCCGTACTTCTTAGTTCTCACGTAGTTCTTGTATGTTATTTCTTATATAATGCTTGCTCGACATGCATAAATTAGTAAAATGTTTTATAATATATTTATTATAATTACTACTTTTTATTAATAAAAAGTCATATTTATAAAAAATATATTTTTGAAAAAAATATTTTTTTCGAACAATTTTTTTTTCTAACAAATTTTTTTTTTCGAACAAATTTTTTTTCGAACAAATTTTTTTTCGAACAAAATTTTTTTTTCGAACAATTTTTTTTAAAAAAAAAAAATTTCGAACCAATTTTTTTTCGAACAAAATTTTTTTTTTTGAAAAAATGTTTTTTTGGAACTATTTTTCTTCCCTTAAATTTTTTTTTTCTGATAATTTTTACAAATTTTTTCTCTGTTATTTTTTAAATAAAATTTTTAAAACACTTTTTTTTGATTTAATTTATAAAAAAAAAAAAAAATTTTGAAAAAATATTATGAACAAATTCATCAATATGACAATTCAAATTCATTGTATTGAAGATTTTGTTCATATATATAATGAATGCATTCATTAATATGTCATTTAATGAACGGTGGTATCAATATGACGAAACTGGTAGTTGGTGAAAAAATTCATAATATTTATGAATAAATTCATCATATTGAAGAATTTTTTTTTCTGTGAATGCTTTAGTTGCTTTAGGTCCACCAGGTTTAAAAAAAACTGAAAGGTTCCAATAGCAGTAGCAACTTCTTTGACTGCGACTATTGAATATACAACAGCAGCAGCAGTCATAGCACATTTCTGAAATCTAAAGCTATGACATTCACCAGTAGTAATTCAAATTTAAAAAATTACCACTGCTGCTGCTGCTATTTCATTTTCACAATGTTACGACGACTGTTGACAGTTTTTGTGTGTGGCTGTGGCAGTCAAACACAACTACCGATAGTCGTTGTTCGGTTGTTGCAAAATAGCCGACAGTCTTTGTTCGGGTTTGTGCAAACAACTATTAGCCGAGTAGTCGGTCATGGTTTGGTTGTTGCGAATTACTGTTGTAGTTCATATTCAAAAATAGTGTACCGTACACTATTTTTGAGTACTTTTAAAAATTTCCCTTTTTGTGATATTTTAGGGAAATTTGTTTAAATCAATTTTTTTGTTGTATTAATTGATTTATGTATTGAAATAGTAAAAAATATACAAATTTAAAAATTTCCCTTTTAGTAATTTTTCAAAATAGTACTTTAATTTATGCAAAAACTTACAAAATTTTAAAAATGTAGACACAAATACTTTAGTTTGTTTAAATACATTATTTTTGAGTATATTTAAAATTTCCCTTTTTTTTTATCATATAAATTAATTTCTATATGGTAAAACCATAAAAATAAAATTTAAAAAATGTCCTTTTTAGGTATATATTTGAAATTTGTTTAAATATAATAAATAAAACTTACGTTGACATATAATAACAAGTTAAACACACATACCTGCAAAGAAAAGAAACAAATATGAATATTAATTAAAATAAATAGTCGTTTTCAATGAGTAATACTTAAATATTAAAGCTAATCAAAATGCAACACACAAAAAATTTCACCAAAAATTTCATTGAATCAAAATCGTATTTTTTAAATGTTTTTCATTTTCAATATTTTTTTAACATCAAATTTCAAACAATATTTTGTCTCCATTTACACATTTATGTATTTATAATTCTTAAAGGATTTATAATATTTAATTGCTAATTATTCGATGACTCCTCTTCAGCATATTATTGAAAAAGTGAACATAATATTGATGAATTTTGTTCATCAACCATATTAATTTAAATATTATAAATCTTATAAGAATTATAAATACGTAAATGTGTAAATGGAGACAAATTTTAATTTGCAATTCAATGTTTTAACAAATATTGAAAATGAAAAACATTGAAAAAATACGATTTTAGTTCAATGAATGAAATCATCAATACGATGAATACTGGTTGTTGGTGATTTTTTTTTGTGTGTATATATCACAGCACCACAAAATCGCTTACAATAACAGCTAGTTAATTCCTTTGACCACACCACATCGGCTACTTAATGAATAAATTTACAGTCTTCAATATGATGTATACCGAAAAAAATACTGTATTAAAACAACTAAAAATGTCTTTAAATAAATACATATGTATTTGATTTAAATTCAAAAGCATATGTATTTATTTTTACTATTCTGGTGTAGTTGTTTTTATATGAAAAATTACTACATAATTTAACTGCGTTTTTATATAAAATTTCAATACATATGTATTAAAAAACCTACATTTTGTCAAATGAAATCAAAAAAACAAAACATCCATACAGTTTGTGCAATATGTAGAGAACGAATTTTCAATACATGGTGTAGTAAAAATAAGACAAATAAAGGCAAATGTATTTAAAAACCAACAAAATTTAGTAGAAATATATTTGTTCAAAACAAAGACATAAAATGTATATAATTTGCTATAGTAATTTTTTCGGTGTACAGCTTTAACAAATTAGTGGCTTTTTGACAAGTCTTCCATATACATTCGAATATTATTTTAAATTGGAAATTATTATTGGTAACGCTAAACATTTGGTTTTAAAAATATAAAAAAACTTAGCTATTTTTGAAAGTAAATTATGTTTTCATATTTAGAGACATTTTAATAGTGCTGTTAATTTTAAGATTTTATATAATGAATTCAATTTCAACCAAATTTTTATAAACACAATAACTTTAAGTAATATATATTTTTGTATACGTGGGAATTTATAGTAAATTTATAGAATATAATATAATTTATAGAAGATTTTATAAAAATATATAAATAATTTATAATTTAATATTAAACTATAATACACATAATAATTGTATAATACATTTTATGTATTATGTAGTACACGTATTTCAAAAATAAAAACTACAGAAAACAATAACATACTACATATTCTGCAATATGTAGAAAACGAATTTCTAATACATTGTGTAGTAAAATCCAGACAAATTAATACAAATGTATTAAAAAACGATTAACATGTAGTAGAACTGCATTTTTTCAAAACGAAGACATAAATGTAGTATAATTTACTACAGTAATTTTTTCGGAGTACATATATGTTGTATTTTATGTATTTGTTCATTAATATGATGAAACGTATGAAACATCAAATTGATAATGAATTCATAACATTGATGTTTTGTAGTTATCAATATTATAAATCGTTCTTCAATACAATGAATCATGGTTTGAAGAACGAAATTTATGAATATGAATATTATTTTATTTCTGTGTATTAATTTTTTCGAAAATGTCCAAAAACGCCAGTTAAAAAATAATTTACTTATTGAAAGAGGTATGTTATTTACGTTCCAGTGGTGAATCATCTCCATTCTACCCTATATGTTCTAAATATTTGAATGGTTATAAAATTATATGATAAACCTGTTATGAAGATACTAGAAAAACTTTTTTGTATTTTATTATTATTGTATTTATATTATTTATGGTTATACATTGCACTTAAATCAAACCATAACCACTTAAAAATCATAAAATTAATTTATTTTCGAATAATTAAATGTAATATTTATTATAAAGCATGAGAATACGGTACAGAATATGGTCAACGTAGAAATTTGTTAATTAAATTTTCAATTAAAATATTTTAAATGATTTAACAAACACATTAGGCGGTTAGACCAGCATAGTGTTGAAGCAAAAACCAAAATTCATACGCCTACGTGTAAAGAGGAGACTGTACGATGTTGTGCAATTTTTAAAGTTTACTCACAATCGTGCGTGTGGATTATAAGAAGTAAATATATGATTGATTTTAAAAATGATATGTTTTATAATAATATTATTTATAATAGAAATAACCTATTATTACCTGTTAATAAAAATAATACGAAATTAAAAAACATTTTTTTAATTCGTGGAGAATTCGAATTTCGGTAGTAAATTTTAATAATTTCGACTCGTTGTTGGCTCGTATATCTTTCTATCATGAAATGGCAAACCTTACTGAAGAGAAATGTCAAAAGAGCGGCAAGAAATATGGCGACGTTTGCTATGCCTGTAGCTCTACTTTTGTAGCGTCCCTGTTGAAAAACCCTTGAAAAAAACTTTTGCAGCTCTCTTATTGAAAAACCCTTTATGTTTATGTTCGTGGCAAACAAATAAAGTTATACTTACGTTTGTAGAAATTATTAAAATGTAATTATGCTCGTGGCTAAAACAATTTAATGTTTCTTTTCAAGGTGAATATACAAATGTAATGATGTTCGTAGCTGAAATAAACGTATGCTTAATTAATTGACATTTTTTAATGTTGTCATTTTTTGTAATAACATTTAAACGTTTACATCACTGCAAACATATTAATTATGTGTTTTGAAAGAATCATATTTATTGATTCGTATGAACATAAAATTACATTTTTGCAGTAATACAAATAATTAATATATTTGCAGTAATATATTCATTCATTTACCGCTTATATTGAATATAAATATTTAATTTATAAATATTATTACAATTGAACCTTACAATAAAATAATGTCAGAACGTTTAAATGTTTGTGCACAATTATATGAAACTTTAATAATTATATAAAAGCATTTTTAAAGTTACTCGAAATATATTTTAAATAATTAAATTTAAATTTTTTCCAAAACTTGCACAAGTGTTGCTAGCCTCCGGCTTATTGTACACCATATGTTTAATATGTGTTTGTGTATGTGATGCATTTTATGCCAAAGTATTTGTCTCGCTGGCTACATTCGTTAATCGATTATGTTGTTGGCCAATGACATGTAATTACACGCACTTAGAGTTTTCTGATTGAAAATAATTACAAAGGTTGTTGTTTTTGTTGTTGGTTTTTTGTAACGATAACAGCAAATACTAACGGTGTTTGTGGTGGCACCAAACATGTTGCACGGTCTCATATTAAATACTACATTGAAATAAGGCCCAACAACGTTCAAAACGGTAACAGCCATAGCCGCCACCATTGCTGTCAAACCGCTTAAAGGCTAAAAGCGCAAAATTAATGACATTTGATAGGTTTTAAATGTACGCCAAAAATACGCGCCTTCACTATATATTATTTTGTATTTTGCACAAAACCATAAAATAAGGGACGCGTAGAAGAAAAAAAATGTATATATTTATATATTTAATGGTTTTAAAATTTAAATAATATTTAATGGTACTTTATATCACTTATATGCTCTAACAATTAATAAACCCTCTTGGTAAATTTTGCGTATAAGGATAGTTAAATTGTTGATTCGAATTTTTTATATAAAATACTAGCTGGACCCGTACACGACTCGTGCAAAGATTTTGTGAATGCAAGATTATGGAGCAATTTTATTAATATAAATAACATTTTTATTATTTATATCAAGGACCCGTGGACGTATTTTTTATTGGTTTTATAAATGTAGTAACCAAAACCAAACTAATTCCCCGCTAAAACAACTGTTCTCATCTACAATTCTTTCTCAGACTGTGCTTCCCCGTAGAATTCTTCCCAGTAGAATTCTTTCCCATAGAATTCTTCTCCGTAGAGTTTTTCCCAGTAGAAGTTTTATTGTGGTTACTTTTAGTGTGGTGAGTTTTAGTGTGGTGAGTTTTAGTGTCGTGAATTTTGGTGTGGTGAGTTTAAGTGCAGTGAATTATATTGTTGTGTGTTTTAGTGTGTTCAATTGAAGTGTGGTGAATTTTAGTGTGGTCAGTTTAAGTGGGTGAATTTGAGTGTGGTGAATTTTAGTGTGGTGAGTTTTATTGTGGTGAGTTTCAGTGTGGTGAATTTTAGTGGGTGAGTTTTAATGTGGTGAATTTTAGTGTGGTGAATTTTAGTGTGATGAATTTTAGTGTGATGAATTTTGGTGTGGTGAGTTACAATGTGGTGAGTTTTAGTGTGGTGAGTTTAAGTGTGGTGAGTTTTAGTCTATTGAATTTGAGTGTGGTGAATTTTGGTGTTTTGAATTTGAGTGTGGTGAATTTTAGTATGGTGAGTTTTAGTGTGGTGAGTTTTAGTGTGATGAGTTTTAGTGTGGTGAATTTTAGTGTGGTGAATTTTGATGTGGTTGATTTTGTTTTCTATCCTTTTTTTATTTTTCTGTTGTTTTTGAGTTATTGCTTAAGTTTTGTGCTTTTACTTTTGTGTTCGATTTTCGATTTTGTTTTTGTGTTTTTGCTTTTGTATTTTTATTTTTGTATTTGAGTTTTTTGTTTCATCTTCTTTGCTTGTGTATGTGCCGAGTTATGTCGTTTTGAAAGTTTAGGTTGTATGGGAGGTGCCACGCCTCTTTGTCCAATCCCGCCCATATATAGCCTATGACACCCTCCGGACTCCATAGAATCCTGGTGCAAAATTTCAGTTAAATCGGTTCAGCGGTTTAGACGTGATGCTGGAACAAACAGACAGACAGACAGACAGACAGACAGACAGACAGACAGACAGACAGACAGACAGACAGACAGACAGACAGACAGACAGACAGTCAGACCGACAGACTGACAGACGGACCAAGAGTTTTATATATATAGATAGATGCAATATTCATTAAAACATTTGCGTTAAAAAAAGATTGAGAAAAACATATAAAATCTCGAAGTATTAAAATTTTTACGAAGAAAGACACACCAAAGCGATATATAGCAAATCAAAAAAGTATTTGTAAATATTCTTCTTGAATTAGAAATTAGATAGAAATTAATTTCATGGCTAAAAAAAATATATTTTCTTGAGTGTACCCGTTTTACGAAGACGTGTACACCCAGAAAAAAAATACTATATAAATAATAGTTTTTTACTATTTAAAATAGTCAATATGATATATCTCCATTATTATACTATTAAATCAATAATTGTCCTATTGACCAATTTTAATGGGATTTGAGGGATTTTATTTTGGATGTAATATGAAAAATATTCGTACCTTTATGTTGATACCACGAAAATTACAATTTTGAATGCAGTGGTAAAAATCGTCACACATATTTGTTATTATTTTACGGGCACATATTTTTACTTTAATAAAATTGTTTTCTTATAAATAAGAAAATACATTCTGGAATTTAAATACAATTTTATGATATTTGTGATACTATTTTGCATGTGCTACGAATTAGTTTTCTCTTTAAGGCAAATAACAAATTACAAATTAATGTTTGACAAAATATTTTTAATTAATGATGCCAATAGATAGGTGCTTTAAAGGCAAACAATTAATGCCTTTATATTACTATTTTATCATGCGCTAATAAAAAGTTATAGCATACAAAACAAAAATATTTGCAAAAAAAAATGTTTTTCGAAAAAAAAAATTTGTCCGAAAAGAAATATTTTTCGAAAACTAAAATCGGAAAATAAAATACTTTTCAAACATTTTTTTTTAATATTTTTTAATAAATATACCTTTTTTTTAATAAAAAGTAGTAATTATAAATAAATATATTACAAAAAATTAAATTCGGTTTGATGAACAGCGTTCATCAGTATGATGTTCGTATATGGTGTATTTTATGTATTTGTTCATAAATATTATGAATTGCATTCTTCCCCTGCGTTCAAACTCTCGTAGTAACTGTATCAACAAAACTCCTTGTTATACAAAAATTGGTGCTGAAATATCTACTGAAAATCTCACATTTTTCTTTTATTGGTCGATTTGGTGTGTAATATTGAAAATGGTATAATTTTCAAAACAATGCTTTCCAAAGGAATTCAAATCGTTTAAGTCAAAGAATACGAATTGAATTCATTAACCAGTTGGGAAGGTTAGATCACATGGGAAATTTTAAAGTAGGTGTAATTATGATAGTTAGGATTATAAAAATTATAGTCGGTCTAAGCCGACTATAAATACCCTACACATATGTGTGGTTACCATTCAAAGTGATATATAGGTCACCAGGGTATACGAATCCTGAAAATAACTACAAACATTCAATCGCTGAAGAATTTCCATTCATTTGATACCCACATTCATTTTTGTGAACCACAAGTCTTTTTGCCGTAAAACATTATTATCATGTATTTGAGCATGATATCAATATATATTTGACGAAAAAAGTTTACCTAAGCACGTATACATAAAAATTGATCTTTATATGTACATTTTATATGAGGTATTTGAACATAAGTGGTCGGATCATAGGTCACAATGGACCGATCTCGCCAATACAGCGTAGGTATATTAGTAATCTAAGTTATAAGTTTCATTTATCTAGCTCTTCAATTATAAAAGTAGTAGGGATTTCAACAGACAGACAGACAGACAGACAGACGGACAGACAGACGGACAGACAGACGGACAGACGGACATCGCTAAATCGACTCAGGAGGTCATGCTGATCAAGAATATATATACTTTTCCATACCGGAGATGCTTCCTTCTGGGTGTTACAAACGGCGTACCAAACTGAATATACCCTTTCACTCTTAGTGTAGGGTATAAAAAGACAATCTTTGTACATCGAACTCAAAATCGAACTCAAACTTGTTTTTACAAATTTTGTATGAAATTCGATCAGGATTGAACATGACCTTTTTAATTTTAGATTTTTTTTTAATTTTGATATTCATAAAATTGAAGAATATCAAATAAAAGTTAGCAATTGCATTGAAATGAACTCCCACTGAAAATTTTCCCACCAACATTTTTACTTGAAATAAAAAAAATATATAAATTTATAAAAACCTACCTCTTGATACGGGTTATTTGAATATCATATTCAAATATTCAAGTCGCACGATCGCCAACAACCCCCAGCCAAATAAAGAAATTACAACTGCGATTTTTAATGAGCTGCAATTATAATTTAGAAAACTCCAAACCTAGGAAATTTCGTTGGAAAATTTTATTATTTATGATCGTTAATTATTGTGTAGAGCGTGCTCATTACAGACACAACAGTAATTAAATGTTAACAGCAACATAAAATTATAGCGCATAGCATAAGCGAACAAAACGAGTTATTAAATTATGAAATATTTTAAAATTCAAACGAATAGTATGCTATAAAGTATAAAAATAGTTGTAAGAAAAACTATAGTGACCACCCGTTAGTTACACCTTGTGATCAGACAATGCATATAGCGAGATCAATATGCAAATGTTGTTTTTTTTTTATAAAAATCCGTATTCCCTCCTCCTCAAAAATAAAATAATGTTTTGTTTACGGAAACCAAGGCGTGTGTTACTGCATTTGTCGGTCACATTTGGCTACGTGCGCCCGCACATAATTTCACAAAAATTCAACCAATGAAAATACAAAATTCTCTCCAATAATAAAGAATTTTGTCACCCCAAAACAATGATCTTTTGGTGCTTCCACGCAATATTAATACGTGTGCCATTTGAGTAGTTGACACAATGTCCATCACGGCTGCACGTTCCTAGAACAACATCCGCCCGCCACCGCCGCCGCCCGTGCACTTAGTTTGTCACAAATATTTTAAAAGTAATTTTATTTTTTTGTTGGTCTGATAATCTTGCTATTTGATGTCTATCAGTAGAATAATATCAGCAATATGAAGAGATTTCGGAAGTGTGATAATGTCAACGAGTGACAATAATAAGGAAAAATGCTGTGTGTGGGGTGCGAAAAGTATTTTTGATATTGTTGGTATGGACATTTTTCAGATGGTTAGAACTCTATTGTTATACAAATTGTTTTATATTATTTATACTTTAATTAAAAATAGTTTGAGAAATAGAACTAAAAAATGTAATATTTTACTTCATAATAAATATTACAAAAGGCACTTAAAAATAATTTAAATTTGCAACACCGTTCGAACTTCAATTGATTCTAATATAGGTAATTTATAATCGAGAAGCAGCTATTAAATTTGAAATTTTCTGAATGAACTGAATGTAAATAGAATGTATAGAATGTAAAATATCTTTAAAATAAATACATATGGGGAATTATAATATATCAGCATGAGCACTTACGTTTTCAGAATATTCACACCCAGAAATTAACTTTGTAAATTAATAGTATTTTAATACAACAGCTGTATCCGAAACGGTCCGTATGATCATTGCCTGTGTTGTGTTTTCAATTTGTTGTCGTTTCTTCAAAAACTTTCAACAAATATTTATACTATTAAAATTGCTTAATAATATGCATACCATTAGTTCAATAGTATGCATACCATTAGTTCAATAGTATGCAAACTGTTAATAAAATAAGATTGTACCATGCCTTTAACAATTTACTCAATTAATTACAGTAGCAAACCATATAAATATTTATTGATATGTATTATTTATTTCATGGTATAGTCGTATTACATTTTCCTTATAATTTATTAAAACATAAATGGATTTTAGTAACTTTAATCGATAAATATCGAAATGTGGAATCCTAAATTTGTAAATTAATAGTTTGTAAATTTATAGTATTTTAATACAACAACAAATATTTATACTAATATGCACACCATTAGATCAATAGTATGCATACCATTAGATTAATAGTTTGCATACCATTAGATCAATAGTATGCAAACTCTTAATAAAATAAGTGGTTGTACCATACATTTTACAATGTACTCTTTTAATTACACTAGCAAACCATATAAATATTTATTGATATGTATTATTTATTTTATGGTATAGTCGTATTATATTTTTCTCATAAATTATTAAAACATAAACTTTATTGTATAATTTATTTTATTTAAAGATTGAAATCGATATTTACATCTTAAAAATCACACTTATAAAAACAATTTCTCCGTTATATTCAATAATATTGAAATTATTAAATTAATGGTACTGAACACTATTTTTAGAAAACTTTTGAATCAATATGAAAAAACAATTCATACATAATCCATAAAATCAGTGGTTGCAATGTGACAATTCTTCTGAGTACAGTGAATACAGTTTTTCAACGATTTTTTATTTATTTTGTATTTAAAGTAGAATACTACAAATTTTCGTATAGCTGTATGCAATTATGCAATTTCCTATAATTTTTTTGTTAAATGAAATAAAGTTTAATACTGGTCGTACCATTGGGATATTTTCTTCTGAGTGCAATGAAATAGTTTTTCAATTTTTTTTATTTTGTAGTTAAAGTAAAAAACTAAAAATATTTGTAAAGGTTTTATAAAAATTTTAAACGAAATTAAGCATTTTATGTTATTACGCAATTTCCCATGATTTTTTTTTTTAAATGGAATAAAGTTTAATACTGACCACAGGCCAGTCTGAATTTAAAACTGAAAAAAAAAACAATTAAATATATGTCCAAATGTAACTAAGGTCGTTACCTTTCAATTTTCCAAAAAAAACTAATATACAGAATATATTTAAAAAGGTTTTCATTTTATGATTTGTTAATCTATATATATAAAACTCTTGGTCCGTCTGTCAGCATCACGTCTAAACCGCTGAACCGATTTAACTGAAATTTTGCCACAGGATACTAAGGAGTCCGGAGGGTGTCATAGGCTATATATGGGCGGAATTGGACAAAGGGGCGTGGTACCTCCCATACAACCTAAACTTTCAAAACGACATAACTCAGCACATACACATTCTAAAAAGATGAAACAAAAAACTAAAATTCACCACACTAAAACTCACCACACTAAAACTCACCATACTAAAACTCACCACACCAAAACTCACCACACTAAAACTCACCACACCAAAATTCACCACACTAAAAATTCACCATACTAAAACTAACCACACCAAAACTCACCACACTAAAACTCAACACAATAAAGCTCACCACACTAAAACTCACCACACTAAAACTCACCACACTAAAACTCACCACACTAAAACTCGCCGCACTAAAACTCACCACAATAAAACTCACCACAATAAAACTCACTACACTAAAAATTCACCACACTAAAACTCACCACTCCAAAACTCACCACACTAAAACACACCACTCACCACACTAAAAATTCACTAAACTAAAAATTCAACGCACTAAAACTCACCACATTAAAACTAACTACACTAAAACTTCTACTGGGAAAAACTCTACGGGGAAGAATTCTACCGGGAAGAGTTCTACCGGGAAGAATGCTACGGTAAAGCGTTCTATGGGGAAGAATTTTACGGCGAAGATTTCTACTGAGAAGTATTCTACGGCGAAATATTCTTCTGTCTGAATTGTCTTTGAGAAAAGTTGTTTTGGCGGAGAATTATTATTTGGTTACTACATTTATAAAACCAATAAAAACTTCCACAGCGAAGCACGGGCCCCTGATATAAAAAATAATAATAATGTTTTTTTATATTAATAAAATCGCTTTATATCTATGAATTCACAAAATCTTGGCACGAATCGTGCACGGGTCGAGCTAGTTATTTATAAAAGTACAATACAAATATTTTGATTTCATGATAACATGTACACTCTATGTATAAAATTATAAAGTAAAGTCTTCAAAAATGAAAAATTCAATTCATGTTCATGTCTATATATTTAAAACTAAAGAAGATATTTTCTCAATAGGTTGCATTTTCTGTAGATCCTATTGTAAACATTTCATAAACAAAACAATTTTTAAAATCAGATAACTTTTGTATTTTTACAGTTTTTGAAAAAATGTTCATGACAAATCTCAACTTTACTGATATCTCCATAACCATTGATGATAACATCTCCAATTTCAAAACATGGGTTTTCTCAAGAATACTCTGTACAACTATTTTTAAATTTTTAAAATCGGTTGAGTAGTTTCGAATATAATGTATTTTACCCGATTGAAGAGCGTTAGGGTACACTGTGCATGGTAGGACAGACTCGGCTTATTTTACAATTAATTAATGTTTATAAGTTTTTTTTTTTTATTAGCAATATAAAAAATATAATAACAATTATTCTCTAAAATAGTACCTAGTAAAATCAATGAGAATGAAAAATTTACTAAATTGCATATGTCCAATTCCAATTGATAGCTAATGCCAAAATCAACCATGAACTAAAATCAAGCGACATTCGACGCACCACGTTGAATTAGATAAAAGGCTGCCATTAAAATAAAACCACCCGCGGCTAAGCTAAATGTCACAGGCACACACACGCACAGTATCAGACAATGCCGCGCGCGGTACAATTACAACAACTGCGATAATCAATTTGACATATACAAGCCTAATGATGGGAATAGCAATGACCGACCGAACTCCATTTAATAGCGATTGACAAAATGCGACACGAGGCGTCAATAAATTGGCGACATGTCGAGAGGACATAATGCAAAAAAAAAGGAAAATCAATTAATTCGCACTTGCAATGGCTAAAGAGCCGGATGAGGGGAGGTAAATGCGAACAATAGGTATTTCTAAGAGACAACTGTTAATGTGTATTTCACATAGAAAGTACTGAAGTTTTGATGTAAGCATTGAAACAATATGTTTACGGTAAACGTATATAATTAAAAAATTATTATTTTTAAATATTATACCAGTAGTCATTATAATAAATCTATTTTTGTTGCATATTTATGATACAAAATTTGATTATCACATCGTATTTTAATTTAGTTAATAGTAGAAAATAATGGAAATGATTGGGACAACCAACAATCATAATATGTAGTGAATAGCATTCAAATTATTTCAGTCGCATAATGTTGATATCAAATTTAATATCATTTCATATTTAGAATTTAATTAATTGTCTGAAACATTAAATATTATTGTGACAACCAACAATCATAATTTGTAATTAATATTATTAAACTATAAATTATTGGTGCTATTACAATTTAGAATTATTCATTAAAATGTATTATAAAATACAAAATTGGACAATATAATGGACAATATGTATTTTATCCGGCATATGTATTTTATTAGATGTAAGCATTGAAACAATATGTTTACGGCAAACGTAGATAACTTAAAATGTACTGATTTTAAATATTAATGTTGCATTTATTATAATGAATCTGTTATTGTTGCATAAATTTGACAGCATATTTAAATTTTCACATGATATTTTGTTTGAGTTAATAGTAGAAAACATTAAAAATGCTTGGGACTACCAACAATCATAATTTGTAGTAAATAGCATTAAAATAGAAATTGTTGGTGCTATTACAATTTTTAATTATTCATTAAAAGGTTTAATGTAATAAATGTGGACAAAATATATTTTACCGGGCAGCCGGAAATATGTTTTCCCATAGAAAGTACTAAAGATTAGATGTAAGCATTAAATGTTCACGGTAAACGAATCTCACTTAACATTTACTATTTTAAAAATTATTGTTGTAATCAGTATAATAAATCTATTTTTGCAGCATAATTTTGACAATAAATTTGATTATCATCCTATATTTTGATTTAGTTAATTGTAGAAAACATTGAAAATGATTGTGATAACCAACAATCATAATTTGTTGTAAATAATACAATGTAATTTTAGTCGCATAACGTTGATAACAAATTTGATTATCATAATATATATAGTAAAATAATTTAAAAAAAATGACATAAATGAATTATAGGTATACAATTATATATTAAGGGGATTGATATCAGCACTGTACATTTATCATCTCGTAAAAAAATAAAATTATGCGCAACTCGACATGAAGGCACTTTTAATTGGCTTCGCGTTAACTATTTTATAAAATTTTGGTTGTACTACAATTTTTAGTTATATTACTTATATACATTTCACAACACAATTTAATAAAAACACATTTGCCGCAAAACATAATTTTATTGACAACTAACGAAAAGATAAAACAAGACATTCAAGAAATTATATTTACGTTATTATCACTTAAAAATCGACAAATAAATTTACGAGTTGAGCGTAAAATATTATCATACAATATTTGTTTAAATTTCTACTATTTACGAGATTTCCACAAGTTACGAGGTTTACGAGCTTGATATGAATCCCCTTATTATGTTTGCATCAAACACATTTTTTCTCTGCGTTCGATTATTTGCTTAAAACAATTTTGTTATTGCGTCTACAAGTCAATATAGCTTATATTTGCTAATCCATGATCGTGTGAATAAAAACATATGTTCCACTCTAAAATATTCACTGTCAAGGCCCAGACCAATCAGCCGAGTCCACTTAGACAGCCTGGCTTTTCGGCTACAACGCGCCGTGTATCGATTTAATAAATCACAAACTTTTATTAGACATGAACGTTTCTATGCACACCGACCAATATAACTAATTTTATCACCCCTAAATATGCATAATATATATGAGTTACTCAAATATATCAAATATTTGCGTATTTATATGCAATACATAGATTTGCAGGACATTTTGGTTAGAATGGGGATGTTGCACATTAAAAAAAAAAATAAACAATATAACATAGAGAATAAAAGAAAAAAGTTCTCTTTCATAAATAGACGGCGGCGGCACATTTCGTCCATGGAACTACATCATATATGGAATTTATTGAAAACGTGCGTAGTTTACCACAAAAATCGACTGTAAATCAAACACGAAACACAGTCTACTATTTTCACTTCGGATTAACCCTAATGCATGATGCACTCCCACTGCAAGTTATGTAGTTACCTCTTGAAATGTCACTGAAAACAAGGGTATATTTGCATTCGCATGCGCTTCCATTTTTTTTTTTTATTATTTAGCAATATTTGTTGACTAATTGCAAGAGCGTTTGTTTATTGATTAAAGTGCTTTTCGCTAGGGGCGTTTTAGACTGATTGCAGTGAAATATTGACATCTATTTGACATGAAATGTGCGTATTTTTAAACGGTTGCTTGTATTTTAAAATAATAAATGCTATATGTCACGTGGCTATTTATAATAATAGTAATATGTATGTGTGAATTATTATTATGCTTGTTAAAAATTACTTGTTATTCTATACTTTTAATTTTTGTTTTGAAATAGAAATATGTTTTGTTTAAAAATTCTAATTGAAAAGTTTTTGGAAAATCAGTCTGAATAAAATTTTGTGTTTTCATTATAACCATCCTACATGTATACTATATATATATATATATAAAAAACTCTTGGTTCGTCTGTCAGTCTGTCGGTCTGTCTGTCTGTTTATTCCAGCATCACGTCTAAACCGCTGAACCGATTTAACTGAAATTTTGCCATAGGATACTGAGGAGTCCGGAGGGTGTCATAGGCTATAAATGGGCGGGATTGGACAAAGTGGCGTGGTACCTCCCATACAACCTAAACTTTTAAAACGACATAACTCAGCACATACACAATCTAAAAAGATTAAACAAAAAACTAAAATTCACCACACTAAAACTCACCGCACTGAAACTCACCACACTAAAACTCACCACACTAAAACTCACCACACTAAAAATTAACCATACTAAAACTCACCACACCAAAACTCACCACACTAAAACTTACCACACCAAAATTCACCACACTAAAACTCACCACACTAAAACTCAACACAATAAAGCTCTCCACACTAAAACTCACCACACTAAAAATTCACCATACTAAAAACTCACCACACTAAAACTCACCATACTAAAAACTCACCACACCGAAACTCACCACACCGAAATTTACCACACTAAAACTCACTGCACTAAAAATTCACCACACTAAAACTCACCATACTAAAACTCACCACACCAAAACTCACCACAGTAAAACTCACCACACTAAAAATTCACTAAATTAAAAATTCAACACACTAAAACTCACCACATTAAAACTAACTACAATAAAACTTCTACTGGTCTAAAACTCTACTGGAAAGAATTCTACCGGGAAGAGTTCTACCGGGAAGAATTCTACGGTAAAGCGTTCTATGGGGAAGAATTTTACGGCGAAGATTTCTACTGGGAAGAATTCTACGGCGAAATATTCTACTGTCTGACTTGTCTTTGAGAAAAGTTCTTTTGACGGAGAATTATTATTTGGTTACTACATTTATAAAACCAATAAAAACTTCCACTGCGAAGCACGGGCCCCTGATATAAAAAATAATAATAATGTATTTTTATATTAATAAAATCGCTTTATATCTATGAATTCACAAAATCTTGGCACGAGTCGTGCACGGTCCTGCTAGTAGTATATAATTATGAATATATAATTATAATTTAGTATTATGGGTATTTTCCAAAAATTAAATAAGGATTTTTTTAAAAGTAATTGTGAATTACTTCACAAGATCTTGTGAATGCAAGGTTATGGAGCAATTTTATTAATATAAATAACATTTTTATTATTTATATCAGGGACCCGTGGACGTATTTTTTATTAGTTTTATAAATGTAGTAACCAATACCAAACTAATTCTCCGCTAAAACAACTTTTCTCATATACAATTCTTTCTCAGACTGTGCTTCCCCGTAGAATTCTTCCCAGTAGAATTCTTTCCCGTAGAATTCTTCCCCGTATAGTTTTTCCCAGTAGAAGTTTTAGAGTGGTTAGTGTTAGTGTGGTGAGTTTTAGTGAATTTTAGTGTGGTGAGTTCAAGTGTAGTGAATTTTATTGTTTTGTGTTTTAGTATGTTCAATTTAAGTGTGATAAATTTTAGTGTGGTCAGTTTAAGTGGATGAATTTGAGTGTGGTGAATTTTAGTGTGGTGAGCTTTAGTGTGGTGAATTTTAGTGTGGTGAGTTTTAGTGTGGTGAATTTTTGTGTGGTGAATTTTAGTGTGGTGAATTTTAGTGTGGTGAATTTTAGTGTGGTGAATTTTAGTATGGTGAGTTTTGGTGTAGTGAATTTTAGTGTGATGAGTTTTAGTGTTGTGAGTTTTAGTGTAGTGAATTTGACTGTGGTGAATTTTATTGTGTTGAGTTTTAGTGTGGTGAATTTGAGTGTGGTAAATTTTAGTATGGTGAATTTTAGTATGGTGAGTTTTGGTGTGGTGAATTTTAGTGTGAATGAGTTTTAGTGTGGTGAATTTTAATGTGGTTAATTTTGGTATTGTTTTCTATCCTTTTTTTATTTTTCTGATGTTTTAGAGTTATTGCTTAAGTTTTGTGCTTTTACTTTGGTTTTTGCGTTTGATTTTTGTGTTTTTGCTTTTGTATTTTTTTTGTAATTGTATTTTTTGTTTCATCTTTTTAGCTTGTGTATGTGCCGGCTTATGTCGTTTTGAAAGTTTAGGTTGTCTGAGAGGTGCCACCCCCCTTTGTCCAATCATATATATCCTACGACACCCTCCGGACTCCATAGTATCCTGGTGCAAAATTTCAGTTAAATCGGTTCAGCGGTTTAGACGTGATGCTGGAACAAACAGACAGATAGACAGACAAACAGACAGACAGACAGACAGACAGACAGACAGACAGACAGACAGACAGACAGACAGACAGACATACAGACAGACAGACGACAGACAGACAGACTGACAGACGGACCAAGAGTTTTATATATATAGATATAATATTTTTAAAAATATACTGAACAAGAGTAAGGTGCGGTTCAGCGGTTTAGACGTGATGCTGGAACAAACAGACAGACAGACAGACAGACAGACAGACAGACAGACAGACAGACAGACAGACAGACAGACAGACAGATAGACAGACAGACGGACCAAGAGTTTTATATATATAGATATAATATTTTTAAAAATATACTGAACAAGAGTAAGGTGCATTAAAAAAAAAGTGAGTTATAAAACAAAAATAGTTTTTACTGTTGGATTTCCTTAAATTTGTTCAGTGTTTATTTTTTTTAGATTTTGCGTGTTTTGCTTTTCTACATTTTTCCTTTAATTTTGCGTTTATATTTGTTTTGTGTTTGTTTTATTTTACTTATAATTCGTGTTTGTGTTTGCATTTATAATTGTTTTTGTGTTTTGTTTTCTGTTTAAAGTTTTAGCTTTTACCTATTTTGGCTTTTTCATTTGTTTTTGTTTTTGCTTTTATGTTTTATGTTTTATCTTCTGTATTTTTATTTATAGTTTGTTTATTCTTATGTATTTTTATTTTGTTTTATGTGATTTTTTCTGCTTTTGTATTTTTATTTTGTGTTATTTCTTGTAATTTTTAGTTTTTGTGTTACTTTTTGCGACTGTTTTGTGTGTTTGCTTTATTTGTGCTATTGTATTTTCATTTATTTTTGAGTTTTTTTTTTCATTTTATGTTTGAATTTATTTTTTTTTTTTTTTATTGTACTTTTCATTTGATTATGGACTTTTATAACCTGTACCTCAGGTGTAGTTTGTTCATTAATTGTAACACCCCTAAGGAAGCGTGGCCGGTATGGAAAAGTATATATCGTCACTGACATGCTAGGGCCGAATGTGCATTTTTAAAAATGTTTTTATATACATAAAATATCTTTCAATTTGGACAATTTACTGAATTATAAATACGAATTTTGTGTGACTATATCCTGATCAAGTGGTTAGCTCAGTGGTTAGTGCGTTGGACTGCGAGTCGAAAGGTCCCCGGTTCAAGCCTGGACTGGGGCTAACAACATCTTTTCATAGAAACATTTTTCTATACCGCGCTACTTCTCGTCAGTAAATGGCAAACATACGAGAGTAAAATCATTGCCTATGAAAAGCTCTCACCCGCCTTTCGGATTCGGCAATAAACTGTAGGTCCCACCACTTTGAGTACAAATATAACACGCACAGCTCAAAATGGTGAGAGAGATCGGCCGAAGTTCTGTACAGGACAGTAGCGCCAAACTATTATATTATTATTATTTATATCCTGATCAAAACGAATATTTTTTTTTTTTTGCTATAACTCATTATTTGTGCGAGATAAAATAGTGATGTAAAGGCATTATTACTGAAATTTTATTTATTTGCAAGTAAAAAAAAGGATGCTAATCGATAGGTGCACTAAAAACGAACAATTTATGCTTTAACTCGCCTTTATCTTGTACCTAAAAAAAGTTATTAATTGAAAATAGCAAAATTCGAAAAATTGAAAATCTTGTCATGCCAAAAGGGCGAATCTTTGCGTTTTTTTGTCATAACTTTTTATTGGTACAAGATAAAATAATTAGTCTGAAGAGATTAATTGTTGGTTTTTATAGCCCCTATCGAATGGCATCGAAATTTAGTTATTTTCAAGAAAACTATTTTTTAATAATGATTCCGATCGATAGGTGCTTTAAAAACACACATTTCATGGCTTTACATCACTATTATATTTTGTACCCATGAAAAGTTATGGCGAAAAAACGAAAAGATACGCCCTTTTGGCATGACAAGATTTTTCAATTTTTCGAATTCGACCTTTTGGTTTTGTCTTTTTTTGGCCAGAAATATCCAACACACGATTATGGCGCATTATACTTGAGGAAAAATTACATTCAAAAATGTAAAAAAAATAACACAAATGTTAAGAAATTCACATTCGCCCCTTTGTCATGATAGTGACGATTATTTAAATTTTTAAAATTTTAAAATGTGAAAATACTACAATCAGCTATTTATTTGAAATATATTTAGTAAATTGAAAGCATTTCCAATAAATCAAAAATTTAAAACTATCCAAAATACATCACTTAAATATTAAAAATCACAAATCTCACATACTATATGTGTCGCTGCTACATTTATCATAACTACCGTCAACTGCGTCCAATGTCAGAGATCAAAAGCATTTACAACATCATAATGCTCTAGCCGCAACAATTAAAATTAGCTTAACTCCCAAAGAGAACCGACACCAATATAATAACCTAGTATCAAATATGGTAGAGGCCCTGCGGACAGTTTGTTGGTTAGATGGATAGAGCGAAAGATGGATGGATGAATGGTTTGTTGGTTGGTTGCATGTATGGTGGGACGTTTGTCGGTCTGACAGACGTGTTGCTAATCATATCGAAGGCACAAAACCACAGCACGTTGCATTAACACTATTAAAAAACAATAAAACCAAAACAGAAAAAACTTAAAATCATAGAAATGGTAGAAACCATAATAATACCACTTTAACACTAGCAGCCCTTCTGGCGGCAAACATTCCTCATATGTACAATATACTGAACAACAAAAACAATAACAACAACATGAAAAACACCATGAGTTGTTATAATATGAAAACAATATAATGTGAGTATTAAATGAACTTCATCTATGCTTTATGTGTAATACAAAAAAAAAAAAAAGAAAAACCGCGTCCATCGGTGCCAAGTAATACCACCGGACCGCATATTAAGATTGCCTCATTTATCATTGAACGTGTGCATTATATGCTCATTTATTAGAAGACTATGCGAGAAAGACCGCGACCTTTGTCGAGTAATAACAAACTTCGTTTGAGCCAAGTCAAATGCATTCTACCAAACCGAAAAAAGTAGTTCTGCTTTTCGACGTTTATACCGTATCCATTACATGTAAAATGTACTCTCTGTTGTGATATATGCAGTAACCTGTAATACACACTGTGTTTAATATTTTGATGATCATTTAAAAGATTTCAAAGTCATCGATAGTTAATTTAGCTGATAGTAATGAGAAATTAAAATTGTGTATGTTCATTTTATGTAATTACAACTGGTCAACTTTAATTTATGAATTTAAAAATTTAAAATTTTCCAAAGTATTTAATATGATTTCAACTGAAAAATCCATAGGTACACATAAATAAATTAATCATGATAATAATCGTTAATAAAACAAACAATTTCAAATAATATCAATTTGTAGAATATTTTTTTTTGACGTATGTTCGAATATTTACGAGAAATTAATTTATTTTAAATATAATTTAAATTATTTTTAATCTATAACAATATTTAATATCTACAACCTTAGTAGAAATTTGCCCGATGCGCCATCGGGAAGTGATCAGGTTTTCGTTGGGTAAACCCTGTTAGAGAAAATATGATCATTGCCTTTGCATGTCCTTATCATGCTTACCACACCAGAGTTAACATTATCTAAATAGTCAATGTTTCCGATCATAGCTACATTATTTGTTCCTCATAATGAAATTAGCATCAGACAATGATCGAGATTTAATGGGAGTAACCCTATTATGCTCGGGCTCTGACAAGGCAATTGTCGGGTAAATAATAAAATGGGGAATTTCCCGATCAGTACATTATCATGGCCTGAGGTCAGTACATGATCAGGACATTGCGTTACAAGGACATTATGGGCCTCGTCATATCCCGATCATCTCAAATAATGACATGATCACTTCATGCCCATGGCCCTACAAAAATTTCTACTAGGAAAATTGTTAAAATGAAAGAAAATATAATCAATACAATTAATTTATAGCTAAGTCTCTATCAGTAAATATTTTAATAATTGCAGTAAAACGAGTAAGCTATAACAATTTAAGTAAGACACACGAAATTATATTTTTCATTAATTTAACAAATATAGCTAATAGATTAGCTATCTTAATTAACAGTCGTTTATAACTTTATTAATGATTGATAAACAAGTTGTTTAGAATAGAATATATTTTCACAGTAAATATTTTAAATAAATATATTATTTAATATATTCAAAACAAGTCAAATTTAAAAACTAAATTGCAGTATATTAAATCACACAATTCAACGGATATGCTTCATTTTCATTAAAATCACTGTTATTAATTTCATTAAAAATTATTATTTTTACAAATAATTCAATTTTTCACTAAAAATTAAAATTTTCACTATAAATTAAATTTTTCACTATAATTAAATAATTTATATATTAAAAATTATTATTTTTATTAAAAACTAGCTGTACCCGTGCAAAGCTTCGCTCGTGCTAAGTTTTTGTAATTACAAAAATATATCGTTTATAAAGTGTGAATACATTTATGCCCTTTTTTCAATTTTTAGTGTATGCCTACGCCGCTATTTTTACGGCCCACGTGACTATTCAAATTTTTAAAAATCCACTTTGAAAAATCCAAGATTTTTGTTTTTTTTATTTAGGCAACGGCTTCCAGATCCGAGACGGTGAATGTTTTCCAAAAAGTATGTTTTAACCATACACACAAAAAAAATTACCAACAACCAGTATTGATTATATTGATGATTTCATTCATTGAACTAAAATCATATTTTTACAATGTTTTTCATTTTCAATATTTTTTATAACATCAAATTTCCAATAAAAAAAATTTGTCTCATTTACAAATTTATATATTTATAATTCTTATAAGATATATAATATTTAAACTAATACAGTTTGATGAACAAAATTCATCAATATGATGTACACTTTTTCATTAATATGATGAAATGGAGTCTTCGAATAATTATATATTATAAATCCTTTAAGAATTCTAAATACATAAATGTGTAAATTTGTTTAAAATATGATGGTTTAAAAAAATACTGAAAATTAAAAACATTTAAAACATTATATTTCATCAATATGATGAATCCCGGTAGTTGGTATAATTTTTGGTGAAATTTTTTTGTGTGTACTTTGTGGAAAAAAACCAATAAATCCTATTGAAATTATATTATTTATAAAAAAATCCAAAAAATCGAATAAAACCCAAAAAAATCCGGTGGAGTTGATTAAAAAAAAAATACGGATTTTGTCCAGCACTGATTCTACGTGACGATTACAATGTTTAATATTATCTTTTGTTTCGATTTTTATAACTATGCTCTTAGTAGGTAAACAGTTATAGCAATTTTAAAGTGCCACACCCCTTTGTACATTCTCGCGCACATACTACGTGATAATGTTTAATTGATCCCTTGCTTCGATTTTTAAAACTCTGCTATTGGTAGGTAAAGAGTTATAGCAATTTTAAGGTTTTAGTTGTATGGTAGGTGCCACGTCCCATTGTCCAATTCCGCCCATATTTTACGTTACGATCGGTGTTTTAAATATGAACATTTGTTTGGATTTTCATAACTCTACTCTTAGCATGTCAGAAGTTTTTGTATTTTTGAATATTATCGATATATGGAAGGTGCCACGTCCCTTTATCCAATCCCACCCACATTCTACTTTGACTCATAGGTGGTCATATGAGCAGTTTTAAAGTTATGATTTCGACATTTCATTTTTATATATGGCAATTCCACACCAAATCGACCTGCGATTGGAACTCACCTTCTTCGATTTCAATGAAATTTGGGCAACTGATTTTGGATATCGAGATATGCTCTCATTTTTATTTATTTTTTTCGACCTCTACTTCCAGAGATACTGTGCTTCAAATTTACATAAAACCGGCCAAAAATCACTTTTGTATGGTTGTTCATATTTCAATATCTCTTAAAGTAGAAATTCTAGATAGCTCGTTCGCTGATAGCTCGTTTTAAAGGTAATAGAACAGACTTTTAGAAAAAATAAGATGTAAATTCTAAACTTTCACATGTGGCCCGTGCTCATTATCTTTGCACTTCAAAATTGATGTCCTTAAAAAGGACCCTTTTTAAAATTCTGAAAAAATTGTGTAATTTGGTTGATTGAATATAAATGTTCATGACAAAATTCAAGATGGTATTCTGATAGCACCATATTTTAAAAATTAATTTTCTAAGTTTTAACAAATTTTTTGTATTGAAAAAAAAAAAAATATTTTTTTTTTTCAAAAGTAAAATTTGCAATATTTTTTTAATGTATTTGTAACTCTGATTTCGAAAATGGCGTCAGTTTCATCAAACTGTCCCTAGTTTTTGAGATATATATAATTTTTTGAAAATTGTAAAAACTATATCCCAAAATCAATATCCCAAAAACTAGAGTCAATATGATAAAACTGACACCATTTTAGAAATCAGAGTTAGAAATACATTCAAGAATTATTGCAACTTTTACTGTCGAAAACAATTTTTTTTTTTTCAAAACAAAAAATAAATAAAAATTTAGAAAATTATTTTTTTAAATATGATGCAATCAAAATACCATATTGAAATTTGGCATGAACATTAGTATTAAATTAACCAAAATATGTGATTTTTTTCAGAATTTTAAAAAGTGTCCTATTTAAGGACATCAATTTTAAAGTGCTAGGATAATGACGAGTTTAGTAGATACAACTTAATTTTTTTAAAAGCCTGTTTTATTAGCTTTAAAACGAGCCATTAACGGAATTTCTAACAGTTATACTTCAGTATGGTTGTATGAGCAACCAAACAAAAGTGATTTTTGGCCGGTTTTATGTAACTTTGAAGCACTGTATTTCTGGAAGTAGAGGTCGAAAAAAATAAAAAATAAATGATCAATGCATATCACGATACCCTTTATCAGCTGCCAAAATTTCATTGAAATCGAAAAGGTAAAATCTCAAAATTTACTTTTTTTTGGTCGATTTGGTGTGGAATGTCCCATATATAGATTATTATTTTTATTAAAAATTATTATTTTTTATTAAAAATTATTATTTTCATTAAAAATTCAAACATTCACTAAAAAATCAATTATATACTAAAATTTTAATTTTTCACTTAGAATTCAATGTTACATTAAAACTTTAATTTTTCTTTATAAATTAAATTTTTCACTAAAAATTAAATTTTTCACTTTAAATTAAATTTTTACTAAAAAAAAAAACAATTTTTTTTACTAAAAATTCAAATTTACACTAAAAATTCAATTTTTCACTAATAATTCCATTTTTCATTAATAATTAAATATTTCACTAAAAAAAAATCTTATTTATTTTATATTTATTTATTTAATTTTTTTACAAGCGCACAACAATTAATTTAAAAATTCTATACCTTTACCAAGACCAACGTAATTATGGTAAATGGCCATGAGGTAAAAAATATCTCCCAATTGGCGCTTTATCGACCATTCTTGTCACACTGATTGTTGTCACACTGATGGGTCTTGTCCGACGCATTTATAGCTGTAGGAAAGACACATTCTACTGCAACAGTCCGAGTGCATTAAGCAATATTCTCCTACTTTTACGCAAACCTTTTTAGTAAGCACCAAATTCTAATAAAAAAAGAATATATTTTAAAATTAGTATTTATATATATTAACACAAAATTCAATTTTACATCCTGATCCTTTTTCGTAATATGATCTAACTCGTTAGTTTCAAATTCCATAGGTACTTCAACCGATTCCAGAACATTATTTAGTTTTTCAATTAGTGCGTCTGATGATGGCGGTGCCGCGGCAGCACCCGTCTTTATTGAAAAATTAAAAAAAAAATATATTTAAATCTCTTAATCTTTTTACAATTTTTAACAAAACTTACCAGCAGCACTATTGCTAGAAGCAATGAACAAATTATTAACTTTTGCATTATATCGTCTGGTTGGTGCTAACTTTGATTAGAAGTTATTACAGTTTGTAAAAGTGTCGCGGTATTTATACAGACATTTAGGCAGTTGAATAATTGATAAGCTTATTGATCGTAACACTTATCACACTTATGTTTCGATCTACTTGATAAGCTATATTTTTTTGCATGTTGGTTTACATAACAAATCAAATAAAATATTTACAATTCAACAAAACGAGATAATTTGTTTGCCATTGACAGGGCCGTGTTTACACATGGACCCACTGGGCCCGGGCACAGGGCCCCCCAGACCTAGCGATAGCAATCCTACCCATTACAAATTTTTCAATTAGTAAATTATTACAAGTTAATTTCGAAAGTCTTTATCTTTTTTTTAAATCTATTAGCGGCAACATTAATCTTTAACGAGTAACATAAAAAACATCATTTGTATTAATACTGCCATGGATACTATCGATAAATTCGAATTCGTCGCTAAAGCAAACATCCGAGATAAACCACAGAGATTATAATATGGCTCTGATTTGATTCGGAAAACAGAAAAAAAATTACAGAAACATAGTTTTTTATTACATTTTATGTTTTTTTTAATTACAAAAAAGCGTACCTTACACAACTATACGGATAGCAAAGATTTGTTTGAATGTAACCTGAAGAAATTCCACCCAAGAAACTTATGCCCTATCACGTCAGGTTTACGAGATATTTATTGAGAACACTGTAGCAGTTATGGATTTGTTGTCTGAGAACCAAATGTAGACACTGTCCAAGGCATCATATCTGTAGTACATATTAAATTTCTATTTCGTCCTTTTAATACCAAAATTAATGATTTTCAAAGGATCAATCTACATAATCGACCAGTTTCATATTAAGGTGTTAAAAATGTATCATATTCTCTATGGAAAAAATATTCTGCATAAAAAAACATAAAAAGTGGCCAAATATGTCAAAGCCGTACGACGAATAGTTTTTCTAATACTGATCACTGCAAAGTATTTTTTTTATATAATTGCTTATTTTTATTTTATATGAAATTACAAAATACTAAAGTTTTTGGAAGCATAAAAATACATGAACCTCTAGCGGTGCCAGCGATTTGGCTTTATTTTTAATATACTGAATGTGTCAAAAAAAATTTCTTACTATAAACTTATGTTCTATCACGTCAGGATTTGGAGGTATTGACCCCCAAATATCCAATACATCCTTAATTTTCATAGCAGAATTTCTGGAAAACGGCATAAGATATGATTTTATAGACTAAGCAGCAATTGTAGGCATCGGCCTAAAGATCCTTTTTTTAGTATGTTTTAATTTTCTATCTCGTCCTTAAATCATCAATTTTAAGGATTTTCAAAAGATCGCCGCAGTTAATTGGTCAAATTTATATGAAGACCTAATAAATATATCATAATGTCTTTGGGAAAAATATTAAGCACATCAAAACAGTAACAATGGCCATATAAGTCAAGGCCATGCGACTTATGGTTTCTATTATATTAAGCACTGAATGTACATTTTTCAAATTTTCATAAGTACAAAAACTATAACGGATAGTTGTATAGAAATAGTCATAATTTTTACTGGTTCCATCGATTTGGCTTCATTTTATTTTAAATATCATTAACGTGTCAAATATATTAATGTACTGTAAACTTATGTCCTATCTCGTCAGCATTTCGAGGAATTGCCACTAAAAATTTTTGGAATCCTTAAAATTTTTACTAACATTTCAAAAAAATGGTATTAGATTTGCAATCGTTGTATGATAACCGAATATTGATATTAACCCAACCTTCATATCTGTGTATTTCAAACTATCACCTCGTCCTTGTAACAATGTAAGACATTTTTTTGAGATATAAATTGTTAAAGAAACTAAGTAAATATAACATCTTTTGTTTATTTATTTTTATAAAATGTTATAGTCAACATTCATCACTGCTGCTTTCCTCCAATAAATTCCAGCACATTTCAGCTAATAAGGAATTTAGCTTTTTGCCAGCATACCAAGCCTCCATTGGTGCAGCTATTTGATGAAATTGCTCACCATGTTCATCTGACTCGGTTGATGTTTGGTTTTCAATTGACATTTGTTATCAATGGTATACCAAAATATCGCTCGTATCTTTTAGCACAATCTATTGAAATATTCCAATTACTTGCTATAGGCGTATATTTGCCACACATGTAACAGAAAATATTAAAATTTCGCGCCGATCTTAATTACGACGATCTTAATTTTCAGTATATTAAAATTTGACATTACAATATAAAGTGATGAGATCAATTGAAAACAAAGTATATACTCTTTGTTAAAAACCGATGTGTGTCATTTCTTTACAAAATCGTTTCTGTTTTTGTACTTATGAAAATTTGAAAAATTTACATTCAGTGCTTAATATAATAGAAACCATAAGTCGCATGGCCTTGTCTTATATGGCCATTTTTACTGTTTTGATGTGCTTAATATTTTTCCCAAAGACATTATGATACATTTATTAGTTCATCATATAAATTTGGCCAATTAACTGCGGCGATCTTTTGAAAATCCTTAAAATTTATGATTTAAGGACGATATAGAAAATTAAAATGTACTAAAAAAAGGATCTTTAGGCCGGTTCCTACAATTGCTGCTTAGTCAATAAAATCATATCTTATGCCGTTTTCCAGAAATTCTGCTATGAAAATTAAGGATGTATCGGATATTTGGGGGTCAATACCTCCAAATACTGACGTGATAGAACATAAGTTTATAGTATAAAATTTTTATTGACACATTCAGTATATTAAAAATAAAGCCAAATCGCTGGCACCGCTAGAGGTTCATGTATTTTTATGCTTCGAAAAACTTTAGTATTTTGTAATTTCATATAAAATAAAAATAAGAAATCATATAAAAAAAAATACTTTGCAGTGATCAGTATTAGAAAAACTATTCGTCGTACGGCTTTGACATATTTGTCCACTTTTTATGTTTTTTTATGCAGAATATTTTTTCCATAGAGAATATGATACATTTTTAACTCCTTAATATGAAATTGGTCGATTATATAGAATCATCCTTTGAAAATCATTAATTTTGGTATTAAAAGGACGAGATAGAGATTTAATATGTACTACGGAGATGATGCCTTGGACAGTGTCTACAGTTGGTTTTCAGACAACAAATCCATAACTGCTACAGTTTTCTCAATAAATCAACGGTAACATTACGGTCACTTTAGGACCTTTATGGTCATATATCTCGTAAACCTGACGTGATAGGGCATACATTTCTTGGGTGGAATTTCTTCAGGTTACTCAAGGATGCTAAAAAAATTATCAAATCTCTGGCACCGAAAAAAAAGTGTGCTTTTGCTGTACTGTGTAATTAATAAGTATTATGAAATTTATTGGTGCAAGATAAAACAGACATCAATTGTTTATTTTTAAAGCAACTATCGATTGGCATTTTTAAATAATAATGTAAATTGATAGGTGCTTTAAAAACAAACAATTAATGCCTTTACATCACTATTTTATCTTGCGCAAATAAAGAGTTATAGCAAACAAAAACAAAAATGTCCGCGTTTTGGGCAAGATATAGCCACACAAAATCCGTATTTAAAATTCCGTATATTGTCCAAATTCAAATATATTTTATATACGTTATGGTGATTCCGAAAATATGGTTTAATAATGTTTCTTTGGATAGGTTTACAAAAAATGGGCCAATAACATTTAAACCGAGCTTTCATACATACACGCTAAGAAAAATCTGCTTGCAGGCAACATATTGATGTTTGCGGTCATAAATTTTCCGAGTTTACTTGGCTGTTACTTCTAAATACAAATTTTTAAATTATTTTGGTATTCATTTCATAACTTATTGCTATGTATTATTATAAATAAATGTATTTCAAAAGTCCAGAAATTCAAAAATATTGTATCAAACATAATATGATGCGTGCAAAATTGATTTTTCCCTGTTTGTATATCTGTAAATATCTCGCGTTCTATATAACATATATGAACAAGTGTTATATCAAATGAAAGGTAATTGAATATCGAAAACATTTTCTCATAACATTTTAAATTGGTTCATTAGTTTAAGAGAACTCGATAGGAGAACTTGAAAAAAGCATTTTATTTTTCAACAAAAATTAATGAAAAAAAATCATTTAAAAATGGAAAAATCGAGAAAGTAGGATGATGCAGAAATTTTAATTTTCCAAAATTAGTTCACATTCTTTCGAAGAAATTGAGCTATCAACGACAAAAATATATGGTTAACATTTGAGGATAAAAAAAGTTATGTGAAAGTAATATAATTGAGTACTATACGAATAGGCATAAAAATAAAAAATGTGAGCGGATCACGCTCATTTTTAGAGAACCTATTGATAGGTGAATGCTTGAAATTAATTTTAAATTTTATAACTTTATCTTTAATACTTAACGAGATATGTGATCCTAAAAAGTAAACGCATATCTCGTAATGAATTACTATGACTATATCGACTCATTTACTACTATTCTACTAAAATATATTGAAAATAAATAGGCGGACAGACAGACGGTCATATCTAAATCGACTCGGAATGTGATGTTGATCAAGAAAATATATACTTTTTCATATCAGAGGCACTAAAATATCCTCACATACATTTTATAACTTGTTACCCATGGGTATAGGGTATAAATAATGCTTTCACATGATTTTTTCTATTCTCAAAATTTATTAATAGATTTCTTTTATTTTTATATCACATTCTTTAAAAATGTGCAGGCTAATTTTGTAATATTACATCAGCTGTACTGTACATCATCTTGCGTTTTCAATTTTACGCCATATTTTAAATGTCTTTTTGAATAGAATTTTTGTCGAAAAAATTTACATTTTTCGAGTTCTTCTATAGAGTTCTCTTAAACCAGTGAACAAATTCCAAAGTGTTGAAAAACGTTTATTGTATATTTAATTGGCTTTCAATCGATATAATAATTGAGCATATGAATTTTATTAAACGCGAGATATTTACAAAAATATGTGACCACCTTTTTGAAAGCTCAGTACAAAACTAATTGCCCGAAATCTCGTAAACCTATACATAGAAAAATTTTTAATTCATATCTTCAAATTCTGCGAGTCATTTCCAATAATACAAAAAGAATGGAATTTATTGCGCAATTTTTATACCCTACACCTATGAGGTACAGGGTATATTAACTTTGTGCATATATTGTAACGCCCCTTAGGAGGCGTGTCCGGTATGGAAAAGTATATATATTCTTGATCAGCATCACTACCCGAGTCCGTTTAGCCATGTCCGTCTGTCTGTCTGTCTGTCTGTCTGTCTGTCTGTCTGTCTGTCTTGCTGTCTTGCTGTCTTGCTGCCGAATACAGAATAACTTGATAAATACTGATCAGAATGCGATGAAATTTCGTCTCAATATATTTTAGCCAAAAGTAGGAATTGAGTTTGAAAAAGAGCCAAATCGGTCAACGAACACGCATACCTCCCATACAAGTCACTTTTATTTAACTCTTTCGGAACTAATAACTCGAAAAGTATTCAAGCTACAATTATGAAATTTAAAAGGTATCGTTAGAATTCACCTATAAATATGTGGTCCAAAAATGGGCTTGATTCGCCAACTTTTTTTTTCATTATTTCCCGGGTTTTCATAGTGGAAATTTGATTCGTAAATTATTAAAATCAAATCTATGAAATATTAGCTTTTAGTATGCAATTAAATATCCCACATTAATATCCCCACCAAAGGTGTAGGGTATTCCATAGTCGGGCCCGACCGACTATAAAAATCCGCCCCATGTGACCTAACTTTCCTAACTCGCTTTTTCTCATTTTGTTATGTAGTGTAATAAATGTCGTTTAAAATTAATGTACTCGAGGAAAAAAATGTTGTAAAAATTAATATACATATTTTTAAATAGAATAAATTTAAAAAAAAATAATATTTGAAAACCGATTGATAAAGGGTTTTTCAATAAGAGCGCTACAATACAAACGTTAAAAAAAAAAAAAAACAAAAACGGTTTTGGATATCAATGAAATTCTTTATTCCTGTAAAAGTACGTTCGATGCCATTATGTATGGAACTCGATTTCTTTTGCATGGCCACCACGGGCACGCTTGCAGAAGTCCAGACGCTGAACCCAATTTTCGACAGTTTTCAAGCATAAATCGGCCGATACTGCTGCAATTTCACGTTCGATATTCGTACGAAGTTCATCAATCGTCGCTGGCTTGTTGGCATAGACCATAGGCTTGACGTAGCCCCACAGGAAATAGTCTAACGGCGTCAAATCGCACGACCGAGGCGGCCAATCGACTGAACCATTTCGTGACTCCGAATTTCGGTAGTAAATTTTAATAATTTTGACTCGTTGTTGGCTCGTATATCTTTCCATCATGAAATGGCAAACCTTACTGAACAGAAATTTCAAAAGAACGGCAAGAAATATGGAGGCGTTTGCTGTCCCTGTCGCTCTACTTTTGTAGTGTCCCTGTTGAGAAACCCATTACAAACTTCATTAATGGCTTCTACTGTAAAACTCACCTTTTTAACATAGCATCTTTGTAATGGAAGCATCGATGTATTGAGCTGTTATTGAACTAATCATTTTGAATAAATCAAAAAAAAAAAAATAGAAATGTGTGGCGAAATTAAAATGCAAACAAGTTTTCCATGTGATTTCGTCGCATTTACAGTTTTCCGCTTAGAATTCTTTACGCTTCCCAATGTAAAGCACTGCACTTCAAATTGCCCTGGCAAATTAATCACAACGTTTTATTGCTTTCATCACTAATGCGCCGACGCCGCCGCCGCCGCGGTTGTGATGGAACCACGGCAACGCCTACAATTCTTTAAATCTGCCGCAACTTTTGTTTTACTATCAAAGTCGAAGCTCCTTTTGCGATAGTGCCTCATTTTCCCTGGAGGATGTTGGAGGAACTTATACTTCAGTCGCAGAATATGATGTGATGCGATGTGCTGAAGTTATCACAAACCGTGCGAGTTGCCATCGCACGTACTTGAACCACACAGTGAGCACAGGTCAATGTAGTCTAGGAAAGATGTAGATTGAGTAGGAGGAGGTAGACGTGGAGGTTGGGAGTAGACGCAGTTTGTGATGGAGGACATCGACTTAAAGTCGGTTTATTACGTAGTCTTCATGGATGCTCTGAAGTGTTAAGACGCCGATACCAAAGGCGCAAGAACTGGCGCATGTGCCTCAGATTTAAAGAGATACGCGTAGCCATAGGTTTTTTTTTTATTATCATTATTTTTTATTATTATGTTATAAGGTTATTTGTGAGTGCAAAAAAGGTATCAGCAAATGAGATTCCACCAGGTTGAGTATGAGATCACATGGTTGATGCGGTGTTGTGCAGTGAAGATGTTGCTGAGTTAGTGATGCGACTGGGTTATTGTGCGCAGTGATAGTTGTTGGTGGAACCATTTTAAATTTCCGAATAATAAAAACTGACTGCAGGATCAACGAGATACTGAACGAATGAAAAGATTTAGTAAATGATGGGGTAATATGGGCATTTGCAATGATTTCATTGTTAGATGTAAAGGTTTTCTCGCGTAAAACATATTTGATACCATTGGAGAAAAACTTTTTAAAGTTCTGCATTTTTTTTTTGTACTACTTAATTGCACTACTCAAAAGCAAATTAGGAAGAAAATATTTAATAATTTCGATTGTTAGCTTGGAATATGTTAGTTGTGACTTCTAAATAATCGTAAACAATTTTATTTTAATCATTAGTGGGACCTGGGGTAAAGTGGGACATGTGGGAATGTGGGAAATGGTAATTTTTGGACAGATCTTTGCACTTAGAACAATGCAAACCATTGTCAATTGCTTCTTAATATGGCATCAACTTTCTCATCTATGATTATTGTAAAATTAAAATTTTTATTGGATTTCGAGAACAAGTAAAATCATTTTTTTTAAGTTTTTATTGCTATCAAAATGTTTTAATTTTTCGTTTTTAATTAGCATGGTATGTTTAAAATTATTGGATATTTTATATCTTTTGAAATACAAACGGGCTTTGTAAATCATTTAACATTGCTTAAATGGTGCTAAGTTATATACAAATTTTGATATTGGGGTAAAATGGGAACAATTTCTGGGGTAAAGTGGGAAACGTAATTTAGCAATGTTTGTTTTTATGGGTATTATGTGTCTTTTTTAAATTATGGGTATTAAAGACGTACATTTTAGATTTGTGAATTTGAGAGTGTTCATCATACAGCATTAAGAATTAAGAACTTTAAAATTTAGATGTAAAATTCCACAATAATATCTCTACCAGATCTAGGGTATTCCATTTTCTTAAAAAAAAAATATATGAAAAGGAAAAACTTCTACTTTATCCTAAAATTTTTCAATAAGTTTGGAATTGAGATATTTAGAAAAATTGCTCAAAAATTAATTCAAATGCATATAAATGATATTCTGTTAATGTACACATTTTTAATTTCCCAGATAGCAAAAGTGCGTCGCACAAAAAATCATGTCGTGCGCGCTCACATCGAACAAAATGAACACACAATGTACGGACGCACGACATGAGTGCGTAGTGAGAGCTGTGTGCGATCCCAAAAATATCACAAAAGTCGCATTAATGCGGGCTCACGACATTAGTGCAATATGAGAGCAGTGTGCGAGCACAAACAAATCACAAAACTAGCATTCGTGCGGGTGCACGACGTGATTGCAAAGTGAGATCGTAGTGCGAGCACTCAAAAATAAAACAATTTTGTATAAAATCAGGCGCACGACATGAATGTGTAGTGCGAGCACTCAAAAATCACAAAACTCGCATTCCTGCGAGTACTTTAGTATAAATGATAGATTTTTCAAATTTTCATTGATTTTTCAAACAATAAAATAATAAATAAATAATATTGGATGAGCGGATTGTTTATTGTGCGTCTTTCCAACATATCAATATTAACCCTTCTTTTCATGTAAGTTTTTATATATTCATTTTATATTGTTTAGTTTTCTTTATGGGAGATGGCTTTATAAAATTTATAGTGTTTAGTTTTTAGTTGCTAATTTTAAATTTATGCCATCGATCGAAATGTTATTGTTGAAATACTATGCTTTTGGTATAAACTAATTAATAGTAAATTTACATTAGCCAGAACGCTGTTCATATTTCCTACGGAGAGCACCAACTCCCACAACATCGGCAATAAAGGATCATTCGATCATGCTTCAAAGAATAGAATTATGTAAGTATGTGTCGCTCAAAATAAAATGTTTACACAAAATATTATTGCTCTACTATTAACCGTTCTTCAGCTGCTCCATTAGAAAAATCGTTTCAAATTTATTTTCGTTAATAATGAATCTTGTTATTTACATTAAAATTATTTGCTAGTTTTATTTTAAATTATAATTTAATTTATATACTAATAATATTTTGTCGCTACAGGTTTGAAGAATCTAGGCCGGCTTAGGAGCGTACCATATTTGTACTTAAAAGGACAGCTTTACAGACGGCAGGATGAGTGCTTTTAAATGGGTTACTGTTTGACCATTATCTGTGTTATTTATGTTGAGTGTCACAGTTCAGATTTGGAGGGGACCTTTAGGCTCGCAGTCCAGCGAGATTTTTGAAATTTTGTACGCACTCGTGCGACTATATTGATGATCAAATGCGACTCATAAATGCCTCGCACTAGTGCGAGCGTATTGAGTCTCAATTGCGGTCAAACGATTGCTACTCTGTGCGCGCACGCGTGCTACTTTTATCAGACGTGCGCTCACAGTGCGGGCACAATGCGAGCATTTTGATATCTGGGTTAAGTTAGATCATGAACCAGTCTATGAAATAGATCCTTTAAAAGTCCAGTCGTGCGAGCTATATGAGACTATTATGAGTCACATTTTATTGTGTCACAAATACGGCATACTATTTTTTGGCATGTGTGCGGGCTATATGAGTCTCATATGCGCCTCACACAATTTTCTCGCACTTGTGCGACTATATTGAGTCTCAAATTCGACGCACACTATTTTTTTTCAGCACTCGTGCGAGCTATATGAGGCTCATATGTGCCTCACACATTTTGCTCGCACTCGAGCGACTACTGATTTTTAAAATTTTGTACGCACTCGTGCTACTCACAAATGTCTCGCACTAGTGCGAGCGTATTGAGTCACAATTGCGGTCAAACGATTGATACTCTGTGCGCGCACGCGTGCTACTTTTATCAGGCGTGCGCTCACAGTGCGGGCACAATGCGAGCATTTTGCTATCTGGGTTAAGTTAGATCATGAACCAGTCTATGAAATAGATACTTTAAAAGAATTTAAAAAAATAATCTGTTTACGTAGAACGTAAACACAATGTGTGTGAACCACCCGCCAGACCCACTCGTTGCACCGATACTCGCGGCATTGAGTTTTGACGTTCAAAAGTGCAAAATCTTAAAACTCACACACCCACCCGTCTCCGAGACAAAAGTTAAAACACAAAGTTTAACAACAACCCGTCGACGCAACAATCGGTCCCGCGACAATAAATACAAATAATTTAACATAAACAATTAAATCACAATCAACACAAACTCACAACACCAACAAGGAATCTACAACACACTTCAACCGAAGACATCACACATTTACATCAAGTGATCCACCAATCGGACAAACAGGTACAAATCTTTGTTATATTTAAATCCGCCAAATTACCAACCCGTTCACCACCCGAACATAATGAAATGCATTTTTTTTTTGAGGAAAATCAAAACGTTTTCCACTTTACCCTAGGTTCCCCTATACAGCTCTCATATAATTATTTTCAACATACACGTGAAAAAAGGAAAGAAAATATGAATTTGAGCCTCATTGTGAAGAGTATAAACGACCTATAAACGTATAGGTTGATCAAGAAATAAATTCAAGAGAAGAATATCATTAACGCAAACATATTCCCTTTTTTGTACATCTTTCTGTATCGCAACATTACACGGAGGGAAATAAAATTTTAAAACCCGAGAAGAATTCGGTTAGAATGAAAAATAGTAGAATTTGACTAATATCAATAAAATACTACTAAAATTCAAGAATTTGTCATCTGGATATCAAGAAAGCAAATTACTTAGTTGTCAAAAAAGTAAACAAACTTTATTCAACTGTATTTTCAGAAGTTAATTTATTGATTATTAAAAACCAAAAAAAAACACGCAAAATTGTTGCTGTATTCAACGCAAAAAGAACACGTGTTTCATGTATTGTTGTTGTTTTCATCGATATTGCTCTGTCTGTATGCTTTGTTTTGCGAGGTCGCCATCTATTTGTTAGTTAGCCTGTCTGTCTGTTGAAAGTAACTAAGCCAAATTTTTCTAGATATTCAGACATTAAGTTCTTAGGTATCAAAAAAGTAACTAAATACAATTTGTCTGGATTGCAAATTTTATTATTCTTAGGTATCAAAAAACGGCATGGTATACAATGTTTGCATTTGTGTTTTTTCACGTATAGAACAACAAAGCACAGCCAGACATGCAAGCGTCTTTGTATGTATGAATGTTAAAGATATAAATAGAAAAAACGATTTTTTCTACGAATATTGGTATGGTTTCAGTTCGTAAACATAAATTTGGGTTTAATTTTGCATAAATACCAAGTTGATTTCATTCCATTGTTATCTAAATACACTATACAATGCTTATGGGTAACGTGCGAAGGGTTTATAGATAACCAAAAGAAAAGGCAACAGGAGAGGAGAAAGTGTATAAGGTAAGTAAACGGTTTCAGAATAATATACAGAGATTAAATTAAATAATAATAATAGTAACAAAAATAAAATAAAATAAACAATTCAATTACATTAAGTATTCAAAGTAGTCATTTACTATAAAAAAAATGCATATAGGTAATAAAGTTCTAAATAAACAAAAAAGTTAACTCGACTATATTTTTTTTTATTTTATGTTATCTTTGAAATAATTGCTTTTAGTTACTTTCAACATATCGACAGACAGACACACGAACAAACAGATGGGGCTGACAGACGGACAAAGTAAAACATAATATAATAGGGGCAAACAAGATCGAAAAAACAACCACTACACGAACACGTGTTCATTAAAATTTGGGACGAAAACAACAACAACATTTTTGATACCTAATAAATTAATAACCGAATTCAAGACTTATTCTACTTAGTTAATTTTTTTGATACCTAAGAAATTAATAACTGAATCAAAGAATAATTCTACTTAGTTACTTTTTTGATACCCAAGAAATTAATAACTGAATCCTAGAATAATTCTACTTAATTACTTTTTGACAACTAAGAAAATCCATTACTTGAAATTAAGAATTTTTCGGTTTAGCTGTATATCATTCCGTATACTTCTTGATTCCTTCTGGATTTTAGAACTTTTTTCCCTCCGTGTAATTGAATTATTATAAATCATTTTTTTTTTGTTACGATATTCATAGTGAAAAAGAGTCGATATTATGACAAACAATTATAACTGTAACAATCATAAAATAATTGATGCTGGTAGTCAGATTCACTTTGTATAATTTTATTTATTATAAAATCAGTTTAAAACTTAATAATATAGTTTGAAAATATTGTTATCGGCAGTAAAATATATCCGACCAAATCATTTTTTTCAATTTAAATGAAAATTTGAACTCGAACTTGATTGTAAAGTATATTGTGTACCAAGTCAGTTGATATTTTAAATTATTGCATAATGTCCTCGAAGCCAACGAACGTCCTGCAACAAGCGTTATCTATAGTGCAGTAAAAATGTCTGTCCATATGCGGTACATATACCGATAATAATGTTGTTGTGGTTAGGTCGACTGCTGGGTCAGTTGCATTGCCACTGCACCGGGTGTTAGTGATTTTGCCTACATCTAGGTGGTTGCTGGAATATTCCTATAAATTACCTTTAATTTAGTAGCAAAGGTTAAAGGTCAACAACGCGTATTCAGCACAACGGTAAAATCATCTATTCACACCAAAATATATATATATCTCTACAAATACATATACAGAACAACACACAATAATAGATAAATGTGGAAATATATACATCTGCATATTGTATGGCGTTGTTAACGATATGAAGATTAATGATGTAAAAGACCATAATTTTAATAGTTTGGATGCGCGCTGACTCTTCTGGTTGTAATTGTAACATTTGCATTTGCTAACAACAACAATTTAATTTGATATTTTATTAGTTACGGCAACCGTGTTTTGTTTTGTTATGTGAACAATTATTATGTGAACAATAGTAGTTTAAACTACACCGAAAAAAATACAATTAATAAAATCTTTAAAAATATGTATTACGATTACCAGTTGAAAACCCGAGTTGAATATAATTCACATTTTTAATTTCAAAATCAAAAAATTCAGTTTGTTCAATCAATTGGTTTAATTAGTTGGCATCACTAGTTCTCATTTCGTTCAGTTGCTTGAGCTGCTTGGGTTTTTATATTATACCTTTTCACTTTTGAAAAGTAGTTACCCATCAACAATCGCTTCTTTAGAAAATGTTCTATCTAAAAACAAAGCTATACCAAACCCTAATTCTGAATAACTTAAACGCCGACCAGACAATATGTAAACCTGGTCCGAAAGAAGATTTATAAAAAAAAAAGTATCAAAAAAACAACCAAACCCAGACTAATGTCTTACAATGAACCCATTACTCAAGTGTCACTTTTCAAAGCTATTGCTTGCATCATCGTCATCCTTGACAATGATCTTGAAACCACATTTGCAGTAAGCTATTCTACCTTCTTAAAGAAAAATGTTTTAACTCGTCAAACACAACGCTCATAAAGGTCAGAATCTTATCAAAAATCAACCAAATTTCTACATGAAGTTGGCTAATTCATTCTCAGTATTAGAGTTAAATGTTAAAAATTGGTAGTTGTTTTTTTTTTATATTATTATTCTTAAGATTCTAATACACGCTCGAGACAGATATTTTTTTCATGAAAGTGTGAGACAACTTATTGTCTCAAAGGTTCTTTTAATATGAGTACATTGAACTTTCTATATTTTTTCTTTATTCTGTTATGTCTGCCTGGGATGCACTTGTGATTTATTTCCATATATGCTGCATCTTTACTTGTTATCAGCTAAAAGTGTCACCAGAAAATGATTTATTTGTGGTCTTTTGTATAGTATAGCTTGCATTTTTAATAGGAAAAACCTGTCAAAAGGTTGTGCTGCGTTGTGGTTCAGATCATTTGGAATGGTTATCTTGATTTGTTATAACATTTCACAATCAAATATAGAAATGATCGACAGCGATAAGAGTTGACAAAGGGTTTAGTGATATTTAAAAATGTAAATGAAAAAATATTCTGAAATTTAAATACTGTAAAGATCGTGTTGGACTTTATAATTGTTTTGGGAAATTAAGAAAGTAAAAGAGAAGTAGGTAGAAATTGCTGGTCAAAGAGTGTCAACTTCGTTTGTTCACAACTGACGAAATGTAAGACGATTGTTGCAAGTATACTTTGTATGTTTGATCTGGGCAGTGTATAGGCTATATCTTGGTGAAATTGATGGACAGAGCAGTGCACCTCCCATATAACCCAAAAACTGGGATAGCAAATTTAAAGTAATTTAAATAGCGTTATATTTAACTATTTTAAACGGTCTTGCCGAATGTGGACGTGATGCTTCCACTAGGCGTGGCACCTCTCATACATGATACGTAAGATGTTGTATGTCAAAAGTTAATATAGTGATAGCATGATATTTCACACCAGGGTATAAATCATCTGAAATTCGTTACTCTCCACACCTACATTCACCACACCAAAATTCCCCACTCTGAAATTCACCAAATCGAAACTCACAACTTCGAAACTTACCATAAAGAAATTCACCACACAGAAACTCACTACAACAAAACTCACTAAAATAAACTCACCATATTAAAACTCACTAGAGTACTTACTTACTACACTTATACTTCTACGGAGAAAAACTCTACGGGGAAGAATTAAACAAGGAAAAATTCTACGAGGAAGTATTATATAGGCGTGGCACCTACATTTTTAAGATGCTGTATGTCGACCGTTAATATAGTGATACCATGATATTTCACACCAGGGTACAAATCACCCGAAATTCGGTAAACTCACCACACCGACATTCACCACACCAAAATTCACCACTCCCAGTTACGAAAATTCAGTCTACGGAAAACTGTTCTACGAGTTCGTATCGCTGGATTGTGTACAAAATAAAAACACTCTTATGTTTGGGTTAAATTGTAACAATTAACTTTATTAATTCACTTTAATAAACTACTTTACTAATAACAAATTTTAACAACTGCTGCATGTCCACAATTTAACTTGACATATATCACACGAGCTGCACTCGACCACTTTACAATCACTACTGAAGTGAAGTACCTCAGATGCGGCTCCCTTATATACTGCATGCATCAGTTCGACACGTTTCGACAAGCTTCGACTTGTTTCGAGAACCTTCTACTCGTTTCGTGAATGACGTATGCTATTGGCATCTCATTCGCACTCATGTGTTTTAATGCGCTGATCTTCCATCTCTTTCTCGCACACTGCCTCAGTGTGCTGAATGATCTTCCGTCTCTTTCTAACACATGCTTAGTGCGCTGAATTGTCTTGCGTCTCATTTATTATTGTTGAATGCTTGCACAGTGGGGCAAATTACATCTTTTCGTAACAATATATTTATTATAATTACAACTTTTTATTAATAAAAAGATATATTTATAAAAAATATATTTAAAAAAAAAACATTTTTTTTTTATTTAAATTTTTTTCGAAAAATCTTTGTTTTTGTTTTGTTTTTACAACACATTTTTTTCAAATTTTTTTATAATCTGCCTTTACATTTACAACCGCCAAGCAATCAGCACTTTACAATTTCATAACTGTGTACTTTGTACTCGATTCAACCGTAGACGTACTACTCAATTAATGGGCTCATTGCCAAAAGTCGGGGTCAATGAGTGTAGAGCTTTCAAAGACAGTGGATTGGACTACGCTGGTCCTTTCGACCTAAAGGTTTCGAAAGGCAGATCACCAAAAACATTTGTATATTTATTTGTTTAGTAACGAAGGCTATATACAAATCGAGCTTGTATCTGACATGAGTTCTGAAGTATTTGTGGCAGCTTTTCGGAAGTTTACTGGACGAAGAGGAAGCTGTAGTCACGTTTACAGTGACAATGGAACCAACTTTGTTGGAGGCAACAAAGAGCTCATAAGAATGAACTGTCAATTTCTAGAGCAAGTGAATGCTGATGTACGTTCACAATTGTGGAAAATGATAGAACTTCCCGGCACTTTATACCTCCTGCTTCACCACATTTCGGTGGATTATAGGAAGCAGGGGTTAAATCAGTTAAGTACCACTTGAAAAGAGTTCTTAAAGATAAAGTGCTTACTTTTGAAGAAATGTATACACTGCTCGTAAAAATTAAAAGTTCTTTAAATTCTAGACCATTGTGTGTTCTATCTGATGATTCTCATAGACGAGCCGACCAACATTTTGCCAGAACCATCAATTCTCGACCTGAATTCAAGAGATGTTGCAACACTGTCACGTCTTCAACAACGCCCTAAATGGACTAAGGTCCATAAAAACTTCTAAGTTAACGATATTGTCATTATCAGCGATGAGAGGTACCCGCCAGCGAAGTGGCCATTAGCTAGAATCGTGGAAGTTCACCCCGGTGCAGATGACTTGTGCAGAGTTGTCTCAGTTTTCTCTAATGGAAAAATGGCAATATATAATATGTATTGTTCTAATATTAATATTTTATTTATATATGTATATAAAATATTTATAATGTCTATAATTATGATTTATATTCTAGAAAACATTTTGTCAACTTAAAAGCCAACTCACACTCATTTTTATCTTTAATATCCTTACAATCATTGACCACTTTTTCAATGTGTGGTTTATTTTTCAACATTGGAATTGTTTTTTGAAATTTTATAGCAGCATCCGACAAGAATACACCATTTTGTAAGATTCCCTGTTTCTGCATAACACAGCGCAAATAACATTTCAAGTTATCCTTGATATTAGTAGGTACTGGATTTTGTGAAAAGATGACATTAACATCAGCGACCGCGGCCTTTTGTTCCTGCATGCAGTCTTCAAAAAGTTTATCAGTTTCTGATTTCGTCTTTAATAATATAGAATTTATTTGTTAATTAATAATTTTCAAATTTATTAGACAAATATTAACGCACCACTACAATTTCAGTAAAGCAAACAAAAATTAACCCCAATACGACCGTTGTATGCATAATGTTTAAATGTTTTGGAAATAATTGATTTATAACAATGACTATTTCGCAATTTCGACAAATAGCAAATGTGAATAATTCCGCAATATTTATGTGCTTTTATATACAGAATAGAAGTGTTTATCCATTGATTTTGTTAAATAGATTTTTTTTTTTCTGTAGATAATTTGTCATTTTTCGTCAGCATTCTTTGTGGTATTTTTATTTATGCGTAAAAATTATTGTAGATAAATTTGCGAAATAATTTATTTGCGATTTTGCAAATCATTTCGACGTATTACATGAAAAAAAGATGGTGAATATTTCAACCAGTAATATTTTTAATTAAATATAACTATGTGTTTTTTTTTGTTCATAACTAATTGTTAAAACTTGCTGAAAATGTCGGTGAATTGGTATAGATATAAACCAATTAATTAGCTAACTCATATAAATTAATTGTGCACTAAAATTGAATTATTATTTAGTTAAACATATTTGTGGTTAAAAAAAATGTAGAAGTTGTCGGACATATTTAATGCCTATGACAATTACATTTAATTTATACGAAATTACATTGACTAACATATTCTAACTTTTATGATTTATCAAATATTACTCATAGGATTAATATAATCCATATTTGTTTGGCACAAACATTCAACTTGTTTTTAACAAGCATTTTTCTTATAAGCACACAGTTTTATTGTTGTAGATATTTTAAATTGTAAGATAAGATAAGATAATTGGATTGTAATTTGATTAATAACTTCGCGTAGTAAAATTATTAATTACTTTTGTTGGCACAAACGTTCATTTGGTTCTAACAAATATACATGATTGCTACAATTGCTATGATTTTTGACACAATCATATTTCTTTTTGCGTAGAAAGAAAATTCGCTGAACAACTTATGATTTACCCCAAATATAATAACTAAATTATTATTTGCTATTTTTTTTAATCAAACATTAACGAAAATTAATTTAAATAGTGTGATTATTATATTTATTTGAACTTGAATCATATTAACTAAATTATAAATCTATATATTATTCAAAATATTTATTAAAATTTTTCGTTAGACATATTTTTACTTTAAAACCTAACTCACATTCATCAGTAACTTTTATGTCCTTGCATTTATTACATAGTTTCGAATTTAGCATAATTTTTAACCATCGGCATTAAAATTTTCATTGACTCTAAAACAGTTTCCGGGTTGAAGACACTATTTTGTATGACACCTTGTTTTTTAAGGACACAGCTAAAATAACACTTGACATTATCTTTGACACTTTTAGATGTTGGAACTCCGAAATGATTGCTATGACGTCGGCATTGTTAATATGTTGCTCAATCTTGCACTGCTCACTGACTATAAAAACAATAAATATATATAATTTTTTATAAAATTAATAAAATGTTTGTTTTTACCAGCACAATTCCAGTTGAACATAGTAAAATCAAGACAAATACTGCATTGATATAATAATAATAGTTTGACACTACACCCAGAAAAAAATACTATATAAATAATAGTTTTTTACTATTAAAAATAGTCAATTGGATAAATTATTATTTTAATCGGAAAATACCATTAAATACTAGAAAATACCATGATATTGCCATTGAGTTTATATGAAGAGATTTATTTTTTGTATACTATTAAATCAATAATTGTCTTATTGACCAATTTTAATGGGATTTGAGTGAATTTTTTTCTGGGTGTACAGACCTATAAGAACTTAGGCCGAGCTATCTCACCATTTTGAGCTGTGCGTGTTATATTTGTACTCAAAGTGGTGGGACCTACAGTTTATTGCCGAATCCGAACGGCGGATGAGAGCTTTTCATAGGCAATGTTTTACTCTCGTAGGTTTGCCATTTACTGCCGAGAGTTAGCGCGGTATAGAAAAATGTTTCTATGCAAAGATGTTATTAGCCCCAGTCCAGGTTTGAACCGGGAATCTTTCCACTCGCAGTCCAACGCACTAACCACTGAACTACCGCGACTACCACTATACTGCATTGATACACATTGCAAATTTTATTTGAAACTAACTTAGTCAACATAAATACAATGAATACATGAATATTTATGTGCTTTTATATTAAATACAAATTTTCGAATACTTAACATACATTTTCTATTTTTACACGGATAGAAATGATTTGTTTGGATATGTTTGAATGTAATTAAAAAGTAATACAAAATTACCATACATGTATTAGGAATGAAGTGTAATTAAGTTATAATCGAAACTGAATTTATTTTTGTTCACGTGTAAACATTATTATATTGTCCAGCAGAATCTGTCAAATTTACCATAAATATGTTACAATACCAACATAAAATTTTAATTGCATTTGAATAATCTATTTCTTGGCAATTTACTTGGTTAAAACTATGTTTCGAAACACAGAAAATGCTAATCAAATCTAAATACAACGTATGTTCGCAACGCTCGTCTTAATTCGATAATTTATCGACTGACGAAGTTGGCAACGTTGTGCAGCATTTTCTACCGACGCCATCTTTTGTCATCGTTTGAACATATTGATGTTTAAAATTTAAAAAAATGTATTCTTCCAACATTCTTCTTGTATACAAAGTTGGCACTCGTTGAGCAGAATTTTCTACCTACGTCTCTTTTGTCGTCGTTTGAAGTATGTATAGGGTCATTTTAAACATATAGATGTTCGAAAGAAACAAAAAATGAATTCTTGTATATAAATTTGACACTCGTTGATCGGCATTTTCTGCGTACGTGTCTTTTGTTGTTCGTTGAGAAAACGTGTTCGCGTCGGTAATAATTTTGTTATTTGTAAATTAAATAAATATATAAAGTGTGTTATAAAAAGTACTAATAGTAACAGAGTATAATATAGTGCAGTATATAATTTCTGAAACTAATGTGAAAAAAACACAAATAAAAATCAGTGTTTCGATTTTCAAACAGAATTTGGCATGTTTTTTTTACAAAAGCTTCCGTGATTTCCGTGATTTTGTGCCTACGCTATGTGATGTACTGAGATCAACTGTAAATGTACCAAATATAAAGTGATCCTGGATCGTCTGGTTTAGCGTCTACAGGTGCAATTATACATTCATTGATGCTGTCACTAGTACTTGTAGTTTTAAACCAATTATTTATTTATGCCTTTAAAAATTTGTATATGAATTCTCTTATTATAATTTTCCACTGTACATGTTTAAAGATTTTTAATAAAAATAAATAAAAAAAAACAACATTTTATTTATATTTTATTTTCAGGATTTCTTTCCAAAAATGTTTAAATATGTTTCTATGCAAACATACTACTTTTTGAACTGAACCAACTGATATGTTTCACTGGAAACATATTTATATTCAGATTGTTCAAAATCATGTTTTATTTTGAACATATTTATGTTTTGTTTCAAATATTTATTTTGTTTGGATGTAGTAATTATTATGTTTCCATTAGAACATACACCATTTTAAGGGGCAACATTATTATGTTCCGGGATATTATAATGTAAGTCAGAGCTCATTACAACTCTGTTCAAGTCTCAATACAACCCTGTTTACAAATGATTTATCAGTCAATTATATTATGTTTACATAAAATTCCAAACATATATGTTAATGCCTGCAAAATTTTGTTTGGGAGAGCCCTTTTTTTTTGCAGCGTTTAACAACAACAGCAACAATAAATAAATGACAGAAAACTGCCAACAACCAAATCTTCTCTGTTCAATGCGATTCTATATTATTTTATGTTTTTTACTATACATCTTCATATTGTTATAAAAAAAAACAATTTACCTCTTAGTGATTTTGATTTTGTAGACAAAAATACCAAATTTACATATTTTAATAAAAAAATATGTTTGCACCATTTTTGGGCGAAAAACCTAAATATAAACACACATAATTAAAATTGCTAATAATGTAACTATATGTATTTAATTTTATATTTTATTGAAAGGAAATTATTACCTGGTGAAATTTTGTCGTTTACACTAAAAATATATATATTATATTTAGTATATTTAAATTATTTAAATTTCAAAAAAAAACAAGAGAAAAGAAATAGGAAATACTAGTTTTTATATATATATATATTTTTTAACTTAAGCGTGACGTCTGTTTGGAATGAGCGTTCGATGAGAAAGACTGTTGCTAAGCAGATTTTATCATTACGTTGTTGCTAAGCGGAAATTGAACAGAAGAAATTCAGGTTGGTAGTTCTGGAGAAACTGACATTTAAAAAAATTTAATGAGATGAAAAATTTGAGTAAAACTGAGACTTAAGGAAAATTGATTATTTTAAAATCTTGTCATACCAAAAGGGCGAATCTTTTCGTTTTTTCGCCATAACTTTTCATTAGTACTAAATATAATAGTGGTGTTGAGGCAATTTATGTTTACGAACTGAAACCATACCAATATTCGTAGGAAAATTCGTTTTTTCTATTTTTCTATTTTCTATTTTTAACATACACAGACGGTTGCTTGTCTGGCTATGCTTTGTTGTTCTATTCGTGAAAACACACACATGCAAACATTGTATATCATGCCGTTTTTTGATACCTAAGAAAAAAACATCTGCAATCTAGAAAAATTGTACTTAGTCATTTTTTTGATACCTAAGAACATTATGTCTGAATATCTAGAAAATTTGACTTAGTTACTTTCAACAGGCAGAGATGCATACTAACAAACAGATGGCGACCTCGCAAAACAAATCATACAAATTGATGAAAACAACAGCAGATACATGAACACTTGATTCTTTTGCGAAGAACACAGCAACAATTTTGCGTGTTCTTTTTGGTTTTTAATAATTAATAAATTAACTTCTGGAAATACGGTAGAATAAAATTTGTTTACTTTTTTGACAACTAAGTAATTTGCATTCTTAATATTCACATGACAAATTCTTGAACTTTAGTAGTATATTATTGATATTAGTCAAATTCTACTATTTTTCCTTTTAATCGAATTCTTCTCGAGTTTTAGAATTTTATTTACCTCCGCGTAATTATGATTAACACCTTTAGAATGTTATATACATATCAGATATTTACGTCTTGTATCCCCGTAATTAAAATAACTGATGTAAATGATTAAAACTAAACTAATAAAAAACGAGTTGGGAAAGTTAGGTCACATGGGTAAGTTCGGTCACATGGGGCGGATTTTTATAGTCGGTCGGGCCCGACTATGGAATACCCTACACCTTTGGTAGGGATATTAACCCTCAGAATATTATTCATATATCAGAAATTTACGTCTTATATCCCTATAAATTAAAAAAATTATATAAAGTATAAAAAAAGTAAAAAAAAAAAATTAAAAAATGTAATTGGGCGGACCACGCCTATATTTAAAATTTTGAAAGTCTAATATTTCATAGATTTGATTTTAATAATTTACGGATCAAATTTCCACTATGAAAACCCGGGAAATAATAAAAAAAAGTGGGCGGATCACGCCCATTTTTGGACCACATATTTTTAGTTGAATTCTAACTATATGTTTTAAATTTTATAACTATACCTTGAATACTTTTCGAGTTATTAGTTCCGAAAGAGTTATATAAAAGTGACTTGTATGGGAGGTGGGCGTGTCTGTTGACTGATTTGGCTCATTTTCAAACTGAGTTCCTACTTTTGGCTAAAATATATTGAGAGGAAATTTCATCGCATTCTGATCATTATTTCTCAAGTTATTCTGTATTCGGACAGCAAGACAGCAAGACGGACAGACAGACGGACTCGGGTAGTGATGCTGATCAAGAATATATATACTTTTCCATACCGGACACGCCTCCTAAAGGGCGTTACAATATATGCACAAAGTTAATATACCCTGTACCTCATAGGTGTAGGGTATAAAAAACATGTAGAAAATAAAAGTAGGCATATTTGACACTTTTATCAATTTTTAGTGTTCTCACCCCCTAGGATTGTTTATTAGGAACAAAAACTAAGATATATATTCAATTGGTATAAAAATTTTGTGCCAATATTTTGTTTTTACATTTAAAATAAATATCCTTTGATTTATATGTGTTTACTGCTGTATAAAACAATCGATAACACGGAAAATTATCGAGATATCGAAAATACGATTACATATAATACGATTACATATAAGTTATACATGATTGCATACTCGAAATATTGTTTTGAGATATTCTAAATTTCGACTCCTAGTACAAATGCACCTCCTAGTACAATTTTCAATGTACTTGTGGCACGTGTTTCCTTTGTTGAAAATCAAAAAAATGTTGCACATCTTATTTTTGAATCCTAATAAACAATTATAGGGGGTGAGATTTGGGTGTTAATATTTAAGTGAATCCCTAGTGGGCATACCACGCCTATTTTTAAAACATATTTGTTAGGCGAATATTTCATAGATTTTTTAATTAAATATGTTTTAAATTTGATTGATTAAACGTACTTTATTTGACATTTCATTATTGCTGCAAATACAAAAATGTAATGTAATTTTTATTTTTTTATACAAATGGTATAGAGGGTATAAAAACAAATATTTAAATTTAACAAAAAAAAAAACAAAAAAACTGTACAGTTTATAATTTTTTATTTCGTATTTTCAAACGAGAATAAAATGTGAAAAAAATTTGACAGTAAAATTAGTCTCGACGAAAACCTGAATTGATTTGTTTCCGATAAAAAGTCGGTTTGATTTTTAAGCACTTGCATCGGAAATATTTCTCGATTGGTATATATTTTTCTGTAAACATGTGTTCAATTTTGCAGACAACTCACACTCATCATCATCCTTTATATCCTTGCAATCATTGACAACTTTATCAATATTAATATCATCTAAATGCGGTATTGATTTATACATCTTTATGAGAGGTTCCGGTATGATTAGACCATTTGTTATGGTACCGTCTTTCTTCATGATACAGCAAGTTAAACGTTCTTCCGATTTAAGGTCTTGGACATCGATATAAACCATATCTTCCTCAATCAGGCACTGTTCAAAAATCTTTAAAAATTCTGTTGTCTCATCTGACTATAAAAACAATAAATTTATATTGTTTTTTTTTTATAAATTTAATAAAATGTTTGAATTTACCAGCACAATTCCCGTTGAACATAGAAAAATCAAGACAAATACTGCATTGATACACATTGCAAATTTTATTTAACACTGACTTATTCAACATAAATAAAATGAATATCTATATATTTATGTGTTTTTATATTAAGTACAAATTTTCTACAACATACATTTTACAGTTTTGTAATTTTATGACATAATTATATTTAGTATTAATCTTTTTGTAAATTATTATAATTGCAAATTATGTATTAGCATTTTTGCAGAATCATTGTAATATAGTATTTTTTTGTTTAATAAATTATTATACTCACATTTTACAATAACATTTTTTATATATTTTGTTAGAAAAACTTTCTGACAAATAATTATGAATTTTTATCTGATGACTTTTGGTGTGTCACAAATAAGCACCGTGCTAAAAAGATTCAATCAAATATAATATATAACAAATACATATAGCAAATCCAGAAAACTTTTGATATCGGCATAAAACAAATAATATAATTGATTCGTTTTTTTTTTATTTATATTTTACATTTTTATTAAATTAATAAATACCATAAATACAAAAAAAAACGAGTTGGGAAAGTTAGGTCACATGGGGCGGATTTTATAGTCGGTCGGGCTCGACTCTGGAAAACCCTACACCTTTGGTGGGGATATTAATGCGGGATATTTAATTGCATACCTTAATTTTAAAGTTTTTAATTATGCTGAACCTCCCCACCCTCGGAATATTATTCACATATCAGAAATTTACGTATTATATACCCATAAATTAAAAAAATTGATACAAAAGTATAATAAACTAATAAAAAAAATTTGAAAAATATAATTGGGCGGACCACGCCTATATTTAAAATTTTGTAAGGCTAATATTTTATAGATTTAATTTTAGTAATTTACGGATCAAATTTTTACTATGAAAACCCGGGAAATAATGAAAAAAAATGTGGGCGGATCACGCCTATTTTTGGACGACATATTTTTAGATGAATTATAACAATATGTTTTAAATTTTATAACTATATCTTGAATACTTTTCGAGTTATTAGTTCCTAAAGAGTCATATAAAAGCGACTTGTATGGGGGGTGGGCGTGTCCGTTGACCGATTTGCCTCATTTTCAAACTCAGTTGCTACTTTTGTCTAGAAAATATTGTGACTAAATTTCATCGCATTCTGATCAGTCTTTCTCAAGTTATCGTGTATACGGCAGCAAGACAGACAGACGGACAGACATAGCTAAACGGACTCGGATAGTGATGCTGATCAAGAATATATATACTTTTCCATACCGGATACGCCTCCTAAGGGGCGTTACAATATATGCACAAAGTTAATATACCCTGTACCTCATAGGTGTAGGGTATAAAAATTAATTTAAATATACGAAACATAACCATTTGGGTTAAGAAATATTTGTGTCAATATGAAATATTTTTTTGTATCATAAAAGATATTTTGAATATTTTTTTTAATCATTTCATAAGTGGTTTACTATTTCTGTTCTACTTCGTACTTTTACGAAATTTTAAATATGAAATTAATACAAAATAAATTAATATTAAATTATGGGTTAAACAATATTGCATCAATATGAAATATTTGTTTGCATCATAGAATAAATTTTTAATAATTTCAAATGTTTTTTTTACTGTTATGTAAAATACAATCACATATTTGTATTTCGTACATTTACGAAATTATAATTAAGAAGAATGTAAATAAACGTATATTAATTTCGCCACAAAGTATTCATAGTACGATAAAATATATGTATCATTTAATATTCTAAATATTCTCCACCGAAAGTAACTCTGACATATTGCCTGCACAGCGTTATAAATTACATATTTTTGTAACTTGAAAATTATTTTGCGTCTCAACATATTTCATTTATTAATTAAACAAAACAATAATTATATATCTTTAATAAAATCTTTTAACTTAATAAGATTATTTCAATTTGCATAAAGTAGAGTCATATATTTCACACATCGTACTTATACGAATTTTTGAAAACATGAATATAATAATCTATGAATATTTTGTGTAACTATTTTTACATGGGGTTTAAAATCTTTGCATTGTATATGAAAATTGCTGCTTTCGTCCAGTACATTCGGAAATTTAGTACTTCGCAAATTTACGAAATACAGAAAAAAATTAATTACGAAATAAAAATATTATTTAAAGTACAAAATGTTGATTTAAGGCACAATAGCTCGTTAAATATTATCTTTCACATTAACCGACAGTTTGCGCAAAATTTAATTTTTCAATCATTTGTTATATCTGTTTATCATTTAAATTTTCATTAACCGGCAGTTACTTTACCCCAAAAAGCATGTTTCAGCTTTACTTATAACTGACAAAAACGAAAATAAATTAAAAATTTATGCATACAAATTTTGCATAAATTTGTTCCCGAAATTCCCAAATTAATTAATTATCGGCGCATATTAGAACCATATATTTTATACATCGTAAACATACGAAATTTTTGAAAACATGACTATATTAACCTATGAATAATTTTTATTATTTTTACATGAGAAATAAAACTTTTTAAATGCATTTTAAATGAAAATTCCTATTTTTGACAAGTAAAATCGTATATTTCGTATTTTGTAAATATACGAAACATAGAAATAAACAATTAAACCGGCTAAAAACTTTATTTAATCCATCAAAAATAACATTTAATCATTTTAAATGAATTGTTATAACTAAATGAGTTCATATCCTAGAACATAAATATTAATCATATATTTAACACATCGTAAGTATACGAAATTTTGAAATCATGTATATAATAAACCATGCATATTTTTATAAGAGGAATAAAATCTTCACTAAGGGCAAAAAATAAATTCAGCATTGTGGCACTTATTACGAATAGTAAACCTATCGAACAAATGCGAGTAAATCAGACGTGGTGGAGCAGGACGAATTTTCGAGATCAGCGACCCCGTATTTCCATAAAACTGTTATCAAATCGAATGATGGAGAGAGAATACAGTTGTATTGGTAGCAATATATAATTTTTATTGTTCTAATATTAATATTTTATTTATATATGTATATAAAATATTTATAATGTCTATAATTATGATTAATGTTCCAGGAAACATTTTGTCAACATAAAAGCCAACTCACACTCGTTTTTACCCTTTGTATCCTTACAATCATTGACCACTCTTTCAATGTGTATATTATCTTTTAACATTGGAAGCGTTTTTTTAAATTTTATAGTAGCATCCGTCATGAATGTGCTATTTTGTATCATGCCTTGTTTTACCATAATACAACGCAAATAACATTTCACGTTATCCGTGACATTGGTAGGTATTGGATATTGTGAAAAGATACCATGAACATCGGCGACCGTGGTTTTTTGCTCCTGCATGCAGTCTTCAGAAAGTTTTTCGAGTTCCGATTTTGGTTTCGACTATAGAAATAATTGGTTCATTCGAAATTTTCAAATACATTTAAAAAAAAATTTAACTCACCACAACAATTTCAGTTAAGCAGACTAAAAATAGGCCTAATACGAATTTTGAATACATGATTTTAAAAGGTTTTGGAAATAATATGAAACAATGACTATTTCGCAATTTGGACAAATATCAAATGTGAACAATTCCTCAATGTGTATGCGCTTTTATATACATTAAAGAAGTGTATATGCGTTCATTTTTTTAAAGAGATTTTTTTTTAGATAATTTGCCTTTTTTGTCAGCATTCGTTATAGTATTTTCATTTATGCGTAAATAATTATTGTACGTAAATTTGTCACAGAATTTATTTGTGCTTTTGCAAATCATTTCAACGTATTATTTGAAATAAACTGTAGTGAATATTTGAACCAGTTATATATTCAATTAAATATAACTATGGGTTTTATTTTTTGTTATTCATAAACAATTGTTAAAGCCAACTGAAATTATTCAGAAATGTTCGGTGAATTGGTACAGATATAGATCATTTAATTAGCTAACTCATGTAAATTAATTTTACACTAAAATTAAGTTATTATTTAGTTTAACATATTTGTGTTTCGGACATATTTGATTTATATGATAATATCACGTATGACAAAACATTCGAATTAAACCATATACCACGGACTAACATATTCTAACGTTTCAACATTTAATCAAAATTTACACATATAATTAACATAATCACTACTTGTTTGGCACAAACAGTTTTTTATTGTTGCATATATTTCAAAATGTAAGATAGATAATTGGATTGAAACTTGAATAATAACCACGCGTAATCAAATTATTAATTACTTTTGTTGACACAAACGTTCACATGGTTGTAACAAATATAAATGATTGCCAAAATTGCTATGTTTTTTAACACAATCATTTTACAAGAACATTTGCTGGACAAATTATGATTTACCTTAAATATAATATTTAAATTATTATTAATATTTTTTAAAATCATTAACTAAAATAAACATAAATAAAGTGATTATCATATTTATTTGGACTTGAAGCATATTAATCATATTAACCAAATTATAAGTCATGAATATTTTTTATAAATGTAGTTTAAAATTTTAAATATTTTTTTAAATTTTCCATTAAACATATTTTCACTTTAAAACCGAACTCACATTCATCAGTATCTTTTATATCCTTGCAATCTTTCACAAGATTTTCATATTGAATATAATTTCCAACCTTTGGCATAAATGTTTTCAATTCCTCAAAAGCAGTTTCCGGCATGAATACACCATTTTGTATGATGCCCTCTTTCTTAAGAAAACAGCGAAAATAACACTTGACATTATCTTTGACACTATTAGGTGTTGGAGACTCCGAAAAGATGGCTGTGATGTCATCATCGTCAATATGTTCCTCAATCTTGCATTGCTCATGAAACTTTTCGTAATCTGTATTATGATCTGACTATAAAAACAATAAATATATATTGTTTTTTTTTTTATAAATTTAATAAAATGTTTGTATTTACCAGCACAATTCCAGTTGAACATAGTAAAATCAAGACAAATACTGCATTGAAATACATTGCAAATTTTATTTAACACTGACTTATTCAACGTAAATACAATGAATACACGAACATTTATATGCTTTTATATTAAGTACAAATAAGTTCGAAAATTCGAATTAAGTTCGAATACGTTACGTAACATACATTTTCTATTTTTGCTAATTTGTAATATTTTGTCATTATTATTTTGCGCATTTTATTTTCTTTTGTAAACTATTGCAATTGCAATTAATTATTAGAATGTTAAATTTCAAACACATTTTGCTATTATTTTTTTTTTTATTGTAAAACTTTGTAACAAGTGGTAATTCATTTTTATCTGATAAATTGTGTTTTGTCATAATCATTAAATATAGAATACAGAGAAAAATAAAGTTTATATCATATTGATGAAGTTCGTTCTTCAAACTATGCTTCATTGTATTGAGGAACCATTAATAATATTAATGATTAACGACATCAATGTTATGAATCCGATCATAATTATGATGAACGTTTCGTAAATTTCGATAAAGTTTCATTATATTAATGAACAAATACATAAAATACACCATATGTGTACATCATATTGAAAAATGCTGTTCATCAAACCAAATTTCAATTAAAATATTTATTTCTCATTCATTTTAATGAGATTACTGAGTGTAGAAATGATACAAATGAAGTGTAAAGCGACTGATGCAAAACATCAACAATCAACACAATTTTGTCGAATATCAATAAATGAGGGGACATTTCTATTGACGCAATTTTGTATCAATTTGAAATTTTCATTTTAGTTTCTGTTTCAATACAAAAATTTAAAAAATATTCAACCAAATTTTGTCAATTTTTGTTGACGACTCAAGCATCAAAAATATACATTGTAAACTAAGTTATTCGAAGGTTTCTCGAATAACTTAGATATATATACCCTACACCTATAAGGTACAGGGTATATTAACTTTGTGCATATATTGTAAAGCTCCTTAGGAGGCGTGTCCGATATGGAAAAGTATATATATTCTTGATCAGCATCACTACCCGAGTCCGTTTAGCCATGTCCGTCTGTCCGTCTGTCTGTCTGTCTGTCTGTCTGTCCGTCTTGCTGTCTTGCTGTCCGAATACAGAATAACTTGAGAAATACTGGTCAGAATGCGATGAAATTTCGACTCAATATATTTTAGCCAAAAGTAGGAACTGAGTTGAAAATGAGCCAAATCGGTCAACGGACACGCCCACCTCCCATAAAAGTCACTTTTATATAACTCTTTTGGAACTAATAACTCGAAAAGTATTCAAGGTATAGTTATAAAATTTAAAACATATTGTTAAAATTCACCTAAAAATATGTGGTCCAAAAATGGGAGTGATCCGCCCACTTTTTTTTGTTCATTATTTCCCGGGTTTTCATAGTGGAAATTTGATCCGTAAATTATTAAAATTATTAAAATCTATGAAATATTAGCCTTTCAAAATTTTAAATATAGGCGTGGTCCGCCCAATTATATTTTTCAATTTTTTTTTTAGTTTTTTTATACTTTATATAAATTTTTAATTTATGGGTATATAAGACGTAAATTTTTGATATATGAATAATATTCTGAGGGTTAATATCCCCACCAAAGGTGTAGGGTATTCCATAATCGGGCCCGACCGACTATAAAAATCTGCCACATATGACCGAACTTACCCATGTGACCAACTCGTTTAATTTTAAATTTTTCTTACAATTAAATTTTTTGACAAGGTACGATATTTAATTATTTATCACATCAATATAGCAATATTTTCGCAGCAATCTTGAACTTTGATCATTTTTTTCGTTCTGATTTTTAATTTTAAATTTCTCGTACATTCAAAGATATGATAATTAAATATTTATTCCATCGATATCGGAGTGTTTTTCGCAATAATCTCGAACGTGGATCTTTTTTCTTCGATTTCGTTCCAATTTAGAAAAATATCTCTTATCGAAAAAAACTACTGCAGAATGCATCGATATCTACCTACCATGTATGTCAAGTTTGAAATTAATGTTTGCATATCACTTAGTTACTTATTTTGATACCTAATAAATATTAAGAATAATTCCATTTAGTTACTTATTTTGATACCTAAGAAATATTAAGAATAATTCCATAAAGATATTCTTTTTTTTTTGATACGTAAGAAATAAATTTTTGCATACTAAGAATAATTCCACTTATTTAATTTTTTTGGCAACTAAGTAGATCTGTTTCTTAAAATTAAGAATTTTTCAGTTTAGCTGTATTTCACTTCGTATACTTCTTGATTTCTTCTGGATTTTAGAAGTTTTTTTGCCACCATGCAGACACTTTCACCGATTATCTTTGTTTGCTGATTCTACATTTCAAATCTCTTAATCATTTGGTTTAACTCTTTGTTTAGCAGTAAAAGTAAAATCTTTGAATTTTAAAGTTGGACAAAATATGAAGTCTGCGTTTGGTATCATGAACTCTAGTATATATTTACCGCATTAGGAATGTTTTTTATGTACCCGGTCGATTTATGACTTATCATGACTTTATCAGTTCCTGATCACTACCGTAGTACAATTTCTACTATGAAAATTGCAGTAGGATCTGACAATCCATACATTGTTCAAATTCTATGTTTTCCGAGACTTTGGCTTAATTTTGTAAAAAGCCAATGGCAATTATTTTTCAAATAGCTTTTAAGTATTTTGCAATTATTGTCATCTAAATTAATTGTATACTTAAATTAAGTTATTAATTTTTTCAGAATTTGTAGATAAATAGCTGTGATTGTCTGTCAAATGTACATAACTAATCAGTAATAGAAAAAGGTTTATTGCATAGAGTTATTGTGTCACTCAAAATATTATAAATCAGATAAGAACCAAAACTATAAACTTCATTCAAAATAATTGAGATATACTAGGCATATGTATCAGCAAATATTATTATTCTTGACACAATTATATATCGTCACTATCATGCCAAAGGGGCGAATGTGCAATTTTTGACATTTGCGTTTTTTTACATTTTTGAATGTAGTTTTTCCTCAAGTATTCTGTGCTAAAATCGCATGTCGATTTGTTGAATATTTCTAGCCACAAAAGTCAAAACCAAAAGGGCGAATTTGAAAAATCGAAAATCTTGTCATGCCAAATGGTCATGCCTTTTTTGCCATAACTATTTATTGGTACGAGATAAAATAGTAGTGTGGAGGCATTTATTGTTTGTTTTTAAAGCACCTATCGATCTGCATCATTAATTAAAAATATTTTGTCAAACATTAATTTGCCATTTGTTATTTGCAGGAAAAAAACAGACAATTAATTCCTTTATATCACTATTTTATTTTGCTCTAATAAAAAGTTATAGCATAAAAAACAAAAATATTTGCGTTTTGGTCAGGATATAGCTTCACAAAATCCGTATTTATAATTCAGTAAGTTGTCCAAATCCAAAGATATTTTATATACGTTATAAGAATTCATGAATAAACCAAAATAACAGAAAAAAAAAACTAAATTTTACTAATTTTTAAAGCACTTCAAACTTTAAAATTTGATTTCCCAACATTTTTAAAAATGCACATTCGCCCCTTTGCTATGACAGTGACGATATATAGTCAATGTCATGCCAAAGGGTCGAATTTGCATTATTAAAAAAACTTAGGAAATCAAATTTTAATGTTTGAAGTGCTTTAAAAATTAGTAAATTTATTTTATTTCTCATTTTTTTTATTTATTTTGGTTTATTCATCAATTATCATTATGTACATAAAATATCTTTCAATATGGAGAACTTACTGAATTAAAAATACTGATTTTGTGTAGTTATATCCTACCAAAATGCAAATATTTAAGTGTTTTTTTGATATAATTATTTATTTGTAGAAGCATAAATTGTTTGCTTTGCAAGCATCTATTGATTGGCAAAATCTATAGTTACATTCAAAAATGTAAAAAAAACGCTAATATCATAAATTACACATTCGTCCCTTTGGCATCATAGTGACGATATCATATCATTATTTAGTTTGAAGAGAAAACTATAACAATTAAACAACTATTACACACAAAATATATTCGTCACATTTTATTTTATTAAAAACTTAAATACACATATTTCTCTAAATGTCATAATATCTTTTATATTTATCACGAAAACATATTGTCAGTTTAAATGCCAACTCACACACATTTGCATCCTTTATGTACTTGCAATCACTGACCAATTTTTCTCCTTTCATATCTTTTTTAGTAACTTCAAAAGATTTATGAAATTTTACAGAATTTTCCGGCATGAATTGAGCATTTTGTATAGCGCCTTGCTTCTGCATGACACAGCTCATATAACATTTGATTTTATCCTTGGCATTTTTAGGTACTGGCTCCGCTGTGTAGAAGTCACGAACTTCGTTTTCATCAACCTGATGCTCCATCATACACTGCTCATGGAATTTATTGCTTGCTCTATCCCGATCTGATGACTATAAAAATAAATATTTTTTAATGTTTTTTTTTATACGTTTTTCAAATTTTTTTATATACCAAAACCATTCCAGTTGAACAGACTAAAATTAGTGTAAAGAATACACTTGCAGGCATTATTATGTTGAAATACATTGCCAACTGCTATTTAACAACTGTGTCTAATTCACGTTTATTTATGCGCTTTTATATTCTGTCCAAAAATCTATAATATTTAATTTTGTTAAATTTTATATATATTTAATAATTTGTAATTTTTCGTAATTATTGTTTATAGCATTTTTATTGTTCTTTATTAGTTCATTTGTAATTGATGAATTCGGTTCTTCAAACAATGATTCATTTTATTAAAGAATCATTTATAATATTATTAACAAACGATATAATAAAGTGTTATGAATGCGATCATAAATAAGATGAACGTCGAAAAAGTGTTCTTCAGTATAATGTAGAATACGTGTGAAGACTATGTTTCATAATATTAAAGAACAAATATATAAAATACAACATATATGTACATCATATTGAAGAATGCTGTTCATCAAACCAAATTTCAATCAAAATATTTAATTCTCGTTCATTTTTTGCCGTACTTCTCAGTACTCAAGTAGTTATTGTGTGTTATTTCTTTAATAATGCTTGCTCGACTTGCATGAGTAATTAAAAGTTATATTTAGTTTAACAATATTCATCATATGGAATATTATATTTATAATTATTATGAACAAATTCATAATATGACGATTCAAATTCATTGTACTGAATATTGCGTTCTTCACTATGATGTTCGTTAGTATAAATAAGATGATAGTTGGTAGTTGGTAGAAAAATTCATAATATTTATGAATAAATTCATCATATTGATGAACTTTTTCTCTGTGTGTAAAAGCAGTTCTCAATTCGCTAAAATTTTCAAATTTAACAAAAATTAAATATGTAACTTTATATTTTTTTTCTTCGTTTTATGACCTATAACTCTAGTTTTTAGTTTTATTGTATATTTTTGGTGTCACACCGAGTTATTAATATTATTGTATTTTTTTAAAAAAAAATTTGTCTACACCATTTACCAAATTGATAATTTTCATTTGTAATTCAAAAGACATCAATTGAAATTAAGAAATTTCATTTTAAATTCAAAAGGCATCAGAAAATTCAATTGAAATTCAAATATATCACTTGAAATTCAGGAATTTCAATTTAGAATTGAAAAAATAACCATTTGAAATTCAGAAATTTCCATTTTATATTCAGAAATTTCCATTTTATTTTTAGAATTTCCATTTGAAATTCTGAAATTTCCATATGATATTCAGAAGTCCTCATTTGAAAATCAGACATGTTCATTTAAAATTCAGAAATTTCCATTGGAAATTCAGAAGTTTCCTTTTGAAATTCAGAAATTTCTATTTAAAATTCAGAAATTTCCATTTGAAATTTAGAAATTTTAATTTGAAATTTATATAGAAATTACTGAATTTCAAATGAAAATTCTGAATTTCAAATCAAAATTTTTAAATTTCAAATGAAATTTTCTAAATTTCAAATAAATTTTTTTGAAATTCGAAAGGAAATTACTGATTTTCAAATGGAAATAATTAAAGAAATTTTTTAAAAATCCAGTTTCAAAACCTTACGCTCCGTTTAGGAGTTATGGCCAATTAAAGACATTTTTTAAAAGTCCATTTTCAAAACCATATAACTCCGCAAGCCGCGGATCGAATTATATGAAATTTACTGTGAAAAATTAGACATTCAATGTCTATAAAAAGCGCCTACTTTCAACCCTCTAGGACGCTCCGTTTAGGAGTTATGGCCAATTAAAGAAAATTTTTAAAAATCCATTTTCAAAACCTTATTACTCCGCAACCCGCGGATCGAATTATATGAAATTTACAGTGAAAAATTAGACATTCAATGTCTATAAAAAGCGCCTACTTTCAACCCTCTAGGACGCTCCGTTTAGGAGTTATGGCCAATTGAAGAAATTTTTTAAAAATCCATTTTCAAAACCTTATTACTCCGCAACCCGCGGATCGAATAATATGAAATTTACAGTGAAAAATTAGACATTTAATGTCTATAAAAAGCGCCTACTTTCAACCCTCTAGGACGCTCCGTTTAGGAGTTATGGCCAATTAAAGAATTTTTTGAAAAATTCTTTTTCAAAACCTTATTACTCCGCAACCCGCGGATCGAATTATATGTTATGGCCAATTAAAGAATTTTTTGAAAAATTCATTTTCAAAACCTTATTACTCCGCAACCCGCGGATCGAATTATATGAAATTTACAGTGAAAAATTAGACATTCGATGTCTATAAAAAGCGCCTACTTTCAACCCTCTAGGACGCTCCGTTTAGGAGTTATGGCCAATTAAAGAAATTTTTTAAAAATCCATTTTCAAAACCTTATTACTCCGCAACCCGCGGATCGAATTATATGAAATTTACAGTGAAAAATTAGACATTCAATGTCTATAAAAAGCGCCTACTTTCAATCCTCTAGGACGCTCCGTTTAGGAGTTATGGCCAATTAAAGAATTTTTTGAAAAATTCATTTTCAAAACCTTATTACTCCGCAACCCGCGGATCGAATTATATGAAATTTACAGTGAAAAATTAGACATTCAATGTCTATAAAAAGCGCCTACTTTCAACCCTCTAGGACGCTCCGTTTAGGAGTTATGGCCAATTAAAGAATTTTTTTTAAAATCCATTTTCAAAACCTTATTACTCCGCAACCCGAGGATCGAATTATATGAAATTTACAGTGAAAAATTAGACATTCAATGTCTATAAAAAGCGCCTACTTTCAACCCTCTAGGACGCTCCGTTTAGGAGTTATGGCCAATTAAAGAATTTTTTTAAAAATCCATTTTCAAAACCTTATTACTCCGCAACCCGCGGATCGAATTATATGAAATTTACAGTGAAAATTAGACATTCAATGTCTATAAAAAGCGCCTACTTTCAACCCTCTAGGACGCTCCGTTTAGGAGTTATGGCCAATTAAAGAATTTTTTGAAAAATTCATTTTCAAAACCTTATTACTCCGCAACCCGCGGATCGAATTATATGTTATGGCCAATTAAAGAATTTTTTGAAAAATTCATTTTCAAAACCTTATTACTCCGCAACCCGCGGATCGAATTATATGAAATTTACAGTGAAAAATTAGACATTCGATGTCTATAAAAAGCGCCTACTTTCAACCCTCTAGGACGCTCCGTTTAGGAGTTATGGCCAATTAAAGAAATTTTTTAAAAATCCATTTTCAAAACCTTATTACTCCGCAACCCGCGGATCGAATTATATGAAATTTACAGTGAAAAATTAGACATTCAATGTCTATAAAAAGCGCCTACTTTCAATCCTCTAGGACGCTCCGTTTAGGAGTTATGGCCAATTAAAGAATTTTTTGAAAATTGAAGAAATTTTTTAAAAATCCATTTTCAAAACCTTATTACTCCGCAAAAATTAGACATTCAATGTCTATAAAAAGCGCCTACCTTCAACCCTCTAGGACGCTCCGTTTAGGAGTTATGGCCAATTAAAGAATTTTTTTAAAAATCCATTTTCAAAACCTTATTACTCCGCAAAAATTAGACATTAAATGTCTATAAAAAACGCCTACTTTCAACCCTCTAGGACGCTCCGTTTAGAAGTTATGGCCAATTAAAGACATTTTTTAAAAATCCATTTTCAAAACCTTATAACTCCGCAACCCGCGGATCGAATTATATGAAATTTACAGTGAAAAATTAGACATGCAATGTCTATAAAAAGCTACTTTCAACCCTCTAAGACGCTCCGTTTAGGAGTTATGGCCAATTAAAGAATTTTTTTAAAAATCCAATTTCAAAACCTTATTACTCCGCAACCCGCGGATCGAATTATATGAAATTTACAGTGAAAAATTAGACATTCAATGTCTATAAAAAGCGCCTACTTTCAACCCTCTAGGACGCTCCGTTTAGGAGTTATGGCCAATTAAAGAAATTTTTTTTAAATCCATTTTCAAAACCTTATTACTCCGCAACCCGCGGATCGAATTATATGAAATTTACAGTGAAAAATTAGACATTCAATGTCTATAAAAAGCGCCTACTTTCAACCCTCTAGGACGCTCCGTTTAGGAGTTATGGCCAATTGAAGAAATTTTTTAAAAATCCATTTTCAAAACCTTATTACTCCGCAAAAATTAGACATTCAATGTCTATAAAAAGCGCCTACCTTCAACCCTCTAGGACGCTCCGTTTAGGAGTTATGGCCAATTAAAGATTTTTTTTTAAAATCCATTTTCAAAACCTTATTACTCCGCAACCCGCGGATCGAATTATATGAAATTTACAGTGAAAAATTAGACATTCAATGTCTATAAAAAGCGCCTACTTTCAACCCTCTAGGACGCTCCGTTTAGGAGTTATGGCCAATTGAAGAATTTTTTTAAAAATCCATTTTCAAAACCTTATTACTCCGCAAAAATTAGACATTCAATGTCTATAAAAAGCGCCTACCTTCAACCCTCTAGGACGCTCCGTTTAGGAGTTATGGCCAATTAAAGAATTTTTTTAAAAATCCAATTTCAAAACCTTATTACTCCGCAACCCGCGGATCGAATTATATGAAATTTACAGTGAAAAATTAGACATTCAATGTCTATAAAAAGCGCCTACCTTCAACCCTCTAGGACGCTCCGTTTAGGAGTTATGGCCAATTAAAGATTTTTTTTTTAAATCCATTTTCAAAACCTTATTACTCCGCAAAAATTAGACATTCAATGTCTATAAAAAGCGCCTACCTTCAACCCTCTAGGACGCTCCGTTTAGGAGTTATGGCCAATTAAAGAATTTTTTTAAAAATCCAATTTCAAAACCTTATTACTCCGCAACCCGCGGATCGAATTATATGAAATTTACAGTGAAAAATTAGACATTCAATGTCTATAAAAAGCGCCTACCTTCAACCCTCTAGGACGCTCCGTTTAGGAGTTATGGCCAATTAAAGATTTTTTTTTAAATCCATTTTCAAAACCTTATTACTCCGCAACCCGCGGATCGAATTATATGAAATTTACAGTGAAAAATTAGACATTCAATGTCTATAAAAAGCGCCTACTTTCAACCCTCTAGGACGCTCCGTTTAGGAGTTATGGCCAATTGAAGAATTTTTTTAAAAATCCATTTTCAAAACCTTATTACTCCGCAAAAATTAGACATTCAATGTCTATAAAAAGCGCCTACCTTCAACCCTCTAGGACGCTCCGTTTAGGAGTTATGGCCAATTAAAGAATTTTTTTAAAAATCCAATTTCAAAACCTTATTACTCCGCAACCCGCGGATCGAATTATATGAAATTTACAGTGAAAAATTAGACATTCAATGTCTATAAAAAGCGCCTACTTTCAACCCTCTAGGACGCTCCGTTTAGGAGTTATGGCCAATTGAAGAAATTTTTTAAAAATCCATTTTCAAAACCTTATTACTCCGCAAAAATTAGACATTCAATGTCTATAAAAAGCGCCTACCTTCAACCCTCTAGGACGCTCCGTTTAGGAGTTATGGCCAATTAAAGATTTTTTTTTTAAATCCATTTTCAAAACCATATTACTCCGCAACCCGCGGATCGATTTATATGAAATTTACATTTTCAAAACCTTATTACTCCGCAACCCGCGGATCGAATTATATGAAATTTACAGTGAAAAATTAGACATTCAATGTCTATAAAAAGCTACTTTCAACCCTCTAGGACGCTCCGTTTAGGAGTTATGGCCAATTAAAGATTTTTTTTTAAAATCCATTTTCAAAACCTTATTACTCCGCAACCCGCGGATCGAATTATATGAAATTTACAGTGAAAAATTAGACATTCAATGTCTATAAAAAGCGCCTACTTTCAACCCTCTAGGACGCTCCGTTTAGGAGTTATGGCCAATTGAAGAATTTTTTTAAAAATCCATTTTCAAAACCTTATTACTCCGCAAAAATTAGACATTCAATGTCTATAAAAAGCGCCTACCTTCAACCCTCTAGGACGCTCCGTTTAGGAGTTATGGCCAATTAAAGAATTTTTTTAAAAATCCAATTTCAAAACCTTATTACTCCGCAACCCGCGGATCGAATTATATGAAATTTACAGTGAAAAATTAGACATTCAATGTCTATAAAAAGCGCCTACCTTCAACCCTCTAGGACGCTCCGTTTAGGAGTTATGGCCAATTAAAGATTTTTTTTTTAAATCCATTTTCAAAACCTTATTACTCCGCAACCCGCGGATCGAATTATATGAAATTTACAGTGAAAAATTAGACATTCAATGTCTATAAAAAGCGCCTACTTTCAACCCTCTAGGACGCTCCGTTTAGGAGTTATGGCCAATTGAAGAATTTTTTTAAAAATCCATTTTCAAAACCTTATTACTCCGCAAAAATTAGACATTCAATGTCTATAAAAAGCGCCTACCTTCAATCCTCTAGGACGCTCCGTTTAGGAGTTATGGCCAATTAAAGAATTTTTTTAAAAATCCAATTTCAAAACCTTATTACTCCGCAACCCGCGGATCGAATTATATGAAATTTACAGTGAAAAATTAGACATTCAATGTCTATAAAAAGCGCCTACTTTCAACCCTCTAGGACGCTCCGTTTAGGAGTTATGGCCAATTGAAGAAATTTTTTAAAAATCCATTTTCAAAACCTTATTACTCCGCAAAAATTAGACATTCAATGTCTATAAAAAGCGCCTACCTTCAACCCTCTAGGACGCTCCGTTTAGGAGTTATGGCCAATTAAAGATTTTTTTTTTAAATCCATTTTCAAAACCTTATTACTCCGCAACCCGCGGATCGAATTATATGAAATTTACAGTGAAAAATTAGACATTCAATGTCTATAAAAAGCGCCTACTTTCAACCCTCTAGGACGCTCCGTTTAGGAGTTATGGCCAATTGAAGAATTTTTTTAAAAATCCATTTTCAAAACCTTATTACTCCGCAAAAATTAGACATTCAATGTCTATAAAAAGCGCCTACCTTCAACCCTCTAGGACGCTCCGTTTAGGAGTTATGGCCAATTAAAGAATTTTTTTAAAAATCCAATTTCAAAACCTTATTACTCCGCAACCCGCGGATCGAATTATATGAAATTTACAGTGAAAAATTAGACATTCAATGTCTATAAAAAGCGCCTACCTTCAACCCTCTAGGACGCTCCGTTTAGGAGTTATGGCCAATTAAAGATTTTTTTTTTAAATCCATTTTCAAAACCTTATTACTCCGCAACCCGCGGATCGAATTATATGAAATTTACAGTGAAAAATTAGACATTCAATGTCTATAAAAAGCGCCTACTTTCAACCCTCTAGGACGCTCCGTTTAGGAGTTATGGCCAATTGAAGAATTTTTTTAAAAATCCATTTTCAAAACCTTATTACTCCGCAAAAATTAGACATTCAATGTCTATAAAAAGCGCCTACCTTCAACCCTCTAGGACGCTCCGTTTAGGAGTTATGGCCAATTGAAGAAATTTTTTAAAAATCCATTTTCAAAACCTTATTACTCCGCAAAAATTAGACATTCAATGTCTATAAAAAGCGCCTACCTTCAACCCTCTAGGACGCTCCGTTTAGGAGTTATGGCCAATTAAAGATTTTTTTTTTAAATCCATTTTCAAAACCATATTACTCCGCAACCCGCGGATCGATTTATATGAAATTTACATTTTCAAAACCTTATTACTCCGCAACCCGCGGATCGAATTATATGAAATTTACAGTGAAAAATTAGACATTCAATGTCTATAAAAAGCTACTTTCAACCCTCTAGGACGCTCCGTTTAGGAGTTATGGCCAATTAAAGATTTTTTTTTAAAATCCATTTTCAAAACCTTATTACTCCGCAACCCGCGGATCGAATTATATGAAATTTACAGTGAAAAATTAGACATTCAATGTCTATAAAAAGCGCCTACTTTCAACCCTCTAGGACGCTCCGTTTAGGAGTTATGGCCAATTGAAGAATTTTTTTAAAAATCCATTTTCAAAACCTTATTACTCCGCAAAAATTAGACATTCAATGTCTATAAAAAGCGCCTACCTTCAACCCTCTAGGACGCTCCGTTTAGGAGTTATGGCCAATTAAAGAATTTTTTTAAAAATCCAATTTCAAAACCTTATTACTCCGCAACCCGCGGATCGAATTATATGAAATTTACAGTGAAAAATTAGACATTCAATGTCTATAAAAAGCGCCTACCTTCAACCCTCTAGGACGCTCCGTTTAGGAGTTATGGCCAATTAAAGATTTTTTTTTTAAATCCATTTTCAAAACCTTATTACTCCGCAACCCGCGGATCGAATTATATGAAATTTACAGTGAAAAATTAGACATTCAATGTCTATAAAAAGCGCCTACTTTCAACCCTCTAGGACGCTCCGTTTAGGAGTTATGGCCAATTGAAGAATTTTTTTAAAAATCCATTTTCAAAACCTTATTACTCCGCAAAAATTAGACATTCAATGTCTATAAAAAGCGCCTCCCTTCAACCCTCTAGGACGCTCCGTTTAGGAGTTATGGCCAATTAAAGAATTTTTTTAAAAATCCAATTTCAAAACCTTATTACTCCGCAACCCGCGGATCGAATTATATGAAATTTACAGTGAAAAATTAGACATTCAATGTCTATAAAAAGCTACTTTCAACCCTCTAGGACGCTCCGTTTAGGAGTTATGGCCAATTAAAGAATTTTTTTAAAAATCCATTTTCAAAACCTTATTACTCCGCAACCCGCGGATCGAATTATATGAAATTTACAGTGAAAAATTAGACATTCAATGTCTATAAAAAGCGCCTACTTTCAACCCTCTAGGACGCTCCGTTTAGGAGTTATGGCCAATTGAAGAAATTTTTTAAAAATCCATTTTCAAAACCTTATAACTCCGCAACCCGCGGATCGAATTATATGAAATTTACAGTGAAAAATTAGACATGCAATGTCTATAAAAAGCTACTTTCAACCCTCTAAGACGCTCCGTTTAGGAGTTATGGCCAATTAAAGAATTTTTTTAAAAATCCAATTTCAAAACCTTATTACTCCGCAACCCGCGGATCGAATTATATGAAATTTACAGTGAAAAATTAGACATTCAATGTCTATAAAAAGCGCCTACTTTCAACCCTCTAGGACGCTCCGTTTAGGAGTTATGGCCAATTGAAGAAATTTTTTAAAAATCCATTTTCAAAACCTTATTACTCCGCAAAAATTAGACATTCAATGTCTATAAAAAGCGCCTACCTTCAACCCTCTAGGACGCTCCGTTTAGGAGTTATGGCCAATTAAAGATTTTTTTTTAAAATCCATTTTCAAAACCTTATTACTCCGCAACCCGCAGATCGAATTATATGAAATTTACAGTGAAAAATTAGACATTCAATGTCTATAAAAAGCGCCTACCTTCAACCCTCTAGGACGCTCAGTTTAGGAGTTATGGCCAATTAAAGAATTTTTTTAAAAATCCAATTTCAAAACCTTATTACTCCGCAACCCGCGGATCGAATTATATGAAATTTACAGTGAAAAATTAGACATTCAATGTCTATAAAAAGCGCCTACCTTCAACCCTCTAGGACGCTCCGTTTAGGAGTTATGGCCAATTAAAGATTTTTTTTTTTAAATCCATTTTCAAAACCTTATTACTCCGCAACCCGCGGATCGAATTATATGAAATTTACAGTGAAAAATTAGACATTCAATGTCTATAAAAAGCGCCTACTTTCAACCCTCTAGGACGCTCCGTTTAGGAGTTATGGCCAATTGAAGAAATTTTTTAAAAATCCATTTTCAAAACCTAATTACTCCGCAAAAATTAGACATTCAATGTCTATAAAAAGCGCCTACCTTCAACCCTCTAGGACGCTCCGTTTAGGAGTTATGACCAATTAAAGATTTTTTTTTAAAATCCATTTTCAAAACCTTATTACTCCGCAACCCGCGGATCGAATTATATGAAATTTACAGTGAAAAATTAGACATTCAATGTCTATAAAAAGCGCCTACTTTCAACCCTCTAGGACGCTCCGTTTAGGAGTTATGGCCAATTGAAGAAATTTTTTAAAAATCCATTTTCAAAACCTTATTACTCCGCAACCCGCGGATCGAATTATATGAAATTTACAGTGAAAAATTAGACATTCAATGTCTATAAAAAGCGCCTACTTTCAACCCTCTAGGACGCTCCGTTTAGGAGTTATGGCCAATTGAAGAAATTTTTTAAAAATCCATTTTCAAAACCTAATTACTCCGCAAAAATTAGACATTCAATGTCTATAAAAAGCGCCTACCTTCAACCCTCTAGGACGCTCCGTTTAGGAGTTATGACCAATTAAAGATTTTTTTTTAAAATCCATTTTCAAAACCTTATTACTCCGCAACCCGCGGATCGAATTATATGAAATTTACAGTGAAAAATTAGACATTCAATGTCTATAAAAAGCGCCTACTTTCAACCCTCTAGGACGCTCCGTTTAGGAGTTATGGCCAATTGAAGAAATTTTTTAAAAATCCATTTTCAAAACCTAATTACTCCGCAAAAATTAGACATTCAATGTCTATAAAAAGCGCCTACCTTCAACCCTCTAGGACGCTCCGTTTAGGAGTTATGACCAATTAAAGATTTTTTTTTAAAATCCATTTTCAAAACCTTATTACTCCGCAACCCGCGGATCGAATTATATGAAATTTACAGTGAAAAATTAGACATTCAATGTCTATAAAAAGCGCCTACTTTCAACCCTCTAGGACGCTCCGTTTAGGAGTTATGCGGATCGAATTATATGAAATTTACAGTGAAAAATTAGACATTCAATGTCTATAAAAAGCGCTTACTTTCAACCCTCTAGGACGCTCCGTTTAGGAGTTATGGCCAATTAAAGAATTTTTTTAAAAATCCATTTTCAAAACCTTATTACTCCGCAACCCGCGGATCGAATTATATGAAATTTACAGTGAAAAATTAGACATTCAATGTCTATAAAAAGCGCCTACTTTCAACCCTCTAGGACGCACCGTTTAGGAGTTATGGCCAAGCGGATCGAATTATATGAAATTTACAGTGAAAAATTAGACATTCAATGTCTATAAAAAGCGCCTACTTTCAACCCTCTAGGACGCTCCGTTTAGGAGTTATGGCCAATTAAAGAATTTTTTTTAAAATCCATTTTCAAAACCTTATTACTCCGCAACCCGCGGATCGAATTATATGAAATTTACAGTGAAAAATTAGACATTCAGTGTCTATAAAAAGCATCTACTTTCAACCCTCTAGGACGCTCCGTTTAGGATTTATGGCCAATTAAAGAATTTTTTTTAAAATCCATTTTCAAAACCTTATTACTCCGCAACCCGCGGATCGAATTATATGAAATTTACAGTGAAAAATTAGACATTCAATGTCTATAAAAAGCGCCTACTTTCAACCCTCTAGGACGCTCCGTTTAGGAGTTATGCGGATCGAATTATATGAAATTTACAGTGAAAAATTAGACATTCAATGTCTATAAAAAGCGCTTACTTTCAACCCTCTAGGACGCACCGTTTGGGAGTTATGGCCAAGCGGATCGAATTATATGAAATTTACAGTGAAAAATTAGACATTCAATGTCTATAAAAAGCGCCTACTTTCAACCCTCTAGGACGCTCCGTTTAGGAGTTATGGCCAATTAAAGACATTTTTAAAAATCCATTTTCAAAACCTTATTACTCTATTAAAAGCGCCTACTTTCAACCCTCTAGGACGCTCCGTTTAGGAGTTATGGCCAATTAAAGAAATTTTTTAAAAATCCATTTTCAAAACTTTATTACTCCGCAACCCACGGATCGAATTATATGAAATTTACAGTGAAAAATTAGACATTCAATGTCTATAAAAAGCGTCTACTTTCAACCCTCTAGGACGCACCGTTTAGGAGTTATGGCCAATTAAAGATTTTTTTTTAAAATCCATTTTCAAAACTTTATTACTCCGCAACCCACGGATCGAATTATATGAAATTTACAGTGAAAAATTAGACATTCAATGTCTATAAAAAGCGTCTACTTTCAACCCTCTAGGACGCTCCGTTTAGGAGTTATGGCCAATTAAAGAATTTTTTAAAAATCCATTTTCAAAACCTTATTACTCCGCAACCCGCGGATCGAATTATATGAAATTTACAGTGAAAAATTAGACATTCAATGTCTATAAAAAGCGCCTACTTTCAACCCTCTAGGACGCTACGTTTAGGAGTTATGGCCAATTAAAGACATTTTTAAAAATCCATTTTCAAAACCTTATTACTCTATTAAAAGCGCCTACTTTCAACCCTCTAGGAAGCTCCGTTTAGGAGTTATGGCCAATTAAAGAATTTTTTTTTAAATCCATTTTCAAAACCTTATTACTCCGCAACCCGCGGATCGAATTATATGAAATTTACAGTGAAAAATTAGACATTCAATGTCTATAAAAAGCGCCTACTTTCAACCCTCTAGGACGCTCCGTTTAGGAGTTATGGCCAATTAAAGAATTTTTTTAAAAATCCATTTTCAAAACCTTATTACTCCGCAACCCGCGGATCGAATTATATGAAATTTACAGTGAAAAATTAGACATTCAATGTCTATAAAAAGCGCCTACTTTCAACCCTCTAGGACGCTCCGTTTAGGAGTTATGGCCAATTAAAGATTTTTTTTTTAAATCCATTTTCAAAACCTTATTACTCTATTAAAAGCGCCTACTTTCAACCCTCTAGGACGCTCCGTTTAGGAGTTATGGCCAATTAAAGACATTTTTAAAAATCCATTTTCAAAACCTTATTACTCTATTAAAAGCGCCTACTTTCAACCCTCTAGGACGCTCCGTTTAGGAGTTATGGCCAATTAAAGATTTTTTTTTAAAATCCATTTTCAAAACCTTATTACTCCGCAACCCTTACTCCGCAACCCGCGGATCGAATTATATGAAATTTACAGTGAAAAATTAGACATTCAGTGTCTATAAAAAGCGTCTACTTTCAACCCTCTAGGACGCACCGTTTAGGAGTTATGGCCAATTAAAGAATTTTTTTTAAAATCCATTTTCAAAACTTTATTACTCCGCAACCCGCGGATCGAATTATATGAAATTTACAGTGAAAAATTAGACATTCAATGTCTATAAAAAGCGCCTACTTTCAACCCTCTAGGACGCTCCGTTTAGGAGTTATGGCCAATTAAAGAATTTTTTTAAAAATCCATTTTCAAAACCTTATTACTCCGCAACCCGCGGATCGAATTATATGAAATTTACAGTGAAAAATTAGACATTCAATGTCTATAAAAAACGTCTACTTTCAACCCTCTAGGACGCTCCGTTTAGGAGTTATGGCCTCTAGGACGCTCCGTTTAGGAGTTATGGCCAATTAAAGAAATTTTTAAAAATCCATTTTCAAAACTTTATTACTCCGCAACCCGCGGATCGAATTATATGAAATTTACATTGAAAAATTAGACATTCAATGTCTATAAAAAACGTCTACTTTCAACCCTCTAGGACGCTCCGTTTAGGAGTTATGGCCAATTAAAGAATTTTTTTTAAAATCCATTTTCAAAACCTTATTACTCCGCAACCCGAAAAATTAGACATTCAATGTCTATAAAAAGCGCCTACTTTCAACCCTCTAGGACGCACCGTTTAGGAGTTATGGGCAATTAAAGAATTTTTTTTAAAATCCATTTTCAAAACTTTATTACTCCGCAACCCGCGGATCGAATTATATGAAATTTACAGTGAAAAATTAGACATTCAGTGTCTATAAAAAGCGTCTACTTTCAACCCTCTAGGAAGCTCCGTTTAGGAGTTATGGCCAATTAAAGAATTTTTTTTTAAATCCATTTTCAAAACCTTATTACTCCGCAACCCGCGGATCGAATTATATGAAATTTACAGTGAAAAATTAGACATTCAATGTCTATAAAAAGCGCCTACTTTCAACCCTCTAGGACGCACCGTTTAGGAGTTATGGCCAATTAAAGAATTTTTTTTAAAATCCATTTTCAAAACCTTATTACTCCGCAACCCGAAAAATTAGACATTCAATGTCTATAAAAAGCGTCTACTTTCAACCCTCTAGGACGCACCGTTTAGGAGTTATGGGCAATTAAAGAATTTTTTTTAAAATCCATTTTCAAAACTTTATTACTCCGCAACCCGCGGATCGAATTATATGAAATTTACAGTGAAAAATTAGACATTCAATGTCTATAAAAAGCGTCTACTTTCAACCCTCTAGGACGCACCGTTTAGGAGTTATGGGCAATTAAAGAATTTTTTTTAAAATCCATTTTCAAAACCTTATTACTCCGCAACCCGCGGATCGAATTATATGAAATTTACAGTGAAAAATTAGACATTCAATGTCTATAAAAAGCGTCTACTTTCAACCCTCTAGGACGCTCCGTTTAGGAGTTATGGCCAATTAAAGAATTTTTTTTTAAATCCATTTTCAAAACCTTATTACTCCGCAACCCGCGGATCGAATTATATGAAATTTACAGTGAAAAATTAGACATTCAATGTCTATAAAAAGCGCCTACTTTCAACCCTCTAGGACGCACCGTTTAGGAGTTATGGCCAATTAAAGAATTTTTTTTTAAATCCATTTTCAAAACCTTATTACTCCGCAACCCGCGGATCGAATTATATGAAATTTACAGTGAAAGGAGTTATGGCCAATTAAAGAATTTTTTTTAAAATCCATTTTCAAAACCTTATTACTCCGCAACCCGCGGAGTTATGGCCAATTAAAGAATTTTTTTTAAAATCCATTTTCAAAACCTTATTACTCCGCAACCCGCGGATCGAATTATATGAAATTTACAGTGAAAAATTAGACATTCAATGTCTATAAAAAGCGCCTACTTTCAACCCTCTAGGACGCTCCGTTTAGGAGTTATGGCCAATTAAAGATTTTTTTTTAAAATCCATTTTCAAAACCTTATTACTCTATTAAAAGCGCCTACTTTCAACCCTCTAGGACGCTCCGTTTAGGAGTTATGGCCAATTAAAGAATTTTTTTAAAAATCCATTTTCAAAACCTTATTACTCCGCAACCCGCGGATCGAATTATATGAAATTTACAGTGAAAAATTAGACATTCAATGTCTATAAAAAGCGCCTACTTTCAACCCTCTAGGACGCTCCGTTTAGGAGTTATGGCCAATTAAAGATTTTTTTTTAAAATCCATTTTCAAAACCTTATTACTCTATTAAAAGCGCCTACTTTCAACCCTATAGGACGCTCCGTTTAGGAGTTATGGCCAATTAAAGATTTTTTTTAAAAATCCATTTTCAAAACCTTATTACTCCGCAACCCGCGGATCGAATTATATGAAATTTACAGTGAAAAATTAGACATTCAATGTCTATAAAAAGCGCCTACTTTCAACCCTCTAGGACGCTCCGTTTAGGAGTTATGGCCAATTAAAGAATTTTTTTTTAAATCCATTTTCAAAACCTTATTACTCCGCAACCCGCGGATCGAATTATATGAAATTTACAGTGAAAAATTAGACATTCAATGTCTATAAAAAGCGCCTACTTTCAACCCTCTAGGACGCACCGTTTAGGAGTTATGGCCAATTAAAGAATTTTTTTTAAAATCCATTTTCAAAACCTTTATTTACAGTGAAAAATTAGACATTCAGTGTCTACAAAAAGCGTCTACTTTCAACCCTCTAGGACGCTCCGTTTAGGAGTTATGGCCAATTAAAGAAATTTTTTAAAAATCCATTTTCAAAACCTTATTACTCCACAACCCGCGGATCGAATTATATGAAATTTACAGTGAAAAATTAGACATTCAATGTCTATCAAAAGCGCCTACTTTCAACCCTCTAGGACGCTCCGTTTAGGAGTTATGCGGATCGAATTATATGAAATTTACAGTGAAAAATTAGACATTCAATGTCTATAAAAAGCGCTTACTTTCAACCCTCTAGGACGCTCCGTTTAGGAGTTATGGCCAATTAAAGAATTTTTTTAAAAATCCATTTTCAAAACCTTATTACTCCGCAACCCGCGGATCGAATTATATGAAATTTACAGTGAAAAATTAGACATTCAATGTCTATAAAAAGCGCCTACTTTCAACTCTAGGACGCTCCGTTTAGGAGTTATGGCCAATTAAAGAAATTTTTTAAAAATCTATTTTCAAAACCTTATTACTCCGCAAAAATTAGACATTCAATGTCTATAAAAAGCGCCTACTTTCAACCCTCTAGGACGCTCCGTTTAGGAGTTATGGCCAATTAAAGAAATTTTTTAAAAATCTATTTTCAAAACCTTATTACTCCGCAAAAATTAGACATTCAATGTCTATAAAAAGCGCCTACCTTCAATCCTCTAGGACGCTCCGTTTAGGAGTTATGGCCACTTAAAGAATTTTTTTAAAAATCCATTTTCAAAACCTTATTACTCCACAACCCGCGGATCGAATTATATGAAATTTACAGTGAAAAATTAGACATTCAATGTCTATAAAAAGCGCCTACTTTCAACTCTAGGACGCTCCGTTTAGGAGTTATGGCCAATTAAAGAAATTTTTTAAAAATCTATTTTCAAAACCTTATTACTCCGCAAAAATTAGACATTCAATGTCTATAAAAAGCGCCTACTTTCAACCCTCTAGGACGCTCCGTTTAGGAGTTATGGCCAATTAAAGAAATTTTTTAAAAATCCATTTTCAAAACCTTATTACTCCGCAACCCGCGGATCGAATTATATGAAATTTACAGTGAAAAATTAGACATTCAATGTCTATAAAAAGCGCCTACTTTCAACCCTCTAGGACGCTCCGTTTAGGAGTTATGGCCAATTAAAGAATTTTTTTTTAAATCCATTTTCAAAACCTTATTACTCCGCAACCCGCGGATCGAATTATATGAAATTTACAGTGAAAAATTAGACATTCAATGTCTATAAAAAGCGCCTACTTTCAACCCTCTAGGACGCTCCGTTTAGGAGTTATGGCCAATTAAAGAATTTTTTTTTAAATCCATTTTCAAAACCTTATTACTCCGCAACCCGCGGATCGAATTATATGAAATTTACAGTGAAAAATTAGACATTCAATGTCTATAAAAAGCGCCTACTTTCAACCCTCTAGGACGCACCGTTTAGGAGTTATGGCCAATTAAAGAATTTTTTTAAAATCCATTTTCAAAACCTTTATTTACAGTGAAAAATTAGACATTCAGTGTCTACAAAAAGCGTCTACTTTCAACCCTCTAGGACGCTCCGTTTAGGAGTTATGGCCAATTAAAGAAATTTTTTAAAAATCCATTTTCAAAACCTTATTACTCCACAACCCGCGGATCGAATTATATGAAATTTACAGTGAAAAATTAGACATTCAATGTCTATCAAAAGCGCCTACTTTCAACCCTCTAGGACGCTCCGTTTAGGAGTTATGCGGATCGAATTATATGAAATTTACAGTGAAAAATTAGACATTCAATGTCTATAAAAAGCGCCTACTTTCAACCCTCTTGGACGCTCCGTTTAGGAGTTATGGCCAATTAAAGAATTTTTTAAAAATCCATTTTCAAAACCTTATTACTCCGCAACCCGCGGATCGAATTATATGAAATTTACAGTGAAAAATTAGACATTCAATGTCTATAAAAAGCGCCTACTTTCAACTCTAGGACGCTCCGTTTAGGAGTTATGGCCAATTAAAGAAATTTTTTAAAAATCTATTTTCAAAACCTTATTACTCCGCAAAAATTAGACATTCAATGTCTATAAAAAGCGCCTACTTTCAACCCTCTAGGACGCTCCGTTTAGGAGTTATGGCCAATTAAAGAAATTTTTTAAAAATCTATTTTCAAAACCTTATTACTCCGCAAAAATTAGACATTCAATGTCTATAAAAAGCGCCTACCTTCAATCCTCTAGGACGCTCCGTTTAGGAGTTATGGCCACTTAAAGAATTTTTTTAAAAATCCATTTTCAAAACCTTATTACTCCACAACCCGCGGATCGAATTATATAAAAAATTAGACATTCAATGTCTAATTTTTTTAAAAATCCATTTTCAAAACCTTATTACTCCGCAACCCGCGGATCGAATTATATGAAATTTACAGTGAAAAATTAGACATTCAATGTCTATAAAAAGCGCCTACCTTCAATCCTCTAGGACGCTCCGTTTAGGAGTTATGGCCACTTAAAGAATTTTTTTAAAAATCCATTTTCAAAACCTTATTACTCCACAACCCGCGGATCGAATTATATGAAATTTACAGTGAAAAATTAGACATTCAATGTCTATAAAAAGCGCCTACTTTCAACTCTAGGACGCTCCGTTTAGGAGTTATGGCCAATTAAAGAAATTTTTTAAAAATCTATTTTCAAAACCTTATTACTCCGCAAAAATTAGACATTCAATGTCTATAAAAAGCGCCTACTTTCAACCCTCTAGGACGCTCCGTTTAGGAGTTATGGCCAATTAAAGAAATTTTTTAAAAATCCATTTTCAAAACCTTATTACTCCGCAAAAATTAGACATTCAATGTCTATAAAAAGCGCCTACCTTCAATCCTCTAGGACGCTCCGTTTAGGAGTTATGGCCACTTAAAGAATTTTTTTAAAAATCCATTTTCAAAACCTTATTACTCCACAACCCGCGGATCGAATTATATGAAATTTACAGTGAAAAATTAGACATTCAATGTCTATAAAAAGCGCCTACTTTCAACTCTAGGACGCTCCGTTTAGGAGTTATGGCCAATTAAAGAAATTTTTTAAAAATCTATTTTCAAAACCTTATTACTCCGCAAAAATTAGACATTCAATGTCTATAAAAAGCGCCTACTTTCAACCCTCTAGGACGCTCCGTTTAGGAGTTATGGCCAATTAAAGAAATTTTTTAAAAATCCATTTTCAACACCTTATTACTCCGCAAAAATTAGACATTCAATGTCTATAAAAAGCGCCTACCTTCAATCCTCTAGGACGCTCCGTTTAGGAGTTATGGCCACTTAAAGAATTTTTTTAAAAATCCATTTTCAAAACCTTATTACTCCACAACCCGCGGATCGAATTATATGAAATTTACAGTGAAAAATTAGACATTCAATGTCTATAAAAAGCGCCTACTTTCAACTCTAGGACGCTCCGTTTAGGAGTTATGGCCAATTAAAGAAATTTTTTAAAAATCTATTTTCAAAACCTTATTACTCCGCAAAAATTAGACATTCAATGTCTATAAAAAGCGCCTACCTTCAATCCTCTAGGACGCTCCGTTTAGGAGTTATGGCCACTTAAAGAATTTTTTTAAAAATCCATTTTCAAAACCTTATTACTCCACAACCCGCGGATCGAATTATATGAAATTTACAGTGAAAAATTAGACATTCAATGTCTATAAAAAGCGCCTACTTTCAACTCTAGGACGCTCCGTTTAGGAGTTATGGCCAATTAAAGAAATTTTTTAAAAATCTATTTTCAAAACCTTATTACTCCGCAAAAATTAGACATTCAATGTCTATAAAAAGCGCCTACTTTCAACCCTCTAGGACGCTCCGTTTAGGAGTTATGGCCACTTAAAGAATTTTTTTTAAAATCCATTTTCAAAACCTTATTACTCCGCAACCCGCGGATCGAATTATATGAAATTTACAGTGAAAAATTAGACATTCAATGTCTATAAAAAGCGCCTACTTTCAACCCTCTAGGACGCTCCGTTTAGGAGTTATGGCCAATTAAAGAAATTTTTTAAAAGTCCATTTTCAAAACCATATAACTCCGCAACCAGCAGATCGAATTATATGAAATTTACAGTCAAAAATTAGACATTCAATGTCTATAAAAAGCGCCTACTTTCAACCCTCTAGGACGCTCCGTTTAGGAGTTATGGCCAATTAAAGAAATTTTTTAAAAATCCATTTTCAAAACCTTATTACTCCGCAACCCGCGGATCGAATTGTTTGAAATTTACAGTGAAAAATTAGACATTCAATGTCTATAAAAAGCGCTTACTTTCAACCCTCTAGGACGCTCCGTTTAGGAGTTATGGCCAATTAAAGAAATTTTTTAAAAATCCATTATTACTCCGCAACCCGCGGATCGAATTATATGAAATTTACAGTGAAAAATTAGACATTCAATGTCTATAAAAAGCGCCTACTTTCAACCCTCTAGGACGCTCCGTTTAGGAGTTATGGCCAATTAAAGAAATTTTTTAAAAATCCATTTTCAAAACCTTATTACTCCGCAACCCGCGGATCGAATTATATGAAATTTACAGTGAAAAATTAGACATTCAATGTCTATAAAAAGCGCCTACTTTCAACCCTCTAGGACGCTCCGTTTAGGAGTTATGGCCAATTAAAGAAATTTTTTAAAAATCCATTTTCAAAACCTTATTACTCCGCAAAATTTAGACATTCAATGTCTATAAAAAGCGCCTACTTTCAACCCTCTAGGACGCTCCGTTTAGGAGTTATGGCCAATTAAAGGAAATTTTTATAAATCCATTTTCAAAAGCTTATTACTCGCCTATTACGCTCCTACTTTGAACCCTCTATGACGCCCCGTTTAGGAGTTATGGCCAATTAAAGAAATTTTTTAAAAATCCGCAAAGCGTGGATCGAAATATATGAAATTTACAGTGAAATATTAGGCATTCAATGTCTATAAAAAGCGAATACTTTCAATCCTCTAGCACGCTCCGTTTAGGAGTTATGTCCAATTAAAGAAATTTTTTAAAAATCCTTTTTCAAAACCTTATTACTCCGCAACCCGCGGATCGAAATATATGATATTTACAGTGAAATATTAGGCATTCAATGTCTATAAAAAGCGCATACTTTCAACCCTCTCAGACGCTCCGATATATGGCCAATTAAAGAAATTTTTTAAATATTCATTTTCAAAACCTTATTACTCCGCAAATTGAAAATTACGAAAAAACATTTCGTTAAATGTCCTAGAAATTATTTTGAGTACGTAGGTTTGCCATTGATTACCGAGAGGTAGCGCGGTATAGAAACATTTTTTCTATACAAATATGTTGTTAGTCGCAAGCCCAAATTTGAAGATGCGTTCTTCCAACGCACTACATATTAGTCACAAGAACAATATTTAGTTTGTTCTTTTGACTAATATTTATTTAATGCACACAAAAAAAAAATAATCGAAGTAAATATAGCAACCGTTAATCATTGCATTCATTAATCAATCCTGCAATGAAATTCACTAATTTATTGAAAGCATTTGCTATTCTTCGTTAAATCAGCAATTCCGTTTGCTAATATGAATATTTGTACGTCAGTTAACTGCGGCGAAAAAATTATTAGCTGCATAGATGTACAAATATTTATATTAGCGATTATATAACGAAGAATAACAAATGTTTTCATTAAATTCATGAATTTCATTGCTGGATTGATTAATGAATGCAATTAATATCAAATGCTATATTTACGTCGATTATTTTTTTTTTTGTATAGTATAAATTTTACTTTATTTTAGATTTTATGTTACGATTTAAATTTTAAACGAAAACATAATACAACTATTGTAATATTTAATGCAATACCTACTTATTATTTAATGATTTTTGCGAAACTACATAGAAAGTAAAGTTTTTTTTTTAAACAGCTATCAATAAATTGAAAAGCATATTTGCAACAATCCGTAGATATTTTATTACAACCTTTTGCACTTTTTGCGTAACTATTGTTATAGTTGCTCCTACACAATTCGACTATATTTCCTCATTGAACTACCACAATATTTATCTTTCGTTGACAAAAAGGATAATTTATTCTATTGTTTGAGATATATGAGGTCTTTTTTTTTGTGTTCATTTTATTTATTTTGCCTGCAATTGAGTAGTAGTAGAAAATGAAGAAGAATAGCAACCTTGCGCGTTGGTAATCGCAGCAAGGCAGGTCGGTTGGCTGTGCCTGTCAGAGACAATGTGGCCGGTGTCATTAGAAGGATTTAAGAACAAACGAGCAACATTTTTATAACGTTTTTCTATGTTCTTTTGTTGCTCTTTTTGCGCTTGTCCTTAGCATAAACTCACCTTTTTGCACTGTGTTACGAAATGTGAGACACACAGCAGGTTAAAGTTAACAAATGAATTGCTGACTAACCAATAATAAAGTGTCCCAGTCACCTAGTGGTAGTCGAAGGATGTTGCTACCGTACAGCACAGCTGGCTGGCTGGCAGGCAGCTTGGCTGACTTGACTGGCTCATCGGATAATTCATTGTCAGTTTCATTGTTTTGACCTGATTTACATGTTTATGGCTGTGAATGTTTATGTAACCTGGCCCAAAGTGAACCAGAGAAAAAGCACATTATAGAGATGTAAGAATTGAATGAAGGTATGCAGTTAGCATAATATTACAAACAATGACAGACGCTAATGAGGCAAAAAATAAATTCAAGAAATTCAGTCCTAAGTCATTTAAGTTTGTGGCTATGATGGGTTGTTTTGGTAGATGTCGTTTAGGTTGGCAGAAAGTTGCAAACAAAGTAGTTTTGGAAAAAAAAAATAGATAATTATAAAAGTTAATGAAATTTCTTGCAATTTATGGATAATCACGTTTTACCTGTAAATGTAATAGATATTATAAATGTAATAGATATTATATAAACTAAACGGAAACATTCTAATTTTAAGAAACAGATTCACTTAATATGTAAAAAGTAACAAAGAACAATTATTCTTATTATGCAGAGCTTTATTTATTTACTACAAAATAACTAAGAAATATTCATCTTTATTTAACAAATTAACTAAGAAACATTTTTCATAACTATCGAATTCCAATCGTTAAAGTCAAAGCAAACGGATTGAATTCATTGAAAAAACAAATTTTTGTTCTGAGACATCGAATTCAAAACCGTTTGTTTACATATTTTATATGAAATTCGATTGGAATTGGATCGAAAGTCGCAAAATGGCCGTATAAGAAATTTTTCATTGTTTTAAAATATACAAAAAATACTCTTCATGATTTAAGAAATATTTTTCTAGATTTAACTTTGAATGTAATTGAAAAATTATTCTTGACCTAAAAACTTTTTTTATTTATAGAATACTAGCTGGACCCGTACACGACTCGTGCAAATATTATGTGAATGCAAGGTTATTGAGCAATTTTATTAATATAAATAACATTTTTATTATTTATATCAGGGACCCGTGCTTCGCTGTGGACGTTTTTTTATTGGTTTTATAAATGTAGTAACCAAAACCATACTAATTATCCGATAAAACAACTTTCTCATATGCAATTCTTTTTCAGACTGTGCTTCCCCGTAGAATTCTTTCCCGTAGAATTCTTCTCCGTAGAGTTTTTCCCAGTAGAAGCTTTAGTGTGGTTAGTTTTAGCGTGGTGAGTTTTAGTGTGGTGAGTTTTAGTGTGGTGAATTTTAGTGTGATGAGTTTAAGTGTAGTGAATTTTATTGTTGTGTGTTTTAGTGTGTTGAATTTAAGTGTGGTGAATTTAAGTGTGGTGAATTTTAGTGTTGTCAGTTTAAGTGGGTCAATTTGAATGTGGTGAATTTTAGTGTGATGAGTTTTAGTGTGGTGAAATTTAGTGTGGTGAGTTTTAATAATAATAATAGTTTGGCGCTACAGTCCTGTTTAGAACTTCGGCCGAGCTCTCTCACCATTTTGAGCTGTGCGTGTTATATTTGTACTCAAAATGTGGTGAGTTTTAGTGTGGTGAGTTTTAGTGTGGTGAAATTTAGTGCGGTGAGTTTTTCTGTGGTGAATTTTAGTGTGGTGAATATAAGTCTGGTAAATTTTAGTGTGGTGAGTTTAAGTGTGGTGAATTTTAGTGTGGTGAGTTTTAGTTTGGTGAATTTTGGTGTGGTGAATTTTAGTGTGGTGAATTTTAATATGGTTGATTTTGTTTTCTATCCTTTTTTATTTTTTTGTTGTTTTTGAGTTATAGCTTAAGTTTTGTGCTTTTACTTTTCTTTTGATTTTGTATTTGATTTTTGCTTTTGTTTTTGTGTTTTTGCTTTTGTATTTTTTTTTTTTTTGAGTTTTTTGTTTCATCTTCTTTGCTTGTGTATGTGCCGAGTTATGTCGTTTTGAAAGTTTAGGTTGTATGGGAGGTGCCACGTCCCGCCCATATATAGCCTATGACACCCTCCGCATTCCATAGTATCCTGGTGCAAAATTTCGGTTAATCGGTTCAGCGGTTTAGACGTGATGCTGGAACAAACAGACCGACAGACTAACAGACGGACCAAGAGTTTTATATATATAGATACAAGAAATACTCTTCTTGATTTAAGAATTATTGTTTTATATTTCAGAAATAACTATGAATTATTCATGATTAGTAGAAGAATTTTGTTGGTTCTAGAAGAATATTACTAAAAGAGAAAAAAGGAAACATTCTTAATTTTAAGAAACATATTCACTAAGAAAAAAAACTAAGAGCAATTGTTCGTTTTATACAGAGCTTAATTTCTTAAGTATCAAAAAAGTGACTAGAAAATTTTTATATTTATTTCAGAAATTAACTAAGAAAAAATATTATAGACTATGAGAAATTTTTCTCACTTATAAAATATACAAAAAAAAAATTCTTCTTGTTTTACGAAATAACTATAAATTTTTCATGAATTTTGGAAGAATTTCGTTGGTTGTTGTATGAAGTAAAATAATTCATTAATTAAGTACATTATTTCTAAAAGAAAAAAATTAAGATATTTTTCAATTCACGAAAAAAAATCCTAAATAAATAACAATATTTTTTCCTGTTCTTAGGTAATATAATTCTTGATTGTTTAATAATATTATTATTAATTTTAAAAAGTTCTTTATTTGTATTTTTATTTAAAAAATATCTGTTTGTTTAGTAATATTCTTCTTGAGACAAGAAATGCTCGTCGTTATTTAAGAAGTATTATGCTTTATTTAAGAAATGTTCGCTTTCTTTAGGTAAAATATTATTTATTTTGAAAAATATTGTAGAATATTTATTCTTGGTGCAAGAATAATATTAAAGTATAAAGGGAAGATTTCTTAAATCAAGATAAATCTGAACGACTACATATGCATTAATTTTTACTACATTCTGTATTTACTTAAATGTTATAAAAATGTAGTTGCCATTCGTTTCGAAAGCATTATGAGAACGTTACGCGTTGCAGCAGAATCCACACGATATATCGTAGAACCATTTCTCGTAACGATATGGAGCGTCAAATTTAACCTACATAGTAAGGTAGATATCGATGCGATCTGTCAGAACTTTCGTAATACGAATTTTCGATTTAATCTTATGCACTGAAAATTAATCAAGAAATGGAAATTTAAATTCTGTGGTTACATTTTTACATATGTTTCATCACAATTGCGATGCTGACCACAGGATTTTAATAACAATTTAATCTTAACCCTAGTAGAAATTTGTCCGATGCGCCATCGGGAAATGATCGGGTTTTCGTTGGGTAAGCCCTATTAGAGAAATTATGATCATTGCCTTTGCATGCCCTTATCATGCTTACCATAGCAGGGTTTACATTATCAAAACAGTCAATGTTCCCGATCATAGCTACATTATTTGTTCCTCATAACGAAATTAGCATCAGACAATGATCGAGATTTAATGAGAGAACCCTATTATGCTCGAGCTCTGACAAGGCAATTGTCGGGTAAGTAATAAAATGGGGAATTGCCCGATCAGTACATGATCATGGCCTGAGGTCAGTACATGATCAGGACACTGCGTTACAAGGACATTATGGGCCTCGTCATATCCCGATCATCTCAAATAATGACATGATCACTTCTTGACCATGGCTCTACCAAAATTTCTACTAGGGAAATAATAAAAATTATTCAAGAAATGGTAATTGAAAGATAACTTCTATTGCTACATGTTGATCTATATTTTAACAAAATTGAGGTACTCAACACAGGGGCAGTTTCCAATTTTTCTTTTTTTTAAGGTTAGTGTATTACACGCTAAAAAATACATTTACATTAAAAAATTTACAAAACTTAAAATATTTGAATTTTTACCTTAACTTCAAAGTGAATTAAAAATCATAGAAATAGTGCCTGTATTTATATAAAGTATTCGTTAACTGGACTTTGATGGTTTTATACAATTTAATAAATCCATTTGTACTAGCAACTCAAAAAGTTTGAACAAAATTCATCATTTGAAATGGTGGCCATACTGAATTGGCATGTCCCCATATCAAACATATGTTTTCAAGAACGAAATAAATTACATTATTACCGATTTTTGTATTTTATAATTACTGAACTATTACTGACAGTCTTTTCATTAATTATGAATTAAAATCCATCTGAAATAATAGTAAAATACAAATTGCATTGCAATTACAAAAACATTAGTGTTTTTGGGAATTAACAACACCTTTTCCAGGCACACGTCAGACTCAATTGGTTAAAGGTTATTTTAAAGAAGGTACCTATATATCAAAATATTTCTTTAGCTTCAAATACATGTAAGAATCATAAAGAATGTAAGTAAATAAATTCTTTAAAGACTTTTAGTGTTTTGGTCATAGTCATCTAAGGCGTCTGCTCGAGCTCAGCTGGAGTTCACACATCGAATAATGTTTTGGTTGGGATATTGTAAACCTCAGCATAGAGAGGCACATGCACAAAGGATGCACAAAGATACCTGGCAAGCCCTTTAATGGCAAGGGATGAGGTTAAACATTACAAAAACCAAAAAAATAAAAATTCGAAAACAGCTGCAATTGCAGACAAACAAAAGAGCGGTCTGTAAATGAGCAAATTTGAGGTGTGCCTTGAAAGAGAATATATGAAAGGCGATAATCAGCTATATTTATGGTATAAGTGGTAGAAGCTTCATTCATATGAGGTATTATTACCTAGATAAATTTATGAAATAAATAATTTTTTATTTAAGACTATTTTAAAAATCATTTAAGACCATTTTAAAAATATTTTAAGACTATTTAAAGTCACTTTTTAATACCTTAAAATACCACAAATAAAATTAAAATTAAAATGAAAAATTAGAAAAATAAATAAAATAAAAAAATAAAATTAAAATTTTCAAAATCTTTTAAGACAATTTTAAGGCACTTTTAAATATCTTAAAATACCACAAATAAAAATAAAATTAAAATAAAAAATTTAAAAAATAATAAAAAAAAATAAAATTAAAATTTTAAAATTCTTTAAGGCTATTTTAAGGCACTTTTAAATATCTTAAAATACCACAAATAAAAATAAAATGAATATCTATATATCGTCAGTATCATGCCAAAGGGGCGAATGTGCAATTTTTGACATTTGCGTTTTTTTAAATTTTTTAATGTAGTTTTTCCTCAAGTATACTGTGCTAAAATATTTCTAGCCACAAAAGTCAAAACCATAAGGGCGAATTTGAAAAATTGAAAATCTTGTCATGCCAAAAGGGCGAATCTTTTCTTTTTCGCCATAACTTTTTATTGATACGAGATAAAATAGTGGTGTAAAGTCATTTATTGTTTGTTTGTAAAGCACCTATCGATCTGCATCGTTATTTAAAAATATTTAGCCAAACATTAATTTGCCATTTGTTAATTGCAGCAAAAATGTTTGGCAAAATATTTTTAAATAATGATGCAGATTGATAGGTGCTTTAAAAACAAACTATTAATACCTCTACACCACTATTTTATCTCGTATCAATAAAAAGTTATGGCGAAAAAGAAAAGATTCGCCCTTTTGGCATGACAAGTTTTCAATTTTTCCAATTTCTTCGTTTTTTTGCTATAATTTTGTATTGGTGCAAGATAAAATAGTGGTGTAAAGGTATTAATTATTTTTTTTTAAAGCACCTATTGATTGGCATCATTATTTAATTTTTTTTAAATTAAATTTTTTTGCCAAACATTTTTCCTGCAAATAAATGGCAAATTAATGTTTGGTAAAATATTTTTAAATAATGTTGCCAATAGATAGGTGCTTTGAAAACAAACAATTAATACCTTTACCACACTATTCTATCTTGTACCCATCAAAAGTTATGGCATAAAAACCAAAATAGTTGCGTTTTGGTCAGGATATAGTCACACAAAATCCGTATTTTTAATTCAGTAAGTTGTCCAAATCCAAAGATATTATATATACGTTATAATAATTCATGAATAAACCAAAATAACAGAAAAAATTGAAAAAATCTAAATTTTGCTAATTTTTAAAGCACTTCAAACTTTAAAATTTGATTTCCCAACATTTTTAAAAATGCACATTCGCCCCTTTGGCATAATAGTGACGATATCTACTTAAAATATTTCTAATAACTTTTTGAAAATCGGCTTATGCAATAAAATTTGTCTAAGTCACACAAACTTTTACCTATTCTAAAAACTAGTAGGTACCTTCATAATAATGCTCTATCCATACAGCAATCAATTTGAAAAACTTCCTCTTTGCATAAATACATTTTGCAATTATTCAACAATTTCCTGTCGATGACAAATTGAAATGGAATTTTATTATACAATAGTTATAGTTGTTGTTGTTTAAGGACTATGTTCGTCCCGGCAAAGACAATACCTTCCAACACAAGACCAACAACATTTGTTTGTCGAGTAAATTAATGTATAAATGGTTTTAAGTTTGAGTCACGTTCAGTGTGTTTTCTGTAGGTAAAATAGACCTCTGTCGATCATATATTTTGATGCTGTTCTGAATTGAAAAAAAACACCTACCACCACCCTCACCCTCACCAACATATTCTATAATGGTTGCACGTATTGTTATCCTCGTTGACCAAATATTGTTGGTTCGACTAGCTCTATGTCTGTCCGCACGTTTACGCATTTGCACAAATTTCCTTTTTGCATATTGAGTTCCATTCCATTTAATCTTTTGTTTTATTTTATTGTTGTTAGTTTATTGTGTGTGTATTTGATAGTTCATTGTTGCAGGAAAAACTCTTGTACAAAGGTGCATGGTACTTGACTGAAATATCGAAGAGCACCTTTGTTCCGGAGTTGTACTGCTTTTAAATGTTTGAAAAATTTGCGTAATTGGACTTAAATTGGCTTAAATTTAATTGCGAATAATTATTGTTGTATAAAAAATATTAAGTAATTTGAGTAATTAGAAAACGTTTCGTTTATACACCCAGACAAAAATGGAAAAACCTTCGATTATACTATTAAAATTGGTCAATAGGTTGCATACCTTTAAGTCAATAATATTCAAACTATTAATACAATATGTTGTTGTACCATAACTTTTATAATGATGCAGAAAACATTACGAAACTATAGAAAAATCTTATTTTATGTGTGAATTTTTTTTTTTGTGAAATAAAATTAAAAGAAATTCAACATTTTTCGAAAAATAAAAAAAAATTACTGCACCACATTAAAATTTAAAGTTTGTCGGGCGTTGAAAAGAATAGTCTCGGAATAAAGTGTCAATGAAAGAAGTATAGGCAATAGCTAGTATTTCGAAAGTATTGTCACAGATAAAAAATCTCTCGGGAAATTTGGTTTTTACATATATAAGGACTGCGTCGAATAAAATTGTCCGTTACATATCTTCCCATAATGGCTATTGCAAGATTCAAATTAAAAAAATTTGAATCATAGTAGCTCTGAATTAAATGGCAGAAAATAATTTGTGTCAGTTATAGTCAATACAAAATTTATTTAACGCGAAAATAGCAAACGAAGTGGAAGTGCGAGAAAATATAATTAAAATTTTTCAAAAACAACCTAGTTGGTCTTTTAAAAAAAGTGCCAAGGAGGTAGGGGCTAACCCTAAGACCATTGAGCATTGATCGGAAGAAATGTTCTGGTAAAAAAAAATTCCCACATGATCGTGAAAAGTCGAAGAAGGTTGTGAATATTTTAAAGAAAGATCCAAGCATATCCGGAAGGAAATTGGCGAGAAAGGCGGATTGCTCAGAATCTTTCGTGCGCAGGACTAAGAAAGAAGCTGGGCTGAAGACGTACAAGATCCAAAAAGTTCCGGATAGAAATGTTGTCAAGAATGAAACCGCAAAACAACGAGCTAAAAAGCTGAACCATGATTATTTTAAAAAATTCGATTGCTGCATAATGGACGACGAAACTTATAATTTAGCGGACTTTTCTCAGCTACCTGGGCAGGAATTTTATACAGCCGATTCTCGAGGAAATGTCACAGAAAAATTCAAATCAAAAAAAATTACAAAATACGCAAAGAAATTCCTTGTTTGCAGGAAATTTGCAGTTGTGCAAAAAGGAGCAGCTCATTCGTGACATCGGGTACAATTAATAGCGAAATATATGTGAAAGAATGCTTGCAAAAGAGATTGCTTTAATTTTTACGCTAACATGAAGTGTCCACATTTTTTTGGCCTGACCTCGCTTCAAGTCACTACAGCAAAACGGCCTTAGAGTGGATCCAACAAAATGCAGTGATTTTGGTGCCTAGAGAAGCCAATCCACCAAACTGTCCAGAACTCAGGCCGATTGCGAGATACTGGGCTTTAGTAAAAAGGGAGATGAAGACAACAAAAAAAGTGGCCAAAGACCTTCAAGACTTTAAAGAAAGTGGTCTTCAGCAGCTGTGAGGGTGTCGGACACTACCATTACAACATTAATGGAAGGGGTTCCGGAAAAAATAAAACTTTTTATTAAAAAATATTATTTTCTGGTTTTTTATATTTTAGTTAAATCTAAAAATAATTTGCAAAATAATATGTTTTATTCTATAAAAATTCGATTAACAGATTTCTAGATTTTTTCATTTTTGTAGCGGATAATTTTATTCGACGCAGTCCTTATTAACTATAGGTAGATTTGATATCGTAACTATCATGCCAAAGGGGCGAATGTGTAATTTTGGCATTTGGTTTTTTTACATTTTTGAATGTAGTTTTTCCTCAAGTATACTGTGCCACTATCTTGTGTGGTTTTGTTGGATATTTCCAGCCACAAAAGACAAAACCAAAAGGCCGAATGTGAGAAATTGAAAATCTTGTCATGCCAAAAGGGCGAATCTATTGGTTTTTTTGCCATAACTTTTTATTGGTATAAAATAAAACAGTAGTGTAAAAGCATTTATTGGTTGTTTAAGAAGCACCTATCGATTGAGTTCATTATTATTTTTGTATTTTTATCATTTGCAAGAAAAAGGTTTGTCAAATTATTTTTAAATAATGATGCTATTGATAGGTGCTTTAAAAACAAACAATTAATGTCTTCACACCACTATTTTATGTTGCAGCAATAAAGAGTTATAACAAAAAAACGAAAAGATTTGCCGAAATTTCGGGATTCCGGGATACCGATTAATATCCGATTAATATCCCGAAATGAAATTCCGGGATTGCCAATCAAAATAACGTTTAGTAAATAATAAAACGACTCGTGCCAAGATTTTGTGAATTCATAGATATAAAGCGATTTTATTAATATAAAAAAACATTATTATTATTTTTTATATCAGGGGCCCGTGATTCGCTGTGGAAGTTTTTATTGGTTTTATAAATGTAGTAACCAAATAATAATTCTCCGCCAAAACAACTTTTCTCAAAGACAATTCAGACAGTAGAATATTTCGCCACAAAATTCTTCCCAGTAGAAATCTTCGACGTAAATTTCTTCCCCATAGAACGCTTCACCGTAGAATTCTTCCCGGTAGAACTCTTCCCGGTGAAATTCTTCCCCGTATAGTATTTCCCAGTAGAAGTTTTAGTGTAGTTAGTTTTAAAGTGGTGAGTTTTAGTGTGTTGAATTTTTAGTTTAGTGAATTTTTAGTGTGGTGAGTTTTAGTTTGGTGTGTTTTCGTGTGGTCAGTTTTGGTGTGGTGAGTTTTAGTGTGGTGAGTTTTAGTGTGGTGAACTTTTAGTGTAGTGAGTTTTAGTGTAGTGAGTTTTATTGTGGTGAGTTTTAGTGTGGTGAGTTTTAGTGTTGTGAATTTTTAGTGTGGTGAGTTTTAGTGTGGTGAGCTTTTTTGTGTTGAGTTTTAGTGTGGTGAGTTTTAGTGTGGTGAATTTTGGTGTGGTGAGTTTTAGTATGGTGAATTTTTAGTGTGGTGAGTTTTATTGTGGTGAGTTTTAGTGTGGTGAGTTTTAGTGTGGTGAGTTTTAGTGTAATGAGTTTTAGTGTGGTGAGTTTTAGTGTGGTGAATTTTAGTTTTTTGTTTCATCTTTTTAGATTGTGTATGTGCTGAGTTATGTCGTTTTGAAAGTTTAGGTTGTATGGGAGGTACCACGCCCCTTTGTCCAATCCGCCTATATATAACCTATGACACCCTCCGGACTCCATAGCATCCTGGTGCAAAATTTGAGTTAAATCGGTTTAGCGGTTTAGACGTGATGCTGGAACAAACAGACAGACCGACAGACATACTGACAGTCGGACCAAGAGTTTTATATATATAGATTAACAGTCTTTAGCATATTTTAATTATTTTGCAATAGACTTGATAACAAATGTTTGATTTTATGTAAGGATACCGCTGCTAGTATTTTTCACAAAACTACATGTTTAATAGTGCGGATCCGAAATAAAACTTATATATTAATATCAAATTGTAATACGGTCTAAAACTTACATAATGCTGTGAGAGAATACAAAAAAAAAAAAATTTGATCGAAAAAAATGTCCTGTGCTTTAGCATTGCAGACAAATTTAAAAACAAATTAATATTTTTGTTTTTTTTTACCATCTAAATACAATTGTTTTGTATCGGAATAGGCTCAAAAAATAGAGTTTGAATTTATTAATATCCTGCTGAATAATATTCCGGTTTTATCGATTTTTTTGGTGTTTACGATTTTTTTGGTGTTTTAAACTTCCCAATTTATGAAATTTTAGGAGGACGTTAATAGAATTAAACTCTAATTTTTGTAACCTATTCCGATACAAAATACATTTTTATTAACCTAAACATAAAACTATTTTTTAAAGTTATTTGTTTACCTTCAGTTGAAATGCGCGAACGCCAATAAAACATAAATAATATAATGTAATCAGTTAAAATTTAATTATTGGCAGACTTTAGGGATTTTTACTATACGTCACAGAAATCGATCGTTAACATATTTGGATTCAGAACTACAAAGAATGTATAAACACAATTATATTTGTGATAAGTTTAACTTGAGAAAATGTAAAATTTTGGTTCTTTTTAAACTTCAAAGACGATGCGCGAACATAAGACAATAATAGATTCAATCAGTTATTTAAACCTACTCCGATCCAAAACAGCTTTATTTAGATGATAAAATATTGATTTAAAGTGTTTTTAATTTCATCTGCAATACTCAAGCACAGGAAATTATTTACCAACTCAAATTTTGTGATAAACTCTAGCAGCACTATTTAAATTAAGACCTTTTGTACTATGCGAAAAATATGCCGATCAGACTTAATGTTTAAAATTTACTTATTTGGTACCTGTAATACAAATTTCAATCATTCGGGACATAATCCGGGATATATACCGGGATTATTTTTCTAATTCCGAAAGTACCGGGATTTCCAAAATGCTTCGGGATAGCCACACAGAATCCATATTTATAATTCAGTAAATTGTCCAAGTCCAAATATATTTTTTGTACGTAATGATAATTGATGAATAAACCAAAAAACCAAAAAGATTAAAAAAAAATAATTTTTATTAAATTTTAAAGCACTTCAAACTTTAAAATTTTATTTACCAATATCTGCAAAAATGCACATTAGCCCTTGACACGACAGTCCCTAAGAGAAATTTTGATAGGGCCATGGTCATGAAGTGATCATGTCATTATTTGAGATGATCGGGTTATGACGAGGCACATAATATCCTTGTAACGCAGTGTCCTGATCATGTACTGACCTCAGGCCATGATCATGTACTGATCGGACAATTCTCCATTTTATTATTTACCCGACAATTACCGTGTCAGAGCCCAAGCATAATAGGGTTTCTCTCATTAAATCTCGATCATTGTCTGATGCTAATTTCGTTATGAGGAACAAATAATTTAGCTGTGATCGGGAACATTGACTGTTTAGATAATATAAACCCTGCTGTGGTAGGCATGATAAGGGCATGCAAATGCAATGATCATATTTTCTCTAGCCAACGAAAACCTGATCATTTGGCGCATCGGGCAAATTTCTACTAGGGGTGACGATCAAATATTGGTTTAAATTCTGGAAAATAATTCTGGCGAAAAAGTAATTTCTGAGGAATTTTCACATGTAGACTAATTGTCAAAAAATCCACTTAAAATTAAACCTTTTTTGCTTTACAAAAATGTCAAAAATAAAAATTCAACCAGAAACTTTTTCGGTTGAGTAACAACATATCTTGTTTGGTTTTTTTGCAACTGCGTCTATTGATATCATCAACCTGGCTCTGATATATAAACGCAATTTTGCGTTCGATTGTCAACACGACATGGCATGTTTTTGACAGACACACGCATTTTGTGTGGCACACACGTGCCGTTGTTCTCGAGACTAATCGCGATGATGCCAAGTAATCACAGAAGAACGCGCTTAATACGCACAAAATTACAACAACTATATGTAATTACAAATACAATTACAACAACAATAAATTGAACCGAACGATTATTAAAAATTGTATTTTTGTATTGAGTATTTGGTAAAAAAAGGACAAAAATCCATTTCTGCGTAGGACGAAAGTGAATGTGTTTTTGTGGGGGTAGGAAACATTGGTAAGAACAAAAAAAAGATGTTTTTTTTTACCACTCGTTGTTGTAGTACTTATGTTGTTGTAGTTGTTGAGCCTTCAGCTGCAATAGTTGCTGCATGCAGCCCGCATATCGATTTCATTTCATATCCTGAGGACATTTTTTTTCATTCGTTCACTTTTTGTTTGGTTGTTGTTTATTTTTCTGTGAAGTTGAAACGATTGTTGTACTGATTGATGTTAGTCCTTTGTTTTTTTTTTTTTTTTTTTTTTTTTTTTTTTTGTTTGGTTTTTTACTCTGTGTCTCATGTAAAATTGCGCTTTTTGAGTTTTTGTGACAAGCGAGCAATGCGTCTGTGTGTGATGTGCGTGATTTAATTTCTAAAAAAATTGGTTGTACAAAATACTCGATGGCAAATAATGGAGACAGAAAAAATATTCACCAAGTAAAGCAATTACATTTTTGAAATTTTAATTAATTAAAAATAAAAAGTTAATTTAAATTTATTTTTAGCTATTTCAATGAAGTTTTTAAATTAAATACAAAATGTGTTTAACCATTCAGAAATATGAAAACAAATTACTACATCCGCATTTGTTTTCACTACATAATATATTTATTTCACTTCAAGAAAATTAAAAAAATAATACAAATGCATTTTTTTCTTCATCATTAATTTCACTTCTAGAAAAATTTAAAGACTACAAATGCTTATAATTTTAAAATTTTATTTAACTTTATTTAAAAAAAGAATAAAAATACTACATTTACATTTACTTTTACTACATTTATTTATTTAACTTTATTAAAAAAATTTAAAACCCATCAATTGCGTTTATTTTTACTGCATTTATTAAGTGGATGGAAATACTGTATTCTCTAAGAAAGATAAATATTTGTACAACTGTATAACTTATAAATGGTAATGGAAATGCAGAAAACAAATACATGCTACAGTTAGGAAACGAGTTTTTTTACACTGACGAATTTATAATGCTTCACTGCGGATATTTGTTTGTTGGATTTTTATGTTTCGTTGAATGCATTTTGCAGTAAATAATAATATTATCGGTGATACTGCAAAACCGCCTAACTGTATGTGAAAATTACGCCTAATTTTGTGTTATAATCGGGTTTTTAATGTTATGTTGATCGGATAAATTAGATAAATGCCATTATAAATTATGACATATATAATTTTGTACGAAGTAAGTGCAGAATTGAGACTGAAAATAGTTTTGTTTCTTCTGTAAAATTTATTTTGTAAGAGGTATTCAAAAATGTAGATAGGCGGTTTTGCGGTTTTGCAGTAATACCGGCGATATACTTTAAAATCACTATAAAATGCACTAACATTCAACCCCTCTAAGACGCTTCGATTAGAAGAGGTTTTAAGAAAAGTTTGACTCGTCAGTCGATTTCTGCACGACCACTGAACCGAACTTAATGAATTTTGCAGTAAATAATACACTCTAAAATCACTATAAAATGCGCTAACATTGAAATGGTATATTCAAAAAACGATTTTAAAAATCCTCTAATTTGGTCTCACTTTGATCGCTCTATGATGCTTCGTTTAGAAGATATGAAGCTTTTAATAAAATCTTTACTAATCAACCGATTTCTCAAAGACCACTAAACCGAATTCAATGAATTTTACAGTAAATAATATACTTTAAAATCATTATAAAATGCGCCTATTTTGAAGTAATTCTCTATCTAAATAACTTTTCTCGAATATAATTCATCCCCAGTCAACTCTTCTCCGAACTGTTGAGCTCTGCACAATTTTCCCAGCCACCATACTTTCCAGGACAATTCTTTGCGTGATAATTACTTGAGACAATTATTACCTTTTTGAAAGTATTTCAAATTTTATATTTTTTTATCGCATTGGTAATTTTTAATGTGGCGGGCTGAGTTATAGAGTGGTGAGTTGAGATATGGTGAGTTTAGGTGTGGTAAGTTCAGGTATGGTGTGTTGCAATTTGGTGAGTTCCGATGTGGTGATTTTAGACCTTTTTATTTGGGTAACTCTACCCTTGCGTGAAATATCATTGATATTACAGTATGACTGTCCAAATACTGCATTTAAATGTTTCTTGAATGAAAGCTGCTACGCCAAGTACACTGAGAAAAATTCCTCTTAAATCCCATTCCAATTTGTCAATAGGAAAGTTATTGTTTTAATAGTATACATTAATATTTCTAAAATAATTTTATAGTTTTTTGTAGTGTTTAATGGTATCTTTATTTAACAGTTTATCCTATTGACTAATTTTAATAGTAAAAAACTATTATTTTATGGTATTTTTTCTGAGTGTAATAGTAGAGCTACAATTTTATAAAACAAATACATAAGTGTAATAAATTTTACTACATTAATTTTTCCCCATGCATTCTTAATACATTTGGATCGTAATACAGATTAATAAAATAACACAAGAGTACATGGTGAAAAATAATTGATTTTAAAATTACTAGAAATTATTTATATTAAAATTAATAGAAACGTACTAACATTTTTTGACCACTTATTATATTGAAATTAAATTTAAACACAAACTGATTTAAATTAAAACGCAAATTGTGTTTAAAAATCGTGCATTAGTCTAATTTCCCTAGAAGTATGCAACAATTAAGTTTAAAAGTCTATATTCTCCAGAACCATGTTAGAAATATAATTCCTAAACTCTTTTTCAGAGATTAGTAATAATTTATGGTATCCCTAGAAGAAATTTTGGTAGGGCCATGGTCATGAAGTGATCATGTCATTATTTGAGATGATCGGGATATGACGAAGCCCATAATGTGCTTGTAACGCAGTGTCCTGATCATGTACTGACCTCAGGCCATGATCAGGTACTGATCGGGCAATTCCCCATTTTATTATTTACCCGACAATTGCCTTGTCAGAGCTCGAACATAATAGGTTTCTCTCATTAAATCTCGATCATTGTCTGATGCTAATTTCTTTATGAGGAACAAATAATGTAGCTATGATCGGGAACATTGCCTGTTTAGAGCATGATAAGGGCATGCAAAGGCAATGATCATATTTTCTCTAATAGGGCTTCGGGAAAATTTCTACTAGGGATATAACACCGTCCGACACTATTTTCGACCAGTACGTGTAACTAGGGATCATTCCAAGAATTTGTGTCTACCCAGTTTTTTTAGATCAATTCATATAAGGTTTTATTTGTATTTGAATTGCATATCATATTTTCATAATATATTTTTTATATTTTTTGAGGCATCTATTTTGTAGCTGAGATCACTCTGAGTAGGGATATGAAAACTGTTTTCCAATATCGTTTCATTTAAAGGTATTATTCTAACTTTAAATAATACTTTGAGATATTTTAAAAATAAATTCAAATTTATTAAATGCAATGAATTGATAATTACTGATGTCTATGAAGTACATCCACCTTTTTTCAAATATTCGACCAAAAATTTGATATGCACTTGCTTTTCAAATGCAAATAAAACCCTTTAACGAGTTGATATAAAAAAAACTGGGTTACACGTGTATAATATTTTTTAGCGTAATTTAAGAATATATAAGATTTACAAATGTGTGCAGCCAATAGTTCAATTTTGTCGTACGGTGTAATAGAAGGGGTTTTAGATCGTGGATGTTTGTAAAAACTATGTCGCATTTGCAATGCACATATTTTTGTATTTTAAGCATATCACAAAATGAAAAAAAATAAACGAATAGAAAAATAAATAGATAAAACAAATAGAAACCGTCAAATTTTCCACAAACAGAAACTCTCAAATGTATCAAATGCATAAATGTATATTTTAAAAATTAAATTGCGCATAAAATATAGTACATCGTATCTATGCAAAAAAACCTCAGATGTGCGCAAACAAATCAAAATCGTAAAAAACGAATGCAACGCACAAAATGCCATCGAATTAAGTGGGAGCAGCTGTCAAAGGGACAGCGCAAAATGTCAAAATATAAAAGAATAAAAATGAAGAACAAAAAATAAAACAAGCCAAAAAATTTTAAACAAAAACAGAATCAAAAATATTTCAACTGATTGTTACAAAAAAAAAAAAATGAATATAAAAAAAATCATTCAAAATAAGACAAAAAATATATATATTATGCGAGAAAAAAATATTGAATTCAATACGAATGAATTTTCATGCTTGATTAAGTGCCATGAATATGCATGCTATCCGGTGATACGTTCGTTGTTTTCTGCCTTTCTTGTCAGTTTGGTGGTAAACATTTTCAAAATAAAAGAATAAAAAAAACACCAAAATGTTCGACTACATATTGCCGATGGCCCATGGCGGAAGTGCTGTCAATGTGCGCTGATGTCATGACATCACACACAAACACACACGTGTCACATAAAGACCATGGTATTTACATATAGTACTACTACTATATATCTCTTATAATTACGCGTGGTACATTTAAATTCATTCATGACTGTCCAAATTGTTGTAACACAAAAGTGTTTGAAAATAAAAAGGATCAGATAATTACAATTTTTTTTTTCTTGTTCCACTTATTATGAAAATTTCATTATGTCCAATATTGCATACAAAAAATATGCAATTTACTCAAACGCAGCTGATCGGCATCAATTTGCAATGCTTGTCTGTCACTCAGTTTTTTCATTTGAACTATTCGTCCTTCTTGTGTCTCCTATTTTATCGGTTTACATTTGACACACTTCTCGCCATATTTTACAAGCAGTTTGCTGTGAAAATTCTATAATGCTATTCATGCAATTTTCATTCGTTTCGGTTCATTTTTGCTGTTTAAGCTGCATCTGTTTTATTTTTTTTACTTAATGAGATTACAATTTTCAGTTGCAATTTTATGTAATTTATTGTTTCGAACTACGTTGAAAAAACTTGTAGAAATAAAAACTTGTAACAGAAGCCGCTATTTTGCTACATATAAGGAACATATTTTGCTGCAAGAAACGCCTTTTTTTATACACATCAATTTGGATTTTTTTTTTTACGTTTTACCATATAATATTTTAAATAATAAATTAATTAGAAATATAACCCACATAATAATAATTAAAATGATTTGCAACAAATACTCACAATTATTAGTAATAGCCGCAATCATTAATAATTTTCACAGCTAATATTAAAGTATCTCTAAATAATTTCTGTTTATTCCTTGGCTCGGCTGGAAGAAAAACAGGAGTCGTTTTACTTTTTTGGAACTTAAACCAGAATTGGAACCGAGACCAGTTAAATTTAATTAGTCGAATATGGTACTTAATTTTTTTTTAAATTTTGGAAACAAAACTGAAATTTGAATAGACATTTTAAATGGTACATGAAATGTACATGAAATGTACATGAAAAAAACATCAAAAATAAAAACTGGCTCGTTCGAAACATAATTTTCTACGAATCGAATATATGTTTGGAAATCAAACTATAATTGCCTAATTCAGATTGCATTATTTACAGGCAAACATATTTTTATACCCTACACTAAGAGTGAAAGGGTATATTCAGTTTGGTACGCCGTTTGTAACACTCAGAAGGAAGCATCTCCGGTATGGAAAAGTATATATATTCTTGATCAGCATGACCTCCTGAGTCGATTTAGCGATTCCCGTCTGTCCGTCTGTCTGTCCGTCTGTCTGTCCGTCTGTCTGTCTGTCTGTCTGTCTGTTGAAATCCCTACTACTTTTAAAATTGAAGAGCTAGATAAATGAAACTTATAACTTAGATTACTAATATACCTACGCTGTATGTGCGAAAAAATTGGCGAGATCGGTCCATTGTGACCTATGATCCGACCACTTATGTTCAAATACCTCATATAAAATGTACATATAAAGATCAATTTTTATGTATACGTGCTTAGGTAAACTTTTTTGGTCAAATATATATTGATATCATGCTCAAATACATGATAATAATGTTTTCCGGCGAAAAGACTTGTGGTTCACAAAAAAAAAATAGAAATTCGGTACACCTACCCATTTGTAAATATGGGTATCAAATGAATGGAAATTCTTCAGCGATTGAATGTTTGTAGTTATTTTCAGGATTCGTATACCCTGGTGACCTATATATCACTTTGAATGGTTACCACACATATGTGTAGGGTATTTATAGTCGGCTTAGACCGACTATAATTTTGATAATCCCAACTATCATAATAACACCTACTTTAAAATTTTCCATGTGAACTAACCTTCCCAACTGGTTGTTTTTGTTATAATATATTTATGTTTAGAATGAATAGTCTTAGATTTTACATTCATGTTTATATTGGAAAAACATTGTACTTATTCACAAGTAAACATATTGTTGTTTACCTTACCATATAAAATATAAATTTTGTGCCAATATACGTAGGGATCAATCTTCTAAAATCCAGAAAGAATCAATAAATATTCGGTGTGATATACAGCTAAACGACAACATTCTTAATTTTAAGAAATAGATCTACTAGTTGTTAAAAAAATGGAATTTTTCATATTATACAGACATTTATTTCTTAGGTATCAAAAAAAGTAACTAAGTGGTATTATTATTGATACGCAGACTGTTTTCTTACAAAATGTTTCGTTTTTAATAATTTAAAAATTAACTTCTCAAAATCCAGTTGTTTTAAATTTTTTGATAACTACACAGATAGAAAAGATTTCTTTGAATATGTTTGAATGTAATTAAAAAGTAATACGAAATTACCATACATGTATTAGGAATGAAGTGTAATTAAATTATAATCGAAATTGAATTTATTTTTGTTCACGTGTAAACATTATTATATTGTCCAGCAGAATATGTCAAATTTACCATAAATATGTTACAATACCAACATAAAATTTTAAATGCATTTGAATAAACTATTTCTTGGCAATTTACTTGGTTAAAACTATGTTTCGAAACACAGAAAATGCTAATCAAATCTAAATACAACGTATGTTCGCAACGCTCGTCTTAATTCGATAATGTATCGTCTGACGAAGTTGGCAACGTTGAGCAGCATTTTCTACCTGCGCCATCTTTTGCCATCGTTTGAGCATATTGATGTTTAAAAACAAACAAAAAAGAAATAGGATTTAAAAAAATGTATTCTTGCAACATTCTTCTTGTATACGAAGTTGGCACTCGTTGAGCAGAATTTTCTACCTACGTGTCTTTTGTCGTCGTTTGAAGTATGTATAGGGTCATTTTAAACATACTGATTTTTGAAAACAAACAAAAAATTAATTCTTGTATATAAAGTTGACCCTCGGTGATCGGCATTTTCTGCGTACGAGTCTTTTGTTGTTTGTTGGGAAAACTTGTTCGCGTCGGTAATAATTTTGTTATTTGTAAAATAAATAAATATATAAATTGTGTTACAAAAAGTACAAATAGTAACAGAGTATAATATAGTGCAGTATATAATTTCTGAAACTAAAGTGAAAAAACCACTAATATAAATCTGTGTTTCGATTTTCAAACAGAATTTGGCATGTTTTTTTACAAAAGCCTCCGTGAATTCCTTGCCTACGATATGTGCTGTAATGAGATCAACCTGTAACTGTACCAAATATAAAGCGAGCCTGGATCGTCTGGTTTAGCGTCTGCTGATGCAATTGTGCATTCATTGATGCTGTCACTTGTACTTGCAGTTTTAAACGAATTATTTATTTATACATTTACAAATTTGTATATGAATTCAATTATTATAAGTTCCCACTGTGCATGTTTAAAGATTTTTAATAAAAATTAATAAAAAAAACAATATTTTACTTTTATTTTATTTTCAGGATTTCTTTCCAAAAATATTTAAATATGTTTCTATACAAACATACTACTTTTTCAACTGATATGTTTCACTAGAAACATATTCTTATTCAGGTCGTTTAAAATCATGTTTTATTTTAAACATATTCATGTTTCGGTTCAAATATTTATTTTATTTCGATGTAGTAATTATTATGTTTCCATTAGAACGTACTCCATTTTAAGGAGCAACATTAAAATGTTTCCGGGATATTATAATGTAAGTCAGAGCTCATTACAACACTGTTCAAGTCTCAATACAACCCTGTTTACAAATGATTTATCAGTCAATTATATATTATGTTTACATAAAATTCCAAACATATATGTTAATGCCTGCAAAATTATGTTTGGGAGAGCCCTTTTTTTTGAAGCGTGTACGTAATTTACTTTAAGGTAATTAATTCTAGAATTTTTTGAACTTTAGAAGCTCCATTTTTAGAAGTTTATTTCTCTCCGTATAGTTTTTACGCACAGCCTTATATTTTTACTCTTTATATAGAAGTTTAATATACATTTTTTTAAATTTTATTAACAACTGTTATTCCTCTTTTGAGAGCTATGTATACTTGAAAGAATATAAAAATACCCTTAATTGCAAATTAGTTTAATATTTCATAATCAAACACGATCTAGTATTGGCATTGATCGGCGGTACTTGTCAGATAAACCTACTAAAAAATACGACACGGAGTATATAACAAAAGGATTATTGTAAGTATTTAAAAGTAGTTGGCGTTGTGCTTTAGTTATGAGTGTTACAGAGTGCCCCTAAAAAATCGACATAGTTGTAATTTAGTTATGACAAACATACATTTAATTCATTGCAATAGAAAAATAACTTTCATAGAAACATAATAATAGTTATCAGCGATCTAAGCAAAATATGTTAAGATATCGTAATAAAAATAATTTTTTACCCGTGCAAAAAAGCAATCACTAAGTAATAGTTATTTCACTCCATCTTTTTTCTACATCCAAAACAAAAACAAGCTCCAAATTGAATAAATATAAATAATACGAATAATTTGCCAAAAATTAAAAAAAAAACTAAAAATTCTTAATTTTTAAAACTTCTCACGAAAACTAACACATACATTTATTTTCTAATAGCTCGCACTTTCCAACTAATTTTTTTTTCAAGCCATTACGAATATGACCAAAATCATAATTATATATTGTAATGAAATATATTTCCAGTTTCGCTAAGAATAATGTTTTATTTATAATTTCGCCGAAAACAAAATCACACTTCTATGTAAATTTATAAGTAAAGTCTATAATGTGATATACTTTCAGCAAAAATAATGAAATCACTTTCTATTTATGGCGAAAAAAATAATTTTAATAGATTTAAAGCGGAATTTCCAGTAATTATATTTAATTTCATTATATTGCACACATTATATGAAATAATTAATTTTTATAGTTTTTTGTTGAACTTTTTTTTTTCGCTTTACCCTAAGTTCATAATTAATATTTCAGTGGAAAAAAGATAAATGTACAAAAAATATGTGTATAAATGGGCTATTAATGTGCCACGGCTTTTGTCACCAATATGGGGAAAAAGAAAGCTAATGAAAATGGAAAGGAACCAAAAAATAAAGGAAAAAAAACCATCAAATTCAGCAATTATCATGTTCATTTTGGGGTAACACATAATGTTGTAGTATTGTTGTAATTGTTTTTTTTTCTTTTGTTTTTTCTTACTATAGTTGTTGTTGCAACTTTTCAACAAACTCGTTAATATTACCCAAAAGTAAAGTACCGACTGACGTGAGCCATTAGAAGCGAGTAAAACACCGCTCAAAAAATAAAAAGGGGTTCAAAACTCCGGTACAAAGGCAAACGCATAAATAAACGTGAGTATAACATGCAAGAGGGTATTTTCTGTTTTCACGTAAAGTTCACATACGAGGTACAAGGTGATATTGTCCAAAATACAATTCGATGTGTCACAGTTTTTGTCTGCAGGGTACTGCTATCTTTTAAACTGCCTTGATGTCTGCTCGTCTCTTTGGTCAACATTATTTCAGTATTTCTCTTAGTTCTATTCTATTTTACATATATACGACTGTCAGTCTATTCGTTTGTCTGTAGATCTCTGTTGTCTGTTGCTCGTAATAATTTTTATCAGCACGTCTATCAAGGCGTGTGTAAGTACTACAACAATAATATGCGTTTGTATCTTATACGTGCGGTTGACTGGACGTGTGAGCCAGCGCTTCTATATCGTGCATTACCCACTATTTTAGCTCACCTGGTACTTGTTTAATTCGCAGAAATCTTTATATAGTTTTATTTTTCGAATTACGTATTTTCATTTATTTTTTGTACATAAAATATTTTTTATGGATATTTATTTTTTTTTGTATGTAACTATTTTTATTTTATTATTCAGTTTTAGGAAATTAAAGACCTTCTATGAATTTTTGTTAACCCTATTAATTTACACTTTTTTCGTATTTATTTTTTTTAGTATACCCAAAAATCATAAATATCCGTATATAAACCGACCCTTCCGCGACATTCGCCACACCTAAATTTACCACACATCGAAACTCACCACTTAGAAACTCACCACATCTAAACTCACCACATCCAAACTCACCACATCCAAACTCACCACTACAAAACTGACGGCACTAATATTTATTAAAAAATATTTCTACAAAGAGTATTCTACAAGAAAGAACTGTGTTGAATGAAGAAGATATGTTTAACGAAACTAATATGGGTGACATTTTCAGAAAAAGAATTATCTTTGAAAAAGCTTTATTTGACAAAGAATTATTTTTTTGTTTGATTACTAAATTTAAAACACAAATTAAAAACGTCCGCAGCGAAGCAACTTCAAATTCTTTAAACACACCTCACAAAAACTCACCACATAGAAATTCACCACACATCGAAACTTACCACATCAAAACTCACCACATCGAAACTCACCACATCGCAACTCACAACTACAAAACTGACCACTAATATGGGTTTCCTATATTTTTGTTATGATTTTTAAGCGTATACTATTTCTCTATATAAAAACAAAATTGAAAATTTCAGAACAGTAAGTTCAGTAGAGAAATTTATAAAATAGTAGCTGGACCCGTGCACGACTCGTGCCAAGATTTTGTGAATTAAAAGATATGGAGCGATTTTATTAATATAAAAAACATTTTTATTATTTATATCAGGTGCTTGGCTGTGTAAGTTTTTTTATTGGTTTTATAAATGTAGTAGCCAAATAATAATTCTCCGCCAAAACAACTTTTCTCAAAGACAATTTTTTCTCAGACTGTCCCGTCAAATTCCCCATAGAACGCTTTCCCGTAGAATTCTTCCCGGTAGAAATCTTCCCGTAGAACTCATCACGGTAGAATTCCTCCCGGAAGAAATCTTCCCGTAGAACTCATCCAGGTAGAATTGTTCTCGGTAGATTTCTTGCCCGTAGAATTCTTCCGCGTAGAGTTTTCACAGTAGAAATTTTAGTGTGGTGAGTTTTAATGTGGTAAGTTTCAGTGTGGTGAGTTAAGGTGAGATGAATTTTGGTGTGGTGAGTTTTAGTGTGGTGAGTTTTAGTGTGGCGAGTTTTAGTGTGGTGAATTTTATTGTGGTGAGTTTCAATGTGGTGAATTTTATTGTGGTGAGTTTTAGTGTGGTAAGTTTTAGTGTGGTGAGTTTTAATGTGGTGAATTTTAGTGTGGTGAATTTTATTGTGGTGAGTTTCATTGTGGTGAGTTTTAATGTGGTGTGGTTGCTTTTGTATATTTTTTTGTATTTGAGTTTTTTTTGATTCATCTTCTTTGCTTGTGTATGTGCCGAGTTATGTCGTTTTGAATGTTTAGGTGGTATGGGAGGTGCCACGCCCCTTTGTCCAATCCCGCCCATATATAGCCTATAACACCCCCCGGACTCCATAGTATCCTGGTGCAAAATTAAATCGGTTCAGCGGTTTAGACGTGATGCTGGAACAAACAGACAGACAGACCGACAGACGGACCAAGAGTTTTATATATATAGATAGGCTTTCTGATTTTTGAATTTTTGAAAATCATGTTTAAAAAATTTTGAATGCACAGCGGTAAAAAGTGTTCTATAATTCAGAAGGAATCAAGAAGTATACGGAGTGATATAAGCTAAACGGAAAAATTCTTAATATTAAGATAAAGATATACTAAGTTGAAAAAAAAGTAACTAAGTGGAATTATTCTTATTATGCAAACATTTATTTCTTAAGTATCAACAAAGTAACTAAGTGGAATTATTCTTTATATGCAGATGGCGACTTTGCAAAACAAAGTATACGAGCGAAGAGAATACAGCAAATATTTTTCGTGTTATTTTTGATTTTAATAATCAATAAATTAACTTCTCATAATCCAGTAGAATAAATCTTGTTTACTATTTTCATTTGTAATTTGCTTTCTTAATATTCAGATAATAAATTCAAGAATTTTAGTAGTATATTATTGATATAAGTCAAATTCTACTATTTTTCATTTGAGCCGAATTATTGATGAGCCGAATTATTGATATTATTGATATATGTCAAATTCTACTATTTTTCATTTGAGCCGAATTTATCTCGAGTATTAGAATTTTATTTCCTTCCGTGTCCAATTCAAAAAAACATATTCAATAAAATTTCTCGTAACTCAAATTTAAAAAAATATTAATAAACTTATGTATTTGTGGATTTTATGATGGCTTTTTTGAATCAATAAAAATCATGTCCACGAATAGTTTTAGAGAAAATTCAAAATAACACATTCACTGAAATTTCCCAAAACGCAGATTCGGTAATGATGCAATGAATATTCATAATTTATGAGTTTTGATAAAATTTAATTAAATCTCTTTGACGGCTTTAGAGATTTTTAAAAATAATTTGCTTGAAAACTTAATTCAAATAACGCAGTCAATCAAATGTTGCAAAACGTACGAATTATTCGTATTTGATAAAAACTTACTCATATAAACTTAAAACATATTTCATATAATTTAAAATGAACACATTTAAATTCAGATTAATACATCTTCTATTAATTGGTATTAGATTAAAAGCATTCTTTTTACAGAAGATTTTGCAATATTTGTTCTTCATCAATTAGAAATAAAAATGCATTATTATTGACTTAAAATAATGAAATTAAAACAAACTTTAACGTATGCAAACATTTGCAAGATGTATATGTTCGAAACTACACATATTTGTGATTTGATGCCAAAATAAACCAAATACAAATCAATCGATTTGTAGAAGAAAACGTAAAAACCGCAGATTGAATTTAAATTTGAATAAAGTGCAGACATGCATACAAAACTAAAGCAAATTCACTCAAAGTCATAGATATACCTACTTATATTGGCATCGTGTGTACTAAAATATATATATAGTATTTTAAATCAAATATAAACGTAAACTAAACAACGAAACCGCAAAATACAATGCGATACTCTGGAAGCAAATGATGCGGTTATCGTGTTCTGCATGACTCTATATCCCGTCTCATACCACGAATTGATTCCCAGCCAATCATGCTGTATTGCAAGGTAGTAGCCAAATATCCAGCAAATCGCACATATATTCAGCTACCTATCCAGCCAGAAATGCATTCATTCATCTGAGTTTCAAAAATGCATCACAAAAATCAATATTCCGTAGACACAGACAGAAAGAAGCAAAACGCGTTGTTATTTTAGACAGATTCGAATTTGATGCGATTTGTGAACTTTGTGTATGTAGCTAAATCATTGAGGAGAATATTGCTGATGTTGCGTACAAAACAGGAATTACGCAGGGTTTCTTAGAATTTAAATGTTCATATTACTTATATAAAAATTGAGAAAACTTTTTTAAATATTGTTTTGAATTGACATGAAAGATATGACTGAAAAAACGTAATTTATCAATATCTTCATATTGATGAATTTCGTTCTTCAAACCATGATTCATTGTATAGAGGAACGATTCATAATATTGCTAACTACGAAACATCAATGTTATGAATTCATTATTAATTTGATGAATTACCGAAAAAGTGTTTTTTCATCATATTAATGAAAAAATAAATAAACTGCAACATATATGTATTGAAGAATGCTTTTCATCAAACCAAATTTCAATCAAAATATTTATTTTTTCGTTCAAATCAAGAAATGAAACAGCTGTACGATCTGCCAATCAATGGATTTTGCCAATTGTTTGTTCCTTATTTGTTAGTACAAAACACACCCAATTTGTACCGACTGGACATTGAACACTGTAAGACAATATCTAGAATTTAAAATTTCCAACATTTTTTCGAAAACATTTTTTTCTGAGATTTTTTTTTTCGTTGAGTTTTTTTTCGAATAATTATTTTTTAAGGGAATTTTTTAAAATTTTATTTGAACAAATTTTTTTTTTTTAATTTTATTTTCGAAAAACTATTTTTTTTTTAATTTTTTCCAACAAAAAAAATTATTTTTCGGTATTTTTTTTCAATTTGTATACACATTTTTTTTGTCGTTGAATTTTTAGTTTTCGAATAATTATTTTTTAAGGGAATTTTTGTTAGAATTATATTTCCTTAAAGATTGCTGAATCTTGAAAAAAACACGTTCGTTCTGTAAAAAATCACGTTCGTGAATTATCGTGAAAACCCCTCAAACGTGACACATTTTTCAAAATTATGACATATGACCTTGAAGAACGGATCAAAAAAGGAACTTCCAGAGTCATAACTTGTCCATAATTTCACATCTTAACCCTTAAAGGTTGCTGAATCTTGTCGTGTAATCGGTTTCTCTGTAAAAAATCACGTTCGTGAATTATCGTGAAAACCCCCCAAACGTGACACATTTTTCAAAATTATAACATATGACCTTGAAAAACGGATCAAAAAAGAACCTTCCAGAGTTGCCAAGGCTCCATATTTTCACATATTAATCCTTAAAGGTTGCTGAATCTTGTCGTGTTATCGGTTTCTCTGTAAAAAATCACGTTCGTGAATTATCGTGAAAACCCCTCAAACACGACACATTTTTCAAAATTTTTTTGTCGTTGAATTTTTAGTTGTCGAATAATTATTTTTTAAGGGAATTTTTGTTTTCACATCTTAATCCTTAAAGGTAGCTGAATCTTGTTAAAAATCACGTTCGTTCTGTAAAAAATCACGTTCGCGAATTATCGTGAAAACCCCTCAAACGTGACAAATTTTTCAAAATTATGACATATGACCTTGAAAAACGGATCAAAAAAGGAATTATCGTGAAAACCCCTCGTGAAAACCCCTCAAACGTGACACATTTTCAAAATTATGACATATGACCTTGAAAAACGGATCAAAAAAGGACCTTTCAGAGTTGCCAAGGTCTCCATATTTTCACATCTTAATCCTTAAAGGTTGCTGAATCTTGTCGTGTAATCGGTTTCTCTGTAAAAAATCACGTTCGTGAATTATCGTGAAAACCCCTCAAACGTGACACATTTTTCAAAATTATGACATATGACCTTGAAGGAAAGGTTAATTTGTCCAGAATTCCCGCCATTAGAAATTATTAAAAAAATATAAATTATATAAATGTATATAAAAAATATTATTTCAAAACAATATTTCATAAACCAAGCATTATTTAACAATTAAATAACACAATGCAATTTAATGAATATGATTTCATATGATGAATTTGGTAGTTGGAGAAAAAGAAACAAAAAATAAATTCATCCCGATATTGCCTGCAAACGAAATCTACTGATTAGTTTTGAAGTTATTTAATTTTGTTCAAGAACAGTACCTTTTTGTTTACGTGCGATATAAGATGAAATAATTAATTAATTAAAATTTAATAGAAAATATTTCTTTATAAGTAAATTAAATGTGGCTGATGGTGACAATATTTTCAAAATTTTGCAAACTTTTTTTTCATCTAAAAGCCTAAAAGCATGCAATTTTTAAAACATGTGAGTAAAAACCATATGTCGGCAACAATTTGTTGCTATTCTCTTTTGATAGGCATTTTGAAGTATTTTATAGGAGCTGTAACAATTTTAGCAAATCACAAAAAAAGCAACAACAACATAGACAGTAACAGCAACTAATATAGCAACAATATGTACAACAGCAACAACATTTAGAAATATTACAACATCAACAAATTCAAACACTAAACTCAACCTTCTAAGTATATAGCAAAAGCAGTAGCAATAGCAAAAATCAGTAGCAATAGCAACAAACAAAAACTACAACAAGTTTGTTATGAGAATTTCCAGATGAGTTCTTGCTATTGCTTGTTCTTATTTACTGATTGAAACAGACGCATGTGCCGACGACGAAGATGTTGCTGATGATCATGTTGATGACGACGATAAACATGGACAGCATACTATATTTGTTATTGTGATTGTGTCGAACATAATTGCATATGATTATTGTGCTCGTTCAGGTGCAAAATTCATAGCAACATTCGAGTGCAACAGTCCGACCGACCGACCAGCCGGCCAACATCCATCGACAGGCGTAGTTTTCATATTTCATACACTTGGCTTCTGCACGGATAGAAAAGATTTGTTTGAATATGCTCGAATGTAATTATAACGTAATTCTAAATCACCATATAAATATTGGGAGTAATATCTAATTACATTATAATTGAATTGAATTATTATTTTGTTCAGATTGAAATATTATTATACGATATTTAAACATAAATTACTTTAATCGCGGATTTACATGAATTTACTATATTAATGTTTCTGTAGAAATATATATATTTTTCATCAGATATTATTCGATATTTCTGCTATTTAACACACCCAACGTCAATAAAAGGTTCTTTGAATTATATGTATTTGGTTATTCGTGATTGTTACTGGGTGACAACGAATTTAAAAATAATAGCATTATTTTGATTATATGTATGTTTGGCATACATACATAGCACTCAGTAACACTCACATTAAAAAGTTTCAGTTTATAAATAGAGAATATATAAAAAAATGTAATTTCAAAATAGGGAAAAAACGAATATTGTGTAAAGAAGATATTAGCATTAAATTTCATATTTTTACATTAAAATTAAATGTAAACATAAATATGTTTACATGTAAATAAATTGTTTTTTACATTCAAACATATATATGTTTGCAAGAACGCCAAAAATTATTCATTCTGAACATAAATATGTTTGAACGAAAACAAAAAAATGTTTGGCTGTTATTATAATAATGTTTGGCAATGAAATAATACTTTTGTTTGCATAAAGCTTCAAAGATATATGTAATGCCTGCGAAATTATGTTTGGAAGAGCCCTTTTTTTGCAACGTGTGGTTAATGTTGATCTGTAGTTCAACAGAAAAAGAAGTAGAAGCGCTTTAACTCTTTCATCAACATCATCTCTATTGTGGCAAACTTCATCATCATCATCATTAGCAATATTATCCTGCTTTAATGTCAATCTAAGAGTCTGTGTTGCATATTGTGTGTTTGTGTCGCATCAATCTGTGTTGTCTTCAACTTAAAAAGGCTTTAACGTGTTGGCTTCGTAACACTTAAGGCTATTTGATACTTTTCAGACCATATTCTATGCATTTATTGCTTTGGTGCGTTCTTGGTACTTAATACCTTATGGTTTGTCTGCATATTGACATTATCACTGCTTTGCTGATTAACGTTGTCACCGAATTAAGATCTATGTCGATTATTATTTAAAATGGTTTGCGGTTCTTTAATTTTATCGATCTTACAATGTTTTTGAGTACTTTGAAATTATGAACACTATTCTATTTCTACATATAAAATAAATAAAAAATGTCTTTAAAATAATTACATTTGTAGTTGTTTTTTTTTCAATTGTCAAGACTAATTACAATAAACCAACAAATACTATTATTTCGATGGATGTTTAAGATATTTGAATCACAACATGAAAAATATTGATGTACGATTTTTTTTGCATTTTAGATCTTGTCATAAATGTTTTATGGTAATGTGAGCATAATTCAAACTAACGATAAAAATTAATATTTTTTTTTAGTTGATCGACTTTTTAAAAAATGCCCTGCAAATATTATTCTCTAAAGAAATAAAATATAGGCATTAAAATCGGTAAAACGTGTTTGCACGTTTATTTTTGTGTTTTTGCGTTTGTTCCTGTGTTTTTGTCTTTGTTTTTGGTTTTGTTTTTAGCTTTTGTGGGTTTGCTTTTGTTTGTGGCTTCTTTTTTGTTTTTTTTTATTCTTGTTTTTTTTGCTTTTTTTTGTTTTTGCATTTGTGATTTTCTGTGTTTTTGCTTTTTTATTTTGTTTTAGATTTTTTATTGTTTTTTTGTGATTTGGTTTTTGTGATTATTTATTTTTGCTTTTATTATTGTTAATGTGAATTAGCTTTTTTTTTGATATTTTTTTTCTACTTTTATTTTTGCTTTTGTTATGTGCCTTATTTTTTGTTTGAATTGTTGCTTCTGTTTTTGTGTTTATGCTTTTGTAATTTAAAAAAACAAATATATAAAAGCAATATCAAAAAAAACATAAAAACAAAAGCACAAAATCAAAAACGCAGAAACAAAATCAAAACACAAATCAAAAAAATAAATTAAAGCAAAAATACAAAACACAAAAATACAAAAATGGAAGCAAAAACTCAAAACAAAGGCAAAAGCACACAATCAAAACAAAATAAAAAGCAAAAAACACAAAAATATAAGCAAAAAAAACAAAAGCAAAAATCAAAAACATAACCAAAAACAAGAAAAGAAAGACACAAATGCAAAAACAGAAATCAAAAAAAATATATCAAAAATACAAAAAACGGGAAAGATAATAAAAAACGAGTTGGGAAAGTTAGGTCACATGGGTAAGTTCGGTCACATGGGGCGGATTTTTATAGTCGGTCGGGCCCGACTATGGAATACCCTACACCTTTGGTGGGTATATTAATGTGGGATATTTAATTGCCTACCTCCTCCCCACCCTCAGAATATTATTCATATATCAGAAATTTACGTCTTATATCCCCATAAATTAAAAAATTTATATAAAAGTATAAAAAACTAAAAAAAAAATTTGAAAAATATAATTGAGCGGACCACGCCTATATTTAAAATGTTGAAAGGCTAATATATCATAGATTTGATTTTAATAATTTACGGATCAAATTTCCACTAAGAAAACCCGGGAAATAATGAAAAAAAAGTGGGCGGATCACGCCCATTTATGGACCACATATTTATAGTTGAATTCTAACAATACCTTTTAAATTTTATAACTATACCTTGAATACTTTTGCGTTATTAGTTCCGAAAGAGTTATATAAAAGTGACTTGTATGGGAGGTGGGCGTGTCCGTTGACCGATTTGGCTCATTTTCAAACTCAGTTCCTACTTTTGGCTAAAATATATTGAGTCGACATTTCATCGCATTCTGATCAGTATTTCTCAAGTTATTCTGTATTCGGACAGCAAGACAGCAAGACGGACAGACAGCAAGACGGACAGACAGTCAGACGGACATGGCTAAACGGACTCGGGTAGTGATGCTGATCAAGAATATATATACTATTCCATACCGGACACGCCTCCTAAGGGGCGTTACAATATATGCACAAAGTTAATATACCCTGTACCTCATAGGTGTAGGGTATAAAAACAAAAAAAAAGAACAGCTATGCTTAAAAAATGGGTTAAGAAAACCAAAGAAAACTAAAAAAAAACCCATTGCTCAGCCCGGGTACGAAATACTAGTCAAATGTATGGTATGTCAATGGCAAAAATCATGTTAGGTAGTGTTATTGGGTAGTGTATATTTTAACGGATACAAATGGGTTATCGAAATTTTATTTTTTTCTAAGAAAATGTAGCAACAATTTTAGAAACTAAGAGCATTTTCCCCAAAAATAATGTGAATTTACTTTCTATACTTTGGTAGATATTGAACTTTACCGATGTTGTTCGCCATCGATTTTAGAAAAAAAGCACGCGTAACTTTTTCAAGTTTTCTGATCGTATTGAAAGCGGTTCCGTCGAAAAATACAAATTCGAGCTATTTTTGAATCACATACTCGTAGCTCAGTGGTTAGTGCGTTGGACTGCGTGCCGAAAGGTCCCCGGTTCAAGCCTGGACTGGGGCTCACATCTTTTCATAAAAACATTTTTCTATACCGCGCTACCTCTCGGCAGTAAATGGCAAACCTCCGAGAGTAAAAACATTGCCTATGAAAAGCTCTCACCCGCCGTTCGGATTCGGCAATAAACTGTAGGTCCCACGCACAGCTCAAAATGGTGAGAGAGCTCGGCCGAAGTTCTATACAGGACTGTAGCGCCAAACTATTATTATTATTATTACTCAGACAGTGTAGTCAATAATATTAACAAAAAAAAAAAAAAAAAAAAAAAAAAAACTTGAATTGAGTTTTGATTTTATAAATAGTTTATGATGGAAGACTGTAGGAGAAAATAAATATATAAAATTCTAGAAAATATTTTAGTTCAAAATTTGTTAGTTATATATTTTAAAAAATTCGTCTATTTAGCGCAGTATTTTAAAAGATATTGTCCTGTAAACCTCACCCGGAAAGACAAATCTATTTGATATGCAACATGCTGCGTTCACACAACTATGTAGTTTTTTTTCAATTTATTCATCAAATGTCGTTGAATTTTTTAACTCAACTTTAGCAATGTTTTTACTCTAACAGTTTTAAATTAAAATGGTTTTTGTTTTAACGCTTGATATATATTTTTGTTGTCAGTTCGGTCTGGTTTAACAACAAATAAAAATCGTGCATTCAGGCCGGTATTTTATGAAAAAAAAAAATGTGTCTAGGACGTTAAATATATCAGTGTTGTATGTATGTGTAGGAAGGGCGACTCACTTGGCATACGTAAATTTTGAGTTGTGCTGGTTGGTTTTCTATTTTTGTAGTTGTTGTTGTTATTATTGTTCAAGTCTCGCTTTTGTTGTCAGTTTCAGGTGCGCTTCTTCCATGGACGACACTCATTCGGGAGCAGCAGCAACGCAGTGCGGTAAAGCTCCATATGCTGTCCATATTGAGTGCGCTTTTCATTCGTATTTTCATCATCATCATCATCATCGGGGACCTTTGTACTGTAAGCAACTATGTCTGTCTACTATTATTGGTGATGATGTTGGAGAGCATTATGTTGATGATGATTATGATGTTGCCTAGGTTGTTGATAATACCAACAATAACCTATGCGCCATGAAAAGGCTGACAAGTTTTGTTCAGCACACAAACATTTGGTTCATTTCATTTGGTACGTACGTTATTTGTTGTTACTGTTATTGACGAGTTTAGAATTTATAAAATACTTTTTAAAAAGGGTGCATAGTACATCTATGTTTCATTTATTCTTAGCTATATCCGGTTGACTGTTGTATTTGTATTGGGAAAAATAAAAAATAACGCTTTGTATAAAATGTGCAGTTTTTGGTAATAATTTCAACATTTTTGAAACTAGTTTTGAAAAATAAGTAATTGAATTATTGAAAAAGTCAAAGAATAAATATATTAAAAAAAATGTTTTTTTCAAACACTTACCATATCCAAGACCGCGCTGAAATAAATTAAAAAAATAAAATTAATTATTTGATATAATATGAAAAGTAAAATAAATCATTGCAATAAAACACATGAGTGCAAAAGAGATGGAAATAGCTTGTCAGCATCACGAACTAGTGCAGAAGTTTCTGGAAACTTCTAGAATTCGCTTATAAGCTGCACATGAGTGTAAAAGAAATGGAAATAACGCTAACGATCAGTGTTGATACAATTGAAGTGTATAAGTTTAAGAAAAATTTAGAAGCCGCCTATACAGTATACATACACAGATGCATCGCGTCGCATACATAGATGCCAACTTAAATTCTGACAAAAAAAAATGCTTTTATTATAGCGAAAATTAAAAAATCTACGGAAAGATTTTTTCAATTAAAAAAATCTTACAGCCATTAAAAAATCTTTCACTCTCATGCATTAAAAATATTCCAAAAAATCGGAAATTTCTAAAAAATCTTACCAAATATTTAAATAATGGTGGTTTCGCGTTGTTTTTGCAGTCCAAAAAAAAAATGTTTACAATATTTTATACAACTATTATACAACTATAATTTTGATAATCCTAACTATCATAATAACACCATCTTTAAAATTTCCCATGTGATCTAACCTTCCCAACCGGTTCTATTTGGAAAATGGTGATTTCTACCATTACGTTGTTTTTGTCATCCAAATATTATTAACAACTTCTATTTTAAAGTTTCTGAAATTCTCAAAAATAACAAATGAGAGATATATTTTGTTAACCTTTATATCTCTCGCTGTTTAACCGCAAACAAACACAAACCGAAACCGAAAATTTTTAAAAATAAAGGTTTCTCTCTGACCAAAATCTTTTTTTATTGTTTTCTTTAAGTTTTGGTTTCTCACTGAGTTATTTAATAAATATTATTTATTGAGAGTTATTCAGGAACCTCCGATAAGGTCAACCTTCATCTTAGGACTCTAATCTTAAAAAACTAAAAATATTCAAAAAAAATCTGTACGAGAATAAAAAAAAAATAGCTGAAAGAAAAATCTGACAGGAAGTTAAAAAATTTTACCAGATATATATTATCTAAAAATCTGACAAAGATCATTTTTTTTTTCTTACAAATTTTGCATCTATGGTCTCATCTAAGGCGTAGGAATTCATTGAGTGGTAGATCGTACTGCTATTTCCAAGACCTTTCATCAAAACTGTATCAACTCAAAATCTGTATCAAAACTGCAAAACTGTATCAACTCAAGATTTTGCCAAAGTTGTAGTTGCGTGAGGCCATTTTCTACGTTTAGGCTATGCTGTTTAAAATTATATTAAATCGTATTTGAATATGATTTTCTATTTTTCACGAACTTGCTTGCAAGGTTATATATTTTTTAATTTTATTGTCTAAATTATAAAAGAATATTTAAGAAAAAATAAAATTGACGATTTCTGTAATTTTCGTACATCACATATTTGAGATTAAACAAAAACAAAAAAAACACTAATTTTTCAAAACTTTTGATACTACAAAAGTTAATTATTTTTACAAATAAATCTGTAAACAACTCTTATCACAATGTTCTCCATGACACAGAATTCCGTTTGAATTGGAAACCATATTAACCCATTAAACATATTCTTATCACAGGCAGCTACTTTGAACCTCAACACGTAAACCATAAAGATTTGTTATTTCCTGAAATGTCAACGCATAACAATATCAATGTAAATCCATCCCTACATGGCACATACACAGCACGATCGTAAAACTATCAACAGTGCAAGTGACTGAGTAAAGAATCCAAAAAGAAAAAAAAATCGAATTTCAGTAACAACTTATGTAGTGACATTAAAGAGTTCAGCGTTGCCGATAACCTGACAAATCTCCAAAGACAATCGCAAAGAAGCATTATACTTTTTTTTAACAAAAAAAAATAAAATAAAAAAGTAATAAAAACATTAGAATCTAAAAATGTTGCTGACATATATAATAAAAAATAAAATAGTATAAAAAGAATAACATTAATAAGCAAATATTATTACTTATTTTATGAGGTCAGTTTTAAAATGTGTTTTTGGCTAAGTTTGTAATAAAATAAAACTCATTAAAACCCTTTCATAATACTAATAATAAACAACAACAACAGTAGGAAGAGTGACTACATTTTTTGAAGAGAAAAATATGAACGCATGTCATGCGTTGTCGCACGCAATGAAAAACTAATAAAAAGTCAAAATTTTATGACCACTGCAAAGTGAGCTAATAAAAGGTTAAACTTTGGGGTTTAGTTTTTTCTTTGTAATATATATATATTTTTTGTGGGTAAAATCACATTAAAATTAATATTTTTTCTTTTTATAGCAAATTATAATTTTTTTACATTATCTACATTATAAAGACATAAAATAAAACATTACTTTTTAAATAGATTTTAATGTTTGTCTTAAATTAAAAAGGCAGCTAAGGGTTAACGCAAGATGCTCTTTTTGTCCGACACTCTCTCTCTCTCTTAGTAAAGAGTATATTGCATGCAGTAGCTTTTGTGAGTGGTGTGAGTTAATTCATTTATGTACGTTATTTGTTGTTATTAGTATCTTATATCTCAGCGTAGTCGTATCTATAGCATTTGTACCATGTTATATTTGTATCTTTTTTACGTATTTATTTGTATTGGTATTTTTTACACATTATGTTGTATCTGAAAGTGATTGTATATGTAAAGCACTGCATGCAGATACGCCGAACAGGTTTATTATTGTTTTGTTTACATTTGACGGGCTTTTTGGTTGCGATTTTTTGCAACAGGCGCAAATGGCATAACATAGTAATAAAGAATTTACTAATGCAGTTGCAAATAAATAAACTAAAACAATGTTTATAAATAAAATAAAATAAAAATAGTAATTAATATATATTTAAATTATTTAAAATTAATTTATATATCATTAAAATAATGTATACCCTTTATTTTTATTTAATTTAAACTTTAAAAAATTTATTTAAAATATAAAAATATAATAAATTTAAAACTATTTTTAAAATTTTCATTTAATCCTAATCACATAATTTATTGTCTCCCTTGTATAAATCGTATCTGTCACTTCAACGCTACTCACACAGCATCTGCAACTGCAACTGATACTAAAGGGTCTATAAATTTAGAACTTCGCATTAGTTCAGATATATATGAGACTACTCTACTCTAAATTATAACAAAAACAAAATTTCAAACACACAAAAACAATGTGCCATGTTGGTTATAACGAGTTAAACTTGTTTGGGAAACTACAGTGTCTGCCGGATGCCTATTCTCACTCAAAGTGAGCGCTGTTTTTGCTCGTGAGCGAAAGAACTGGTTTAATGTTGCTCTTTTTTTTAAATTTACTTTAATAAAAAAAATATATTTAGTTATTAAGAGATGGAGAGAGTGCGATAAAGTTGATTAAAATAGTAAAAGATTTAAATGAAAAAAAAAAACATCAATTAAATGTATCTAAATTATCTGCGAGTTATGATTTGTAACATATATGTGTGAAAATGAATTGATTTTAGATATCTCTGTAATTGACTGATGGGAAAATTTTATTTGTATCCCTAGACAACATTTTTGACAAACTTGTGGCAGTTTAGCAACATTTTTGGAAAGATTTGAATTAGTCAGTGGCAGAGTTAATAGCGAAAACTGTCTATGCCAAGTATCTGCCTTTAAAAATAAGAAAAATTTAATAACGAGCAGTGCACATTCTTTAAAATTCCGCTTATCAGTGTGTTTGCAGGAAATATGCCCGAAATATTCCTGAAACATGTTAGTAATTTTGACTCAGATTGACTATATATTTAAATATGATTTAAATAAGTTTTATTTATAGAAATTAAAAGAAAATTTTGAATAATATTATTAAAATCACTAAAGAAGAAAAAATATTATTTTGAGTATTTAAATTTCTTCATATTTTTCATGGAAATAATTTGAAATTTCATTAAATTAAATAAAAACGAGTTGGGAAGGTTAGGTACCACGCCTATATTCAAAAATTTTGAAAGGATAATATTTCATAGATTTGATTTTAATAATTTACGGTTCCAATTAACACTATGAAAACCCGGGAAATAATGAAAAAAAAAAGTGGGCGGATCACGCCCATTTTTTGACCACAAATTTTAATGTGAATTCTAACAATACGTTTTAAACTTTCTAACTATACCTTGAATACTTTTCGAGTTATTAGTTCTGAAAGAGTTGTATAAAAGTGACTTGTATGGGAGGTGGGCGTGTCCGTTGACCGATTTGGCTCATTTTCAAACTCAGTTCCTACTTTTAGCTAGAATATATAGAGACGAAATTTTATCGCATTATGATCAGTATTTCTCAAGTTATTCTGTATTCGGACAGCAAGACGGACAGACAGACAGACGGACATAGCTAAACGGACTCGGGTAGTGATGCTGATCAAGAATATATATACTTTTCCATACCGCACACGCCTCCTAAGGGGCTTTACAATATATGCACAAAGTTAATATACCCTGTACCTCATAGGTGTAGGGTATAATTAAATAAATAATGTTGCAACTTCTAATTACTCTAATTTTTATATACTTCTAATTTTTATAACACAAAATACATATGAAATTTGATTTTTTTATACCCTACACTAAGAGTGAAAGGGTATATTCAGTTTGGTACGCCATTTGTAACACCCTGTAGAAAGCATCTCCGGTATGGAAAAGTATATATATTCTTGATCAGCATGACCTCCTGAGTCGATTTAGCGATGTCCGCCAGTCTGTCTGTCTGTTGAAATCCCTACTACTTTTAAAAATTGAAGAGCTAGATAAATGAAACTTATAATTTAGAGTACTTATATACCTACGCTGTATGTGCGAGATTGGCGAGATCAGTTCATTGTGACCTGTGATCTGACCATTTATATTCAAATAACTCATATACAATTTACATCTACAGATCAATTTTACTGTATACGTGCTTAGGTAAACTTTTTTCGGCAAATATATATTGACTTCATGCTCAAATACATAAAAATAATGTTTTCCCGCGAAACGACCAAAAAAAAAAAAAAATCGAAATTCGATACACCTACCAATTTGTAAATATGGGTATCAAATGATTGGAAATTCTTCAGCGATTGAAAGTTTGTAGTTATTTTCAGGACTCGTATACCCTGGTGACCTATATACCACTTTGAATGGTAACCACATATATGTGTAGGGTATTTATAGTCGTCTTAGATTTACTATAATGACTATACTTTTGATAATCCTAACTATCATAATAATACCTACTATATAATGTCCCTACTTTAAAATTTCCCATGTGATTTAACCTTCCCAACTCGTTTTTTAATTGATAAATATCATCATGAAATTTGACTGCAACATTTATAACTCAGTTCGACACTATTTTTCACATGAAAAACATTCTAAGATTTTGTGTATCCAGTTTTATTAGATCAATTTGTTTACGGTTTTCATTTGCATTTGAAATGCAATGCATATCATATTTTTCATATTAAAATCAAAATTTTGCGGCACATATTTTGAAGCTGAGATTTCATTTTATTCATTGTAGATATTGAATCGATATCGAAAAAATGAATATTTTATAAACTAGTACAAAGTACATAAAAATTCATCTTACGGTCTAAAAATGGTATTGTTTAATTCATGGTCAAAAAACGTGTAAACGTCTACCATTTCTCATTTGTTCATAATTTAAGTTCTATTTTGACTCTTATGGTGTTTAAAACCGTATTTTTCTGAAGGCCTCAATCTTATTTTTAACGAGCAACATATTAGCTTTAGAATCCTAGTAGAAATTTGTCCGATGCGCCATCGGGAAATGATCAGGTTTTCGTTGGGTAAGCCCTATTAGAGAAAATATGATCATTGCTTTTGCATGCCCTTATCATGCTTACCATACCAGGGTTTACATTATCTAAAACGTCAATGTTCCCGATCATAGCTACATTATTTGTTCCTCATAACGAAATTAGCATCAGACAATGATCGAGATTTAATGGGAGTATCCCTATTATGCTCGGGCTATTGGCCTCAGGTCACTGACCTCAGGCCATGATCATGTACTGATCGGGCAATTCCCCATTTTATGACTTACCCGACAATTGCCTTGTCAGAGCCCGAGCATAATATGGTTTCTCTCATTAAATCTCGATCATTGTCTGATGCTTATTTCGTTATGAGGAACAAATAATGTAGCTATGATCGGGAACATTGACTGTTTCGATAATGTAAACCCTGCTATGGTAAGCATGATAAGGGCATGCAAAGGCAATGATCATAATTTCTCTAATAGGGCTTTTCAAAACTAAAAATAAATTAACAAAAACATTAATACAGCAGTTTATTAAATAAATTTAATAAAAAAGGTAGCCGCGGTGGCTTAGTGGTTAGTGCGTTGGACTGCGAGTTGAAACGTCCCCGGTTCGAGCCTGGACTGGGGCTAACAACATCTTTTCATAGAAACATTTTTCTATACCGCGCTACCTCTCGGCAGTAAATGGCAAACCTACGAGAGTAAAACATTGCCTATGAAAAGCTCTCACCCCGCTGTTCGGATTCGGCAATAAACTGTAGGTCCCACCACTTTGAGTACAAATATAACACGCACAGCTCGAAATGGTGAGAGAGCTCGGCCGAAGTTCTAAACAGGACTGTAGCGCCAAACCATTATAGTGTTATTATTATAATAAAAAAGTTCTTTGATCCCCTTGTCTTAAAATTTTGACCACAGATGCGGTATGGTCAGGAAGGAATGGTAGGCTATATTTGAGTGGGATTGGACAACGGTGCGTGGCATCTCCGATACAGCCTTCATTTTCAAAATGATATAACTTGGCACTTACACCAGCTACGAACATTAAACAAAAAGAAACTCAAATATAAATAAAAAATTAAAGCAAATACCCAAAAGTAAAAGCACAAAACAAATGCAAAAACACAGAAACAAATGCAAAAACAAAAACTCAAAATTAAAAGCATAAACAAAAAAATTAAGAGAAAAAAAAACAATGCAAACACTTAAAACCAAAACCTAACTAAACCATGTAACTTGGCATAAAAACACAAAAGCAAAAAACAAAACCAAATACACAAAAGGTAAAAAAAAACCAAAAGCAAAACCTAAAAAAAAAATATATATATATATATAAAAAACCTACAACAAAAACACAAAAGCAAAATCAAAAACAAAAACAAAAAATAAAACGTAAAACATGCAAAAATACAAAACCAAAAGCCAAACTAAAGCAAAAATAAAAGATAACAAAGCAAAAACACAAAAAAAGCAAAGCACAAAATCAAATATACAAAAGGTAAAAAAAACAAAATCAAAACCTAAAATTAAAAGTAAAATAAAAAAACTACAACAAAAACAAAAAAAGAAAACGTAAGACAAGCAAAAATTCAAAATCAAAAGATAAACTAAACCAAAAGAAAAAGATAACAAAAGCAAAAACTCGAAAACAAAACACAAAAGCAAAAACTCAACATCAGAAAAAATGCTAAAACTTAAGTAAAACTGCCAAAACAAAAGTAAAAATTCAAAAACAAAACCTAAGAAAAACACAAAAGCAAAAAGAAATACAAAAAAAAAAAAGAAAAAATAAAAACAAAGCATTTAAATTAAAAACAAAAACAGAAAAACGCAAAAAAAACTAAATAAAAAACAGTGAAAATAAAAGTAAAACAAAAACAGGAAATTACAAAAGGCTGACACATAAATAAGAGCAGAAACCAAATCAAACAAAAACAAAAGATAAACACAAAAATAAAAACATTATAATATTTTCGTTACTACACTTTACATTTCTTCAATATATAGTAGAAAATGAACAACTATGTTTAAAAATGGTTTAAAAACAAAAAAAAAAAAAAATTACAAAATAAAAACCCGTTGCGCAGCCCGGGTAAAAATACTAGTTTAAAAAAAATTAAAATAAAACAAATATTATAAATCAATACTAGAAAAACCAGAAAAACCAGATAAACAATCATCCAATTTCGTACATTTCATGATTAAATTTTGTCCTGGTAATATTAAAGATAATTTGTTATAAAAATCATAAAATTTCAATAAATAATAGCACAATGAATCATTGCCATTTGAAAAAAAAAATGTATTATTAAATTTTTACTATTCTTATTTTTGGGGTTCCAAGTTTAGGTTTCCTTACCGTGACAGAATTAGGTACATTTACGTTATTCAGTTTATGTAAATTTAGTGAGTAAATTTTTCATTTTTCCCCATAGACAAAGATTTCTGACGATTTCTGTAACATATTTTCTTTACTTTTTTTATTTTAAATTTTTTAAATATTTAATATATACACCTTTTTTAAAATTTGTTCACAAACTGTCTAACACTGTGACATAAATTAAATTAAGCATAAACTAAATTACGAAATAAAAAACACCTTTCAAAAGTGTTTCTATCAAATGATATAAACTCTTACAAAGTGAGTCTAGTGACCTTCTGCATACAATCAAATATAGAATGTTTCCAAATTTATAAACATCATTAAAAATAAACTTTATATTACACAAAATTCATCAAAGAGTAAATTGAAATTTATTTTATAAATGTTGTTTATAAAAGAAAAATCCAAGCAGCTATTTGAAGTGCACAAGTGCTCGTCAAGCAGTGACAATGATTTTGAAAAAAAAAAAAAAACGAAAAACACCCAAAACGCCAGCTCGTGCTACAAAATATATACAGGAAAACCGCTATTAAAAACAAACACTTTATAAAATACCAACTCCAATGCAGTGCCGAAAATCAACTCTATACAATGTTATTTATACAACGCGGTTGTAGTTTATCGATAAACAAAATAAAAATTTCAAAGTATACAAAATCTATAAATAAAACACATTGCAATATGTGAAGTAGAAAAAAAAACAAAGTATCAAAATAAAGACATTTTTCTCAATGAATAAATGACTGAATTACGGCTGCTGCATGATCCATGAAGTTGTCCAAAAATACAAATCAGATTAAGTAAAAAAAAAAAACTGAAATAAAGTATTCCGGGTTGTGTGTGCTGTATAAAATAATCCTATAGATACGCAAATGTTGCAGCAGATATGCGTAGCTATCTGTAAGATGTCCATCAACAACGACAAAAAATTGCTGAATGAAAATGAAGAATTTGAAGTTTTCAAATGGTGTGGATAGATTGGAAAATTTTGAGAAGAGTGGTATTTGGGAGTGATGAGTGCGGTATAAAAAGATTTAGACTCAGAGAGAGAATGTATTAGAGGAAGGTCGAGTGCGTGAGTAACGAGATAAATATTAATAAACGTTCAAATTGCACAAGAGCGTCTGTTGAGTGATGTCTCTTGACATTGAAATTGCAAGCAACTAAAAGAGATTTTTAGGATGAGAGAATTTTACAAGTCACTCGCTAGTATAGGTGAAAACGTACGATATATATGAGTAAATAAATATATCGCATGCGAGAAATTAATTATATGAGAACTATGTAATTCATAGTAATGATGTAAATGTTAGAAAAAAAAAATAGGATATTTGATATATTATTATATTTAATATTTTAAGTTTTTCGGGTAGGGTCTAAAAATGTCCTTAAAGCACGAATAAAAATTGCATATGAGTGACATTGAAATATCAAGAAACAGAAAGAGGTTTTTAAAATAAGAGACCTTAAGGAGTTACTCTCTAGTATAAGTGAAATGAGTGACATATTTGAGTAAATATATTGCATGCGAGAAATTCGTTATATGAGAACTAAAAAATGCATAGTAAGAATGTAAATATTAAGAAAATATAGGATATTTAATATATTATAATGTTTTCGACCTTTTATAAAATAAGAATTTCATAAAATAAGAGAATATTTTTCTCATAACAATAATATGAGAGAAAAAAATATTAGGAAAGCAAGTGTAGGAAATGCACTGCAGCGCTTTAACAACCACTGACGTCCGTTTTTGTTACTAAAAATTGAGTTAAATCAAGGAAAAAGAAAGAGCAAAAAGGACATTTCAAGAAAGAGAGAAAGAGCAATATTTAGGACAAAATTTGAGTTAAACTAAAAGTACCATCAGCCATAAAAAGGAATTTTCATGTAAAAGAGCGCATTTTCCAATAGATTTCACAGAAAAGTAACGAATACGCCGCATAGTTCCAAAAATCAACACCAGCGATGACAGCGCCATTGAGTGAAACTGCTGTTCTCGTAAACAGAGAGAGAGAGAGAAAATGACATTCATTTTAAGGATAACATGAATATGTCAAACATATTTTATTTTATAAATAAATTTAATTTTTAAATAAAAAACAAACATTTTTTCAAATATATATAAAAAAAAAATTTGAAGGACATCTGTAGAAACCAACATACTTTGCGTGGGTGCTCGGAAATTAAATTTTCTTTTATGCCGTCAAATCGCACAAACAAACAAACATCGAGTGCCTCTCATCAGCCAACCCTACCAACCACCCCACCCAAAAACGTACACACCCAACAAAAACTCACTCGTTGTTGCACGACGAGCACACTGACTAACTAAATAACAAACTACTCGTTGAGTGCAACGATGTTGTGGACTACGAGGACGACAACGACGACGACGATGACTACAACGAGAACACAACGACTATGGACAACGACTACGACGATGATAATATCGAGTCGCATGCAACAACAAAAGTCCCAATGACGATTACGAGCGCGCATACACCACCAATACTACAACGACAATGACGAGTACAAACGACACAACGTTGTGCATTTTGAAAACAGTTCGAGTTCGAGCACCGTACGCAACGGACGTGTAGACTACGCTCGATTTTATAAGAAAAACGGGTTTTTCACATTTTCCACCAAACAAGTGATGTTTGTGGAGAAGCAGTAGAATCAATCAACACACACAAAAAAAATATATAACAAAAACAGTGTATATACTGCGAAACAAGAAAACCCAACGTGGTGCGTGTGTGTGCAAAGAAATTAAGTGTTAATTTTTAATAAATCTAAAGAAAATTGGAAAAATTTATAAAAATACAAAAATTTTGTAAAAAAACATAAAATTTATGAAAATAACAAATTTTATAAAAATAAAAATTAAATGCAAATGAAAAGTAATATGAAAAAGTCAAAATTCGATGAAAATTTTAATTTTATGAAAATGCAAAATTCAATGAAAACGAAAAATTGGTGAAAATTTAAAATTTTGTGCAAATTAAGAATTGGCATAAAGTTAAAATTTTGTGTAATGGAATAATGAAAATTATATGCACTAATTAAATATTATTTAAACATATAAAACGCACCCAACACAACAAAAAATTGATATAAAACGAATTGGAAATGAATGCAAATTTTAAACCAATTTAAAAAATTATTTAATATAATAAATTTGGTTTAAAAATAAATAAAATAAAAAACAATTTTAATAAAACAATGAATTTAATACAACAAAGAATTTAATAAAGCAAAGAATTTAAATTAACAAACTAATTCCTAAAAATTTATAAAGAACAAGAACAGAAAATCCTAAAAAAAAAGATTTTATTTTGCAAATTAAAAAAAAAATAAAAAAATCTACAACATTGCACAATATTTTATTAGAAAGTTTGATAAAAAGTCACTGAAATTATTTAAAAATTTGAAAAACAATAAACACTTTAATAAACATACTTTAAGGGAGAACGTTAAAGAAAAAAACTAAATTTAACTTAGTTTACAAAATTGAAATTGCAAGTAAATTGAAATTGCAAATAATTGGCATAATAGAAGAAAATATTTTCTAAGAATTAGTAGTATGAGTTATTTAAAAATGGAATATTTTTGAATGACATTGAAAACTGATAATACTGAAAAATTAAACATTTATAAAACATATAAAGGAGAACCATGAAAATATTAAAAATAATTTGCAGTGGAAAGTGCGAATAGTGTAAAATGCGAAGAGTAAGAAATGTATATACAGTGCATCAGGACTAACGTGAAAACCGTCTAAGTTGAAAGAATAATTTTTATATAGAATAAAATAATTCCAAATTTGTGCAAAAAATCAAATTGTGCTAATATTCAAACTGTGCAAAAGTATAAAATTTGTTTTGTGCAAAAAAAAAAACACAACAAAAACTTTTTAAAATGAAATGTTGAAAAGTTTGTCACCCCGCAAATACAACTGAAGTGTTTTCCCCCCCGACCAAAAACAAAAACCTTCCCAAAATAACGTCAACAAAATGTCGAACAACGCATTGCTGATGTCACTGCTACTGCTGGTGCTATTGACAACATCGTTGCAGCTGACCGCCAGCTATGGTTTAGGTGGCAGCGCCACATCGGCAGCTGCTGCAGCAGCTACTTTAGGCGTTTCATTAACATCGCACGGTGGCATCTACAAGCAACAAATCGCGCATAAATACACCGAAACTGACCCCTTCTCCTCATCGTCGTCATCATCATCAGCGTCCTCAACATTATCCTCATCATCGTCATCAACACCGCCACTCATCAATCAGTGCTCCTGGCAATTCAACGGCACCAACTCCGTCCGTTGCAACCTACGCACTATAGCGCGCAGTGGCCTCGAATTGCAGGGCGCCGATGGCAGCAGTCAGCTCGAGATACGCTGCAGCGATGTCTACCTCTTTGAGTCACAATTACCACCGGCCGCTTTTGCGCGCCTTCAAACGCTCGACGAGCTGCGTCTGCAGTCTTGCAAATTATTGCAGCTGCCAAATGCAGCATTTGAGGGTTTGACAGCGTTAAAAACGCTCGCCATTAATACGCGCAACAGTGACTGGAGTGCTGGAAAATCCCTCGAATTACTGCCGAATGCTTTGCAGGGTCTACAACAGCTGACAGCACTCGATTTGAGTGCAAATAATTTACGCGCACTCCCCGTGGGATTTTTGTGCCCGGTGGGCAATTTGCAGCTGCTTAATCTCACACAGAATCGCATACGCTCCGCCGAACAATTGGGCTTTGCCGATATGCAGTGCAATGGCGGCAGTGAGCTGCAAGTGCTGGACGCCTCACACAATGAGCTGCGCTCCATCAGTGAGCAGTGGGGCATTGCTCGTCTGCGCCGTCTGCAGCAACTACAGCTACAACACAATAACATTAGCGCCCTCAGCGGTGATGCACTCGCGGGCCTGAGCTCACTACGCATTGTCAACCTTTCGCACAATCATTTGGAAACATTGCCCGAGGCTCTGTTCGCCGGCTGCAAAGAGCTGCGTGAGGTGCATTTGCAACATAATGCGCTCTATGAGCTGCCACGTGGTCTGCTGCATCGTTTGGAACAATTGCTCGTCGTCGATTTGTCTGCGAATCAGCTCACCTCGAATCACATAGACAACAGCACATTCGCAGGGCTCATACGACTGATTGTGCTCAATTTGGCACACAATGCGCTCACACGCATCGATCAACGTACCTTCAAAGAGCTTTATTTTCTGCAAATACTTAATCTACGCAATAATTCGATCGGGCACATAGAGGCGGGCGCTTTTATGCCGCTCTATAATCTGCACACTTTGAATCTGGCCGAGAATCGTCTGCACACACTTGACGATCAGTTGTTTAATGGACTCTATGTACTCTCGAAGCTCACATTGAACAATAATCTAATTAGCGTTATTGAACCAGATGTCTTTAAGAATTGCTCCGATTTGAAAGAGCTGGATTTGAGCTCAAATCAGCTGAACACAGTGCCGCGTGCTATACAATCGCTGAGTATGCTGCGTACGTTGGATTTAGGTGAGAATCAGTTGCGCTCACTGGACAATGAGAGTTTTCGTCAGCTGCACCAGCTCACGGGCTTGCGTTTGATCGATAACCAGCTGGGCAACATAAGCGTTGGCATGTTCGCCGAATTGCCACGTCTGAGTGTTTTGAATCTGGCCAAGAATCGCATACAGAGCATTGAACGTGGCGCTTTTGATAAGAATTTTGAGCTGGAGGCCATCAGACTGGATCGTAATTTTCTCGCCGATATAAATGGCGTCTTTGCGACGCTCGTCTCGCTACTCTGGCTGAATTTAAGCGAAAATCATTTGGTTTGGTTCGACTATGCTTTTATACCGTCCAATCTGAAATGGCTCGATATACATGGTAACTATATTGAGGCACTCGGTAATTATTATAAACTGCAGGAAGAGATACGCGTCAAGACATTGGACGCCTCGCACAATCGCATCACGGAGATTGGTGCCATGTCTATCCCGAACACTATTGAGCTGCTCTTTATTAATAACAACCTTATATCAAATGTGCTGCCAAACGCTTTTGTGGACAAATCAAATTTAGCACGCGTCGATCTTTATGCGAATGCCTTGTCGCAGCTGCAACTTCAGCAATTGCGTTTGGCGCCCGTACCGCCAGAGCGCGCTTTGCCCGAATTCTATCTTGGAGGTAATCCATTCGCTTGTGATTGCTCAATGGATTGGTTGCTGCGCATCAATAATCTGACGACGCGTCAACATCCGCGTGTCATGGACTTGCCAAATATTGAGTGTTTGTTGCCGCATAAACGTGGTGCACCGGTGCGTCCGCTCAGCTCACTGCAGCCAGCGGACTTTCTCTGTCGCTATGAGTCGCACTGTTTTGCATTGTGCCATTGCTGCGATTTTGATGCCTGCGACTGTGAGATGACCTGCCCACAGAATTGTAGCTGCTTTCACGATCAAATCTGGAGTACAAATGTCGTTGACTGTGGTGCACAGCAATCGGCGGAGCCACCACAACGAGTGCCCATGGATGCGAGCGTTGTCTATTTGGATGGCAATGCGCTGCCTGTGCTACGTAATCATGCTTTCATTGGACGCAAGAATCTGCGTGCACTCTTCGTGAATGGCAGCCAAGTGGAGAGTATACAAAATCGTACATTTGCCGGGCTCAGTGCTTTACAGGTGCTGCAACTGGCGGACAATCGGCTCGCGGTGCTGCACGGTTATGAGTTTGAGCAATTGGCACAGTTGCGTGAGCTACATCTGCAGAATAATCAGCTGACAGTGCTGCCGAATGCAACACTGGCACCGCTAGTTTCACTGCAGCTACTGCGTTTGGATGGCAATCGCTTGCTGTTGCTGCCATCAACGCAGTTGCAACATTTGCGTCAGCTAAATGCGTTAGCGCTTGGACGCAATCCATGGAGTTGTCGCTGTGAGGCGTTGCGTGCGCTCACCGCATATGTAGCGGAAAATGCTTTAATGCTGCAGGATGCACAAGATCTTTATTGCATGGAGTCGCCGGAAGCGCCGCGACGTCTTTTGGATTTTAATGTTTCTTCGGCGGCGTCATCTGATTCTACGGCCTCAGCTGCTGCTTCTTCGGTTTGCAGTGACTATTATGCTGATGGTGCCGAAAGCAGTTCTTTGCTGCCACATGGTCTAGCGCGCAGCTACATACCGCTGCTAGCCGCTGCATTAGCGCTACTATTGCTGCTACTCGTCGTCAGTTTTGTGTTTGTGTGGCGTGACTCGCTACGCATTTGGCTGTATGCACACTATGGCGTACGCGTGTTTGGACCGCGTTGTGCTGCCGAAGACTCCGAGAAGCTGTACGATGCCGTGCTACTGCATTCGGCCAAAGATTGCGAATATGTTGCACAGCAGCTGGTCGCTGAGCTGGAGACGAGTGGTCGTCCACCGCTGCGTCTTTGTTTGCAACATCGCGATCTGGCCCACGATGCAACACACTATCAGCTGTTGGAGGCATCTCGCGTTTCGCGACGCGTCATTATGTTGCTGACGCGCAATTTTCTGCAGACAGAATGGGCACGCTGTGAGCTGCGACGTGCCGTGCACGATGCGCTGCGCGGACGTGCACAAAAGCTCGTCATCATCGAGGAGTCGGAGGCGCTCGCGGAGGCAGAACGTGACATTGAGCTTTTGCCATATTTGCGCACAAGCGGCGTGCAGCGCATACGACGCACCGAGCGACATTTCTGGCAGAAGCTACGCTATGCGTTGCCCGTGGACTATGCGGCGTATCGTCATGGCAACAATTATACGCTGGAGCATAATCATGAACGGCTCACCACAAAGCAGGCGGTGAATCCAAGCATTTTATATCGTCAAGCGCCACCGCCAGCGTATTGTTCAGCTGCGGTGGGTGGCATTGAAGAGCAAAACTATTCGTCTGCTACGACGGCTACGCCTTCGCCACGTCCCAGTCGTCGTGGTGAGCAACATCCATCGGTGGCGGCTTCGGCTGCTGCAGCGCCGAAATACTATCAGACAGCAGTTGGTGCCGCTGGCGATGGTGCTGCTCAACCAACGCTCAATCAAGCATACAGTACACGCCCACCATCGGAGCACATCTACAGCAGCATCGACTCTGACTATTCGACGCTGGACAATGAGCAGCTGATGATGATGCCACCGCCAACATCCGCTGGGGCGCAGGCAGCTGTCAACAGCTTTGCGCGCACGCTGCAACATCCACAGCAGCAGCAGCAACATCATCAGCAGCAACAACAACAAAATATGTCGCAAACATGGCGACCGCAACAGCAGCATCAAAAACAGCAGTCGTTGACCGCGAATGTTTTGGCCGCACATCCTTCACAGCCAGCGCCTACGCAACAGCAGCAGGTTCAGCAGCCAGGGCAACAGCAGGGGCAGCATGTGCAGGCATATCTGGTGTAGGCGGCGTCGCTGGGCAGTAGGCGCCACAAAGGACTGGTTCCGCCACATTGCAAAAATTCATTGAAGAGTAAGAATTTAAGTTGAAAAGTTTGCATAAAAGAAAACACTAGACTAGAAATCAAAATTCTATATAAAATGAACATTACAAGGTTTTATTTTTTTAAATATTTTAATTGAAAAAGTACGATATTAATTTAAACTAAAAAAAATATATATTTTTCTATAGAAATATTGGTTTTTGAACAGAAAATGTTATTTTTCATTGACAAAAAATATGTTTAAACTGAATTTTTAAATGAAAATGTTCAAAATGCTGATTTAAAAGAGTGACATGTTTATTACATTTAATTTTTTAAATTAATGAAATATAAATTTTTTAAAATATTTTATTGAGTTTACCATTTTTTTAAAATGAAAAATAAAATATTTTAATAAGAAATATAGTTTTTTATTGAATATCAATTTGTTTGAAATCATATTTACCTATTTAAAATTCAAAAAGGTTTATGCCATTATTAAAATTTTGCATTTAGCATTTTAAATAAAAAAAAGTATTACATTCTACAGTTGAATATTTTAATAATAGTTTTATATTGTTTTACAAATGCATTAACCAATTGTAAAGTAATCGAGAAATTCCGCATAATTGTTGTTTGATGTTGAATTAAATACTCAAATTTTTGTGAATAATTTTACAATTTAAATACAAATTTATTTAAATATAAATACAGAGAAAACAATATATTTTAAAGGCTACCTACCATTCAAATTTGATAATTTTTCATGGTTATTTCATGAAACATTTTGTTTCCTATACATTTTGGTTATAAAATAATATTTAAATATAGTGGTTAAAACATTCTAAATAACGTAATAAAATATTAATATTTCTTATTGATTTAATTTTGATTTTGAATATTTAGTTTTATTGAAAAATTAAATTTAAATTCTTGCAAGGATTAAATTATTGAATGGAAATTTAATATTTAAATTTTACTTTTTTTACAAAAAAATCTCTATTTGAATAATGTATAAAATAAAAATAATAATTTTGTCAAAAATTTAAAATTTTATTTACATTTTTAATAAAAACATGTTTAATAGAAATGAACATTGTTGAGTGGTATTTATATTTCTATTAATTGAATGAATTTAATTAAAAACTACATTTTCTTCTTTGATATTTTTAAAAATTAGCATGAAATTGTGTTATTTGTGTGATTCAATATTTTATGTAAATTTTATAATTTAATCTTTTTTATGAAAAAAAATCATATTTTCAATATGTATTTAAAACATTTTTTAAAGTAATTTATATTTTTTCAATTAAAATATTTATTTTCTATATTTTTTCAAACATAATTTATTTACAATTAAAATTTCGTTGAAATTAATAAATGAATCTCAAAAAGAAAACGAAAGCAACTTAAAAAAAACTTAAATTAAAAACTAATTTTTATAAAGAAAAATACAACTAATTTTAAATACAGCTGGCTGCCCACTAAACACAGCTGGAAGACAACTAACCCCGTGACTAGTTTTATAGAAGCAAAGATTGAACGTATGTAATATTTTTCCTCATCCACGTATTATGTAAGCTAAGCCTATATAAATGTACATGTGTATGCATAATAATTATACAAAACAATATAAATTATATTTATAACATTATATTTAAAAGAAACGTAGTTATGTGAAAAAATCCATGTACATATTAGCCATACAAATTAAATAATAAAAAAAAACAAACAAAAAATGATAAAACTGCATAGTATTAAAAAGAATAATTAAAATAACAAAATACCTACAAAATAATCACATACAATGCTTTTTCTAACTCCATTTTGTAAATGTGTATCATACATTAATATTTATTATCAAAATTAAATTAAATTACAATACAAACCATACACACAACATGCATAAGTAAATATACCATATGTGCTATATACCCAGTTACTTTATGAAACATACAACATGAAGTAAATAATCCAAATAAATATGTATTGTATTAAAAAACAAAAAAAAGTAAACAGATTGAATTTAGGGCGCATAAATGGTTATCGTTGCATACGATGCAAATGTTTTATTAAATGTAAAATATTCTGTATAAAACAATGTCATATTTGTATTTCAGTATTAATTGTAAATATGTTTCTGGTAAACACAGTTTATAATTCACTGAATACACTATAAATATTTTTTTCAATTGATTTTAATAATCCTGATTTGTTGAGAACCATAAACACATTACATAAAATATGTTTGTCGTGAATATACATATACTCAAATACAATTTCTTGCAAGTATAACATATATTGCTTTGAACTTATAACGAATCATACTCATTAAATGTTTATTATATTAATTTTCATATAATACAAACATGTTTGTGACAAACAATTTAATATTTTAAATTTTAGTCACATGTCACTAAAAAATATTATAATGTATATGTTTGTCGTGAATATTTAAATACAAAAAATTAAACAAGTTTCTTAAATTAATTACAAAATATGCTTAACAAATGTGCTTTATATTTACGGCAAACATAATTTATATTTTTAAAGTATTCAATTGATAAAAATAAAGTATTTAATTTGAGTCATATATAATCTTGATTTGTATTTTTTAACATCGTGAATATATATTTGTAAATGTAAATGTTTTGCTATATATTGCTATATATATATGGTAAACGTTTAATTTTCATTGAATACAAACGAGTTTGTGTCAGCAATTTAATATTTTAAATTTTATACGCATGCTAATAAATATTATAATGCATATGTTTGTCGTAAATATTCAAATACAAAAAGTTGATTTTATTTAATTGTTTGTCGTAAATATTTAAATACAAAAAGTTGATTTTTTTTAATTGATTACAAAATATGTTTAACAAATGTGCTTTATATTTACCGCAAACATAATTTATATTTGTTAAGTATGGAATTAATTTTTGAATTTGAGTAACATATAATTTTGCATTAGTATTATTTATTGTAATTGAAATATATTTATATTAAAATTTTGCAATAATTACTTAATAATTTATATCTATATACCTACAATATAAATTAAATGCGCTTTAAATTCAATTAATATTCCTTTCATTAAATTTTTTCAGCCAAAACATAACTGCTCTCATTTTTATATATACATATTCAGTGTAAAATATTACAAAATATATATAAAATATTAACTTATTCGAAAACAAAAGTTAATAATAACTGATACGCTAATTTGGACTTAATGAAAATATTTAAGATAAAAGAATTTAGCCTAAGTTACTAGTATATTTTAGGCAAGCAGCATATTATGCAAAAATGCACTGCAAACAACTGATGAAAATTGTAATGAAACTCTTAATCTGTAAAACAAACAAATCCAAAACTGTTATTTATTTTTTATTTTGTAAAATAAAAATTTTGTGAATATAATATAATATATTTTTGTTTTAAAAAAAATTTTAAAAGAAAAAAAAAAAACAACGACTACTTTTATTTTCAATTGGAATTTTTAAATTTTGCAGCAACATTTCAGGCAAATCGTTGGATGGTAAATGAAGGTAAAGATACATAAAAATGGCTAAGTAGAGATAATAAATGTGCGGCTGGTAAAGTTACAGATGGTTATATTATCGATTTTAAAAGGTTGGATATTAACAAATGTGTGTTATATTTACTTTAATAAAAATACGTATTAAAAGTAACAAATAGTAATTAAATGAATTTTCAAAGTGATCTAGAAAAGTTAACTAATCAGGAGAGTTAAGAATGTAGGAAAGAAATGAGGAATTTATCAAGAATATTTTGGACTACACTCATGTATATATCAAGAAAACAGTATTAAATAACTAATTATTCAGAGTTACACAACTGAAGTACTAGAGATCTAATGGAATAACAATAAAATAATATGCGAAATCAATAAATCTGAATAAACAATAATATAATAACATCAAATCAAGAAGAAATCATTAATCACACTACTCAACAAAATAAGAACAAATTTTTGCCATGGACATCACATAATTCAATTCTATATACAAATTTTTGCCATGGAAATGTTATACATCAATTCTATATAATTCATGGTTGCTGATTTTGACCGCGTACTCAGTTTTCTTTTCTACTACGTAACTTTTTTAAGAACATTGCTCTCGAATTTTCAGGCCTTTTCAGTGACTTTTTAGAAATAAAAAAAATACAGTGTCTGACACAACCAGATTCCAAAAAAACTGTAAAAGCAAATTTTCTTTCAATTGTCAAGACTAATTATACCAATTAATACTATTACTCCGATAGTTTTTTAAGATATTTGAATCTAAACTCGAACAATATTGATTTTCTAAGATTTTTTTTTTGTACGATTTTTTGGCAATGTTAATAAAATTATAAATAGTTCATAGTTCAAACTAACGGTCAAAATTACTAACATTTTCGTATTGGTTCTCATTTTTAAAATGTGCTCTATTAAAGCAGTTTGCTTCAAATACTGTTAAAATTTAAAATGCTTGTATATTTTACATAGAAATTGCTGAAAATAGCCGTTTTAAACCGATTTTTTTCTCAAAAATGCTGTGTAATAAGAAAAAACTAAGAATGCAATATGAATAAGCATACCTTAAGTATGAAGTAATGATATTTTCAGATTAGGGGCATTAGTTTATTGAAAATTGATTATAAAAAAGAGTACCAAAATTAAATTCGCAGGGAATATTTTATAAATTGGATTAATTAGAAAATAATTAATTATATTGATAGTTAGTTTGGAATATGTTCTAGAAAACCATATATCATTTTTATGTTAATTATTAAATGCTAGATAAAAAATTTCTAATAAAAAAAATGTCCGAGTTTAAATTCAGTTATCTTAAAAAAAAGTATTAGAATTTCAGCATTCATACATATATTAAAATTAGTGTAGACATTTAGAAGAAAAATTGCGTTTAAGTTTTTTTGTTAAACTATTTTTACACAGAACTATATTTTTTTAATCTATGTAATGGGTGAGAATGACTTAAATATACTAATGTCATTTTTTTTTTAAAGTTACGTAATCAGTTGGGACCAGTTGGGAAGGCTAGATCACATGGGAAATTTTAAAGTAGGTGTTATTATGATAGTTAGGATTTTCAAAATTATAGTCGGTCTAAGCCATGCTGATCAAGAATATATGTACTTTTCCATACCGGAGATGCTTTTTTCGGGGTGTTACAAACGGCGTACCAAACTGAATATACCCTTTCACTCTTAGTGTAGGGTATAAAAACTGATTATACAGTCAGCACCAGCGAATTATATAGAAATTTATATATGGGATATCCATGTCAAAAATCGTGTTGGGTAGTGTAATTTGACAATCATTTTAATGAAAAATCTGAAATCAAAGAGAAATCAAGAGAATTTAAAAAAAAATCAAGATAAAAACGATAAAACTTATTAACAAAATAGTAATCAAAAAAAAATTAGTAATCAAAAGTAATCAAAAAGAAACATAAATCTTGAAGTTGAACGGAAATTATTACAAATTCAAGAAGAAATCAGTATAAAATCAAGAAAATAAAAGAACAATTTATAAAAATATCACACAAAAATCAAGAGAATTTTGTTAAAAACAAAGATATGGACGATAAAACTATTAACAAAATGGTAGTAAAACAAAAATTAAATGAACTCAAAAATAATTCTTGAAGTTGTGAAGAAATGTTTACAAATTCAAGATGAAATGAGTATAAAATCAAGAAAATAAAATAACAATTTATAAAAATCACACATAAAACCAAAAATAAAGAACAGTAAAAGAAAAAATGAAATAGTATAAAGAAAACTAAAAATCAGGAAAAATTGATAAGAAATAAAAATTCCAGAGGAAATCAAGAACATCTTCTGGAGATTTATTGTCAGAAGAAACCCAGATTCTCAAGACTTCTTAAATTACTTTTTTTAAATCTATATATATAAAACTCTTGGTCCGTCTGTCAGTCTGTCGGTCTGTCTGTCTGTTTGTTCCAGCATCACGTCTAAACCGCTGAACCGATTTAACTGAAATTTTGAACCAGGATACTATGGAGTCCGGAGGGTGTCATAGGCTATATATGGGCGGGATTGGACAAAAGGGCGTGGCACCTCCCATACAACCTAAACTTTTAAAACGACATATCTCGGCACATACACAAGCGAAGAAGATGAAACAAAAAAATCAAATACAAAAAAAAAATACAAAAGCAAAAATCAAACACAAAAGTAAAAGCACAAAACTTAAGCAATAACTCAAAAACATCAGAAAAATAAAAAAAGGATAGGAAACAAAATCAACCACATCAAAATTCACCACACTAAAATTCACCACACTAAAACTCATCACACTAAAATTTACCACACTTAAAGTCATCATACTAAAATTCACCACACTCAAATTCAAAACACCAAAATTCTCCACACTCAAATTCACCACACTAAAACTCAACACAATAAAATTCACCACACTCAAATTCACCACAGTAAAACTCAACACACTAAAACTCACCACACTAAAACTCACCACACTAAAACTCACCACATTTAAATTCACCACACCAAAATTCATAACACTAAAATTCACCACACTAAAATTCACCACACTAAAATTCACCACACTAAAATTCACCACATTAAAACTTACCACACTAAAATTCACCACACTAAAACTTACCACAATAAAACTCACCACACTAAAATTCACCACACTCAAATTCTCCCACTTAAACTGACCACACTAAAATTCACCACACTTAAATTGAACACACTAAAACACACAACAATAAAAATCACTGCACTTAAACTCACCACACTAAAATTCACCACACTAAAACTCACCACACTAAAACTCACCACACTAAAATTAACCACAATATAACTTCTACTGGGAAAAACTCTACGGGAAAGAATTCTACTGGGATGAATTCTACGGGGAAGCACTGTCTGAGAAAAAATTTTATATGAGATCAGATGCTTTAGTGGAGAATTAGTTAGGTTTTGGTTACTATATTTATAAAACCAATAAAAAATACGTCCACGGATCCCTGATATAAATAATAAAAATGTTATTTATATTAATAAAATTGCTCCATAACCTTGCATTCACAAAATCTTTGCACGAGTCGTGTACGTGTCCAGCTAGTTAAATTAATAAATTTCTTTTGATTTTACATGGTATATGGCAAATTCTGGTAGTAATGCGGTAAAAAAGTCTATTTAATATGTGTTATTAAAGAAGAAAGAAACCAATAAGAAACAAAATCCATCTAATTTGATCTAAGGAATCCATATTTTCAATACTATATAAAAATAATAAATACTTTCTTAATTACCAATTTTAATTTGAAGCAATTTACTTTTTAATTTTCGAAATTTATGCTATTAAAAAAGAAGTTAACGTCTAAAATAAAAAAAAAACATGTCTTGTGTTACTAGGAATGAAAACGATTAAAGATTTTTAAATTAAGCAGAAAAAAACGGAATATTTCATTAAAATTAAAATATACATAATAATTATAAATTTCTACTGTTTCACATGTCAGCTGTATATATTTTGCTACTTATGTATATCCATCAGTATTCATCTCAGAAAACTCTCCACCATAGACTTTATTATTTAACTTTAATATGAACCCACAACAACACTTAATAACAATCTAAAGAATTAATTCTGTAGTGTATATGCGTGCAGTATGATTTGCCATAATAATGTGTGCCATTTGATGGACAGACATGCACAGCAATACATATAGTAGACATACATGCGATGATATGTGATGGTAGACATTGAAGATATGTCTGTATATCAGTTACAATAGCTGCGTTATATGCAGATATTTTATGAATGCCGGTGGTATAAACAAAACAAAATATTGAAAATCCTATATGTTTGTCGAAAAAAACGAAAAGAAAAAAAATATTTGTATAAAGAGTGGCATTTTATGAATAGGAAACAAAAAATTAAATGATTTATCACTTGGGTGAGTTGCGTACCACGACTTGACGGCTCACGGCGGCGGCAAACGGCGGCACTGTGATGGATCTGACAGTCTGGATGGGCAGCAGCAAGTGATATAGTGCAGAATGTAAAAGTCTATATTATTGCATATATAGTATATTATATATATTTTGCGCTGTATGTGGTAATTTATTATGAATTAATAACTCATTTGTGGTTAGGTCATATGATAAATGCAAAAATAAAAAACATCAAAATCTAAAAAGGTATCATTTTTGATTTTATTTTTTAATAAACTTAAAATATTATAAAAGAAAATATATTACAAAATTGAATTGCAATAAAGATTATACAAAACTTTAAAAAAATTATTTCAACCATTTTTCTAAAATATATTTTTTGTTTTTTTGTATATAAAGCTTAATTTTTTTATTCTGCCCATATCCAAAATATCTGATGAATCTACGAATCCACGCAATTTTGCTAACTTGCAATACGTTTCCTACAATCTTCCATTTATATGTGTGGTTTCAGGAAATATAAGAAAATTGCTATCGATTTTTAACTTTTTAGAATTAAATAATTTAGGAAATCATAACAAGATATCCGATAAACTTTAAACGCAATGTTTCCTCTAATTGTCAAGACTAATTATAGTATACCGAAAAATACTATTATTGCGATAGGATTTTAAGATATCTGTATCTATAAACACGTAAAATATTGAGATTTTTAGACTATATTTGAACGATTTTTCTAGCATTTCATATATAAGATATATAAGAAAAATATTTATGGTTATGTAGTACATAGTCCAAGCTAATGATTAAAATTATTATCTTTTTTCCATAGGTTCTCATTTTTAAAATATGCCCAATCATCCAAAACTGTTGAAATTTAAAATGCTTTTATATTTTACATACAAATTACTGAAAAATGGCCGTTTATACCCGAATTTTGTTTAAAACCACTACGTAATAGGAGAAAACTGAGTATGCAATAAGAATAAGCATACTTTAGATATGATGTTGTGATATTTTCAGATTAGGGGAATTAGTATTTTTTATCGAAAAATTGATTATATAAATGAGTAACAAAATTAAGTTCTCAGGGAATGTTTTAAAAAGTTTTAAATTAAAGTTAATAAGTTTTATAGTTAGTTTAGATTATATTCTAGATAACCATAATTCATTATTTGTTAATTATTTAATCTTAAATAATAAAAAGAAAAACTAAAAAAAATCAAAATTTTCCAAGTTTAGATCCAATTATCTTAACAAGAATATATCGTCACTATCATGCCAAAGGGGCGAATGTGTAATTTTTGACATTTACGTTTTTTTTACATTTTTGAATGTAGTTTATCCTCAAGTATGCTGTGCCAAAATCGCGTGTCATTTTGTTGGAAATTTCTAGCCACAAAAGACAAAACCAAAAGGGCAAATTTGAAAATTTGAAAATCTTGTCATGCCAAAAGGGCGAATCTTTTCGTTTTTTCGACATAACTTGGAATACGATAAAATTGGAAGAAGATAAAATATTGGTGTAAAGGCATTTATTGTTTGAATTCAAAGCACCTATCGATCTGCATCATTAATTAAAAATATTTTGCCAAACATTAATTTGCAATTTGTTATTTGCAGGAAAAAATGTTAGGCAACATATTTTTAAATAATGATGCAGTTCGATAGGTGCTTTAAAAACAAATAATTAATACCTTCACACCACTATTTTATCTTGCACCATTAAAGAGTTATGGCGAAAAAACGAAAAGTTTCGCACTTTTGGCATAACAAGATTTTTAATTTTTCCAATTTCTTATTTTTTTCGCTTTAATTTTTTATTGGTGCAAGATAAAATAGTGGTTTAAAGGTATTAATTGTTGGTTTTTAAAGCACCTATCGAACTGCATCATTATTTTAAAATATTTTGCCTAACATTTTTTCATGCAAATAACAAATGGCAAATTAATGTTTGACAAAATATTTTAAATTAATTATGCCAATAGATAGGTGCTTTGAAATAAAACAATAAATGCCTTTACATTACTATTTTATCTTGCGCTAATAAAAAGTTATAGCATAAAAATCAAAAATATTTGCGTTTTGATCTGGATATAGCCTCACAAAATCCGTATTTATAATTCAGTAGGTTGTCTAAATCTAAAGATATTTTATATACGTTATAATAATTGACGAATAAACTAAAATAATAGAAAAATTTAAAAAAATATAAATTTTTCTAAGTTTTAAAGCACTTCAAACTTTAAAATTTGATTTCCCAACATTTTTAAAAATGCACATTCTCCCCTTTGGCATGACAGTGACGATATATACTTTTCCATACCGGAGATGTTTTCTTCAAGGTGTTACAAATAGCGTACCAAACTGAATATACCCTTTCACTGTTAGCGTACGGTATAAAAACTTAGTGGAATATTAGCATTTATTAGTATATTAAAAATGGTCTTGACAATTATATGTTCCAAGACAAATTTTCGACGATATAATTGTTCTTCATAGTCAATTCTTCCCTAGACAATTTATACCCAAGACTAATATTTTATTAATTATTTATTCATTATTTTCAGAGAAATTTTTGTTAGATACATTTTCAACAAAATTATAAAAATACATTGTAATATTTTTGACAAATTATTCTAACAATTCCATGATGTTGTTACGAAATCCTAAAATATTTCAAATTTTAATGATTTTGAATGCATTTTAATAAAATACTTATGGCCTTTAAATATAAGTTAAATTTAATATAATATAGACCCGCATTACTTGTATCGACTGCGTTTTGTGCACCGTTATATTTTTTTTATATTTCACTTAAATAATAAAAAAAAGATTTAAAAGATTTATTAGGTGCAGTCTTAAGCTGTGTTGTGAGAGCTAATAAATTGTCACACTTTGTTGCAACAACTAAATACAAAACAAAAAAACTAAAAACTATAGTAAAAATCATAAAAGTCCAAACAAAATGATTTGGAAAACAATGCCGCCTAGTCTATTGGTGGGTTTTATATATATATTTTTTATTTTTATTATGCCTACATGTCTTAAAACAAAATCTCTTTTATGTTTGCTATAGTATTGCAACTGGCTGCCAGCGACTGTGAGATACATTTCTCTACGTTTTATTAATTTATTTGACAAATTTGCGTAGGTTGCCAGAAAACGTGACGAAAAGCATAAAATGAAACAGCGAAAAAAAAAATAAGAAAAACTTTATAGCAACAAAAAGTATCTCATAAATGCATAATGCTCTCACAAAACGGATGTGTGCGTTTCGGCAAAAACAAAAATATAAAAAAGCTAAAAAAAAAATATATATATTATAAAATACTTATATGTTCAACTTGAAAGTTTGAAAATTAATTTAAACTTAAAAAATACTTATTGCATGTTGGTTTTATTTTCAGCAAATAATTTGAAAAATAATAAAAAAAATCGAAACTTTTTTTTGGTTGTTTTTTTTTTTTTTTTTTGAAAATAATTTGTTAAAGAAAAAAAAACAAAAACTTTTTTATTTTGCTAATTTTTGTATTAAAACGCATTCATAACTGTGGCTTTTTTTGTCATTCAAACAAATTGAATTAAATCGTATTGCTTTATTCTGTTTTATTTATAAATTTCTGAAAGTACTTCAGAAAAAAAAATGGAATATTATCTGTTGTTAAGAAATTCAGGTCACATTTGGTTTAAGTTTTATTTTGTTCTTGAAACTTTTGGCAGATATTTTAATACAATTATATCACAATTATTAAATATTTAGATAATTAGTGAAAATATTTATGTACTTAGTGCACTAATTTAATTGAAATCAGGGAAGAGGAAATAGAAATAACTTTGGAACTAGTTCATTATAGATATGTGATGATCAAAAATTACTTTTAATAATTTTCGAAATATATATATATATATATATATAGAAAATTTGATGTTTGTACAATGTACATCTAAACTCTGGGTCCGCCAATCGGAATTTTAGTTGTCCTGGCATCACGCCTAGACCGATTTGACCGAAAATTTACACGAGCTTATTATGGTGTCCGGAGGGTGATTGGACAACGGGGCGTGAAACTGCCCATCTATCTATATATATAAAACTCTTGGTCCGTCTGTCAGTCGGTCTGTCTGTCTGTCTGTCTGTTTGTTCCAGCATCACGTCTAAACCGCTGAACCGATTTAACTGAAATTTTGCCACAGGATACTAAGGAGTCCGGAGGCTATATATGGGCGGGATTGGACAAAGGGGCGTGGTACCTCCCATACAACCTAAACTTTTAAAACGACATAACTCAGCACATACACAATCTAAACAAAAATTAAACAAAAAACTAAAATTCACCACACTAAAACTCACCGCACTGAAACTCACTACACTAAAACTCACCACACCAAAAATTCACCATACTAAAACTCTCCACACCAAAACTCACCACACTAAAACTCACCACACCAAAATTCACCACACTAAAACACACCACACTAAAACTCACCACACTAAAACTCACCACACTAAAAATTCACCACACTAAAACTCACCACACTAAAACTCACCACAATAAAACTCACCACACTAAAAATTCACTACACTAAAAATTCACCATACTAAAAACTCACCACACCAAAACTCACTACACTAAAACTCACCGCACTAAAACTCACCACACCAAAACTCACCACACCAAAACTCACCACACTAAAACACACCACACTAAATCTCACCACACTAAAAATTCAACACACTAATACTCACCACATTAAAACTAACTACACTAAAACTTCTACTGGGAAAAACTCTACGGTGAAGAATTCTACCGGGAAGAGTTCTACCGGGAACAACTCTACGGTAAAGCGTTCTATGGGGAAGAATTTTACGGCGAAGATTTATACTGGGAAGAATTCTACGGCGAAATATTCTACTGTCTGAATTGTCTTTGAGAAAAGTTGTTTTGGCGGAGAATTATTATTTGGTTACTACATTTATAAAACCAATAAAAACTTCCACAGCGAAGCGCGTGCCCCTGATATAAAAAATAATAATAATGTTTTTTTATATTAATGAAATCGCTTTATATCTATGAATTCACAAAATCTTGGCACGAGTCGTGCACGGGTCATTCTAGTACAATATAAGGTTTTAAAACTATGTTAGGTACTCAAGTCTTACAACACGAAACAAAAACATAAAAAACAAATACTATAAAAAAACACCAAAAACTAATAAAAACAAAAGTAAAAACAAAATAAATAAAATGGATCAGAAGCAAAAAAAAAAAAACAAATCAATACAGCAATAAAAGTAAAACAAAAATAATCACTCAAAAAAATCAAAAGAAGAAAAAGTAAAAACAAAAGCGAAATTACAAAATCAAATTGGAAAAACACAATTGAAAAAACACAAAATCAAAAGTAAAAACCAACATCATGAAACGTAAAAAAAATCAATAGAAGAATAAAAACAAAAACCAAAAATACAAAATCAAAAATTAGAGCAAAAACAGAAAACAACACACAAAAAAAAACAAAATACAAAATTAAAAGAAAAGTGAAAATAAACGCAATTCAAACTAATATAATTACAACTGGAGTAAAGTGGGAAATTGCAATTTTTTGACATGTTTTTGCACTTAGAATTAAAAAAAAAAAATTGTCAAGTTTTTCTTAATACGCTTAAATTTTTTAAACTATAACTATAATCAAATTTATACCTTTTTATTACATTTCAAGAACCAGTGAAAATAAAGTTTTTGAAAGTAGTGTTTGCTATTAAAAAGTGAGTATTTTGTGAGTATATAGTTTTTAATTATGATGGTTTATTAAAAATGATCGCATCTTGTATATCTTTTGAAATTCAGACAGGTTTTAAAAATAATTTAAGATTGTTTCAATGGTGTTACGTTATGTTTAAGTTGTGATATTGGGGTAAAGTGGGAAACAAATTCTGGGGTAAATTGGGAAACGTAAGTTAAGCAATGTTTGTTTTAATTTTAGTAAAAAAAATTGTGTTATATGAATTATTTAATTGGTTTAACCAAGAAAAAAATTTCAATCGTGACCACAATCCAATGAAAAGCAACATTTTCACTGCACCTAAGATTAGATCTGAATAGCAGAATAAAGCCGAGAGGCGACCCTTTAACAGTAGCAAACAGAAAACATCGGGAAATATTCTTCAACTTCATCATAAGAAAAAAAATAATTTTGTACAATTTGCATGAATAAAATGGCGAAGAAAATAAATTTTAATAATGCAGTGAACTGCAATATCTGCAAAAGGCCTGTGTACTTAAATTTGTGAATTTATATACCCCCATTGTCACTGTCACTAAGTATATTCTGACTTAGAGAAAATGCACATTTTTTTTTTTGTTTCGTATTTTCCTAACATATCTACTGGGATGTTTATGAATTTTAACATTTTTCTTCTTATTTTTTCTTGCATTACTGTTCTATTTTTACTACCTTATTATAATTTTTTTATCAGTAATATATTTGACTTAGTGATAAAAAAAACAAAACATGCAAAAGAAAGACTAAAAAAAGCATGTTGGTAAAAATTTTAAAGTTTCCCACTTTACCCGAACTTCTCTCAACAAGTGATAAATTGAGCTAATATGACAATTTGGTCAAAAATAAATTAAAAGGCATATAATTGGTATTCTGTTAATGCATCAACCAGTCTATGTAACAGACCATTTAAAAAATTATTCAAAACTACTTTTTTATCCCAGACACCTCTACTATTAAAATTAGAAAATAGGATGCATACCATTAGTTCAAAAATATCCAAATTGTTAATACAAAGTTTTCTATTCGTGTTTATATTTTTTACGCCACGTTTTGATAGGAGAAAACCATTAAACCAATAGTATTTATACTATTAAATATAATAATATTGGGATATTTAAATTAATGGTACTGAATTTGTCGAATACTATCAAATTAATTAGAAAACTTTTGAATTAATATAAAAACTATTAATTCATGAACAATAAAATCAATTATCGTACCGTTAAGTACTTAAAAAGACATTGTATTCTCAGTGTGTTTAATATTGTGCATAAACATATAGTAAAGTTTGTTCCTAAGGTCAAATTTGTCATATCCATAATTCGATGGCTCAAATTATGGATACCAAATTGTATCGAATTTTGCATATTTTCAGATCGCAAGCAAAACATTAATTTTATATATTTGACCATAATATAAAGGGGTTTTTACAAAAAAAAGTTCACTTCGGCCGGTATAAAATAAAATTCACCAATGATGTCAGTTTTATATGTGATCACAAAATATTTTTCTATAGAAAAACTATATATTTGTTTGAATTCATTGAAACAATTAAGCGTTAATGTGATATGTGCAATAGCAAATTGAAAACCTAAACCTGATCTGATTAATTAAGGCTCAACGTTATAAATGCAATAGAATACACCCCAGAAAACATGTTGCCAACTAATGCTTGACCCAGTTGCAAACTAAAGTTAGTTTGTGCTAAGACGACGAAAGCACTATTCGAGCACTCAAGACACAAACAAGAAACACTTGAAAGATTGCGTTAAATTTAATTAGACAAAAAGTGTAAATTAAAACCTTTGCATAGAAAATAAAAGAAATGTGAAAAAGAAGTGTAAGCTAAATGGTGGGATCAATGCACCCTTAATTTAGTATTAGGTAGAGAAACAAAACAACAAAAAAAAACTAGAATAAAGTGATGCCAATGTAATTATTTACTCAAGGCAGTGACTGCAATATGAGAAAACAATGAAACAAATAGAACAACAACAAAAAAAAAAAAGTTTTTAAACTATAATAGGTATAGGTTGTAAATTAAAACCAAAAAGTGTGTAACAACAAAAGCAACAAGGACAAAAAGAACAACAACAACAAGAAGCATGATTACATAAAAGATACAAAAACAATTAAAACACGCTAGTGGTTGCGGTAGTTTTGATAGAGGGGGTGCGCGTTGCTAACTGAGACGGGACGGCCGACCGGCCCCATATTTATTGAGGTTACGAAAAACAGTAGTCGGAACATTAAAAGTGGCTTAGAAACGCATGCAAGTCATTAACTGCAATTGCAACACACTGAAGAACAATGACAACAACAATAATGAATACAACAACAAACGAAAAAGCAGAAGAAGACGCAGTACTAGATGAGGAGGTATAAATGTATCTATGAAGTAGCATAGCAAACTTTGCTCAAGTCAGATGCGTATCTGAAAACAATTAAAACAAGAGGCAGTTGTTGAAATGTTGCCTGTTGTTTGTTGTTTATTCTGATTATTTTTGTTGTTGTTGTTGTTGTTGTTGTTTTTCACATTTCTGTTGCAACATTGGTAAAAGATACGCACTTTAAATAGCAGTTGAGATATTTATCTATGTATCTAGCAGATACGTAATTTTATTAGACACCAACTCAAATACGTTGCAACACATTGTGAGGCTGCTGTTGTTGCTCTTGCTCCTGTGCTAGCAAATAAAACTTTGCTTCAAGCACAACTTTTGTTTGCCAAAGCAGCCTAAATATAAGAAATGTATCTGCTAGATAAGCAATGCGTAGCATACGGTACGAAACAAGTACAAGTGCAGTACAACGAGAATTAGTAACACTCAGTGCTGTCGGCAGCATTTTAGAAAGTGAAGTTCACAAACAACAACAACAACAACAAAAAAATATAAAAATTATAACAACAAAATGTTGGTGTTAAACTAGAACATTCTTCAAGACAGCAGCTTTGTTAGATACACAGCCAAACACACACACAACTTGCAGAAAAGATACATTATTTGCTGTCTCACAAGAAATTAGAAAATGTTGAACTTTGTTTTTTGGCCCCCACTTGTTTCTTTTTGTGACTGTTTCACCTTATTTTTTATTTTTTATTTTTCATTTTTTTTTTTTTTTTTTGAGGGACCGACAACTCCTCTTCATATCGTGCAGAGAATGTTGAAAATTTAATTTAACAAAGTGTGTCAAAAACCTGCGAGTCTATGGCGTTCGTTGCCTGTAGTCTATACTATGTAAGGTGTGCGGGAGTTACGACGAGACGATATCCATTTGAAAAGGGATTTTCTGTTATGAGCGTAAATGTTGTATGTGTGGCGGTGGCAGGACTTTTACACACTAGGCTTCTAAAATATTGAAGGGATTTTCTTTTATGTGTTTTCATGTTTTATTTTTTGTTATTTTTTGGTAAGGAAATCAATAAATTTAAGCAACTTAGTAGCAAATCGTTGTAAATTTTAGTGCGAATGCATAGTGTGTAAATTTTACTAATCTTTAGAAAGTTTTTTAAGTATTAAGCTTTAGATATTTGCTAAAGTGCTATATGATTCAAGAAGAATTTTAGTAGATTTTTTATAGAATATATAAAATTTAAATAACTCCTACTCCGAGAAATTTTTACCCTGCAAAATTTCTTCTTAAGAAAACTGTTTCACAAAAAAAAAACACAATTATTATAATGTATAACCAGTAACAACCGAACCACATTAGAATGTTAGAAATATAATGTTTCACATTTATATGTTAAATTAAATAATAAATTCAAAAATTGTGAATATTATAGTCGATCTAAGCCGACTATAAACAAGTTGTACAATATGAGAGCTTTCCAACGATACATAAAACCTGATGATTGGACATCGCATAAAGACGATATGACGAAAACCAATAATCGACCAAACCATTTTTTAAGTGTTCCAGAGATTCTAAATGAAATCTAAAAATAACGGTTAATTTGTAATAGTGAAAAAAATTCCTTTTATTTTAGTAGGGGGCCTGGGTAAAGTGGGACATGGGGTAAAGTGGGAAAATGTATATTTTTGACATGTTTTTGGAATCACAAAAATAAAAAGTATGTCAAGTGTTTCTTAATATGCTATGATTAAAAAAATGATTAAAATCAAATTAATGCCATTTTAATGCAATTTGAGAATAAATGAAAAAAAATGTTTTTGAAAAGTGTAAATTTTTGTCGTTTTTAATTAGGAAGATATGTTTAAAATTATCGCATTTTAAATATATTTTGTAATACAAACGAGTTTTGCAAATAATTTGAAAATTGCGATATTGGGGTAAAGTGGGAAACACACTCTAGGGTAAAGTGAGAAACGTAATTTAAGCGATATTTGTTATAATTTTAGTAAAAATATTGTGTTATATGTATTATTTAAATGGTTTAGCCATGAAAAACTTCTATTTTGGCCACAAACTAGAGAAAAACAAAATTTTGAATTCACCTGAGATAATATCTGAATTGCAGAAAAAGCGTACACATTTTGAAATTTCCTACTTTGCTTCAAAATTTTTCAAAAAGTATAAAATTGAGCTGTTTTGAAAAAATCGCTCAAAAATTAATTAAAAGCAATATATATAGTATTCTGTTAATTCATATATAGTATTCTGTTCAGTTTTTTAAAGATCAATTCGTTTACGTTTTATATTTACATTTGTATTGCAATCATTTTTTTTTTGTGGAATATATTTTGTAGCTGGGTACTCTCTGAGTATGGATATAAAAACGATTTTGCAATATCAATTCATTTAAAGGTTTTATTCCCGTTTGAAATGGTAATATCAAATATTTAAAAAATCAGTTCATGTTGTGAAATTAAAATAAAATCTTTAAACGATTTGATATCGGAAAACCATTTTCATTTTCATGTGAAGTACATCCACCATATTTCAAATGTTCAAATGCACACGGGTATTTAGTGTACTTTAAGAACATATATACACGCTGCAAAAAAAAGGGTTCATAATTTTGCAGGCATTACATATATATTTCGAGCATTATGCAAACAAAAGTATACATTCATTGCCAAACATTATTATAATAACAGCCAAACATATTTTTGTTTTCGCTCAAACATATTAATGTTCAGAATGAATAATTTTCGGCGTTCTTGCAAACATATATATGTTTGAATGTGAAAAACATTTTATTTACATGTAAACATATATATGTTTATATTTCATTTTAATGTAAAAATTGCAAATTTAGTGCTAATATCTTCTTTACACAATATTCGTTTTTTTCCCTTTTTTTAAATTACATTTTTTTATTTATCCTATTAATATAATAAATCTGTTTGTTCGTTTGTACGTTTGTACGTTTGTACGTTTGTACGTTTGTACGTTTGTACGTTTGTACGTTTGTACGTTTGTACGTTTGTTCCGCTTCTCCGTCTAAACGGCTGATCCGATTTTCTTGAAATTTTTACCACAGATGCGGTATGGTCTGGAAGGAATGATAGGCTATATATGGGCGGGATTGGACAAAGAGGCGTGGCACCTCCCATACAACCTAAACTTTCAATACGATATAACTCGGCACTTTCACCAGCTACGAACATGAAACAAAAAACTCAAATACAAAAAAAAATTAAAAAAAAAAGCAAAAGCACGAAACAAAAGAAAACAAAAGCAAAAATACAAAAACAAAAGCAATCACGTTTGTTCCGCTTCTCCGTCTAAACGGCTGATCCGATTTTCTTGAAATTTTTACCACAGATGCGGTATGGTCTGGAAGGAATGATAGGCTATATATGGGCGGGATTGGACAAAGAGGCGTGGCACCTCCCATACAACCTAAACTTTCAATACGATATAACTCGGCACTTTCACCAGCTACGAACATGAAACAAAAAACTCAAATACAAAAAAAAATTAAAAAAAAAAGCAAAAGCACGAAACAAAAGAAAACAAAAGCAAAAATACAAAAACAAAAGCAATCACGTTTGTTCCGCTTCTCCGTCTAAACGGCTGATCCGATTGTCTTGAAATTTTTACCACAGATGCGGTATGGTCTGGAAGGAATGATAGGCTATATATGGGCGGGATTGGACAAAGAGGCGTGGCACCTCCCATACAACCTAAACTTTCAATACGATATAACTCGGCACTTTCACCAGCTACGAACATGAAACAAAAAACTCAAATACAAAAAAAAAATTAAAAAAAAAAAGCAAAGGCACGAAACAAAAGAAAACAAAAGCAAAAATACAAAAACAAAAGCAATCACGTTTGTTCCGCTTCTCCGTCTAAACGGCTGATCCGATTGTCTTGAAATTTTTACCACAGATGCGGTATGATCTGGAAGCAATGATAGGCTATATATGGGCGGGATTGGACAAAGAGGCGTGGCACCTCCCATACAACCTAAACTTTCAATACGATATAACTCGGCACTTTCACCAGCTACGAACATGAAAGAAAAAACTCAAATAAAAAAAAAAAATTAAAAAAAAAAAAAAGCAAAAGCACGAAACAAAAGCAAAAATACAAAAACAAAAGCAATCACGTTTGTTCCGCTTCTCCGTCTAAACGGCTGATCCGATTGTCTTGAAATTTTTACCACAGATGCGGTATGGTCTGGAAGGAATGATAGGCTATATATGGGCGGGATTGGACAAAGAGGCGTGGCACCTCCCATACAACCTAAACTTTCAATACGATATAACTCGGCACTTTCACCAGCTACGAACATGAAAGAAAAAACACAAATAAAAAAAAAATTAAAAAAAAAAAGCAAAAGCACGAAACAAAAGCAAAAATACAAAAACAAAAGCAATCACGTTTGTTCCGCTTTTCCGTCTAAACGGCTGATCCGATTGTCTTGAAATTTTTACCACAGATGCGGTATGGTCTGGAAGGAATGATAGGCTATATATGGGCGGGATTGGACAAAGAGGCGTGGCAACTCCCATACAACCTAAACACGATATAACTCGGCACTTTCACCAGCTACGAACATGAAACAAAAAACTCAAATACAAAAAAAAAATTAAATACAAAAAAAAAATTAAAAACGAAAAAGCAAAAGCACAACACAAAAGCAAAAATACAAAAACAATCACATAAAACCACAATCCAAACTAAATAAAAAAACAAAAAATGGAAAGAAAAAGAAAAACAAAGTCACCACACTAAAACTAACCAAACTAAAACTCACCACACTAAAATTCACCCTTAAATTAACCACACTAAAACCCACCACACTATAATTCACCACACTAAAACTCACCACACTAAAATTCACCACACTAAAACTCACCACACTAAAACTCACCACACTAAAACTCACCACACTAAAACTCACCACACTTAAACTCACCACACTGAAACTCACCACACTTAAACTCACCACACAAAAATTCAACACACTAAAATTCTCCACACTAAAACCAACCACACTAAAATTTCACCACACTAAAACTCACCACACTAAAATTTGACCACACTAAAACTCACCACACTAAAATTCACCACACTAAAACTCACCACACTAAAACTCACTACACTAAAATTTCACCACATTAAAATTCACCACTTTTAAACTCACCACATTAAAACTCACTAAACTTAAATTTCGATACACTAAAACTCACCACACTAAAACTCACCGCACTAAAATCCACCACACTATAATTAACCACACTAAAACTCACCACCCTAAAATTCACTACACTAAAACTCACCACAATAAAATTCATCACTTTAAAATTCATCACACTAAAACTCACCACAATAAAATTCACCACACTAAAACTCGCTACACTAAAATACGCCACATTAAAACACGCCACATTAAAATTTACCACACTAAAACCTACCACACTATAATTGACCACACTAAAACTCACCACACTTAAAAACACCACACTTAAACTCACCACACTCAAATTCACCACACTAAAACACACCACACTAAAACTCACCACACCAAAACTAACCACAATTAAACTCACCACTCCAAAATTCACCACATCTAAACTCACCACACCGAAACTTACTACATTAAAACCCACCACACTAAAACTTCTACTGGGAAAAACTCTACGGGGAAGAATTCTACGGGAAAGAATTCTACCGGGAACAATTCTACCGGGATGAATTCTACGTTGAGAATTCTACGGGAAAGCGTTCTATGTGGATTTTACGGGGAAGATTTCTACTGGTAATAATTCTGCGGAGAAGCGCAGTCTGAGAAAAAATTGTCTTTGAGAAAAGTTGTTTTGGCGGAGAATTATTTGATTACCACATTTATAAAACGAATAAAAAAATGTCTACAGCTAAGCACGGGCCCCTCATATAAATAAGAAAATGTTTTTTATATTAATAAAATCGCTCCATATCTTTGAATTCAGAAAATCTTGGCACGAGTCGTGCACGGGTCCAGCTAGTATTATATAAATATAAACTTAAACTTATATTTTATTTTTATTACATATATTTTATTTATACCTAATAATTTTATTTCCATGTATTGTTCCTATTTTAAGTTCAGTAGTTTACGGATGAATTGGAAATTTCACAAACAGTCACTATCTGGTATTAACAGTAATTGACGGTACTTAAACAAATTCTTCCACCAAAAAGAACTTTAGAATTATATGAAAAGTATTAATGTGAGGGTTACTAAGTGTTAAAAGTAGGCAGCGCTGTTATTTAATTGTGATGTCGTAATGCCAATCATACATATAATCAAAATAATTCTATTATTTTTAAATTCGTTGTCACCCAATAACAATCACGAATAACCAAATATATATAATTCAAATAACGAAAATATCAAACATGAATATATTAATATCTGATGAAAAATATATATTTCTACAGAAACATTAATATAGTAAATTCATGTAAATCCGCGATTAAAGCCATTTATGTTTAAATATCGTATAATAATATTTCAATCTGAACAAAATAATTATACAATTCAATTATAATGTAATTAGATATTACTCCCAATATTTATATGGTGATTTCGAATTACATTATAATTACATTTAAGCATATTCAAACAAATCTTTTCTATCCGTGTAGGATTTTCTCATGTGTGCACCGACTAGTTCAATTTTGTCGTACCGAGTAATATTACAGTCCCACACATACAAAATATTTAACGTAAATTTAGCAACTGAGATTAATTGATAGAAAATAATTAATTCAATTTAAAAAATTAATTGGTTATATGAATTATTTAATCAAATCCTGTCTGGATTGGTGCATATACTAACATATGTACATGTATAGCATATACACCAACCTACAGTTTTATATGCAATATACAGTTTTACAGCCACTACACATTTTTTAATTCCCTATACAGTATTAGAGGTACTGTTGTACCGATCTTATTTTGCATTGGTTCTTCGCAACTCTTGCTTGCCTATTCGGTTCATCGGGTCGTTTTTTCGTACATGGTGCGTATATTAAAACTTTTATATTCTTCTCCTTTTTTGTGTTTAACATTTCCCTTTCATTATATAGAGCTCTATTGGACACGTGAACGTAGTTTAAACTTTTAATATCATTCACGTCATTAAATAAATTAATGGAATCAAAAAAGTAATATAAAATATAAATAAATAAATATATCGTCGGTGATACTGAAAAACCGCCTATCTACATTTTCTAATACCTCTTACAAAATGAATTTTACAAAATGAATTTTACAGAATAAATAAAACTATTTTAAATCTCAATTCTTATGTATGTCATAACTTTTAATGGCATTTATCCAATTTATCCGATCAACATATCTTTTAAAACCGGATTATAACACAAAATTAGGAGTAATTCGCAGTTAGGTGGTTTTGCAGTATCATCGACGATATAATAATTAAATAAATAATAATAAATAAAAATAACAAATAAAAATAAAAAAACATTGTTTTCATCGAGTGTGTTAATTTACTATAATTTTTGTTTAATTAATTTATTAATAAAATAATTAAATTTTAATCAATACAATTAAATGTTCTATGGGCGATGAAACAATTAAAAAAATATTGTATTGATATTTTTTTTACACATATATTTTTTCTGTGCAGTGATGAACCCTTCTCATCATGGCGAATCATATTAATTGACAGTATAGTGTTTTTTTTAACTATATGTCATATATACCACAATCTAAGAGGATATTTGTCAGACAGTAAGTAATAACAATTTAATTAAAAATTTGCAAAATGTTGGCACAATTATGTTACACTCTAATAGGACAGACAATGAAAAAATATATAAAAAATGATTTTTCCAGAAAGATACTGAAAAGAAAGTAAAGTAAAAAAAGCAAGACATGAAAACAAATATAAACATTTAAAAAAATTCACTAAAAAAAAAACAGCTTTGAAAGCCGAGAAGGAGCAACAAGATTTGCAAGCAATTCCATTGAAAATCGATCGGTAATTTTTTTGACCACACACTTGATTGTGCAGCAAAAACGAAAATAAAACAAGCAGAACAAATTCATATTTTTTTAATAATTTTTCGTTAGAATTTGACCGAAGAACTGCTGCAGATTTTTAGTGTTTTTCATAATATTTTTTATGTATTTTTATTTAAAAATTTGTCCAATTTACGTGCTTTTAAAGCATAATAAAAAAAAAATAAAAATAAGAAAACATTTTTATGTAAAATTTTTTTCAAGTTTCACAACTCTGTGTTTTTTCTCGACAAGTTTTTAAATAAATCTTTAATACAACGCTATCGCTTTTCAAAGTTTGAGGAAAAAAAACCTTTCAAAATATTTACTGCATTGTAAAAAAGTAGGTGAAGAAACAACACCAACGAACCTTGAACGAACGAGGTGTAATTATTACTTCCTACCGACATTTATTAGTACTTCATGTGTAGTTCACATGGTAGGTAAGGCACCTAGGGTAATATTTACATGTTTTTGTATCCTCTACATGTGTTGTGTATAATGACACCTTAACCTTACTTGAGTTTCAACAGGACGAAACAAGTGATTTTTTTTGTTGTTATTTTTGCTGCTGTGCGCATAATGTCGATTTTTAAAAACAGTTTCATACAACGTACTTGATGGGCGCTTGTTTTACTTTTATATTTGTTGTAAACAGGAAAGTAATTAAAATTTTAAGAATTTCTTGTTGAATTTTGATTTCTTGTTTAGGGGGTGTTTTTTTTCTCTTCAGGTTTTGGAGGCCACAGCAAGTTGGTCTTTAATGTTTTGTTATGCACAAAATAAATTTATGTATTTAGGAGTCTATAGTAAATAAAATATTTTTCTTATAAAATGCTTTATAAATATATTAAAAATAAAAAAAAAATTGGCTTACATATTCTTAAATTAATTTAATACCATTGATTGCTCATATGTTTTGTTATTTAATTTTTATATTAAGCACATTGAATTTATATTCAAATGTAAATATTTTACTTATTATATGTGTTAATACACGTGATCAAATTTATTAAAATGTAAAAATTATTAAAATAGGGGAAAATATTTTTAATATAAAAAATATAAATATTAAATGAAAACAAAAGCATTAAATTGAAATAAGGCAAATATTTGTTGATTGTTTTAAATCAGCATTTAATGCGCATTAATTAATTTTAATACTTTTCGAATTTAAATGTACACGCTTTTTGTTTACTGCTGTATGATAACAATGAATAAAGCCATTTTTTAATTCATAAACAATGAGATTAAATGGGTTTTAAAATTTGTATGCAAAAAGTTATTTAAAATTAATGTTAGTAATAATAAATAGTATTAATAGTATTTTTCCAATACAATAGTAAGTTTCCTAAATAATTTAATTATTCTCTGTGGTCTTATAGATATTTTTTGTTCACACCATATGTGAATTATACGCTTTTAAAAACGATGAAGGCAAATTTGCACAACATTGTACTATAATTTTTCTAATCATTTAGTTGGATATGGGGTTATTATAGAATTTGTATTCCGTATAGCATTTGCTAATAGTACTCTTAACGATTTCAATAAAATTCAGTATGTTTAAAATAATGCAAAAAAAAAACTAAAAAAAGTATAAAAAATAAATAAAAATTAAATAATAAATAAAAAAACAAAACAAAAAAATATATATATGAAAAAAAAAACTATAAAAAATTCACTATAACAATAAAAACAATGATTACCATCACGGCTAACTCAAAGAGCCACACCTACCATTGCCCGCCATGTTAATTGGTTACCACAAAATGATTACAAATGAACGTATAGTTAATTTTGATTTTAATCTATCTAAAAAAATATATAAAATTAAAACAGACATATAACTTGTTTTGTTTTTTATTAGCCGCAAATTAATCAAAAAATTAGAGAAACTATGTAAATCGATTAAATGCGCAAAGAATACAAATTTGTTCGTAGGTTATTTTTGAAATGTCACTGAAACTTGAAAATTGAATTTCAACAAAATTTACATAAAACACACGTCGCTCAAATTTGATCGTAAAACAATAATTTGTACATAATTTTGATGGGCAATAAAAAAAAACGAAATGATTTCCCAAGATGTAAAAACTAAACGTTGCCAGAAGACTTGATGAAATAGTTACGAGCCAAAAATAATGTATATACTAAAATTTGTTATAATGACAAAATAATCAAAAAAAACTTATTTAGAAAAAACTATAAAATTTAAAAAAAAAAAATCATTTAAGGAATCAAATAACTGATTTTCAAACTTGTTTTTAACAAAGTCTTCAATGCCACGGTCTACTCAAACTATAAATTCTGCGTCTGTCAAAATAGAATATAAAACCTACACGCAGCACCGCACCACATGAATTGAAAGGTATCAGAGACTTGTTAATAAATGGCAGCCATGCAAAACATCTATAAAAAATGTGCATAAAAAAGAGGGTTTCTCATTTATGCAGTCAATGTATTGTTTTGTTTACCGCAAAAACCTATAAAAATTATATTAATATTTGTGTAAGAATTGTAACTAAAAGACAACCCCAAAAAACCAACTCGACCCCAGAGTCAAATTAGAAGCTCATTAAATATGTCTGTAGCATAAGAGAACTACCGGGGACATAAAAAACTATGGCTAATAAAATATATGCTTTGACTCTGTTGACAGCTGTTGGGCAAAAGTGCAATGAGTTAAAGTCAAAAAGTATTCTTAATGAAATGTCATAAAACGAAAAGCATGTTGGGACCTTTTTTTATAGTAGTGAAAATGATTTTTTTAAGTTTAAAAAATAAAGAGTCATAATTTAGCTAGGGTTATCATTAAAAATGATACTTTTCTTTATATCGCCTATACTATTGTATAAATGAGAGTGTTCTTTTTTATATACAAAAATGGGAAATTTGATTTGATACATGGATTGTATGTAATAAACTTCTAAAAATGAAAAAGTATTCTTCGTGATTGCAAAATTGTAGAGAAAATATTAGAAAAAACCAGATTACTAATATTTAAAAATATATTTTCTTAATATTAAGAAAGCTAATTTATTTATTATTGTTACGAAAAGATGTAATTTGCCCCATTGTGCAAGCATTCAACAATAATAAATGAGACGCAAGACAATTCAACGCACTAAGCAATGTGTTAGAAAGAGACGGAAGATCATTCAGCGCACTGAGGCAGTGTGCGAGAAAGAAATGGAAGATCAGCGCATTATAACACATGAGTGCGAATGAGATGCCAATATATAAAGTTAATTAATACTAGTTGAAATAATACTAGTTAAATCCAAATATTAGTGTGTTTTTATTTTGTACACAATCCAGCGATACGAACTCATAGAACAGTTTTCCGTAGGCTGAATATTCGTAACGTTATCAATAAAATTAATACATACAAAGATGTAAAATGCTCTGTAGTAAAAATAATTAAGTAAATACGTAAATGAGACAATAGATAATTCGGAGTACTAAGACAATTTATTGGAAAGAGACGGGAATCATTGTGCGCATTGAGTGCTCAGTTCAGTGCAATAAAACACATACGTGTGAGAGAGATGCAAATAGCGTGTGAGCATCACAAATTCACCCTTAGTGTAGATGTTTCTGGAAATTACTAGAATCCACCTATGCGCTGCTCATGCCCGTATGAAAATAAAGTCACCAAAAACAGTATATGTTACAAATATATGTCCACATACATAAACATATATTTTTATATATGTTACCATATATGTTGACCATATATATTTTTAGATCAATAAAATATATGTTGTAAACATATATAATTAATATTGACCAACATATATGTTCAAAATTATATGTTTAAAATATATATATGTTAAAATATATGCCAACATATAAAATAACATATTAAATAAAATATATTTTTCTATCATATATATATTTTTTTCACACATATTTTGACATATATAATAAATTATAAAATTTTAACATATATATTTTATAATATTTTTTTAACATATATGAATTTTTCATCCGGGTGAGTGTAAAGGATGATGAGAAGTAAAGTGTGGAAGTATGTGGAAACTTCTTGAATTGTAGACATGCAGTAATTTTTGAAATAGTTAGCAAAGTAGTTAGATAAATTGAACTTACAGCGTTATTCTAGCGAGCAATGACAATTGTTACAAATGACAATTGATTCAAACTTTTACGTCAATAAATATAGAAAATAAAATTGACAGAATACGAAATTGTGACAAAGCGCACTATTGCGACCGATTTTAGTTAGTGACTTGTACCAGAATATGGCTATTATTATAATAATAATAGTTTGGCGCTACAGTCCTCTTTAGTTCTTCGGCCGAGCTCTTTCACAATTGGTGGGACCTACAGTTTATTGCCGAATCCGAACGGCGGGTGAGAGCTTTTCATAGGCAAAATTTCTTTCTGTGTTTTTGCATTTGTTTTGTGCTTTTACTTTTGGGTATTTGCTTTAATTTTTTATTTATATTTGAGTTTCTTTTTGTTTAATGTTCGTAGCTGGTGTAAGTGCCAAGTTATATCATTTTGAAAATGAAGGCTGTATCGGAGATGCCACGCACCGTTGTCCAATCCCACTCAAATATAGCCTACCATTCCGTCCTGACCATACCGCATCTGTGGTCAAAATTTTAAGACAAGGGGATCAAAGAACTTTTTTATTATAATAATAACACTATAATAGTTTGGCGCTACAGTCCTGTTTAGAACTTCGGCCGAGCTCTCTCACCATTTCGAGCTGTGCGTGTTATATTTGCACTCAAAGTGGTGGGACATACAGTTTATTGCCGAATCCGAACAGCGGGGTGAGAGCTTTTCATAGGCAATGTTTTACTCTCGTAGGTTTGCCATTTACTGCCCAGAGGTAGCGCGGTATAGAAAAATGTTTCTATGAAAAGATGTTGTTAGCCCCAGTCCAGGCTTGAACTGGGGACCTTTCGGCTCGCAGTCCAACGCACTAACCACTGAGCTACCGCGGCTAATAATTATTATTATTAAAACCATACATTATTTTTCAAAAGGTTTTTTTTTATTATTGCAAATTACATGGGTTTGAAACGTACGTGGAAATTTCTAGAAGTACGTGGTTAGATATATTGAAATAATTATAGAAATTCTTATTATTATTACTAAATACATTCTTTATTTTTCATGTTTTACACAGTCCAGAGATGCGAACTAATGGAACAGTTTTCAAAAGATTGTAATTAATATATAATTATAGAATAAAACTGACTACAAAAATTCAAGAATATATCTTCGTAATACTAAGATTTTTTACTACGCTAATTGTTGCGATTATTACGGTTCCAGAAAGAAAATAGGAGTGAACCGTACTGATCAGTTGCCAAAAAAAGCTAAAGAAAAAAAAAAAAAAGAATAAAATCAAGTTTAAAAAAGCTAAAAAAGTAGCTAAATATTTCTTATTCATTTTTTATGTATTTTATAAAAATAATATATTTAGATGTTTTCACTAAAATTACTTAATTTTCACTAATTTTCAAATTTTCATTAAAAAAAAAATTATATAAATTTCAATTTTTCAAAAATATTTCCAATATAAAACTAGTTGGGAAGGTTAGATTACATGGGAAATTTCGAATTATCAAAATTATAGTCGGTCTAAGCCGACTATAAATACCCTAAACATATGTGTGGTTACCGTTCAAAGTGATATATAGGTCACCAGGGTATACGAATCATGAAAATAATTACAAAATTTCAATAGCTGAAGAATTTCCATTCATTTGATACCCATATTTACAAATGGGTAGGTATACCGAATTTCGATATTTTTTTTGGGAACCCAAGTCGTATCGGCGGAAATTATTATTTTCATGTATTTGAGCATGACTTCAATATATATTTGACCAAAAAAGTTTATCTAAGCACGTATACAGTAAAATTGATCTGTAGATGTAAATTTAATATGTGGTATTTGAATTTAAATGGTCAGATCACAGGTCACAATGGACCGATCTGCCCAATTTTCGCACATACAGCGTAGGTATATAAGTAATCTAAATTATGAGTTTCATTTATCTAACTCTTCAATTGTTTAAGTATTAGGGATTTCAACAGACAGACAGACAGACATACGGACAAGCGGACATCGCTAAATCGACTCAGGAGGTCATGCTGATCAAGAATATATATACTTTTCCATACCGGAGATGCTTCCTTCTGGGTGTTACAAACGGCGTACCAATTTGAATATACCCTTTCACTCTTAGTGTATGGGAACTTAGGAAATGGGAACTTTCAAATTTCCAACAAATTACAAAAAAATAACCTAAATTCATACACAATTTTCACAACTCATAAATCTTATCATTTATAGAGCCTGTGCAAACAATGACTTATTGATTTATTAAAATTCAGCTCTGCTTTTATATTTTTCAAAACTGTGAATTGTGTTCAAATACTAATTTTTAAGAAGTTTCTACATTTTTGAAAATTTTTAAAAAACCAATAATATTTTTAATTAGATATTTCTGAAAAATTTTATGGATAGAAAATCCAACATTTCTAAATCATCATTGCGAAACTCATTTGGGAAGGCTTTTACATTCTATAATGCACTTCAGCAAAATTAAGGAATTCTGCATGGTCACCATTAGTCTTGAAAAAAGCACTGTTGTCACCGCAACCATCTAATTTAAACTTTATGTCAGACTATTTTTCAAAATATTTAAAATGTTTCCACGATCATCGAAAACCAATCCTGTTGACGAAGAAACACTAAATTTTATACAAAATCAAGGTTGTATTTTAAACAATATTTCAATTTAAGACGCACTGCTTTATGGATATTTCCATCATTTACTAAAATTGATTAAGATTTCGCTAATTTAAAAAAGGCTAAAAAAAGGTTAAATAAATTAAGCCTAAAATTTAAAAATAAACACAAAAATAAAAGGCTAAATCAAGCTTTAAAAAGACTAAACTGGCAACACTGGTACTGATGAATTGAGCGAGAAAGAGAGATAGAGCGAGCGAAAAGGCATCACGGATTGTGAACATTTCTAGTATCCGATAATGTGTTGCACTTGTATGTAAAGAGGATAATTTATGAGAAAATTTAATTTCCATGAAGTGTAGAAGTTTGTGGAAACTTCTAGAAATATTTTAAGTCTTTTCAAGATTTACGAAAGTACATTATTTAATTAACAGAATATATGATATTTTCCTTTATTCGAACGTAATAATTTATATAATATTTAAAAAAAATAAAGGAAAACGTGTTCGTAAAACTCTTATTATCTGCTATGGAAAAAATAAATCACGAATATTCCTGGCGTAAAGAAATAAAATTCGTTACTGCATATCACTTATTGTTTCTATGATTTACGCTGCACTTAATATATTTTTTTTACGTTAATCAAACATATTTTTAAAAGTTTAAATCATACTTTTAAATGCATATTGCAGTTTAAATGACTTCTTAGAAATCACTTCAATACAACTTTGCCAATTATTTATGCCTTTGCATGAATTATGAGACTCCATTAGGCTGTGCAACAGTAACACTTCATTTAAAGTGCATTCGCAACGAAGACCAAGTAGTTTATTAATAATTACGTAGGGCTTTTATCGGCGCTTTTAATATAGCTTTCATTGGAGCAATTAAAAGACGTAAATGGAAAGAAAAAAGAAAAATGTTTAAAGAAAAACTAAAAGAAAAATTAAAAGAAGACCAAAAAGATAAAAAAATTAAAAAAAAACACATTTAAATATAAATAAAATATATTTTTTTTGCTAAATTGCTGATAAGAAAGTTGCTGAAGCAGCATCAAGAACTTTGTGCTGCGGTTGAATTAATTGTTTTTTTTAAAGAAATCTTTTAGAAATATAAAGAATTCCATCAGTAGTAGTACAAAGTCTGAAAATGTCATGAAACTCAGTTCTGAGTTTAAGTGCAATCAATGTTAATGGCTACTCGTAAATAAACTGTGTTTAATATATACAAATTTTATAATATTAATAAAAAAAAATATATATTTTTTGTGCATATTATATGCATTAATAAAATTTATTTTGAGGCTTTTATTAACTGACCACAATGTATAAATAAAAAGTGCAATTATGACAAATTTTATATAGTAAAATTTAATATGACCCAATTTACAGAAAAAATTCACTGCTCAAATCACATATTTTAAATCGTAGAATACCTTTTTTAATTTACATGAAAAATGCAAATGTATGTTTTTTACTCAAAAAAAAAAAAAAAAAATACATATTTAAACAATATATGTACGTATAAATATTTCTAAACTGATTTCAATTGTGTGCACAAATAATTTTTTTGTTTTTTGCAATTTATGTAAAATTTTATTTGTCCGTATGTTCAGTTTATTGTATAAATATTTTATTCATAGAAACACGTAATTTTTTCGCGATTTTTCACATGTTTACATTTTTCATTTCCCAATGTGTTTTCGCATATGAGTCAACAATATATGAATCATTGAGCCATATATTTTTGATTGCATTTAACGACAGCGATATGCTCTATGATTCCAATATATATTTTATATTCAATTTCTAATATATATTTTTTGTTTTATTATATTAAATATTAGAATTTTTAATTATACAAAATATTTTTTCTTATGTTTTCAAAACGTATTTTCATACGTATATTTCTGTTACCCATGTAGAGTGTCGCAAAATTCACCAAACATTCGCGAAAATGCTCAATTTGTTTAAATCTATATCATGAAATATTTAGCAATTTTCTTGTCGCAGCTGTTTGTGAATGGTTTTTCTGGCATATTTTTTTTGTTATTTCAATATTGATGTGGTGTATTTTTTTATATATATTTCATATAAAAAATGTATAAAAAAATGTACTATATTTCTATATTTCTATATTTCTATATTTCTATATTTCTATATTTCTATATTTCTATATTTCTATATTTCTATATTTCTATATTTCTATATTTCTATATTTCTATATTTCTATATTTCTATATTTCTATATTTCTATATTTCTATATTTCTATATTTCTATATTTCTATATTTCTATATTTCTATATTTCTATATTTCTATATTTCTATATTTCTATATTTCTATATTTCTATATTTCTATATTTCTATATTTCTATATTTCTATATTTCTATATTTCTATATTTCTATATTTCTATATTTCTATATTTCTATATTTCTATATTTCTATATTTCTATATTTCTATATTTCTATATTTCTATATTTCTATATTTCTATATTTCTATATTTCTATATTTCTATATTTCTATATTTCTATATTTCTATATTTCTATATTTCTATATTTCTATATTTCTGAATTTTTAAATTTTAAATTGTTTTGATTAATTTTGTATTCTGCTCATTTTGAAATTCTTAACAAGAATTCCAATATTTTTATAACTACTATTTCAAAAATGCTAAAAAAAATATAAAAATATTAAATTAACTTAACAAGAAATCTTTTTAATGACACAAATGTCTACATTTATCCAAAAAATAACTTCAAACCAAGACCCTTTAATTAAAGTTATTCAAACACATGTTTTCTATAAGCATTTTATTTATGAATCATGTTGTTTATGAATCATATATCATTTTGCATGTCAAACATTGCAAAACTTAATAATTTAATTTCAGCTTCCGCCAATAGACGTCGAAGAACGGATCAGCATTTTAAGCCTTTAGCAAAACTTAAAAAAAAATAATTTAGATTTTGGCAACCGAAACGAATATGAAACATGTGAAATGCCCAGGGATCTTTGGCAGTGAAGAACGAATAAATATCGACAATTTATAACAGGCGAAACAACAAAATGCCATAAATTATATTCTATGCGTTTTTTAAATATTTCTATATTACTTGATACAAATAAAAAATATTTTTCCTGTTTAATTTTGTATGGCATGTTTTTCATTGGCATTTTTATTTTTTGAGTATTTATTTATTGCTCTTTTTATGTTAGTTTGTTGATTGCGGTTTTGATGTTTGAAATGTTTTTGGCGTTCAGCAAAACTGTACTGAATCATGCAGGATATCGTTAATTTAAGCCTTTTTGTATTTTGGTTTAAAGTATTTCTGTATAAAATGCATATTAATCATAAATAATAAACATATGTTTACTTGACAGCCTTAGGTTATAAAATTAAACTAAATATGTTTGAGCAGAACATAATTTTTAATGTATGCAATTTATTGCACATTTTTACAATTGTTTCAAATATAATTTGTATATTTTTTTTATATTATATCAGTGTCAAAATACTTAAAAATTCGCTGCACGTATATTGGTATTTATAGAACGTTTAAATATGTAATTGCTACAAGCATATAATATGAAATTATATTTCTAGCAATACAATGTACAAGTTTCTCTTATTTATTTTATTCGTGTGTTTAAAGTTTCAGCTGTGCTCAATAAACTAATTATTAAAATTTCACTAACTAACATTAATAATGTTATTTTTTATTAATAAACTTTATTTGAATATGGCACGTTTATTAAAATATACTTTATACACTATATTTTATTAATTAAGTGCATTTTAAACGTCAAAATGCAAACAACCATAGTTATTCATTTAAAACAATTTAAGTTTGCTATTTATTTGGCGCATTTTATTTGCTATATCAACGGAACTCTAATAAAATATATAGCGTACATAAATTTAAAAATATAAATGTGCGTGTATAACGTAGCCAATTGTTTTAATTTAGTATATTTCACAAAACATTTTTGAGTTGTTTAATTTAATCAAATGTTGATTGATTTATTGACGAAATACCAAATATTATGTGGGGTTTATTTAACATAATATTAATAAGTAAAGTGTAGTTAAAATATCAAAAAAGGTTTAGTTTAAAAATTTATATAATACCTATAAATTATAAAAAAATATATGAAATTGAAACCCAAAAACTAATTTAGAAAAGCATAATTTTTAATTAATTTAGCAGAAAAACCAACATTAATTAGTCAAAAAATAAACGCTTCAAAAAAGTATTCTCGTTTTGTAATTTTGCAAGCATAACATATATAAGTTAGGGGCTTTATGTAAACATAATTAGAATTGTCTGATAAATCCTTTATAAACATGTTTATAATGAGACTTGAACATATTACAATGAGCTCTGAATAAATGTATGTGTGTATTACACGGAAACATTTTGATGTTTGTGGTTAAAAAGGTTAATGTTCATACAGAATCATAATTATTTTTACATGAAAAAAAAAATTAACCAAAATTTTAATATATTCAAAAACACACATTTTTGAAATGACCAGTATAAAAATATGTTTCCAAAGAAACATATTGTTGCTTATATAGTTCGTATATTGTTCCAATATCGGAATGACTACATATAAACATATTTATATTTAATTTAGATTAACCTAAATATACAAATATATGAATACATTTTTGAATTTGTTTAAGTTTTGCATTTATTTTAAGCCATAACAATTATTTTATTATCTTATAAAAGATTGTTATAAAATGGGAAACATGGGTTAAAGTGGAACATGGGCTATTGTGGAAAATTTGACTTAGAAATATAAAAACTATTGTCAAGTGCATCTTAATATGTCATAAACTTTTTCATCGATGCTTGGAATCAAATTAGTACCTTTTTACTGAATTTCGAGAACAAGTGAAAAAATATGGTTTTGAAAGTTGACTGATGTTTGCTATCAATATAAATGAGTAATCGTTTTTAATAAAGTTACATCGTATTTAAAAAAGACGGTATGTTTAAAATGATCGCATATTGTATATCTTTTGAAATACATACGGGTTTTGTAAATAATATAACATTGATTAAATGGTGCTAAGTTATGTGGAGTAAAGTGGGAAACGCTTTCTGGGGTATAGTGGGAAACGTAATTTTAACATTTTTGTTGTAATTTTGGCGAAAAAATTATATGAATAATTTAATTTGTTTAGCTAAGAAAACCCTTCAATTGTTACTAAAAATCAGTAAAAAGCAACAATTTGACTTTACCTGAGATAAGATCTGAATTGCAGAAGAGAGCCGAGAAGCGAACCTTTAACTTTATCAGAAGAAGAAGAATTTTATACAATTTGCATGAATAAAAGCCGAAAAAATTAAATATCCAATAAGCTGCAAATACTTGAAATGTGCGAACTTGAAGACAAGCGACCACATCAATGTCCATTATCACTTAGAATATTCTGATAATGAGTAAATTACCAATTTGTTTCGTATTTTCATATATTTAACATAACTACTGAGGTGTTTATGAATTTAAACTTTAATTATTCTAATTTTTTTCTTGCTTTATCATTCTTATTTTATTTCCTTATGTTTTTTTATCCTTCATATATTTTACTATGCTGTGAAAAAAAACAAAACATGAAAAAGAAAGTCTAAGTGATAATTATTTTCATTTAGAGCAATTCTAAAAAATTAGTAACGAATTATTTCATATTGTTTTGAACTTTGATCTATGTCTCAAATAAAATATTTCAATAATAAACTGTTAATTAAATCATCTGTTATAAAACATCAGTTTCCATAGTTGTCATAATTAGTAACAAAAATAAATACCGAAATAAACAAATTATTTTTTTTTGCCTAATTTTAATTTGTAGTGTTTATTACATTATTACCTTAAAAATTGAAATTTGAAACTGTTTTTATGCATATCTGAAAAGAAAAAGTAAATAAAGTTAGTTAATTTTATTTATTTTGGATATATTTTGCACAAATCTAAATAAATAATTTTAAGAAATTGCTATATTTTTCAGTAAAAGTTAAATGAAACAAAAAATATTACAGCATTTTAAAAATAAAATTAGTAAGATAAGAGAATACAGAAATCCAAACAATTTTTTGTTGCTTGTTTTGGAAGGGAACATATAAATGTTTTGAAATAATGTACAGAATATTGTTTACACTGAACGAAAAAAAAAGGTTGCTGTTTGTTTGTGAATGGTCGATTTATGTTTAGAATATTCGATATATGGATCTGAATGTATTCTTATCAAATTACAAAATGTATTAGGGAGTAGATGTTTAGTGCGCCAGTATGCGGAGATTAACAACAAAAATTCGGCAATATTTTTCATCACAGGCCTTTCCGGAATTGGGTGATATGTTGTCAAATTATTGAAGAATTTGTTTACATTATAATATGGACATATTTAGTATAATACAAAGACCTCATGAGTTAGTTTGGATATTTATAATAAATAAAATATGCCTACTAAAATTAATATTAATATTAAAAAAAAAATAATCTCACGACCTTTCTTTGTGACCCTCACATATTTACACAAATGGTCGTACCATTCCCGTAGTTTATATTTTAAACATTTTTCTTATATATATATTTTGTGACAACTCAATCAGTGACTTTTCAACACCACACAAACGTAGGTACCTTATGGTGCAGCCCCAGCATGCAATGCAACCAGAGTTTATTGACCCCAAAAAATACAATCAGCAAATACCGAGTTGTACGCATGATGTATGAAAAACTAACTATATAAAATAAAACAAAATAGTTTCGTTTACAATTAAACAGCATTTAGCAATTGTCAACCGGCCGGCCGGCCGGCCGATCGGTCGAATTGTCGACCAGTCGGTTACAAAACTGCGCCATCTATAGATACCATTAGGGTGACTGAATCTGCGGTTGGTCAATGAGTGGTTGCCCGCATTTCAGCAATTGAAATGAACTTAAATTGAAATTGATAGACAAATCGTATAGTAACTAAAGTCGTGTGGAAGGAAAGTGTGACAAATATTAGATGTCGAAGTGGGGCCTTTTTGGCATGGTTGACAAATGCAAAAACTATTGTAATAGATGTGTGTGAACAGTGATTGTTCTTAAATGACTGAGTGAGAATAACCTATATGAATTTATTAGAAATAAAATAATAAAGACAAAGAGAAATAAATCTTAAATGGAAAATTTTAATAAACGAATGACGGAAATCTTTTGTGATATTCGAATGGTTTTAAAAATAATGGCGCATATTTATTCAGAATTTAAAGTCAACTTTAAAAATTCAAATATAATTTTTTAAAAATTCAAATATAGAATAAAATGTCAAAAGCTGATATTACTGATATATGTTAAAAAAAGAAAGAAAAACAATTATATGTAGAACAAATATATGCACTTATGTTTAATGCTAATTATTGTAAGTTTCCAGAAACTTCTACATTCAACGAGAATGCATTATTCGTCTTCCAGAAGTTTCCACAAACCTCTACACTTCAACAGATATATGTGCATTTCATTATCATCTGCTGTAGATAACCGAAGAGTATCGAGAAACTGCTACATTCATCGAGAATCGGTTGGCCGGATTCTAGAAGTTTCCACAAACGTCCACACCGAAAAAATTATTTATCTAATTGAATTAAAATGGCTCCAATGAATATTATTCTTTCACGTAAACACAAATTTGCAGATAAACATCGTTGATTTGATGAAACTGTTCATTGATGTAAAGAATACAGTCTATGATTTCATGAAATATATTCAATGCAGTTGAATAAATCCCATATTTCCTTGAAATAGGTAAACTGTTTTTTGGGTGCACACCTCAGGAGATATATATGGATCTCTATAATATGTGTTGTAATAGCCGATATACTTGTCCACTTTAAAATCACAACTCAACAGCTCAAGGCGATCTGATTTACTGTAGAGCCAGATTATAGTATTTCACACAAACAACTACACTTCAGAATAGATATCTACATCTCTTGAATATGTACAGTAGATAGACATATTCTAGGAGTGTCCAGAAACATCTACATTCAACAAGTATCCGTTAGTCAGTTTGCAGAAGATCCATAAAGACCTAGACTTTAGAGATATTTGCAGCTTTTTTTTTTTTTTTCTTGAACATATGTCGTAAATAGATAAATTCTAGAAGTTTTCAGAAACTTCTACACTCAACAAGAATCCGTTAGTCAGTGTGCAGAAGTTTCCATAAAGATCCACAATTCCGAGATATCTGCAGCTCTTGAATGTTGCCGATTTCTGGAAGTTTCCAAAAACTTATACATTCAACGACAATTCGTTAGTCGGATTCTAGAAGTTTCCACAAACGTCTTCACTTAAGGAGAAATATCTGGATTTCTTTAACGTGTTTTATCGTAATCCGGAAATGAACCTTTTATCATTACCCGGTTAATTATATGAATAACATGATCTGGCCCTGATCATTTCTTCCATAAAAGGGCACATTTCTATATGGAGTATTAAACAATCATCGATTGTTTTTTATAGAATAAAGTCTGATCTTAAAAATCCAATAAGATTTTCTATTAGAACCTTTACTATACTTTTCAGTTCTTCAAAAACATTTTCTTCATGTGCTTTAGTTGCAAGAGCTAGATATGACCGCACAATCAATAAAATTATTGTGAAATATTAAATAAAACATCATAAAATATAACATTTTAATTTTAATTTATTGAATGAAATCATCAGATAAATTATTAACTTGTTAAGAGAAACATATTTGTGTAATTACAAAGAAAACAATGTAACTAATATAATTTTGCACTGTTTTCTAATACCGTATTTCAGTGGAATGAAAAAAGATCATGCATCGACTTTGACACATATGTATATGAATCATTAAAAAGAATAAATTAATACTTTGTATTTAATGTTTTAATATAATAGAGCTTAACGGCAACTAAAGTTACAATCTAAATAAAGGTGTTTTTTAATGCATATTTAGTAATTTATTAATAAAAATTCAATAAACAACACTTATGTGGTTTATAATATAAACGATCGTTTGTCTTGACACTAAAAAAGATAATTTTGTAATTCATATATTTCACAATTTACAAAAACATATTGTTACTTCCTTCCTATATAAATCAATCAATGTTTGTAACAAATCAAGATTAATTTAAATAAATAATGTCGCTATTATAAAAATTAATTTTATTCCAAAAAAAAGAGAAAATTTACAAAATTATCAAAGTGCATAGTATTTATATATGGGAAAACAAAAACAATTTTTTTTTTGTTTGAAAAATGTCTCAATTAAGTCAGTCGCTGAAGCACAAAAAGAAGCGCTTCTCTTCGAGTGTGACCCATGTCACTTTCTCACACGTCAATAACTTACGATCAGCGAACTATAGAAGAATATGATTAGTTTGATTGGATCGGATATAATGTCACAATAAATTCAAATAAACGCTGACACGTTGAAACATAAATAAAATGCCGGATATTGTTTTGAGAATTGTTTGGAATTCACAAACAGTATGAAAATTTTGTTCAACTTCATTCATTGGTCATTGATCAATGATCATTGATAATCAGTTGTGGTTCATTGGATTTTAAGTTGTGTTGGTGGGTGGTTGTCGTTTAGTTATTGTTGGTAGGTTGAATGTTTTTTTTCTATTTTGTTAAACATTATTTTTCATTGATCTTTGTATGGCTTTTGCAATGATGACTATATTCATTGATTGCTGACCATTGCTTGGTGGATCTCGTTAGTAGGCTTTGGTCACTGCGTTTGATATTTATGACTTTTGTTGATATTATTTTTGTGTTATTTTTCCGTTCATTGTTTATTTTGCTGCAATTATAGGCGCCATTATAATGAGTACACAGAGGTTGTTCACATCATTTAATATTTTATAGAAATAATACAATGCAAGTTATGGTAGCGTCGGAGCTCAGAGGTTAGTGGTTTGACTAAGAAGTCATCTATAAATAACCTGTGTGGATGTGTCCATTGATTAAATTGGCTGAATTTCAAACTAAGAATTACTTTTTTACCAAAATATGTTGCAACAAAATTTCGTAATATTCGGTCTTGTATTAATCGAGTTGTCTTGTATACAGACAAATATCTCTATATTTCTCTTGAGCACCGAAAGCCTGATTTATAGCTATTACAACGGCATGTGTTCCAGGTGTTCACTCGTTCGAACCAAGCCGCTCTTTCGTAAAACACTCGCCTCTCAATATAACCACGCATTACAGAGACAATTCGTTCTTCCTTCGCACGATACGTTTGTGGAACAAAATCCCTGTGTCTATTTTTCCGGGTATTTTTTGATATTATCAAATTCAAGACAAACATCCACCGATACTACTCCATCTCTCCTCCTTTCCCTACCATCAACACTGTGCTTTGCATGAATTGGTTAATCTATTAAAAATATATACCATTTACCCCATTGATTTAGGTTATAAAAATATTTGATTTTTATTAATACACATGTTCCCCGGTCCATCGCATTTCTGTACATTTATTTGAAGTAAGCAAAACATACTAATCAATGTGATCATGAACAACATCAAAACTTAAATATATCATTCAAAATCCAGTTGCCTATATATTTCCGTAAATATTTTTGACATCACTCTAAGTCTGAGTGCTGTCACTACGAAACTATGCCTCCAATTAATTCTATTTTGAAAACATAAAACGTTTGTCCATCCGCACGCATGGATGAATTGCATATAGATCTTGTTCGTAGCCCATAGTCTTGGTATTTTATGCAGTGCGGCGTGTATGGCGCAGCAAAATTATGATCACATCATAACTGCATATAAATTAGGCAGATGGGGGCCACCGTTTAGAATATTTTATAAGACGTAGATCGCGAGACGAGTTTATAACATATTTTTTTCATTTTTTTTACATTTCATAGGTTTAGATGCAGATGTAACCTCATTAAATGCATAAGATTTTTTTTTTTGTAGAATTGTCTGCATATCTGTCTCTAACGGATGTCTTTCTATATAGGTTTGTTTGTCTGGAAATATATAGACATTTATATAAATGTCTGGATAGATAGATATCTGTCTGGTGTAGCTTTGCAGTTAATCTGTTATTTGTGAGTTGTTAATAATGTGTGTGCTTATCTTTAATTAAAGGGGAATTTAATTGAGGTCAATGCATATTTTATTTAAAATAAAGCTGCGTTTATGCTTCTGTTTTAAGAAACTTCTTTATAGAGAAACACATTTGTAGTCTACATCAAATATATCGTAGACAAATTATAATTTGTGAAATAATATGATTTGAATATCATTTTTGACCCAGTTTATTCCCATGGCATTGTGGACAGGGTCAGTATTGAATGTGCACAATGTTGTTAAGTTTAACGAACACAATATGTGTTAGTACTTAAATTCAGATTATCTTTTTGGTGCGAACAATAACACTTCATATAGAAAAAATATCACTCAAGTAACCTTGAATTTAATAACATGATCTTATAATTCGAATAGTCACGAATATCAGGTATAAACAATTAATCTCAACCTGAAAATAATATTGCATGTTTTTGAATTTTATAAACTATATCGTATATTTAAAATGGATTTTATTTTAACGTGAGAAAAAGTGTATTAGATTACATGGCATGTGGAAGCTAAGGAAGGTAAGGAAGGTAAGGAAGGTAAGGAAGGTAAGGAAGGTAAGGAAGGTAAGGAAGGTAAGGAAGGTAAGGAAGGTAAGGAAGGTAAGGAAGGTAAGGAAGGTAAGGAAGGTAAGGAAGGTAAGGAAGGTAAGGAAGGTAAGGAAGGTAAGGAAGGTAAGGAAGGTAAGGAAGGTAAGGAAGGTAAGGAAGGTAAGGAAGGTAAGGAAGGTAAGGAAGGTAAGGAAGGTAAGGAAGGTAAGGAAGGTAAGGAAGGTAAGGAAGGTAAGGAAGGTAAGGAAGGTAAGGAAGGTAAGGAAGGTAAGGAAGGTAAGGAAGGTAAGGAAGGTAAGGAATGTAAGGAAGGTAAGGAAGATAAGGAAGGTAAGGAAGGTAAGGAAGGTAAGGAAGGTAAGGAAGGTAAGGAAGGTAAGGAAGGTAAGGAAGGTAAGGAAGGTAAGGAAGGTAAGGAAGGTAAGGAAGGTAAGGAAGGTAAGGAAGGTAAGGAAGGTAAGGAAGGTAAGGAAGGTAAGGAAGGTAAGGAAGGTAAGGAAGGTAAGGAAGGTAAGGAAGGTAAGGAAGGTAAGGAAGGTAAGGAAGGTAAGGAAGGTAAGGAAGGTAAGGAAGGTAAGGAAGGTAAGGAAGGTAAGGAAGGTAAGGAAGGTAAGGAAGGTAAGGAAGGTAAGGAAGGTAAGGAAGGTAAGGAAGGTAAGGAAGGTAAGGAAGGTAAGGAAGGTAAGGAAGGTAAGGAAGGTAAGGAAGGTAAGGAAGGCAAGGAAGGTAAGGAAGGTAAGGAAGGTAAGGAAGGTAAGGAAGGTAAGGAAGGTAAGGAAGGTAAGGAAGGTAAGGAAGGTAAGGAAGGTAAGGAAGGTAAGGAAGGTAAGGAAGGTAAGGAAGGTAAGGATAATTATTCGGAAGAAGGGAATAAAGGTTGAAAAGAAGAAGAGTATGGAATAATGCTAAGGAAGAAATATATATTATCAGAAATGTGCTATGTAATTACTGTTCCATACCGAACACGTCTTCTTCTGTTTATCACAAACGGAGGGCCAAAGTTATTAATTACCCTTTTGCTTTTAGTGTTGGATATATAAAGAGTACTGTTTACAATGGAAATTGATATAGAATTTACGATCATAAATTCATATAAACAGATAACATAAATGTTAATTCTACATTTTTTTAACCTGTTTTCTGATTGTAATTCGACGACCGTGTTGACGTATAAAAAGATTAAACCTAAATCGAGCTTTAAATGTTAATTTACTCATACTTTTCAGGGTGTGTACTACATTGTGTTCACACAACAACAAAAATACTGCTCAAGTTTATGACAATGAGCAACACCAGACATACTATACACGATCGATAGAACGCCAACAAAATATTCTACATATTTTCAAATTGTACTACAAGATATTGCATGCATCACGATCGCTTTATGAAGTCATTTAGAACACAATTAAGTTTGTCTGAGTTGCGCTAAACAAACGACTCCCCAACACACTACATTCCACATACCAAGATATCTCTACTAAGTAAGTCACACTTGATGCTGAACCTCTCAATGTTCGGACACTGGACGTACCACCATACATTGATAGAAAGGCAACAATATTAGCAAGATAGCCATAGCATTCAGTTTCAGAATCACTTGAAGAATCACTATTATTTGAGTTTGTGCAAGCAATTAGCAATTGCTTGATACTTCTGTTTGGCGTACATTGACTCGAACAACGATCTTGCGTTGAATGTTTACATCTCTGATTAGTGACTCAACGATCGACACTCATAACTGTCAACTGAAGCATGACATGTCAATGGGGACGCCAACGATGGGCACAACGTTTGTGCGATGATCGTTCATAAAGTTGTCAATTAGAATCAACGAACTATTTGAACTGAATTTGGTATTGTATTTGGTTGCACTATTTGTTGATTGATTTGTAAATAATATGTGCTTAATTGTTGGTTTTCAGGTTATTGTAATTCTAGATGCATATGTTCTATATATGTATTTACAATTCCTGATCGCACTATAGAGAAAAGGTAACGTCTAGCTATTACTTACTTGATTAAATAAAGTAAACCATATGTTAATAAAGCTGTTACGAGTTTGAGCGTATTATGTAGACGATATAATTGAGCTGATTTCTAAATATAACTGTTTGTAGTTTGACTAACGGTTGAGTTTTGTAGAACTTAATTATTTGTATTACAAGAAATGTTGAATAAATAGTAAACACAATTAGTGACCCCAATAATGGAACTTAAAATTAAGAAATGTAAAAAATGCATTAAAATATTGTTTTCTAAATAAGTTTTATGATTTATCTCACATTTTACTCACATTTTCATTAAAATAGGTACATCTATTTAAATTATTCTTTATATAAATTCTCAAGTGATATTATTTCCTTCAAATTTGCATCGTTAATTTCTTTCCTGCTTTATCGGTCAAGATTTCCTTCTTGTAATTAAATTCGTATTCATTATCAATACTCAGTCGTCATTAGCAGCTAATTAATTGGATTTTTATTTCTATTCTTGTGTCCCACATTTTGTCCTTATTGCTGCAACAAAATTTTCACAATAGAATCGTTCGTCGTTTGATTTTGTTGTTGGTATTTATTTCGTTTTATATTTTATACGCATTCGTTATAGTTTTAATTGGTCTCACTTTTCATTTAGGTTACTGTGAGAACCAACATTAAAGGCGCTACCAGGGGTAACATAGCAGTGATTTTTATATTTGAAATATAGCTTTATGCGTTAAATATCTCGAATATTTAGATAAGCGCTATATTTAACTATTTCAAAATTAATACTTACTATTAATTACATTAGTTTAGATAAGTTCCTATATATGTTGTGTGGTAATAAAACCGGACAAACTACTATTGACACTTTTGGAAAGCCCAGCATCACAATAATTTGTGGCGGCTTACATCAAAGACCCATCATTATTTGAACTTCTATTGTTGCTACCATCTTCCTAAGTAGCCTCGATACCGCATTAAATCTGTGGCTATCGTGGACAAATGTGAAACAGTGTCGGTGCTGTTTTTGATGTTCTCTTATTTTTTACATTTTATTTCATCATCAATGAGAATGTTCTTTTAATTTTTTTCTAATTGTCATGCCACCTGATGTTATATATGTTGTTCATATATAGACCAGATATATTTCAAGTCGATCGTGTTTGTGCCATAGCCCTTCTTTACCGTGTGGACAGTTTGGTATAACGCCTGTTCTACTGATAATGAACAATTCGTTACGTCTTCTCTACCTGTAAACAGCGTCCGTTCTGTGGTGATCTAGTTATGCACGGTTGTGATCAGTCTTTTCTCACTGATGATCTTGTATTCTTGTTTTGTTGGATATTTTTTTTTGTTTACTTTATGTTGTGCAATTGATCGTCCTTTTGTCAATGTAATCTTAGGGCTTAGAGTACATTGTTACAATTGATTGCGTTCTGTTGTATAAATCATATTGCATTCTGTTTGTAAATGTTTTATAAATTTATAGAATTTGCTGTGTGCCGGTAAATTCTATTTGATCTACAGTTCCGTTTTCGTCATATGAATGTCTTTGTTTGTCAGAACTATTCAATGCTTGCGCTGTTATTGTAAGAAATGTTTTTAAAGTTGTTTTAGTAATGGAAAAATCTTTTGGGATATCTAAAAATCATTAGGATTTTTTCTTTTTTTATTGCAAATTATATGGGTGTGGAACGAATTGTTCTTTATATAATTTTTAAATATTTACTGCATGATTTAGTTTGTTATATCAACAAACATAATCCGTGAGCACATAAACTGGTCAAAATCAAAGAATATCATTTCGCCTTTACTTACTATTCTCGACTTTTTTTCTTTTAATGATCGATTTTTGTATAATTCTTACCTTGTATAATTATAATTTCTTACCTTCCTTACCTTCCTTACCTTCCTTACCTTCCTTACCTTCCTTACCTTCCTTACCTTCCTTACCTTCCTTACCTTCCTTACCTTCCTTACCTTCCTTACCTTCCTTACCTTCCTTACCTTCCTTACCTTCCTTACCTTCCTTACCTTCCTTACCTTCCTTACCTTCCTTACCTTCCTTACCTTCCTTACCTTCCTTACCTTCCTTACCTTCCTTACCTTCCTTACCTTCCTTACCTTCCTTACCTTCCTTACCTTCCTTACCTTCCTTACCTTCCTTACCTTCCTTACCTTCCTTACCTTCCTTACCTTCCTTACCTTCCTTACCTTCCTTACCTTCCTTACCTTCCTTACCTTCCTTACCTTCCTTACCTTCCTTACCTTCCTTACCTTCCTTACCTTCCTTACCTTCCTTACCTTCCTTACCTTCCTTACCTTCCTTACCTTCCTTACCTTCCTTACCTTCCTTACCTTCCTTACCTTCCTTACCTTCCTTACCTTCCTTACCTTCCTTACCTTCCTTACCTTCCTTCCTTACCTTCCTTACCTTCCTTACCTTCCTTACCTTCCTTACCTTCCTTACCTTCCTTATCTTCCTTACCTTCCTTACCTTCCTTACCTTCCTTACCTTCCTTACCTTCCTTACCTTCCTTACCTTCCTTACCTTCCTTACCTTCCTTACCTTCCTTACCTTCCTTACCTTCCTTACCTTCCTTACCTTACCTTCCTTACCTTACCTTACCTTACCTTCCTTACCTTCCTTACCTTACCTTACCTTCCTTACCTTACCTTCCTTACCTTCCTTACCTTCCTTCCCTTCCTTACCTTCCTTACCTTCCTTACCTTCCTTACCTTCCTTACCTTCCTTACCTTCCTTACCTTCCTTACCTTACCTTCCTTACCTTACCTTACCTTACCTTACCTTACCTTCCTTACCTTACCTTCCTTACCTTACCTTCCTTACCTTCCTTCCCTTCCTTACCTTCCTTACCTTCCTTACCTTCCTTACCTTCCTTACCTTCCTTACCTTCCTTACCTTCCTTACCTTCCTTACCTTCCTTACCTTCCTTACCTTCCTTACCTTCCTTACCTTCCTTACCTTCCTTACCTTCCTTACCTTCCTTACCTTCCTTACCTTCCTTACCTTCCTTACCTTCCTTACCTTCCTTACCTTCCTTACCTTCCTTACCTTCCTTACCTTCCTTACCTTCCTTACCTTCCTTACCTTCCTTACCTTCCTTACCTTCCTTACCTTCCTTACCTTCCTTACCTTCCTTACCTTCCTTACCTTCCTTACCTTCCTTACCTTCCTTACCTTCCTTACCTTCCTTACCTTCCTTACCTTCCTTACCTTCCTTACCTTCCTTACCTTCCTTACCTTCCTTACCTTCCTTACCTTCCCTCCTTCCTTACCTTCCTTACCTTCCTGGCGAATTCTGTTAGCTTCACTAATGTTGTAAAACTGATCAATATATCTACCTGATTTGCTACAGCTACCATGTCTTCTACGGATGGCCATATTTTACTTTTATAAACATAAAAAATTATATAAATGTTTTTAGATACATTGTTTAAAATGTTAATTTAACATCTATTTACATTTCTTGAGGTATATTTTTAAAAGCTTCTGACATATAATTCTTTAATATAATGTCTATTAAATTGAATTCCGCTTAAAAAAGTTTATTTGTAGAATATTTATATTCAGAAGAGGCTGCAAATTGAATGACAACTTTTGCAAAAGTAATTTTCGCTATTGTAATAAGTCTTCTTTAAAAAATCCAAATATATAACAATTGTGGTCATTAATACAATGAAATACTGCAAAATAAGAAACCATAATAACACAGCTGTGGTTTCCTTCTTTTAAAAGGCATTTATATAAATATGAAATTTTCAAAATGTAAACTGTCATACCCACTAAATTTTTGTTTGTTTGTTTTGAAATGAAATAAGAAAAAATCAATAAATTAAATTTTGTTTATTTATTTATTTGCATGTAAAGTTTACGCACCATGTCCTGCATGACATGACACGAAGCTGATGATGATGACGATGAAGTCCTTCAAAAGTTTGGCGCAACTACAACAAAAACAGGCATGAATAAAAGGACAATGCCTGTCAAATACACGAATAAACATGGACAATGTCAGCTCTTTAACAGTTATTTTAATTTTGTATTCATGCGAAAATTTGTAAACTCTTCGCACAAAACCATTCTATAACCCATATTGTGATGGAAGCGCCAGCTCTCCAAAAAAAAAACAAAAAAAATATAAGCGCCAAGAAGGTTTTTAAAGACTAACCCCAAAAAATACAAAAAAAAAAACACTAACAAAAAAAGGGCTACAAAAAGTTCTGCCAACAAAAAGGACCAAAACAGGACACATAGAGTTCATGTGCAGCAGTTATTCATGAGAAGATGTAGACGACAACGCTGAACACAACAAATGAAAATAATAAAAATACAAATTGAAAGGAAAACAAAACACTAAAAAACGAATATACAATAAATAAAAAATAAAAGTAAAACAAAGTGAAGGCGTGTAATATCGGAAAATAACAGAAAAAGGACAGGAGGCAGTGCCATGAGCAAATCTAATTCAAATTCAACAACGCATTGGCAAATAATATTAGAATGACGAGCTTGAAAAAGACTCGGGAACAAAAAAACATACGATGAAGTTCCAGTGACAGTGAAAAAGCCAGTCGGACCCCATATATATCACCCCCCATTAAAAATTGTGGATGCGAACGAAATGAAAATGAAACAGCTCACTCACATATACATCGAATAACATTTCCATATCAACACCAAGTTAGTCATGGCCTTGGTAAGGATGTTTGTTTAGTATAGAGCAGACAGGAGAATGGGACTCAAAAGCATGAGACTCAAAACAGTGGAAATCAAAAGCATGGGACTCAAAACAGTGGGGCTCTAAACAGCAAAACTCTAAACAGTACAGCAGCGATTTTATTTCGTTTGTGTATATTTTGTTTTTTATTCACTCTTGAGTAAATCGTGTTCAATTCATTGAAATGTGCTGAAAAAACAAGACTTGCGAACGTATTTGAATGGGTTACAGCTGCAAAAACCTTTTCAAACAAACTCTGGCTGTCTTATGGCTATGTCTGTCTGTGGTCCAACCCCAGCTCCAATATATTGTACACCAAAATACAAAACGGAAAAAACATATGTTTCTATTTTTGCAATTGGTTTTTAGGTGGCAGCCGAGCACATTTTAAGTGGTAATCATTTACGCTTTGCGACGACCATGATTGTGATTTGAATTTTGTGGATGAGTTGACTTGATCCATGGTAGAGAATGGTTGTATAACTTGGAGGCTTAATGTGGGTGGCATTTGTTTGACACTGTTACATTTTGTTTTTATGTTTTTGTTTTTGAAAAAGCATCATAAATCTATATGCTTAACGAAAAAAACATAAGGACTACATAGTAATGTCGCGTCGTCACCTTACCGCGTAAGTTCTGATTTATTCATGTTGCTTTTCCAAAAGAATGTTGCTTTTATGCGCTTCGTTGACATCATATTTTAGTTATTTTTAGACATGCTTTTAAGTAATTGTTAGTGAGTAATATGAAAAACAGTTTTTTTTTGCATATAACTATATTTATAGAATTCATTTTATCTTTTAATGCTGAATTTTTATATTTTAAAAATGACTTTTAAGTAAATTGCATTAAATATAACCGAATCACCAAAAATAATTCAATCAAATGTTTAAAGAAACTAAATTGTAGATATATAATTATAACAACATTTTATTGTTTGATAACGGACTACTGAAAATAAAAATTCTGAAAGCAAAACAAAGAAAGAAATAAAATATTACTTCTAATTTTTATTTGAAGAATTTAAGTTCAATAAAGTTGAAGTGAATATTGGCTTGACAGTAACTTTCATTAAAAATTGGAAAAAACTAAAATGCACTATATTTATATTATACTTTTTTTATTATAAAATATTATATTGTATAAAAAATTTGTAATAATTTAATATTTCTTTTGCTATCACACAAAGTTTCCTCGTTTAAACTTGGTGAAAAATAAATCTCTTGTCTCAGCTGTTTGCAGCTCATGTAATACCCACATTAATGTAGTTGTTACAACGAGAAGATGTGGGAAAATTTGCTGTAAGGCATATTATTGGGAAGTACAGCATTGTTGAAGTTTTATTTAGATAACAAACAAATTTTTCTGGGGACTTTTGATCTATTTCGAGGAACGTGTAAAAATGGTATACTTATATTGATAAAATACACAGAAAGATAATATGAATATTTCGTTTGGAATATAAATTAAAGCTTAGCAAGAGAGAGTAGAAAATGAGAAAAAAGAATAAAGAATAAAAAATAAGGAGTAAGGAATAAATAATAAATAATAAATAATAAATAATAAATAATAAATAATAAATAATAAATAATAAATAATAAATAATAAATAATAAATAATAAATAATAAATAATAAATAATAAATAATAAATAATAAATAATAAATAATAAATAATAAATAATAAATAATAAATAATAAATAATAAATAATAAATAATAAATAATAAATAATAAATAATAAATAATAAATAATAAATAATAAATAATAAATAATAAATAATAAATAATAAATAATAAATAATAAATAATAAATAATAAATAATAAATAATAAATAATAAATAATAAATAATAAATAATAAATAATAAATAATAAATAATAAATAATAAATAATAAATAATAAATAATAAATAATAAATAATAAATAATAAATAATAAATAATAAATAATAAATAATAAATAATAAATAATAAATAATAAATAATAAATAATAAATAATAAATAATAAATAATAAATAATAAATAATAAATAATAAATAATAAATAATAAATAATAAATAATAAATAATAAATAATAAATAATAAATAATAAATAATAAATAATAAATAATAAATAATAAATAATAAATAATAAATAATAAATAATAAATAATAAATAATAAATAATAAATAATAAATAATAAATAATAAATAATAAATAATAAATAATAAATAATAAATAATAAATAATAAATAATAAATAATAAATAATAAATAATAAATAATAAATAATAAATAATAAATAATAAATAATAAATAATAAATAATAAATAATAAATAATAAATAATAAATAATAAATAATAAATAATAAATAATAAATAATAAATAATAAATAATAAATAATAAATAATAAATAATAAATAATAAATAATAAATAATAAATAATAAATAATAAATAATAAATAATAAATAATAAATAATAAATAATAAATAATAAATAATAAATAATAAATAATAAATAATAAATAATAAATAATAAATAATAAATAATAAATAATAAATAATAAATAATAAATAATAAATAATAAATAATAAATAATAAATAATAAATAATAAATAATAAATAATAAATAATAAATAATAAATAATAAATAATAAATAATAAATAATAAATAATAAATAATAAATAATAAATAATAAATAATAAATAATAAATAATAAATAATAAATAATAAATAATAAATAATAAATAATAAATAATAAATAATAAATAATAAATAATAAATAATAAATAATAAATAATAAATAATAAATAATAAATAATAAATAATAAATAATAAATAATAAATAATAAATAATAAATAATAAATAATAAATAATAAATAATAAATAATAAATAATAAATAATAAATAATAAATAATAAATAATAAATAATAAATAATAAATAATAAATAATAAATAATAAATAATAAATAATAAATAATAAATAATAAATAATAAATAATAAATAATAAATAATAAATAATAAATAATAAATAATAAATAATAAATAATAAATAATAAATAATAAATAATAAATAATAAATAATAAATAATAAATAATAAATAATAAATAATAAATAATAAATAATAAATAATAAATAATAAATAATAAATAATAAATAATAAATAATAAAGAATAAAGAATAAAGAATAAAGAATAAAGAATAAAGAATAAAGAATAAAGAATAAAGAATAAAGAATAAAGAATAAAGAATAAAGAATAAAGAATAAAGAATAAAAAATAAAGAATAAAGAATAAAGAATAAAGAATAAAGAATAAAGAATAAAGAATAAAGAATAAAGAATAAAGAATAAAGAATAAAGAATAAAGAATAAAGAATAAAGAATAAAGAATAAAGAATAAAGAATAAAGAATAAAGAATAAAGAATAAAGAATAAAGAATAAAGAATAAAGAATAAAGAATAAAGAATAAAGAATAAAGAATAAAGAATAAAGAATAAAGAATAAAGAATAAAGAATAAAGAATAAAGAATAAAGAATAAAGAATAAAGAATAAAGAATAAAGAATAAAGAATAAAGAATAAAGAATAAAGAATAAAGAATAAAGAATAAAGAATAAAGAATAAAGAATAAAGAATAAAGAATAAAGAATAAAGAATAAAGAATAAAGAATAAAGAATAAAGAATAAAGAATAAAGAATAAAGAATAAAGAATAAAGAATAAAGAATAAAGAATAAAGAATAAAGAATAAAGAATAAAGAATAAAGAATAAAGAATAAAGAATAAAGAATAAAGAATAAAGAATAAAGAATAAAGAATAAAGAATAAAGAATAAAGAATAAAGAATAAAGAATAAAGAATAAAGAATAAAGAATAAAGAATAAAGAATAAAGAATAAAGAATAAAGAATAAAGAATAAAGAATAAAGAATAAAGAATAAAGAATAAAGAATAAAGAATAAAGAATAAAGAATAAAGAATAAAGAATAAAGAATAAAGAATAAAGAATAAAGAATAAAGAATAAATAATAAAGAATAAAGAATAAAGAATAAAGAATAAAGAATAAAGAATAAAGAATAAAGAATAAAGAATAAAGAATAAATAATAAAGAATAAAGAATAAAGAATAAAGAATAAAGAATAAAGAATAAAGAATAAAGAATAAAGAATAAAGAATAAAGAATAAAGAATAAAGAATAAAGTACACGATTTCAAACGGATATCTTTTTGGGAAAGGTTGAATCCTTGAATAAATTTTAAATTATTATTTTAAAGTAAATGAAAAAGAAATATTGGAGGGATAAAAATTAGTTATAAAATGCGCAAAATAAATAACTGAACTGGTCGTAGGTTTTGGCGGAACCTAACCTCAGGTGGGTCGAAAGCTCAAAGTAAACATGCCAAAAAAAGGTAGACAAAGAAAGATGAAAATTAAAAAAGCAAAAATAATAAACATAAGTTAAATAAAAAAAAATGTTGACTTTGCCTTACTTATTCTTCGCATGGATTTGGTACCTTGTGATATGTTTTTTTTTTGCTTTTGTGGGGAGTAAATTTTTCGGCTCTTGTAATCTTAAGGTATTTTTATGATGTCTTTGGCGGAACATAGCGTCACACGCACCCGTAGACGGAAAGTCATTTTCTGCAATGGCTTAAAAGACACAGCTGCCAGGTTATGTTGTTAGATTCGGCGACCCGACAACATACACCGCCATTGAAAATTGAAAAGAAATGAAGACAAGAAAAAAAAATAGAATAAATAAATAATAAAAAAAACCCAAGCAAAACAAAACAAGTGGCATAATTTGTGTCTGAAGGCAAAATAAAAGCGATCTGCCATGAATTTTGCAACAATTTCACTATGGCTGGATATTGTTATTTTTTCACAAGGATGCTACTGCTTTCGCGTTGTATTTTTTAGCTATGGGCTAAAATTCGTGTTATTAGCAACATTATGGTAAATGAATTTTTTGGGGTTTGGTTTTTAGCGGCGTTGTTGTCGCTATTGTTGTTGCTACTGCTACTTTTATTGTTAACGGTAATGTTTACTTCGCTATGCCACATCGTAGGCGTAACAGTAGTGACTTCCAAGGAAGTCACGCATGTAGTAATGGTAGAACTAAGAGGGAGCAGGAGGTTTCGGAGATGGTGGATAAATACGACAATGAGGTTGACATTCCGGCACCTGAGGCTATTGATTTACCAAATTAGATTGTTTATATTACGGTCGATGTTCTATAACTACACAAGTTGACATATATTTAAATATTTATTAATGTTACGAACAAATACTTTTTATTGAACCAAGTGAGAATTATACAACGTTATATGTAAAAATGCATGATTCCTATTCTTTCACTTTTTAAAACAAGGTAAACCTGGCGATGCAAGAACAAGATCGAACATGCAATATCAAAGCAAGAACAAAATCGGCCTTTTGATGCAAGAACAAGTTCTAGATGCCGATGCAAGAACAGGATCGAACCAGCAATACTAAAGCAAGAACAGGAACAAAATCAACGTTTCAATTCATGAAAATGTTCTAACTGCCGATGCAAGAACAAGATTGAACCTGCAGTACCATGTTCTTGAATTTTATCATCATTAAAATGAAAAATAGTTTTTGCACTTCTGTTAATGGTTTTTTAATATTTGCTCACATAGCAAACGTGTTTGCTATATCAATGAATAGTCACTGTTGTCACAAATCTCAATACGCAAATCACTAAACAAGATGTGAAAGATTCATATCATTTGTAGATAGTGATGAGCAAATGCAAGAACAAGAACAGAACATGCCCTTTTTGGGCTGGTTACCCAAGGTCGAAATCTAAACAAATCTTAGTGCTTTAAAATCATATATTCTAAAATTATGGAATATTCAATATATAAAATAAAGATTTCAATTTCCAAATTCAGTGCAAGTTAAGACGAACTTCCTACAGATTTCGACTAAAATTCTCTTAATATTTTATCGAGTGTTCATTGCATATAATCAGCATAGACATTCTAACAAATACAGGTATTTCAAAAACATTTATTTGATGTCATCATTTAAAATATTTCCTTATTTGCGTAATTTAATAACTTTGGTTTACATGATTGACAACTGAAGCGCGCACATAACGTCGTGTTTGATGATGCGTCTTATAATTTGCAAAAAGAAAATAAAAACAACCCAACATCAGCCAATTCGCCCACCCAAAATTGCAAAAACATTGAGTTATGCTGACGCGTTTCCTATATTCGACAGTTAGCTGGAGAGCCAGAGGTAATGCGTGAGATTTCGACATGTGTAATGAGTGTAAAGTTTAATGAACTTTGATATTTGATAAATATTAATTTGTGGAAATTTAACAAAATTTACACAACGTTTGTAAGTAGCTATTAAAGTATATTTTTTATGGTTACTGATTTATTTATATATTTTAATATTTGGCATAAATGTAGATTAAGCTATTTTTATGAATTCTGAATTAAAGAATCCAGTAAAGAGTAAATATTAAATTGGAAAATGATATTGATTTCGAAGTAATGATGTAAATATAAGATGTTTTATAAGTATATAGATATAGTTCATCGCATAATTTTTTATGTAATCAAATCTTTCTTGCGTACTGTCTCAAAGCGCTGAAGTTTACTTATATACTGCATAGCCAGATTCTAGAAGTTTCCACAAACTTCTACGTTTCACGAGAATCAGTGATGCTCACACGGTATTATGATCTCTTTAATTTTTTGTATCTCTACTTATATACTTCAGTGACGGATTTTAGAAGTTTCCACAAACTTCTTCAATTTACGATAATCCATATTGTATTTTTACACTTGTGTGCAGCATATAGCCGGATTCGTATTGTCGGATTCATTCGTGATAATCACACGCGATTTCCATTTCTATAATCGCTCATGTATTTTGTTGCAATGGTCTTCATTTTTATATCTATAACCGTATTCAGAAAGTTTCAACAAACTGCCACACTTCATGAGAATCCATATTACTCGTATGATATCTTCATCTATTTAGTACTCCCGTATAGCCAGATTATAGAACTTTCCACAAACATCTACACTTAACGAATAACCGTAATGCTCACACGTTGTTTAAATCCCTTTTGTCTCTCATTTGTCATGATCTTTCATCTCTATTTCGCTCACTGCCTTAATGATTTTAGAAGTTTTCACAAAATTCTACTATTGACGAGAACCTGTATTGCGATCTTTCGATCATTAGCGATCATTCGGGATACTCACACTCGATTTCCCCTTCTACCATCTCCCTAGTGTCTTGTTGCAATGATCTTTCATTTCTATCTCGCTCACTGTATCAGTGAGTTGAATATATTTATATACTGCATAGCCGGATTCAGGAAGTTTCAACAAACTTCCACACTTCATGAGAATTCGTACTACTCGTATGGTACCTTCATTTAATACCATTTAATACTCGTGTACATCGTATAGCCAGATTTTTGAATTTTCCACAAACTTCTACACTTAACGATTATCCGTGATGCTCACACGCTGCTTCAATCTCTTGTGTCTTTCATTTGACATATTGCAATGATCTTTCATCTCAGTCTCGCTCACAGCCTCAATGCGCTCAATATACGTATGTATATACCATAGCTGGATTCTGGAACTTTCCACAAACTTCTCATTCATCCGGATATCGTGATGCTCACACGCTACTTTCATTCTTTTAAATCATCTATTTGATTGCAATGCAAATCCTTTTCTCGCTCACGGTCTCAGTGCTCTGATTGATATTTCGTATATACCATAGCTGGATTCTAGAACTTTCCACAAACTTCTCACTTATCCGGATATCGTGATGCTCACACGCTACTTTCATTCATTTACAATCATCTGTTTGATTGCAATGTAAATTCTTTTCTCGCTCACGGTCTCAGTGCTCTGATTGATATTTCGTTTTTTCCAGCACAATATCTCAGTACACTGAACTATTTTCCGTCTCATTAGTTCTTTCATTGCATGCACATTAGAGAAAATTACATATTTTGTGGTAATCTAAACCAAATTTCCTTGGATTCCTTTTTTTTTTGTGGAAATCATTAACTATATTCTTCATATTTCAGAAATCGGAACAATATAAACAATTTATAAACTATCTTAGCAACCATAATATAATTGTTGCAGTTATATGTTCATTTTTGTCACAATCATTTCCTAATTCAATTCTTTCTCTGTGTGCAACCTAAGTACTAAAAAGAATAGTGAAATAGCTAAAATGTTCCCAATAGTATTTCATTCCGCATATAGTACAAACCCTATTACATCATTTTGTATATATTTTACGTGTTAACACATTTACTTATCAAGTGTTAGATCTGATAATTATATTTTTATTTTTTTTTTTCTCGACTATAAATTAATATTTTACAAAAGTATCATAATAATCATATATGTCTATTATAAAACAACTGCACCTTTGCGTATTTGGTAAACAAAAAAAAAAAAACAAAAAACTAAAATGTGAACAATTTTCAGACTAATGACATTTTAATTACAACGAATGTTTTACAACAATAAGTTCGTAATAGGATCACTGGAGCAAGCATTTACAAAAAAACTAAAATGAATGAGTATATGGTATATGATTTGAATTGCAATGTATGGTAAATGTGTTTTTTATTTACAAATAAAATTCAAAATAACATTTTTACATTATATAAAACTTAGATTACCATAAAGTTACAGTGATTTTAAAGAAATTTAAAATATATTTTTTTTTATTTTTAAACCACATCAATTCGGTTGGAAAATGCAACAGAAATCGTTCAAATGAAAACTCAAACCTAAATGTTTTCAACAGAACAATCAAATATAGTGCAGCTGCAAAATATACCTACGATGGAAACGAAATTAAACGCCACTAAAAATAAAAAAAAAACCTTCTGACAATGAATTTAGCGTTAACAGCAGAATAGAGTCGAATAAAACCAGTAGCTGTCAACGTAAAGATCTGCGTCAAGTGATATGCGAAGCGATGGCGCGTCCCGTCGCATTGCGTTCTTTTCATTGCGTTGCGTTTCTGATGAAAGTGATGAAAACTCAACGATAACACATCGCAACCAAGGTCGGCGCTTCCGGCCGCGTGTGCTCTTGATATGGGTGCGAGCAACGATAACACTTGCTGCCGGTGGCCCCTGCGTGGAACATTGGTTGGTTGGTTGGTAGACTGGTGATGTGAAAAACTGTGCTAGATACCACCAAGGGACACCCTCCACTTGCACTCACTCACAAACTTAAGCGACCGGACAGAACCCCCTCCGTTCTAGAGCAACTACAGTAAATCTTGATAGTGTTGCGCTTTTGTGGTTCGCTTCCATTCCGTTTGTGACCGCTGTTTCACTTTGTTAGGTGTCATTAGTTAAATCTGTTTTTAACATTTTCTATTATTTCCTTAATTCTGCAATTTTTCTATTTTTCCGTGCACAATGTGGCGTACTGTCCGTCTATTGTCACCGCTGGGTGGTTGGGTGATATGGTTTTTAAAAAGCAATTCATTATGTTCACAATTGTACTACATCAATGTCAGCATTTAGAGCTTTGAGAGTTACATGTCTGTAGTTTAATTTGTGGTGAAATTTGTTTTTTTTTTTTTCTAATATCCACTCGATATGGTACAGAATATTAGAAATTTAAATCACTGCTTGCAAGTAACATGCAATTCTAATCCTACAATACAATTTTAAAAATATAATTTCAAAATCTTCATGAAAAATATTAGTACTCTTATTTTTAGAATGAGTGCAGAGTATAGCTACAATTTGTATTAATTTTACTTAAATATGTAGTTAGATTATAACATTTGTATTTGTTTTTACAACATTCAGTATTTATTAATCTTTACGAATTAAATGAACATTACAAAAATAAGTATTTTTTTGTTATTTAAGTCCTTTTTGTTCTAAATAAAATAAAAAAACATTTTCATTTTGTATTTCATTCTTTATCTCTTAAACGAAATGTGTAAAAAAAATACTACATATGCATTTATTTTTACTACATTATGTAACTATTTAAACTTCATGACAAATATTATTTTTTTGTTATATCTGTCCTTTTTTTCTGCAAATTACAAATTGTGTGAATTATTTTTTGTTCATGTACTTCTTTTTTTACGAAAAAACAACATAAATTGACTGTATACCTATACAAAATTTTACTATATTTGTATTTAATATAACTACATATAACTACAAATTGTATTTATTTATTTATTTATTTATTTTACCTAAAATATTTAGATAGATAATAACATTTGCATTTGTTTTTACAACATTCTCTATTTATTGATCTTTACGAAATATATAAACTTTATAAAAAATAAGTCATCTTTTGTTATTTCTGTTCTTTGTGCTCGAAATAAAAAACAAAATTTTTTTAATACATTCTGTTATTTTTTAACTTTACGAAATGTGTAAATAAGTTACTACATATGTATATATTTTACTACATTATATATTTATTTAAACTTCATAAAATATATGGGCCATTCCACACCAAATCGACCAGCGGTTGGAACTCATCTTCATCGATTTCAACGAAATTTGTACAACTGATAAACTGATCGAAATATGCATTGTTTTATTGTTCAAATTTACAAAAATGGGCAAAAATCACTTTTATATGGTTGTTCATATTTCAATATCTCTTAAACTAGAAAATAAAAAAAATTGTTCAGTACATATCTGGATACCCTTTATCAGTTGCCCAAATTTTATTGAAATCCAAAAGGTAAAATCTCAAATTTGATTTTTTTTGGTCGATTTGGTGTGGAATGGCCCATATATTTTTATACCCTACAACTATGAGGTACAGGGTATATTAACTTTGTGCATATATTGTAACGCCCCTTAGGAGGCGTGTCCGGTATGGAAAAGTATATATATTCTTGATCAGCATCACTACCCGAGTCCGTTTAGCCATGTCCGTCTGTCTGTCTGTCTGTCTGTCCGTCTTGCTGTCTTGCTGTCTTGCTGTCTTGCTGTCCGAATACAGAATAACTTGAGAAATACTGATCAGAATGCGATGAAATTTCTACTCAATATATTTTAGCCAAAAGTAGGAACTAAGTTTGAAAATTAGCCAAATCGGTCAACGGACACGCCCACCTCCCATACAAGTCACTTTTATATAACTCTTTCGGAACTAATAACTCGAAAAGTATTCAAGGTACAGTTATAAAATTTAAAACGTATTGTTAGACTTCACCTAAAAATATGTGGTCCAAAAATGGGCGTGATCCGCCCACTTTTTTTTTTCATTAATTCCCGGGTTTTCATAGTGGAAATTTGATCCGTAAATTATTAAAATCAAATCTATGAAATATTAGCCTCTCAAAATTTTAAATAGAGGCGTGGTCCGCCCAATTATATTTTTCAAAATTTTTTTTTAGTTGTTTATACTTTTATATAATTTTTTTAATTTATGGGGATATAAGACGTAAATTTCTGATATATGAATAATATTCGGAGGGTTAATATCCCCACCAAAGGTGTAGGGTATTCCATAGTCGGGCCCGACCGTCTATAAAAATCTGCCCCATGTGACCGAACTTACCCATGTGACCTAACTTTCCCAACACGTTTTTGTTATATTTGTCCTATTTGCTCCAAATATCAAATTGACTGCATATCTATACACAATATTTCTAACTACATTTGTATTGAATATAACTACAATTTGAATTTATTTATTTTACATAGAATATCTAATTTATTATAACATTTGCATTTGTGTTTACTACATTCTGTATTAATTAAACTTTCGAAATATATTCACTTTATAAAAAATTTGTATTTTTTGTTATTTCGGTTCTTTTTGCTCCAAATAAAACACAACATTTCCATTACAATCTGTTATTCTTTAACGTTACGCAATGTGTAAATAAATTACTACATTTGTATTTATTTAAACTTAACCACAAATGTAATTTTTTGTATATCTCTCCTTATTTTTCTAATTTAACTGATGTTGAACGTTTTAAAGTTGTATTTTAAAATTTAAAATTAGCTTTTAAAATTAGTTTTGTTATAAGAAATACCTGAAATTGTGAACTTAACCAAAAATTCATATAAACCACAAAATGTCTACCTTTAAAGTAAACTAAAAAATTTAACTGTTGCCCTTTAGTATTGTTTTTAATTTGTCTTTTTGTTATTTTCTCATTTTTGCTGTCTTGTCAAGTTATCAACCTGTCAAAAGTTGACAGCTTGATAGAAAACCTTGCCGACATTTTAGCCTAACTGACGGTTTATTTTTGTTTTTTTGGGCGCAGTTTGACCCCTAGTCTTTGGCTTAAACACAGTAAGTGTTGTCTTTGACTGCGTGTTGGCGCTCATTTTTTTGTACATTTAAAAACAAAACAAAAACATTTTTATAAAAACATCACAATAATTTTATTTTAATAATAGGCTACTTTTAATTTTGTTGAGATATCTGACAGTCATTTATTTGAATGTCAACATTTCAAAAATTTAGCTTGGGGTACTTTGGCTAGGTGTAATATTAAAAGTTTTGTAATATTAAATACTTAAAAGTAATACGTAATCTGCCAAAAATATAGAAGAATTTTGTAGTAGTAACAGAAGATCAAATTATCAGTAGCAAATTTAAGCAATCACAAATTCTTTGTAGTAGATAATTATGTTCCTCTCAAGAAGTTTATATGATAGAATTAATAGAAATAATATTAAAATTTAGGGATTTTTCGTTTTAATAAATATTGCGAACAATAAAATCTATTCGAAAGGAAAAATTTAATAAATATATAGAATACGTAAAATAGTTTTTTTATGAACAGTTTCTTTCTTAAATTTTTCATTATAAAATACATTAAAAAGGACAAGGTATGGTACACTTGTTTATGTTTCTTGGTCTTGCATCAGCAGGTTGTTCTTGTGCTTGAACTGGCAGACTGATTATGATCTTGTTCTTGTCGCTATTTTATTGCAATTTTTAGGAGCCAAATTGTTTTATATGAAACGTATTTAGTCAGTTATGTAAATTCAATATAAAAAATATAAAAAAGATATATAAATCCTAAAGAAGTATACAAACTTTAAGCAACTGCTATTTGTATATTAAGCGCCCAGAATTCCTTGAATAGTAATATTTGTTCTTAGATTACAAAAGACTTTGGTAATATCCAATTAATATTCATTTTATAATAAATTTCAATAAAAACTGGAATACTAAACGAACAATAATAGATATGAAAAAAGTTTCATATAAAATTAAAAACTGATAATAAAGTGTCTTAATAAATTTCAATAAATTTGATAAAATTTGATAAAATTGATTACCAAAATATAATATTGAAAGTTTCAAGTAATTGTCTTACTAGACAACAAATGTACACAGAAACACAAAATTCATCAATATGATGAATTTATTCATAAATATTATGAATTTTTCTACCAACTACCAGATTCATCATATTGATACCACCGTTCATTAAATAACATATTGATGAATACATTCATTATATATATATGAACTTATTCATACTATCGAACATCATAATGAAGAACGAAATATTCAATACAATGAATTTGAATTGTCAAAACAATTTGCTTTCATATGAGCATCCCCCACACAGAATGAAAAATTCATCAATATGATGTATTTATTCATATATATTATGAAGTTTTTCACCAACCACCGTTCATTAAATGATATATTAATGAATGTATTCATTATATATATGAACAAAATATTCAATACAATGAATTTGAATCGTCATATTGATGAATTTGTTCATAAAATTTAAGAATGTAATATTCAATATGATGAATATTGTTGAACTAATATTTTTTTTTAAATGAATTAATTGATGAAAATTTGTTAACGAATTTTTCAAAAAAAAAAATTGTTTTTTAAAAAATAATTTGAAAAAAACTGTTGTAAAAACTTAATTTAAAAAAAGAGAAACTTTTTTTTTAATTTTTTGAGAAAAAATTTCGAAAAAAAAATATCTTAAAAAATGTTGTTGTCGAAACAAAATATGTTATCGAAAATAATATTTAAAAAAAAAATTTATAAATATAATATTTTATTAATAAAAAGTTGTAATGTAAATAAATGTATTATAAAACATTTTACTAATTTATGCATGTCGAGCAAGAATTTTATAAGAAATAACATACAAAAACTACATCAGAACTGAGAAGTATGGCAACAAATGAAAGGAAAAATAAATATTTTGATTGAAATTTGGTTTGATGAACAGCATTCTTCAATATGATGTACATATGTGGTATATTTTATATATTTTTTCATTAATATGATGAAACATATTCTTCACATGCAGTTCATCATATTGAAGTACATTTTTCGACAGTTACCAATCGTTCATCATATTTATGATCGCATTCATAACATTGATATAATTATTCATTAATATTATGAATGGTTCTTCAGTACAATGATCGGTATTCATCAATATGATGTACATTTTTTTCTGTGATGGAAAAACTTAAACCTACAATTTATTTATTCTTAGATACAGGTATTTTTTTTTCTTTTGACTGGGAATAACTTTAGTCAAATACATCCGAATTGCAACGCATTTTTATTAGTATAAGTTTTTTCAAAATAAATCAGATCGAAAACACAAATCTGATAAAAAAAAATATGTAGAAAAACAAGAGAATTCTTCAAAACTTTAGTCAATCTGAAAAAATTTAGTATGAGGTCATAATTAAAATCTTGCAGTTCAACGAAAAATCATACGATCATCTTTTTTTTTTGTGTTGTATTTTTAGGTCCAGGTTTTGTTTACATTAGTTTAAAAAAGATGTTATTTCGTTTACATCGTCAATATATTTAAAATGTAATTTTACTGATAACAAATTTCTTTCTGTCTGTAAATGACATTTGGCCGCTTTGATTAGGAACTATTGATGTTTTTAACTTAGAAAAGTTTAAACTAAGCTTATCATACTTACTTAGTAATATTATATTAGTAATATTATGTTTTGATCATTGTAATATCAATGTGATAAATATTCTAATATCGATGTGATAAATATTCAAATATCGCCTTAAATTTTATTGTATGAAAAATTAAAAAAAAAGTAGTGATAAAGCAACAAGATCGAATTTTATTATCACAGTTAGATCGAGAAAACTTCGATCATCAAAGACCTCCGACCAAGGAAGACAGGGAATTATCGATGTGACGCTCGATATTGCAACGAAAAAGTCTCCAATATCGTGTGAATTCTCCTTCTTTTCGCACTGATCTCGTAACAATATCAAAACGCATGGCATACTGAGTAGTTTATAAAACGTTACAAAATAAATGCATTTCTCCAATTAATGTCTTAATTATAGGTAGCATAACAGACAGCTCAAATATAAATAATATATTCTAATGAAATGAAATTTATTATGCTAGACAATTCTATGACGATTCATCTTACAGGTAGACAACACCTGAGTCCCATGCTGGTGCAATTGTTTAGTGACGATCGGTACAACTTAATTTTGTTTTTTTCGGTTGTGCACGCTTCACGTAATACCAAAAAAAAAAAAAAACAAAAATTTAATCATCACTCGATCTTGATACTGTCCACACCCGCATTACTTTAGACAGCTGACGGTGGTGCCCCTGTCCTTTTTGGGCAATAGTTCTTTGATGAATTTAAGTTTCTGACATTTAAAAAACATCATCTATTACTTACTACTGTCGGACAGCCTGCTCCACTAATGTAGGGTGCTTTCGAAAAGATAAGAAAAATACCGAATTATACAAGAAAATATTGCAAAGAACCCACCACAATACTAAAACAAAATAATAATCGTATGCATATAATGAAATTATACGCGCGCTCATTCTAACGTAAGAACATTCATCAAAATTTTACTTTGATGACTTTTTCTAGTCAATGTATCCGTCTGTTGTCTGGTCAAATGTCTCGTCGATTTTAGCATAGGAATTTTTTGTTGTTTCGGGTTCTTTTGGTTTTTGTTTTAATAACTTAATTTTGTTTAACGAGCATTTTTGAGCCGCTTCGCTGCGATAGTAATAAATTAAAGTTACGTTAATATCTAGGAGTTGGAAACAAACCAAAAAATATGTAAATTCTGTTTATTCAAAATTATGAAAACAATTTTTCCGCATGTTGAACAAGTGGTACAGAGGCTAATGATTTGGGGAAACAAATGTAATGTGTAAATAACACAAAAAACGTAGTCGATGAAAGGTTGGAATTTTTAATTTGTTATGTGAACGCAATAAAATAAAACTACATAATCTATGCAGTTTTGTTTAGGACAAGCGCCTACTTTGTACGATTAACATCTTCTATTATTATACAGCATACAGAGAAAAAAATCATCAATATGATGAATTTATTCATATATATTATGAATTTTTTCACCAACTACCAGATGCATCATATTGAATGTATCATTATATATATGAACAAAATATCCACTACAATGAATTCGATTCGTCATATTGATGAAAATAGTCATAATATCTATGAATAATTTAAAATTTTTTCGAAAAAATAAAAATAATACAAACATGTTTTTTAAACAAAAAAAAAATGTTTTTTCAAAAAAAAAAAAATTGTCCAACAAAAAACATTTTTAGAAAAAAAAAAAAAATGTCAGAAAAAAAAAATATTTTTCAAAAAAAAAATTTTTTTTTTCATATAAATTGTTGTTTTTATATAAAGAAATATATTCTAAAACAGTTCACTTGTGAACTAAGAACAGAACGAAAAAAAATTGTTCATTGAAATTTGGATTGATGAACAGAGTTCTTCAATATGATGTATATATATATTTTATGTATTTGTTCATTAATATGATTCATATTCATCATATTGAACAACACTCTTTCGTCATTTACCAAGCGTAACATTGATATCGTTATTCATAAACATTATGAATGGTTCTTCAATACAATGAATCATAGTTTGATGAACGGAATTCATCAAAATGATGTACTTTTTTTCTGTGTACTTTGAAACTATATTCAACATCAACATATTTTGGCATTTCCCGTGTGTGTATAACGAACTGTGACCGTTCTAGGCTAGGCGGTACTCCAGCGTATTCCTGTTCCTGTTATACAACGGCAAACGGTTTAATTTCCATTGCTGCGTTTACACTGCGGGTGGGCCCAGTTAACATCTAAATCTAGTTCAGTTTAAAGGCCGACTAGACTTATAGCGACTGTCAAAGAAAAACGTGGCGTTCTCATATTCAACTGAAACGCTGAGATTCTTTGAACAGTAACTGACCAAAACAGAAAAAACGCAGCAACCAACAGCATTCAAAAGTAATTCTATGACATGACAGTCAACCAGCAGTCAAACGTCAAAAAACTTAACCGCTTGCTTGCCTGCTATCATCTTCTATTCCATCAGCTCTCATCAGACCCTACCTTTGGTTTTGTTTTTTTTTTCCGATTGTCCGTTCTTGTTTTTGTTATTATAGATGCTCGTATTTCGTTGTAGCCTTTCTTAAACTTGGTTTTTGCTATAAGCTTTTTGATGGACGTGTCTGTTGTTTTGTTGCTGGTTTTTTGTTTAATTTTTTCTGTGTGAGCGGCATAGAGTCGAACCGAACCAACGCTGAAGAGCTTACTGACAGCTGTCATAATTAATTTTGACATTTTGAGGTAATTATTTTTGTTGCTCTGGTCGCTGGGCTTTTGTGTGCGTTCAAATCATGTTCTAGTTGCAAGTAATCTTGGTGCTTTTTTTTCAGTAGTTTTCTCGTTGTTTTACTGTTTTTCTATAAGAGTATCATGGATGTTTAAAATGCAGTTAAAACTGTATAGGGATCTGTTACTGCATGGTAACAGCTATTTATTTACCAAAATATAAAATAGTTGAAACATGATTATTATATTTTATTCCTATCCCGAATCACTAAGAGATGAAAAAAAAACGTAAAAGTCTGCATCTTTTTCTTTCGGTTTCTTATGCAAGAACAAGAATGGAAATAACACATCATGACTAACCTTGTAAAAAAATACGAAAGAAGAAGGGTGTTGATATATTTTTTTTTTTTATTAATGCACACCAAAAAAATTGTACATCATATGGATGAATTCTGTTCTTCAAACTATTATTCATTGTATTGAAGGACCATTCATAATATTAATGACTAACGACATTAATGTTATGAATTCGATTATAAATATGATGAACGCTTGGGTACTGTCGAAAATGGTTTCTTAAAATAGGATGAACTGTTTGTGAAGAATACGTTTCATCATATTAATGAAAAAATATATAAAATATACCACATATGTACATCATATTGAAGAATGCTGTTCATCAAAACAAATTTCAATCAAAATATTTATTTTTCGTTCATTTGTTGCCATACTTCTCAGTTCAGATGTAGTTCTTGTATTTTATTTCTTATATAATTCTTACTCGACATGCATAAATTAGTAATACATTTTGTAATATATTTATTTATAATTACAAAAATACAAATATAAAAAAAAAATTGTTTTGAAAAAAGAAAAACTTTTCTTTTTTGATTGCACAACTGGGCATGGCACCGCCCATACAACACATTTATAAAAAAATCACATTTTCGCATTTAGAATAGCACATTTAATGAAATTTTGCTCAGCGCCATAATGCTCCATTTAGACCGATCTCACAGAATGTGGACGGTATTGGACTACTGATCGTGGCACAGTTTATATAAAACATAACTTTAAAATTTAATAATGATGTTCTTAAGGATTTTGAAAAAATATAAAATTAGCGGAGTTACCAAATGTTGACGGGTTACGGCAGCGCCCATGTGAATTACTTTTTTACGATGCTGTATGTTGACAGTAATTACAGTGATATTTATGATATTTCACACAAGACTTTAGTTGAACATCACGAAATAATTTTTAAATTCACCATACCGAAACTCATCACATTTAAACTCAATATACCTAAACTCACCATACCTAAACTCATCACACCGTAATTCACCACACCAATCACGACTTGAACTGACCACACCTAAACTCGCCACATATCAACTCACCGAAACTCACCACACTCGAACACACCACACTGAAACTCACCACATAAAACCTCTTCACAAAAAACTTATCGATGCCGTGCAAATAAATTAATATGTGAAATGTGCTGTTCAAATAAAAATTTGTTTCGAGGAATATTTAACTGGGAAAGAATTGTCTAGGAAATACTGTTTGGAGGAATAATTTGTTGAATGTATATAAAATACTTTAATAATTTATACTGTACAAACACTTTTTGTATTTAATCAAATGTTACTTATTTTTAAATATCAAATATGAAAATAATTTTCACTACTTCGAAATAAATATTCTTCAAACTTAGTCGTGTGTGTCTTCAATTTAATTGTATTTACAATAGGTTATGGGCCTCCACTAAAACCTTCATTGAAACCTCCACTAGTGAACCAAAGGAAGAGTTATAGAACGCGTATTAGTTGCAATCATACGGAAAATCGTCGATTTCAATATGGATTTCAAGCAGCAGTTTCCGAAACTTGGCAGCAGCAATTTTCATACATGGAAATTCAACATGGAACTTTTGCTGTTGGAGCGTGAATTATGGGATTTGGTCACTGAGGAAGTACCAGAAGCCCCTGACGCAAAATGGTTAGTTCGGGACGGAAAAGCGCGTGCAGCGATTGGTTTATCTGTCGAAGAATCGCAGAAGATACACATTAAGAAGAAGACGACGGCTAAAAGTTATTGGGATGCATTAAAAACGCATCACGAGAAGTCAAATCTAACGAACAGGGTAAGTTTGTTACGTCAGCTATCAACTACACGCATGGAAAATGGTCAATCCATGGAAGAGCATATTTCAAATGTGCTGGACATCACGGATCGCCTGGAAGATTTAGGTGAACAGTTTGAGGACCACAAAATCGTCGCATATTTATTGAGCAGTCTGCCAGATGACTACAACTTGTTAGTATCCGCTCTGGAAATTCGACCGGAAGCAGATCTCACTCTTGAACTAGTCAAGGAAAAGCTGATTCAAGAATCAAAACGACGAAGTGGAATCAACGCGGAGCCGGAAGTGGCATTAAAGGTTGAAAACAAGAAACCACATTTCAATCCGAAATGTTATGCATGTGGGAAGCATGGCCATTTCAAGAGAAATTGTCCAAACAAGCGGAAGTCATGGCAAAACCGCGCGAAGATTGTAACAGGCGAAGAAAGGAACGTGTGTTTTGGAGTTTCGGAAAAGCGTGCGTGCAACGAGTGGTTCATTGATTCGGCAGCAACTTGTCATATGAGTTGCAACGAGAATTTCTTTACGAAGTTGGATCGGACTAAAAACGAAAAGATATTTCTGGCGGATGGCACTGAAATAAAAGCATCTGGAACTGGCGAAGGTGTTTTTATATGCAGAAACAAGGAGATAAACGTTCGTAACGTTTTATTTGTTCCGGAATTGGACGGGAGTTTGCTGTCCGTGCGCAAGTTAGCAGCTGGTGGATTGAAAGTAGTGTTCAGTGGAAGCAACTGCACTATTTCATTGAATGAGGAGATCTGTGCAACTGCAACGTTAAAGAATAATCTTTATGTTCTGAACGAGAGCAACATGGCTCGAAAGGTATGTGGAATGAAAATCGATTGCGTACATGTGTGGCATAGACGCTTTGGACATCGCGATGTGGAGACAATCAAGGCAGGAGTCAACAAGAACATATTAAATGGGGTGAGTCTTTCAAACTGTAAATGCAATTCTAAGTGCGAAGTTTGTCTGAAGGGCAAAATGACTCGGAAACCATTCCCGAATGCATCCGAGAACCGATCAGCAAGCATATTAGACCTAGTACATAGCGATTTATGTGGTCCTATGCAAAATCAAACTCCGAGTGGCAATCGATACACGCTTACTCTGATTGATGATAAAAGTAGATATTGCACTGTTTATTTTCTACAGAAGAAAGACATGGTTTATGAAAAGATTAAAGAATTTGTTACATACACAGAAAATAAATTTGGAAAAATAATGAAAACTTTGCGGTCTGATAGGGGTGGAGAATTTTGCAACAAACAAATGCAAAATTTTCTGAAATCTAAGGGTATTGCACACCAATTAACTGCACCATATACACCACAGCAAAATGGCGTTGCTGAACGCAAAAACAGAAGTATTATGGAAATGGCGCGTTGCATGCTCTTTGATGCAAATATCGACACGAAGTACTGGGCAGAAGCTGTAAATACTGCAAACTATACTCAGAACCGTCTACCATCAAGATCTACAGATATAACGCCGTACGAGATTTGGTTTGGCAAGAAACCAAAGTTGAACCATATTCGTATTTTTGGTTCGGTTGCTTATGCTCACATAAATAAGCAAAGACGTCGAAAGTTAGATGCTGTTTCAAAGAAATGTCGCCTAGTTGGTTATTGCGAAGAATCTAAGGCTTTTCGACTGTTAGATACTTCAAATAACAACATAATTATAAGCAGAGATGTGGAGTTCATCGAGGAAAATAGTATTGACGTTGATGCTGGTCAGGAATACCACCGATTTGTTCCTGTGCATTTTTCGAAACCAGGAAATTTGAATGTTGCAAACGAAGAAATTGGCGATAGTCTAAATGATGGAACTGGGGAACAACATGATGCTACTATTTCGATTAGTTCGGAAGATGATATAAATCCTGGATTTGAAACTGCCGACAGCGATACTTCCACATCCGAAGGGGAACCTGTGACAGTTGAACCACGCAGACGGTCATCGCGAACAACGAAAGGCGTGCCTCCTGAACGTTATCTCATGAAGACAACACAAGCAGAAGAACCTTCAACATTCAAAGATGCAGTTTCGGGGCCTGAGAGCGAACAATGGAGAACAGCAATGATGGACGAAATCAATTCCATGCATACCAACGGGACTTGGGATTTAGTAGAGTTACCAAAGGGACGAAAGTTAGTGGGCTGCAAGTGGGTCTACAAAATTAAGCAATGCGTAGATGGCAGTCAACGATACAAGGCGAGACTTGTGGCGAAAGGTTTTTCGCAAAAATACGGAGAAGACTACGATCAAATTTTCGCACCAGTCGTCAAGCATACCACTCTGAGAACTCTATTGGCCATAGCATCATTCAAAAATATGATTGTTCAACACGTAGATGTGAAAACTGCTTTCTTAAATGGTGAGTTAGATACTGAAATTTATATAAAGCAACCGGAAGGGTTTGTAGAAGCAGGTAAAGAAAATTTAGTCTGCAAACTTAATAAAAGCATCTATGGCTTGAAACAGTCAGCTCGTTGCTGGAATCAGCGAATTAATGATATTTTGATTCAATTCGGATTCAGAAGGGGTATCGCTGACTCTTGTTTGTACATCAAAAACATTGGCCATAAATATATGTATATTCTGATATATGTTGATGACATTATAATTGCGTCTGAGGATTCAGATTCAATGGATGAAATTATTTCTTATATTAAATCAAAATTTGAAATATGTAATTTGGGTAATCTAAAGTTATATTTGGGTATTGAAATACTTCGAAACGAAGAAGGCATTTTCTATATGCATCAACAGCAATATATCAATAAAATACTTATTGAATATGGATTAGAAGATGCACATGTTTCGAAAATTCCATTAGACCCAGGATATATGAAAAATTATGATAATGAAGAATTTTTAGATAACAACAATAATTATAGAAAAGCGATCGGATCATTGTTGTATTTGGCTGGTAACACAAGACCAGATATTGCCGTTGCCGTTTCTATATTATCTCGTAAAGTGAGTCATCCATGTCAAAGAGATTGGGTTGAGGTCAAAAGGGTGCTGAAATATCTTAAGGCAACTCAGAACTTAAAATTATGTGTTGGTACCAAAAATAACTTAAACCTAGTCGGATACACTGATGCGGATTGGGCTGGTGATGTAGAAACACGCAAATCTACCAGTGGATACATATTTATGCTGGGTACCGCAACAATCAGTTATGGAAGTCGCAAACAATCGAACACAACATTATCTTCAACAGAAGCGGAATTGGTTGCACTTACCGAAGCGACTCAAGAAGCTGTTTGGCTTTCAAGATTACTTTTGGAATTTGGGGTGACAAATTTGAATCCTGTAATCTACGAGGACAGCCAAAGTTGCTTGAAAATTTAGGAAGGTGAGAAAGTGAATCCAAGGAGTAAGCACATCGATGTCAAGTATTTCTACGCTAGAGAAATTCGCAATTCTGGAGCCGTACAGTACATTTATTGTCCAACTGAAGATATGGTCGCGGATATGTTAACTAAACCTTTAGCAAAAATTAAACTTTGTAAATTTAGAGAATTGTCTGGTTTAAATTATTAAATGTATATTATTAAGAAGGGGTGTTGAATGTATATAAAATACTTTAATAATTTATACTGTACAAACACTTTTTGTATTTAATCAAATGTTACTTATTTTTAAATATCAAATATGAAAATAATTTTCACTACTTCGAAATAAATATTCTTCAAACTTAGTCGTGTGTGTCTTCAATTTAATTGTATTTACAATATAATTAACCGGTAAATAATTATCTGGGAAAATTTTCTCTGGAAAGAATAATCCGATAAAAAATAGTCCGGGGAAGAATAGTCCGGGAAAAATGGTCTTTGCGAAGAGAATTATTTATCTTTTGGTGACTACATTTACAAGCCGTGCTAGTTTTTATATATTTTAGTATTTTTTTTTGTTATATTAAATTAAATAAAAGCTTGTAAAAAATAAACAAATTTTATATAAGACAAATAATAGATTTGATAGTTATATTATTTATTATTTAATTTTAACTATTTCCCAAGCTTGAAAAAAATACAAAAATAAAAACGTGTATGATTAATTTAAAAAAAATATCATTAAATAAAGGGTTTTTCAATAAGAGCGCTACAAAAGTTTATTTCTAGGGTTTTTCAACTGGGACGCTACAAAAGTAGAGCGACAGGGACAACAAACGACGCCATATTTCTTGCCGCTCTTTTGGCATTTCTCTTCAGTAAGGTTTGCCCTTTCATGATGGAAAGATATACGAGCCAACAACGAGTCGAAATTATTAAAATTTAATACCGAATGGCGTCGTTTGCTGTCCCTGTCGCTCTACTTTTGTAGCGTCCCTGTTGAAAAATCCTTTACTTAAAACAGTTGTATTTAAATAAATGTATAATTTGTTAAAAATATAAAAATTAATTAGCTTTATATATGAAAAGAATAAAAGAACATTCATCGTAAAAGTCCATCTCAGTTGAAAATAAATCAAATTTAGATAAGTTTTTCGAAATCAGTGACAATTTAAAACAGCATTTAAACACACCTAAAAAAAACCTGTTCAACTGGAAAAAAAAACAATAAATCTTTCAATTAGTCAGCAGGTGTATAATTAAAAATTAATGTTATATTTAAACAATCAAATCAATGCTAATCAAAAACCCTTTTGCCACAAAGAGTGAAATCAATAAAAATCCCAAATGATGCACACATGGTGAAAGATCTATAAAATTGGCTTTTGTTTTTTTAATTTTTCAATTTAATTTTAATTGCATAACCAATTTTATTTAATTGCATTTTAATTGTATTTTAATTTTTATTTAATTTTTGTTTTTTGTTTTTTATTTTTGTTTTTTATTTTTCTTTTTTATTTCTTCTTTTTTATTTTTTAATAATAACATTTCAAAATATAATTTTAAACCATATTGTTGCCGCGCATCATGTTAATGTAAAACATAACAATGAAATCACCTGCGGGGCCAGAAATATAAAAAAGAGGTTACATGACTATAATTTCATCAAATGCAGAGAGTCAACGCCTCCAGTGTCATGTGGCGCGTCGGCAAACGGATTACAACACATAATACATAATGTTGACAACAAATAAAAGTGTATTTTTGATTTATTTGCATCACGTGGGGCGCCAATTTGTAGTGCACAATAAAAATGTCATTCAAAATAAAAAAAAAAAATGTAATTTAAAATAAAATTTTAAATAAAAAGTAGAATAAAAAGTTATAGAAAAAAAATATACATATATGAAAAAACCTCTAGTTGATATATATTTTTATTGATTTAAATGTTGTTTTTCTCGCATTAAACTCAACATGAAAAATAATACAAAATGCTGGTATTATTTACAATGTTTTAGTTATTTTAATTAATTGAGTTCTCGACATGAGCCGGATTCGGCTGCTGTTACCTCGCACAGTGTGAAGAAGGTGTTATTTTTTGTATGCATTTTATTAATTTATGTTTTTGTGTGCGTTTTTTTACATTTTTTTATTTTATTTTTGTGGTTGTCATCAACACAGTTGAAATTAAACAAATACAATATTAATTTTTCAACGGGGTGCTCATTGGGGTCAAAAGTTTTGTTGTAAAATTTTATAAATTTTTTGTTGTGGTTTTCTTTTTTCATATAGTGCTGCTCTTTGATGTCTATTTTTATGTTGTCGTTGATAAATTGTTGCTATTGTTAATGTATTGTGGGTTTTTATGACATTGGCTGTTGGCGCCACTAATATGATGTCTGTGAAAGAGAGCAACAGGTAGTCAACATTTCTATTTTTATTCTAGTTTTTGAAAATTACAAAAAACAGAACACATTACTTAATTAAAAAATTATTGTATATAATCATATTTCATATACTTTGTATGTGTACGAAGTCATTGTAATTGACGTAAAATTTAATAAACTTTCAAAAAAATTTAAATGCATTGATGGTGGTGTATTTCGCATTTTTCCACTTTAAATTAACTGTTTTTTTGTTTTCTTTATTTCGTAAATTAACAAATTACAAAACTTTCATTTTACTTTACGAAGATTATGTTCTGTTTATAGAATATAAATAGTTTATTAAAGTTTTAAAAACTTCGTATATTTACGATGGTTAAAATATATGAAAGACTTTAACTCATCTAGTTACAAGATCAATTTAAATGATTAAATCGTCGTTTTTGCATCTTTTATTTGGCAATTTAATTACTTTTCTGTTCTTCGTATATTTACGACGTAGGAACTTTTTCGATTTAACTGGAGGAATTTGTTATTCCTCTAATTTTAAAAAGTTTTAAAAACTTTTTATATTTACGATGGTTAAAATATATGAAAGAATTGAACTCATCTAGTTACAAGTTCAATTTAAATGATTATATCGTCTTTTTTGCATCTTTTATTTGGGAATTTGGCAATTTAATTACTTTTTCTGTTCTTCGTATATTTACGAAGTACGAACATTTTCAATTGTACTAGAGGAACTTGTTATTTCCCTTATAAAAATATGCATGGTTTGTTATATTCCAGATTTAAAATGTTCGTATACTTTACGATGTGTTAAATATTTTTTTTTTGTATTTCGTATATTTACGAAAATTTACGATTGTAGTTAGTGAAGATTTTATTCCTCTTATAAATATATGCATGGTTTACTATATTTATGATTTTAAAATTTCGTATACTTACGATGAGTTAAATATATGATTGATATTTATGTTCTAGGATATGCACTCATTTAGTTATAACAATTCATTTAAAATGATTAAATGTTATTTTTAACATATTTACGGATTAAATAATGTTTTGAGGCGGTTTAATTGTTTATTTCATATTTCGTATATTTACAAAGTACGAAATTTACGATTTTACTTGTCAAAAATAGGAATTTTCATTTAAAATGCATTTTAAAAGTTTTATTTCTCATGTAAAAATAATAAAAATTAGGTTAATATTGTCAAGTTTTCAAAAATTTCGTATGTTTACGATGTATAAAATATATGGTTCTAATATGCGCCGATAATTAATTAATTTGGGTATTTCGGGAACAAATTTATGCATAATTTGTATGCATAAATTTTTAATTTATTTTCGTTTTTGTCAGTTATAAGTAAAGCTAAAACATGCTTTTTGGGGTAAAGTAACTGCCGGTTAATAAAAATTTAAATGAGAAACAGATATAACAAATGATTGAAAAAATAAATTTTGCGCAAACTGTCGGTTAATGTGGAAGGTAATATTTAACGAGATATTGTGAAAACAGCCTTAAATCAACATTTTGTACTTTAAATAATATTTTTATTTCGTAACTTATATTTTTCTGTATTTCGTATAATTACGAAATACGAAATTTTCCAATGTACTGGACGAAAGCAGTAATTTTCATATACAATGCAAAGGTTTTATTCCCCATGTAAAAACAGTAAAAAAAATATTCATATATTATTATATTCATGTTTTCGAAATTTCGTATAAGTACGATGTGTGAAATATATAATTGTACTTTATTCAAATTGAAGGCAATATGTCAGAGTTATTTTTGGTGGAGAATATTTAGAATATTAAATGATGCATATATTTTATAGTACTATGAATGCTTTGTGGCGAAATTAATATACGTTTATTTACATTCTTCTTATTTATAATTTCGTAAATGTACGAAATACAAATATGTGATTGTATTTTACGAAAACAGTAAAAAAAAACATTTGAAATTATTAAAAATTTATTCTATGATGCAAACAAATATTTCATATTGATGCAATATTGTTTAACCGATAATTTAATATTAATTTATTTCGTATTATTTTCATATTTAAAATTTCGTAAAAGTACGAAGTAGAACGGACATAGTAAAGCACTTATGAAATGCTTAAAAAAAATATTCAAAATATCTTTTATGATACAAAAAAATATTTCGTATTGACATAAATATTTCTTAACCCAAATGGTTATGTTTCGCATATTTAAATTAATTTTTTGTTTAGAATTTATCAATATCTATGTTGAATTGTCCATTACCATACTTTCTATTTATACGAAGAATTATATAACTGAATTTAACGTCATAAGTGTTATAATGCATTAAAGATATGTAACATTGCATTGTTTCGTATTTCTACGAAATATATAATATATAATTAACTTCGTATTTTTACGAAATCAGAATTTTGTAATTAGTTTTAACGTCAAAATCAATTTATAAGCATTCATATTGTATTACTTTTAATGCGTAACATTGGTTACATTCACATTCATTTTTCGTATATTTACAAAATACAATATATGTAATTGACTAGAAGTAAACAATATTTACATATTATATTATACACATAAATCCATACAAAATGTTCTAATAATTTTCAAAAGATGAAATTCTTCGCTACACATACACGAAATCTCATAAAGTGTGCTAGAAGTACATTTTAAATGTCTATATAAATTTTAATATCTGACAACTTTATAGCGCAACAAGTTACAAACGGGCGCACAGGTGCTGCGCACGTCGGAAAATGAATGACAAACATAAAATGGGCGCCACCAATTAACAGCTCGCTTATTGAATATGAACATAAAACACCGTCGTCATAATTCATAACCGTCTGTTTGTCTGTCTATCGTGCGCCAACGAATGCAGCAACGACAAAAATGCATAAGTAGAATTATAAAGCGATACGAAAAAGAACAGAAATTCAAAAAATATATTTAAAAAAAAATATTTCAATTAGAACAAAAATTTCGAGGAATGCGTAAATTATGCGAACGTTTAACATGATATTTAATATTGAGTTTCTACATGGAGTTCATGGACCGCACAGATCACAATTAAGCTGCATTTTTATGCATTAAGAATTTTTTTATTTTCTTCAAGATCATGATAAACTAAGCCTAATTATTAAATCAAAAACATTTAACTTCTGTAGTTAATTGGCATTTATCAAAAAGCATGATCACAAAGTAGCAAAGCGGGTGAGATCAAATTTCCAGATACAAATATCGAAACGCAAAAAAAACCGTCTAGTTCGTTTGGTACCTCAATAAACAAAGAATTTTTTTATATGAATTATTTTTTTTCATGTATTATTAAATCGTATTTGAAATATCATTAATCAAGTTATGTTCATTCGAGAATTGTGAACGTTAACAGTTGTTGTTTTTATTTTATATATTTTTTTTTTGATTCGCGTGCCTGTCTTAAACGCACAAAAAATGATCTGTTCAGACAAATATGCAGACAGCGAAGCAGTGGCAAACAAAATATTATTTGATCGGTTATTTTTTGACTGCCTGGCGTTTTTTTTAAGGTAATTAATTAGTGAAAAGTTATGTTTTGATGCTGGTTTTATATTGAATAAAATTTGTTTTGGCTACTTCAGCAGGAGCATTTTTATTATCATTTTAAAAATTTTATAATACGCACAGGGAAAAGATATGTTTTGAAGCAAACATATTATGTTTTTATCAACTTAGATAAATTTTCATTTTCTTAATTTAAATATGTTTATAACAATATATGTAAAAGTAAAATAAATGTTTCAGACAATTATAATTATTAAATTTATGATTGCAGTTATATTATATTTGCTGCTAACAAATTTTTATTAGTAAAAAAATATATATTTGATTTGAATATTATTTTCAAAATTAAGTTTCTTATTTTTACTCGGTACATAAACTAACAGTTTTTTAAATTTTATATAAATTTGAAAAATGGTTGTCACAAATATATTTAGTTGAAATCAATCAACAGTAATATATTTTTACATTTATGTAAATAATTTATGCAATCAAATACAATTTGGGATACGATTATAATGTTCGTTTGAAATAATAAAATGATTATGGCAATCATAAGTTGAAATTAAACTAATTATTATATTTTTAAATTAGCAATTTGTTTATGTTCTAGTTACTAAAAACGATTTTTTGTTTGGATCTAATACCCCTGTAAAAATAAATGTAGTAGTTGTGATTTTAATACAAAATATGTTTTGCAGTAAAAACATTATGTTACACATTACTAATCGACGAATTTCCTTATTTTTTAAATAAATAAAGAAATAAATAAATAAATAAATAAATAAATAAATAAATAAATAAATAAATAAATAAATAAATAAATAAATAAATAAATAAATAAATAAATATTTAATATATAAATAATGAAATAAATAACTATAATTCACGAAATGAATACCAAATTAATCATACAATTTATACTTGCATTTAAGTATATGATGTTTGCAGCAAACACATTTTCTCTTCGTGTACGTATATCTTAAATTAGTATATTACACATTTTTATCCATAATCGTTTTACAATAAGGTTATTTCTAATTATGTTGCAATTACCACAATAAATTTAAAAAACTATGTACTATTTGTGCTTAATTTATTTAGAGTCGCCATACTATAATTTATAAAAATATATAATTATGAAAATATACAAAAGTAACACGTGCATTTCGAAATAAGAAATAATATTAATGCGGTAAAGCATACTAAGTTCAAATTAACCAAATTAAATAATATTACATTGGAGCCTGAAGATATGCCTTATAACTATAACACATATTCCTTTTTTTTTCATACATAGAAAAGCTCAAACGAGAAACACAGAATATATACTTATACATCCACTCTTTCTGAATTCATCAAAAGCTTGTTCAAAGTGTTTTAGAATTTACGCAAAATTTATATTTAAAATAATGTGTTTACACGTGAAAAAAAAAGCAATTCATAATTATGTTTAAAAAATTTATTTAATGCAAATTTAACTTTATGCGAAAACTTTTATATTTAAATGTTTCTAGTAAAAAATAGTTATTACAATTATATATTGTTTGTGACAATTATTTCAATAAAAATGTATGAATCACCATACATTACTTATTTCATGATTTCTGTAAGTACGTATGTAAATAAAATCTTTATATATACATAATTCATATTTTTATAACCATAACGTATTTTAAACATAATAAATAATAGTTTCTCTTAAAAATAGTTGACATGGGAATTATTTGTATCATATGAAATGTGATATAATAATCAGAATAGTATTGTCGTAAACAAAAGTTTGTTTGCCACTTCATATAGTATTTTCTGCGTGTATCCGTCTTTAATAGACAGTTACATATTTCGAGCAAGGTATCTAAGCGTATCGCTGGGACAATCATCTATTTCATATTTTTATAACCATAACTTATTTTAAACATAATAAATAATATTTTCTTTTAAAAATAGTTGATATGGGCATTATTTGTATCATATTAAATGTGATATATTAATCAGAATAGTATTGTCGTAAACGAAAGTTTGTTTGCCACAAGCATATATTTTTCTGCGTGTATCAGTCTTTAATAGACAGTTACATATTTCGAGCAAAGTATCTAAGCATATCGCTCTTTTTTCTTTTCGTACAAAGCATAAGAAAGTGCAACTTATTTTCAAAATGAGATCTGTGATACGTGACATTTTTGCCAAATACTTTGTGGCGCAAAAGCACACAAACACATATACCAAAATGCATTAAATGCCTCTGTTTTTTGTGACTGTGTGTAAAATACATTTATGTATTTTATGATTTAATGTAGTATGTATGTCACAAAAATACTCACACACACACACACTTAAATACAGACGCACTGTAGCCTTTTACATAAATTTATGTCGATCAAAGTGATTTCATTTTATAGCACCGTATAGATACTTATTACATTTCTTGTATCATATGTTGTAACCAACATCACAGCGGAAGTCATATATATGTAGTAGACGCACACAGGAAAAGGAAACAGCTTGGCAAATGGTTGTCGACGGCTTTGAATGATTTAATATATCTGTCTCTGTGTCACTGGTAGTTGGTTAGATGTTCGTAGTCATTGGTTTTCAATCTCATGAGTTGACATATTTTGCAAATGATGTCAGTTGTTATAATTTTGCTAATAATTGAAATTTTACTCACTATTGAATTGATGTATGTCTTGCAATTGAAATGAGTTTATTAATCGTATTTTGTTAGTAACTTTATAACTATCATTATAAGGCTATTATATAAAATAAATAGCATACATTTAATATATATCAAAGTAATTTTGTGAAATTACTATGTTGCGCATGAATATTGGAATGGTGAGTATTTAACAACTTTGGTGCATACTACTTTAGTGCACACTACTTTAGTATACACTACTACAGTGTACACTAATACACTGAAAAATACTTTAGTGCACAATAGTTTACATTACATTAGTGCACACTACTTGAGTGCACATTACATTAGTGCACACTACTTGAGTACACACTACTTTAGTGCTCACTACTTTAGTGCACACTACATTAGTGCACACTACTTTAGTGCACACTACTTTAGTGCACACTACTTCAGTGGACACCTTTTTAGTGCACAATACTTTAGTGCACACTTCAATAGTGAACACAACTTTAGTACACACTATTTTAGTCAATTTTATATCAAATATACATATTTTTCCACCATGTAGTATATAATACATATGTGTATGTTGATAAGATTACACATTAAAAGAAATCGTGACAATGTGACATTTATAGGAATGGGCCAGACACAAACACAGCCAGCCAACCAGTAACACATGGACACAACGTTGACATTTGGCATGTAAACTTACACAAGTAAAAGTGTCATCTAATGTTGTGCAGTGTGTGTATTTGTGTCGGTGTTATACTTGTTTATAATGTAATAAAATTTTGTACTTTGTACGTTGTCTGTTCTGTTATTTTTTAAGACAAACACAATACTGCTTAATGTTATTAAACACACACACACACAAAAACAAACACATTTCCACAAACATATACAAGGTATATTGTGTACGTGTTACAAGAAGCATAAAGGATAATATCATGTTATGCATATAAGTCAAAAAAAAACATGACTTTTTGTATTACATACGTTCAACAAGATTTTAGACTTTTATATAAATATGTTGCCCAAAATGTAGACATTTTAAGGTTTATTCATATTTTTGGCTTAATTTGTACCTCTATTAAAAAAATACCTTTTAATACACAGACAAGCGTATAAATGTTCACTCTCTTATACCATCGATTATAGTATTTAACGTGGCTGCTTAAACTATTCAATATGTTGCCTAAATTGCCGATCGATGTTTTTTGGTTATTCATCGACATCGTTGAAAATTATGCTCAATTATGTTTAGTTCACTTTAGTAAATTACCTATAATTTCATAATCCCTTTAAATTAATAGTTTGATTTATATATGCTAAATGTTGAGAAGTGAATTTTGTGAATATGCTGAGAATAAGTTAAAGAACAAAATTATTGTTTTAGACAGCAATAAAAAAAATTAATTTGAATTAATATATTTTTAAATGATTTTTATGGTACACACTAAACTTTCGCACAATAAAATCGCTGACTCTCGTCATTAAATTGTTCTTCTCTATATAATTTTGCAGAATCGTTAATGAACACTAGAAAAAAAAATGTCTTTCTCGTGTTTTTCCATATTATTTGTACCCGATATTTTGTACTTAACGAACTGACTCTTTTGTATTCCATTTAGAATACTTCAACTTATATTTTAAAATATACCTAATGATATTTGAGTGGATCCGCTCAAAGTTATGCCAATGAAATGAAACAAAATATTAATTTTACAAATTTAGTTTTAATTACTTTTTGCGTAACATATGATAAATTTCAACATAAATTTATCCTAAAACATATGTAACTAAATACTTTTTAAATTTTTTTATACATGCATCTATAAGTATTTTTCTGTAGTATCATTTCTTCTTATATACGAATTTGTGTATGTCTTGTTATTTAGGAGTTATAACGCCTCAGAATGAACTGTTACGTTACATAATTTTGACAGTAGGTTTAATATTTGGTTTACATACATTTTTATAAAAGTCTGCTCTTCGGGTGAAATATTTTCAACGTGTAGTGCACAATTACTAAATTTTAGAATAAAAGTATTAAATTTAAATCTTTCATATCTGGTTGATTTCGGTCCCCTGATTCTTGCTACTTACTCAGAATTTGCCCTAGAATTCGAAATTTTAGTTCTTTAAATCGCATTTCATCGCACGATTTCGACATGCTGCAGATGCAAAATAAAATGTGAACATTTTTGGGGACAATATGCACTGCGTAATCTCCTGGTTTATATCTGACTCGGCAGGCTTAAAAGAATTAAAACAGTCTATTGTATGTAAAAAAATTTACACAAAAAAAAATAAAATAAAAAAAATCCAAAAAAGCTATTTTTATCAAATTTTTGAAAATGTCGACTTATAGTTAAAATTTTAAGTACGCAGCAGAAGTCAAGAGACTGAAATCAACAATTAATGAAAGGTTTCATTTCTAATTAAAATCCTTGTAGAACAGTGTTACTTATTGAATTCATTAAAATTTATTAAAAATTAATTAGTGGATAGCAGTTAACGTTATAAATCGTATTCTTATTTTGAAGTCTTAGTAGTAACGAGGGCTTCATCGATCACTTTAATTTTGTGACCCAACACTATAGCACGTATACTTTTTGCACTAGCGAAAAATCACAATTGCATTTAAAATTTAAATAATTTGTCGGAAAAATAACTTTCAGATAGTGATTTCAGAAAGTGATTCACGATTCTGTACAATTAAATGTCTCAAAGCTTTCTCAAATAACTTCAATAAAAAAGTTCGATCTCGTTGCTTTTTTGATTCCAATTTTTAAAAATGTGCATACATTTAAATAATTTGACAAGATGCGATAATTCAACATTTATCAAATCGATATCGCAATATTTTTCGCAGCAATCTCGAACTTTGATCGTTTGTTTCTTCGATAACGTTTCGATTTCGAAAATTTCTCGTATCGAGAAAATTACGACAAAACATTTCGATATATTCCTACTATGTAGGTCATATTTGACGCTTGATATCGGATCAGATATCGTGTGATTTCTTCATCTACTCGCATTGATCTCGTAACGATATCTTTGATCAACAATCATATTGCGCCAATACCATCGATACAGCCTTTCCAACCAGAAACCGCAAAATAGTTTCATTTTTTGTTAATTGCAATGAAGTTTCAGGTTAGAGAATCAACATAGTTATATTATTTGATTGTCGATGAGAAAAATAGTGTTACATTGCAAATTCTTTTCGGATCTGTAAACAAACATATATATATGTAATTTCTTTATTTTCTTCAAAAACATAGTATGAGGTTTTGATTAGAATCATGTAGTCCATCGAATCTAGATCGTGGATATATATAAAAAAATCATTCATTTATTGTCAAGTGTTATTTATGGAGAAAGGAGAAACTGGGCGTAAAGGTGTATATTGATCATAAAGTATTTGGTCATCTATTTGTAACACAGTTTTTAACGGGCCGATGGGCAAGACAAAGTATTTTGTATATGCCTGATCAGTGTCACCACCTGAGTTGATTTAGCGATGTCCATCTGTCCGTTAGTCTCTAAGTTTGTCCGTTGAAATCACGATTACAGGAAAACCAGAAGAACTAAAACTATGGAATTAAGAATTTAAATTATTTGTATATCTACGCAACCTAGTAAGTAAAATAGGCGTAATAAGTAGTAGCTTTGACACATTCAGCCATGGAAAAACAATAATATATGAAATTTAAGATATTTGGTCATTTAAAATATGTAAACAAACGGTTTTGATTTCGATGTCTCAGTACAAAAATACTTTTTTTTAATGAATTCAATCCGTTTGCTTTGACTTCAACGATTTGAGTTGGTTTGAAGAACACATTTTTTGTATTTTGACATCGAATTCAAAACCGTTTGTTTACAAAGTCGGAACATGAACAACTCTACATATACTGATCAATTTAAATTTTGCAAATACTTCAAATTTTCTATTAATTAGCATATTTTCTAAAAATCAACTGTGAAAAATATAAAATGTTTGGAGAACTATCTTATTTTGTGGCGCAGAGTTTTCGATTATAATGGTTGAATACAAAAAAAAATATGATAACAAATTAAAACCAAAATTGACAATTTTACGCATAAAAGCACTAAGCAGCAATTTGTTGACACAACGACGACGAATTCTTAACAATTTAAATGTGTTTGACAGAATGGCAGGTGAAATTACAAAAACAATGTTGTGTGAAATTGCCACACGCATGTTAAATGGATTTAAAACAGAAGATAGTATTTTTTTTTAAGTACCAAGTGCTGCAAAGAAAATGTACATAAAATCGTATGTGTCCTAAGAAAATGTCCTTCAAAGAAACAGCAGCGCGCGCGTTAGCTGTGTTCATTCGGTCGTCACAGACAATGGCGAATTGAAAAAGATGGAGAAAAAAACAAATAACGATTATATGAAAAGACAGTCAGAAAGGAAAGCAGTTTAAATTAAAGAAAAAACAAAATTCTACTATGAAATTTCTGTAAAAGTCAAATGCAAGTTAGTGACAACCAGAGGATATGTAATCCAATTGTACGTGTAGCGCTGAAAATAAAAAGAAAAAAAATTTAAGAAACGCATGCCATGAAATAGCGTAACAAATTTACAATTCGTTAAGGATCAACGCAGGATACTAACGAGGTAACGTGCGCATTGAGTTGACTCAACATGCGGACACCTGCTGGGCTTAATTTTTGACTTGAGTAAAGACATAAATACGCATTAATGTATTTCTCTGGGTTTATTCATTTAATACTTTAATAAGCGGTTACATTTCAGAGTATCTTTTAATGTCAGTCTTGGTTAAAATGTGGCCTACACTTTCAATCTCTTCTTTGTACGTTTCTCATGCACCTTTTTAAAGGTATAACTACGAAAACGATTCAAAGACTAAAGAACAGTAATATTCAAAGACTAAGAAAAGTAGAATAATCTTCTATATATCTTGAACTATCACTAGTAAAAATTTACCCTATTAGGGAAGACATGTTCAGGGCTAGATCATGTTTGTCGTGTAACTGGACGGTTTATTAGAAGTTGAAATATACAATGATCAGTTCTCGATCATGATCAATTTCTTCTAAGTATAATAAGACTTTTATTTCACTGCACATTTTTCGTTTATGTGCTCTTGTAGTTTATATTTATTTATGAAAGACAACTAAGTTTGGTTGATGTTATTTAAACAGATGAAGTATCTTTAGATTTAAATAGTTTGAAAACATTTTTATCAAAAAGAATCCAATTTTAAAATTGGATTATTTTTATATTTATTTCGTATTTTGTTTAAATATCCATTGACTACATTTCAGTATGTTTCCAAATTCGATTTTTCTAAAAAACAAAAAGTTTCAATATAATTCATTCAACCCGATCACATAGACCCGATAACTGAACAATTTAAATTTGATATTGAAGTTAAAATTTCTAAATTTCGATCGAATTGAAATTTCAGAACGCTTCAAACTAAGATTTCTGAATCTACTATACATTTGTGAATGTTTATGTCTGTAGGCAATATATTAGTGGGATTGGTGGACTGGGCGTGGCAACTTCCATATAACCCAAAAATTAGAAACACATGATGATATCTGCAATTAGGATAGCAAATTTAATGAAATTTTGGTAAGCGTTATATTTTCATTCTTAACCATGTCACCGAATGTGGCGGGATTGGAACGGTGGGCGTAACACCCCCATAGAAGGTACAATTTCAAGATGCAGTATGTTGACAGTTTTATAGTGACATGAAGAAATTTCACACCAGGGTATATCAACCAGCTCAAATTCTTTAAACTCACCACAACAAAATTCACCACACCGAAATCCACCACATCCAAATCCACCACACCGAAATCCACCACACCGAAACTCCCCACTCCGAAACTCACCACAATAAAACTCACCATACTAAATCTCACCACACCTAAACTCACCACATTAAAATCTACTGGAACTCACCACTCTAAAACGTCAACTAAGAAAATCTCTACGAGAATAACTCTGAAATATTTTCATTCCCTATTAGATATATCGCAAGTTGTTGTATACGGCCAAGGAACTCCATGGAGGATTTCGAAGGCCCTGCCCAAATTGTATTCCATCTTACGCCGAATGTAGGTAGTGTAGACAGTGCAGGAGTGAAGTATGTCTTGCACCATTTTAAAAACCGAGACACCGAGTTTGGGCGCTTGTTGAACGAATATGAATGACAAATATTACTGTCATCTGCAAAGGAATTCATTGGGTTTTGAGTCAATGACAGAAGGTCATTAATAAATACCAGAAATAGGAACGGGGATAGGATTGAACCCTGCGAAACACCAGAATTGATGAAATGTTGTTTTGAAAGTATACTATCCATCGTAACTCGTATTGAGCGACACTGGAGAAAACTCTATATCCAACGAGCAAAAAAAGTACCGATACCATATGCAATTAGTTTTGATACTAGGGCTCCATGCCACACTCGATCAAAAGCCTTGGAAATATCCGATGCAACAATCTTACTCTCCCCGAAAAAGTGAACACAATTATTCCACTTTTTGGGAAGAATTCTACTGGGAAGAATTCTACAAACAAATATTCTACGGAGAAGAACGGTCCGAGGAAGAATTGTCTTTGAGAAAAGTTATTTTGACGGTGAATTATTTTTGTTTTGGTTACTACATTTAAAAGACCAATTAAAAAATGTCCTTATATTAGATTTCGAGTTATACCGTAATGGGAAATTAAAATAGGAACATGTTCGAAAACTAATTTTTTTCTTTGCCATTGAAATGATTGTTCATATTGTGCAAATTTCTTTTAGGTTATGCAATTATTTGGATTTTCGCTGGTTTTCTCTTAAAGTTAATATTTAGTGTATGCACCAAATACAGTTTTGACACTACAGTTTAGACACTACAGTTTGGACACTTGCACTAGAATAATCTCATTATGTAAATTTAAAAATAGATTTCCTTTTTAATGTTAATAAATTAAATGAAAATATATACTAAAATGTATTCAAATTTTTTAACTATCAATTATTCACGAATGTCCAAAAAATGTCAAAAAAAACAACATGTTCAACATAGGTACATTATTAAAATATTAAGACTAAATATTATTTGACGATCGTGTGGGTTACATTATTGACTAATGATACAGGTTGTTTGCAATAAATAATAACAACAAAAATAACAATGATAAATGATACTTTCAGCACGTATTTTAGTTGCTTACAGAAAACTACAAATTTCTCAAGACAAAACAAAAGAAAAAAAATAACTGACCCAAAAATGGTGCTAAAGGAAGATCATACAATTTGAACCACAACGAGATGAATTTACGAAAACTTTAAGTCACACACAAAACTTCTGAATTATTAGAACTGTCAAAATGTGACATTTATGAATGTGTGGCACTTGTTGCTACATTGTGTGCACAATATCGAAGTAATAACCAACAAGATAAGAAGAATAAAAGAACCTACCTACCTTCCTACACAACTTAATTAAGAAAGCAATTAGGCTTTAGTTCCTGATTGTGTGGTTGAGAATGTCTGAATTTTAAGTCATTGTTGTTTGTGTCCACCTATTGTGGATCGCGTCGGAGTTGAAAGATCGCTTCGCAGAACATTTATCAAAAAGCTTTTCGGTCAACATAATTTGGGGCATTTTTAGAAAAGTTAAATAGTGTCTGTGTAAAAAAAAGTTAAGTGAGCTGAATAGATTTATTTTTCTATATATTATACTTTTTTTTATTGATGACATGAATCGCTATTATTTATTAACTGACTGAAAAAATAAATTGTTTTTGTCACTAGAAATGATTTTTCAAATATGTCAAATGTTAGATTAAAAGTGAAACTAGATAATATATGAAAAATTATAAAAATACTTAAAACAAAAAACAAAACAATTTTTTAAAAACTTCTTAATGAGCTGTCACAAAAGTCATTTTAAATCTTAAGGACTGTCACATTAGCACCTTATTTAGGGCAGTTTATATTTTTGTTACAAACAAATTTATGAAAGGAAATTATGTAAAAACTTACCCGCTGGCTTGTCACTGTCAGGTCTCCAAATGATATTTGAGCAAAATTAAGGATGCCCTGAAGACACAACATGATTTTATCAGGTATCCCGCCAATCTAAACAGTCAGTTTGCAAGTGACCTTTGACCGTCGATTATTAGGATGTCAAATTCAGAGTTTTGTAAAACGAATATAAAGTTGTCAACGAACGTAAGTTGTTGTCTTTTTATCTTGAAAATATGTTTGCAGATAAATCGAACTAATCTCTTGCAGTTTTGAATTTACGAAATTTAGTCTTATGAGAAATAGAAAAATTGGGTTTTTTCATTGGCAAATGATAGCAAATCAAATAATGTATTTAAAATGTTCTGATTTGGAATTAAATTCACAATATTAATAAATTGAACTGTCTTCACATGATAATAAAAATAAAATTGAAACTAACAAATAAGAATTAAAATAATTAAAAATCTTCGTAAAGATTTAAAATACAATGGAATAATATATAAAATAATTTTAAAAAAATCTTCTTGAAAGTATAAGAATTAGACAAAATTTGATGATAATTAAAATACATTACAAAAAATGTTTAAATAATTTAAAAAAATGTAACGAATTGAAATTAATTTAAGTCAATTGTAATTCATGGTAATAAAATTGGAATTGGAAATGAATTGAGCGAATATTAGCTGAAATGAGTTGAACTGAAGAGGAATGATTTGAAATATATTGAAAATACTTAAAATAAATTGAAAGGGCATACACTTAATTAAAATGAAATTAGTTGAAATGAAACGAAATTAATATAAATGATTTGAAATTAGTTCCAATTAGTTGAAATGAATTAAAATTTATTGAATTGAATTGAAATTAATTGATAGAACTAAATTGAAATGAATTGAAATGAATTGAAATGAATTGAAATGAATTGAAATGCATTGAAATGCATTGAAATGAATTGAAATGAATTCAAATGAATTCAAATGAATTGAAATGCATTGAAAGCATTGAAATGAATTGAACTGAATTCAAATGAATTCAAATGAATTGAAATAAATTAAAATAATTGAAATGAATTGAAATAAATTGAAATGAATTAAAATGAATTGAAATGAATTGAAATTAATTTAAATTAATTGAAATGAATTGAAATGAATTGAAATAAATGGAAATAAATTAAGTTAATAGAAATGAATTGAAATGAATTGAATGAATTGAAATGAATTGAAATTATTTGAAATTAATTGAAATGAATTGAAATGAATTGAAACGAATTGAAATGAACTAAAATTAATTGAAATGAACTAAACTGAATTGAAATGAAGTGAAATGAAGTGAAATGAAGTGAAATGAAGTGAAATGAAGTGAAATGAAGTGAAATGAATTGAATTGAATTGAAATGAATTGAAAGGATTGGACATACAATTAATTAAAATGAAATTAGTTGAAATGAAACGAAATTAATATAAATGAATTGAAATTAGTTCCAATTAGTTGAAATGAATTAAAATTAATTGAAATGAATTGAAATTAATTGATAGAACTAAATTGAAATGAATTTAAATGAATTGAAATGAATTGAAATGAATTGAAATGAATTGAAATGAATTGAAATGAATTGAAATGCATTGAAATGCATTGAAATGAATTTAAATGAATTGAAATGAATTAAAATTGATTGAAATTAATTGAAATGAATTGAAATGAATTGAAATGAATTGAAATGATTGGAAATAAATTGAAGTTAATTGAAATGAATTCAAGTGAATTGAAATGAATTGAAATGAATTGAAATGAACTAAAATGAATTAAAATAAATTGAAATGAGTTGAAATGAATTGAAATGAATTGAAATGAATTGAAATGAATTGAAATGAATTTAAATGAATTGAAATGAATTAAAATTGATTGAAATTAATTGAAATGAATTGAAATGAATTGAAATGAAGTGAAATGAATTGAAATGATTGGAAATAAATTGAAGTTAATTGAAATGAATTCAAGTGAATTGAAATGAATTGAAATGAATTGAAATGCATTGAAATGCATTGAAATGAATTTAAATGAATTGAAATGAATTAAAATTGATTGAAATTAATTGAAATGAATTGAAATGAATTGAAATGAATTGAATGAATTGAACTGAATTGAAATGAACTGAAATTAATTGAAATGAATTGAAATGAATTGAAATGAATTGAAATGAATTGAAATGAAATGAATTAAAATGAATTGAAATGAATTAAAATAAATTGAAATGAATTGAAATGAATTAAAATGAATTGCAATAAATTTAAATGAATTGAAATGAATTGAAATTAATTGAAATTAATGGAAATTAATTGAAATGAATTGAAATGAATTGAAATGAACTAAAATGAATTAAAATAAATTGAAATGAGTTGAAATGAATTGAAATGAATTGAAATGAATTGAAATGAATTGAAATGAATTGAAATGCATTGAAATGCATTGAAATGAATTTAAATGAATTGAAATGAATTAAAATTGATTGAAATTAATTGAAATGAATTGAAATGAATTGAAATGAAGTGAAATGAATTGAAATGATTGGAAATAAATTGAAGTTAATTGAAATGAATTCAAGTGAATTGAAATGAATTGAAATGAATTAAAATGAATTGAATGAATTGAACTGAATTGAAATGAACTGAAATTAATTGAAATGAATTGAAATGAATTGAAATGAATTGAAATGAATTGAAATGCATTGAAATGCATTGAAATGAATTTAAATGAATTGAAATGAATTAAAATTGATTGAAATTAATTGAAATGAATTGAAATGAATTGAAATGAAGTGAAATGAATTGAAATGATTGGAAATAAATTGAAGTTAATTGAAATGAATTCAAGTGAATTGAAATGAATTGAAATGAATTAAAATGAATTGAATGAATTGAACTGAATTGAAATGAACTGAAATTAATTGAAATGAATTGAAATGAATTGAAATGAATTGAAATGAAATGAATTAAAATGAATTGAAATGAATTAAAATAAATTGAAATGAATTGAAATGAATTAAAATGAATTGCAATAAATTTAAATGAATTGAAATGAATTGAAATTAATTGAAATTAATGGAAATTAATTGAAATGAATTGAAATGAATTGAAATGAATTGAAATGAATTAAAATAAATTGAAATGAGTTGAAATGAATTGAAATGAATTGAAATGAATTGAAATGAATTGAAATGAATTGAAATGAATTGAAATGAATTGAAATGAATTGAAATGAATTGAAATGAATTGAAGTGAATTAAAATGAATTGAAATGAATTGAAATAAATTGAAATGAATTGAAATGAAATGAATTGAAATGAATTGAAATGAATTGAAATGAATTGAAATGAATTGAAATGAATTGAAATGAATTGAAATGAAATGAATTGAAATGAATTGAAATGAAATGAATTGAAATGAATTGCAATGAATTGAAATTAATTGAAATTAATTGAAATTAATTGAAATTAATTGAAATGAGTTGAAATAAACTGAAATGAATTGACATGAATTTAAATGAATTAAAATAAATTGAAATGAATTGAAATGAATTGAAATGAATTGAAATGAATTGAAATGAATTGAAATGAATTGAAATGAATTGAAATGAATTGAAATGAATTGAAATGAATTGAAATTAATTGAAATTTATTGAAATTAATTGAAATGAGTTGAAATAAACTGAAATGAATTGACATGAATTTAAATGAATTAAAATAAATTGAAATGAATTGAATTGAAATGAATTGAAATGAATTGAAATCAATTGAAATGAATTGAAATAAATTGAAATAAATTGAAATAAATTAAAGTTAATTGAAATTAATTGAAATTTATTGAAATGAATTGTAATGAATTGAAATGAATTGAAATGAATTGAAATGAATTGAAATGAATTGAAATGAATTGAAATGAATTGAAATGAACTGAAATGAATTGAAATGAATGAAAATAAAATGAAGTTAATTTAAATTAATAGAAATGAATTGAAATGTATTAAAATGAAATAAATTGAAATGAACTGAAATGAATTGAAATGAATTTAAATTAATTAAAATGAATTGAAATGAATTGAAATGAATTGAAATTAATAGAAATGAATTGAAATGAATTGAAATGAATGGAAATGAATTAAAATAAATTGAAAAGAATTGAAATGGAATGAATTGAAATGAATTTGAAATAATTTTTATGGATATGAATTGAACTGAAATTAATTAAAATGAATTGAAATTATTTATTAATACCTATAATAAGTGGCAAATTTATATGAAACATATTAAAATTTTTAAAAATTGTTACTTGACACAAATTTTTATATTATATGAGAAGAATAGTTTCATTTCTAACCATTTATTTCGTTTCACACAAACAAATTAAGTCAAATGGCCCCACTTGGCTGTAGGGCGCATAATTAAGGTTTGGCGCGTAAAATTGTTTATCATGATTTTTAATTACATGGCGGCGGCTGCCGTTGCAGTAAAAACAACAATAATAAAATTGACAGGACCCAAAATTATCTAATTGGCTTTTATTTTCTTGCATGCTTGTTATTATTATTATCGTTGCTGTTGTTGTTGATATTATTTTGTTGTTTTATCCGAGGCACACTTTCGCAAATCCTCTTCACATCCTTAACAGCCGTTGTGCTAGTAGTTGGTAATTATATCGCTCTCCCTCTCTCCCAAGTATCCTGTATTCTTGTGACTTTATCTCAGACAACGAAGTTTGACTTATCAGCCCAAGTAAGCCGAAGGCGGCAACATCAGCAGTGGCAACCGTTTCCTTATTAACCAACGACGTCTCAAAGCAAAGCAAATCTAATATATATGTGATATGCTTTTTGTAGATCGTATGGCTTTTAGCCACACTTATCTTGTTTCACTAATTGTATCCTCTGGAAAATTATTTAAACCAATCCATAGACCGATGTAATAGCTTAACATGCGTTTTGTCGTCGTTTGCTCCTTAATGTCCTTTATTGGCACATGTTTATCTCTGTGTAAAGATTAATGTTCTCTACATGGGTTTGCATACTTGTTTGTAGTTTTGCTATCTATCTATTGTTTATTATACGATACTACTTCGTATGTTATATATAATTAACAAAAATAATTGCTTCAAATCCTTTTTCGATCCCACCATTAAATTTGGCAATTTTTGGTTTAAGATTAACATAGATTCAGCGACTTCGTTATCAATGTTCATTTGGGACGTATTTATGTCAAACATTATAATATACAGAACTTAGTCATTCATGCAGAGAAAGAAATAATCATGTTGTGAATTAAAATAATTTGAAATGAGTTGAATTAAAATGAATTAAAATTAAGTGAAATGAATTGAAATGAAATGAACTAAAATGAATTGAAATTAAATGAAATGAATTGAAATTGATGGAAATGAATTGAAATTTATTGAAATGAATTGAAATAGATGGAAATGAATTAAAATGATTGGAAATGAATTGCAATGAATTAAAATGAATTAAAATGAATTGAAATGAATTGAAATGAATTGAAATGAATTGAAATGAATTGAAATGAATTGAAATGAATTGAATTGAAATGAATTGAAATGAATTGAATTGAAATGAATTGAAATGAATTGAAATGAATTGAAATGAATTGAAATGAATTGAAATGAATTGAAATGAATTGAAATGAATTGAAATGAATTGAAATGAATTGTAATGAATTGAAATGAATTGAAATTAATTGAAATGAATTGAAATGAATTGAAATTAATTGAAATGAATTGAAATGAATTGAAATGAATTAAAATGAATTGAAATGAATTGAAATGAATTGAAATGAATTGAAATGAATTGAAATGAATTGAAATGAATTGAAATGAATTGAAATGAATTGAAATGAATTGAAATGAATTGAAATGAATTGAAATGAATTGAAATGAATTGAATTGAATTGAAATGAATTGAAATGAATTGAAATGAATGGAAATGAATTGAAATGAATTGAATTGAAATGAATTGAAATGAATTGAAATGAATTGAATTGAAATGAATTGAAATGAATTGAAATGAATTGAAATGAATTGAAAGCAATTGAAATGAATTGAAATGAATTGAAATGAATTGAGATGAATTGAAACGAATTGAAATGAATTGAAATGAATTGATGTGAATTGAAATGAATTGAAATGAATTGAAATGAATTGAAATGAATTGAAATGAATTGATGTGAATTGAAATGAATTGAAATGAATTGAAATGAATTGAATGGATTGAAATGAATTGAAATGAATGCAAATTAATTGAAATGAATTGAAATTGTGTAAATTGAAATTGTAAATTGAACTGAGTTGGAATAAATTGAAATAAATTGAAATGAATTGAAATGAATTAAAAATAAATAGAATTCAACTCAAATGAATTAAAATAAATTAAAATCAACTAAAATGAATTACAATGAATGAATTGCAATGAATGAAAATTGGATTGTAATGATTTGAAATAAAATTAATTAAATTGAAATTAAATGAATTAAATTTAAAAAGATTTCAAGTAATGTTTTATTTAGATTACCTTTCTTTGCATAATTTTAAGGTCTTGCACAAAAATCTGAATTATTATACAAACAGGATGATTTTATTTATAACTCAAAAATTTTACTTAACATTTAAATAAGATATTAAAATTAAATATAGTTTTGGCCAATATTAAGCAGTTTTTGTGATTTTTTTTATACTTTTTTTAACAACCTTTTTGAAACCGACAAAAATTAGAAAATGTCTCGGTTTTGAATATGTACCTGTTTATAACTGATTTTTGTGTAATGGTTTCGGTACTGACTTTGTGTTTAGAAAAGAAATGTTTTGAACCGATAACGGTTTCGACATTTTCAATCCCTTGTTTTAAAAAAATGGAAAAAACTATTGAAGCGTTTTAAGTTTTAGAGTTATAAACATTACATAAATGAAATAAAAAAAATTGAAAAATATAATTGGGCGGACCACGCCTATATTTAAAATTTTGAAAGGCTAATGTTTCATAGATTTGATTTTAATAATTTACGGATCAATTTTCCACTATGAAAACCCGGGAAATAATGAAAAAAAATGTGGGCGGATCACGCCCATTTTTGGACCACATATTTTTAGGTGAATTCTAACAATATGTTTTAAATTTTATAACTATACCTTGAATACTTTTCGAGTTATTAGTTCCGAAAGAGTTATATAAAAGTGACTTGTATGGGAGGTGGGCGTGTCCGTTGACCGATTTGGCTCATTTTCAAACTCAGTTCCTACTTTTGGCTAAAATATATTGAGACGAAATTTCATCGCATTCTGATCCTTATTTCTCAAGTTATTCTGTATTCGAACAGCAAGACGGACGGACAGACAGACAGACGGACATGGCTAAACGGACTCGGGTAGTGATGCTGATCAAGAATATATATACTTTTCCATACCGGACACGCCTCCTAAGGGGCGATACAATATCTGCACAAACTTAATATACCCTGTACCTCATAGGTGTAGGGTATAAAAATATTATTGTTCCTAGTCAATATTTACTTATTGCTATGAATAGACATAGATATGATGCCTTACACTCTTATTGCACCCAACGCTTTAATTGCTGAAAATATTGCTGCACAAATTATATTTAACTTTTCTTTCACTGCATATGTATGTTGTAAATAAAGGATTAGTTTGTATTTTGTGTCATTCAAATGGCACACGCACAGTTTGGCAACTACGCAAAATCCAAAGATCCCCCAACGTTAGCATAAGATTAGGAGACTATGATTGCTATAATGAAAACAGACATAAATAAAAGACAATTAAAACGATATAAACGATATTACAGTTTACGACACTAATTCCTAAATCAGCTAAATAAAAGATTAGCAAATTTTGAAAGTTTTCGAAAGTCTCTTAACATGCACTCAGAAAAAAATCCTATTAAAATTGGTCAATAGGACAGTTATTTATACAATAGTAAGCAAAAAATAAATATTTTCATATAAACACAAAAATAATTTAATAGTATTTAATGGTATTTACCCAATTTAAAATAATAATTTATCCTATTGATTATTTTAATAGAAAAAAACTATTGATTTTATAGTTTTTTTTTTTGAGTGTTACAAATTCAATTTTTGGTATATTTTCACTGAATAAAATAACATACAATTAATAGTATTTTACTATTAACTTTAGAATAAAATATTAGTTTATCTGTAAATACCTTAAATTGCAACAATATACCATGTATTAAGTTGTTTTTTAGTTTATATGAAGATATTAATTTTTTGTGTAGGTACTATTATTAAAATAACTCTCCTATTGACCAATTTTAATTGGATTTTATAAGATTTTTGTCTTAGTGTTAAAATTCCAATTTTTTAGGTAAATGTTATTACATTTTGAACTTATTACCCAACCGAACTTTGGTTAACAGTGATGAACTCAGGGTTGAATTCGATTCTGAATATTCTGACTTTTACTAGTTCATTCCTAGACATGGTTTAATATTCAGATATGACATTTCATTAGTTCTGAAAATAATACCTACTATGTACATTTTTCAGACCTAAAAACTAAAATCTCGATACGGGAATGAATTTAAATAATTTTTCAGTTTTGAACACATTATAAAACATCAGGATTATTATTTTAAATATTATATAATACTCACATAAATTAGGGCATTTTTATATATCTATTAAGAAATGCATCACATTACCTGAAAAAAAAAACAAATATTTGAATAATTAGTCTTTGATTAATACAAATGAAATACGTAAATATTGCAATGATGAAACCTCACAAGTCTTCTTTTTAATTAGCAAAGATTATTTAAATCCAAAAGTTAAACATAAAGGAAACAAATCTCATCTCATCCTACATACATTATAGCCAAATAAAAAGAAACTAAGTACATAAAACGAAGCGAAAAATAGATTATTAACAAAATGACAGACACATACAACGACGTAACCATAAAAGCACCGAAACTAAAGCTAATAATGAAATATAAATGAGTTTTACCAAATTAAATGCAATTTAATGCTTTATTAAGGAGAAATAACTTTTTGCAAAGCTACTTACGATTTATATAGATACGAAATACGAATTAAATAAAGGCTTGTTATATTACATGATGATGGTTGTTTGGTTTATAAGAAAAAAATTAGGGTTGCTGGCTAAAAATAAAATAATGTTGAATAAATACAACCAGTTACATTAAAGAAAATACATGTAGTACTAATAAAACTCAAATAAAGACAGCTAAAGATGCGCAGATTGAGATGAAAGTAATTTAGATGTGTACAGAGATGTAGAACAAAGTATAAAACATAGGTGGGCGCAATGGCAGCACATTGCTGATTTAACCCTCTTTAATTTGCAATAAAATCCGATTATAACCACAAAAATGCGCTTCATTTAGCCGCTAAATCCTTAAGCAATATAGGAGGGGTGAAAGAAACAAAAAAAAAACTGGTAAAGATACGGTAAAATAAGTAGACATGGTATACAAAAAAAAAAAAAATTATTGAGATATTTATTAGCATTAAACCTTTTTATAGCCTACCAACGCAAAGCTTTCGAATAGTAATTTAAAGGATTTTATATGTATTTATTTCGTAAAAGAAAAACCTATACGAATTTTTAAAAACCCCTCTTTAAATATTAAAGTAAATTAAATTACTGTTAAATTCAAAAACCGGGTCACAATATACCTCTTAAATAAAAATCGTTTCTTTGTTGCATTATGTGGAAGGAGGAGGGTAAAACGTCCTTGAATATTTCATTGATGCTGCATTAAAACAATGCGGCTTTATATTGTTCGGGTTGGTGGAGATATGTATAAGGTGTACTAGATAAGAATACAACAATGGCAATGTATTCAAAAACACTGTCACAACACAACAACCGAACAATATAAGCGAAAGTCATAAAATATACCCTTTTCTATAGTTAATCGTCGTACTTCTCTTACGGTAATTACCTCGGAAAATCCCCATATAAACACATATTTTGTGGTCCTTTTTTTATTTGCATATCGAAGTGTGTTTTGTCGAAGGTGTTGCGGTGTTTTATTTTTTGTTTTTGGTGTTTTTGGAAAGTTCGCTACAGCGGTTTTATCGCAAACGCCATTATTTGGCAGACGTTTATTTCCTAAAAGGTTGTTGTGTGTTTGTTTTTGTTGTACTCTTAACAAGTCACTTACATATGCATAAATTATATTGTCTACCCTAACCTCTATCGAAATTGCACACAACGTTTATTGTATTTTTATGTTTTTTGGTTTCTGAAATTATCTACTACATTTACTTTTAATGTTTAAGAGGGCACATTTTCAGTCGTTAATTAACTTTAATGCATGGGGGAGAGGGGAAGGAGGATTTATGTTTCAGCTGCATTACATGTTAAAGTAATTTCGGGTTTACATTTTTTTATGAGATTTTTTAGGAATAATTTATTTCTAAAAAAATTACAATCAAACGAAAGAGAATAAGTAGTCTAAAGTAATGTAATGTTATGTAAAGTAATGTAATGTTATGTAATGAAATGAAATGTAATGTAATGTAATGTAATATAATGTAATGTAATGTAAAGTAATATAAAATAATGTAAAGAAATTTAAAGTAATGTAAAGTAATGTTAAATAATGTAAAGTAATGCAAATTAATGTAAAGAAATGTAAAGTAATGTAAAGTAGTGTAATGTAATGTAAAGTAATTTAAAGTAATGTAATGTAATGTAAAATAATGCAAAGTAATGTAAATTAATGTTAAGTAATGAAAAGTAATGTAAAATAATGTAAAGTAATGAAAAGTGATGAAAATTAATGTAAAGTAATGTGAAATAATGTAAAGTAATGGAAAATAATAGGAAGTAAGGGAAAGTAATATAAAGTAATATAAAGAAATGTAAAATAATGTAAGAAATGTAAAGTGAGGTATAGTTATGTTATATAAAATAATATAATTTAGAGTAATGTAAAGTAATGTAAAGTAATGTAAAGTAATGTAAAGTAATGTAAAGTAATGTAAAGTAATGTAAAGTAATGTAAAGTAATGTAAAGTAATGTAAAGTAATGTAAAGTAATGTAAAGTAATGTAAAGTAATGTAAAGTAATGTAAAGTAATGTAAAGTAATGTAAAGTAATGTAAAGTAATGTAAAGTAATGTAAAGTAATGTAAAGTAATGTAAAGTAATGTAAAGTAATGTAAAGTAATGTAAAGTAATGTAAAGTAATGTAAAGTAATGTAAAGTAATGTAACGTAATATAAAGTAATGTAAAGCAATGTACATTAATGTAAAGTAATGTAATCTAAAGTAATGTACAGTAATGTAAAGTAATATAAAGCTATTTTACGTTTTATAATTGTAATAAAAGATAATGAATTTCTTTGTTCTAATTCTAATCCGATTGTAGTAAATCTACTTCAATTCATTTGTATTTTTAAAATCTACTCCTCTACTCCGGCAATAGAATTTTCTACTCCTTTCTCATAATTTTCTACTTCCTTTTGCTAAAATCTACTCCAATTTCAAAAATTGCTTTTTTTAATTTGTGGACAAACATTTCTTAGTGCTCAATATTATAATTTTCTGATAACCATGATCGATTAAATTCTAGAAGTTATAATTAAATATAAGTTTGTATCATCTTTATTAAGGTAATTTCAAAACACCGTGTTTTTCATTGTGTGTTCCAGATAAACCCTAACGGACTCACCCTGTAAACATCAGCATTATTGAATATCATAAAAATCAGTAATGTATAAAAATGTTCAAAATGCCTAATATCTTTTAATTTATTTGAAATCTAATAAAATATAGAATATTTCTACTACCTTTTATCAAAATTACTCCTACATTTAATTTTCTACTCCTTTTACATCAAATCTACACCATTTCGCAAAATGTTCATTTCTACTCCTTTTTACTCATTTCTACTGAACATATTTTCCAAATCTACTCCATTTGCATTGGCGCTACATTTGAACACTGGTGCTACGAATTTGTTAATTTGATGAAATTATCATTTCCATTATTTGAAGATATTATACATAAAAACTAAATAATTTAAAGCAACAATAAATATTTAATAAAATTGAATTGATTTTTACAATTAATTCCGTATTAGCTGTCTTCCAAAATATTTTCTGTAATTACAGCACTGAACTCTTTTATCAGTAATGAAAACATAAACGCAATTACAATTAAAAAATCTAAAACATATTTATTTACCTTGAAAAGTACATATAAATTATATGTTTGTTTCCAATAATTACTATCATAAATTATATCGGTAATTAAAACTTAGTTTTGAGACTTAAAGCTGAGTATCTGTTAATTATAGAAAAACAATAAAAATGTAAAACTTTGCATTTCCCATGGTTTTGTATGGTTTGTATTATGTACTACTTTAGCTTTTGTTTTTAGCTTCAAAATAACATTTTGCTTTGGTGAATGAATTACAAATTGCACATAAATTATTTTTCAGCTTTTTGGTGGTTCGCCTGGTAGACGGATAACTTTGCCCTTTATCGTACACCAATGCAAAACCAAAGAGGAGGAAAGCAAGCAATTCAAGCAACCACAATAAAGTGAAAGAAGAAAGACAACATAATTAGCCACCATGCAGCCATGATAATTACGGCAATTAATTTGCGGCCAATTAAAGTATATGCTTCACCGCAAGAAAATTTCATAGTGAACTTCATTTATGTATCATAGGTAGGTATGCTAAAAATTTCAAAATATTCATTGGAATTTTTAATATAAACTTAATAGTGATTTAAATAAAATAAAAAAAAATATGTTGAGCTAAAAGGAATTTAATAAAATTAATTGAAAGAAATTAAGATAAAATAAAAAAAATCAATAATAACATAGATATAATATAATAACAATAATAAACATAGAAACGTGAAACAACTTAATATTGACTGCATTACTATTTAAAAGGAGATAATTATTTAATCATTATTATTATTATTATGATTATAATGCTATTTCAGTTAATGATTTTATTGTTTCTGAGACAATTAATACAACATAAATATTTGTTATAAAATAAAATTCGTTTTATACGGGAAGGTATTTTTTGCCAACTAATAGGTTTTTCACTACAGACACATGTAGTGCACACCAATGTTTGCAGCAAACATAATATAATTGCAATGATAAATTTGGTGATTATAAATGGCTTTTATATAATTATTATGATATTTATTTCAATTTGTTATTTTGTTATTAACATATTTATATTAAAATTCTGGAAATCATGTAAGTAACATGTAACATAATATGTTTGCTGCAAACATTTTTTTTATTATATTATATATTACTATATACTTTTATGTAAATTTAAATTAATAGTACTATTCAATTCATTGATATATATTTACCATACATAAACTTATGCTTATTACAACCATTCATATTTTTTAAAGGATTTCTACTTAATTGTGGCAATTTATGAGAAACTCTAAATACTCTTTGTAAATTTTAAATTGCTTCAAAACTCAGTGCATATATTTTATTACAGTCAAAAGAAAGAAAAACATTTTCAATTAGCATAGATTTTTGTTGGAAATATAAATAAACAAAAAAATGTTTAAAATAAATTAAAATATTTTAATTAAATTTTGTATCGTTTCGGACTACTTTTGATTGCGTTCTCATTGCTAGACGTACTTTTTAATGACTATATATAATAAGCAAAAAAAAAACCCAAAACTCGTTCAATCTCATACTTGCAATTTGCATTACACCAAAATGCACCGCAGGTGGTTTATTTTAACGCCTTCAACGTTTTGTTACTACATACTATATGTTGTTATGTTCGAATTTTATAATATACATTTTGTGTTTATTTATTTTTTTTAGTTTACCTTATCTTGTAAATTGTACACTTGGGAGCGGTCTCTGGCGCGTTTCACCAGGCGTCACAACACTATTTCCTTTTTGCACTATTTTTTTTTATTTTTACTTTATTTTTGGATACGTCTATAATTACATAAATGGCAACCAGTTAAACTTGTATAAAAAAATAATGTAGACTGTTGTACCCTGATATTTAACAATCATTTTATTAAGTTTAAGTAATTTTATTCTGATCTATAAAATTATATACATAAAAAAAATTAGAATTTACCTAATTTAAAAAATATATATTATTGAATAGTTGTAAACATAACAATAATCACAAGAAAAATTAAATTTAACACATTCTTTGGTTAAAAAGGGTAGATTATTTACACAAACGTTCCGTATTTCGCCTCGAACAATAATATTAAATATGAAATTTATATAATATAGCTTCAATATATTTTAAGACCATTATTATATTTGCAAAAATATTATTTACTTCTATTTAAAAATCGTCGTTGTAGAACCTAATGTCACCAAATACATTTTTATGAAAAACTTAAATTTCGAGTTTGTTGATTAATATTAAAAAAAGTAATTGATGCATTTTTAAAGTTGAAATATCAATTGATAGATTAACATTTTCTTATCATGTGGTAACAAAATTGAGATCATAGATTAAAAATTGACAGATTTATAAAGATTTTTGTAAATGAATATTTGGCATTTTGAAAATGTATTTGATGATTTTTCGTTCTACAACGACGAAATATTGTAACTGAAAATATATAAATTAATAAAGTTTTTAAAATATGTTCACTAATATTCAAAATTTTTGGATTTTATAATATTTTCTTTCATAAAGCACTTAACTCTAAACATAAATATACTTACGGTAATATTGTTTTTATAGTTGTAGTATATTTCTCACATTTATAGAAAAGCATATATATGATTCGTTTGCTAATTCAAATCATATGAAATATGATTTACTATGATGGGAAACATGTGTTTTAATCACTCGAAACATATTAGTTTTGCTTTAAGTGATACACACAGGAAATTAATATGTTTGGCAGCAAACATATTTATATGTTAGATATTATGAATTTCCATAATTATTAATAAAAAATATACATACTCATAATTCATAAATTTAATGCTAACATAATTTGGAATTAAATATTACAGAAAAATTTAATAATAATAGTAATGATTGCAATTATAATTTATTTGCTTCTAACAAATATATAAAATAATGCACTGAAATTTTTGTAATTTTACACAAACTATACCAATACAAAATAAAAAATATAAAATATATAAATTTAAAGCTAAAAATTTCAAATTTATCGCAAATGTAAAAAACTCTTTTATCAGGTCACAGTTATACAAATATATATCTCTATTTTAAATGCTTGCAACAAACATTAAAAAAATACACAATAAATATATTAAAAATTAAAACACAAACAAAAAATTTTAATTAAAATATGCATTTTCCATCCATCATTAGTTGACGCCAATTTGCGTCAGCGGGAACAATATATTGTAGTTGTATTAAACAAAAACCTGTATATTTGAACCAGTTGCAAGTATTTTGCGCATTCAATTGCAGCCGCAGTTTGAAGAGTTGTTGAAGTTTTGCTTAATGGCTCGTAAGCTTAAGTTTTCCGGCATTTCTTCACATTGCGCTCGTTTTCAACACAAAGTCTCCGCCAATAGTGCTGCAAAAGTAATTTCAAGCTTCATTTTACCCGCTGCTAAATAACAAAATAAAAATAAAATTAACAAAAAATACGAAAAAAATTTAAAATTATTCGTAACATTTGCTGTGGCATTTTTTTACGTGGCTTGAAATTCAATTATGTTGAATTTGTTGCACTGACGCGACGTGTTGTGGTCGCCCTGCCGTCATGTGTCTTGTTTGGCCGGCGGTTTTCTATTGATACGTAGCATTTTTTTGGGTTACTTGTTTATGTCAAAAAATTGAATGTAGTTTAAGAAATATTTTCATTAGGTATATTATTAATATTAATATTTTTTTTTTTTATTAATATTTATTTTTGTTATTAATATTTATTTTTATTATTTGTTTAAAATTGATTTGAATTATTTCTTATAAAATGTTTTTAAAGAATTATATTTCAATTATAATTTTAAATTAAGGAATTTTGGTATTTTTTTCACTCTTATCGTCAAGAATTACATATCTTTGTTGCAGCAAGCATAATATGCAACTTACAAAAAATGAGTGTGGCAAACATTATAGTACATTAAATCATTAAAAATGTCTCAAATAATAAAAAACTGATTATTATATATATAATTTGTTTGCTGCAAACACATTTTTTAACTGTATGTAGAATTTTGGTGCAAGTGCAAATATAATTAATTCGAAATTGTATGTTTGACTGAATAAAATATATATTAAATAAAATATATATAATTATTTTAATGATTGTATCCATATATTCAATATTTTTAAAATATTTAAAACTTTTTATAATTATAATATATAACATTAATTTCAAATTTATAAAATGCATTTCTATAATATAAAATTAATATAATGTCACAAGTTTAAAATTTACGAATTTAACTTCTACGAATCAAGAAGACACTTGCTGATGCCATCAACTTTAACAGATTTAACTTCTTCGAATCAAAAAAAAAAATGGCGATCACTTTAATGATAGTAGTTTAATTTACTTATTTGACAAATAATTGTTATTAGTACACTAAGAAAAAAGTGACGTAATAAAACTAAACAAAATTTATTTAAATTTGATTTAAATACTTTTGTAATAAAAAACGTAATACTCCATACAAAAAATATTACGTGCGTATTTAATTTCAAAATGAATAAAAAAGTATTTAATTTTATTAAAAATTTCGAAAAAAGGAAAAAAAAAATAATAATTTTATCTGTTTCTAATCTTCTTTATATGAAATAAATAGTTTTCAAAATACCAATTTACGTATTTATGATGTTGTGATTAAAGTAAATATTATAATCTTATTAAAAAGTGATAAAAAGTATTTACTTAAAATTTTATTACATACATAATAAATTTAAATAAAAAGTATTTACTTCAAATTTTATAACGTACGTAAAAAATTTCAATAAAAAGTATTTACATCAAGTTTAAATAAAAAGTACTTAATTTAAATACAAAAGACTACGGGTGAAAAACGTGTCGAAAAGTATTTAAATGTTTTACTTTTTTATACCCTACACTAAGAGTGAAAGGGTATATTCAGTTTGGTACGCCGTTTGTAACACCAGAAGGAAGCATCTCCGGTATGGAAAAGTATATATATTCTTGATCAGCATGACCTCCTCGATTTAGCGATGTCCGTCTGTCCGTCTGTCTATCCGTCTGTCTGTCCGTCTGTCTGTCAGTCTGTCTGTTGAAATCCTTTCTACTTTTAAAATTGAAGAGCTAGATAAATGAAACTTATAACTTAGATTACTAATATACCTACGCTGTATGTGCTGTATCGGTCCATTGTGACCTATGATCCGACCACTTATGTTCAAATACCTCATATAAAATGTACATATAAAGATCAATTTTTATGTATACGTGCTTAGGTAAACTTTTTTGGTCAAATATATAGTGACATCATGCTCAAATACATGATAATAATGTTTTCCGGCGAAAAAAATTGTGGTTCACAAAAAAAAACAGTTGGGAAGGTTAGATCACATGGGAAATTTTAAAGTAGGTGTAATTATGATAGTTAGGATTATCAAAATTATAGTCGGTCTAAGCCGACTATAAATACCCTACACATATGTGTGGTTACCATTCAAAGTGATATATAGGTCACCAGGGTATACGAATCCTGAAAATAACTACAAACATTCAATCGCTGAAGAATTTCCATTCATTTGATACCCATATTTACAAATGGGTAGGTGTACCGAATTTCGATTTTTTTTTTGGTGTACCGAATTTCGATTTTTATACCCTACACTAAGAGTGAAAGGGTATATTCAGTTTGGTACGCCGTTTGTAACACCCAGAAGGAAGCATCTCCGGTATGGAAAAGTATATATATTCTTGCTCAGCATGACCTCTTGATTTAGCTACTACTTAAAAAATTGAAGAGTTAGATGATAATTTAAATTACTTAAATACCTACGCTGTATGTGCGAAAAAATTGGCGAGATCGGTCCATTGTGACCTGTGGTCTGACCATTTATATTCAAATACCTCATATAAAATTTACATCTACAGATCAATTTTACTGTATACGTGTTTAGGTAAACTTTCTTGGTCAAATATATATTGACTTCATGCTTAAATACATAAAAATTATGTTTTCCCGCAAACCGACTTGTGGGTCCCAAAAAAAAAATCTAAATTTGGTACACCTACCCATTTGTAAATATGGGTATCAAATGAATAGAAATTCTTCAGTGATTAAAAGTTTATACTTTTTTCAGGATTCGTATACCCTGTTGACATATATACCACTTTGAATGGGAACCACACTATGTGTAGGGTATTTATAGTCGGCTTAAACCGACTATAATTTTGATAATTTGAAACTATCATAAGAACACCTACTATAAAAAGTCCCAACTTTAAAATTTCCCATGTGATCTAACCTTCCCAACATTGTATAATTTGGGGCATTTGGGAAAAACACTTCATTTTTAACACTTAATTTTTGTATGAAACAATACGTAAAATAGTGGTATTATTCACTGTAAATAATTTGATATTTTCCTACAAATAGTGTTTTCAAACACTTTAATGTTTATCAAAAATGATAGAGTTATTTGTGTGTAGAAGGACAACCAACGTAAAAGAAGGATTGTCCTTCTAAAATAAGTACGGACTTAGTAATTAATTTATGTTTTTGTTTTATAAAAAAATTAAAATTTTAAAAAACTACAAAAAGAGTTTTTGATCTTGAGCATTTTTTGTAATTTTTAAAAGTTTTGGTTAACGTGATTTATGTAAGTTTTACAATAATTTAAATATTTAATTGAAGAGATTTCTCTATATTTTTAATAAAAACATGATAAATCTGGGGGTTATACAAATGTTCTATCGACCAATCTAAATATAGAAATCAAAAAGCTTTGAATGTAAATTTTTGTACATATTGAATAAAAACAGAAAAAATAATTTACTTTTGTACATTTTTTATTTAATAATTTTTTATTTTTTTTAGAGATTGATGAAAAGTATAACATCGATTCAATGAATTGCGTTATTTTATACTTATGTAAAAATTAAATTTGTGTAATGAGACTGCCAACGGTTGTGCTTTGAACTTAAAAACTTTCAATTTCATTGTTCAATCTATTGAAAAAAAAAAAAAAAAACTAAGAACTTCAACATACAGGTTCTCCAAAGATATGAAGTGTGACTCCACACAAATAATTAAAGTATGGAGATACATTTGAAAATACATTGGAAAATAAGAGATAAAAAAAAAACAAAAGGTGTCGTTTAGAAGACTGATTGATTTTTATATTTAAATGAAGTAAAAAAACTTATAACAATACGGGCATAAACTCTAAACAAAAACAAAAAACGTATATGAAAAGAATAACAATAAAATAGTGACTGCAAGAAGAACGCTTGAAAAAACACAGCATTATGATAAGCAAATTGATAAATAGACCTAAGGCGCAAAAAAGAAAGTCTTCAACCAACAATGCATTTTAAATATACAAAAAATATAACAATAAAACACCAAAAAAATATATTTAATGATTACTTTATTAATGGAATTCGAATGAAAATGCAATAATTTAAAATATAATAAAAAATCGCCACACGATGCTGACTAAACAAATAGGGTACCTTCCTATACAGATAAAAATTGAAAGTTTGTCGAATAAAACATTATCCTAAATGTATCTTTGACCATTAACTAACCAAATAACAATTTAATTTGTACAAACTTTTATATAACTCAACAAATGTCCTATTTTTTCCTAAAAATTAATGATTATGCTATGCAAATGAATACCATTAGGATGTTGGTGAAGAGTACAAAATTTATTGTGAAAAAATCGTTGAAAATGAAGTGACTTTAATGCGCTAAATGACAAAATAAAATCAAGAACAACAACATGAAATGAATTTAAAGTAGTTGCAGCCAAGAAAATTTAATTTTATCGATTTATGCAAACATTTGCTTTGGTAGCGCGCTAACGAAATTTGCACATAGAATATTCGCTGCATACATCACCACCCCCTACCAAAGTTTATCGTCCTACAACAACAATATCAAATTCGACTGTAATGGCAAGATAAGGTTACCAGCTGTACCACTTTTTGCCGGAATTTATTGATAGTATTACTTAATATTTTAATATTCAAATGAATGGCAAATATTCTAATATGTTTTCATTATATTTAAATATATATTTTTTTAGACTATTTTTTGATTATTTTTTTTTAATATTTATGATCCAATCAGTAGAAATATATTTTCTTACCCTAGATGATATAATACGGTCATGATTGGAAATTGGACATTGTATTTTTACCTCTTCATAACCCGACCAGTTATATGACAAATCTGGACTTGATCATGCTTTCTGGACTTGATCATGCTTTCCCTAATAGGGTAAATACTAATAGGGTACACAGAATAAAAAACTTTAATATGCTGATTTAATTCATAAATGTTATACATTTTTTCTACAACTACCAGATTCATCATATGAAAGATTTCATTCATTGATTTAAAATTTAATGTTTTTCATATTCAATATGATATTTTTAAACATCCAATTTACAAATATCTATATATTACTTATTACTTTTTACAAAACACAAAAAAAAGCACAAACAAAAGCTCAAAGCAAAAACACAAAACAAGCTCAAAATTAAAAACACAGAAATAAAAGAAAAATGCAAAAACAATTGCAAATACACAACAAAAATTCAAAAACGTCAAACAAAAAGCTACAACAAAAACAGAAGTCAAAACAATAAAAATAATAGAAAATACACCAAAAGAAAAGCAAAACACAAAATCAAGAACCAAAAACAAAAAAATAAAACACAAATCAAAAGAAAAAGGAAAAACACACAAATAAAAACAAAACAGAAAAAAACAAAACACAAAAACAAATGCAAAACCAAAAAAATCATAAGTACAAAAACAAAAATAAAACAAAAAAAAAAGAAAAACACAACTCCAACAGTCAAATAAAAACAAAAATAAATAAAAGCAAAACACAAAAATAAAAATAAATCAAAAATAATAAAAAAACATGAGCAGAAACAAAAACACAAAAACAAAGACAAAAATAAAAACAAAATAAAATACATACAGAAACAATAGCAACACAAAAAATTGAAAGAAATAAAAATAAGAGAAAATACACAAAGAGAAAAGCAAAACACAAAAGCAAGTACTAAAAACACAAAAATAAAACACAAATCAAAAGAAGAGGAAAAACACAGAAATAAAAACAAACCACAAAAAAACAAAACACAAAAACAAATGCAAAACCAAAAAAATTATAAGAACAAAAACAAAAATAAAACGAAAACAAAAGCAAAACTAATAAAACAAACAGAAACAAAAGCAGAACAAAAAAACAAAAGAAAATAAAATAAAACACAAAAACAAAAGAAAAAGAAAAACACAATTCCAACAGCCAAATAAAAACAAAAATAAATAAAAGCAAAACTCAAAAATAAAAATAAATCAAAAATAATTAAAAAGCATGAGCAGAAACAAAAACACAAAAATAAAAATAAAATACTTACAGAAACAAAAGCAAAACAAAAAATAGAAAGAAATAAAAATAAGAGAAAATACACAAAAAGAAAAGCAAAACACAAAAGCAAGTACCAAAAACACAAAAATAAAACACAAATCAAAAGAAAAACGAAAAACACAGATATAAAAACAAAACAGAAAAAGCAAAACACAAAAACAAATGCAAAAACATAAAAATCAAAAGAACAAAAAGCAAAACAAAAAAAAAACCAAACAGAAACAAAAGCAGAATAAAAAGCAAAAGCAGAACAAAAACAAAAGAAATTAAAATAAAACACAAAAACAAAAGAAAAACACAACACCAACAGCAAAATAAAAACAAAAATAAATCAATGCAAACACAAAAATAAAAATAAAAAAACATGAACAAAAACAAAACCACGAAAACAAAAGCATAAATAAGAATAAATCCAAAAATTTCAAATCAAAACAAAACGAAAGAAAAAATAAAAAAAAAAACAAGACTAAGAGCAAAAACAAATTAAAAAAAAAACTATATAATAGCAAAAATGAAACCAATGACAAACACAAACAAAGCCGAAAATAAAAGCAAAAACAAAACCAATGACTTTAACTCAAAATAAAAAAAAAACAAAATGAAAAAAAAAACACAAGTTTGATTATTTGATTTATAAAATATTTTTTATCGCAATCTGAAACTTTTTTTTTCGATTATTTTGAAAAAAAATATATATGTTTTCAAATTAATTTTAAAATAAAAGAATGTTTCAAGTTTAAAAAAAAAATCACAACAAATGGTTAAAAAAAAAATATATTTCGTAAAACAATAAAAAAGTTGCGAAAAAATAATTAAAAAAAAATGTTCGAAAATTGTTTTCGAAAAAAAAATTGTCAAAAAAAATTTCGAAAAAAACATTTATTTAACAAATATTTTTTTTTATTTTTGTTTTTTTTTTTCTACAAAAAAATTTGATAAAATACTAGCATCAAACAAATTTTTTTTTTCGATAAAAAATATTTTTAAAGTATGAATATAACTTTTTATTAATAAAAAGTTGTAATTGTAATTAAATATAATACAAAATATTTTACTAAAAAATGGCATAAAATTAACGAAAAATAAATATTTTGATTGAAACTTGGTTTTATGAACAGTATTCATCAATATGATGTTTTTGTATTTTGTGCTTTTTCAGCGATTCATTATATTGTTAATGAATTTAGAACATTGATATTTTTAGTGAAACTAGGTTTTATGAACAACATCAATTTGTAAATGAATTCGTTACATTGATGTTTTGTAGGTATAAATATTATGAATTGTTCTTCAATAATGATTCATTTCATTATACTTTAAGGAACGAAATTCATCAATATGAAGAGGATTTTTTTCTGTGTATAATAATACTCAATAGACAATATATCGTATGGAAAGTAATTTTTATAATAAAAAAAATAATTCACTGTTCATCGTCACACGTTTTCCATCAAAATTCTTAACGGATAATCAATACCAATTTCCAAAACAATTTTATACATAATACAAGAGAATAATACAGTAGAATTTCAGTTTTCCAGTCTTCCTTTATTTTGACATTTATGTTAAAGTTAAAATCAGTTTTGAATACGATAAAATTACTCTTTTCGCAAAATATTAAAATATTCTTCATAGAAATAAAACTAAGTTGGTCAGCCTGGCACTAACGTTTACCTACTGCCTTACACTTGACGTTCAAAGCTATAAAGTCTTGTTTCTATTTTTATATATTTTTTTTTATTATGAAGTATAGCTCAATATTCGAAATGGAATGGTAATGTAGGCTTTATTTCTATGTATATAGAGTGGGAATGTTGTGTGGAAATTTGCGGCGAAATGTAACCTGCTAATGTCCTTGTCCTAGTCCCAGTAGCACAACTAAACAATTTCTCCATTGATAAACAACGTGAAATTTCACTGAAAACTCATTGAATTTGAAGAGCAACGATGGATAGATAGACAGGTAAATAGACGGAAAGACAGGCAGACAGACAGCCATTCTGTGGTACGTCGCAGTTGTATTCTGAAGGTGGCACATAATGATACATATATAAAATGTTGCTGCTGCAATATGTGGGCGTGGGTTTATAGATTGTGGCGCCTAAATGCTTCAGAGACAGCATGCCTACGTACATTCTGGGAAAATGTTCAAAAGGAGGCCGTAAATTGCATTAGGAAAATTAGTGTTTCAAGGTAAGGTTAGTGTAATGGGTAAACAAAGGAAAAGGTTGAGTGCTTTTGCCTTATTTGCATCAGACTTAAATATACGTATATTACTGGATATTACGTAATTTTATTTACCAACTCTAACGTTTGCATATGGATGTGAAGGTTTTTCGGGTGTCAACTGGATTAAATATTGAAATATACTATAATAAATTAGTCAATACTTATGCGATAATGCTTAATAAATCAATACACTTGATATTAAGTTTATGTGCAAATTGACATCGAGCATTGTTCTGTAATGGATAATTGTAGATCAACTTGAAATAAAGAAATTAAATTCATTTTATCACGTTTGTTTTGTACTTTATCTTAATTTAATTTCAAGTGTATTATATAAAATGAAATTAATTAAATAAAAATATTAATGAGTTTTAATTAAAACTGGTAAAATATACACATAAACAAATCTTCTTCATAATGATGATTTTCGATTTATATTAAAGAACACTTCACGATATTGATTACTACAAACCTCATTATTATTAGCAATGTGATGAATGCCTGAAAAAGTGTTCTTCAATTTGAGGAAATATATGCGAAGACTATGTTTCAACATATTAATGAACAAATACATAAAATACAACATTTATTGCATCATATTGATTACTACAAAACCTCCGTATTATGTATTCATTATCATTTAGATGAATGACTGAAAAGGTATGCATCAATTTGATGTAGTGTATGCGACGACTATGTTTATTCAAATTAATGAAGAAATACATAAAATACATCATCTATGTACATCATATTGAAAAATTATTTTGTCTGTGTCTGTATGTATATGTATGTATGTATGTATGTATGTATGTATGTATGTATGTATGTATGTATGTATGTATGTATGTATGTATGTATGTATGTATATATATATGTATGTTCCGAACAGACGTCAAAACGGCTGAACCGAATTGAATAAAATGTTGGTACCTCCCTTATAACACAAAAATTAAAAATAGATAATATCAGCAATTGGAATAGTAAATTTAATGAAATTTTGGTCATCGTGATATTTATACTTTCTAAAGAATCTCGCTGAATGTGGGTGGAAGTTGATCAGTGGGCGTGGCATCCCACATGGAATATATATTTTCAAGATGGTGTATGGCGACTGTTATTATAGTGATATCAAGATATTTTTTTAAACTCACCACACCTAAATTTACCACACTTAAATTCACAACACCAAAATTCACTACACCAAAACTCACCATACTAAAACTCACCACACTAAAAATAACCTCACTAAAACTGACAACAGCTTATCACACGCAAACTAACACTTATAGCCAGATATTTTATCTCGATGTGACTGAGTGCTCTCAAATGTGAGTGCTCTCACATCGTCTGTAAAGTTGTATTTCATATCTTCACACATTTTTAGTTTTATGAAATACCAATTATTTCTTTGCGTCGGCGCAAACCGTGTGACGTAGGACGTTTTGCGCTTTACAAAATTCAAAAAGCCAGTCACACGGGCGTGCGTAACTACTTTCGTCAATTATCGAGATACAATATCTGGCTGCTAAACGTCTACGGGGAAAAACTCTTCATGGTCTTCGCCGAAAAGAATCCTACGGGAAATAATTCTAAAGGGAATAGTTTAACGGGGAACAATCCTACGGGAAATTATTAAACGGTGAAGAACAGTCCGAGAAAAAATTATCTTTGAGAAAAGTTGTTATGGCAGAGAATTATTTTTGTTTTTGTTACAACATTTATAATGGCAATAAAATCGAGTTGGGAAAGTTCACAGAAAAAAAAATTTTTCAATATGATGAATTTATTCATAAATATTATGAATTTTTTCACCAACTACCAGATTCATCATATTGATACCACCGTTAATTAAATGACATAATAATGAATGTATTCATTATATATATGAGGAAAATATTCAATACAATGAATTTGAATTGTCATATAGATGAATTTGTTCATAATATTTTTTCAAAAAAAAAAAAAATTATAAAATAATTTGAAAAAAAGTGTAATAATTTTATTTAAAAAATAACAGTAAAAATTTACAAAACAATTATACCAAAAAAAAAATTTTGACAAAAAAAATAGTTCAAAAAAAAATTGTTCGAAAAAAAAAATCGAAAAAAAATTTGTTCGAAAAAAAAAATTTCGAAAAAAATTTCGAAAAAAAATTTTGTTTGAAAAATTTTTTTTTTTCAAAAATATATTTTTTATAAATATAACTTTTTATTAACAAAAAGTTGTAATTATAATAAATATATTTTAAAACATTTTACATGTCGAGCAAGCATTATATAAGAAATAACACGGCAAAACATGAACGAAAAAAAAAATATGTTGATAGAAATTTGGTTTAATGGACAGCATTCTTCAATATGAAGAACATATCGTCACTGTCATGCCAAAGGGGCGAATGTGCATTTTTAAAAATGTTGGGAAATCAAATTTCAAAGTTTGAAGTGCTTTAAAAATTAGAAAATGTTAGTTCTTTTTCAATTTTTTTTTGTTATTTTGGTTTATTCATGAATTATTATAACGTATATAAAATATCTTTGGATTCGGACAATTTACTGAATTATAAATACGAATTTTGTGAGGCTATATCCTGACCAAAACGCAAATATTTTATTTTTTTATGCTATAACTTTTTATTAGCTCAAAATAAAATAGTGATGTGAAGGAATTAATTGTTTGTTTTTAAAGCATCTATCTATTAGCATCATTATTTAAAAATATTTTGCCAAACATTAATTTGCCATTTGTTATTTGAAGGAACATTTTTTTTGGCAAATTTAAATAATGATGCCAATCGATAGGTGGTTTAAAAACAGACAACTAATACTTTTAAACTACTATTTCATCTTGCACGAATAAAAAGCTATAGCAAAAAAAACGAAGAAATTGGAAAAATTGAAAATCTTGTCATGCCAAAAGGGCGAATCTTTCCTTTTTCGCCATAATTATTTATTGGTAAGAGATAAAATAGTAGTGTGAAGGCATTTATTGTTTGTTTTTAAAGCACCTAACGATCTGCATCATTACTTTAATATTTTGCCAAGGGAAAGATTCGCCCTTTTGGCATGACAAGATTTTCAATTTTTCAAATTCGCCCTTTTGGTTTTGACTTTTGTGGCTAGATATATCCAACAAAACGACACGCGATTTTAGCACAGTATACTTGAGGAAAAACTACATTAAAAAATGTAAAAAAACGCAAATGTCAAAAATTGCACATTCGCCCCTTTGGCATGATATGATAGTGACGATATATGTTGTATTTTATATTTTGGTTCATTAATATGATGAAAAGTATTCTTCACATACAGTTCATCATATTGAAGAACACTTTTTCGACAGTTACCAAGTGTTCTTCATATTTATGATAGCATTCATAACATTGATGGCGTTAGACATTAATATTATGAATGGCTATTCAATAAATCCTGGTTTGAAGAACGGAATTCATCAATATGATGTACATTTTTTTCTGTGTTAGATCACATGGGTAAGTACGGTCACATGGATTGGACTTTTATAGTCGGTCGGGCCCGACTATGGAATACCCTACACCTTGGTGGGGATATTAATATGGGAAATTTATTTCGCAAGTTACTACGTTTTCGGACAGACGGACAGACAGACGGACATAGCTAAACGGACTCGGGTGGTGATGCTGTTCAAGAATATATATACTTTTCCATACCGGCCACGCCTTCTAAGGGGCGTTACAATATAAGCACAAAGTTAATATATTTTGTACCTCATATGTGTAGGGTATAAAAACGTCCACATTGAAAAACCGGTTTTTGCTAGTTTCTTCAATAATGCTTGCTCGACATGCAATCCTTTATTTTTTTTTGTGCTTTTTTTGATGTGAATTTAAATAAAATGAATTATACAATAAAGTATCTAAAATCCATTTTTATTACAATAAATTATTTGGATAATTAATTCGACTATACCATTAAGTTAAAGATATCAAACAGTTCACGGAGGGAAGAATTCGGTTAGAAAGAAAAATAGTATAAGGTAACAAAATTCCAAATAAACAATAAATTAACTAAAATACAATTTTTTTTTTATATTAGTTTCGAAATAATTGCTTTTAGTTACTTTCAACATATCGACAGACAGACACACGAACAAACATATGGTGCTGACAGACGGACAAAGCAAAACAAAACATAATAGCGACAAAGCAAGATCGAAAAACAACAACGATACGAACCCGTGTTCATTAAATTTTGGGACCAAAACAACAACAACATGTTTGATACCTAAGAAATTAATAATTGAATTCAAGATTTATTCTACTTACTTACTTTTTTGATACCTAAGAAATGAATAACTGAATTCAAGAATAATTCTACTTAGTTACTTTTTTTGACAACTAAGAAAATCAAGGTCTAAAGGTCTTCATGAGGTTTTAGTTCACCACTTCCCAGGACAACACCGCGTTAAAATTACCGCTTGATTTCATGTAAACGTGGCAGAACTAGGACCGGTTAATCATCTCCGAGTAACCAGTCACGTGTTCAGTCTAGTAACAGTTCGTTTCCCCGTACGGCATTTAAGATTTTATAATAATTCTCATACAATACATATAATTTAATTAATAAGAAAAATATTTTTTAATCTATATTTTAAAAGTAAATTCTAATTTAAAATTTAAGTTTTAATGAAATTAACATATTTTATATAAAAACAAAAAATGTATCAAATTTCCCAAACCACATAAAAAATCATTTCCAATATGAAAATTGACTACACTTTAAAGCATTTATTTAAAACAATGCAGTGACACATTTCCCAGAAACAAACACCGTAAATTATTATGTAAATCGATAAAGAGCAAATTTTTGCACAATTTACTTGGAAACATGGTGAACCACGCGCCATTATCCGCGGCTACAAATCAAGTTGGTAGGTTGAACAACAGCGAGAGTCCTTTGCCAAGGAAACAAAAACGAATTATCCTAGTTTTATGCTACTGTAGAGAGTGACACAATGAGAGTGAGAGAGAAAGGGAGAGAGAGTGAAAGGACATGCAATATATTGCACAGGTACTTGCTTTTTGAAAAAGCAGTGTCTGTCTGTATTGTAGGGGGCGTTAGTAGCGATTGGAGGTGGAAAAAGTGGAAAAATTATATAGTATTCCCATGATTATAATTTCATCAATGGCACAACACGCTAGGAAACAACGACAGACAACTGCCAACAACAAAAAGAACAAATAGTAGTATAGATAATAGTTCAATTGTTGGTAGGGTTGTGCGGTAAGGATGTCAGCCAGGTTTATACGAGACTGGAGACTGTTTGAAAGGAAGCAGCGCATTTGTTGGTCGTTTCGATGTGAGACAGACTAACTAAAAGACTGACGGACAAACTGATAGACTTACTGATAGACAGACAGATGGCTGGACGGACATGCAGACAGACAAAATGCCAGCTTAGAGGAGCAAAGCACGGACAGACAAAAATCAATTGTTCCCATTATTATAATGAGATTACTTTTACCTACTGAACGACAAAACGAAATCGCTTGGTAGAACAATTTCTTTAACTTCCATGGATATTTTTGCTGTTGTTGTATTTTTGCTATTGTAGTTGTTGTTGTTGTTATACTGACATTAACCATGATAATAGCTTTCTCAGCATACTAAGAATGTTGAAAATAATATTAAAGTATGTTTGCGGAATGTTTTGCAAGAGTTGACGTTATTCAATACAGATTTATTCCACTAAGATACGCTGCTGCTGCTCGATAGAAATATTATTAAGTAGTTGCAAATGCCATTAAATGTCGTTGTGATTATTAAGGATTATTTAGCTTTTAATAGGAAATATTATATGAATGTTTAAGTATTATTATTGCTTAATGTTTGCGTTCTTTGCGAGGAATATGTAAAAAGAATATCAATAATATAATTGAGTACAATATAATTGGCACAAATTCCTTTTTAAAATTATTAAGACTATTTACAAAATGTCTTTATTTTAAAATAATGAGTTAATAAATTTGGAGTTTTATGTGTTTTTCTGATTTTTATCATTGAACATTATGCTGCAAATTATAAAGGGGGACCTGGGGTAATGTGGGAAATTGCATTTCATGGACATGCTGTTGTATCAAGAAAAATATTAAAGTGCTTCTTGGTGCCATGAATGAAAAAGTTGATTCCGGCATGGGACGGCAAATTTTTGTTGTTTTCAATGTTCGCTCTCTCATTTTTCGATCGCCGCATGTATTCTGTTCAGGCAGTTTTATGGTTTTACCATAGCATATTATGCTTAGTGGTGCTTGCATCTTACACGGAGGGAAAAAAGTTCTAAAATCCAGAAGGAATCAAGAAGTATACGGAGTGATATACAGCTAAACCGAAAAATTCTTAATTTCAAAAAATTGATTTTTTTAGTTGTCAAAAAAGTAACTAAGTAGAATTATTCTTGGATTCAGTTATTAATTTCTTGGATATCAAAAAAGTAACTAAGTAGAATTATTCTTGGATTCAGTTATTCATTTCTTAGGTATCAAAAAGTAACTAAGTAGAATAAGTCTTGAATTCAGTTATTAATTTCTTAGGTATCAAAAACGTTGTTGTTGTTTTCGTCACAAAATTTAATGAACACGTGTTCGTAATAGTTGTTGTTTTCTTGATCTTGCATTGTCGCTTTTTATTTTATGTTATTTTTATTATTATTATTTAATGTAATCTCTGTATATTATTCTTAAACCGTTTACTTACCTTATACACTTTCTCCACTTCTGTTGCCTCCTCTGTTGGTTATGTATAAACCCTCCGCACGTTACCCATAAGCATTGTATAACAATGGAATGAAATCAACTTGGTATTTATGCAAAATTGAACCCAAATTTATGTTCACGAACTGAAACCATACCAATATTCGTAGGAAAAATCGTTTTTTCTATTTATATCTTTAACATTCATACATACACAGACGCTTGCTTGTCTGGCTGTGCTTTGTTGTTCTATTCGTGAAAACACACATATGCAATCATTGTATATGATGCCGTTTTTTGATACCTAAGAAGAAAAAAATTTGCAATCCGGACAAATTGTACTTAGTTACTTTTTTGATACCTAAGAACTTAATGTCTGAATATCTAGAAAAAATTGGCTTAGTTACTTTCAACAGACAGACAGGCAGACTAACAAATAGATGGCGACCTCGCAAAACAAAGCATTCAGACAAAGCAATATCGATGAAAACAACAACAATACATGAACACGTGTTTTTTTTTGCGATGAATACAGCAACAATTTTGCGTGTTCTTTTTGGTTTTTAATAATCAATAAATTAACATCTGAAAATCCAGTTGAATAAAGTTTGTTTCCTTTTTTGACAACTGAGTAATTTGATTTCTTGATATCCAGAAGACAAATTCTTGAATTTTTGTAGTATTTTATTGATATTAGTCAAATTCTACTATTTTTCTTTCTAACCGAATTCTTCTCGAGTTTTAGAATTTTATTTCCCTCCGTGTATGATCAGGAAAATTTTTGTTTTATTTATATTCTTATATATTTATTTATTTATTTATTTATTTATTTATTTATTTATTTATTTATTTATGTATTGATTGGTCTTCAGGTTGTGGAAAACAATCTTTAGTTGTATTTGTAAATAGTTTTCAGATTTATAATTTGTTGTATCTTATTTTTGGTATTTAAAATATTGTATTAATATTCATTCATATAATTTTCCGAATTAATAAAAATAAATATGCTATTTAATTAAATATCACAACAAAGTAAAATAACTACATATTATTATTAAATTAAAGGCATATGTAGTAATTTCTCTACATAATTCTGAACGTAAAGACAAAATGTAGGTTTTTTTAATACATATGTATTGAAATTTAATATAGAAATGCTGTTAAATTATGTAGTAATTTTCCATAAAAAAACAACTACATCATTTTAGTAAAAATAAATACATATGCTTTTGGACGTAAATCAAATACATATGTATTTATTTTAAAGACATTTTTAGTTATTTTTAATACAGGTTTTTTTTCGGTTAATGTTTGTTGTAATTTTAGTTTAAATATTGTGTTATATGAATTATATAATTGGTTTAGCCAAAAAAAAAAAACTGCTATCGTGGCGACAAACCAATTAACAGCAAAATTTTGTCTTCAGTTGAGATGCGACTTAATTGCAAAAGAAAGCCAGCAGGTACCCGAGAAGATAGGGGAGCAAAATGAATACATCGCAAACTTCTACAACTTCAGCAGAAAAAAAAATATATTTGAACAATTTTCATGAATAAAAAGATGAAGAAATTAAAATTTTCAACAATCCACGGATAAAAAAAATGTACATCATATTGATGAATTCAGTTCTTCAAACCATGATTCATTGTATTGAAGAACCATCCTTAATATTAATGATTAACGACTTCAGTGTTATGAATGCGATCATAAATAAAATGAAAGCTTGATAACTGTCAAAAAAGGGTTCTTCAATATGATGAACTGTGCGTGAAGAATACTTTTCATAATATTAATGAACAAATACATAAAATACAACATATATGTACTTAATATTGAAGAATGCTGTTTATCAAACAAAATTGCAGTCAAAGCATTTATTCTTCGTTCAATTTTTTTACATTTTTTTAATTAAAAAAAAAAAAAATTCCAACAATTTTTTTTTACAAAAAACGATTTTTTTGTATATTTTTTTTCGTTTTTTTTTTAATTTTTTTAACGACATAAAATTTTTTTTTTTTTCGATTTTTCTTTTTCAAAGTAAAAATATATATATTTTCATAAATATTACGATTCAAATTTTCCTCATTGAATATTTCGTTCGTCAATAGTATGAATACGTTCATATATATAATGAATGCATTCATCAATATGTCATGGAACAGTCGTATCATTATGATGAATTTGGTAGTTGAAAACAAAATTCATAATATATATGAATAAAGTCATCATATTGATGCATTTCTTTTCTGTGTCTGCAAACGGCCTGTGTAAAAAATATTTTGATTTAAATTTGGCTTGATGAACAAAATTATTCGTTATGATGTACATATATTTTGTGTCTTCTGTATATGTTCATTAATGTGATGAAACATAGTTAACGATTAAGAAATCGAAACAAACTTTTTCCATCATTCATCAAATTGATAATGAAATTATAACATTGATGTTTTGTAGTGATCAATAATATTACAATGAATCTGGTTTGAAAAACGAAATTCATCAATATGATGAACATATTTAACTGTCTTGGTCAGTTAAGTTGGCCATTCCTAGTATGCCATTTGTTTCGATATTGCTACGGGATCAATGCTAGAAGTAGAATTCAGAATTTCTGGTAGCGATATCGAGCATCAAATTGTATCTACATGATTGGTAGTAATCGATGCGTTTATGGTCGAGTTTTATCAAAAAAAAATCAAGATTGCTTTCAAAAATAAACCGATATCAATGCGATAAATACTGTATCTTGTAAAATAATATAAATGAACGAGAAATTTTTGAAATTCGAATTGATAAAGCAAAAAGTTCGAAAAAAAAAATTGAAAATTATTTATTAAAATATGATGCCTTTAAATAACATCTTAAATTTGGAATAAATGTTAATTTATATTAAATCAGACAAAACTTACGATTTTTTCCGAATTTTAAAAGGGGTCCTTTTTAAGCAAATTAATTTTGAAGTGCAAGGATAATGACAACGGAACACATGTTCTAGATTAAAAGTAACAACTTAATTGCTCTAAAAGCTTGTTCTATTAGCTTTAAAACAAGCAATCAATAGATTTTCTAGTATTTCTACTTTAAGAGATATTGAAATATGAACAACTATAGAAAAGTGATTTTTGGCACATTTTTTGTAACTTTGAAGCATTGTTTCTCTGATAGTAATGATCAAAAAAACAAAAAAAAAAAATGAATCAATGCATATCTCGATACCCTTTATCAGTTGCCCAATTTTCTTTGAAATCGAAAAAGGGAAAATGTAAAATTTGACTTTTTTGTCGATTTGATATAGAATGGCCCATATAATAAAAAAATATATAAATTATATTTTAATCAATTTCACCTTATTTTGCAAATAATTTAAATCTGTGGAATTAAAATTGAAATTATTGAATTTTAAATATCGCTTCAATGTGTAATTAACGTAATCATAAAATTATTTTTGACAGAATAAAAATATATTTTTTCTGTCTTCTGAGTACTATTTCCTACTTAACCCAGTAGGAAATAGCTTCATTGACGACAAGGTCATCAATGAGGAATCGAAGACATTAGAAAATTTGTCATTGATGAATATGTCTACAACAATTTCATAAATGACATTGCAATAAAGACGTCATACACCACATGTCATATATACATATATCAATGACATTGTAAAAATCTGTCATTGATGAAATGTAATTGATGACGTCATTGTTGAAAATTAGCACACACATCACATGCCCCTAAAGGTATGCAGCATTTACGTGTAAAACTGAAAATTTGTGTTCGATGTCACCCTGCAATATAATTCATAGGCACACATTGAGGGACCAATTCTTATAAAATCAAGATAATAAGCAGTAGTAATGTTGATAGTTGATGGCCGTTAGTGAAGTACGTTATTGACATTAGCAAGTACACATATCATTCCAACCGAGAACAGAAGAAAATAATAAAATCATGCATGAATCAGTAGACATTTGTATGAAAATGTCATCAATGCTTTGCAGGGCGAAAATGCTATCGGTCGAAAATGCTATCGGTCATCGATCTTTCTAACCTAACATAGGGGAATCATTGAGGAATCATTGGTGATATTTCCTGCTGGGAAGTTTTATATAAAAATTGTAGTTTTTAATATTGTAGAAACCTCGGATATTGAACATTAATTACCGTAAATTAATATTTGTATGATCTTAATGATCTTAAAGTGGTAGCCGCGGTAGCTCAGTCCCGGTCCCCGGTTCAAGTCTGGACTGTGGGGATAACAACACCTTTTCATAGAAACATTTTTCTATACCGCGCTACCTCTCGGTAGTAAATGGCAAACCTCCGAGAGTAAAAACATTGCCTATGAAAAGCTCTCACCCGCCGTTCGGATTCGGCAATAAACTGTAAACAGCTCAAAATGGTGAGAGAGCTCGGCCAAAGTTCTTATAGAACTGTAGTGCCAAACTATTATTATTATGATCTTAATATACATGAATAATCAAAATATTGGTATAAAGATTATGGGTTTTAAAGTTTTTTATTATTACCTGAAAATATTAATTTTTAAATATTATATACATTGATTATTCCTATTGAATTATATAAAAAAAATTATAAACATTTTAATATTAAACAAAGTGTCAGAAAAAATACCCCAAAATATTGTGTTTTTATGTTTTCTCTTATTTCCGTTCAATATCGATTTTATAACATGAAATTATATCAAATCGACACCGCCATCGTCACCTTGTTTTACCTATATCCAGGCAGCTTTCAATTTTCTCACATTCAACCAGTCGTTGTGTGTATTTTCTACTGTTGCTGCGAAAACTTTAATCCAAGACGTTTTCTACAACCATTCTTATGCGAGCAGACTTCTTACTCCATGTGTAAACATTTCATTTCAATGCCGTTGTACCTACTATAAAAAGAAGGTACAAAGTTCTACAGTTCGCTGTCTGCACCATTTTCCTTTATTTTTTGTTCTTCGCTGTCTGCAACATCGTCGCTCTTTAACATACTAATCCACGCTGTTATCTGTTGTTTGACTTCTGTTTTCGTAGCGCGTATTCCGGTCTCTCGTACCGCCCCAGTTCATTTTATTACTCACTCCATTTTCACTTTCAATATGGCGTCACATCCTGTGCAAATATTTGCCAATTTGTTCGCACACGTTTTACTTCCAGTGCCACTGAATGGGATTGTAAAGTGTTTATTTGAAGTTATCTTATTTTACTTGCTTTGATTTTCAAAGTCCTTTGCATGTTCTGTTTGTTATAACGATATCATCGACGAACGCAACTCTTTCGCTGATTGCTGGTTGTTGTTTGATGCAGAGTTGAAAAAATATATTTTAATCGCCAACACGTGACCAATTTTAATAAGATAAAATGTGATTACAGTTTTGAAATTATATATTATTTTAAATATTATAAAATAAAATGGAAATACGTTAGCAACTATTTATTTTTTAATTGCCGTAAACATTATTTTTGCATTAAAAATATGGGCACCACATACATCATTTCTATGAAAAGCACGGGCGATGATTTTGACTGCATACTTAGTTTTTCTAATCTGAGTATTTTTGGAACAAAATCAACCATAACCGAAAAATTCAAAATTCTCTAATCTTTGAAATAATGGTGGATTTGTAATCTTAAATATGTGAATCTAAAAATATAATTATATTCCGTTAATGGTAACGTCTAAAAAAATATTCATAAAGTCGCATAACAAAAAAAATTCTACCAAAACAACCAGTGTTCATCATATTGATGAATTCATTCATTGAATTAAAATCGTATTTTTTACATACTTTTTTTAACATCTAATTTGTCTCTATTTACACATTTTGTATTTATATTACTTATAATATTTAATTTTATAATATTTTATTTCTAATTATGCCAAGATTCCTTTTCATCATAGTAATGAGCAATGGTACATCATATTGATGAATTTTGTTCATCAAACCATATTTATTTAAATATCATAAATCTTATGAGAATTATAGATATGAATTGTGTAATTGGAGACAATATTTGATCAGCAATTAAATATTATAAATCATATAAGAATTATAAATACATAAATGGTGTAAATGACGATAAATTCTTGTTTGAAATTTGATGTTATAAAAATATTGAAAATGAATAACATTGAAAAAAGACGATTTTCATCAATATGAGGAATACTGGTTTTTGGTAGAATTTTTTTTGTGTTTACAACTTGTAAATATACAAATTTTTCATTTAATTTGAGTAATCAAATTAAATAATTTGAAAGAAATAAAAATGCAAAGTATTATTTTCTGGTTTTTTTTTTAGAAAATCTTAATTAATATTTCTTAGGATTAAAAATAAGCACTGAAATTAAAAGAAGGGGCAAAATTTGAATTTTGTATAAGGGTATCCCATTGTCACGTACAGAACCAAAAATATACATTTATTATCATATTAAACTAACGGCATTTTTTAAATAGTTGAATATTCTGTTTTTAAATCTGAATTTCCTTGGCATTTCCAAAAATGTTAACATCGATTTCCTAGTAACTCAAGAACATTTTTAACAGCTAATTGAAATTTGTCACGTTCATATCTTTGAGTACAAAAATGTAAAAAAAATATAATTTTTTTTTCACAAAAATGTAAAAAAAATTAAATTTTATTAAAAAAAAACATTTGGACATTCGATTTATATTTGGTAGTAAAAATTATTTTTATAATTCGTTTCAGATGCAAATATTCATTCGGAACGTCCGGAATTATTCTGTGATTTGTTTTGAAATAACTATAAACTTAAGGAACAAAGTGTACATAAAGATAAATAAAGTAAATTATAGCTACTATCTTTCTAAATTATTCAAAAAAATAATTTGAAAGAAAAAATTATTTTTTGAAAAAAAAAATGTCCCGTCCGGAATTATTCTGATATTTATTATGAAAAAAGTAAACATTTTAGAAACTAAATACTTTAAATACTACTAGCACAAAAATCAAGTAAATAAATAAATATTCTTGCGAGATATTAAAGTTTTAAACGTACGAATGTCCCGTTCGGAACCCCAGAAAATGCCAATATGTAATTTTTTTAAGAAAATTGTAATTATAATTTTAAGCACATTACACTCACTATTTTGAATAAACAAAATTATATAGTACTGTTGAAAAATATTTTCCCAAAAACATTAAATGCAAGGTTGTCAAGACAAAATTTAATATTCTCAGGAATGCTATTATTACTTTAAGTTTTTTAATTGATATTTGGAGCTAAACTTGTAATTATACCCTACACCTATGAGGTACAGGGTATATTAACTCTGTGCATATATTGTAACGCCCCTTAGGTGGCGTGTCCGGTATGGAAAAGTATATATATTCTTGATCAGCATCACTACCCGAGTCCGTTTAGCCATGTCCGTATGTCTGTCCGTCTTGCTGTCTTGCTGTCCGAATACAGAATAACTTGAGAAATACTAATCAGAATACGATGAAATTTCGTCTCGATATGTTTAGGCGAAAAGTAGGATTTGAGTTTGAAAATGAGCACAATCGGTCAACGGACACGCCCACCTCCCATACAAGTCACTTTTATATAACTCTTTCGAAACTAATAACTCGAAAAGTATTCAAGGTATAGTTATAAAATTTAAAACGTGTTGTTAGAATTTACCTAAAAATATGTGGACCAAAAATGGGCGTGATCCGCCTACTTTTTTTTTCATTATTTCCCGGGTTTTCATAGTAGAAATTTGATCCGTAAATTATTATAATCAAATCTATGAAATATTAGCCTTTTAAAATTTTAAATATAGGCGTGGTCCGCCCAATTATATTTTTAATTTTTTTTTTTTTAGTTTTTTATACTTTATTTTTTAATTTATGGGGATATAAGACGTAAATTTTTGATATATGAATAATATTCTGAGGGTGGTGAGGTTCAGCATAATTAAAAATTTAAAATTAAGGTATACAATTAAATATTCCTCATTTATATCTCCACCAAAGGTGTAGGGTATTCCATAGTCGGGCCCGACCGACTATAAAAATCCGCCCCATGTGACCGAACTTACCCATGTGACCTAACTTTCCCAACTCGTTTTTTGTTGTTTTTTTTTTAATTTATATTCTTTTTTTATCATTTACGATGTAATGATAAAAAAAAATTAAATAATGTATGGTTATCTAGCCGCGGTAATTCAGTGGTTGGACTGCGAGCCGAAATGTCCCCAGTTCAAGCCTGGACTGGGGCTAACAACATCTTTTCATAGAAACATTTTTCTATACCGCGCTACCTCTCGGCAGTAAATGGCAAACCTACGAGAGTAAAACATTGCCTATGAAAAGCTCTCACCCGCCGTTCGGATTCGGCAATAAACTGTAGGTCCCACCACTTTGAGTACAAATATAACACGCACAGCTCAAAATGGTGAGAGAGCTCGGCCGAAGTTCTATAGAGGACTGTAGCGCCAAACTATTATTATATCTAGAACATCATCCAAACTAACTACCGAAATTACTAAAATCTTTTTTATTTGTCATTAGATCAAAATTATAAAATAAAAACATCAAAATATATTCTGAAAAAATAAAAAATTGTAGAGTTAAGATTAAAATATGTAAAAAATATTGAAATTTTATTGCAATGTAGTGTAAATTTCTATTAGGTAAGAGCAATATAGTGCTCAATGAGCACGGTTTTCAATCTTAATGTTTTTATAATAAATAAAAAATATTTAAATTTGAAAAGTTTTGATTTTTCACAAAAACAAAAAAAACTTTCATTGCGTGAACGAAAACATTACATGGTCAGCTGATGATAATGACGTTGACACTCCTACAAATAGCAACTGAAACCTACGTGTTTAAACACTTTTAGAAATAGCGTCGCATAACAACTATAATAATGACTGCCAGTTTATTCTCTGCATTTCTAAAGAATTTTTATCACTCATTTGCAAACACACACAGTGTGGCCTGTGAATGAATGAGAATACTGTGCAAGAAGGATTTCGGTGTGTGCAGCTTATGCGGCATGCGATAATAAACCTCACTGAGCGCATAAAACATAAACCTACTCGTACACAAAGTTTCGATTATTCGGGTAATCGGGTATCTAAACATGATTGAAAAAAAAAAAAAGAATACGCTAACGAAACGAACAAGTGTGTATTATACAAGTAGAGCAAACAGTTACTACCCTGTTATTGTGGGTATTTGAATACGGGTAAACGGGTACCCGGGCACCCAGACTATATGGGTACCAAGATTATATGGGTACCCATACAATACAGATACAAAGACTATTTGGTTACCCAGACTATACGGGTACCCAGATTTTACGGGTATCCAAACAATACTTGCACTCAGAATATAAATTTGTTCCACGAACTAAGTCATTGCCGAACTTGTTTCTATCAACTGGTAAATTTGTTTTTAAGTAATATCCAAAACTAAAAGGGTGTTAGTGTGGACTACAACCACTACATTGGCAAAGATTTAGACCAATTGGGTGTGGGCACATGATAATTTGGTGTGTGTACATGATAATTTGGTGTGTGTATATGATAATATATCAGACGCCAAGCAGTTGCATCGACCATTTAGTAAAAATGTTGAGTGAATCGAATGAATTTGGTTGTTACAACAATTTTTTTCATTTTCCAACATCATTACGAGAAAGGATTTTTCTCTGTGTATGTAATGAACAGAGTCATACTACTATGTATTACTTTAACTCGGTTCTTGTGCTTGTCTAGCCTGGTGCTGTAACTTTACTTATGTCGTCTGACGTATGGTTCTGCTAGAATTGCACAATAAATGCACTGCATTTTGTTTGCGTGTGTGTAGTAAGCGTTTGTATGACAACTGTGCGTGTGTATGTGCTATGTTTAAATGTAGATGTGTGACCGACAAAACAACCGCCCAACCGGATGCAAAAGTCAGAGCCGTTGCGTGATTTTCCTGCACAAGTTCTGAATCGGATTGTTGAGCTGCTTAGTGGCAAATAAACAAAATTATTTGGGTTAACATTCTGAAAAGCCAACTCACAAGTAACACCATGTCAGCAATTAAATACTACTTTATGAATAAAGTGCAAAGTGTGCATTAAATAAATTATCAAAATAGTTTTCAAATTAGTAATTAGAGTTTTAAATTATTAATTATTTAAAATAGTTTAAATGTGAAATTATGTATTATTTTTCATAATATTGCTATTATATTTTCTTAACCAAATATACAACAACTGACTTGGGTATAATTAAAATGTTTGTTGCAGTCATAATCTTTCTTGACCATACCAATTCAATTGCTTAACTAACTAATTCGCTTCTCTCAACTGTTTAGTCGGTTCTTCTAACCAAAACTAATTAGATTATAGTTTGAACTACAACCAATTTAGAAGATTTTGATGTGTGTATACTTTAATATTTCAAGTGCCAACGAAATATATTAATTTCATCAACCATTTTGTATTAATATTCGTTTTAAACGAATTTAATTCGTTTACTACAACTAATTTTCTCTGTCTTCCTAGCTCAATGCAAAAGAGGATATTCGTTTAAAGTTTAACAGCACACAATCCTTTTTTATCAATATTTTCAAGCTTAAAACACATAAGTCAAACGTCATTACCAAGTGTGTGGCATTTAAGTACCAATAACTTGAAAAAAATATATACTATAATAAAAGCATTTAATGTTTACAAAGAGACTTTACCTGAGCAATTATTATTATTTTGTGAGGGGTGGCGGTTAAAAGGTTATCGTGTCGAAAAGATGATGCTGCCGCCAATGGACAAAAAAGAAAAATTACAACGATTTAATTAAATGTATTTCATTCAGTAAGTTACAAACGCAACGTCACAGGGCAAAGACTTTATTATTGGATATTTAAGTAGCGATATTATGTAACGTAACGAGTTAGTTAAGTATACACAAAAAGCAGACAGACAAAGTAAACACGGACAATATTTTGATACTATTTACCTCTCGGAACCTCCACTATACAAGCAATAAGAGTAACTGAGACAGTGAGCAATAATGAGATAAATAAATTTTTAATAAATCACATGACTGTGAAGAAGAGATGGAAATAGCGTATAAGCATTACTAGTTGTCTTCAAGAGTGTAGGTTTGCGCATGTATAGGGTTTTTCAATAAGAGTTTTTTTTTGGGTTTTTCAACAGGGACGCTACAAAAGTAGAGCGACAGGGACAGCAAACGACACCATATTTCTTACCGTTCTTCTGACATTTCTCTTCAGTAAGGTTTGCCATTTGATGATGGAAAGATATACGAGCCAACAAGGAGTCGAAATTATTAAAATTTACTACCGAAATTCGAATTCATATATCTTTCCATCATGAAATGGCAAGCCTTACTGAAAAGAAATGTCAAAAGAGCGGCAAGAAATATGGCGTCGTTTGCTGTCCCTGTCGCTCTACTTTTGTAGTGTCCCTGTTAAAAAAAACCCTTTACATGAGTATAACCGAGATGGCGATAGTTAATGAGTAATACGAATTCTCGTAAAATGTAGAAGTTTGTGGAAACTCTAGAATTAATCTATACATAATAGCGCTGCATTAAGTGGTAGACTGGTAATGGACTGGTAGATCTCATGAACACAACAAATTTGTAAGAAATTTCCTAGTAGCACTCTGCTATATAGCCAAACATAATAAAAATTCAAATATTTCGCGCTTGTAAAAAAGGCTAATGCTTATTCAGTCCCATTCAGTCACAGAACCAGCAGGACTGTAGATGAGTATAAAAGAGATGGCAATAGCTAACGAGTAATACGGATTCTCGTGAAGTGTAGAAGTTTGTGGAAACTTCTAGAATTCATCTCTGCAGTATATAAAAGCGCTGCAGAAATTCAGTTGTGGTAGACTCTTAGTAAAATCCCGTATACACAATAAGTTTGTAAAAAAATTCAAAATAGCTCTTTGCAATATGCAAAATAAAACAAAAATCCAAATTTATTTTTTCGTCACGGTTGTAAAAAATGCTACTGCTTAATCAGACGCTTTCAGTCACAGAATCCAGCACCAGCAGCGGCAGTAGCAGAGACAATGACACATTGCCTCGAAGTACTTAAACCATTTTTGTCGCACTTACTGACGCCAAAAACCCTTTAAGAAACAAACGCATTGGTTTCTTTATAAACCCAAAAGAACAACAGAGCAATAAACATGGCTTAAATAGGAAGCAAACTAAAAATACAACGTGAATTGAAGACGACTCTGACTACTGCCGCGTTGCGTTGCGTTTGCTACCATTTATTTCAATGTCCTTTAGTGGCTTTTTGCATTATTGCAGGGTTATTTTCAGTCTAGAGTCTGGGAAGAGCCCTTTGAAGGTATCACGAAGAAGACACAAAGTACACAACAACAAACAAAGTCATGATTCATGGTTTTACAAAAATAAAAATGCTCGTGATATAACCAAAAACGCAAAACAATACAAGTAGGAGAGCAGAATATCAGCAGCACAATACAAAAAACATATAGAAAGAGCAGTAGAAGCAGAAGCAGCAGAATCCTTTTGGCAGGAAAGCAACATGTTTACAAAATGTGAATAAAATAAGCATTTATATCACGATCTGCAGATCTGACTTGTTTTGTTAAAGATCCTCGCAAAAACTAAAAGTTTTTTTTTGGTCTTTCTTTCTTTTAATTTTTTTTTTGTTCTTCGCCATCAAGCGAGAACAACAAATATTTCTGCTATCCATTGCCATTTAATATTTTTTTGTCACTATCACAGCGACTTGGAAACGATCGTCGACGCGATCGGTTTTGTCAAAAGGTGGTATTTCAAGAATTTAATATGATTCATTTTAAGTTTTTGCGCTCATGCGCTAAAAATACCAACATAAATGACATTAATGTTTTAAATTAATAAGAAGCATACCATGTGAAATTGCTGCGATCGTTCGAGGGTTTTTGGATGTTTTTGTTGCTTTTATTTTTTTTTTTTTTTGTTTTGCGGTTTTTGCAATTGATGTAATTTTAGAAATGATGGTGACAGTAATGATATTTTTGAGTGACATTAATTAAGCAGTCAGCGGAAATTATACAACAGACAAGACAATGTGTCTACACTTGGCAGATGATTTAAAAGAAAAATATATAGTTCAATGTATTTTTAGTAGCTTTAATAAATTTAGTAGCTTTGATAATTTTTTTTTAAAATGGTAACAATATATCAAATAGTTTTATATACTTCTGTAACATAAACGTCACTTATTTCACTTTTGTGTTATTTCTAAATAATCTCACAGAGATATTAACATTATTCTAAAATGTCAAAATTTTTTAGTAAACCCAATAATTTTAAATTCTGTATCTAAATTTAACTGTGTTAATAAAAAAATACTGTATAAAAAAATAAAAATGTCGAAAATAAATACATATGTAATTGGTTTACGTCCAAAAGCAAATATGTTTGTTTTAACTACATTGATAAACATAGTTGTTTTTGATCAACCAGATTCAACGGAAACCCAATTAGTTGGCATCACTAGTCTTCTCCCATCAACGCTTATCGAAACAGATGATTGGCTCTGCATGGGTTTGGTTGTACGTTCTTCAAATAATTGTAAAAATAAAAAAAAAACAACGAAAACAATAGTTTCTGCAATATACATAGTTGTTCTTGATCAACCAGATTCAACGAAAACCCTATTAGTTGGCATCACTAGTCTTCTCCCATCAACGCTTATCGAAACAGATGATTGGCTCTGCATGGGTTTGGTTGTACATTCTTCAAATAATTGTAAAAATGAAAAAAAAAAAAGCAACGAAAACAATAGTTTCTGCAATACAAATAAACGAATTTGTACATAACGAAATATAACTGCACGATGAACTATCTTTCTCAGTGTGTTCGTTGTGTGTCTACTAATAATTTAAATAAAAGTAAAAAATAAAAATATAATACAGTTACTGCAATATGTAGAAAATGATTTTCTAATACAATTTGTAGCAAAATTACGTTCAATAAATAAAAATGTATTTAAAACTAACAAAATGTAGTAGAACTACATTATTTCGCTATAAAGATATAAATGCAGTATAATTTACTACAATAATTTCTTCGGTGCATGGCTATACTTTCACAAAAATATTCACAATTATTTTACATTAAAATCTTAGAAATAATAATTTTTAAAAAATAATTTTACAGTTATAAAAATAACATCATAGTTTATCATTGGAATGTAACAGTAAATATTTATTAAACTAACACATTAATCGTGTGCATTTCTAGTGGTTCTTGTCATATACTACGTGATCATTATTAGATCAGCGATATCATATTTTTTTTATATTAAAAAATACTTAAGTAATACTTAATGCAGAAGATAGATTTCATGCACGTTTAACTAAAGAAATATTACAAGATCACATCTTTGCCTTACATTTCTAACAGAAGAGTGCACAATGAATATGTTATTTGAAAAACAAAAAAAAAAAAACATAAAACAGACAATGAAACTATTATTAACAACATAAAGATATTTGTGTTAAATATGCTACAACAGACAACAATGGCAGAACAACTGCAGAAATTACTGCTTTACGATATACCTAGTGGTATGTACTACTCCAACATAACTAGATAGGTGTAGTGCATTTTTTGAATTTCATAATATGTTGCATAAAGAAAAACAACAACAAAAAAAGTTTATTGAATGGCATAAACTTTTTGCACCTATGATACTCTACAGTCTGGATTCATGGAATTTTGTTCTATGTATTGCATACAACAAAAAGAATATTTTAATAATTGTAAATATCTATCAACGTTTAAGAATATTTTTCTTTACAATGGATATATATAATATAATAATATAATAGTTTGGCGCTACAGTTCTGTATAGAACTTCGGCCAAGCTCTCTCACCATTTTGAGCTGTGCGTGTTATATTTGTACTCAAAGTGGTGGGACCTACAGTTTATTGCCTAATCCGAACGGCCGGTGAGAGCTTTTTCATAGGCAATGGTTTTACTCTCGTAGGTTTGCCTTTTACTGACGAGAGGTAGCGCGGTATAGAAAAATGTTTCTATGAAAAGATGTTGTAAGCCCCAGTTCAGGCTTGAACCGGTGTATAATATTATCAAATACAAGAAGAAGTACAGGAAATGGTAGTCTTGCTCGTACTCTTGCTGTTATGCATGCTTTTGCACATGTTCTTGCTTTTCTTATTGCTTTTGCCACGTTCTCGTTTTTGCTCTTATTTTTGCACTTTTCTCACAGTCGTTCTTGGTCTTACATTTGCAGGTCGTTCTTGTTCTTGTCCTCACATAATATGGTTGCGACATAATCGAGACAACCATACTATGCTCTTTACAATCATACATGGTTGTGTCAACCAAAGTATAGTATTTTAAATATTATTTCAACAATAATAAGGTCGCTATAATCATATTAAAGTAGATAATTTATTAAAATATGATTACCTTTCTAAAAAACCAAAATATGGTTGATAAGAACCATGTTATGATTATAAAAAAGACTGCAAGGAACAAAATATGGTCAATACTAACCATTCCATGATAATGACTGATCATAATATAGTAGTTTATTATTAACAATCATACAATGCTCACTTAATGACCGTTTTACTATCCCTTACTCACTTTAATGTTGGCTACAGTGTTTTCATTATATTCCGATCGGAGTAGATCTACTCTATTTTGTATTTTATTGGGTGTTCCAGATAAACCCCAACTCTAGAACGAACGACCATGTAAACATCAGCATTATAAAAATTCATAAAATTAGGAATTAATAATCAATTCTTATTCTTTTTACTCATTTCTACTCCCCAAAAATTTTCACATCTACTCCATTTGAATTGGCGAAAAGTTAAAACGTATGTAATCGATTAATATGCAGACACTATAGTAAAACATATTTAAATAAATTACATTAAGTGATATGGTCACTGACAACCATAGTATAGTTGTGTGAAATCTGGATATGTTCACTGACAACCATAATATGGTTATAGTATGTTTGTTGGAAAGCTGGATATGGATAATGACAACGATAGTATGGTTGTGGGAAATCATAATAGTGCCACTGAGGCTCAAATTGTGGTACACAATATTGTCACAAAAATTATATGATTGACTACAACCATAGCCCCAATCATAGTATGGTGCCCTTCAAATATGATCACCCTAACCATGTTTTTTTTCTCTACGTGTACATTTTTTACCGTATATATTAGTGATGAGCAAATGCAATATTAAGAACAAGAAATGGTGTTCCTCTCGTTCTTTAGGGATCGTTCTTGTTGTTGCAAGTTTAGTTTTGCTCTTGCTTTTGTTTTGCAGGGTAGACGAAGAGGCAAAATTTAAAAATCCAGAAGGAATCAAGAAGTTTACGAACTGATAATACACCTAAATGGAAAATTCCTAATTTTAAGAAAGAGATCTACTCACTTGTCATAAAAAATAACGTAAACGAATTGCAGACATTTATTTTTTTTTATCAAAAAAAAAAAGTAACTAATTGGAATTAAAGTAACTAATTTGTTTCTGCTGTTTTCCCAAATTTAATGATATAACTGTGGTTTTTTCGATCTTACTTTTTGGTGAGATTTGTTAGTTATGCAATTTCATCAAAAAAGATCTACGAAATGAAACCATAACAATATTCGTAGGAAAAGTCGTTTTTATATATTTGTAAATTGAAAATGCATGCATAATCCGACGATGTCTTTTACCAAAGAAAAAAAAACTTCCGCATAACAAGACAAATTGTACTTAGATACTTTTTTGATGCCTAAGAACATAATGTCTGAATATCTAGAAAATTGGTCTTAACTATAAGATTAATATTAAAAAAAATAAATATAAAATATACCAAATGAGTTAATTAAAATAGTCAAAAATGTATAAAAATTATATTTAAATTAAGTAAAATATAAAATATTTTAGATTTAATATAAATACTTCTATATATTGAATACCGAACACATCGCATATAACCGCTCGTACTTTTCCAACTTGTTCGTCACATATTTCGCGCGCACACCTTTTTATATTCGTTTGACATCGTCACGTGCCGGCGTCGTACAACGATATAAACTACAACAGCAGCAGCAGCAACATAGTCAAATGTTGCCCATACTGTTGCAGTAGCCAAGTGCAACAGCGACACAAATAATAAAAGGATGATTTAAAGGTTTAATGACAGTTCAACTGCTGCAACAACTTACACTAGTTCACGTCTCGTCATGGCAATAGCAGCAGCAGTAGTAGTTGCTCTATTCTCATGATGCAATGAACATGCAACACACTAAAAGAAAAATAAAATAGACAAACAAAAAATTGTTATGCATGATTTCTTATGAATAGCATAATGTTGTTTGCAACATTGCCGAACTGAATGAACAACAAATAAACAAAAACACATCAATTGTTAACTGGCAAGGACTTTGGTATGACGATAGGGCGGCGGCGAAACGTTTGCCAAAAAAAACTGTTGCCACTTAATGTGAAAAATATGCAACAGCAGCAGATACCTAAACGTGGTTGGCATGCAAATTTTAGGTTGCTATATACAGGTTACTAAAATTTTGTTTAAAATAAAACAAACAAACAAAAAAAAAAAATTAAAAACATTTTTTGTTATCGCAGTTATTACAATTATATGCAAAGATAATATAAATATTTTTGGCAAACGTAATATGTTTGGAATGAATATAATTGGTTCTCACAATAATTAAACGTTTACATAAATCTTAATACGTTTACATAAATCGTAATAAGTTTACAATAAACATAATACGTTTACAATAATCTTAATTAATTACATTATAATTAGCTGGTTGTAAAGATGTTTGTGGAAAATATACAAGCAATTAATTGGTTCTCACAATAATTAAACGTTTACATAAATCGTAATACGTTTACATAAATGGTAATAAGTTTACAATAAACATAATACGTTTACAATAATCTTAATTAATTACATTATAATTAGCTGGTTGTAAAGATGTTTGTGGAAAATATACAATCATAGAAAAAGCAGTTATTTTGAAATAAAATAAAAATTTATGATAAACATGAACATAGATTTCTTATATAAATATTTTTGTGAATAAAATTTATTGACTGAAGGTCAAAAAAAATATTTCCAAAAAATGTTAATAAGAAATACTTTTTGCAATCAAAATATGGTTAAAACTATCATAATTCATTTACAACAATCATAATACGTTTAAATAAATCATAATACGTTTACAACAACCAAAATATGTTTACAATAAACATAACACGTTTACAGTAATCTTAATCACATTTTCGTTTAACTAAAGTAGTTTCTTATTGCATAACTTCAAATTTAATTCTGTCAAAACCTGTTTTGAAAAACATATTGTTCGTATTCAGTATTCTTGAAACTTAAATAACTAAATTTATTTATTATTTATTATATATATAGGGGCATTCCATTGTGACTGGCGTTACATTCGTACAATTAAAAACCTTTTCATTTGATAAATAAAAAGTATAGATATATATTTAAGATGCAGATGATAGATCTTATGGTCCTTTATGCATGTATAAAAAAACTTTTGCAATAGCTCCTATATATTTCTACAAATTGAAAGTTAAATGCTGTGACGGTCGTTACACGTACTTTTTCAAAAAACAGAGTTTACTCCACAAAGTATTAAATTTTAGCTAAAATAATCGGACTATGGAGATTAAGTATATCTCAAATACTTCATTAATAATTGGAGTTCTCTCCTCTGTAACAAAATTCTGCAAAGGTTATTTTGATCACTTACTTATAAAGTATCAAAATTTGTTAAGGGTGTTACACATTTTGTGACGGGCGTTACCTGTACGAATTCTATATGAAAATTCAAATTATGAGTTGCTATTTTGTGATAAAAAGGGGCGAATTTTTATGGTAGTAATGGTAAACCGTTATTTTAAGGCACACCGTCGACATATAATTTAAGTGGAAAACTAAACTTTTCCTTTTGAAAAAATATGTATTATACTACCATTCTCTTACATAACTACTCTGTTTGTAGTCCGTTTCCTTCGCAAGATTAAATAAATATTTTTCGAATTTTAAAATAATGTTTTTTTTTTTGAATTTTGTATGTTTTTTTTTTGTAAAAATTGGAATTCCCTTTTTTGCATATGCATATATTAACAAATATCTAATTTTCCAGTTTTTTTGTTTTGCGACGATTGTTATTTGTGACGGGCGTTACTATATTTAAGACGTATAAAGCAATCATTTGGACTATCTATAAGACCAAAGACTATTATAAATGAATATATACGACAAAAATCTGTTTTTTTTTTTTAATGTGGGATAAAAAATAGAGCCACAGCACTCAGACAGGGTTATATCCATTGTGCTGTGACCCAGTTACCTGGTTTTTAATGATACTTCTTATGTGATAGAGAGTGAAGCTGATCCTCTCTCATCACGTCTGTGCCAAAGATCTGCCTTCTAATTCTAGAAAATGCTGGACAGTCACAGAGATAGTGCTCTGTGGTGCCAGTTTCTTCGTAGCAGGCAGAACATAAGGCGCTTTCGGCCAGGCCGATTGCGTTCATGTGTTTTTCACATGCGTTGTGTCCCGTTAGAAGTCCCGTCAGTTTTCTGCACTCCTTTCTACTTAAGGAAAGTAGAAACGAGGCCGATCTTTTGGTTTTCGTCGGTGTCATGAGCTTGGAGAATCTGCATTTCGTCTCATACAGCCATCTACTCTTGTGTGCAGAGGCGACCCAAGAGCTGATGACGAATTTTCCCGTAGATGCAGGTAGTCCAAGCACAGGTTCTGGTCCAAATGGATTATCCTCAGATCCAGCACGTGCTAGTTCGTCAGATGTTTCATTGCCCGAAACTCCTTTATGGCCCGGCACCCAAATCAGTTTTAGTGTATTGTATTTACCAACATAATTGAGACGTGATCTGCATTGACGTACAATTTTGGATGTGATGACCTGGTTGTTCAAAACCATAAGAGCAGCCTGACTATCGCTGCAAACTGATATAGCCCTGTTCTGCCATCTATTATCCGCAATGTAGTCCATAGCCATAAGTATAGCATAGACTTCGGCTTGAAATACCGAAGCATTGTCGCCTAAGGCGAAGTGAAGTCTGCGGTCATCCGGTTCCACAAACACTCCAGCACCAGATCCCTGATCGGTTCTGGAGCCGTCTGTGAAAATGCGGTGTGACCCTCTATTTGGCTCACAGTCAGGCGTTAGCCAGTCTTGAATGTCAGGTTGGCAGACCTCAAAATTTCGTCTTGGTAATATTTCTGTTATCATTGCATCAGAGGGCATCTCCAGTAGACAGGTGTCTAATGGAGTATCATGTGCAATGTCAGAGATATTCCAGGAAACATTAAACTAGAAACCACCTCATTTTAGTCTCCAGCAGCCAAAAATCTTTACTTTTATAAAGTTTCACAGTTGTATGTTGGCAAAATAGTTCGCAAAAAATTTTTACTATTTTTTTGTGACGGGCGTTACAATTCAAAAGAGTAAAACTATTTGGTTAATCATCAGTACATTGAATCACTTATCACCAATGCAATGTATGGCATACTTTCACGAAAATATTACCTTTAAATTTGTACTGTTCAATTTTGTTTCGGATTCAAAACAACGAAACTACAGTGTTTCATATATTGCCTCAATTTTGTACTAAGTATAATAAAATTCAAAAAAAATATTTCACTTTAATTGAGAAAAAAACACATTTTCCATGCATTTTGGTAAATTCTGATCACAGAATATGAAATTAGAAGTATTTCTTAAAAGGAATCAATAGGTTTAACCTTAATATATCATACCTTGGTAACGTTTTCTGTGAAATGCCCCTATATTATTTTGTAGACCTTATGCTGTCATTAATTAAGAGACAAAATAAAGACACAATTATAAATTTCTTTGGAGCATGTTTTCTACAATTATTTTATATTTTATATTTATCATTAAACAAAATAATAAAGTAAATGTTTTTTACAATTTATTTTATAGAACTAATTGTATATAGAACTTAAAATATAATTCTAGAACATTTCTTTACTTTAACAAGTCTTTTTCTGCAAAAAGTATTTATAAAAATTTCTCTATTTAATGAATACAATGCTTATTGTTTAAATAATTGCAAACAATGCTGGTACCAAGTGTTGTGCATAGTTGTACAGAATTCTAAAGGGTAGAAAGAATTTTTAAATTGACATAATTATTTGTCGTCATGCGCAACCATTTTTTGACCTATGTATGTAATTAAACGGCAACATTTAACAAATGAAAAAGAAAAACAATAGTATCCACACTTGTTCTTTAATTAGCCCTTCAAGCTCTCTTTCCCACTGGATGTAGTTTGTATCGTTATTTCTTTTCATAATTATTGTTAGAGTTTTAAAAAAATATAATGTTGTATAATAGAGCAGCATGAAATATATAATTGACAAAAATTAAAAATAATTCTTTAAAATTCTGTATTTGAATTGTGGTAAGTGTTGTTCTGAACCACCACACAAAATTATGTTAATTACATTCATTTAATATAGACATTATAAATGTTTTAGGTTTCCTTTTTTTTTTTTTTTTTTTTTTTTTTGTTCTATTAAATAATATGTTTAATTGAACAACTAATTAAAATATTGTGACTTCAATTATACTGCGTTTATAAAAGAAAATATGTTCGTAATTATGTTTAAAAGCTATTGCAATGTTTGTTCTTATAAAGAGATTAAATTATAGTACATTTTTGATTGCTTTTGTAAAATTTTGAATGTACAAATATTCAACACAATTTCAAATTTGTGAAAACTAATCAAATATTTGTTACAAAATATAAAATGTTACTAACAAATAAAATTTTCATTAAATATTCACTATATATTATCATTTTACACCGATAAAAACTAATGTAGTAAAATTTAATAGTTTTTTTTTTTTTTTTTTTTTTTGAAATTCTACAATTGAAACTTTACACCGATAATACTGAAGTTGTAAAAATTAATACATTTTTTATTTGTTTTAAAAAAGGTAGTTCTACTATATTTATTTACTTTGAAATGCATTTGTCTTAACTTGATTAGATTTTACTACACAATACATTTATTTTTTATGTTTTAATTTATTATATTTTTATGTGGTTGAATGTATATAATAATAAATATAGCTACTTTGAATACAAATGTATTAAATATTTATTAACAGAAATACGATAAAGTTTTGTAATTATTTTCCATGTAATAACAACTAAATAAATGTAGTCAAAACAATTTTTTAGCTAAATATGTAAATTAAAATGCAAAATTCTAATGTTCACAAAATACAAATAGGTAACTTAATTATTAAAATATTCACGTTAGATTATAAATCCAGATATTCACAAAAAAAATTAATATACAGTATAAAATAATATATTAAAATAAAATATTTCTTTGTATAAGCCAATTCTACACATTCATTTAATGTTAAAAAACTAAAAAAAAAATAAACTAAAAATCTTCAAAGAAAGCTGTATAAGACATCTACACTTTAACTCAGAAATTTTAAACCACAATATATATGAAATGATTTAATTTAAATGTTCTTTTATAAAATATTCTCAATGACACACAACACCACATTTTGAACAATTCTTAAAATTGTCAAATTATTCGCTTGTTATTTCATATCTTTTATTGCCAATTAAAATAACTGAAATAATTATAAAATACAAAATGAACATGATTGCTTCACCGCAGCCCTACAATTACATATAACAATAACGCAAATACTAATTAAAATCAAAACATCAAAGAGGTTTTTAGTATTTTATAATTTGCATTCATAAGACATATAAGGTGGCACGCTTTCCCATTATATGTGGCAATTGTTTGACTTTAAGTTTAATATTTGAAGTATTAAATGTATTTTTAATAGAACTGCATAAAAATTACTAAATATGGCATCTCCATGTTCATAAGTATATCATTTTCTTATAAATATCATTTTAAATTTCATATTTTATAGTTCAACTTGTCTAATTTTAATACTTATGATGGCAATACTTTTCATCACTTCATTTACATCAAACAACAAATCACAATTTGCTTTTTTAAGGTCGGCACTTTGACGGCATTATGCTTTAATCTTTTCTTATGGAGCATTTTAACATGTGCTTCAAGTGCAATATTTTTTTAAAATTAAATTCGTTTATTTTTGCAATCATTGTCCTGATGCATGTTGACAATAACGTCATGTTGTGTCTCTGCCGTCTCGAAAGAAGACTTTTATGTTAGGCGCCAAAGAGATTTTTTTTTTTTGAAATATGCAGAAAATACTTAGCAGTACACTAATAAATAATGTTACATGGAAACGAATATATGTTTGGGAAGGTTATAAATATAGAATATACTTATTGTTTGACTGCTGGATAACCAGCAAAACAAACGATATCTGAAATATAACTTAAATTTTACTAATAAAAGTTAACGAAAACCAAATATCGCCAGAAAAGTGATCGAAAAAGTTTAAGAATATTCATTTTGTTGAGTTAAAGGTCAACGTTTTAGGTTTTAGTCAACAAATAAGATCATCGTTCAAATAAGTCAAATACGCCTTTTTTTGTAATTCAACCATTATTACGTTTTGTAAAATATAAGAAGAAAACATTATGATCAATAATGCATAATTTATATTTAATTTAAGTATAATATGTTTATATATTTATAATTATATTTTTGAATTGTATAACTTGCTTCGAAGCATATATGTGTTTCCAACAGATTTTGTATCATTCATTTTATGTTCTTTTGGCATACGAGAAAGTAAAAGAAATTTCTTCGGTGAATGGTTCAATTTATTGAAAAAAATAATATTTACAGTAATTAACAATCATTCAAACAATATTTATTTTGCAGGCAACATATCGTCACTATCATCCCAAAGGGGCGAATGTGCAATTTTTGACATTTGCATTTTTTTACATTTTTGAATGTAGGTTATCCTCAAGTATGCTGTGCCAAAATCGCGTGTCATTTTGTTGGATATTTCTAGCCACAAAAGACAAAACCAAAAGAGCGAATTTGAAAAATTGAAAATCTTGTCATGCCAAAAGGGCGAATATTTTCGTTTTTTCGCCATAACTTTTTATTGGAATAAGATAAAATAGTGGTGTGAAGGCATTTATTGTTTATATTCAAAGCATCCATCGTTCTGCATCATTAATTAAAAATATTTTGCCAAACATTAATTTGCCATTTGTTATTTGCAGGAAAAAATGTTTGGCAAAATATTTTTAATTAATGATGCAGATCGATAGGTGGCTTAAAAACAAACAATAAATAACTTTACATTACTACTTTATCTTGTACCATTAAAGAGTTATAGCAAAAATGAAAAGATTCGCCCTTTTGGCATGACAAGATTTTCAATTTGTCCAATTTCTTCGTTTTTTTGCTTTAATTTTTTATTGGTGCAAGAGAAAATAGTAGTGTAAAGGTATTAATTGTTTATTTTGAAAATCAAAAATATTTGCGTTTTGATCTGTATCCGTATTTTAATCCGTATTTATAATTCAGTAGGTCGTCCAAATCTAAAGATATTTTATATACGTTATAATAATTGACGAATAAACTAAAATAACAGACAAAAATTAAAAAAATATAAATATTTCTAATTTTTAAAGCACTTCAAACTTTAAAATTTGATTTCCCAACATTTTTAAAAATGCACATTCGCCCCTTTGGCATGACAGTGACGATATCATGTTTGTAACAATATTTTTTGGTTTTCTATGCTATTAAAATATATATGTTTATAATAATATAAAACCATCAGTTATGCACAGTTCATACTATTTATGAATTTGTTCATCAATTTTATGAATTTTTCATTATTACTCAACCAATGACTAAATTCATCCAATTTATGAATCGTTCATAAAACCGTAATGAATAAGTTCATAATATTAATGAACGCTTTCATAATATTTATGAAAAAATTCATAATATTATTATAAAACTATTTAAAAATCAAAAATCGCTGCAGCACACATACAAATCTTGAATTGTTAAGTTAGAGTAAGTATTAGAATAATATTAAAATATTTAAAGAACCACGTTAAAATAGTTCTTTTGAAATTCTAATATTTCATTAACTATCTATTATAATACCTCTCATTTTATTTATAAAATTGACTAATATCTGAATCATTCTTTTATTATGCCATTCAAACATGTATTTAATTAATAGAGTCTTCAATGATTCATATTTATTTCTTTAATTTGCAACAGACATTTTTTTAAATATTTTTCGTTGTCTGCTATTACAATTAAGAAATTTATTTGGTTAATTGATTTTAATTTGCCAATGATGTTTTAGGCATTTATGCAAAAAAAGATAAAAATAAAACAAATAAAAATAAATTAAAAATTGTAGTGCAGTAATGTATGAATAATGTGTATATTTTAGAATTTTTAAAAAATAATTAATATCTACAGATATATTAGTAATTAAGAATAACGTAAAAAAAGTATTTACTAAAAATTAAAATAAATTTTACTTTAGAGAAATAGTTTTTTTTTACATTCATATGGTTTCTATAAATAAGTATTGACATATTTTGAGTTACCTTTAATGACTGGTTTTCAATATGACATTTTGTGTCATATTTGTTTTCTTTACATTATTATTGCAAAGGAAATGTAAAATTAAAATGTTTTTAAATTTTCACTACGAAATTCAAAATGTCAACATGTTGGAATTGTTAAAACTTTGCTATGACGAAAAACAACAAATTTGAGAAATTTTCGAACTTAACACAAAATTACATAGTAAGCTTTCATCATTTCTCGATAATGATCGTAGTACTATACCTACTATTTGTAATTTAGAATATAAATATACTCAAAAAAATAATTTCAATATTATGATTTTAATTTAAAGATCAATATTATAATTTTTTTTCACTAACTATCAGATTCATCATATTGATGATTTCATTCATTGAATTAAAATCCTATTTTTATTTTTTTTTGTCATGTTCAATATGATGTTTTTAAATGAAATTATCTTCGATTATTTTGAACAAAAAATATTTTTTTTCGAAATAAATAAAAAATAAATTTTACAACGAAAAACATTTTTATTTTCGAATAAAAAATTAAAAAAAAAAATAAAATTAAATTAAAAAAAAAACAAAAAAAAATCGAAGAAAAATTTTGTCCAAAAATTTTTCTTTTTTCGAAAATATCTAAATCTTTCAAAATAAAAAATTGTTTTGGAAATATAATATTGAATATTTTCCGGAATTATCATAAAGTACTTCTGTTTATAATTAGTCCTTGTAATACTAAAAGTCACCGAATACATTTTTATGAAAATCTTTAATTTCAAGTTTGTTGTTATTATAAAAAGTAATTGATATATTTTTAAGGTTAAAACACCAGTTGAAGGATTCACATTTTCTTATTATTTGGTAAATATATTGAATTCATAGTTCAGAAATTGACAGATATATAACGATTTTTGTAAATGAATAATTGGCATTTCGAAAATGTAGTTGTTGACTTTTAGTTCTTAAACGACGAATTACAACTTTTTATTAATCAAAAGTTGTACGTAATTATTATATTTTTCTATTTATGCATGTCAAAAAAGCACTGTATAAGAAATAATATACAAAAACCACATGAGAACTAATAAAACGTCTCTAAAATCTTAACGACGCACAGTGGGATGAAACCCAATTCTAGCTGAACAAAATTAAATAACATGATATATTGCTATATTACATCAATGCCAATATGATGTTTATGAAAGGGGTCGTGTTATGCATCTGCCACGCCTACCTCCCATATAAATTTTTAACAATACACCTTTTATTTCCGAACGTTTGCATCATATGAAGATACAATTTGGTGTATATGGCTATTTTGGCAATACGAACAACTATTCCAAAAATTGTCTGATCGGTCAACTTCTAAGTCCACTTCCCATATAATCCTTTTTAAGAATATGACATATTTCCAAACTTATGCAACACTTAAAAATACAATTTGGAGTATATCGCTATTTTGGCAGTATTATCCACTATTCCAAAATGATAGCTATATATTATATATATTTTTGGATTACTTAAACACAGCTTTGATTTAAGATTGTAATCAATTTTTTAAGACAAATTTGTAATCAGTATATCCATATTTTATTTAACCAATAACACTGTTCTACAAGGATTTTATTCTGGAATGAAACCTATCAATTCTGGTTGATTTCGGTCTCCTAATTCTTGCTGCGTACTCGTACAATTATGAACTTTGAAATTGTTAAAACGATTAGTTTATTCGGTATTTTTTAATACAAAATCGATTATAATTTCCAAAAATTCAGGTGTATGAAATTTCTAATGATAGGGTCGGATAGAAGGGTTCCTTTTTTAATTAGAATATAAAAGTTAGACGATACACATTTTTGAATAACTCCTTTAATAACACTTCAGTAACAAAATAATACGAATTTCGGTATTTTTTTTTTATACAAAATCGATTATAATTTCCAAAAATTCAGGTGTATGCAATTTCTAATGATAGAGTCGGATAGAAGGGTCCTTTTTATATTAGAAAATAGACGTAACACATTTTTGCATAACTCCTTTAAAAAACTTAAAATAAAAGAAATCTGTTTTTGAATTGCTCTTTTTTTTTTGGACTCGACTACATTGGCAAAATTTTAGGCAAACGCAAAATCTAATGATTAATCTATATAAAGCTGTTCCTGTGTTATTGAAAACGATATAAAATTTTTTATGTAACATTTTTGTTGCATTCAAAATATAAAAATATATTTTTTAATTTGTTTTCCGAGTTATATATGTTCATAAATCACAAAAATGCAAGTAAATGCAAAATGTATTCAATAATTCATGTAGAAAAGACATCAATAAATGCAATTTTGTGTGTTAGCCGTTACACATGTTTGCACAATATTTTAAAATCTCATAATAAAAATAAAAATCATAATTGGTGTCTTTTTATAACAGTATTGAAGCTCTTGTATGAGAGCTACCAGAATAAAATAATGGTTAGTAGTAAGGTATTTCATTGTTGTATGATATACATGTATAATTTAAGTCCAATATAAATTCATTCAATTTATATTACGTTTAGAATGCAAGCTTAATATACAATAAAAATAAGATAAGTAAGATAACACTACTTTATGCATTGCCATAGCAACACAGGGACCCATCTGCGAAAATCCAAATATGCAGTACTGTGATATAACATTTTACATTTTGTCCAAATGTTTTTGCTATTTTGTCCAACTAGATTTGAGTTTTATCCCACTGTGCGACGTTTATCTTCGAAAGCAGTTTTACAGTGAATGTTTAATACGTCATCACTTTCAATTGTCGAAGTATTTTAAAATATTTTTCTCATTTGGAACAGTTAATAAATACAAAGATTATGTAAATCGAGAAATTAAAAATAGATTTTAGATTAATATAATTAATGAAATATGATAAATAAAAAAAAAATTGTGCAATTTCAGAACATGTGAGGATACAAGTTTGATTCATATAGTCCTGAAACACAAGAAAACAAACAGAATACAAGCAGTCAGGGTAGCAATGCGGAAACGTGAAATGAAGTGCGTACACGGACAGTTCGAAAAGAGTGCAACTCTCATTGTTGAGAACATTATCTGCGAAAAACATTTAGATTTTAAACGAATTTTAAACGAACAACATTTAAAGTCATTTTAAATTAAACGACGAATAAACTTCATTGTAAAAATAAATTCTTAAATTAAACAACGTTCAACCCACAAATCATGTTAAACTACCACTGTAAAACCGGTCCTAAATATGTTAATGTACGAGAAAATATATATTTGAATTGAAATTTGGTTCAATGAACAACTTTCTTCATTATGATTTACATATATGTTGTGTTTAATGTATTTTATTCATGAATATGACAAAACGTAAAATATTCTTTTTATATGAGTTTGGAAGAACAAAAAAGTTCGTTGTAACAACCTACTTCATTCGGCTTAAAAGCATTTTCTACAAATTTTTTGGTGGATTCAGTTGGTGCTTGAAATATTAGCCTATACACACACCAAGTTGTTCTAAAACTGTTCCAAATTGGTTGTAGTCCAAACTACAACTTTTTTAAATTTGATTATATGTTGTTAATATAACCGAATATTGGTTGGCGCAACAAATCTCTATTCTGTGAGTACTTTTCGAAAAACACTTCCTACACATGAATAAAACTTTCCATTCATAACAATCATTTTTTTTAAGAAAAAATATTGAAAAACGAGCTGGGAAAGTTAGGTCACATGGGTAAGTTCGGTCACATGGGGCGGATTTTTATAGTCGGTGGGGATATTAACCCTCAGAATATTATTCATATATCAGAAATTTACGTCTTATATCCCCAAACATTTTAAAAATTATATGAAGTATAAAAAACTAAAAAAAATAAATTTGAAAAATGTAATTGGGCGGACCACGCCTATATTTAAAATTTTGAAAGGCTAATATTTTATAGATTTGATTTTAATAATTTACGGATCAAATTTCCACTATGAAAACCCGGGAAATAATGAAAAAAAAAGTGGGCGTATCACGCCCATTTTGGGACCACATATTTTTAGGTGAATTCTAACAATATGTTTTAAATTTTATAACTATACCTTGAATACTTTTCGAGTTATTGGTTCCGAAAGAGTTATATAAAAGTGACTTGTATGGGAGGTGGGCGTGTCCGTTGACCGATTTGGCTCATTTTCAAACTCAGTTCCTACTTTTGGCTAAAATATATTGAGACGAAATTTCATCGCATTCTGATAAGTATTTCTCAAGTTATTCTGTATTCGGACAGCAAGACAGCAAGACAGCAAGACGGACAGACAGACAGACAGACAGACAGACAGACAGACAGACGGACATGGCTAAACGGACTCGGGTAGTGATGCTGATCAAGAATATATATACTTTTCCATACCGGACACGCCTCCTAAGGGGCGTTACAATATCTGCACAAACTTAATATACCCTGTACCTCATAGGTGTAGGGTATAATGAAAACATAGAAACGGTAAAAGCCATCAAAACATACATTTTTCTGTGCATTTACTTTGATAGTTAATATATATAAGTATGTCTCATTAAAAAAAAAAATCGTTTTCTAATTAAAATAAAAAATTATTTATTTAATGCTCTCTCCAATCAAAAATAATCTTTTTTGGTTGCAGTGTAATTTATATTTTTGTAATAAAGACATTCTACTATCGTTAGTATTAAGATAATTTTCTTTTGAAATTGTTTTTTTTTTAAGTAAGTAATTTTTTAAGTACGTAATTTCTAAAAGAAATCAATTTGTGTAGTATTTACAAAAAAAATCTACATAAATATAAGAAACGGCTTGATTATTTCAATGTGTTTGTTTCATGTTTCAAATATACAATATTGTTATATTTACTATAAAAAAAATTAGTTCGAAAAAAAATTTGTGTTCGAAAAAAAAATTGGTTCGAAAAAAAAATTTTTCGAAAAAAAAAATTGTTCGAAAAAAATATTTTTTTCAATAATATATTTTTTATAAATATAACTTTTTATTAATAAAAAGTAGTAATTATAATAAATATATTATAAAACATTTTACTAATTTATGCATGTCGAGCAAGCATTACATAAGAAATAACATACAAGAACTACGTGAGAACTAAGAAGTTCGGCAAAAAATGAACGAAAAAAAAAATATTTTGTTAGAAATTTGGTTTAATGAACAGCGTTCTTCAATATGATGAACATATATGTTGTATTTTATGTTTTGGTTGTTATGGTTATTATGATGAAACGTATTCTTCACATACAGTCATCATATTGAAGAACACTTTTTCGACAGTTACCAAGCGTTCTTCATATTTATGATAGCATTCATAACATTGATGGCGTTAGTCATTAATATTATGAATGGTTCTTCAATACAATGAATCATGGTTTGAAGAACGGAATTCATCAATATGACGTACATTTTTTTTTCTGTGTATGATATATAATTTGTCTAACTTCATTTTATGATTGACCCTAACAATCCCATCAGCATACACAAATTCTCAGAATATAAGAAACACAATGAAGTCTTTTTTCAGTTTTGACTTTTCAACCTAATCAAAAGACATACCGCGTATTCTGTCTACTAATTGTTGACGTCAATAAATCACCACCAAATTTTTGAAGAAACATCAGATGCTTATAAACAATAACCATATAAAGTACTAAAAATAAAAATACTTTCAACTCTAAATTATAAGAAACAAACGAATGTTCAAACATATTTTTTTAATACTTGTGACCCTTTTTTTTTGTATTTTGACACACAAATAAACAATTTTATGAACCACTCATATAGGTCAAATAACGTTCACAATCAGAAGAGTAATAAACCCAGTTGATGCTACAACAAAAATAATACCTGACTCAATATTGAGGCAACCAGTAGGCACAGGAACTCATCTGAGGTGCTATAAAAGTCACTTGAAAAAATTTATAAGTTTAACATATTTCTGTTTGTGTGTGTCTTTTTTCTAGATTAATTTTTTATAGTATGGCTTTTATAGTTATTTTTCGTACTTGTGATTTTTCTATAGTGTAGTTCAGAAGAGGGTCAACATACGACAATATTGAACGTATAAAAGTCTTAAGACTTACTTTTGGTTTGTGGCGCAGCATTAGGCACGGAAAACATTTCTGATTTTTATAACATTCAAATTTTTCTCATATTTTGTTTTTCAACATTCTTATCTTCAACTTCTACGTCATCTATTTAGCTTAACAATCATGTGTTTGTCTGCGCATCGTGTGTGACATTTTATTGCATTACATAATGCAATAAACAGCAAAAAGATGCAAAGGAAGCTGCAGCTTTAACAGCTGAAATTGCCATTTTTATGGCCAACACTATATTATGTGAAAAATGCAATTTTATAGCTTGTAAAACATGCAAGTTCTTGACTGAAAAACAAATTTCTCCCCCATATTGTTACTTACATAATTTTTTTTTTTTATTTTGTAAGAAAAAGAAAAGCAATGAAAAAATATATAAATATTTTTATGCCTTTTAACAATATGGCTGCTGCTGGGGCAGCCGTCTGCTGTCAGTTTTGACGTTTGCTTTGACATTTTTGTTTGACAATTAAATTCTGTTGGGGGTTTTATGATTTTCTATTTAGACGCGCACCCGCCTACTTTAATGTTTGAACATAGGTCGTTGAACAAATTGTTTTAATAGTTTTACTAATTGTCGAATGCGTCTATTCTTATATAGTGTAGGCAGTGCAAAGTTTTATGATTTTACATTTTCTTATTTACGCACAAACATAAGTTTGTTTATTGCAGGTATTGAAATAAATTCATTTAAAATAAGATTTTGAAATATATATTTTTCTGACAAATTTTTTAAAAATTATAAAGGGGTTTTCAATAAGAGCGCTACAAAAGTTTTTTTCAAAGGTTTTTCAACAGGGACGCTACAAAAGTGGAGTGACAGGGACAGCAAACGACGCCATATTTCTTGCCGCTCTTTTAACATTTCTCTTCAGTATGGTTTGCCATTTCATGATGGAAAGATATACGAGCCAACAACGGGTCAAAATTAATTAAATTTACTACCAAAATTCGAAATCGTATATCTTTCCATGATGAAATGGCAATCCTTAAGAGAAGAGAAATGTCAAAAGAGCGGCAAGAAATATGGCGTCGTTTGCTGTCCCTGTCACTCCACTTTTGTAGCGTCCCTGTTGAAAAACCCTTTATATTAATGCAGAACAATATAAAGGTATGTTGCGCACATAGTGAAGAGGTGTTTGAAGCAAACATATTATAATTACAATGACAGTTATTATTAACGTAAGTGACTCTGAAAAAGCGATTTTGGTTAAGTTTTCCGGTTTAAAATTTAATCGTTTCAAATGGTTATGGGTTACGGTTCAATCTCTGATTCTTTCATAAGTACAGAAACAATTATTATGTTTGCGATTTAAAAAATAAATGTTTATTCTAGCTCACTTTACATTTTATGATTTATGGAGTTTCAAAATTTCCCATATGACCTAATCCTCCTTATTGGGTTTTTTATACTTCTTGTGAAAAAATAAAATAATCGTAAATTTGTAAAATTTAAATTTTCAAAAATATATAATGTAAAAAAATGATTTATATTGAACCTTTTAAAAATACTCGTATTTAAGAATATATGCAAAACAAATTGACAACAAATTTCATCAATTTATAAAATTCAGATAACCTAAATTGGCCCAAAACAGCACAAATAAAAAACTAGGCCTCATGCTATTAACGCCAACACATGTGGGTTTCCTTTACAGAAATTGGATTAATTTATTTTTTCTTGTCACACAATTGTTATTTAATCAAAGCATGTTTCAAATCATATGAGTGCACGTATTTGTCGCGAATTATGCAAATTGTTACCAAAAAATATATATTTTTTCTTACTTTTAATAAATTTTTAGGAATTAGTTTGGTTTCATGTTAGAATTTATAAAATGTTATGCTTTGTTTTATTTAAACAAATAAATTTTACAATATTTGTTTAAAGTTTGCACCACGTTCACATCACCAAAGGAGCTTTATATATTGAAAGGGAAATGTTAAACCCAAATATGTGAGGAGAATATCATAAACATGATGTACGGAAAAATCGACCCGATGAACTGAATAGGCAGCACGCGTTACGATGAACCAATGTAAAATACGATCAGTAAAAGAGTACATGTAAAAGTGTGTAGTGAATTTGAAACTGTGCAGTGAATGTTAAACTGTGTAGTGCCTGTAAAACTGTCTGTTGATATATTTCCTATATATGTATATATTTTATCATATACAACAACACAGAAAGGATTTAATATATACTATTAAATAATTCGTACAGTCAATTAATTATATTAATAGAGTTAATTATTTTGCAATAAATCTCAGTTGTTATATTTACGTTTTTTTTTTCAGTGTACAGTTTTTGATGTAATTTCCCTGGTAATTTAAAATTAATAATTAAGATACATAAAATATTGCGTACTGTAAAAACATTTCCAAACATATTATTTGTCAAACGTTTGCAGCAAACAACTCGTGTTTTCATGTATTATTTTTGCGATTTTGTTATTTTTTATGCGTTCGATAAAAATATATGCAGCTGCCTGTCGACATCAATATCGTGTTAATGATAAAACAAAAAAATTAAAAAAAAAATCTTGTTTACCAATTCATTCAGGCTAAATAGCGAATTTAAACCGATTAAAATCAAGTTGAATTAACTCGTCACTTTATTAAATGCATTCAAAACTGGTTAGAGAGATGTTTCCGTTGTTGATCTGGCAGGTAACAACGCGCCGTGGTACCGTTTTAATGCATTGAAAGTGTTTGTGGCTCGTAAAATATTTAAACATTTCAATGATTTCCAATCAATACAAAGCGAAAAACGAGTCTCCTCTAACTGTAGCTGTGAGAGGTGTGTCGGGAATTAAAATCCTTTTTTATGCTGGTCAATAAATTAAAACACGTTTTGATGGTTATTTGATTTTTTTAATATATTTATTATTTTTTTTTTTGTTTTATATTTTACAAATAGTTGCTTAATTTATATTTAATTTTATTCCAAATAGTAAATTGAGCTACCCGAATTGTTAAAACAATGAAAAGGAGAAACCAGTTCTTTAGGCTGTATGTAAAATAATTAAACCTCATGTATGCTGACATTAATCGAGTATTCTTTGGTGCGATCATCAGCATCATCAGTGCGGCTCAGCAATATGTTGCTGGTGCTGTTGCTGGTAGTTGCTAACTAGTTGTTATTGCTGTGCATTTTGCGCATCGTTGACACTTTTATGCGTTGTTAACATATTTTATTGAGGACTCTTTCAGTTTTTTTCATTTTTTGTATTTTTTATTTTTTTAATTTTTCTGTTTTTGGATTTTACAATAGCCAGTTATGCATCCCTCGATCGTGTTAATGGCGGCGAGCGCAAAGTGTTCCTGGCGAACCAGTTTCTTCTGTTCGTAATTATTTTTATTATTTTAGGAAATGCCTTTTATGCTCATGTCATCGTGTAAATGAAGCTTAAAAATGTGACACTTGACACCTGAAGGCAACACAATTAAACGAGGAATTCGTGATCGAGAAGGTGATCGAGTCAAGGCCGTTAATTGGCTGGCTAGCTGGTAGGACACAAATGTTGCTAATGTTTATATTTAATATTATTGCAACCAACTCTATGAATAAAATGCATAATTTAAGGCGCATAATTTTAATGCATAATTTTAACGCAAAAATATAAAAATATAAAAATAAAAAAATATAAAAATATAAAAATATAAAAAAATAAAAATATAAAAATATAAAAATATAAAAATATAAAAATATAAAAATATAAAAATATAAAAATATAAAAATATAAAAATATAAAAATATAAAAATATAAAAATATAAAAATATAAAAATATAAAAATATAAAAATATAAAAATATAAAAATATAAAAATATAAAAATATAAAAATATAAAAATATAAAAATATAAAAATATAAAAATATAAAAATATAAAAATATAAAAATATAAAAATATAAAAATATAAAAATATAAAAATATAAAAATATAAAAATATAAAAATATAAAAATATAAAAATATAAAAATATAAAAATATAAAAATATAAAAATATAAAAATATAAAAATATAAAAATATAAAAATATAAAAATATAAAAATATAAAAATATAAAAATATAAAAATATAAAAATATAAAAATATAAAAATATAAAAATATAAAAATATAAAAATATAAAAATATAAAAATATAAAAATATAAAAATATAAAAATATAAAAATATAAAAATATAAAAATATAAAAATATAAAAATATAAAAATATAAAAATATAAAAATATAAAAATATAAAAATATAAAAATATAAAAATATAAAAATATAAAAATATAAAAATATAAAAATATAAAAATATAAAAATATAAAAATATAAAAATATAAAAATATAAAAATATAAAAATATAAAAATATAAAAATATAAAAATATAAAAATATAAAAATATAAAAATATAAAAATATAAAAATATAAAAATATAAAAATATAAAAATATAAAAATATAAAAATATAAAAATATAAAAATATAAAAATATAAAAATATAAAAATATAAAAATATAAAAATATAAAAATATAAAAATATAAAAATATAAAAATATAAAAATATAAAAATATAAAAATATAAAAATATAAAAATATAAAAATATAAAAATATAAAAATATAAAAATATAAAAATATAAAAATATAAAAATAAAAAAATAAAACTCTCGTTTAGTTCCTTTTAATATCTGTTGACATTTTTGTCTGACGGAAACGTTCAAAGCCAAAAAATACTAAAATAGTTCTGCACGATCAAAGAGTTAGTAGTAAAAGACACTACATCAGAGAACAACCTCTGAAAACTTATGAAATCTCACATTACCAGATTATGACATTAATAATTATAACTGCTGGCGCGCCGCCACTAAGTGTAGGCATAAATAATGCACAAATATGGGCGCTGCAACATGTGTAAGAAATAATAAAAAAAAGTATTTAAAAAAACGTTCACTCAACACTTTGCATTACGCACAGCGAACTAATTGCGAAATCGCATCAGCATAAATTGTACATGCCGCCAATCTGTTTGTTTCAACTAAACAAGGCCCCCACTCTTCCCTTATTCTGCACCAACAACTACATTTCTGACGCAATGTTGCTGCACTGTCAGACGCCAGACGGGAAGCCACTGCTGCATTAGCAACAACATTAATAAGCAATTACAAACATAGGCTGCAAATTACTTTAAAAACTCATACATCATCATTTCAACGAAGTACATATTTTCAAGTGCGAGACACATCCACGCACGCAACACTCAATCGTTTGGTCAGCCACATAGTATCGGACTGACCTTTCGATATTACGTACACAGTAAAAATAGTTAGGCAAAATAATTTAATTGAATCAATAGAATTAAATTTGTATATTTTTTTAGTGTAAAACTTTTTTGAAAGGGGTTTTTCTGTTAACTAAGAAAATAATATGACATTTTTTTAATAACACTTTTTCTTTCAAATAACACTTTTTTATTATAGCAACACTTTTTTATTATATCAACAAACAATAATCTAAACCACAGATTAATGTTTGCAGTTAATGTAATTTAAGAATTGATTAATTCAACTATTTTTTATAAATATAACAAACGCGTTTGTAGTATCAATTAAAATCGGTTTTAGTTTGTAGCATCAAATATATTGTTTTATTTTTTATTTTCTATATAAATGCATTAGTTTTTTTTACTAAAACTTAAATATTTAAGTAACTGATGCAACAAACTACAACTAGTTTTCATGGATGCTACAAACGCGTTTGTTATATTTATGGAAGGCTTTTATACCCTACATTGAAAATGAAATTTTGCCATCGTTTTGTAACGCCATAAAGAGGCGTGCCTGGTATAGACAAGAATTATATTTTTGATCATTGTCACATCCTGTCGCATGTCTGTCGAAAGTTTTTCAATTTAAATGAAGTAGAATTCAAAAAGAAATAGACCAGTGAAACTTAAAGACAAAACAGTTTATTCTATTTTATTACATTAGAGTACCTTTTTTTAATCGCAATATTTGTATCAAATTTAATTATTTTTTTAATGTTAATAATTTATAATAATCTAAAATATATACCTTTGCAAAAAAAATTGTTTGAATATGGGAAATCATTCGTAGTATCATGAAGGATCAAGTATTGAAGAATATACATTAGACTGACAATGGAAATTCATGATTTTATATCGAAAAAAGGTCAACACCTAAAAATAATCTATTGGATGAGAAAATCGTTTAGGAGAATTTTCTGCGAAATCCAAATATGATAAATGAATCTGCCGGGACCTAAAAGTTCTCATTTCGGCAAAATCGACAATTTCAAAATTGACTTATAATGACGACTCCCAAACGCAATGAACTGAATTTTTTTTACTATTAACGAGAAAATTCAGATTAACAATATCGAGCAGTGATTATTATAACAGACATCCTTAATTAAAAAGCGAAATGACTGAAACCCATCATAGATTGTAATGGCCAAATAAGTAAAAGCAACTAAACGACTTGCAATTTTTTGTTGCGCGTTATTGGCAGAATATTGTTCATATGTGGTACAACTCAAAAGATACACTTATGTGCTTGCCATAAACGTTTTTCTTATTTTTATACCCTACACCTATGAGGTACAGGGTATATTAACTTTGTGCATATATTGTAACGCCCCTTAGGAGGCGTGTCCGGTATGGAAAAGTATATATATTCTTGATCAGCATCACTACCCGAGTCCGTTTAGCCATGTCCGTCTGTCTGTCTGTCGGTCTGTCTGTCTGTCTGTCTGTCTGTCTGTCTGTCTGTCTGTCTGTCTGTCCGTCTTGCTGTCTTGCTGTCTTGCTGTCCGAATACAGAATAACTTGAGAAATACTGATCAGAATGCGATGAAATTTCGTCTCAGTATATTTTAGCCAAAAGTAGGAACTGAGTTTGAAAATGAGCCAAATCGATCAACGGACACGCCGACCTCCCATACAAGTCACTTTTATATAACTCTTTCGGAACTAATAACTCGAAAAGTATTCAAGGTACAGTTATAAAATTTAAAACGTATTGTTAGAATTCACCTAAAAATATGTGGTCCAAAAATGGGCGTGATCCGCCCACTTTTTTTTTCATTATTTCCAGGGTTTTCATAGTAGAAATTTGTTTTTTTAGTTTTTTATACTTTATATAATTTTTTTAAATTATGGGGATATAAGACGTAAATTTCTAATATATGAATAATATTCTGAGGGTTAATATCCCCACCAAAGGTGTAGGGTATTCCATAGTCGGGCCCGACCGACTATAAAAATCCGCCCCATGTGACCAAACTTACCCATGTGACCTAACTTTCCCAACTCGTTTTATTTATTTCTATGTTTATTTAATTATACACGGATAGAAAAGATTTGTTTGAATATGTTTGAATGTAATTAAAAAGAAATTACCATACATGTATTAGAAATGAAGTGTAATTAAATTATAATCGAAATTGAATTTATTTTTGTTCACGTGTAAACATTATTATATTGTCCAGCTGAATCTGTCAAATTTACCATAAATATGTTACAATACCTTCTTAGCAATTTTCTTGATTAATACTATGTTTCGAAACACAGAAAATGCTAATCAAATCTAAATACAGCGTATGTTCGCAACGCTCGTCTTAATTCGATAATTTATCGACTGACGAAGTTGGCAACGATGTTCAGCATTTTCTATCTATGCCATGTTTTGCTATCGTTTGAACATTTTGATGTTTAAAAACAAACAAAAAAATAAATTGGATTTAAATAAATGTATTCTTGCAACATTCTTCTTGTATACGAAGTTGGCACTCGTTGAGCAGAATTTTCTACCTACGTCTATTTTGTCGTCGTTTGAAGTATGTATAGGGTCATTTTAAACATACTGATGTTTGAAAAAAAAAAAAAATGAATTCAAATGTAAATAAAGGTATTCTTGCAGCTCTCTTGACACTCGGTGATCGGCATTTTCTGCGTACGTGTCTTTTGTTGTTCGTTGAGAAAACGTGTTGGTGTCGGTAATAACTTTGTTATTTGTAAATTAAATAAATATACAAATTGTGTTACAAAAAGTACATATAGTAACAGAGTATAATATGCAATTTAATAGTGCAGTATATAATTTCTGAAACTAATTGGAAAATACCCCAAATAAATATTAGTGTTTCGATTTTCAAACAGAATTTGTCATGTTTTTTTTTACAAAAGCCTCCGTGAATTCCTAGCCTACGCTATGTGCTGTACTGAGACCAACTGTGACTGTACCAAATATAAAGCGAGCCTAGATCGTCTGGTTTAGCGTCTGCTGGTGCAATTGTGCATTCATTGATGCTGTCACTTGTACTTGCAGTTTTAAACCAATTATTTATTTATGCATTTAAAAATTTGTATATGAATTCTATTATTATAATGTTCCACTGTGCATGTTTAAAGATTTTTAATAAAAATTAATAAAAAAACATTTTATTTTTATTTTATTTTCAGGATTTCTTTCCAAAAATATTTAAATATGTTTCTATGCAAACATACTAATTTTTGAACTGAAACAACTGATATGTTTCACTGGAAACATATTTATATTCAGGTCGTTCAAAATCATGTTTAATTTTGAACATATTTTTGTTTCGGTTCAAATATTTATTTTATTTGGATGTAATTATTATTATGTTTCCATTAGAACATCCTCCATTTTAAGGGGCAACATTAAAATGTTTCCGGGATATTATAATGTAAGTCAGAGCTATTTATCAGACAATTATATATTATGTTTACATAAAATTCTAAACATACATGTTAATGCCTGCAAAATTATGTTTGGGAGAGCCCTTTTTTTTGCAGCGTGTATGTATATTTTTCTTGTGGTTGTACGATTAATTTTTTTTTTTAGTTTTTTAATTTTTTGTTTTATTTTTTGATATTGGTTATACTGTGCTTTTACATATTTGATACTCAAATTTCGGGACGGGACCGATTTCAATCTGTTGTACAAATTTTTTTAAACTTACAAGAAATACGAAAATCTACTTAAGAAACAGCAGACAGAACTCCATATATTTTTTTATATTTTAATATACTTAATAATAAATGTATCTTTTTGGTTCCTGACAGAACCTTATAAGACCCTTATACAAAAACAATATTTGTTCGTAATTGTCGAAAGCATTTTTTATTTAAATAAAAACATTTTTTTTTTTTCGAACAATTTTTTTTATTTTACAAAAAATATTTTTTCGAAAAAATAAAAAAATTAAATTTCTTAAAAAAAATAATAATTTTATTTTCCTAAAAAATATTTTTTTTCAAGATATTTTTTTTCTTAAAATTCGTAAGAAAACATTTTTTGAAACTGATGAATATACTTAGATATTACATTCAAGATTTTTTCTGTGTAGGATTGTTCTAATAACTACTGATTCCACATTAACCATAACTCTTACTAGTAGAATCCGTGCATTTTACAACAAACTATATTTCTGAATTAACAGAAGAATGAAATTCGTTATAACAACCCATTTGCATAATTTGTCATATTATCAACAACATAATCCACAGTTATGCGGCATATTTTTCCAGATAAACTAAGAGATATTGTGTTGAAGTCACAGAGGGCAACAGCAGCCAGTGTGGAGAATGCAATTTACAAGTGGTGTCAGCAATCAAGGCACCCGCACCGCCAACCAACTGACCAACAGACTAGACTTGAGTCTGATACTGGGTTCCGTTTCTCGTGGCTGCAACAGAAACAAATCGAGCAATTCTTAATATGCTGTTGTATGATTATTTTCAGAGGCAACAAACCCGATAGTAATTTCAAATGATAGTCGCCAAATGAACAGCAGCAGCAACAACAGCAATAGAAACATTTACTTGATACGTTTTTGCATTGCACTAAATGCACTATTGCTCAAATATATCACGTGTATGTTGGTGCTTTTATGTTGACAACGAAACGACGATGACGACGCGACAGGCAATTTGTTGCTACGATGCTGTGTGTTGCTGACGACGACGATGACGACTACAACGTTGCTGTTGACTGGCTGATGTTGTTGATATTGTTAGTTGACTGTGAGTTGGAAAATGGTGATGATGATGATTATAGCGATGATAATGTGTATCATAATAGACTTAGAGATGATGATGATGAAATTGTGTTTAACGTTGTTGCTGTTGCTGCAAAATATTGTTGTTGTCGCTCGCTGTTATTCTACAGATAACGTTGTCTACAAAGTTAATGAATGTTTCACTATTTCCTCCTCTATGGTACCACTACTACTATTACTTTTACTACTGTCACCTACTACTACTCGTTGCACTAATTTAAGCGAGGGAGTTAAATAAATTCAATATGGCAACACCATTCTATGTTGTCGCACGCACAGCATGTGCTGGCGACAGTTACCCGGCTGCCTTCATTCACTGGACTGCTGTGTTCTGACCTCGTATGTTTCCATGCAGTCTTCTACTATGTCGCCGTCTATACAAAATACTACTCCTTTGGGTGCCCCATTAAGGGCACTACTTTACTTTGCATATACTACTTGAAGGCTCACAAATCTTATGAGTGTACTCAGTAGACTGCTTTTACATTTTATGTCATAATTTCAGTTACTTTAAAATTTCTGTTTTAATTTATGAAAAAGGTTTTTTGTGTAAGTGTTAAAATAAAACTTTACCAATTTTTGTTTAAAAGTATAAATATTTGCTGCACAATTTCAGCGCACACTATTTAGTAGTTTTGAAACCAGCGGAGAGTGGTAAAGTGGACTGATTCATAATCAAAAATGTTAAAATGTTTCGCTCCGTGTCGACTTTCTGAAACTAGGACCTCTAAAACTACGAATAAGCCTTTAAAAGCAAAAACAAAAATATATCCTGTGATGTTGCACAAAGTGGTTAGTTTTGAACTTTTAACGACCATTTTCAATTAAATTATTATATATTCAAGCATATAAAAGATATCACAAGATTTTCTTTTTTACTTAACTTTAAATAATTTACTTAAATTATGGTTTTTAAAATTATTATTTTTTTTTACGATTACAGTTTCATGGCTTGCCAAACACTTAAAATTTTAACCTATTTTTTTACTACAGTAATTTTAATTGTTCAAAATATTCTTATTTTATTCAAACGAGTTTGGAATAACATTTTTGTATTATTGCGCATTCAATTATCTTTAAAAGTATATGTCACACTTATCTTTTTAGATATCGTCTTATTACACTCTAAACCCAAATCACATTAAATAAAAAATAATTGACAGATTTTTTAAAATATCACGCTTGATTATTTTTGATGGTTTTTTTTATTTTTTTGTAATAAAAAAAAACTAATTGTTTTTGTTTTACGACCTCTTTCGATTATTTTAAGATATTGTCTTAACGTGCTCAAGGTCCAGTCGGTACAAATTGGGTGTTTTGTACCAACAAATAAAACAATTGGCAAAATGCATTGAGTTGCAGATCGTACAGCTGTTTCAGAGGCAGCCAATCCCAGGGATCTTTCTCTGCAGATTCTACATTTCAAGTCGCCTAAGTTTTCCTTCTCCAATAAACACAATATGAATTGTTTGTTGTTTTATTTGTTGGTACAAAACACCCAATTTGTACCAACTGGACCTTGAGCACGTTAAGACAATATTTAAAAAAAAAAACTTCTAAAAGTTTCACATAATTTCTCCATATTATTTATGTTTCACAATTAGTGGCAACAAGGGCGAAAAATTTGTTTTTTCAAAAATAGTTCTCTTATGAGCATTATATCCTTAAGTTGTCCCTACATAATTGAAAGTGAATAAAAATATTTATCAAACAAAAAAAAAAAACAAGCAGCTAACTTTAATAGTTGAAAAGATTTTACAATTCAATGTAAAATTTTCGTGAAAATTTAGTATAAAATATTTTAAAATCTAACCTAACAATTCAACCATGTATTTTTGAAAATAATCGAAATTTTAATCTCTACGTAGCCGCGGTAGCTCAGTGGTTAGTGCGTTGGACTGCGAGCCGAAAGGTTCCTGGTTCAAGCCTGGACTGGGGCTAACAACATCTTTTCATAGAAACATTTTTCTATACCGCGCTACCTCTCGGCAGTAAATGGCAAACCTACGAGAGTAAAATATTGCCTATGAAAAGCTCTCACCCGCCGTTCGAATTCGGCAATAAACTGTAGGTCCCACCACTTTGAGTACAAATATAACACGCACAGCTCAAAATGGTGAGAGAGCTCGGCCTCTAGCTCCAAACTATTATTATTATAATCTCTACGTCATATTTTTATACCCTACACTAAGAGTGAAAGGGTATATTCAGTTTGGTACGCGGTTTGTAACACCCAGAAGGAAGCATCTCCTGTATGGAAAAGTATATATATTCTTGATCAGCATGACCTTCTGAGTCGATTTAGCGATGTCAGTCTGTCCGTCTGTCTGTTGAAATCCCTACTACTTTTAAAATTGAAGAGCTAGATAAATAAAACTTATTACTTAGATTACTAATATACCTACGCTGTATGTGCGTGATTGGCGATTGGCGAGATCGGTCTATTGTGACCTATGATCCGACCACTTATGTTCAAATACCTCATATAAAATGTACATATAAAGATAAATTTTTATGTATACGTGCTTAGGTAAACTTTTTTGGTCAAATATGTTTGACCAAATAATAATGTTTTCCGGCGAAAAGACTTGTGGTTCACAAAAAAAAAATCGAAATTCGGTACACCTACCCATTTGGAAATATGGGTATCAAATGAATGGAAATTCTTCAGCGATTGAATGTTTGTAGTTATTTTCAGGATTCGTATACCCTGGTGACCTATATATCACTTTGAATGGTAACCACACATATGTGTAGGGTATTTATAGTCGGCTTAGACCGACTATAATTTTGATAATCCTAACTATCATATTTACACCTACTTTAAAATTTCCCATGTGATCTAACCTTCTCAACTAGTTTTAAATAGATACGTTCGATCCAATAACAACTTCGAAAAAGTCCGTTGAAACTCCGTAGCTGTATTTCGGGAATCTTTCCCCAGGCAAATAAACACATATTTTTATTTCTTTTACTTAAAAGAATTTTTATGAAAACTAATAGCAATGCAACAACACTACATATTATAAGTTATATTTTATGATTTTTAAAGGCATATTTTGAGAACGGGGAGAAAGCAGTCAGAATCCGCTGATAAAATGTCCGCTGATAAAATGGCCCTGAGCTTGCCAAAAACTTAGTATAAATGTTTTCGAAAGTAAAATACAAAAAGGAATTACGTATCAAATGCCTACTTTCTGCTCCTCCCCAATTCATGTTGTTGAATTAAATAAATTTAATTGTTTCAATAAAAAATGTTACTGTGTTTTAAAATATTTATTGATGATAACAAAATTGTCATCAGACATCTGAACAAAAATTTTCTTGTAAGAACTCAAAGCAATGGGGGCTAATGAAACACAGCGCATCTGAAGCAAGTGTTGTTGTCTGCGACACCAGAAAAACAAAATAAAACAACATTCTCAAAAACAAGCAATAATTAAGACCACCCTGGAACGCATATTCTTAAAGTGAAAAACAGACCAAATAAAAAAAAAACAACTAAAAATGCTCGTAAAATAGACTTTAATTCTCGAGAGCTTGTGTCTGGTTCTCGTTTCGCCCCCACTATGCAACACTTACAAACTGGAGCAAATAAAATGAAGTTTATTTTTATTTTTTAGAACCACAAAATCATAATGCTAAGCTCTAATAATGACCCAATTAACTGATGAAATTTATGTTTATTGAGTGTATTCGATAATTTTGGGAGACGACGTAATTTTACAGACAGCAAGTTGAACAGTAGAAAAAATGAAGAAAAAAGTAGAAGTAAAATAAAAGAAAAAGCACCAACAGCTGTTACTTGATATTAGCAGCACGAATTCAAATTTTCAATTATCATATATTTCAAAATGGAGAAATTTAATCTCTACTCTGGTAAAGCAAAAAAGAAAAAAAACCAAATCTTAATATTTGTTAATGTGAAAATGTGTCAAAAATACGATAAATTCTGTAACTTATGCAGTGATAATAAACAGTAAGTGGCGCGCGAGTCAATTATTAGCTACTTTGCATAAGAAAAGCAAAAATTTTAATGAAAATGTCTTCTTCCAAGTTGGATGGTTGGTCGTTCCGTCGGTCACATGGCATTTTAACAGAACTAATTTAATAATGACAATGGACATGGCACGACGAGTTGGTATCTGTTGTTTTGAGAATTTTAATATAATTATAATAAGCGTTATGTGCATAACAACGAAACAGATGGCTGCTGCGGGTTAGTCATTTAGCTAAAGTGTTTTTGAATTGTAATGTCTTAATTTTGTTTGTCGGAATATTTTCAATTTTTTATATCTAAGTATGCGTAGGCTACTAATATAAAATGGAATTTATTAAAAAAAAAACGACTTCATCTACCGTTTCTTCAGTATTATTTGAAAAGTTTTAAATATACCTAAATAGAAAATTTCAAAATTTAGGTAGAAATATCCTGTCCAGATCCAGCCTCGTACAATTCTTTCTACAAAAATTCTTTAAAAAAACAAATATATATTTGATATTTATTATTTAAAACGATATTTAAGGACTGCGTCGAATAAAATTGTCCGCTACAAAAATGAAAAAATCTAGAAATCTAGTAATCGAATTTTTATAGAATAAAATATTTTATTTTGCAAATTATTTTTAGATTTTAAAAAAAATATAAAAAAACAGAAATTAATATTTTTTAATAAAAAGTTTTCATTTTTCCGGAACCCCTTCCATTAATGTTGTAATGGTAGTGTCCGACACCCTCACAGCTGCTGAAGATCACTTTCTTTTAAAGTCTTGAAGGTCTTTGGCCACTTTTTTTGTTGTCTTCATCTCCCTTTTTACTAAAGCCCAGTATCTCTCAATCGGCCTGAGTTGCTCCTTTTTCCACAACTGCAAATTGCCTGCCAAACAAGGAATTTCTTTGGGAATTTTGTCATTTTTTTGATTTGAATTTTTCAGCGACATTTCCTCGAGAATCGGCTATATAAAATTCCTGCCCAGGTAGCTGAGAAAAGTCCGCTAAAACATAAGTTTCGTCGTCCATTATGCAGCAATCGAATTTTTTAAAAAAATCTTGGTTCATTCTTGACGGCATTTCTATCCGGGACTTTTTGGACCTTGTACGTCTTCAGCCCAGCTTCTTTCTTAGTCCTGCGCACGATAGATTCTGAGCAATCCGCCTTTCTCGCCAATTTCCTTCCGGATATGCTTGGATCTTTCTTTAAAATATTCACAACCTTCTTCGACTTTTCACGGTCATGTGGGCCTTTTTTTTACCAGAACCTTTCCTTCTATCAATACTCAGGTCTTCCTTAAAGCGGTTGATAACGCGAGAAATGGTCTTAGGGTTAGCCCCTACCTTCTTGGCAATTTTTTTAAAAGACCAACTGGTTGTTTTTGAAAAATTTTAATTATATTTTCTCGCACTTCCACTTCGTTTGCCATTTTCGAGTTAAATAAATTTTGTATTGACTATAACTAACACAAATTATTTTCTGCCATTTAATTCAGAGCTACTATGATCAAATTTTTTTAATTTGAATCTTGCAATAGCACATTATGGGAAGATATGTAACGGACAATTTTATTCGACGCAGTCCTTATTACATTCTTACACAAAAAAAATGCTTTAATATTTTACTAATAAATAATATACATCCTTAATAGTTTCATTATATGGATGATTTCATTCATTGAATTACAATTTAATGTTTTTAATGTTTAATATGATGTTATTAATGTTCAATATGATGTTTTTAATGTTCAATATGATGTTTTTAATATGATGAAATTAAACTTAACTTTTTTTATGAATTTAAAAAAAAAAAAAAATGTCCTTAATATTTAAATTCAAAGAATAAAATGTGTGCACAAATAAATAAAAATGTTTTTCAAACAAAAACAAATTCCAACAAAAATTCAAAAAGTTTTTCAAAATATAAATTTTTTTTATATATCGTCGTTGTAAAACGAAAATACATTTTCAAAATGCCAAATATTCATTTACAAAAATCCTTATAAATCTGTCAATTTTGATCGATGATCTCAATTTTTTTTTTACCACATAATAAGAAAATGTAAACCCATTAATTGATTTGTCAACTTTAAAAATGTATCCATTAATTTTTATAATATTAATCAATAAACTCGAAAATTAAGTTTTTAATAAAAATGTATTTGGTGACTTTTCGTTCTACAACGACGATATAAATTTTGATTAATAAAAAATTGTAATTATAAATAAATATATTATAAATTATTTTGTTAATTAATTCATTTCGAGCAAGTCTTATATAAGAAACTAGCTGGACCTGTGCACGACTCGTGCAAAGATTTTGTGAATGCAAGGATATGGAGTGATTTTATTAATATAAAGAACATTTTTATTAATTATATCAGGGACTCGTGCTTCGATGTGAACGTTTTTATTTGTGTTATAAATAGTAACCTAAACATAAATAACACTACACAACAAAATGAGAAAAAAGTTTGCGCAGTAAATCCAATTATTTTTGTATTATTGGAAAGGACTCGCAAAATTTGAATATATGAATTAAAAAATTTTCTACGGATAGGTTTACGAGATTTCGGGCAATAACTTTTGTACTGAGCTTTCAAAAAGGTAGTCACATAAATTTGTAAATATCTCGCGTTTAATAAAACCCATAAACTCTATTGTTATATCGAATGAAAGATAATTAAATAATCAATAAACATTTCTTACAATAGTTTGGAATTGCTTTACTCGTTGAAGAGAACTCTATAGAAGAACTCGAAAAAATTTTGTCGACAAAATTTTATAAAAAAATGCATTTAAAAAATGGCGAAAAATTGAAAACGCAAGATGATGCAAAGTTTGTAATATTGCAAAATTAGCCTGTACATACATAAAGAAAATGACGTAAAAAGAAAAGAAATCTATGGATACATTTTGAGAACAGAAAAAATCATGTGAAAGCATTACAATTGGGTATTAACTAAAAAAAAAATCGCATAATTTGTTTATACCCTATACCCATGGGTTACAAGTTATAAAATATATGTGAGGATATTTTAGCGCCTCTTAGCAGGCGTGACTGGTATGAAAAAGTATATATTTTCTTGGTCAACATGACTTTCCGAGACGATTTAGATATGACCGTCTGTCTATCTGCCTATACACGATATCTTTAAAACTGCCATACCGAATGATGTGAAATTTATTTTCAATATATTTTAGTAGAATAGAAATTCAAAGTTCGAAAATGAGTCGAATTAGTCAACGTAATCAAATACATCAAAATATGGGTTTACTTTATAGGATCACATATCTCGTTAAGTATTAAAGATAAAATTATAAAATTTAAAATTAATTACAAGCAATCATCTATCAAAATAGTTGCTCAAAAAAATAATCGTCATCCGCTCACATTTTTTATTTTTATGCCTATTTGTATAGCACTCAATTATATTGCTTTCACATAACTTTTTTTATCCTCAAATGTTAACCATATATTTATGTCATTTATAGCTGAATTTCTTTGAAAGAGTGTGAACTAATTTTGAAAAATTAAATTTTGTGTATCATCTTACTTTCTCGATTTTTTTTTCCATTTTTTTAAATGAATTTTTTCTAAAATTTTTGTCGAAAATTAATGTTTTTTTCAAGTTCTGCTTTCGAGTTCTCTGAAACTAATGAACCAATTTAAAAATGTTCTAAAAAATGTTTATTCGATATTCAATTAACTTCCATTCGATATAACATTTGATCATATGTGTTTTTTAGAACGCGAACTATTTGCAAATATATGTGACCACCTTTATGAAAGCTCGGTCCAAAAGTTATTGGCCCATATTTTGTAAACCTGTCCAAAGAAACATTATTAAACCATATTTTCGGAATAAGGACGTCATTTTACATAATACAAAAATAACCTTGACTGCTGTGCAGAATGGCTGTTGTGTAGTGTAATTTTTCGCCTTTTGTGAAAGACCTCATACACCGTAGAATATTTGCCGTAGACATTTTTCCAATTCTTGCCGAAAAATTCTTGCCCGTTGAACGCTTCCCGTAGTATTTTTCTCGGTAGAATTCTTCACGTAGAGTTTTTCCCAGTAGTGTGGTGAGTTTTAGTGTAGTGAATTTTAGTGTAGTGCCTTTTGGTGTGTTAAGTTTCGGTGTGGTGAGTTTGGGTGTGGTGAGTTTAGGTGTGGTGAGTTTAGATGTGCTGAGTTTAGGTGTGGTGAGTTTGGGTGTGGTGAATTTTGGTGTAGTGACTATCGTTGTGGTGAGTTTTAGTGTGGTAAGTTTTAATGTGGTAAGTTTTAATGTGATGAATTTTAGTGTTGTGAGTTTTGGTGTGGTGAGTTTAGGTGTGATGAATTTTATTGTGATGTATTTCGGTGTGGTGAGTTTAAAGAATTTGGGGTGGTTGGTATACCCTGGTGTGAAATATCTTGATGTCAACATACTGCATCTTTAAATTATATAATCTTGAGGGAGGGGGTGCCATGCCCATTCGTCTAATTCCGCCCACATTCCGCGAGACCGTTTGGAATGGTTAAATAACGCTGATCATAATTTCATTAAATTTACTATCCTAATTCCTGATATAATGTGTATTTAATTTTAAGGTTATATGAGAGTGGCATCTCTCATCACTCCATTAATTTCATCAAGATATAGCCTATACCCTGCCCAGATCCAACACACATACTTTGTCAAAATTTTATTCAATTCGGTTCAACCGTTTTGATATCTATTCGGAACATACAAACAAACATATATACATACATACATACATACATACATACATACATACATACATACATACATACATACATACATACATACATACATACATACATACATACATTAATACATACATTAATACATACATAGATACATACATATATACACACAAACATTCACAAATATATATAGTAGATCGAATATAAAAACTACTTGATAACTGAGAAGTATGGCAAAAATGAACAAAAAAATAAATATTTTGATTGAAATTTGCTTTTATGAACAGCATTCTTCAACATATACATATATTGCCTATTAAGTTTTTGTTCATTAATATGAAGAAACGTATTGTTCACATACACTTCAACATAATGAGGAACACTTTTTTGGTCATTCATTAAATTGATAATGAATTCATGAAATTGTTGTTTTGTAGATATTAATTTTATGAATCGTTCTTTAATCATGTTTTGAAGAACGAAATTCATCAATATGATGATGATTTTATTTTCTGTGTATAGTCCGAAAAAATTCTTAATTAAAAATAAATAAAAATATATTTAAAATTTGCTTGCAAAAATAAATGTATTTGCAAAATTAAATAATTCTTTCACGAAAACACAAATTTCTCTTATTTAAAAAAAAAAAACAGTTTATTTGAAGAAATTTTCTTTGGTATATTCTATGGAGCCATATCAACTTGAAAAATTTACCTTTTTTTGGGTGTAAACTACATTTTGCATTTATTGTACCAAAATATGTAGTTAAATAAATACAACGGCATAAATTTTTACACATTTTTTTAAATTAACTTAATAAAAATGTAAAAAATTACTACATTATCCGTTTATATTTCTTACATTCTGTATGTATTTGCAATTTTAATGTACTCTATATGTAGTTAAAGGTAAAACAATTGCATGTTTTCTCAAAAAATAGTTAAACATACTTGAAAAGGTGTAAAACAAATATATGATATAATATGTAAATATGCAACATTTATCATCAACATTTCTGTCGACTCGAAGGAATCGCAAGTATTTAAGAATTAGTTTTCACTTGTACCAAATATGAATAATATACGACTATCGTGTATGCTCATAACCCTCAAATAATGAAAAATGCATAAAACAAATACATCTTGTATTTTCTGCAATATGTAGAATACGAATTTCTACACTGAGTGAAAAAATTAATAAAATCAAATAAAAATGAAATTAATTTTAATAAAATCATGATAATTAAATTAACAGATTTAAACTGAGTGAAAAAGAAATGAAATTAAATAAAAATGTAATTAATTTGTATAAAGTCATCATAGTTAAGTTTTTTTCGGTGTACTTTAAACAGTTTTAAAATGTGAAACCCCTCTCCAAAAACCAAACAAAAAACAGATATATTTTCTAACCATGTAGCTGATCTATTTTCAGCTGATATCGCTAATAGGCATCATCATTTGTCAGCAATTTAAGTTTAATCCATCTATTCATATAAATTATATGCAGTATTCATTACATTAACTTGTGATCATGATGATGTTTATCATAGATTTCGGCAAAGTTTTTCCCACACACAACAGACTTAAACTTTAAATGTCGTGTATAAGACAAAATGTATAACACATTCGCTTTTATATTTTGTTTTTTTGAAAAATATTCGTTTTTAGTCTGTCGTTTTGCCGCATTGTTTGGTATAAAATGAAAATAAAATCATATAAATCAGTTTTTATCTTATGGTTATAGATGCGTCCGACTCATTTAGGATGTGTTTGTAGTGTATTTTACTATGTTAGACGTTTTCTATGGGATTTTGACTATCTCTAGCTATTATTGATGTTGGTTAATGTCGCCCTTTTGTGGCGGTTGTTGTATACAATTGGGAGAAAGTGTGTTAATTTAATTAATACTTATAACTGATATTATACTGATGACATCAGTGGGAAATATATTTTAATATTTTTCTTATATTCAATCAGAGTTTATAAGTTTTGATGATTTTTTGCAGAATTTAAATGTAATTTTTAAACATACATACAATTAACTATCAGCCGAATAATCTTTTTTGAACAATTCTTAACATAAAATTTAAACAATTGGCTGAACAAATTTTCCTAAACAATTCTTCATAGAGTCAAATTTTTTCCGGACAATTATTTCCCAGACAATTATTAATAGATAATTGATTATCAAGAAAATTCTTCTATTCACAGAAACATTCCCTTCCAAACAATATGACCTCGGACAATTCTTTCCCAAGACAATACTTCCTGATTAGTTATTTCACGAGACTATTCTTTCCCAAGACAATTCTACTCCAAAAGAATTCTTCCTACACTCAGAAAACAATTTCCTTAATTTTAAGGAAAATTGAACTTGAAATAGCGTCAAGGAAAATGTTCCTTACTTTTAGGAAAAATTTTATTTAAAGGAAATATTTTTTAATATATTAAGGAAATTTTCCTTAAAATAAGTAAATATAAACTATTTTTAAGGATGAATTTTCCTTAATTTAAGTATTTTTATGCGTTTAAGGAAACGATATTTCCTAAAACTAAGGAAATTTTTATTATGTTTCAGGAAATTTGAACAAAATTTAAGAATGATATTTCCTAAAAGTAAGGATGATTTATTGATATTAAGGAAATCTGAACTAAATTTATGGCTGATATTTCCTAAAATGAAGGAAATTTTTATATTGTTTAAGGGATGGTAAACTACATTGAAGGATTATATTTTTTATTATAAATAAAGGGTTACAAAAGTTTTTTTTAAATAAAACAAAAACGGTTTTGGATATCAATGAAATTCTTTATTCCTGTAAAAGTACGTTCGATGCCATTACACCCAAAGAACGAATCAGTTGGGGCAACCATCTTTTTTTGCCAACCGATTTACTTAGTTCTGTCAACATTCGACTGATTCAGTTGTTGCAACACTGCGTATCAGTTCACACAACTGATGAATACAATTGACACAACCAATTTGTTTTGTTGTGGTAGCCAATTTAATTATAAGAAATCGGCCATTTTACCTCGCCCTAGTGCTCCAACATGTTGCAAAGACGAAGTCAGCGTCACAACAGCGTTCCTGAGATTGAACATTGTCGACGATTCTTTGTGCTGCTGACTTCGTGTTTGCAACACGTTGGAGCGCTAGGGCTGCATATAGAAAAACAACATATAGAAACAAAATCGCAAGAACTCTGTAGAATAGTATGTCTCTTGTTGAAGAAAGTATATTTGAGATGAAAAAACCGAACAGTAACAATAATAAAGCCTTAAAACAATTCCAAATTTGGTTTTACACGTGGTACGCGCTGTCCGCACCACAAGACATAACGAGTGAAAATTCTAAAGCTTGCGCGACTGGTGTTGTCCTGCTTTGCAAGACAACTGATTTCGCAATTGAATCAAATAAATATTGGTTGCTACAACTTAATGTTATATAATTATCTGTTAAGTCAAATAAATATTAGTTAGGTCTCATTTTGAATTCAGTTGCCGTAGCAATGGAAATAAAAAAAATGAAAATGGATAAAAAGTTTGTTTCCCCAATCAATGTTGCAGTTGCTTCAACTAATAATTGGTTACGCTTCATACTATTGTTCACCACAAATAAAAATCAGTTGAGGCTGACTAAATTTGGTAGATGCAAATGAATATTTGTTGAAACAGCGTGCCGCTTGCAGAAGTCCAGATGCTGAACCCAATTTTCGGCGGTTTTCAAGCATAAATCGGCCGATACTGCTGGAATTTCACGTTCGATATTCGTACGAAGTTCATCAATCGTCGCTGGCTTGTTGGCATAGACCATAGACTTGACGTAGCCCCACCGGTAAGAGTATAATGGCGTCAAATCGTTCGACCGAGGCGACCAATCGACTGGACCATTTCGTGAGAAAACACGTTCTCCAAACTTGATTTCCAATAAATTGATTGTGGCATTCGCTGTGTGGCTTGTGGCGCCGTCCTGTTGGAACCACATGTCCTCCAAGTCCATATCATCAAATTGGGGCCAAAAATATTCGGTTATCATTGAACGGTAGCGATTCCCATTTACAGTAACGTGCCGATCTTGATCATCACGGAAGAAGTACGGCCCAATGACGCCGCCGGCCCATAAACCGCACCAAACCGTAATTTTTTCGGGATGCAATGATGACTCATGGAGTACGTGTGGATTGCTGTCTGACCAATAACGCATATTTTGTTTATTGACGAAGCCATTCAAATGAGCCTCATCGCTGAAGATGATTTTTCGATGAAAATCCGAATCATTTTCAAGTTGTTGCTCAGCCCAATTTACGAACATACGACGCTTCTGGTGGTCAAGCGGCTTCAGTTCTTGCGTCAATTTGATTTTGTAAGAATGTAAGCCAAGATCTTTTCGCAAAATTCGCCACAAGGACGTCTCAGTGATGCCCAACGCTTTAGAACGACGTGTGAGAGACACATTTGGGCTTTCTTCAACTGAAGCCTCAGCAGCAATATTCTCGACACTACGGGCACTCTTTGTCTCACTGGCACGGGAACATTTTGTACTGTGCCTGTGGATTTAAATTTTTCCACTAGACGCTCAATTGTTGATCTGCTAGGACGATTATGACGACCATAAATTGGACGTAGCGCTCCTAACATTGAGGCCACTGACTCCGTATTTCGGTAGTAAATTTTAATAATTTCGAATCGTTGTTGGCTCGTATATATTTCCATCATGAAATGGCAAACCTTACTGAAGTGAAATGTTAAAAGAGCGGCAAGAAATATGGCGTCATTTGCTGTCCCTGTTGCCCTACTTTTGTAGCGACCCATTTGAAAAACCCTTTATAAGACATTTTCTTTTTTTTTTAATCTTGAAATTGACTTATATAGTTGTGGTGATTCCTGGCAAACATCGTTGCGGTCATTTGTGTTTATCCATTTGGTAAATTCATCAATGTATTCTTTTATATCTAAATGTATTAAAATAAAATAAATGAAAATGCAATGTTTAATTTTATGAAATGCTTACATGGAAAATACGGGAAAATGTTTAGATAATCCTTTTTGAAAGATTCAGGTTCACATATCTAACGTTTGATTTTGAATATATTTGACATAAATTACTCAATTCATTTGAAAGTTGCCAAACAGATTTTTTTTTGTGAAAAATAATTACTTTCATATAAATCAAGAAATAAAAATATTATTTTTTGGCTTTTGCAATACCTCACAACAAATGACAAGGTTGCCGACTGCTCTAACGTATAAAACTAGTAATTTTTTTATGAGTTTTTGAACAAAATTTACGGACTTGGCAATTCTTTTTAGGTGAGTAGATAGAGGGATAGAGTAAAAAATATAATTTTAAAATAAGGAAATATATGAACTAATTTTAAGAAAGTAAGATTTTATTATTAACTTATACTAAAGAAATTGTTTTATCATATAAGGAAAATTTCCTAAAATTAAGGAAGTGTAAACTTAATGAAAAGAAATCTGCACATACTTTAATTAAGTTCATCACTTCCTTATTTGAAGTATGTACTTTTTTCTGAGTGTACTCAAAATTCTTCCTAGAGACAATTTATTTCCAAACCAATTTTTCACTCGACAAATTTTACTTCCGATAAATTATTTTTCAGGCAATTCATTATCAAGACCAGAGACGGGACTAATTCATTATTTTTCAAATTAAATTTGTTCATGAATTGAAATTGCTTTCAAATAATTTCATTTCTATTTATTTAAATGGCATTTGAAAAAAGTATTTCAATTCGAAAAATATTTCATTTGAATTGAGTAAACAAATTCCAATTCAAAAAAATTTGAAGTGAAATACTTTTATTCAATTCAATTCAAATTTTTGAAATTGGCATTGATCAATTTCAATTCAACAAACATGAATTGGAATTGATCAATTCTATTTAAAATACAAAAGCATTGATATTGAAGTGGCACGCACCACATTTTGGTTTGAATGTATTTCAATGGCACAGAATTGCATCCAGATGCATCATGGGATATTTTTCGGTAAATCTGTTGCACCCGGGGTCAGCATATTTGAATCTGTTTTAAGGGGCATAGATTCGCATCTAGGTGGATCATTCGAAGTTTTTGGTTGAATATATACCAATTAGCACAAATTCTTTTGGCCAAAACCCACTGCGTCATTGCACATTTTTTTGGAACATTGGTTCCATTGGGATTTGGCCAGAACCCAAGTGCGTCATTGGACATTTTTTTAGACAAATAGGTTCCATTGGGATTTGGCCAGAACCCAACTGCGTCATTGGACATTTTTTTGGACAAATAGGTTCCATTGGGATTTTGCCAGAACCCAACTGCGTCATTGGACATTTTTTTGGACAAATTAGTTCCATTGGGAATTGGCCAGAACCCAACTGCGTCATTGGACTTTTTTTTTGAAGAAAATGGTTCCATTGGGACCAATTGTTCCAAAAAAATGTCCAATAACGCAAGCGGATTCTGGCCAAATCTGAATGGAACCTATTTGTCCAAAAAAATGTCCAATGAAGCAGTTGGGTTCGGGCCAATTCCCAATGGAACTAATTTGTCCAAAAAAATGCCCAATGACTCACTTGGGTTCTGGCCAAATCCCAATGGAACCTATTTGTCCAAAAAAATTCCCAATGACGCAGTTGGGTTCTGGCAAAATCCCAATGGAACCTATTTGTCCAAAAAAATGTCCAATGACGCAGTTGGGTTCTGGCCAAATCCCAATGGAACCTATTTGTCCAAAAAAAAATGTCCAATGACGCAGTTGGTTTCTGGCCAAATCCCAATGGAACCTATTGGTCCAAAAAAATGTCCAATGACGCAGTTGGGTTCTGGCCAATTCCCAATGGAACGAATTTGTCCAAAAAAAATGCCCAATGACGCAAGCGGGTTCTGGCCAAATCCCAATGGAACCATTTTCTTAAAAAAAAGTCCGATGACGCAGTTGGGTTCTGGCCAAATCCCAATGGAACCAATTTGTCCAAAAAAAATGCCCAATGACGCACTTGGGTTCTGGCCAAATCCCAATGGAGCCTATTTGTCCAAAAAAATTCCCAATGACGCAGTTGGGTTCTGGCAAAATCCCAATGGAACCTATTTGTCCAAAAAAATGTCCAATGACGCACTTGGATACTTCTGTAACCTCCCTGGAACAGATCCATCCAAAAAAGTTCCACTTACGCACTTGGGAGCTTCTGTAATCCCACTGGAACAGATTCATCCAAAATAGTTCCATTTACGCACTTGGGTGCTTGTGTAATCTCAATGGAACAAATCCAAAAAAAGTTCCAATGACGCACTTGGATACTTCTGTAATCTCCCTGGAACAGATCCATCCAAAAAAGTTCCAATGACGCACTTGGGTGTTTCTGTAATCCCACTGGAACAGATTCATCCAAAATAGTTCCACTTACGCACTTGGGTGCTTGTGTAATCTCAATGGAACAAATCCAAAAAAGTTCCAATGACGCACTTGGGTACTTCTGTAATCTCACTGGAACAGATCCATCCAAAAAAGTTCCAATGACGCACTTAGGTGCTTCTGTAATCTCACTGGAACAGATTCATCCTAAAAAGTTCCAATTACGCACTTAGGTGCTTCTATAATCTCACTGGAACAGTCCATCCAAAAAAGTTCCAATGACGCACTTGGGTACTTCTGTAATCTCACTGGAACAGATCCATCCAAAAAAGTTCCAATGACGCACTTGTGTGCTTCTGTAATCTCACTGGAACAGATCCATCCAAAAATGTTCCAATGACGCACTTGGCTGTGAATCTATGCCCATTGGAACAGACGCACATAAAATTCCAATGACGTACTTGAATGTAATCTCTGTCCATTTGAACAGATGCACCCAAAAACTTCCAATGACGCATCAGGATGTGAAACTGTGTACATTGGAACAATTTCAACCAAAAATGTCCAATGATGCATCGGAGTTCGAATTTCACATGGAAATTATCACCACTTGAACTTTTACTGCAGGGAGCTCTGCTAAAACTCAAATTAATTCAAATAAATTCAATTCAAATCAATTCAATTCATAAATTTTTTGATGGCATTGAGTATTTCTAAGCAATAAGTTGAATTGAGTATTTATAATTCAAATTTTTTTAATTTGAAATACTTTGTTCAATTTATTTCAAAACAAATTTAAATTGAAATAAAATTTCAAATTTATTTATATTTTTTTTGAAGTGAATTACTTTGCTTCAATTCTAATTTTTTATTTTTGAAATAGAATTTGTTTTGCTCAATTCAATTCAAAATCAATTCTCAATTACAAAGTCCCGTCTCTGATCAAGACAGCTCTTCTTTACACAGAGACATTTCCTTACAGACAATATTACCTCAGACAATTCTTCCCCACACGGTTACTTAATCCGGTTCACATGATATTTCTTCCCTTTCACTGTTCACTCTTCAAAAAATTCTTTCCTAAGACAATTATTTCCCAGAAAATTCATTATCAAGACAATTTATTCTTCGACAATTTTTACCTGATACAATTTTTACCTAATTAAATTATTCACGGAGGCAATTCATTCCAGACAATATGATCTGAGATAATTCTTTTCGAAACATGCTTCCTCGGTTCATTCTTTCCCAGTAAAACTTCCCCCACCCAGAAAAAAATTCCCTCAAATCCTACTAAAAATGGTCAATAGGACAATTATTAATTTAGTATACAAAAAATAAATCTTTTCATATAAACTCAATGGCAAGGTCATGGTATTTTCTAGTATTTAATGGTATTTTACGATTAAAAAAAAAATTATCCTATTGACTATTTTTAATAGTAAAAAACTATTATTTATAGAGTATTTTTTTCTGGGTTCCGGTTTATTCTTCTCCGTTAAAATTCTTTCCCAAGTCTCATTTCATTCGCAGCGAAATCTGTACCCAAAAAATGTGTACCCGAAACAATATATCTTCTGTGAATTACTCCTCAAAGCAATTCATCTTCGCAAAATACTTCATTAGACATTAACTATATACTAAATAAATGAAATACACGAATATTAATGAAAGTCTTCGCAGAGGGAAGCGTAATTGAACTCTCGTTAAAAAATAAATTTAAAATTTCGAATATTTAAATATTGGAAGTTTCATATTGGTTAAAATTTATATTGAGGAAGAATTGTTTTGACAAGAATTTCTATAGTGAAAGAATTGCATCTGTGAAGAAATACATTGGGTAGGACTATTAGAAAAAGAATGGTCTGGGAAACTCTTGACACGAGAAAGAAAAGGTAGGTGAGAATTTTTAGGAAAGATTTGTCCTTAAACCTATATTACTTGATCATATTTTACATACATTTTACTTAAAGTTTCGTCTCATTTACAAAATTGTTGTTCACTAACTTTTTACTTTCTCCCACCTAACTACATTTTTTTGCAATGGAACAACCCGCACATTCTAAAGTCTAATGACATTTTTTCAAAAGTACTTTTTTGCAACATTGTTTATTCTTTTTTTTTTGTTCTGCTAAAACTTTTGTCTGCTGATAAGTCGTTGCTCATATGCGCATTTCCCACAGCAATTAAAATTGCACAACACTTTTAAAACCCACAAATAAGGACTAAAGTATGACAAACACACATGGAAAACAAAACAGCCCAAACGGTAAAAATGGCAAAGCGGTTAAGGCAAGAATGTGAGACAAGTGTCCTTTTGCCATTACCACCTGTAAAGGGATATCAAAAAAGAACAATCAACGTAAGGTATAGTTTTTGCACATATTGTCCATTAAAAAAAAATGATACATAGGATAAAAAAAAACAAAAACTAAAAGGTGCAAGGCAAAGACTTTAAACCCGGATATACGTTAATAGGAAATGCGGGTTGACAAATGTTGAATTGAATTCAGTATGAGTTCTTTTTTTGTTTTGAGCAACAAAACAAAAAAATGTTAGTTAAAGTTTGTTTTTAAATAAAAATACTGTTCAAGGACTTAAACATCATTTTTTTAATATAACTCTTTTTTATTTTAATCAGAGGATTTCATTAATCATATTTGTCACTGTCATGCAAAAGGGGCGAATGTGGATTTTTAAAAATATTGGGAAATCAAACTTTAAAGAATGAAATGCTTTAAAAATAAGTAAAAATTATTTATTTAAAATTTTTTTCTTGTTATTTTTGTTTATTTATTAATTTTTATAACGTATATAAAACAGCTTTCAATTTGGATAACTAAATAAAAACGAATTTTGTGTAGTTATATCCTGACCAAAATGTAAATATTATTGTTTTTTTTTTTTGCTATTATTATTTATTTGTGCAAGATAAAATAGTGATTCAAAGGCATTAATTGTTTGTTATCAAAGTATTTATCGATTCGCAGCATTATTTATAAATAATTTGCCAAACATTAATTTTCCATTAGTTATTAACAAGAAAAATGTTTGGCAAATTATTTTTAAATAATGATGTTAATCGATAGGTGCTTTAAAAACAAACAATTAATGGCTCAACATCACTATTTAATATGACTCCAATAAAGAGTTATGGGAGAAAATGGAAAAAATTGAAAATTTTGTCATGCCAAAAGGGCGAATTTTTTCGTTTTTTTGCTATAACTCTTTACTGGTGCAAGATAAAATAATGGTGTTAAGGTATTAATTGTTTGTTTGCAAAGCACCTATCAATTGGCATCATTACTTAAAAAGAATTTGCCAAACATTTTTCTTGCACCAAATAAAAATTCTAAAAATTATTTTAAAATAATGATGATGATCGATATGTGCTTTAAAAACAAATAATTAATGCCTTTACACTACTATTTTATCTTATACCTATTAAAAGTTATTGCAAAAAAACGGAAAGATTCACCCATTTGGCATGACAACATTTTCAATACTTCGAATTCGCCCTTTTTGTTTTGTCTTTTGTGACTAGAAATATCCAACAAAATCACACACCATTTTGGCACAGTATGCCTGAGAAAAAACTATATTCAAAAATGTAAAAAACGCAAGTATCGTATCATTCCATTTAGCATGATAATGACGATATTTATTTCACTACTAGCTGGACCCGTGCACGACTCGTGCCAAGATTTTCTGAATTCAAAGATATGGAGCGAATTTATTAATATAAAAAACATTTTATTATTTATATGAAGGGCCCGTGCTTAGCTGTTGAAGTTTTTTTATTGGTTTTATAAATGTGGTAACCAAATAATAATTCTCCGCCAAAATAACTTTTCACAAAGACAATTCTTTCTCAGACTGCGCTAATCCGTAGAATTATTCCCAGTAGAAATCTTCACCGTAAAATGGGAGGTGCCATGCCTCGTTGTCCAATCCCGCCCATATATAGCCTAAAATTCCTTCCAAACCATACCGCATCTGTGATCAAAATTTCAAGAAAATCGGATCAGCCGTTAGGATAGGATAGGATTCAAAAGTACATAATACATATGTAAGATTTTTTTTTTTTTTACATAAGTACTACATATTTTTGGAGTTTTTGATTTGTTTTTATTTATTTATTGATTTTACTATACAATGTATTAGAAATTGTTTACTACACATTACATACTCTGAACACTATAAATGCTCAAACGCAAATCGAAATTATTCTTAAACCATATAGGCGATCTTGTCAGAGCCCGATCAGGTTGAAGATCAACAAGATATGGAATGACGATATCTTCCTTAATAGTATCAATTGCTTCTACAGAAATCCATACAAATTAAACACGTTAGTTATTGAATTCATTTTATACAAAATATAAATATTTTTATATTAATTCAAAAGTAATTTGATTTTATTTTGTAGTATTTAAAGTATTTAATGTATAGATTAATATAATTTATTCAATTGACTAATTTTAATAGTAAACAAATATTAAGTGTATGTTCTTTTTTTTACAGAATGTATTTGTCTTTTGAATTCTTTCGTTAATTGAAAATCGGAAAATATATTTTTTAAAAAAGTATTTATAGCTATATTTTCTTAAATAGTAAAAAAAATGCATATATATTTTTTTTAATTTTTGCATATAAGTTAAATAAATACAGTATGTAGTAAAAATAAATACAAATGTATTAATTTATCTGCACATTCAACATGTATAAATAAATGCAAAATGTTGTTATGTGCAATACAAATGTAGTAAAATGTTGTATGGAAATACAGTAAAATTATGTGTTGTTTTCTATAAAAAAAAACTACATCAATGTAGTTTGCTTTTAAATGTTAATCATATACATATGTATTTTTTTTAATATTTGAAAGATATTTTTCTTTTATTTACAATGAAAATTTTTGGATTTTTAAACAGAATTAATTGAATTTTAAAGAGAAACAGGTAAATAGTACATAAAATTAAAATAATAAAGCCAGAATTACTTTGAATACTACAAGAAAAAAGCTTAACTGCATTTTTAGACTGCTTTCTCATGACTCAGTAATGAAATACGTTAGTCAAATGTTCAACTTTAAGACTTTTTCAAGGCTACCAAATAATTTATATAATTATAAGTAGCTTTATATTAAATATTACAAATAAAAAGCTGCGGCAAATAAACGTCTATCATTTCAAAACAAATATCAACAAATTTCTACCTCATTTCCAGCACTAATTTTACTCATTTAACAGACATCCGAAAATACTCAGCCTATCAATATTGAAAGGACTTTGCACTACCAGCACGGAAGGATTTTTAATAGCGGTTTTCAAATATTAATGTGAAAGTAATCAAGAAGAACAATAATTTTGCGAACCTATTTTTCAAGAGCAAGAAGCACAAACCATTAAATTTATCGGCTGCGATAAAATTGTGTGCAGCAGCGTTAATGGTGGCGACCGGAAATGGAAAAGTAATTTAAAAAATTTCTCCAAAATAAGCAAAAAAAAAAAAAGCTCTAAAATCATTAAAAAGATGCGGCGCGACGCCAATGCCAATGCCGATGACTATGACGACGAGACAAATAACAACAAACAAATGAGAGTTGCTCCTGCTAGAAGATCCTTGCTGGCAACAGGATGATGCCAGAATGACAAAGCAATCAAATTGTGCAATGCCGCCGCCACCATAATATTTGAAAGGTTCTTCGGCGAGACTCCAAACCAAAAATCGACGATGGTAAAAGCACCATTAAGAAATTCGCTACGCATCAACGAACATTTAAAATAGCAGCTGTGCGATATGCTGCGGGTCCGCCGTCCGAGTTGTAACTCTGGTGCTTTATAGTGGACGACAGAGGAGGCACCAACATCATCATCTTTGTCGTGTCCTTCCAAGTTGTGATGATAAAATTTTTGCGAACGAGTGCGCGCCAAAAGCTTTGTCAGCACAAAATTATTTTACAAAACATGGGTGGTGCTATTGACGATGATGCCGTTGGAATCTGCACATAGGGGGCAGTTGTACCCAATACTTTCTGCTCCTGCTTCTTAAGAAATGCTTTATATTTACAATCACTTGAATAACACACCGAACGGAAATCGAAAAATACAAAATAAATATAATGAAAAAAGCGGAAACGACAACGTAACGCGGTAAGAGTTTGAGCAACAAATTATACGGGCGATGCGATGCACGACAGGACAAAATTTGTACACAGTGGAATAAAAATTCAAACTAAACTTACAAAGTTTTAAATTTTATAAAACGATAAACTAAGAGGAGGAATTATTTTCAGTAAGGTTTTAATTCGATGAATGGTCTCGGTTTAGATTTCATAATGGAAAGAATTGTTTTAGGTTTGAATTATATTGGTATGAATTGTCAGAGCAGCAATATCCGGAGTTTAATTCAGAGAATTATCTCGGTGTAGAATTGTTTCTGAAAATATTTTTTTCCGTTTTGAATTATCCTGGTATTAATGCTCAGGGCAGATATATGCGGAGTTTAATTCGATGAATAGTCTCTGTGACTTCACAGAATCAATTCTGTCAGGAAACAATTATTCGTCGAGAAAAAAATTTCAGAACACAAAATTCGGTTGAAAAAATTTGGACTAAGAGGTAAAATTTTTCTCCGAGAGGGTTGTATTTCTCGGTGAAGAATTGTTTTCGGTATGAATTATCTCGAAATGAATTATCAGGGCAGAAATATCCGGAAATGAATTGTGACTAAACGATCAACTAAGAGGTAGAATTATTGTCAATTATCAGGGCATAAATATTCGGGGAGAATTGTCATTCAATAATGAACTAATGCCCGTAACTTCAACGAATAGATATCTATTAGTGTTCGTACCTAACAGATATCTCTTACCTATCCGGTGTTTTTACTCCTTAACTATGCGTTGAAGTTACGAATTTTTGATTACACGATAGATAACTAAGCACCTGTAGATATCTATTCGTTGAAGTTACGGGCATAAGAGGTAGAATTCATCATCAAGTTTTAATTGTACAGAAATAATTGTGTCATTTAGAAGTGTCTTGGGGAACATTTTTCCATGTAGAATAGTGTCTAAACGATAAACTGAAATATGGAATTCTTATCAGTAAAGGTTTTTTTTTAAAAGAAGATGAATTTTTTCGGCGAAGAATTTTTTCTGGGCAAAAATGTTTCCGCCAGAAATTAAATAGGTAAGAATTGCAAGCAAAGAATTGTGACTAACGATAAACCAAATGGTGGAATTATTCTCAATGAGAGTATAATTCGAAAACTTCTGGCGTGAAGAACTATTTCTGGTAAGTATCGTTCTCAATAAGAATTGTCTCAAAGAAGAATTGTCTCGGGAAGAGTTGTCCGAAATGAATTTCCTCGCATAAAACAATAAAAAAACTCTTTAAAAAATATAATGATTGAAATTCAGTGAATTTATTTTGAATTTAATATTTTTATGTAAACAAATTTTAAGATTTTTTTTAAATTTTCATATAGAAAATCGAATGATTAACAGTTTTGTTATGGATTAAATTACATATTTCATAAAATAAAGTACCAAAAAGAAAAATCTCTCCTCAATATTTAGTTTCGCTACTGTTATTTAAAAAATATTGGTACTTTTGAGTACTTTGAATTTTATCACTTTGTACTGCCTTTTGTCACACTGTGCACCATAGAACCAAACGATATGCAATGCGCGTCGTCGCCATAATATTTGTTTGGCACAGAACTAAAAATGGCGCCAGCTCCACCAATGTGACCAGCACCATCATCACCATCATGTGGACAGCAAACAATTTTACAGTCTATGACAACGGGGCGATAAGAAAATTTAAGAGGCAACATATTTTTACTTTTCTCATAGATGTTGAGATGTAGCCAGCAAGGACCAATGTTGTGGTGGCATAATTGTTACACGTGATTTTTAGTTGGACTGAGAGAACTTGGCAACAATTTGAATTTGTGCAACTGATAAGTTTGCGTATTGATGATGTCTTGAATATTGGCGGAAATTAACGTACAGTTTTTATGTTCTTATTTTATGTATTTGTAATTGCGAAATATTTAAAAGTTTTGATATATTGAAACAATTTATAGAAATCTATATGACATTTAAAATAAGTAATTTTTCTAGAGGTTGCTGTTTAGAATAAACAATACGTACAATTATTATAAATTTAAAAAAAAAATAACAGTGTAAATTATATTTTTTTACGGGAGCAATAAACAGTTACGAAATAATTAAATTTCAAAAACATCTTATTAACTAAATGTCGACACACTATATAAAGTTAAATTTTTACAAAAAAAAAAAAAAACAATCAAAAAATATTTTCGAATAAAAAATTGTTCAAAAAAATATTTCTTTCGAAAATAAAAAAAAAAAACAAAAGAAAAGAAACACCTTGTATTTGTTCGAAAAAGTTCAAGAAAACACATTTTTACCAAAAAAAAAAAAAAAAATTCCAAAAAAAAAAAATCCAAAAAATACTATAATTTTTTTTTTTACAAAAAAAAATATGTTTGAAAAAAAAACACTTAAAATAAATATATTTTTATAAATATAACTTTTTATTTATAAAACGTGTAAAAAAAGGCCCAATTTATGCATGTCGAACTAGCATTAATTTATACACTCGAAAAAATTAGTTTGCAGCAAACATAATATATTTGCAGTAGTATATTAAATGACAATAATTGACTAAAACATTTATTTACAAATTATGTTCTTGTTCATTTCATAACTCATGATTATATATTGTTAATAAAATAATTATTTTAGAAATCGGGAATTAACGAAAGTTACCTGGAACATAATATGTTTGTTGCTAACCATATTTTTTCCCCTGTGCGTACGATATAATAAACAAAAATCACTTGAAAACTCTAAATATGGCAACGAAATGAACGAAAAAATGAGTAAGGAATGCGTCGAATAAAATTGTCCGTTACATATCTTCCCATAATGTGCTATTGCAAGATTCAAATTAAAAAAATTTGATCATAGTAGCTCTGAATTAAATGGCAGAAAATAATTTGTGTCAGTTATAGTCAATACAAAATGTATTTAACGCGAAAATGGCAAACGAAATGAAAGTGCGAGAAAATATAATTAAAATTTTTCAAAAACAACATAGTTGGTCTTTTAAAAAAATTGCCAAGGAGGTAGGGGCTAACCCTAAGACCATTTCTCGCGTTATCAACCGCTTTAAGGAAGACCTGAGTATTGATCGGAAGAAAGGTTCTGGTAAAAAAAAAAGGCCCACATGATCGTGAAAAGTCGAAGAAGGTTGTGAATATTTTAAAGAAAGATCCAAGCATATCCGGAAGGAAATTGGCGAGAAAGGCGGATTGCTCAGAATCTTTCGTGCGCAGGACTAAGAAAGAAGCTGGGCTGAAGACGTACAAGGTCCAAAAAGTTCCGGAAAGAAATGGAATGAAACCGCAAAACAACGAGCTAAAAAGCTGAACCAAGATTTTTTTTTTAAAATTCGATTGCTGCATAATGGACGACGAAACTTATGTTTTAGCAGACTTTTCTCAGCAACCTGGGCAGGAATTTTATACAGCCGATTCTCAAGGAAATGTCGCTGAAAAATTCAAATAAAAAAAAATGACAAAATTCCCAAATAAATTCCTTGTTTGGCAGGCAATTTACAGTTGTGGAAAAGGAGAGGCTCATTCGTGACATCGGGTACAATTAATAGCGAAATATATGTGAAGGAATGCTTGCAAAAGAGATTGCTTCCATTTTTACGCCAACATGAAGTGTCCACATTTTTTTGGCCTGACCTCGCTTCATGTCACTACAGCAAAACGGCCTTAGAGTGGATCCAAAAAATGCAGTGATTTTGGTGCCTAGAGAAGGCAATCCACCAAACTGGCCAGAACTCAGGCCGATTGAGAGATACTGGGCTTTAGTAAAAAGGGAGATGAAGACAACAAAAAAAGTGGCCAAAGACCTTCAAGACTTTAAAAGAAAGTGGTCTTCAGCAGCTGTGAGGGTGTCGGACACTTCCATTACAACATTAATGGAAGGGGTTCCGGAAAAATTAAAACTTTTTGTTAAAAAATATTAATTTCTGGTTTTTTTATATTTTTTTTAAATCTAAAAATAATTTGCAAAATAAAATATTTTATTCTATAAAAATTCGATTACTAGATTTCTAGATTTTTTCATTTTTGTAGCGGACAATTTTATTCGACGCAGTCCTTATTTTAATTGACATTTTGTTTAATGCATAAAATTCATCAATATGATGTACACATATTTTGTCTCGCATGTATTTGTTCATTAATATGATGAACAAATTTATGAACACTTTTAAGTCTACATCAAATTGATGATGAATTCATAACGTTGATGTTTTGTAGTGATCCATAATGAATTTTTCTTCAATTCAATGAACCACGGTTTGAAGAACGAAAATCATCAATATGAGGAAGATTTTCCGACTGTACACTTAAAAAAATATAATGTATAAAAAAATTGGTATATTCTTAGGTTTACAAAGGAAAGACTTATATTTTCCGTGGTTTAAAAATGTATTTTAAACTGGTAGATTTGACTCTTCCTTGCGCCAAAACATTGTGAAACCAGTAGGGAAGGTTAGGTCACATGGGAAATTTTGAAGTAAAAAAATTGTGATAGTTGGTGTGATGAAGTTAGTGAGAATTATAAAAGTTATAGGCGGTCTAAGCCGACATGGATGATTTTGGTACTAAACGACGGAAACTAATGTTTTTAAATAAACCCTTCAATTACGGATACTATTAATGTCGAAATTAGAAACAAATATATAAATAAAAAAATAAAATATAACTGAGACACACTATATCTAGTATTTTATATTATTTTTAAATTTCCCAAGATTCTCTATGCTTATTTTTCTCCATTCATCTAATTTTAAATCCTACTCTATGCATGTTTGTTTAACCATTACAGGATTAAGTCCTTTCGTTAAACCAACCACTGTTATGACAACATATCGTGTAGCAAACCAAATAACTGCACCCAAAACGTAACCAAATAAAAACGCGCACAACTCATTCGCAGTGCATAATTCTATTGATGCTGGTGCTGGTGGAATGACGGACAACGTCAGAGGACAACAAAAAGTAACAAATGGGTATAAACAAAAGTAACATTATTTTACAAATAGCACTGGATTTAAATGTATATATATATATTTTTAAATTTTAGCTTGACTCTGAAATATTTTTCTTAAAACAACAAAATATTGGTAGTGTTCTGAAGTTGTATTTCGTTTGTAACAATAGCACCAAACAAAAACAAAAAAACTATAATTGCAAATGCAATGCGACATACACAAAAACATAGATTTATTTTCGGTCCAACTATATAGCATCATCCTACCACAAAGACTGACAGTTTAAAGCCATGACAACATCAGCCAACCAACCAACTCTCCATATTATCCGACACACACGCGTCGTCCAGTACACTAAGCCGTGTACATGGGTTACACCCATATTTGTTGTAGTATATCCGGTTCTCATATAAAAACCTTAAAATGCGATTAAACAAAGTACTATATATGAAAATAAAATTCTGTTAATCGTTTGTTGTCTTTTTCACATTTTCCGTTGTCCTATTACTGATCCTATTTCTGGTACTGTCTGCTTTGTACTTTTGGTTTTATTCATCATCATGGGTTTTCATTCATTAAAATGCTTTTGTTACACCCTTCACATAATAAAAGTGACAGTGGAGGCAAAGAGGCGGTAGAGGTTTGTGGTACTGGGTTCTTTGTGTGTTATTTGAAGGCGTATTTCCTTTGGCATTCTATAATGCAACTAAATTGCAATATAATGTAATTTTTGCAAATAATATTGAAAAAATTCCCAAGAAAAATCCATTGTTTTTGACAGTTTTACTAAGAATTATGAAAGGTTTCATTATAAATGATTTCGAAATTCATAAATTTAATAATAGTCCTCGTGAGATAGTTAAATACATCAGAATTTGATATTTTAAACTTCCCCTATGCTTGTAAACTATTTTCAAAATGAAACAAAAAGATGCAGACTAAATTATCACTATTTTAATATGGTCTGGTATGATCCCAATATATCACGACTCGGATCGCCTAGAAAGTAACAGATTTATATGTATCTCATGCGTGGACGAAGTTTTAATTCTACATCTCTTTTGGGTAAACACAGAAAAAATTCATCAGTATGATGAACAAACATTATGAATTTTCCTACCAACTAACTGATTCATAATATGGATACCATCGTTCATTAAATGTCATATTGAATGCAGTGAAGAACGAAATATTCAATACAATGAATTTGAATCGTCATATTGATGACTATAATAATAATATTTATGAATAATGTAATTTTTTTTTGGTATATTGTTCATAATATTTATGAATTCAGTATTCAATATACTAACTGCGGTAGCTCAGTTGTTAGTGCGTACACAGAAAAAAAAAATCATCAATATAATAAATTTATTCATAAATATTATGAATTTTTCTAACAACTACCAGATTCATCATATTGATACCAATGTTCATTAAATGACATATTGGTGAATGCATTCATTGTGTATATGAACTTATTCATACTATCGAACATCGAAGAACGGAATTCATCAATATGATGTATATTTTTTTCTGTGATGGAACAACTTAAACCTACAATGTGTTTATTCTTAGATTAAATACACAATTTCTAAATTCAATTTGAGTATTAAAATTAAATACCTTAATTTAAAAATATATTGTGGTCATTTCTGAATTCAATTTGGAAAGATTCGATATACTTGCATCAGTTTCAGATAGAATTTACAAAAATATGCCTGGTGAAATCAATTTTATTTAATACTATGCAAATTCGAAATGACCTTAAGCGGTGGATATATATATTTTTCGGAAAAATTTAAATATATAGTAATAATAATAGTTTGGCGCTACAGTCCTGTATAGAACTTCGGCTGAGCTCTCTCACCATTTTGAGCTGTGCGTGTTATATTTGTACTCAAAGTGGTGGGACCTACAGTTTATTGCCGAATCCGAACGGCGGGTGAGAGCTTTTCATAGGCAATGTTTTACTCTCGTAGGTTTTCCATTTACTGCCGAGAGGTAGCGCGGTATAGAAAATTTTTTCTATGAAAGATGTTGTTAGCCTCAGTCCAGACTTGAACCGGGGACCTTTCGGCTCGCAGTCCAACGCACTAACCACTGAGCTACCGCAGCTATTGCTTAGGTTAATTCCAAATTTGCATTTCTTAGGGCCAGTTTTTCAGTGGTAGTTTAAACTTAGTTTAAACTACGTTTACTTAAACGTCGCACGTAGTTTAACTATTCGAGCAGTTTTTCAGTGACAGTTTAAGTTTCATGGACAGATAAATTAGCGCATGAGCGTGGACTGCAGATCGTAAAGAGCACAACTCAAATATTTCTGTCAAAAACATTGAGAGGTTAAATTACGTTTAAACTACCTTTGAAGTTCACTGAAAAACACGATTCAAAGTTTAAACTAAGTTTAAACTACAAATGGAGTTCAACTTCCACTGAAAAACAGACCCTTAGTATTCAAAAAAAAAAATCATCAAATCATCTAAACCTTTAAGAAAAAACAATACAATTTTACAAATATAAAAGCAGCCGTTACTATAGAACTTGGTTGAAAACAACATGATTTTTTTTTGTTCAAAATATTTGAAATTAACGAGCAAAATATTAGCGTAAAATATTCAATTTTTCTGCAGGGCATAGGGGAGATGATACATTAACAAATAAATGGCAATCTGACGCCACACAGACAACAACTCCCCCACATCTACTAACAAACAAAAAAAAACAGACAACGAGAAAATTTCTCTCCTAATCAAAAACGAATTAATTTCTCTACGTGCTGGGGAATAGCAGTTGATGGACCACACCAAAACGTACTGTACTGGACTCTGGACATTTTGATTTCAACCACTACTGTTGAGGTGTGGAGGTTGATGTTGGTGGTGGTGGTGGTTGTATGGCTGCTGCTCCAACATATACGCTTTGATGCACAGATTGCGATTCACTGGGGATATTATTTAGGGTATTTTTATTTTTGCACTATAGTTTTTGCTTTGGTTGCGATTGAATTTGTATCGGAAATGGAAATTGTTTTAATGTATATGTTGCAAATGCAGTTAGACAGTTGGTGATGGGGCAGCAGCATTGGAGGTATTTGGTAACACTTGGTGCTTTTAGATTTAATTAATGTTAAAACAAAAGTATGTTGTCTATCTAGGAGATAATATTATTTGGTTAAGGGTATTTTTAGAGAGAGTCTCTGTATGTACGAAAGTTTTATAAAATAAAAATATATAAGAAATACTTTACAACGTCGAATATGTTAAAAGAGATAAGAAGGAAAATAATAAAAGTAATTTATCAATAGTAGCCGCGGTAGCTCAGTGGTTAGTGCGTTGGACTGCGAGCCGAAAGGTCCCCGGTTCAAGCCTGGACTGGGGCTAACAACATCTTTTCATAGAACACATTTTTCTATACCGCGCTACCTCTCGGCAGTAAATGGCAAACCTACGAGAGTAAAACCATTGCCTATGAAAAGCTCTCACCCGCCGTTCGGATTCGGCAATAAACTGTAGGTCCCACCACTTTGAGTACAAATATAACACGCACAGCTCAAAATGGTGAGAGAGCTCGGCCGAAGTTCTATATAGGACTGTAGCGCCAAACTATTATTATTATCAATGTTTCAAAGGTAATTGATTTGTTGAATACTTTCAAACCCTACATAAATCGGTTACCGTACAAATTGTATTTACTAAATATGTCAAAAATATGAATGAAATATAAATCTTTTTTTTTTTTGAAATTTGATTTGATGAACAAAAATCTTCAAAATGATGTATAATTTATTTGTGTCTAATGTATGTATTCATCAATGTGATGAAATATAGTCTTCGCATAAACTTCCTCGAATTGAAGAATACTTTTTCAAACATTCATCAAAATTAAAGATGAATTCATGTTTTGTATAATGAATGTTTAATATAATGAATTGTTCTTTAAAACTATGAAACTTGGTCTGAAGAACGAAATTCATCAATATGAAGAAGATTTTCTTTCCTTCAATCTATGAATAAAATCATCATATTGAATTTTATTTGTTGTGTACAACCGGAAACCTCCCCACATAATAAATTCATCAATATGAAGAATTTATTCATAAATATTATGAATTATTTTACAAACTACCAGATTCATTATACGGATATCACCGTTCATTAAAGGACATATTGATGACTGCATTCATTATATTTATGAACTTATTCATACTATCGAACATCATAGTGATTATTCAATGCAATGAATTTGAATCGTCATATTGATGAATATTATCATAATATCTATGAATTTGTTCATAATTTTTTTTTAGGAAATAATTAAAAAAAAAATGTTTGAAAAAAATTTATTTAAAAAAACAATAAAAAAAAAATATCTACGAATTTGTTCATAACATTTTTTTAAGGAAATAATTTAAAAAACCAAAAATAGAAATTTCAAAATTTAAAAAAAATAATTTTGAAAAAAAAAATTTTTTTTCTTTGACTAAAAAAATGTTTGTGAAATTTTTATATCGGATTATTTTTTTCCGAAAAAAAATTTTGCCCGAAAGAAAAATTGTTTCCGAAAAAAATGAGGAGTATGTAGCAAAAACGAATGAAAAATAAATAATATGATTGAAATTTGGTTTGATGAACAGCATTCTTTTATATGATGACATATATGTTGTATTTTATGTATTTGTTCATTAATATGATGAAACGTTTTCTTCACATACAGTTCATCATATTGAAGAACACATTTATCAAGCGTTCATCAAATTTGTGATCGAATACATAACACTAATGTGGTTAGTCATTAATATTATGAATGGGTCTTCATCAATATGATGTACATTTTTTTCTCTGCATAATCCTAAAACAATTCGAAGTGATATCCATATAAAAGTAGATCTATTCTTTGTATTTTGAAAGTTTTTTTATTTAGACCATATTTCTATAATTATGAAATATTTGAACAATTGTGTCTGAAAAATTCTCGTCTGCCCTTCAGCTCCATTCGGTATATCTGTTTCATGTGATCACTGCCATATTTTCGCTGCAGTGCAGCCATAACCGCTATTAACTGTTTCGATCACTTTCTGGAACAGTCTGCAATACTTCGGCTGCGCCTCCTTTAAGCGCCACGAAAAGTGCGGCTACGCTGTCCTTATTATTCCATCGATTACTTACAGCCGTGGTCTCAAATTGCAGCTTGAAAATGTTGAAAGCTGTGGTTCCATCGTAAATCGGCGACTTTAACCTTGTACCACTGACAACATGTTGTGAGGGTCCATTTATTTGCAACACTTCGAAATCTTTTTGCATTTTCTGGAGCTTCTGGTCGATACCATTAATTTTATCTTCAACGCTAACTTCCATATCCCTTACATGCTCCTCAAGATCTTTTACTTTGCCATTGAGTGTATTAGAAACTTCTAGAAGCTGCTCAGACTGTTCATGCATCTGTAACTTAATTTTTTCTTGATGTTGGTTAGAATTTTCTAGCAATTTCACCTCAAGTCGATTTGAATTTTCTTGAAGTTTCTGATCCATTCTGGTCGAATTTTCTTGGATCTGTTTTGAATTTTCTAGAAGTTTCTGTTCCATTCTGGTCGAATTTTCTTCATTCATTTCATTTTGCTGGAATTTTCTTGGAGCTGTTGTTGTATTGCTCCGAGCAACTGGCTCATATCAAAACTTTGGGACTGTACTTTTTGCCCCGTGTCCACACTTTTCGATGACGCTGTTGCAGCTTCCACTTCAAACTCGTGCTCTGCGAGGTCAATGCCTTGGTTCTCCAATTCTTCCATTAGACGCTTTTGTAGGTCTACTTTCGTACCTACAGTTAGAAGATTATTAATCGCCAGCTCCTTCTTTAGCTGGTCGACTTTAAGTTGTTCGAATTTAACCATTTTGTATCACAATCCCACTTCTGACTCCAATGTTACGAAAATTCAGTCTACGGAAAACTGTTCTACGAGTTCGTATCGCTAGATTGTGTACAAAATAAAAACACTCTTATGTTTGGTTTAAATTATAACAATTAACTTTATTAATTCACTTTAAAAACAACATTACTAATAACAAATTATAACAACTGCTGCATGTCCACAATTTAACTTGACAATTATCACACAAGATGCCCTCGACCACTTTACAATCACTACTGAAGTTCTGTACCTCAGATGCGGCTCCCTTATATACTGCATGCATCAGTTCGACACGTTTCGACAAGCTTCGACTTGTTTCGAGAACCTTCTACTCGTTTCGTGAATGACGTATGCTATTGGCATCTCATTCGCTCTCATGTGTTTTAATGTGCTGATCTTCCATCTCTTTCTCGCACATTGCACAGTACGCTGAATGATCTTCCGTCTCTTTCTAACACATTGCTTAGTGCGCCGAATTGTCTTGCGTCTCATTTATTATTATGAAATATTTGAACAATTGTGTCAGAAAAATTCATGAAGACTTTCTGGAAAATAATTGTAATGTTTTAAAAAAATTTAAAATGTCGGAATCATAAAAAACAATAAAAGAAGGTGTGTAATCCACATAAAAATTGCTGCAAATTATTTTAGATTTATTTATTTAAGTTTTCATTTTATTAACATGAGTTTACAACAATAACAAATTATGACTGTTTATAATATTCAAAATTGTCTAAGTTTCATTAGAAAAAAAATATAGCAATTTATCATTAATCGGTATCTGTGCAAACGTTATATTAAACACCAAATGCATGTGACATTGATGCATTATTGTCAATGCATTGACAGGACACCAGGAGTCAAGTTAGCAACGTATAACACATACCGTGCTAATGACATCAAGAGACAAATATACCGAAGAACTTTAGTGTTTCACAATATATTGCAGAATATATACACTACAAAATCAAAATCAGCAACCTTTTACCGAACTGAGCCACACTGATTAAGTTCCAAGTGTACTTCTACTACAATGAAACTTATCAAACAAACTTAAACGTAGTTTTGTTCAATCATTAAGTGTTTTAGGGGTAATTTTCCGCAGGCACTTTTACCAAAGTAGAAGCAGATGAAGTTGCTTAATGGTGTATGGTCAATGGATGACAACTGAAGTGTTTTACTTAATTGTTAAGTAGTTACCACGGAGGCTCTTTGCAGTAAGGATTTTGTGGTAACTAAAGAATAGTATTTAAGAGGGCGAAAAGTAATCAATAAGTTGTATGATTTTTGCGGTCAATGACCCTTTAGTTTTGGTAAATGATACTTTGCGAATTGTAGGCGGATTAGTTTCAAAGTGGAAATACTACATTGGGTGAAGAGTTCCGGGACTTGGAATGAACAAAAAATATATTTTTTTTATTAAAAAAATTAAAAAAAAAATATTTTTAAAAATTTGATTGTTTTTAACATAGTTTCAACATAGTTTTCTTCAATAGCATTCATAAAATATGATATGTCAAGAGCTTCAAATGTGGAGTCATAATAATAATAAAATTTATTTTTAAAATTTATAATTGGTACTTTTCAAAAATGTATTTATCAGACGGTTTAATACTTTATACACGGAGAAAAATAAAATTCTAAAACTCGAGAAGAATTCGATTAGAAAACTAAATAGTAGAATTTGACTAATATCAATAAAATACTACTAAAATTCAAGAATTTGTCATCTGAATATTAAGAAAGTAAATTACTAAGTTGTCAAAAAAATAAACAAACTTTATTCTACTGGATTTGAGAAAACAATTTATTGGTGATTATTAAAAACCAAAAGTAACACGCAATATAGGGTCAAACCCACCACGGAAAAAACCTATGCGCCCAATGAAGACAAAAAAGAAGCCTCGGATAACGACCGATTACAACGATGACGACCCTCGCAAACGTTTTAAGGACCATGATTTACGGATATGCACCTGGAATGTCCGGACCCTTTATAGGGAAGGTGCCTCTATCCAGCTGGCAGATGTCCTCGAAAAATATAAGGCTATTTAAATATAAGGCTGACCGCTATCCAAGAGATGCGATGGTTCGAAACAATCGTCCTGTGATATCTACTACAGCTGCCATGCGGAGAGACACGAATTTGGATGTGGATTTGTGGTCGGCAAGAGACTCCGCCACCTCGTCTCTAGGTTCACGCCCGTGAACGAAAGGCTACCAACAATCCGCATCTAGGCTAAATATTTCCATATCAGCCTAATTTGTGCACACGCTCCGACGAACGAGAAAGATGACGAGACAAAAGAGCGCTTCTACGAGCGCCTAGACAATGCATACGAGCGCTGCCCCCGCCACGATATCAAAATCGTGCTAGGAGATGTTAACGCCAAGGTGGGCAGAGAAGCCATCTATTGTCCCACAATCGGAAAATTTAGCCTCCATGCCAACACTTCCGATAACGGAACGAGGCTAATCGACTTCGCCGCAGCACGAAACATGGTAGTTAGTAGCACTAGATTCGAACATTTCGATATCCACAAGGCCACATGGTTGTCGCCCGATCAAAAAACTCGAAATCAAATTGATCACGTTGTGATTGACGGAAAGCACGCTTCAAGCGTGATGGACGTACGCACTATCCGAGGTGCCAATATGGACTCGGATCATTACCTTGTACCAGCCAAGGTCCGCACACGCTTAAGCGCTGCGAAGAACGTACAGAACCAAACGCAGAGAAAGCTAGACGTCGAAAAGCTGCAATCACAACAGACAACGCAAGCCTTTTCCACTCGACTCTCACACCTGCTTAGACAAAGCACTCCTCCTCTCGATGATATAAGCGCGCAGTGGAATCATATCTCCTGCTCTATGCGTACGGCTGCCGAAGATGTGCTTGGATTCCAACACCCCCTGAGGAATCAGTGGTATGACCAAGAGTGTCGCGCGGCCACTGCAGAGAAAGACGCTGCGTACAAATCCACCCTGCAGAAAGTAGCTACGTGAGCTGCGAAGGAGTGATACAAAGAGAAGAGGAGGGAAGAAAGACGTCTTTTCAGGCGTAAAAAAAAGCGAGGCAGGAAGACGTGAGTGCGAGGAGATTGAGATGCATGGGGACAGGAAGGAGGCTCGAAAATTTTTCGAGAAAATAAGCCGCCTAGCCGGAGGTTCAAAATCCACTTCTTGTAAAGATTATAACGGAAATCTAGTGACAGATATCCAGAGCACACTGAAAATATGGAGGGATCACTTCTCTAAACTGCTGACCGGTGATGATGACCGCAATTCCACCGATAGAGAAGCAAACCCCAGTACTTGATGACGACGTTGAGATTCCACCACCCGACCATGATGAGGTCAGAACAGCCATTGCTCGGCTGAAAAACAACAAAGCCGCAGGTGCTGATGACCTGCCTGCTGAATTGTTTAAGACCGGAGGCGAAGAGCTAATAGAGAGCATGCACGAGCTCGTAAGCAGAATATGGTCGGACTGGAACCTCAGTGTACTCTGCCCAATCCTTAAGAAAGGAGATCCCACTATCTGCGCCAACTACCGTGGGATCAGCCTACTCAATATCGCATACAAGGTTCTATCGAGCGTATTATGTGAAAGACTGAAGCCCATCGTCAACAGACTGATTGGACCTTCAGCGGCTTCAGACCTGGAAAGTCCACCATAGACCAGATTTTCACATTGCGCCTAATCCAGGAAAAGACCCTAGAAAAACAGATCGACACCTACCACCTATTAGTCGACTATAAAGCCGCCTACGACACCCCTATAAGGGAACGATTATACGCCGCAATGTCTGAGTTCGGTATACCTGCGAAATTTATAAGGCTTTGCAGGATGACCCTGAGCAACACACATTGCTCAGTGAGAATAGGAAAAGACCTCTCCGAGCCATTTCATACCGAACGAGGTTTCAGACAGGGTGACTCCCTATCGTGCGACTTTTTTAACTTATTGATGAAGAAAATAGTTCGAGCTACCGAACTCCACCAAAGCGGCACTATCCTCAACAACAGTGTCCTTCTGTTCGCATATGCCGACGATATTGATATCATTGGCAGGAGCACACGAGCAGTCGGCGCAGCATTCTCCAGATTGGAAAAAGAGTCGCGTCAAATGGGTCTAGCGGTGAACGAGGACAAGACGAAGTTCCTTGTGTCAACAAGCAAAAAAGAGTCCGTGCGTCTTGGACAAAAAGCTGACTTTGACACCCACAAGTTTGACATTGTGAAGGACTTCGTCTATGTGGGATCCAGCGTAAACAGCAACAACGACGTCAGCTTAGAGATAAAACGGAGAATAACTCTTGCCAACAGGTGCTACTTTGGGCACAGTAGGCAATTGAGAAGCAGAGCCCTCTCTCGCCGTACAAAAATAACGCTCTACAAGTCACTCATCATGCCCGTCTTACTTTATGGTGCAGAAACATGGACGCTGGCCTCCACCGATGATAGAGTTCTGGGAGCGTTCGAGAGAAAGATTCTCCGTAAAATCTTTGGCCCTATCTGCTTTGCTAGCGAGTATCGAATCAGGATGAACCACGAGCTGTATGAGTTATTCGACGACATTGACATCAAGATCCAGCGGCTTCGCTGGCTAGGTCATGTCGAACGAATGGATGAAAACACTCCAGCCGAAGGTGCTTGAATCGAAACTCGAAGGTGGACAGCGTATGTCGCCATCAGTTTATTAGTTTGTATGTCTGTCTATTGAAAGCAACTAAGCCAAATTCTTCTAGATATTAAGATATATTGTTCTTAGCATATGTTTTTTTCTTAGGTATCAAAAAACGTCATGATGTGTTTGTATGCGTGTGTTTTCACGACGAAAACAACAACAACATTTTTTTTTATACCTAAGAAATTAATAACTGAATTCAAGAATAATTCTACTTAGTTACTTTTATGATACCTAAAAAACTAATTACTTGATTCAAGACTAATACTAGTTAGTTACTTTTTTGATACATAAGAAATTAATAACTGAATTCAAGATCAATTCTACTTAAATACTTTTTTTGACAACTAAGAAAATCCTTTTCTTGAAATAAAGGATTTTCGGTTTAGCTGTATAGCACTCCGTATACTTCTTGATTCATTCTGGATTTTATAACATTTTTCCCTCCGTGTACTATTAGCATTTTGGTTTATTTCATTGTCTGTTATTTTAAAAGTATATTTTAAAAAATTAAAACTCTATCATAGCACAAAAATATGCTATATTCAACTGAAACAATTTATTATATATATTAGTTGTATAAAAAAACAAGCTATCATATAAATTCCTTTTTAAAACAAGAACAAAATGAAAAGTGAAACTTGCAATAAATAAAACTTTTTTTTTGTTGTTGTTGTACCCTTGAAATTAACGATTAATATCGTGTCATCTGCAGACACACACACATTACATACTATATACACACTATACCCACCATAAAACTAAAGGACGACACTTAGTGACAACATCCAATGAAAGGGAAATTTGAACCTGTGATCGCGATCGACTGACTGCCGCCAAGTGTCAATCGTGCCCATTGGCGGACGATGCGGACGCGCATGCGGTGGCGCGACTTTTCGGCGTGCTAACTGCCCAAGGAGCCACCAGGAACGAACAGCAACAGCCACAACAACAACAACATTTGACATTGCATTGCATCACATAGTATCATAAATATTCCCAAAGCTGTCAGAATAATTTAAATAAATATATATTTTTAGAGATTAAAAACAAAAAAAAGCGTAGCAACAAGACGTACGAACGTAATTTGCAGTCAAACAACACCAACAAGTACATATAACTCTCAAAGCAACTCATCGTTGGGTGAACAAGTGCATCCCAGCAAACAAGGTTTGCAGATATGTCAGTGCACTGAATTGTTAATATTTAAATTATTTGGAATTTTATTCAATCAAATTGTACAAAAATCTTTTTCTTCAAAAAAAGTCGAAGAAGCTTTACTGCTGTATATTGTTTTTGTGTTCTTGTTAAATGTTTGCTTCTTGGTAATCAGGTCTCAGGTTATGTTTAAATTTGGCATTTCATAGCTTTTTGGTTAAGATTGAAGGTTTTTATTGGCTAAACCAATCAAATAATTCATATAACACAATATTTTACTAAAACTAGAACAAGCATTGCTTAAATTACGTTTCCCACTTTACCCTAGAATGTGTTTCCCACTTTACCCCAATAGCGCAATTTGATCATAACTTAGCACCATTCAAGAAATGTTAAATTATTTGCAAAACCCGTTTGTATTTCAATAGATATACTTGAAACCGAAATTAAAAACGACAAGAATTCACATTTTTCGATAATAAAGCAAAAGCACTCTAAAAAAAAACTTTCAAAAACATTTTTTTTACTTGTTCTCAATATGCAATAAAATAGTATTATTTTGATTATAACCAGGGATGAAAAAGTTAAATAAAATAAAAATGTTTAATTTTGCACAAAGTTTTAGATACAGGGTGTTTGAGAATTGCATATTAGAGACATTACATAGGCTAGAAAATTTGTTATACAGGATTATATCGTCGTTGTAGAACGTAAAATCACCAAATACATTTTTAAAATGCCAAATATTCATTTACAAAAATCTTTATATATCTGTCAATTTTTAATTGAGTATCTCAGTTTGTTTACCACATGATAAGAAAATGTAAATCTATCAATTGATATTTCAACTTTAAAAATGCATCGATTACTTTTTAAAATATTAATCAACAAACTAAAACTTTTAGTTTTTCATAAAAATGTATTTGGTGACTTTTCGTTCTACAACGATGGTATGTTGAAAAATGAAAATTTTTTTTACACATATTTTAGACAATAAAATTACAAATATTAATTTTTAAATGAAAAATGAAATTTTTTTTACACATATTTTAGACAATAAAATTACAAATATTAATTTTTAAACACATTCGATTTTAAATTATACATTTTACAAAATTATTTTTTTTTTATATTTTCTTATTTTTTGGAGTCATGAATTATTGACATATATGAGAACCAAATACTCTGTATAACCCATATTATATAAAAAAATAGTTATATATATTACTTTTTTCTTATAAGAAGTTTTGAATATTTTTCTGCAATTAAAATAATTTTTTCAATATTTAAAAGTGTTTATTATTTAATTTTAAGCACTTTTCCTAGTGGAATTTATTAGAGGGAATGCTCAAATGGTTTAGTGGGACATGTGCCATCTTCACACTAGTGACCACATTTGTTAGTTGTCTCATTTTTTGCACACACACACACACATATTGTGTGTCATCTCTTTCTAACTGGCACATAGTACTGCATGCGGCGCATAATTTATGACGCGCGGTATATTTCAAAATGCAAATCAACGCGAATCGCCGTAAAAGTCATTGAGCGCCACTCGTCGTCATCGCTGTAGTCTTCGTCGCAGTCACTGTCGGTCGGATTTGTCTTTATGTCTGTTTTTCAGTCTTCTCGGGCTGGCTGGCTGTCTGTCTGTCGTTAGGTCTGTCCTGCCACCACGTCTTCGTAATCATCTTTAGTACAATTCGTTGTCTTTGGAATCTTTCGTTACTTCGCCGTGGTTTCGCCGGAATATAATCTTGGCGGCTCTTCTGCGCCTAAGTGGCGGTTGCTTCAACAGCTCTGCTTCCTCACCTTCAAACCAAGTAGCTTCTTCTGCTGCAACTGCTTGATCTTCTTCTTTTTTTTATCTGCTGCTTAGACTGCCACTCATCCACTTGTTGTATGCATTGACGTTGCTTTTGTTTTTCTGTTGCAATTCTTATTCTTCCGCCACGGCTACTCCAGCTCTTTATTTATGGTCGGTGTCTGTCCTTTGAAAATGCGCTTTGCCTGCGTTCAGCATATAATTACAGATTGTTATTAATATTGTTATTGGCAGCACTGGCAGTAACAAAATTGCGCTGAGCTGCTTTTCTGAGGCAGCCATCGGAATTGGCAGATGGAATTTTTATCAAATATATGAATTTGAATTCGAATTTTTACTTTGGGATGAATTTTCTCGGGGAAGGATTTTCCAGAAAATAATTGGCTCGGACAAAAATTTTCCAGTAAAGAATTATCAATGAAATAATTACCTCGGAAAATAATTCCCCGGTGGATTAATAATTCGGATATAATAGACTCGGGAATATTTTCACCAGTGATAAAATGTCACGGGAATGAATTAATTGGGAAGGAATTGTACGAGGTAGGATATTCTCGCATAAGATTTATTCGCGAGACTTGTCCGTGAAAGAATTTATTTGGCAAAGACTCAGAAAGGTTTATCTAAGGAAGAAGTGTCTCGGGGAAGAATATTCGGGATAAAATTGTGAGAATAACAATTGTCGGATTAGAATTGCCTGAGAAGGAATTATCTCGAGGAATACTTTACCGAATTCCCCGGAGATGAATTTTTCAAGAGAGAAATGTTCGTAAAAGAATAGGCTCGGGACAAAGAATTGTCCCAGTGAAGTAATTTCCTAAGAGATTCGAAAAGAGTTGTGTAGGGAATAATTTTCTCGGGGTAGAATGTTCGGAATTGTGTGAATAACAATTAGGAAGTATTGACTGAGATTCCCTGGGCTGAATTTTTCGCAGGACAATTTTCGAGAATGAATAGACCCGGAAAGATTTGTCCAAGAGACTCGGAAAGATTTGTCTAGGGTATATTTGTCTCGGGTATATTTGTCTCAGAGAATAATGTTTGAGATTTATTGTGAGAATAATACCATGTGAAGGAATTATCTCGGGGAAGAATTTACCAAGTTCCCCGTGAATTAATTTTCCGACAAAGTAATATTTCGAGAAAAAATGGAATTGGGAAGATTTATTCAGGGAAAAATTGTACCGGTTAAGAATTTTTTTAAGAGACATGGGAAGAATTGTCTCAAGGAGGATTAAAAATTGTTGGAAAAGAATTTACCGGGAAGGAATTACCTTGACGAAGAATTGACAGAGGTATCCGTGGATAAATTTTCCGAGTGAGAAACTTTTCAAGAAAGAATATACTCCGGAAGATTTATACAGGGAAGAATTTAATTTGCAGCTTAAAATTTAGTTTACGAAGTTAAATAAATAATAAATTAATAAATAATTATACAAATAAATAGATAGCGATGTAAATAGGGATCCCCTTGCCTTTGCAAATCTGTAATTCTGCCAATAAATTTATTTTCAGTATCAGTTTTTATTACTTATATTATTTCATATCCATGATATTAACCCCAACTTCAATCTAAAAATTATTCTCACACATAAAATTGTACATAAAATTTGATGATTCTTTTCACAAATTAGCAGCACAGATTTCTGCGTAAAAAATAAATTAATAGCAACTCTGATTTGTTACAACCACTAAAATTACAAAAAGTGGGAGAACTCGTAAAAAATCATACATACATCAAAGTAACAAACAGCACCATTACCTTCATTAATCGTTGTCTATTCTAAAAAAAAGAGGAAAAAAACAAAAACTTTGAGATAAAGTCACACCATGGATTTGCATGTGCAGCCTTTTATGTGCGTTGGCAACCTCAAAAGCAATGGGTTGCCAAAGCTACATAAGTGCCACCGTAAAATACGAGATGAATGAAAAGGGCCCCATTGTATGTAGCCTTTTCACGACAATAAAAAGTGACGACGACATAGATGACACCATCATAAATTGTAAGCTCAAAATTTTATGATGTGTGAAGAAAAAAAAAACAAAAACGTGTTACCTAAAAAATTTAGTATCAAAATATGAAAAATATTGGGCTTATTTCCTACATAGGTTAGGTTTTGTTAGGCAGTAAAAGTCGACTAAAAAAATACAGCTACACTAAATATTAAAAATTGTTTTTGTTAATAATATATATAACGTTTTAATAAAAATTATTATTTCATTTGAAACCTTTTCAATTTTACAAATGTTTAAAATTTATATCTATGTTATTTTTATTTTTACCTACATTTTTGTAGAGAAATGTGAAACATGATTTTAACCAACATTTATAAATTATACCAACTGAATGAAGTTCATCTTGCCGTATTCTAGAATTGTCCATGTATCATCAATACGCTAAATTATCTTCCGTCTCTTTCTAACTTTTCTTACCTCAATACAGAAAATTATATTGCGTCTTATTTATATTCGAATATTTTACATTTTTAAGAATGTTTTAACGAATTTATTTTGCTTACTAACCATAAATTCAAACAACTGCAGTTTAATTTGACGTACTATAGAGTCGGATTCTAGAACGTTCCACATATCACCAGTACGCTAAATTATCTTCCGTCCCTTTCTAACACATAACCTTACTACGCTAAATTATATTGCGTCTGATTACAATTATCAAATATTAGAGTTTTAATAATGTTTTAACAAATTTCTTGTTCAAATTTACTAACCTTAAATTCAAACAACTGCAGTTTAACTTGACAAAATACTGAGCCGTATTCTGATATTAGAAATATAAAGTTATTTAAATTTGGAAAACATAATCCAACATGGTCCAACAATACGCACAAATTACGTACTCAGCACGAACTCATGAAAAGTAACAAAAATTCCTAATGTAAATTTCCGTTTCAAGGTTTCTACATTGCTACACTTTTAGCTCGTTTCATATCATTCAGTGATATGACTTTTCATCATTATTATAATTCGCCCCCCAGAATTGCAAACACTTTGTTTTAATGGTTGTCATTCAAGAAACGTTGACAAGAATTACAAAAAAAAAATAGAAAAGAAACACGTTTCACATACAAGTCTATGATCCATGGTTCCAATTGTTTATGCCATAAGATGCTGCCAACTGACGACTGATAAATTTATTGTTTCCTACCAGTGACAGTTGTCGTATGTGCGGCTTAGAGATACCTTTCCTATTGTAGGTACATATGTACATTACACACAGACCCACATTCCAGACACATGTGTTACAACTAGTAGAATTGTTTTAGGGTTGAAGTTTATATGTAATGTAAAATGTAATATTTTTACCAATTGCTTTTTTAAGTAAATTCAAAATATATAAAAGATTTTTTATAAAATACATTTTTAAAACTATTTGAAAAATAAAAAAAAAACAATTTTAAATGTTTTATACAATATTTACTTAACGCAAATAATATAATTGTGCCAAACAAATGTTAACTGTATATATCATTTCATGTTTGTGATTTATGATATCTGAAATGATTGAAATATATATTTATTTATTGTTTTATATATTTAGCATGGTTAATGGTTTTATGAAAATCTAGCTAATCCAACCACATAATGTTGTTTGATTGTCAGAATAAATATATATGATTGTAATACACATTTAATGATTACTGCAATCATGCAATAAATTTGTGTATGTTTGGCATTCTTTATGAATCTTGTCAATACTCAAGAGATAGTAATCTCAAAAATAATATGAGTGAGTCAAGTACCATTTTTTATGTTATAATTCAATCATATCACTCAATTGCCACAAACCCGAAAATTATCCCTTCAACCAACAATAATAATTTTATTTTCGATTGCTTCTAATAATGGCTTCGACTAACTATAACATCAAATTACTTTTAACAATATTTCTGATATACCCTGTTTTCTGTATAGAAATTTCTAATTAGGATGTGTGCGAATTCGACTAAATTGCTGACTAAACTAAATTAAACAGATTTTCTTTATATCGCACTTCGGTAATTGTTAAAGTCCATAATCAATTGATTATCAGATGCCTGTTTGCCAATTAAGTTCAATTTAGTGTGCTCGTAAATATGCTAAATTGAAAAGTCGAAAACTGCATTACGGAAAAAATTTAGTTTAGTCAGCAATTTAGTAGAATTCCCACACACCCTTAGTATTTAAATATTTCTTAAAATTTATTCATAAAAAGTTCGTGTAAGTAAATTCTTGTTGTTGATTGCATTAATACTTTAAATATTATAGGTTATAAATTTAAGTAATATGAATATGGTTTTACAGCTGTGCACAATATGTTGCTCCCATGCACCTTTTATTTATAGCACTACATATATATTTATTTTTGCAGATTATGTCTAGTCAATGTTCTTCTAGTTATTGCTGACTCGGGTAAAACCTCTACGATGTGACCTTCTTTAATAACATAAGCTTTTTTGGTGTTTCAACTCCTTTTTATATAGATTTTATTTTCACTTAAGATGATGCGTTCTATTTTTCTGCATGTGTAAACAAAAATAGGGAAATGTGTAGGGTTTATTTTATTTTATTTTATGTTTTTTTTTTTTATTTGCGAAAATGTTTTAAAAGAAAGTATTTTAATAGAAGGTCTTCGCAAAGAAGTTGTTCAAAAAGAAGGTGTTTTAAAAAAAGGTTAATGGTTAACTGACGTAATGTGTAGCAAGGTAAAGTTTTACAGCGAGTGTTCGGGTTCAAGTAAATAAAGCGTAATAAATGTGAATTGAGTGTCATACATATGTTTGTCACGTGCTGCATTATAGTTTTATAGGATTTAGGTGCTGTTTAAAGCTTTCAAAAGATTATTAAAATATTGGTGCTGAATTTATATAAAAAATACAATATTTTTAGACTACAAAAAATAATATATAAATGAAAATGTGTTTACTAACATACTTTTATGAAAAAAAAAATGATAATGAATTAATGGAATTAGCCACTTCTATGTGTGTTTAAGAGAATGACTAAAGGTCAGGATTTTTAAGTTTTAAATAAAATTTATAAATAGATTGTACATCAGATTCGATCATAAATATGATGAATTCTTTGTAACTATCGAAAAAGTATTATTCAATATGATGAACTGAATGTGTAGAATACGTTTCATCATATTATTTAACAAATACATAAAATACAACATATATGTACATCATATTAATGAATGCTGTTCATCATTCAAAATTTCAATCAAAATATTTATTTTACTTTCAGTTTTTCCATACTCAGTTCTCAAGTAGTATGTTATTTCTTATATAAGCTTGCTCGACATGCATAAATTAGTAAAACGTTTTATAAAATATTTATTTATAATTAAAACTTTTTATTAATAATAAATTATTTTTATTTAAAAATAATTTTTTAAACTATTTTTATACCCTACACCTATGAGGTACAGGGTATATTAACTTTGTGCATATATTGTAACGCCCCTTTAGGAGGCGTGTCCGGTATGGAAAAGTATATATATTTTTGATCAGCATCACTACCCGAGTCCGTTTAGCCATGTCCGTCTTGCTGTCTTGCTGCCCGAATACAGAAAAACTTGCGAAATACTGATCAGAATGCGATGAAATTTCGTCTCAATATTTTTTAGCCAAAAGTAGCCACTGAGTTTGAAAATGAGCCAAATCGGTCAACAGACACGCCCACCTCCCATACAAATCACTTTTATATAACTCTTTAGGAACTAATAACTCGAAAAGTATTCAAGATATAGTTATAAAATTTGAAATGTATTGTTATAATTCATACAAAAATATGTGGTCCAAAAAGGGGCGTGATCCGCCCTCCTTTTTTTTCATTATTTCGCGGGTTTTCATAGTGGAAATTTGAACCGTAAATTATTAAAATCAAATCTTTGAAATATTATCCTTACAAAATTTTTGAATATAGGCGTGGTCTAATTTTTCTAATTTTTTGTATTAGTTTTTCTACTTGTATATCAATTTTTTAAATTATGGGGATATAAGATGTAAATTTCTGATAACCAATGGTGTAGGGTATTCCATAGTCGGGCCCGACCGGCTATAAAAATCCGTCCCATGTGACCGAACTTACCCATGTGACCTAACTGTCCCAACTCGTTTTTGTTAACTATTTTTTTTAAACTATTTTTTTCTTCGAAAAACATTTTTTTATAATATTTTATTAAAAAAAAAATGTTATCGGAATTTTTTTTTTATAAAATTGTTTCAACAATTTTTTTAAGGAAGTTTTTTGTTAAATACGTAAACAAAATATTCATTAACATTATGAATAAATTATAACTACATTTTAAATTATTCATAGATATCAGGATTATATTCATCAATATGACGATTGAAATTCATAGTATTGAATATATCATTCTTCATTATGATGTTCGATAGTATAAATAAGTTCATATATAATGAATATATTCATCAATATGTCATTTAATGAACTGTGGGTTTCAATATGATGAATCTGGTAATGAATTTGGTTAATTCACTTGCTCATCATTTGCACCGCGTCCTGCGTAGGTTTAATGATCCCTAGAAGAATTTTACCATATTAAGGAAGATATGATTATGGACAGATAATGTTTGTCATATAACTGGTGGGTTAGAATTTCTATTAGAAATCCGTCTATTTATCTGTCTGTCTATTGAAATCTATTATGAGTACAAAATAATATTTCTGTATTTTGTAGTATATAATAATATTTACTTTTTAATAATGATTTATACACTTTAAGACCAAATAGTTTTTAATATTTAATTATTTTGATTGTTATATCTCAGAATATTGATTTTTTAAAGTTATTTTTACGACTATGAGTATGGACATCTTCAAGACAACTTTGAAAAAGATTTTTGTTTTGGCTTACTTTGATTATATTTTTTGTTTGCATAGCAAAAATTCATATTATTCAATTTTATTTTTTGGAACATTAACTAAGTTGAAACCTTTAAAAATATAAGTTGTTCATACAGTTGTTTATTTTACATAGACTTTTTCACCTTGAGTCAGGTGCTTAAACTGTTTGCATTATTATAAAGAAAATGTCAAAAGTATGTGGCAATATATCCCAGACTCTCAAACACACACACATATGTTAACACACACATATACACAAACAAATACTAACACTACTGAGGGTAACACAATAAAACTTCATACACTCACTGACACACGAAGGAATGCGGAAGAAAATCCTTTTTTTTTGTTCTTCTCTCTAAAATAAACACAGCCAAAGGAGGCGAATAAACAAAGCAACTGCGAAAAAGCAAAAGTAGTGGAAAAAATACAAAAAGTCAAAGGATTCAAAGGCTTTGTTGAGTAGGTGTACTAGGGAGTTTGGTACTACGTTTTGATATGGTTTATAGGCTACACAGACGATGCCGATATGGTGTTGCAGGTGCTTTTCAATGATGGGTTAAAAGGTGAGGTGTTACAATTGTGACAGTGTGTATGTGAGTGTTGTTGTGTTGATGTGTATTTGTTGTTATTGTTGGTTAAGGTACATAGTACCGTACGTACGTTGACATGCAAGGACTTTACGTGATTTATAACGTTTTATTGCTTGCAATTTTCAACTTTTAAGTTAACGTCGTGCAATATTTTATGTTTACATTGTTAGGTGAAAACTAGGATATACTTTAGTGTGTGATATAGAGAGCATAATATAAATGCATATGCGAACGAATATATTGATGGAAATAGAAGAATGGGAGCGGCATTATAAGTATCTGAAGACAGATGGATATTACTGAAAAAATGCAGTGAAAATCTGTAAATATATGTAAACATTAAAATATATAAATTAAATATGTAAAAGATTAAGAAGTGCTTTTGTCTATACACGGAGGGAAATAAAATTCTAACACTAGTAGAATTTGATTAATATCAAAAAAATGAACCACTAAAATTACTGAATTTATAAACTGAATATTAGGAAATCAAATTACTTACTTGTCAAAATAGTAAACAAGCTTTATTCTATTGGATTTGGAGAAATTAATTTATTGACTATAAAAAAACCAAAAATAACACGCAAAAATGTGGCTGAATTCTTCGCAAAAGGAACACGTGTTCATGCACAGAAAAATAAAATTAATCAATATGATGAATTTATATATAAAAATTATGAATCTATTAACCAACTACCAGATTCATTATATTGATACCACCTTTCATTAAATGAAATATTGATTCATTATATATATGAAATAATTCGTACCATCGAACATCATAGTGAAGAATGAAATATTCGCTACAATGAATATACTGATGAATTTGTTCATAATATTTATTAAAATTTTTCAAAAAAAACTTTTTTTTTAGAAAATAATTCGAAAAAAAAGTTTTGTTGTAAAAATTTTATTTAAAACAGGAAAAAAAATATTGGAAAAATAAAAAATTTAAAACATATTATTTTTTTTTTAAATATTTTTTATAAATATAACCCATTATTAAAAAAAAATTGTAATTATAAATAAATTAGTAAAATATTATAAAACATTTTACTAATTTATGCATGTCGAGCAAGCATTATATAAGAAATATAATACAAGAACTACTTGAGAACTGAGTAGTATGGCAAAAAATTAACGAAAAATATTTTGATTGAAATTTCGTTTAATGAACAGCATTCTTCAATATGAATTAAATATGTTGTTTTGTTATGTTCTTGTTCATTAATATGATGAAACGTATTCTTCACATAATGTTCTTCATATTGAAGAACACTTTTTCGACAGTTACCAAGCGTTCATTGTATTTATGATCGCATTCATAACATTGATGGCGTTAGTCATTAATATTATGAATGGCTCTTCAATACAATGAATCATGGTTTGAAGAACGGAGTTCATCAATATAATGTACATTTTTTTTCTGTGTGTATCTGTTGTTATTTTCATCAATCTTTTTTTATTGTAATATTCGCTCCTATGGTATGTCGCCATCTGTTTGTTAGTGTGCCAGTCTGTCTGTTGAAAGTAACTAAGCTAACATTTTCTAAATATTAAGAAATTATGTTCTTAGGTATCAAAAAAGTAACTAAGTACAATTTGTTTTGATATGCAGAAGTTTTACTCTAGTACAAAATACGGCATGATTCACGAATAGAACAACAACACACAAGACAGCATCCGTGTATTTATGAATGCTTAATTTATAAATATACAAAAAAACAACTTTTCCTACAAATATTGGTGTTTCGATTCGTATATATTTTTTATAAAAACTCGCATAAATATCATAAATGTTCATTAAATTTTGAGAAGCAAACAGCAAATACATTTTTGATTCCAAAGAAATTATTGTCTTACTTTTTTGATTCCTAAGCAATTATTATCTACATATCAAGAATAATTTCACTTAGTTACTTTTTGATATTTAAGAAATAAATGTCTACATAATAAGAAAAAATGCACTTAGATAGTGTTTCTTAAAATTAAGAATTTTTCTGTTTAGATGTATAGCGTAGTTCTTGATTCCTTCTGGATTTTCGATGTTTTATCCCTCCGTTTAGCTACAAATGTAGCTTTAAAAATTAATATTATTTATTCGTATTAGAAAATAAATTAAATAAAAAATTAAGAAATAAATTTAAAACTTCTACTATTAAGAAATAATTGGAAAATTCGGGAGTCATTCTCTGCTCATAAATATAATAAAATATAAAATAAAACAGTCTAATTTTGCACGCAGTTATAAGTAGTACTGACATATCCTAGTCAAGAAAATTGATTATAAACTATAATCTATTGATAAATGAATATAATTTTAAGCTCAAGTTTTAGATAATTAAGTTATCATTCCAGTGGTGTGTCTTTTATTTGATTTTATGACTTCTTTCTTTGAGAAGAAATTTTGAGAAGCAAACAGCAAATACATTTTTGATACCAAAGAAATTATTGTCTTACTTTTTTGATTCCTAAGCAATTATTATCTACATATCAAGAATAATTTCACTTAGTTACTTTTTGATATCTAAGAAATGAATTTCTACATAATAAGAAAAAATGCACTTAGTTAGTGTTTCTTAAAATTAAATTTTTTTACTGTTTAGATGTATATCGTAGGTCTTGTTTCCTTCTGGATTTTCGAAGTTTTATTTCTCCGTATAGCCACAAATGTAGCTTTGACAATTAATATTTTTTTTCGTTATTAGAAAATAAATTAAATAAAAAATTAAGAAATAAATTTAAAACTTCTACTATTAAGAAATAATTGGAAAATTCGGGAGTCATTCTCTGCTCATAAATATAATAAAATATAAAATAAAACAGTCTAATTTTGCAAGCAGTTATAAGTAGTACTGACATATCCTAGTCAAGAAAATTGATTATAAACTATAATCTATTGATAAATGAATATAATTTTAAGCTCAAGTTTTAGATAATTAAGTTATCATTCCAGTGGTGTCTCTTTTATTTGATTTTATGACTTCTGTCTCTTTTTTTTTAAATGTAGGTAAAGTTGAAATTTAGAAAAATAAAAATACAAATTTTGACTTAGTTATAGATTTTCTCAAAATTTCGTTATGGATCACACCAATTTTTCTAATTTATAATGAAGACCAGTTTATTCCCAGTATTTCCCTACCAATCACAGATATTTTAAACTGTCAAATAATGCTGAAAAAAAATAAACAGTGGAGGGTCTTGTGATTTAGTGGTTTAAATAAAAAATGTTTGAGAGATGGTTGTCTCAAAGAAAATATAAATAATTTGTTAATGGTATCGACGACCGATTAGGTTAATGATATATATAATCCGATCATGTACTTGTCTAAACTACTATATAAAATTTCTACTAGAGTAAGACCAAAACGCGCTTTACAAAATATGTCCCGAAATCAAATTAAAAAAAAATATATAAAATATTAATTAAAACACTTTTTATAATCAAGAAACTCTAATTTCCAAAATTAGAAAATATATTTGTAATTTGTAATTTAGTTGGTGTTTACGATCGTATCGTAATTCTTTTTGAATTTGACCAGTACATTTTCCTACATATTGTAAATTTCAAATCATTGTAAAGTTTGCATGGTATATTCGTTAGTTTTGTATAAGACTTAATAATATTCCTCATATATTTTTTATTTTTGTACATATAACATATAATATGCCGCCCTTAATTACCATATCACACTCAAATGATCTAATTAATATTTCAATTTTCCGTATATGATCAGTGGTAACCGCATCTCCGGCTGCAATAAAACCGCACTATATGGCTGAATGTTCTAAAGAGAAAAAAAAAACAGCATCACCATCGTCATCATCATCGACATGATCATACAAAATAATCTTTTCTTTAGATCCCCACTCATTTTAATTTCGCCAAAATGCATATATGTAGCAAACATCAGTGTAATAAAGATATCAACAGAATAAAATATAGCACAGCGTCAAATAAATGGATGCTGCAGCAGTAGGGGAGCAAGCGAATCAAACGAGTCTACATGATTTTTATTTTTCATTAAAATGATCATAACGTACGTCGTTCTTGTAATAAATGATTTTAAAATGAGTGTGGAAAAGATTTTCTGATTTCACAAAAATAAACTGAAAACTGTAAATGATGTGTGACGAATGAGACGATTGCATCATTATGCAGCATGTAGGAAGTAGTCGGTGAAATATAATTATGGTCTTGATAATGGAGATGAAAGACAAATTGGTGATTAACTGAGAGAATAATATCACTAATATATGTGCAACAGAATATAAAAGATATATTTGTATTTTTTTCAACAGTCGTAAATCAAAGGCCAATAAATTTCTTTGTTTTATAAAAAAAAAAATTAAAATGTGTAAAAACTTTTTAACTAGATATGCAGGTTGGAAATAAATTTATATGCAAAAACAAAGCACAATTCACGCCACTGTTTAATTATTTCTGCAGTATTTTTTACAAAGTTAATATCTCTGTGATTGGGAATGAACTGGTCTATCATTATAAATTTAAAAAAATGGGGTAATTGGTAACGAAATTTTGAAAATTTGTATTTTTATATTTGTAAATTTCCACTTTACGTACATTTTAGAATAGGAAGAAAGCTTGGGATTTGAAGATATGATATATCATTGGAAAGTTAATTTAATAGTCTAAAGCATGAGTTAAAACAAATTATGCTTTACAAATAATTGTCTTGACTAAGTTATGTCAGTAATATGCATCTTTTAAACACTCTGTATCTTAAACTGGGAGAATGACTAGACTTTTTTGTTTAACATTTTCTTATTTTTGAGTGCTTTATTGACATCGTTAAACCAAACACACTGTATTAAAAATATATACATACATATATATATTTTAAAATAAATATAAAAAATTTCAAAAAATATTTTTGAAAAATTAAAAAACACGGAAAAATAAATACTATATTGAAATTTGAGTAGATAAACAATATTCTTAAACATGATGTTCATTATTTGTTGCCTTATGTATTTGTGTATTAATTTGATGAAACTTAGTCTTCGCATACAGTGTTCATCATCAAAATGACGAACACTTCTTCAGTCAATCATTCCATTGATGTTGAATTCATAACGTTGTTTGTTTTGTAGTGCTCAATATTAAGAATTGTGAGTTGAATTTAAAATCCACAATTGACCAAGAACTGTCGTTTTGTGATAATTTTTATGACTTACAGAGAAAACAGCAAATGGTTTTTAATACAATTCCTTGATAAGATATTGCCTCCAATTAATCATAAATAAAATATTGAATTCTAATTGGTATGAATTTATTTTATATATTTTATATATATTATTATTATATTATTATATTATTATATTATTATATTATTATATTATTATATTATTATATTATTATATTATTATATTATTATATTATTATATTATTATATTATTATATTATTATATTATTATATTATTATATTATTATATTATTATATTATTATATTATTATATTATTATATTATTATATTATTATATTATTATATTATTATATTATTATATTATTATATTATTATATTATTATATTATTATATTATTATATTATTATATTATTATATTATTATATTATTATATTATTATATTATTATATTATTATATTATTATATTATTATATTATTATATTATTATATTATTATATTATTATATTATTATATTATTATATTATTATATTATTATATTATTATATTATTATATTATTATATTATTATATTATTATATTATTATATTATTATATTATTATATTATTATATTATTATATTATTATATTATTATATTATTATATTATTATATTATTATATTATTATATTATTATATTATTATATTATTATATTATTATATTATTATATTATTATATTATTATATTATTATATTATTATATTATTATATTATTATATTATTATATTATTATATTATTATATTATTATATTATTATATTATTATATTATTATATTATTATATTATTATATTATTATATTATTATATTATTATATTATTATATTATTATATTATTATATTATTATATTATTATATTATTATATTATTATATTATTATATTATTATATTATTATATTATTATATTATTATATTATTATATTATTATATTATTATATTATTATATTATTATATTATTATATTATTATATTATTATATTATTATATTATTATATTATTATATTATTATATTATTATATTATTATATTATTATATTATTATATTATTATATTATTATATTATTATATTATTATATTATTATATTATTATATTATTATATTATTATATTATTATATTATTATATTATTATATTATTATATTATTATATTATTATATTATTATATTATTATATTATTATATTATTATATTATTATATTATTATATTATTATATTATTATATTATTATATTATTATATTATTATATTATTATATTATTATATTATTATATTATTATATTATTATATTATTATATTATTATATTATTATATTATTATATTATTATATTATTATATTATTATATTATTATATTATTATATTATTATATTATTATATTATTATATTATTATATTATTATATTATTATATTATTATATTATTATATTATTATATTATTATATTATTATATTATTATATTATTATATTATTATATTATTATATTATTATATTATTATATTATTATATTATTATATTATTATATTATTATATTATTATATTATTATATTATTATATTATTATATTATTATATTATTATATTATTATATTATTATATTATTATATTATTATATTATTATATTATTATATTATTATATTATTATATTATTATATTATTATATTATTATATTATTATATTATTATATTATTATATTATTATATTATTATATTATTATATTATTATATTATTATATTATTATATTATTATATTATTATATTATTATATTATTATATTATTATATTATTATATTATTATATTATTATATTATTATATTATTATATTATTATATTATTATATTATTATATTATTATATTATTATATTATTATATTATTATATTATTATATTATTATATTATTATATTATTATATTATTATATTATTATATTATTATATTATTATATTATTATATTATTATATTATTATATTATTATATTATTATATTATTATATTATTATATTATTATATTATTATATTATTATATTATTATATTATTATATTATTATATTATTATATTATTATATTATTATATTATTATATTATTATATTATTATATTATTATATTATTATATTATTATATTATTATATTATTATATTATTATATTATTATATTATTATATTATTATATTATTATATTATTATATTATTATATTATTATATTATTATATTATTATATTATTATATTATTATATTATTATATTATTATATTATTATATTATTATATTATTATATTATTATATTATTATATTATTATATTATTATATTATTATATTATTATATTATTATATTATTATATTATTATATTATTATATTATTATATTATTATATTATTATATTATTATATTATTATATTATTATATTATTATATTATTATATTATTATATTATTATATTATTATATTATTATATTATTATATTATTATATTATTATATTATTATATTATTATATTATTATATTATTATATTATTATATTATTATATTATTATATTATTATATTATTATATTATTATATTATTATATTATTATATTATTATATTATTATATTATTATATTATTATATTATTATATTATTATATTATTATATTATTATATTATTATATTATTATATTATTATATTATTATATTATTATATTATTATATTATTATATTATTATATTATTATATTATTATATTATTATATTATTATATTATTATATTATTATATTATTATATTATTATATTATTATATTATTATATTATTATATTATTATATTATTATATTATTATATTATTATATTATTATATTATTATATTATTATATTATTATATTATTATATTATTATATTATTATATTATTATATTATTATATTATTATATTATTATATTATTATATTATTATATTATTATATTATTATATTATTATATTATTATATTATTATATTATTATATTATTATATTATTATATATTTTATATTATATATTTTATTCGTTAAAAATAATTTTTTTCAAATTTCTAGAGTGACAGAACATTTTTATATTATATATTTTATTCGTTAAAAATAATTTTTTTCAAATTTCTAGAGTGACAGAACATCTTAAGATTTTTTGTTAATGACTTTAAGTAAATTTTCACCAACCACACGATAACTCTTAAAAGCCATTGCCAAGTGTTGCCAACTGCATTCAATTACCATCAATATGCCCGGCGACTAACCATTTTCTTTCTATTTCCTTAATTTTTCTCGCTCTTTCTCTCTACCTCACACCATTCAACGTACGTATAGAAGTGTAATTTTCTCCGGATGTAATTAAAAATCAAAAGCTGCCAAGCTGTTGCCACAAAACGACTGCAGAATAAGTAAAAAATTGTATAAAAAAGGCACACCTTTCACCCCATCGTCCTATTCCGGAAACACACTTAAATGCAATAAAAAATGGGAGCAGGAAAACGGGCAACTAATATAGGACAACACTTAAACCCACAAGAGCACAAATGCAGCAGGAAAATGAGCGCAGTAAAAAAATTCAATTTCCACAAAACAGAAAAACGCAATAAAAAAACTAAACAGATAAAGAAACCCATAAAACGTATAATTCATGCAACAACAACAGCAATAAGAGAAATAGAAATAACTACAACAACAGGCAGAGAAGTCAGAACTTAGTGGAGCCTCGTTGTAAAGGCGAACAACAGGATTATAAGGTAGAGTAAGTACCGTTATGGTCTCGAGTCTCGAGCGTCGAGCGTCGAGAGTCGTGGACGAGAGACGTAGGTCGTTTTCGCGCGCGATTTTTAATAGCCAACGTTCAGAGCCGCCGCATCGCGTACACGCCATATTGAACAAATGTTATCACAGACCATATGCAAAAATGTTGTTAAAAGCTGTAGTTAGAAGTGGGGTGGCTAGAGGGGGGTTTTTTTTATTTGAAAATAAAATGCAACACTGTTGCTTTTATTTCACTTTAAGTGGCTGGAAATGGATTCCGCTTCAACGTCGGACGGCAATACCGCAAAGGAATTGAACCACACACAGCTCTTGCGGCTAATGGAATAGAAAAGTTCAAAGAGTGATAGAGAAAGAGAAAGGCAGAGAGAGAAAATGGGAAAAGACAGAATAATATAAATTTATACACGGCAAGAATTATTTTATAGAAACCACAATTATTTATTTTGGTAGGGCAATGCTGATGGACGTAGCGTCGTTGGTTAGTGGGTTCAGATGGACTAAGATTCGCTAGGTCACTGGTTCAAAACACCGTGACCGCAACATGAGACAAAGTGATAATGTCTTTCTAAACGACACTTACTCTCGGAAGACGATGACAAATCTGCGAAATTAAACATTGCCTTAAAAAAGCCTTTAACACTCATCATGTGTATTCGGCATAAAACCGTCGGTTTCACCTTTTCCGTTCTTCTACACTTTCTTCAATATACCTAGCGGGACATAGGGTGTCAACTACGCGACATGTTCGAGTGATGTTTTTTTGCAATTGCTCCTTACTCTCTCCAACTCTTCCCGGAGGTTTCCTTTCTTTATTGACTGATCTGCTTCTTGTTTCTCCTGGTCAGTCGGGATTTCTTAGACCACCTTGCGTCAGATTCATGAATTCTCATCTTTTTAGTCGCTTCAACACTTTCCGGTGATTTCCTCTCTTTATTAACTTGTTTTCTTTAGTCAGTCGAGATTTTTTGGACCACCGCTCGTTAGATTCATCATTTTTCGTCTTTTTCGTCTATTCGTAGAGTCGAAAACTTCTTTATATGTTAATCAATTGGCAATGCAATTTTTCATTTCCTTCTAGGCCTACCGGGCCTACAGATACGACAGGAAACTATTGGGTAAAACTTTGTAGAACGAAAAGTCACCAAATAAATTTTTATGAAAAACTTAAATTTCGAGTTTGTTGATTAATATTATCAAAAGTAATTGAGCAATTTTAAAGTTGAAATATCATTTGATAGATTTGTATTTGCTTCTCATGTGGTAAAAAAATTGAGATCATCAATTAAAAATTGACAGATATATAAATATTTTTGTAAATCAATATTTGGCATTTTAAAAATGTATTTGGTGACTTTTCGTTCTACAATGACGATATAATGACAGATATTACGTTTGATTTGCATAATCTCAATTTTACACTAGTGCTGATATTGTTTTTACGCCACACAGTATACCACATACCAAGGGTTGCTCTGGCTTTCGGACTTTGGACATCATGTTCAGTACCGACGTTCACCACAACTTCGCTTCCGATATAAGTGCAACGGTCTACCGTTTCAATTTCCACTTGAGTTCTAAATAAGACGCGTAGTTCACATGGTGATAAAGGCTATTAGAGGGCCGACAAGGGCCATGCTCAGATCCAAGTGTACAATTTCACATTATTTTGTCTACCTTCCCGGTATGCTATTAGTTTTGATATAGTTTTGAGTTAAATGCGAGTAAATGGAGATATCACACGATATCGGAAACATTCTCGAAACTATATCGAGCGTCAAATTGTACTTACATGGTAGGTACATTTGTTCTAAGAGCAATGCGAAAAGAAGGAAAATCGATATCGGACACATTCTCTGAGCAATGTCGAGTGTCAAATTGGACCTATATGGTAGGTAAATATCGATGTATTCTGTCTAAGATTTCTTTGTTGTTTTCTTAGAAATCGTAACGATATCGAAAAAAAAAAAATTTAAAAGCACAAAAATACTTCGAAAAAATTTTGCAATATAGATTTGATCAATTTTTAAATATCGTTTCTTTTCAAAGATTTTCAATGTACGATAAATTTTAAAAATAAGTATAGATAATACTGCGATATCGAGCTTTCTATAGGAGTTATTCGAGAAAGCTTTGAGGCAGCGACGGTCTCCGAGACATGGCAGACCGGGTTATTCTTACCTTGTCAAGACTCAAGCAAAGAAGTATTTTCTAATACAAAATCGAAAAATTAGCTATGGAAGGTTTGTTAAAAGCTCTTCAAAAAAACGGTAAGGTATATCCGATGGTTTCCCATTCAATAAAAACATTAGGGTTATCCTGAACTGATTCTTGCTACGGTCCTAGTAGTAATTTAGATTATTACGGAAGACATATCATGGAAAGATCATATTTGTCATGTAATTGGTCGGTTTATGACATGGTAAAAAGAAATCAATGATTAGTTCCGATAATATCTGCAGTACCATTTTTACAAGGGTGAAACTCGATTGAAACTAGCTTATTTAGATCCGGACCTAAGGAGAATATGTATGTACTATGGAAATCATGATACATATTGATGATCATGTCAATGATCATGAATCCTCTAATAGGAAAACCAGATCATTTTCGTATTGTCTACTAGAAATCAGACATAAATTTCTAATGATTTCTATTTTCAAAATTTTTTTATTCAAAGATTTCTATAATGAAATGATAGATATATTATTGGTTTCTATAATGAAATGATGGATATATTGTTGGTATGATTTATCTAGATAAGTACGATATAAGAACTTGCTTTATATTCAAAATTTGTAAAATTCTTCCATATCCATCATTAAGTTTAAATGAGTGTTGTTTCAACGATTTTGATAAATATGTATTAAAAATCCTTACCACAGAAAAAATCCACTTTGACATGAGGTTAGTACAATAAAAAGTTAGTTGCTACGACCAACTTAATTCCGTTAATACGAAGTCTCTAGAAATAGGTTGATAAAACTGCCATATTCAATTTGCACTTCAAATATTATCATGTATACATACCAAATGGTTCCAGAACAATTCATAATTGGTTGTAGTTTAAACTACACCCTTTTTAATTTTAGCTATCAGAACCGAATAAGTTGGTTGGGTAATGAGTTGGTTGGCGTAACCAATTTCTCTACTGTGTGTGTACAAAATTCCGTAGATCTTGAATATTATTTATCTCCGTGTGACATGCGAAATATATAACCACACAAATAAAGGACACATTACTTTTTGTTGTTCATCCATAACAAAACAATTATAACCACGTCGCAATGCCGCAGGCAGTAGGGAGCTACAACCCCAACAATATGTCGGCCCAATTACCAAAGCAACGTATACCTTTGGTAGCATGCTTACCCATGGTGAACCTAGGGTTTCTTCATTTTTTTATTCTTTTTCAACATTGGTAGGCAACTAACAATTTTAGAGTCTACTCTCAGTGGCAAAATAATTTTACATATTAACCGCAGCATGCAGAAGGTGGTGGGGCAATACGCTGCAGGACCCTTAAATGAGTTTGAGGTCTGCCTGAATTGGTGGCTGTTAGTTTAAGTAAGTTGAAGGTACTGCAAGTGGTAATGGATGGGTGAAGCTTATAGCGGAAATGCTGTTGCAGTGTGACTTTAGTTAGTGTTGCTTTTGATGGTCAATGTGGTCTCTGATGCAGCAGCAACACCAACGTCGTTGTCGTCATCGTCGTAGTGAAACAATTAAGCAATTACTGAATTTAGTGCTATTTTGTTGGCTTTACTATTTGCAGGTAGTCGTCATCATTTTTCTGCAGGTTTTGTTACATTTTTCAATGTATTTTTTCTGCTTTAATGTATTACCTTTGTTATAAATGCATACGACATATGGATGGTTTTTATTAATTAAAAGTTGATGTGGATTTTATTATGTGTAATGTTGTGCATAGGATTTATAAAGCTTTAATGTTTAATGGAAACACATTGTGGAACTCTGATTAAGAGACAAACCAAGCCAACGTTAACAGAGAGTAACTGAAAGGTAACTGAAAGGTAACTGAAAGATAACTAAAATTTAACTGAGAAGTAACTGAAAGGTAACTGAAAGATAACTAAGGTTTAACTGAGAGGTAACTGAAAGGTTACTGAAACGTGACTGAAAGTTAACTTTTTCGAAGATGGCTCTAAAAAAATTTCAACTAGAGTAAAATAAATTATGCTGGAAGATTATATTAAATTTCCTTTTGAACTTGAAGTATTTGGAATAGTGCCTAAAGAAAATAGTAATTTAATGTTGTTTGTTTTTAGTCGACCTTAATATAAAGTAATACAAAAAATAATTTGTTGGGCTCTATGTCTACTAAATGCAAAAATAATAATATACATTTGATTTATAAATCTTTAAAATTAAACGGAAACACCTTTTGGAACTCTGATTATGAAACAATTCAAGTTAAATTTAACTGAAATTTAGAAAAGGCAACTGAAACTTAACTGAGAGTTACTTGAAAGTTAACTGAAAGGTAACTGAAAGGTAACTGAATGGTAACTGAAAGTTAACTTATTCTATCATAGCCGTAAAACAATTTAAATTAGTGTAAAAGAAGATTCTCTGGAAGGTTATATTAAACTGCACGTCAAGTATTTGGAAAAGTGTTTGTAAAAAATAATATACATTGGATTTATAAAGCCTTAAATTTTAATAGAAACAAATAGAGGGACTCTAATTATGAAACTAATTAAGCTAAAGTTTAATTTAATGGAACTTGGTAAAAAAAAAATTGGTTTTCCAAAATTTCTTTCTATATATTAAACCCCAATTTAATATTTTATTAAAATGTATATATTCTGTGTATTGGAAAATATATGAAAAAGAAAAACACTTAAAAAGTGACTTTAAATTCTTTTTTTTGATTATAACTATTTTTATGTTATATAGTTTAACATTTACAATTTCTATTTTAGATCTCAAATTTCGCACTCACCCCTCATCAACGCCATTTGTAGATCAGTTTTTAAACTTTGCAAATGATTGACATAGTTTTCGAACCCCCCGTTCAAAATCGTCGGACACACGACACTATTCTACACAAATCCCTAGATTTGTCAAATCATTTGTATTGCTATTAATAAATAAGTTTTACAGAGCTAACTGAAACATTGTTAAAATATTTGCTATTTCTTAAAAGACAACAATACAGAAAAAAGGAAAAGTAAAAAAAAAAACGCAATCACAATAAATACAATGGACAAATCAACAAAATCGAAAATAATAGCCAAATGTATAGCAAAATATTGGAAATACAAAAAAAAAGGAAGAAAAAATGTTAGCTTAACAAAACAAAAAAAAATCATTTGTGTGATATTTTTGACATTTGATATTTGTTTGCGATATGAACACATGTTCATATGTTGAATCGGTCGTCACGTCATGTCATTTCACTGATTGTCAATTTTATTTTTATTTTTGTTTCATTTTTTTTTTGTTGTTGTTGTGACTCATAATACTATTTTGGTTTAGTTTTAAATGGAAACGGAAATGGATTTTAAAGTGACAAAAATTGTGATACGCTAAAAGTGGGAGTTTCTATTTTTTTATTTTTATTTTTAATGTTAGCAATATTTGTGACATATTATTTTATAGCTTTTATTTGCACAAGCAAAAACTGTCCTTTGGCTAGAGTGAAATATGAGCTGCACTCGATTTTTGTATTAGTTTTAAAAAGAATAGACAATGTGTGGGATTTGAAGCAGACGTTTGTCACGATCGTCAATGAAACATCGAAAAGTAAATATAGTGTTTTGATTGGTTTTAAATTTCGACAAGCATTTTTTTAACAGCAATACTTTCTTATCTATTTGTGACATAAAAACATGTGTAAATTAAAATTGCTGCAATTATAATATGATTACAATAATCCTATTATGTTTAGGGCTATCATAAAATTTATTATATGCTTTGATTGTATCGCTATTCTTAGAGTATTAACCAAAAACATTGAATTATTGAAATTATTACAATAGTTAATGATTGTTGCAAACAAGTAAAACATAATACTATAATTGCTACAACTATAATATTATTATATGCATTATATTATGTTTGAGGTTATCATAGAAGGAGGGTAGTAGTTACACGCTTTCATTGTCACAATAATTGCGTATTTGTCATTGCCATTTATAAAGTAATTACCGAATACATTAGGTTATTGAATTTATTACCTACAATAGTTAATGATTGTCGCAAACAAAAAAAAAAAACATAAAACATGCCTATTATATTTGACATAATAAAAAAAATTGATTGAAATCATACAATTATGATATAATTACAAAATTGCGCTATTTTATCAGTTTTATGAAAAAACAAACTGCAGTCACAATCACATATTGTTTACATCAAACATTATATGATAATTTATACGATTACCACATCCAATCAACCAATAATTCACAGATTCCCTCTAAAACACTCATCCTCTGTAATTTTGTTCACACCCCATAAGCAAAATCGTAAATAAGAATATCGTAAATTTCAACTTAATCAGCATGTTCACGATTGTGTTACCCTTTTCATATTGTACACGTGTCACACGTCCATCTTCCGAAACGTTTCTTCTACATTTCTCTTACAAAGATCACACACACACAATATTCATTTTTGTTTATGTTGATTAATAATATTTGCTGTTTTACAAATCTGAGGGAATTTCTCAAATAGGCTATGCCATTTTTTTTTTGTTTTCTTCAAATATTTTTTTTATTTTTTTTTGTTTTTGCTTGTGTAACGCGTGACAGCTTGAGAAGTTTTGAAATTCTTTGTTGTCAAAAAAAAAATACAAAAATATTCACGCACACTCCCGACTAAAAGGCTCTGTTTTTAGCGCAAGTGTTGATGTTGACCATTATGCTGTCAGATAAACACAGTGTCAAAGATGTATAAAAATACTTAATTGTAAACATGCTGATGGGAAAAATTATAAATAAATATTATAATTTGTATATAGTAAATCATGTGTGCAACAAGTGTAGGAATTATGAATCATGGGGGTCGTGCGAACGAATATATTGTTTATATAGAGTAAATCGTCGAGGGTATTACTTGAGCATATAAAGTTGTTGATCGTAAAGAGTTGTTGATCTTGCAGAACGTGTAGGCGATTTCTTGCGGAATTTTTCGGCGCGAGTCAAAGTATTTTATATATTTTATCCAAGTGTCAGATGATTTAGTGTTTTCAATTTCAAATATTTATTGTTCATAAATATAACATAAATTTTAATAATTTAATTTAAAATTTTGTAAAATTTATGTATGACAAATGAAGAAAACTGTGGAATTTATTAACAGACGGACGCAGAGAAAATAGAAGGCTGTGAGATGTTTGCCACAAATTAACCTTGGTTTCTAGAAATTTTGAATGATGCTTAGAATTATAACTTATTGCCCACAATAATTTGAATGTTTTTCAAATGTTTTTCAAATGATTTTAATATTTTTATGAATCCGTAATATAATTATATTTTTGAGAAAACAACAAATGATGACTATGTTTCCATTAAACAACTATGATTACAACGAAATATAGATTGAAGCCATAAAATAATTACCAGGTTTTTGAAATGTTTGTGGTCATTATAAGATTCATTTTTAAATGATATGGTGAATGAAATTGATGAGTATGCCTTTGTAAACTGGTTTAAAGTTCAGGACAACAGATATTGTTGGGTAAAAAAGTCTGCGTTACATCAAACTTTTAGTTTTCGTAATGACTCATAGGTTTGACAAATGATTGTGGAATAATAACGTAATCCATACGGTGATGAATATTCAGCAAAACAAAAATGATGTAATAATGTTTATTATACCAAACATAGTGTGATAAAAATTAGTTAACACAATAATTATTATGCTCAACAAATGATTGTGGTGGTTAATATTGAGAAAACTTTCAATTGTTTCAATAAGAACAGTTTAAATAAAAACCTTGAAATACTAATTGTGATCCAAAAAGAAAACTCTATTATATTATTATGATTATGTGAAACATTAGTATGTTTATAATAAGTTTGTAAATAATATAAAAGTAATCTATTAAAAAATCATTAGTTTAATTATTATTTAATTCCATAGAAATTAAATAAGAAAATTGTTATTAAAAATACATGAAATATGCTATTTAAACCATTGTCTTATATGCATTAAAAGCATTTAAAGTTCTGCACATTACGTATAAACGTTTTTTCTATAATGATATTACATACTTGGAACATATATTTGCCAACAACAATAAATTACAATTTTCTGAAATCAAGAACATGCAACATGTCAATACAATACTAACACAAATTACCATAATAGACCACAAACCCAACGTAACATATGCTAAAATTCTCATAGGCATAGCATAAATATAAACAATATAAAAAAAAATGTGAAAATGAATCGCAGAACAAATGTGTTTACATATTTGAAAGTATGGGTAGAAACTTATTTTGCAATATTTATTTTAAATAATAACGTTTATACCAAGGATTGAAACCTAAACGAATAACGGTGTTGATTTCGGTTTTTTCCGCGTTTCGGTTTCGGTTACGGTTGTAAGTTTTTATAACGAAACGGTTTCGGTATACCGGTTCCAAGTCACGGTTTCGATTTTGATTTCGGTTTTTGTATAAAATTTATTTATTTTTCCATATTTTTCAATGTATTCAACAAAAAAACCTGTGGCAAAGTGGGACATGGGGTAATGTAGGAAATTGCAATTTGTGGACATGTTTTCGCATTTAAGAAAGAAAACCTATTGGCAAGTGCTTCTTTATATGACACTAGCTGGACCCGTACACGACTCGTGCAAAGATTTTGTGAATGCAAGGTTATGGAGCAATTTTATTAATATAAATAACGTTTTTATTATTTATATCAGGGACCCGTGTACGTATTTTTTATTGGTTTTATAAATGTAGTAACCAAAACCAAACTAATTCTCCGCTAAAACAACTGTTCTCATATACAAATCTTTCTCAAACTGTGCTTCCCCGTAGAATTCTTCCCAGTTGAAGTCTTTCCCGTAGAATTCTTCCCCGTAGAGTTTTTCCCAGTAGAAGTTTTATTGTGGTTACTTTTAGTGTGGTGAGTTTTAGTGTGGTGAGTTTTAGTGTGGTGAATTTTAGTGTGGTGAGCTTAAGTGCAGTGAATTTTATTGTTGTGTGTTTTAGTGTGTTCAATTTAAGTGTGGTGAATTTTAGTGTGGTCAGTTTAAGTGGGTGAATTTGAGTGAGGTGAGTTTTAGTGTCGTGAGTTTTATTGTGATGAGTTATAGTGTTGTGAATTTTAGTGTGGTGAGTTTTAATGTGGTGAGTTTTAGTGTGGTGAATTTTAGTGTGGTGAATTTTAGTGTGATGAATTTTGGTTTGGTGAGTTTTAGTGTGGTGAGTTTTAGTGTGGTGAATTTGAGTGTGGTGAATTTTGGTGTTTTGAATTTGAGTGTGGTGAATTTTAGTATGGTGAGTTTTAGTGTGGTAAATTTTAGTGTGATGAGTTTTAGTGTGGCGAATTTTAGTATGGTGAATTTTGATGTGGTTGATTTTGTTTACTATTTTTTTTTTATTTTTCTGTTGTTTTTGAGTTATTGCTTAAGTTTGGTTTTACTTCTGTGTTTGATTTTTGCTTTTGTTTTTGTGTTTTTGCTTTTGTTTTTTTTTTTTTGTATTTGAGTTATTTGTTTCATGTTCGTAGCTTGTGAAAGTGCCGAGTTATATCGTTTTGAAAGTTAAGGTTGTAAGGGAGGTGCCACGCTGCTTTGCCAAATCTCGCCCATATATAGTCTATAACACCCTCCGGACTCCATAGTATCCTGGTAAAAAATTTAACTTAAATCGGTTCAGCGGTTTAGACGTGATGCTGGAACAAACAAACAAACAAACAGACAGACCGACAGACGGACCAAGAGTTTTATATATATAGATAGATTAATTTTTTCATCCATGGGTTTAATCAAATTATATCTTTTTTTACTGAAGATCGAAAACAAGTGAAAAAAATGTTTTTGCTAGTTTTTTAGAGTACTGGTGGTGTTCGAAAGATCGAATATTGTATATCTTTTGAAATACTAACTGGTTTTGTCAATAATTTAACATTGCTAATATGGTGATAAGTTATGTTCAAATTGAGATATTGGGGTAAAGTAAGAACCAATTTCTGGGGTAAAGTGGGAAACCGAATTTAAGCAATGTTTGTTGTAATTTGAGTGAAAATATTGTGTTGTATGAATAATTTAAATTATTTAAATCGTTACTAATAATAATAATAATAGTTTGGCGCTACAGGTCTGTACAGAACTTCGGCCGAGCTCTCTAACCATTTTGAGCTGTGCGTGTTATATTTGTACTCAAAGTGGTGGGACCTACAGTTTATTGCCGAATCCGATCGGCGGGTGAGAGCTTTTCATAGGCAATGGTTTTACTCTCGTAGGTTTCCCATTTACTGCCAAAAGGTAGCGCGGTATAGAAAAATGTTTCTATGAAAAGATGTTGTTAGCCCCAGTCCAGGCTTGAACCGGGGACCTTTCGACTCGCAGTCCAACGCACTAACCACTGAGCTACCGCGGCTAAATCGTTACTACAAACCAATTAAGCAACATTTTGACTTCACCTGTGATAAACCCAAAAATAAATTCCCTCAAATCCCATTAAAATTGGTCAATAGGACAATTGTTGATTTATTAGTATACAAAAAATAAATCTTCTCATATAAACTCAATGGCAATGTCATGGTATTTTCTTGTATTTAATGGTATTTTCCGACTGAAATAATAATTTATCCTATTGACTATTTTTAATAGTAAAAAATTAAAAAATTTATATAAAGTATAAAAAACTAAAAAAAAAGTTGAAAAATATAATTGGGCGGACCACGCCTATATTTAAAATTTTGTAAGACTAATATTTCATAGATTTGATTTAAATAATCTACGGATCAAATTTCCACTATGAAAACCCGGGAAATAATGAAAAAAAAAGTGGGCGGATCACGCCCATTTTTGGACCACATATTTTTAGGTAAATTCTAACAATACTTTTTAAATTTTATAACTATACCTTGAATACTTTTCGAGTTATTAATTTCGAAAGAGTTATTTAAAAGTGACTTGTATGGGAGGTGGGCGTGTCCGTTGACCGATTTGGCTCATTTTCAAACTCAGTTCCTACTTTTGGCTAAAATATATTGAGACGAAATTTTATCGCATTCTGATCAGTATTTCTCAAGTTATTCTGTATTCGGACAGCAAGACAGCAAGACAGCAAGACGGACAGACAGACAGACAGACAGACAGACAGACGGACATGGCTAAACGGACTCGGGTAGTGATGCTGATCAAGAATATATATACTTTTCCATACCGGACACGCCTCCTAAGGGGCGTTACAATATATGCACAAAGTTAATACACCCTGTACCTCATAGGTGTAGGGTATAAAAACTATTATTTAAATAGTATTTCTTTATGTGTGTATGATCTGAATTGCAGAAGAGAGGTGAGAATCTAACCTTGAGCAAGGGCAACAAGAATACATTGGTAAATATCTTAAAATTCATTAGAAGAATTTTTACAATTTCCATCCATAAAAGCCCAAGAAATTAACTTTTAAAATTTAGTGAACTGCAATATTTGCAAAAAGCCAATATATAGGGGTTTTCAATAAGAGCGCTATAAAAGTTTTTTTTCAAGGCGTTTTCAACAGGAACGCTACAAAAGTAGAGCGACAGGGACAGCAAACGACACAATATTTCTTGCCGCTCTTTTGACATTTCGCTTCAATGATGTTTACCATTTCCTGATGAAAAGATACACGAGCCAACAACGAGTCGAAATTATTAAAATTTACTACCGAAATTCAAATTCGTATATCTTTCCATTATAAAATAGCAAACCTTACTGAAGAGAAATGTCAAAAGAGCGGCAAGAAATATGGCGTCGTTTGCTGTCCCTGTCGCTCTACTTTTGTAGCGTTCCTGTTAAAAAAACCCTTTACCCTGAAATGTTCGAACTTGTCGAACTTGCACTTTTTTTTGTAGTATTTTCTTAAGTAGTTACTAAGATGTTAATAATTTTAAACTTTTTTTAAATTTTTTCTTGCATACTATTGTTTTTTATTACCTTATTATATTTTTATTACCTTATATAATTGATGTGTTTTGAAACATCATTCAAAAATCAATTAATCGTCTTACAAATGGTATTCTAATAAGGCAAACAGTTAGATGAAGAACCAGTATATGGAATAGACCCTTTAAAAAAATTTGAATGATCTTTTCAAAACGTGTCCCACTTTACCCCAGGCTCCCTATATATATATTTTTTTTAATACAATAAATAAAAAACTAATATCATTAAAAATTGGATCATTTTTAACAAAAAAATATGCTTAGAGTTACTGGTGATTTGTTGTTAATTCGATTTAGAGCTACACAAATTAATGAATTTTAGACAACAGACCGTTGGTTTTGAAATTTTTATTTTGAGAACTCTAATGACATTTAAACATGCCTTGTTTTTTAGATCTTCTATATAAAATAATAAAAAATATGTTTTTTTATGTTTCTTTTTATATTTTTTTAAAAACCTTTTTAAACCGGTATAAAACCGAAAGGGTTTATTACGGTTTTGGGTATCGGTTTATTTCTGATTTTCATATAACGATTTCGGTTTTAAACGGATTGGAATCGGTTACGGTTTCAGTCCTTGTTTTACACATTCAAAATTTATATTCTTTTTTGTTAATTTCAAATATTAAACGTTAAACTTTGAATAAAAAGTTCGACCTCGTACTTTTATCGCATCTAATTTTTTAATTTAAATTGTTCGTACAATATTTAAACCAGGGACTAAAACACTTTGGAATATTTGGTGCAATGGTTTTTAAAATAGCGTTTTCGGTTCCGGTTCTAACACATTCCGGTTCTACACATTTTTTTAATACCAGTTCCGATTGCGGTTCTGTTTCTAAAAACAGAAATAGTTCCGGTATCAATTTTGATTTCGGTTCTTTGCAGTCTCTGATTTAAACAGTTATCACAAAGATATCGCATTAATTTTAAAAAATCTCGAACTTTGAATATTACTTTTTGATATCGAATCGATTTCGTAAATGTCTCGTACCAAAAAACACCAACAGAACGCATCGATGTCTACTATGTATTTCTTATTTGACGATAGGTATTGCTACAGGAAAGTGGGCCATATCGTGTGATTTCTTCTGAATCTCGCATTGATCTTGTTTGTATTGATCGGTAAGTAACTAATATTTTTTAAATTACCTTTGGGAACATTGAAAGAATTGCAAGTGAACCAAATTTTTAACACTGTTACTTAAATATAAATTGTATGTACCACTTATTTATTTAATTATTTTTGTTTCTGTAGACAGTTAGAAAAATCAATAACATTTATATACTTAATTTTGAAACTGTCCATCATCTCGGATTTCAGTAAATACAGCATACAAACAAAAATTATTAAAATGCATTCTGAAACTGAATACAATATAAACATTAACACGATGGCAACATTGCTGGTGCTTACATTGTGAAATGCATTCTACAACGTTGTGTATTTCTAGCAACATGTTACGATTACTGATCGTTTACCCAACATAGATTTATCCATATATATCAGAGCTAGGAAGTCAATTTGTTGTTTGTCTTTTGTTTTTTTTTTTCTTTTCTGTTTGATGGAAACATCAACATTTGTACTTCCTGTTACAAAAATGTCCATCAAAAACCAGCGAATTGAAAACTTGCTGAATTCTGAAAATAGGTCTATAGGGAGTGTGTTTTTTTGTGGGTGTCTTTGCGACCTCAACCATTAGCCTCTGTCATTTGTTGGCTTAGTAATAGAGCAAACATACTTAAGTGTTTTCAAATAGAAAATATTTTGTATTTTTCGAATGTTGGATTTTTTTGTTCAACTTATTTTCTTTTTTTTTTAATTTTATTTATTTATTTTTTAATTTCTGTCCCTTCGTGACACACATTTTGGCAATTAAACACATGCGTGACATCTTTGTTTTGTCTGTTGCTGTCAGTTTGTGGTTTTTCTTATGGGGGCCTCATGTTTACAAAGTCTGTCCGATTGTATGTCGTTCTGTGGTCCATGCATTTGTTTGTCTGTCTCTCTCTCTCTCGCTGTCAATGTCGACTGGCATCGACTGACAGCTAAACAGACGCGCGTTTGTTGTTGCTGTCGCACTAATTTAGCGCAAGAAATTTGATGTGATTTACATGTCGCGTGGTAGATAATGAGGGTGAGCTCAACAAGTGCATGTGTGCTTTTAACATTTTATTTTTTGATTATCCAAAATTGTAAGTTTGTGAATTCATAAAATTCACAAAACGCTACAGAGCACAATTAAGTTAAACTAATACTTAACATATTAAATTGAAACATAAAAGTGAAAGATTTTATAAAACAACAGGTTGTTGGTTACTGCGTATTTTGCAACACCGAAAAAAATATCGAATTAATTATAGAAAAATGTGTTTATGTTATATAAATAGAAAAAAAAAATAACAAAATCCATTTGTTTTATCACCAAAATCATAAATATATATTTGTTATTATTATTAAATATTATTATTTTAAATAACTACATCTGCGTTTATTTCTACTACATTCTGTATTTTTGCTGTTTGTATTATATCTCCATCTCTTTTTAATGCATGTGCAGCGCATAAATGGAATCTAGAAGTTTCCACAAACTTCTATACCTTACGCTGCTTCAATTTACTATTATTTATTGATTTACCGTGGAGTTAGTGACATATTTTCGTATCAATTTAACAAATGATTATAAATAAAAAATGATACGGATTAAATTAAGTTATAAAATAGCTTTTTATAATTCACTATTTTGAAAATAATAAAAATGTTAAAAAATAGTTCACATTTTTTTTTTAAATAGATTAATTGATCTAAAAAAATAAATTATATTTTTTATTTCATAAAATGTATCAAAAAAAAAATTAAATCAATATATTACAAATCATTTTTTAAATTTATGCATATCGCGTGATCATTATTTAAGAAGTAATAAACAAAACCACTTGATAACTCTAAATATTACAAAAATTTAACTAAAATTTTGATTGAAATTTGGTTTGCTGAACAAAAGACTTCAATATGATGTACAAATATTTTGTGCTTATGTATTTTGCAATTAATGTGATGAAACGTAGTCTTCGTATACACTTCCTCAAATTAAATAACACTTTTTCGGTTGTTCATCAAATTGCTGATGCATTCATAACATTGATTTAGTGATCGTCAATATTATGAATTGAAAAAGTTTGATATAGAAAAATCTTCAATATGAAGATCATTTTTCTGTGAATACGGCTTCAAAACATTTAAAAATACAGCAAACAAAACAGTTACTGCAATATGCAATAAAATGCGTTTGTAATACATTGTGTAGTAAAATCAATAACAAAAATACAAATGTAGTTAAGAAGTAAATAAATCTATTAGAGCTGTCGGACATTGTTCGCATAATTCTAAATAGAACTCTATACTAAGTTTATTGATACTGCGTTCATTTGTCAAGTTACTACATAATTAAAATAAATTTCAATTCTACGGATTTTTCAATATTTTGTACATCCAACATTCTTTAAACCAATATATATTTCTTTTCTTATTGTTAATGCAGTCAATACTTTAAATATACTCTATGAAATTCAGATAGATAAGGGCAATGTTATGATGTTCTTGCACGGAGGGAGATCAAATTCTAAAACTCGAGAAGAATTTGGTTAGAAAGAAATATAGTAAAATTTGTCTAATATCAATAAAATACTACTGAAATTCAAGAAATTGTCATCTGGATATCAAGAAAGCAAATTACTTAGTTGTCAAAAAAGTAAACAAACTTTATACAACTGGATTGTCAGAAGTTAATTATTAAAAACCAAAAAGAACACCTAAAATTATTGCTGTATTCTTCGCAAAAAGAAAACGTGTCCATTTATTGTTGTTGTTTTCATCGATATTGCTCTGTCTGTGTGCTTTGTTTTTCGAGGTCGCCATCTGTTTGTTAGTCTGCCTGTCTGTCTGTTGAAAGTAACAAAGCCAATTTTTCTAGATATTCAGACATTAAGTTCTGAGGTATCAAAAAGTAATTAAGTACAATTTGTCTGGATTGCAGATTTTTTATTCTTAGGTATCAAAATACGGCATAATATACAATATTTGCATCTGTGTGTTTTCACGAATAGAACAACAAAGCACAGCCAGACAAGCAAGCGACTGTTAGAGATATAAAAATAGAAAAAACGAATTTACCTACGAATGTTGGTATGGTTTCAGTTCGTAAACATAAATTGAGATTCAATTTCGCATAAATACCAAGCTGATTTCATTCCATTGTTATCTAAATACACTATACAATGCTTATGGGTAACGTACGGAAGATTTATACATACATAACCAACAGTAGATGCAGTAGAAGAGGAAAAAGTGTATAAGGTAAGTAAACGGTTTCAAAATAATAAACATATATTAAATTAAATAATAATAATACAAAAACGAATAAAATAAACAATTCAATTACATTAAGTATTCAAAGAAGTCATTTAATATACAAATTTAATATAACGTAATAAAATTCTAAATAAACAATAAATTAACTAAAATATATTTTTTTTTATGTTAGCATCGAAATAATTGCTTTTAGTTACTTTCAACATATCGACAGACAGACACACGAACAAACGGATGGTGCTGTCAGAAGGACAAAACATAATAGCGACAAAGCAAAATCTAAAAACAACAACTGTACGAACACGTGTTCATTAAATTTTGGGACGAAAAGAACAACAACATTTTTGATACCTAAGAAATTAATAACTGAAATCAAGACTTATTCTACTTAGTTACTTTTTTGATACCTAAGAAATTAATAACTGAATTCAAAACTTATTCTACTAAGTTACGTGTTTGATACCTAAGAAATTAATAACTGAATTCAAGAATAATTCTACTCAGTTATTTTATTGACAACTAAAAAAATCCATTTCTTGAAATTAAGGGTTTTCGGTTTAGCTGTATATCACGCCGTATACTTCTTGATTCCTTCTGGATTTTAGAACTTTTTTCCATCCGTGTCTATAATGCAGAGTCGGATTATAGAAGTTACTACAATTTATCAGTGTTCTAAATAATCTTCTGTCTCTGTTTATTTCATTGGCTTAGTACGTTGAATTATCTTGTGTAGTGGATCAAACAATTTTTTTATTAAAAAATAATATAAATACTTTTTGAAAGATATATAGTTATTTTATCAAATTAAACATTTTATTAAGTAATATACATTTTTTTGTCCTGTATTTTTCAAAATTTCACGTCGTGTATAATCAAGTTAATGCTGCTTTTGCTGTTGGCGATGCTGAGGTTGTTGTACGTACTTGTTGCTGCTGTTGCTGTCGAGGTTGCAGTTGATGATGAGCCTTAAATCGCACATAATTGCAAACCATTAACCAGCGTAATTTGGAATTCAAACGAATTCATTTGGTGGCGTGGCGCACCATCATAAAAAAAGAAACCCAACAACTCACGATCTAAATTATCACTCTTTACAAAAAAAAAAGAAACAATGAATGAAGAGAGTTGGCAACTCTCTGCTGGAGTATGCAGTTGCTGCCGCACGAATAATGCAACCTGGCAACAATTGCCATTGTGCTGGTTACATCAACAGCGACAGCAACACCAACAGGAACAGCAGCCGTAACAGCATTGCAGCGTGTCTGCAAATTTGAAGCATTTAATAATTTTTAGCCGTTTTCTAATTATACCCTAAAAAGTGCGCCTCTGTGTTTGACGCAGCAACAGGAACTTTAGCAGCAACAACAAGCAGCAGCAACACTTAACAATGAATTAGCGCTAAATGGCGATTTGCACCAAAATGCTTGTTAAGGTCGTCGAGCAACAGGCGGCGCAAAACTGTTTACAGCAGCAGCAACAATAACAGCTGCTGTTGCTCTTACTGTCGTTGTTGCTTCACTTTATTTCACTTATTGCCACATGTGTTGCTGCGGATGCTCTTACTGTTGAATGCTCCTTGCAGTCAGATCAATCAAAGTTGCAAATGGATAAATCTACGAATTGCAGTTGCACAGCAATTTATCATGACTGAGCAACATTAAATCGTGTTGAACTTATGAATAACAAAAAAAAAATGTATATTACTTAGAAGTGCTGGCTCGTGAAATTGTAGCTGCTGTGTTCTTTTTAAGTATTGTTAATTGATGATATTCACCATCGACGTTGGTTCTTTTTTAACACTTGCTGCTAAATATTTTGCTGCATCTGTTAAATTACCACAATTATCATAAATGTTTGCTATAATCATCACATAAATATTTTTTAAACAATTTGTTATAAAAATAAAATAGTATTATATTATTAGAGATAAAATTTAATTCTATTTTTAATTAAAAAATAATCCATGTAGAATTGAAAATCAAACAGTAGATTTTTAATTTAACTATTAATATGGTTAAAAAATCATTTGCATGATTGGTATGAATATTCGTATACTTTTTATATATTTAAAGAAATTTTGGAAATCTCTTAATTAAATTAATTAGTTGTTAATTACATGTTTTAGGTTATATAATAATTTTTATTATTGATAAAAATTTAACTACTGTTGAGATGTTTGGAACAATCATTTTAAATGTTTATAATTATTGACTTTATTTAGACATGCACTAGAAAATATACTGTTACGAAAAAACAGATTGAGATATAACGCATGTGATATCTCCATCTCCTTTCGACGCATATGTAGTTCATAAATAGAATCTAAAAAATTCCAGAAACTTCTATAATTAACGAAAATCTGATATTTTGACACGCAGTGTCCATCTAATGGGTTTTATTACACTGATGTATAGTCTCATTCTTGTTACTGCTTCAGTGCGCTGTATGATTTTCCATCTCTTTCTAACACATTGACACTTAATGCTAAATTACATAGCCACTCATTTACTATATTTATTTATATACACTTCACAATCATCCTTGTATGATATCTCTATTTCTTTTAGATGCATGTAGAATTCATAAACGGGATCTAGAAGTTTCCACAAACTTCTACAATTAATGCAAATCCGTAATTTTGACACGCTATCTGAATCTCTTGCACACTTCTGGGTTTTATTACACTGATATATCATTTCGTTCTTGTTACTGTTGCAGTGCGCTGAATGATCTTCCACTCTTTCTAAAACATTGACACTTACCACTAAATTATATTGCTTCTCATTTACTATTATCTATTGATGTACTGTGGAACAAATGAGATATTTTTGTAACAATATAACGAATGATAAATACAGATATTAAATGCTGATTAAATTAAGTTGTAAAAATATATACGTTAATATATTGACTATCAAAATTTTAGTATATTCACAACATAATAGTAAGCCCAACTTTTCTATTACAACAACAATCTTTTGAAAAAATATAAAATTACTTTTTGCAAAAAAATATATTTTCAATATACCGAAGATCTGTAAAATCCACCAAATTCAAATCGATTAGGCACAAAATCGACTTATTCACAAACTATCCGAATTATAAATTTTAAATTTTACTTTTTCTGTGAAAAAATGTTGAAGTTTATTTTTTAAAAATTTGTACTTTGGTGGATTTTTATATGGATTTTTATGATGGATGGCAGGTGGATTTTACATAGTTGGATTTTGTATCGGTGAACTGTGGATTTTATATATTTTATAAATATATAATTTATTTAAAGATTAATTGATATTGCAAACACATTATCCATGCACGATGTAATTCTTATTGATAAATGCAGCACTTACAAAGTGACATCCATCAGGGATGTCACTTTCATACTATAATTATTTTTAATGTTTCCCTTTAATTATATATATTTGCTGGTTTATTTTTAAACCACCCATGTATATTTTGTTGTTCTCTTTAATTGTGTTTTGTTATATAGTCACTAAGCATTATTAATGAATTTAATTGAAGTACACAGTCCAACAATCTTCAAGTGTTTTGGCGTGTGTAAGAAGTGCGTCAAATGCCAATACAAACAAGAATAAAATATTTTTTATCTTTATCATTAATTTCACAAATTTAAACACTTGAGAAGATCAATGACTGCCCCGCACAAAAATAAAAATACCTATTTAATTAAAAATGGCAACAGCATTTGCTGCGCCATAAACGTGCCCTATAGTTACTTCTTCTTTAAACTTGCATGAGGAAACAAATTATATATAAAATTTCTTTAACATGTCTAGAAAATAATTAATCAACATGCTATACACTGATCACTTGTGATCACTGATCATCATCATCTACCTCCCCTAACATATGTCTGGGGTTTTATTTTCTTAATGTTTTGAGGAAAAAAAGGCAACAGTTGTAACAAAATTAATGATAGCAGACAATCGAAAGTAAGGTTGTCTGTCTAAATTTATTTGAAGTGATCTTTGACATATTTTGTGTGTCTGTTAAAATGAATGAAGTTACAATACTTCTAGTTTTACATTATGTGCACTTTAATATGTTTTGATATCATTTAAAATTTTCAAAATAATACATTTTTGTTAAATGTAAATGTATCACCTCAGATATAAATGTCTCATTATAAAGATCTATATTTCATATTATGAAGTAGATCATTATTCGAAGCGATTAATTCTAATAAGATAACTTAGTAATTTTAAAATCGTTCATCGCTAGTAGAAATTTTGGTAGGGCCATGGTCATGAAGTGATCATGTCATTATTTGAGGTGATCGGGATATGACGAGGCCCATAATGTCCTTGTAACGCAGTGTCCTGATCATGTATTGACCTCTGGCCATGATTATGTACTGATCGGGCAATTCCCTATTTTAATATTTACCCGACAATTTCCTTGTCTGAGCCCGAGCATAATAGGGTTTCTCTCATTAATCTCGAGCATTGCCTGATACTAATTTCGTTATGAGGTACAAATAATGTAGCTATGATCGGAAATATTGACTGTTTAGATAATGTAAACCCTGCTATGGTAAGCATAATGAGGGCATGCAAAGGCAACGATCATATTTTCTCTAATAGGGCTTACCCAACGAAAACCCGATCATTACCCGATGGCGCATCGGGCAAATTTCTACTAGGGATTTTGGTTTATTATTTACAATTTCTTTTTAAAGATATTTAGTTTTTTTTATAGAAATCTTAAATATTAACGATTGTACAATATATTATTAATTTTTATATAGTGATTTATATACCTAACTCGTTGTAATATTTTTAAATTATGTTTAAATATTGTTAAATTATAATTTCATTATTCATGTAATGCTTGTGTCAAATAAAGAACTGTGTACATAACAGAATTGATTAATTTTTTCCATACTTAACGAACAAAAATCAATTTTAAAACAATTTTTTTGTAAAGCTCTTTAAAAAATGTTCTATAAAATACAATTTAGCTTTACAACTAAGTTTTGAATGCAGCAAGTTGCGCATTTGTCATCACTCAGCATAAAGTCTAAAAACAACCCAACCAACAAAGAGCATAATTCATGACAAAAAACACTTTTCTTTTTGTTGTGGTTATTATTGTTCTAGTTGTTGCATTTGTTACAACAAACATACACTCAGACAGACACACAGACAGACAGATAGCCATACATACGGAAAGAAAGAGATACCGCCAGACAGACAGACATTCAGTCAGCCAGTTAGTCATTCAGTCCTTGACTCGCATTTTTGATAAACATCATGTCATCTTTGTAGACATAAACCATAATCTAGACGAGAGTGTAACACGTTGTAATCATGTCATATAGAAGAGTTGCTTATTTGTCTTGTGTGTCCGTCGAACTTGCTGCTTTCTCCCACCACCATCATACTCCTCCATCCACCAACTGTTCTCAAGCCTTTGAAATACTACACAAACCTCATGGTGCCTCATTATTCTCTGGTGGTGGTGCTGCTGTTGTTGGTTGCAAGTACTTGATCCATTTGTTGTCTGTTTTCTGTTGTTGTTGCATTGCATTTGTCAGCTAAGACAAATATTAAACAATTGCAAGTGTAAAAGTCACGTTGTCTGCTGGTCTCACTTGTGTGCTCTCAAAGGAATAATCGTGTAAATATCAGCTATGAAAGATTTGCCCCTTCAGAGATGGTTATTGTAGTTGGAAAATGTGCCGCACAAAAGTGCTTTTTTTCATTTTCTTTTTTGGCGGTGTCGTTTGAAAGCAGCATGTTTGTCAATTTTGAAAGTGTTGAAAAAAATAAAATGTTTTATATTTAAATTCCATGATATTTTTTTTTTTATTAAAATTCATAATACACAAACATTTTTTTACAATTTTTTTATTTGATAAAGTTATAACAAATGTTATATTTAAATTTTCTACTTTTTTTGTAGTGGAGCCTGGTGTAAAGAGGGGCATGGGATAATGTGGAAATTTGCAATTTTCGGATTTGTTTTTGCACTTAGAAAAGTACTTCTTAAAATGCCATCAAGAAGTACTTCATAATATGGCATAAACTTTTTCATCCATTATTATTTTTTAAAAATAATACCTTTTTTATTGCATTTCGAGATCAAGTGCAAAAAAAGTTTTTCAGCTATCTGTTGTTTGGTATCAAAAAGTGTGATTTTTTTTCTATTTTAATTATCTTTTGAAATACAAACGGGTTTTGTAAATAATTCGACATTGTTAAGTAGTGGTAAGTTATGCTCAAATTATCGCAATTTGGGGTAAACGGGGAAACCCATTCTGTGATAAAGTGGGAAATGTAAGCAATTTTCGTTATATTTTTAGTGAAAATATTGTGTTATACGAATTATTTAATTGGTTTAACCAAGAAAAATTTCAATCGTGGCCACAAACTAATGAAAAGAAGTATTTTAAAATCAACAGAGATCAGATATGAAGTGCAGGAGAAAGCCAGTAGCAAAAAAAATACATCGGAAAATATTCTTCAACTTTTTCAGAAGAAGATGAAATTTGCAGGAATAAAATGACCAAGAAATTAAATTATAATAATTCTGTGAACTGCAATATCTGCAAACGGCCTATATACTTGAAATACCTCTCTCCATTGTCACTCAGCCTATTCTGACTAAGAGTATATGCACATTTTTTTTTCTATTTTCTTAACATAACTACTGAGATGTTTATAAATTTAATCTTTTTTTCATACTTTTTCTAGCATTACCTCATTATCTTTTTTATTACCTCATTATAATTTTGTTTTTCTTACTATATTCGACTTTGTAATGGACAAAATAAAACATTAAAAAGAAAGACTAAAATAGAACAAAAAATTTGTCAACCGTACCCGCTTAAAAAATTTGTTGCTTCCGATTTCAATGAATTTTTGTGAACTTGTAATATAAGAGGACCTCATAAGTGGAATGAGCTAGTATGACTGGGGTCCAAATATGGCAAATTTGACCGCGTCAGTATTACTGTCAGTATTACTGTCAGTATTACTGTCAGTATTACTGTCAGTATTACTGTCAGTATTACTGTCAGTATTACTGTCAGTATTACTGTCAGTATTACTGTCAGTATTACTGTCAGTATTACTACTGTCAGTATTACTGTCAGTATTACTACTGTCAGTATTACTGTCAGTATTACTACTGTCAGTATTACTGTCAGTATTACTACTGTCAGTATTACTGTCAGTATTACTACTGTCAGTATTACTGTCAGTATTACTACTGTCAGTATTACTGTCAGTATTACTACTGTCAGTATTACTGTCAGTATTACTACTGTCAGTATTACTGTCAGTATTACTACTGTCAGTATTACTGTCAGTATTACTACTGTCAGTATTACTGTCAGTATTACTACTGTCAGTATTACTGTCAGTATTACTACTGTCAGTATTACTGTCAGTATTACTACTGTCAGTATTACTGTCAGTATTACTACTGTCAGTATTACTGTCAGTATTACTACTGTCAGTATTACTGTCAGTATTACTACTGTCAGTATTACTGTCAGTATTACTACTGTCAGTATTACTGTCAGTATTACTACTGTCAGTATTACTGTCAGTATTACTACTGTCAGTATTACTGTCAGTATTACTGTCAGTATTACTGTCAGTATTACTGTCAGTATTACTGTCAGTATTACTGTCAGTATTACTGTCAGTATTACTGTCAGTATTACTGTCAGTATTACTGTCAGTATTACTGTCAGTATTACTGTCAGTATTACTGTCAGTATTACTGTCAGTATTACTGTCAGTATTACTGTCAGTATTACTGTCAGTATTACTACTGTCAGTATTACTGTCAGTATTACTACTGTCAGTATTACTGTCAGTATTACTACTGTCAGTATTACTGTCAGTATTACTACTGTCAGTATTACTGTCAGTATTACTGTCAGTATTACTGTCAGTATTACTACTGTCAGTATTACTGTCAGTATTACTACTGTCAGTATTACTGTCAGTATTACTGTCAGTATTACTACTGTCAGTATTACTGTCAGTATTACTACTGTCAGTATTACTGTCAGTATTACTACTGTCAGTATTACTGTCAGTATTACTACTGTCAGTATTACTGTCAGTATTACTACTGTCAGTATTACTGTCAGTATTACTACTGTCAGTATTACTGTCAGTATTACTACTGTCAGTATTACTGTCAGTATTACTACTGTCAGTATTACTGTCAGTATTACTACTGTCAGTATTACTGTCAGTATTACTACTGTCAGTATTACTGTCAGTATTACTACTGTCAGTATTACTGTCAGTATTACTGTCAGTATTACTACTGTCAGTATTACTGTCAGTATTACTACTGTCAGTATTACTGTCAGTATTACTACTGTCAGTATTACTGTCAGTATTACTGTCAGTATTACTACTGTCAGTATTACTGTCAGTATTACTGTCAGTATTACTGTCAGTATTACTGTCAGTATTACTACTGTCAGTATTACTGTCAGTATTACTGTCAGTATTACTGTCAGTATTACTGTCAGTATTACTGTCAGTATTACTACTGTCAGTATTACTGTCAGTATTACTGTCAGTATTACTGTCAGTATTACTGTCAGTATTACTGTCAGTATTACTGTCAGTATTACTGTCAGTATTACTGTCAGTATTACTGTCAGTATTACTGTCAGTATTACTGTCAGTATTACTGTCAGTATTACTGTCAGTATTACTGTCAGTATTACTGTCAGTATTACTGTCAGTATTACTGTCAGTATTACTGTCAGTATTACTGTCAGTATTACTGTCAGTATTACTGTCAGTATTACTGTCAGTATTACTGTCAGTATTACTGTCAGTATTACTGTCAGTATTACTGTCAGTATTACTGTCAGTATTACTGTCAGTATTACTGTCAGTATTACTGTCAGTATTACTGTCAGTATTACTGTCAGTATTACTGTCAGTATTACTGTCAGTATTACTGTCAGTATTACTGTCAGTATTACTGTCAGTATTACTGTCAGTATTACTGTCAGTATTACTGTCAGTATTACTGTCAGTATTACTGTCAGTATTACTGTCAGTATTACTGTCAGTATTCAGATTTTTTCAGATTTTGTAAAAAGACTTATTCTCGATTAAATGCATTTTATATGATTGAAATTTGTAGTACGCACAATTTGATTGTAATGAATGTGAAAAATGTTAGTTTTAGACCCAAATGAAAACATGTTAGGTTGTTCAATTATATTTATTTAAGTATTTTGTTATTAATAAAGATTATAAAGGTTACATTCAGAGACAACGGTTCCAGTTTTAACGCTATTCGAAACCCCGATTTAATTCGCCATCATAGTTGATAGAAAATCTTTCGACTGTCTTCAAAAAATTATTTTAACGTCATTATATTATAATTATTTACTATTTTAAGTAATTTCTATATTTCGAATCGAGAGATTACACTGTTATGCTCAAAATTCTCCATGTTTTCATTCATATCATATCTATTTATTTTTAATGTGGGAAAACATATAGGGAAAAAATTAAAAACGCAGTTCGAATCAGCACATTAAAATAATGTAGAAATGGTATGAATAAAGACAAGAGAAACAAAAGTGCTAATTTTGCCGAACAGTGTTACTAGTCGAAAGTGACGTAATTTTTAACAATTGTGAATTTGTTAGAAGTCAGTGTTTTAAGCTTTTAGTCCATTAAATGTTAGATTTATTTTTCACGAAATGTGTATAAAAACATTGAAAGACTTTTGAATAAACGTGTCCCACTTTACACCAGGCCACCAGACCATCAGTATATATAATATATTTATATATAATAATTTATATATAATAATTATTAAATATAAATATAATTATTAAATATATGTTTTCTTTAAATTCATTATTATTGGGTTTATCTGCTATAATTAAACGAGTGCCCATTTCTGGTTTCCATTTGATAGTTTAAAATTAGTCTTAATATAAAAACAATTTCTCCCTTTCTTAAATGGAAGGTGAAACAATTTATTTTGCTTTAATTCTGAATTATATTGGAATTTTTCGAGATCTATTTATCTTTTTCTTTTTGAAATCAATTTGTATATTTCTATATATAATATCTTTGGCAATATGAAATAACAACATAACTCGAGATATGCTTAAATTGAGTTAATAATACCATAGTAATCCTGATATACGAATTAATTTTGTGTCAAATTTTGATACTGATCCTTTCCATAGTTGCTGAGATACAAGCAAAAAAAATAAATGCATATCTACTTGTTACTAAATATTTATTATTTAAAAAGAAACTTTCGAAAAAAAAATCTAACAATAACTTTTTGTAGACATTATTTTATTTTGTATTATTATTTTATTTAATTTTTTCTTAAATTTTCCAACATAATTTTTAAAATATTTTTAAAGATAATTTTCGGAATTAGTAGAAAAGATTAAAAATGCTCTCCTGAAAAGTTCAAAAAATAGACTTATGCTTTTATTTCATATTGCCACAGATATTGTCGCTTAATTAATTTTATTTGTATGCAGATGGTTTAGTTATATTTTTTGTGTCTAATCTAAGAACAAATAATTGCACTATAATATTTTGATTTATATTTCATATGAATAACATTGCCAATATCGCACTTATAAAATGCTAAATTGATAATTTGCAATTTTGCATCTAGTAAAACCTTTATGTAAAATACAAAAAGTGTTGTTGGAAGAGCACAAAAAGGGTTGCAAGTTGCAACTGTCTATGTTTTCCCCATGGTAGATATCCCAAAAAAAAAAAAAAAAAACAAATCACATATTCAACATAACCCGATGGGGTTCCACCATGTTGCAATGCAAAATGTGCCCAAAACGGGTGGCCACAACGTACGAAGGAATGGCGTGTCCTGCTGCAGGCTCCCAAGCAATGCGACAAATTGACACATTGCCTGCGGTTTTTGTTGTTGTCGCTGCTGTTGTTACAGTTCTTGTTGTTCCTGCTACAGCACGTGTATTTTCAAATGCATGTTGTTGTTGGTTGTTGCTGATGTTGTTGCTATCTTGTTGTTATTGTTGTTGCTGCTGTAACATTTGTTGCGCTGTCAGCAATTGTCGTCGAATTGTCGCTGTTTGCATTGCATGGCGCATAGCAAACAAAATATATATATTTTTTGTTGCATTGTCGTCTGTTTATCTTTTGAGGGCGCCCTCTGGAGGGCATGCTTGCCAACAGCAGCATCAGTAGTAATAACAGCAACAACATTAGCGACAATATGAGCAACAACAACAATAGCAGCAACAAGAAATGTAGAACAAATTGCCAACACGTTCAGCTGCAATTTTCACTTCTTGTTGCTGCTAAAGTTTTTTGCGAAATTGTTGCTGCTAATAAACTACGCGGCTGGCGCCTCTGTCATTCTTTAGCAACGCACAGACATTGCTTGAACGTTGCTCTTGCTGCTGCTGTTGCTGCCGACGATTCTGCTGCTCCTGCAGGGGAGTCGAACGACGACTTTTTCTGCAACACTATGCGTAGCTAATTTTACAAAATTCAATGTCACGCATTCATGAAGTGGCGATAAATTTTTACCAAATGTTGTCGTTACTTATTGCCACATACATGCGTTGCTTTTGCTGTTGCCGTTGCTGTCGATGTGTTGCTATGAGTTTTTGCAAATGATTGCTTTTTGCTGTTGCAGACTTTTGCTTTAGTTTTTATTATACTTATTGTTGTGTTAATTCGCGCTTGAGTTAGAATCGCGTTGCAATAAATTTTACGCGCCATTGTTACGAGTCACGGTATGCAGAAAACGTCATACGCAAAAAGAAAAAAAAAGGAAAAAAAAAGAAAAGTAATATAAAATAAAATTCAACAGGAATCAAGAAGTATATGCATTGACATACACACGAAAACATTATTAATTTTAAGAAATATAAACAGTTGGTTGTCATAAATTAAGTGTAATTATTCTTGATGTTAATGTATTTGATATTGACATTTTATTTCGTAGCTTTTATAAAATTTTTAGCATTCATAAAAATAAATAAATATTTTTTACTGAATAACTAAACATTTTAGTAGTATATTTTTTTTTTTAATTTGCTAAATTCTACTATTTTGAATTCAAGAAGAATTCTTCTGAAATTTCTTGTATTTTTTTAAATTTTAAATGTAATTTTAATTGGTGTCTTTTGAATTTTAAATGAAATTTCTGAATATCACTTGATGTCTTTTAAATTTTCTGAATTTCAATTGAATTTCAAATGAAATGCCTGAATTTCCATTGGTTTCTGCTGAATGTAAAATGGAATTTCTGAATTTCAATTGGTGTCTTTTAAATTTGAAATGGTGTCTTTTGAATGTCAAATGGAATTTCTGAATTTCAATTGTACATTAAATGTAATTTCTGAATTTCAGTTGGTGTCTTTTGAATTTCAAATGTAATTTCTGAATTTAAATTGGTGTCTTTTGAATTACTAATAGAATTTCTGAATACCAATTGATATCTTTTGAATTTCAAATAGAATTTCTGAATATCAATTGATGTCTTTTAAATTTTCAACTGTGATTTCTGAATTTGAGTTAAATTTTAAATGTAATTTCTGTATTTCAATTGGTTTCTTTTGAATTTCTGAATATCAATTGATGTCTTTGGAATTTCAAATGAAGTTTCTGAATTTCAATTGTTCTTTTAAAATTTCAAATAGAATTTCTGAATTTTAATTGAATATCAAATGAAATTTATAAATACCAACTGCTATCTTTTGAATGTAAAATGGAATTTCTGAATTTCAATTGGTGTCTTTTGAATATCAAATGGAATTTCTGAATGTCTATTGATGTTTTTTGAATTTGAAATGCAATTTCTGAATTTCAATTGATGTCTTTTGAATTTCAAATATAATTTCTGAATATCAATTGGTGTCTTTTGAATTTCAAATGGAATTTTTGAATTTCAATTGAAGTCTTTTGAATTACAAATGGAATTTCTGAATTTCAATTGATGTCTTTTGAATTTCAAATGGTATTTCTGAATTTCAATTGATGTCTTTTAAATTTCAAATGGTATTTCTGAATTTGAAATAGAATTTCTGAATTTCAATTAATGTCTTTTGAATTTCAATTGGAATTTATGTATTTCAATTAATGTCTTTTAAATTTCAAAAGGAATTTCTGAATTTCAAATGGAATTTCTGAATGTCTATTGATGTTTTTTGAATTTGAAATGCAATTTCTGAATTTCAATTGATGTCTTTTGAATTTCAAATATAATTTCTGAATATCAATTGGTGTCTTTTGAATTTCAAATGGAATTTTTGAATTTCACTTGAAGTCTTTTGAATTACAAATGGAATTTCTGAATTTCAATTAACGTCTTTTGAATTTCAAATGGTATTTCTGAATTTCAATTGATGTCTTTTGAATTTCAAATGGTATTTCTGAATTTGAAATAGAATTTCTGAATTTCAATTAATGTCTTTTGAATTTCAATTGGAATTTCTGTATTTCAATTAATGTCTTTTAAATTTCAAAAGGAATTTCTGAATTTCAAATGGAATTTCTGAATTTCAATTGATGCCTTTTGAATTACAAATGGAATTTCTGAATTTCAATTGATGTCTTTTGAATATCAAATGGAATTACTGAATTTCAATTGATGTCATCTGAATTTCAAATAGAAATTCTGAGTTTCAATTGATGTCTTTTGAATTTCAAATAGAATTTCTGAATATCAATTGGTGTCTTTTGAATTTCAAATGGAATTTTTGAATTTCAAAAAGAAATTCCGAATTTCAATTGATGTCTTTTGAATTTTAAATAGAATTTCTGAATTTCAATTGGTGTATTTTGAATTACAATTGGAATTTCTGAATACCAATTGATATCTTTTGAATTTCAAATGCAATTTCTGAATTTCGCTTGATGTATTTTTAATTTCAAATGTAATTTCTGAATTTAAATTGATGTATCTTAAATTTTAAACTGTATTCTGAATTTCAATTAATGTATTTTAAATTTCAAATGGAATTTCTGAATTTAAATTGAATTTCTAAATTTTAATTAAGGTCTTTTGAGTTTCAAATGGGATTTCTGAGTTTCAATTGGTGTATTTTGATCAATTGATAGCTTTTGAATTTAAAATGGATTTTCTGAATTTTAATTTAAATATTTTGAATTTAAAATGGAATTTCAAAATTTAAATTAATGGTTTTTTTAATTTCAATTGGTGTCTGTTGAATTTCAAATGGAATTTTTGAATTTAAATTGAATTTCAAACTGTTTTTCTAAACTTCAATTGGAGTCTTTTGAATGTCAAATGACAAAATTTTTCTATGGCGCCTAACATTTAAATATTTTTGAATAATAAAATAATAATAAAATAAATAGTGTATTTGTATTTCACTTCTACTACCTCTACATTATAAACTACAAAACTACATATTATAGAAGCCAAAATAGTAAAAACAAAAATATTTTACTTTTAAATATTTAATGATAAATAAGTTTTTCACGTTAGACACATGTTTATAATGAAAATATAACCCTGATCAACATTTAAAACATTAGCATCATTGATGATTAACGATGCTAAGCATTGTGCACATTAATTTCTTAAATACTATGACATAAAAAAAAATCAAAAAAATAAAAAGAAGAATTTATAAAATAGTCATATGTTTGAATGTACCCACTCGTGACTGTAACTTTGTTAAGAGTCTATTCGTCAACGACACTTAGAAGTGACATCGAAATCAATTAATTCACTTTTAATGGTGGGGGCTTTTCGAGAAGTCAAATTGGTGGGCGTTGGAGATGAAAATGCTGCTGGAGTGAAGAGAAACAGCAGCAACAGCAAGTGCTGCCAATAATTAAATAGTTAGGCGTGCGTAAAACACTTGACACATGTTGTAATATTTGTCAAAAAAACAGAAAAATATATAAGTGACAATTTAGAGAACAAAAAAAATATATAAAATATGTACACAATTCAATTAAAGCAATATGACTGATTAGCGTTGCAATAGTTTAACTATATTGTTGTAAATCTCTGTAATTTGTCTGCAACTCATCCAAAATATTGCTGCAATATTACTTTTGCAATGTTACTGCAATGATACTGCAATGATACTACAATTTTTAATGCAACAATTCGAGTGCAACATATCTAACAGGTTTTATAAGTTTCTATGTGAAACACAATGAAAATGTTACTGCAATATTCACCAGGAATATTGCTGCAATGTTTCTGTAATGTTGCTTCAATGTGTCGATTGTTTCTGTAATATTTGTGTTGCAACTTTTATTAAATTGAGAAAAGTTCATGTCTCAAATGTACTACACGTTTTGGTAAATGTTGTTATTTATTTTATAAGTTAAATCATACTTTTAATGTTTTATTTAAAAGTTACTCTACCATTAACAACTTTCCACTTAAAAAACTTTTGTCAATTTGAAGCCTATTTATACAGTTGTCATTGGATTGCAGATTGACTCTTTAAAATGTTGATGAATTCGAAGATAAACTATGTTTTTTTATTTTTTTTATTTCTTATTATGTTTGTGCACTTTTCATGACAACATTTGCGGCATTTATACCCACCACATAAGTCTTTCATTCTTTTCCCCCTCGAACTCTTCTATATTAGAAAATATCCTTTACATCCTGCGTCACATGTCTTTGCATCATCATCATAATCATCAACTACGCTGTTGCTGCTTCTGCTGCGAGTCTTTGTTATTTTAATAATGTGCGAAAATTTTGCAAACATCAACAACTAAAGCAGTAGCTTAAAATCCCGACAATCACCGTGCTAACAATGTTTGCATTTCATCCCAAGGATATTTTTTTCCCAACACTTTGTTGAATTTGTTTGCCTTGCCACATGATTATAAAATACATATATATTATATATACTATGTATAATACGTAGCAATGTTCATAAAGTTGTATTTTTGCTTTTATAAAATTGATTGGGTTGGCGTTTATTTTCTTTTAGGATAATCATATGCATTAGAGCTAATGTATCGAGGTTTGGGCATGAAAATATGTAAGTCTTTTCTTGTTGAAATCTTATTTATGAACATCTGAAGTAGTTCGAATTTCTAACATCTAATGCAGTTATTGTATTATTTATTTTTGGGTTTTAAAAAAAAAAAATGTTTCTTATATGTCGAAAATTGTATTACTAGGTATTTTATTTAAAATAATTTTGACTGTATAACAATATTATAGGAAAATACAAAATTTTAGTACAATAAATCTATTGTGCACTTTCGACAAAATATACGGCAGGTTACAGGCAGAAATAGACAGGCAATGTAGGCGGAAAACATGCAGACACCCAAGACAAAATTTTCTAAATATTTCTCAAAAATGCCAGAAATTGTGTCTCGGGCAAATGCAGCAGTTTGAATACAGAAAGTCAACAATTTTCGGCAGACAAAGGCGTAGTTTGCAACAATAGATGCCACTTGTCTACCATATGCAGGCGGAACAAACCCGAGGCAAAATGTAAGGCATTTTTCAGGATTATTTCCGGCAACACACACAGATAAATGAAATATATTTTGGGAAGTTTATAGCAGGTTGTAAAATTTTGTGGAATTTTAATGACAGATTCACGGCATATTTTAAGAACGGGCAGAAAACAAACAGCTTGTGATACCAACTCCACTTTTTGTCTGCTTGAAATCTTCTTCGACACAGCCAAAAATTTTGTCTGGGGAACATTTTTGTAATTTTTTGTGGAATAATTGGGACATATTTTGCGAAGATTATGACAGGTTAAACCATTTTCTGAAATTCTCAGATTCCCGGCATGTTTTCCGTATGGGAATAAAATAGGCAGCTTTTGATACAACTTCCGACGTTGACTTTCCTGAAATAATTTTAAACTGTCCTCAGCATGCCAAAAATGTGTGTCTTGGAAGCACCAGTTTATAGAAAGATCCCGAGACAAAATTTCTGGCATTTTTCAGGAATACTTCCGGCATATTTCCGGCAAAACCATATATAATTGGCAGTGTAATGGTAGTGTATAAGAAATTATAATATTTTATGGAATTTTAAAGCAGTTTGCCGGATTATTTTGGGAACAGACCATAGTCTATGGCTCTGAGACAAAATTTTTGTGATTTATCTAGAATATTTGGGGAATATTTCGGCAAACACAATTCAACACTAATTTTGAATAATTTGAGAGGCACATGGCATGTTAACAAATTTTGTTGAATTTAAAATGCAGATTCCCGGCATATTGTGTGTGTATGGCAAAGAAATATACAGCCGTTGATACTAACTCCGCCTCTGTCTGCTTGAAATCTTTTGATAAAATAAGTCTAAGCTGCCCTGAGCCTGCTATAAATTTGTCTTGGAGTGAAGAAGTGTAGAGCAAATAATTTAATGGCAGCTAAATATTTTGAATGTCTGATTCTTTATAAAGATTCTTTATAAAGCACAATTTTAAACGAGTGCTTGACATCCCGAGACAAAATTGTTTGGCATTTTTCTGGAATATTACAGACATATTTCCGGCAAACGCACTGATAAATGGAATATTTTGGGAAGTGTATAGCAGGTTGTAAAATTTGGTGGAATTTGAATGGCAGATTCACGGCTTATTTGGGGTATGGCCAAAAATAGACTGCTTATGATACAAACTCCACCTTTGTCTGTTTGAAATATGTCGAAAATATTTTTCTAAACTGCGGCAACCTTGCCAAAAATGTTGTCTGGGAATGTTAGACCCCGAGGGTGGTATTTCAAAAATTTCGTCTGTATTCCAACCAAATTTTTGGCAGACTCAGAAACGTTTTATCAAAAATTTTCGATCAGACAATGGCGATGTTTGGCATTTTTCTGGAATATTACAGACATATTTCCGGCAAACGCACTGATAAATGGAATATTTTGGGAAGTGTATAGCAGGTTGTAAAATTTGGTGGAATTTGAATGGCAGATTCATGGCTTATTTGGGGTATGGGCAGAAAATAGACAGCTTATCGTACAAACTCCGCCTTTGTCTGTTTGAAATATGTCGAAAATATTTTTCTAAACTGCGGCAACCTTGCCAAAAATGTTGCCTGGGAATGCTAGACCCCGAGGGTGGTATTTCAAAAATTTCGTCTGTATTCCAACAAAATTTTTGTCAGACTCAGAAACGTTTTATCAAAAGTTTTCTATCAGACAATGGCGATGTTTGTATCAAAAGCTGAATATTTCAAGTCTCAAAAAAAAAATATACAAGAAATCTGCATCTAAAATTTGATATCCTGCCATACGCTTCCAGGATACTTTTAATTACCTGTGTGTTTACCGAAAATAAGCCTCAAATATTCGAGTAAAATGCCTGAAATTTTGTCTCGGAAAGGTTGACTGGCCTTAAGGTGGGTAGGTTGCTTAAATAACTAGGCAGCTATTTTGAATTGTTAAAAAGAATTCAAAATAAATGACAATGTGCCAAATACTTTTCGCTAAACTGCCGAATAAATATAATAATAAAATGTTTATTCCCGGACATCTGAAACAGACATTTCAAAAAAAAATGTCAATATAAAATGTTAGTTTGCCGTCGACAATGTAAGGTAGGACCAATTTCAGTTTCTAAAATCTTCTTTGAGGCAGCTATTTTCAATATTATTAAACAATATGAATAACCTATTGAGAACGATATTCTGCCGAAAACCTACTACATGGCAGCATATTTGAAATATAATTCCAAAAAATTTGTACAAATCTTGTTTCCTGCTTGAAAACTGCTGGTATTTTTGATCAAGAACAAAATAGATGGTCTGTCCATCGAAAATATTCCAGAATACTGCGCTTTTTCTCAGAAACTTTCCGCCATTACTGCTTCCAAGCGGCCAGGAGTCTTCGTTGTTCCCAAAAATATGCCTATAATCTCCGCAGGTTGCCACATCTTTTGTCTCGGGCATCTTCTCCAGTTGTTTTCAACATTATATAAAGTTTTTAAAATTTATTTTGTAGTATAGGTAAATAAATTTTTAGATGTCAGTAATAAAATGTTTTACTATACAAATATGTTTAAATTGCTATAGAAAATGAAAATGTTATATTTTTCGTCTTGCATGCTCCAATTTTTTGAAATTATGTCAAAGTATATATTACAAACATTGACCGTCTAACCTCTTACCTAGTTTTTAAGATTCACACAAATTCAAGTGAATTAGAAACATGATTTCCTGTGCATAAATTCAATGTTAATGCATACAACTTGCCAAAGGAGCATCAGTGCAGCAGAAACACGTTTAAATAGGAATTACAAGGAAAGCTGGCAAAAATGCTAATTGAATGCATTTATTCAATGAATGAATAAACTAGCAAACCTAGTAGAGAAGACAAACAAAAGCCTATGAATGTCATGGCACGGTACGGTAAAAGTTGAATCTAATCCAAATACTGACACTTAAGGCAGGCATTACATGATTTTGCAAATTCATAAAAAGTACACTATTTGAAATAAACTATTTTATGAAAGAATATAACTTAGACAATAAAAAAAATGATCAATGACATAAACGACAAATCATTGGTAAAACTTTCATCAAATTTATGAACAAACCTAACATTTTAATGCACAAATTCATGAAATTAATGAACAAATTCATCAAAATAATGAAAATTTTATCAAATTAATGAAAAAATTCATCAAATTTATGTACAAATACATAATATTAATTAATGTTTTATATACCCATTCAAAAGTACTTCAATATTTTATTTAAATAAGAAGATTTGTTTACTAATGAAAGTGGTTCAAATCTCGTGCCTTTGGACTCGCACTTCGGCGCTCTAAACAACTCAGCCAAGTACGTTACTTTAAAGAATAATTTTTGCACATTTTTCAAAAGACTACATTTTTGTTCAGTGCCGAATTTAGCTTTGAGCTCAAAAACTCATTGTCCATAAAATCAAACCAATTTGAATATTCCAGCAATGCCAAATATGCCGAAAGCCACTTACATTGTAGTTGGTGTCTTTCGTTGCCTGGCGGGTTTATTTAAATTTTTGGAATATGTTACACCAGCAATATCTTGAACGGAATTTAATTACCGTCCATGGATTTAGACTTGTCCAGCGTACCAAATGCGAGGTCACCACACAGAGCATTGCAAACAATTTGTGTCATTGCATTCATAAATAAATGAGCAGCAGCACCAACAGCAACATATAAACGTTGACCATTTAAAGCTGATCCAAAAATTGTCATGCAAATGGTTTTTTTGTAGACAATGCGAAAAAAAGGTGCATCTTAAACAGTCATTTAACGTTACAGGTTCTATTGTTTTCATTTAAAATTTTGCAAAAAAAAATTATATAAATTAATGAAAATAATTTTGGCAAATATAAAATATATTAAGGAAATTAATTACTAGTAATTATAACATAGCTTTAAACATAATTTAATTATTGCAAACATACAAATATTTTCAATAAACACCTTTTCAGCATTTATCTAACTTTTAATCAAATATATTTTTATTAATTGTGTGAAATTATGCATTTATTTGTAATTAATTGTAAAATTAACTGATTGTAAAAATATCCACTCAATATTATATACATTTTTGCGAGAATCATTTATTTTTAAAATATGTTTGCTTCAAACATTATTATTACTTTGTTAAGAACATTTTTAAAATTATGCTTATTATAACTAACTTATTGCATTGTAAAATAATAAATCGATTTATATTTTTTTAATTAATTTCTTAAAATATATTTGTCAAAAACATATAAACCATTAATATATTTAAGAATTATATAAAGTGCTTGCAAAAATAATTTTATATTTAAAATATGTTTGCTTCAAACATTAGCTAAGAAGAACATTAGATAAGAACATTTCTGAAATTATGATTATTATAACTAAATTATTGGATTGTAATGTAATAAATTGATACATATATTTTTAATAAATTTCTTAATATATAATTTTTAACATACTTGTCAGAAACATATAAACTATTAATATATTTATGAAAAACAAAGATTTTTCTTATATAAAATATGAATGGTAGGATAATAATTAAACAATTGCTTCAAATATATAAATTTTATATTAAAGAAAAAACTTAAATATATTTTTATTAAAATAAATATATTTCATATTACCAAATTAATAAAGAATACTTAAATTTCAGCACACCAAAATAGTTTTATAGAAAAGTGGCATTATCTAAGACTTTAATGAACAAATAAAAACGTTGCTCTACAATGTAGACTAAACTTAATAGAAATTTTCACACGAATCTTTAGACACAAAAATATAAAACATAAATTATCTGGATTAAATAATATCGTTAATATAGCATAATCATATTTTCCTTACCAAATTTTCAAATTATAAAGATTAAACACGCATAAATATTAAGTTAAAATCTCATTATAAACTAAATTTATTGCTGTGAAGCATTTAATTATTTAAAATTTCAATGTCTTTTTGCCGTACATCAAGTACTTAACAGTTTCCTTACATAAAAGACCCACTGGCCCCAGAAATATCATGAACAACGCCATATGTAAACTATCGAAGGCGTTGACGGATTTTCCCTTTTAAGTTTTATATTTTTAGAAAACAAAAACAAATAATTGCTGTACGGTATATGTGCATCAAATAAGCAGCTGTTTCCGAATGCGACAATTTTTCAACACGGGGATCTTTTGCTTATTTCTATACGACACAACAATATATCTGGCTCGCTATACAATACTTTGAATTTCACTCAAAATACGTGATGCCGCGACAAATGCGACAGATTTTTGCCATATGTGTAAAATAAATGAAAGAAAGAGAAATATCATTCAACACACAAAATACTACCGATCAAGAACTTTAGATAGTGTGTTGGCGAAACAAAGGAAACAACCTCAAATTGCAAAAGATTTTTATAGGCATTCAAATGTTGTACTAGAAAGGATCAAGATTTTTTTTTTTTTGATAATGTTTCACGGTTGGGCAGTAATGAACAACAAACATGTTAGGATATCAATTAAGTGTAAGACAATTGAAAGGAACCTATAGAAGCAGATAATAAAGGACTCCGATGTGAGTAACGAGAGCATGTGTTATTCACAGGTACAAGAGCTACACGCAAATAAAAATATTTTGTATTATGACAATTATTCAGTATTTGGCACATATCCGCACATATTCAAATAAATACAGCAGTTAATGATAGCGACAAATATGTCTTATTTATTTCTTTTACTACAATGATATTATGTTTACTACAATAATGCATATTATCTAAATAATGAGTATTTGTCGGAAACATGTTAATTTTATAATCATGTTAGGATATCAATTAAGTGGAGACAATTGATCTGCTTCTATAAGCAGATAATGAAGGGCTCCGATGTGATTAACGAGAGCATATGTTATTCACAGATACAAGAGCTACACGCAAGTAAAAATATTTTGTATAGCATTTTGTTCTTGTAGTTAGCATAATTGATTATGACAATTATTCAGTATTTTAAAACCAGGTTTGGCTAATTATATCATATCTGCACATATTTAAATAATTACTGCAGTTAATGATAGCGACAAATATGTCTTAGTTATTTCTTTTACTACAATGATATTATGTTTACTACAATAATGCATATAATCTAAATAATGAGTATGTGTCGGAAACATGTTAATTTTATCAATTTAAACAATGATTTATTGCGGCAACGATGCAAATGTTTTTCATAATTATGCACGCTGATAAATTTTTGATTGCTGGCAACATATTATTGTTTGCAACCGGATTTGGTTAATTTGCAATTTTTTAAAAAAAATATGTAAATGCTTGTGACAACTATGTTATGAATTCTCTAGAATATATACTATTATATTTCAGAAAAAATGAATCATGCCCTTACCAGCATTTTGAGTGACAGAAAATAATATCATGATTGTCTTTATCAATCAATCATGTATTTATATTGTGATTCTAGTAATCATTTTGTTTTTTTTTTTTATTTCTTTTTTATCGATTCTTGCAATGATGGAAATGCTTTTCAAAACTATGCACGCTGAGAAATAAGTGATTGCAGGCAACTTATTTTCGTTGCCAACCATATTTTGTTTATTTTACAGATTTTTATATAAATATATTAATGCTTGTGACAACTATATTATTAATTGTCTAGAATAATGTTATTATATTTCAGAAAAAAATAATCATGCTCTTACCAGCATTTTGAGTGACAGAAAATAATTTCATGTTTATCACTATCAACCAATCATGTATTTATATTGTGATTTTAACAATAATTTTGTTATTTTTGGTTGTGTTTTATTATCGATTTAAATAATGATATATTGCGGCAATGATGTAAATGCTTTTCACAATTATACACGCTAAGAAATATGTATTTGTGTCAACCTATTTTCATTCGCAACCATATTTGGTTTAATTTACAGATTTTTATAAAATTATAATAATACTTGTGACAACTATTTTATTAATTATCTAGAATATATGCTATTATATCCGAGGAAAAATTAATCATGATCTTACCAGCAATCATGCATTAATACAATAATTCAAACAAACAATAAGTTTTTTTTTTTTTTAGTGTACACTATAAAAGCAACAATTGTTATATTAGAAAATTGCGATGCATCGAGTAGCAAACCTTAAAATAAAATTCCGCTCAACTACGTTCTACACACAAGAGTAGCTAAATATAATGACAGTTAAAAAAATACGAGTAAACATAACAATAAAAAAAAACTGTCGACCAATGAGCAAAATAAGTATCATCAACGTAGCGTAAAGATGCTGAAGAAACACTTAAGAAGAAAGGACATTTTTTTGCTTTGTACGCAGACAAAATATTGTTTCAAGTGTTTCGCTGAAAGGTTTCGTTTGTTTTAATTTTATTTTTTTCATCTTCTTTTGCTTTCAATCTCTTATGCTTCAGTTGATGAGTTTTGATAAGATCTGTTTAGTGCCAGATTTTCAGCAGTGATAAAGTCTACAAAAAGAAGGAGAAACAACGTCGACTAATGCCGACCAGCCGTTTACTTTGTTTACCCTTGACAAACCCATTTCATGGGCACATCATACGATATTCTCTCTAAAGGTTAACTAGCTCTTATGATCAGGTAAAATGACTTAAGATAATAATAAACAAAATTTTTGAATTGTGCAAATATTATTAGAAAATTCGCATATAAATAAAATTGCTTTTTTGTGATGTTTGTTTAGTGATCGGTATTTAAAGGTTTTTAAAGTTCAAACAGTACCGCTTGAAATGTCTTTAAATGTGGACAATGTAATAATGAAAATTGCACTTTGTCTGACGGGCAGAACACCAAACAAAGTAAAATCGAAAATTTCTGGATCATTTCAGAAAATTCTAATTATGAATTAAATGTTTCACCTTAAACGATTTGCCTTAAAAATTGATTAACTTTTAATACTGAATCCAAAAACATTAAGCAGAAAGCAGATAAAAATCAAAAAACAAACGAGTTGGGAAAGTTAGGTCACATGGGTAAGTTCGGTCACATGGGTCCGGGCCCGACTATGGAATACCCTACACCTTTGGTGGGGATATTAATGGTGGATATTTAATTGCATACCTTAATTTTAAAGTTTTTAATTATGCTGAACCTCCCCACCCTCAGAATATTATTCATAAATCAGAAATTTACGTCTTATATCCCCATAAATTAAAAAATTTATATAAAAGTATAAACAACTAAAAAAAAAAAATTGAAAAATATAATTGGGCGGACCACGCCTATATTTAAAATTTTGAAAGGCTAATATTTCATAAATTTGAATTTAATAATTTACGGATCAAATTTCCACTATGAAAACCCTGGAAATAATGTAAAAAAAAGTGGGCAGATCACGCCCATTTTTGGACCACATGTTTATACGTGAATTCTAACAATACCTTTTAAATTTTATAACTATACCTTGAATACTTTTCGAGTTATTAGTTCCGAAAGAGTTATATAAAAGTGACTTGTATGGTAGGTGGGCGTGTCCGTTGACCGATTTGGCTTATTTTCAAACTCAGTTCCTACTTTTGGCTAAAATATATTGAGACGAAATTTCATCGCATTCTGATTAGTATTTCTCAAGCTATTCTGTATTCGGGCAGCAAGACGGACAGACAGACGGACAGACCGACGGACATGGCTAAACGGACTCGGGTAGTGATGCTGATCAAGAATATATATACTTTTCCATACCGGACCTGCCTCCTAAGGGGCGTTACAATATATGCACAAAGTTAATATACCCTGTACCTCATAGGTGTAGGGTATAAAAATATTCGTTACGATCTTGAAGCGATTCTAAAATGTTTGAAAAATTATTTAGTACATTTAAGTGATTCATTGTGACCGAGTGATATATTTTTTATACTTGAAGCAATAATAATTTTACTGAAACTTAAAAGTTCAAAAATGTCTTTAAGCTCTTTGCGCAACATCACAGGATAATGTTTTTTTTGTCTTTTAAAGGCTTGTTCTTAGTTTTAGAGGTTATAGTTCCATAAAATCGACGCGGAGCGAAAATTTCACGATTTTGAATTAGTCTAAATACCACATATTGAAGAATTTTGTTCATCGATCCAAATTTCAAACAAATTAATATTTTCTTTATTGTTTGCCATATGGAGCATTCCATTGTGACGGGCGTTACATTCGTACGATTAAAAACCTTTTCATTTGATAAATAAAAAAGTATAGATATATTTTTAAGGTGCTGGGGATAGACCTTATGGTGCTCTATGCATGCATAACAAACTTTTGCAATAGGCCCTATAACTTTCTACAAATTTGAAGTTAAATGCTGTGACGGTCGTTACACGTTCTTTTTCAAAAAACAGAGTTTACTTCACAGAGTATTAAATTTTAGCTAAAATAATCGGACTAGGGAGATAAAGTATATCTCAAGTACTTCATTAATAATGGGAGTTCTTTCCTCTGTAAAAAATTCGGCAATGCTTACTTTGACCACTCATTTATAAAGTATCAAAACACACATTTTGTAACGGCGTTACCTCAACGAATTATATACAAATATACATGAAAATTCAAATTATAAATTAATGTTTTTTTTTTATGAAAAAGAGCAAATTTCTGTGGTAGGAATGGTAAACCAAAATTTTAAGGAACACCGTCGACATATAATTTAATTGGAAAACTAAACATTTCGTTTGGAAAAAAATATGTATTATATTACAATTCTTTTAAGTAGCTACTTTTCTGCATCATTTGTAATCCGTTTACTTCGCAGCTTACATAAATATTTTTCGGATTTCGAAAATAATGAATTTAAAAAAAAAAAATGATTTTTTTTTAATCTTTGGAATTTCCCTTTTTCTATCTTTGCTTATTGAATATTTTGGAATATCTTCTACTTTTTCTATGGTTAAATAATAATATAATTGAATATTGAGTTTTTTTGTTTTGCGACGATTGTTATTTGTGACGGGCGTTACAATATTTTGGATGGATATAGCAACCATCTGTACACGGAGGGACATAAAATTCTAAAACTCGAGAAGAATTCGGTTAGAAAGAAAAATAGTAGAATTTGACTAATATCAATAAAATACTACTAAAATTCAAGAATTTGTCATCTGGATATCAAGAAAGCAAATTACTTACTTGTCAAAAAAGTCAACAAACTTTATTCAACTGGATTTTCAGAAGTTTATTTATTGATTATTAAAAACCAAAAAGAACACGCAAAATTGTTGCTGTATTCATCGCAAAAAGAACACGTGTTCATGTATTGTTGTTGTTTTCATCGATATTGCTCTGCCTGTATGCTTTGTTTTGCGAAGTCGCCATCTGGCTGTTAGTCTGCTTGTCTGTCTGTTGAAAGTAACTAAGTCAAATTTTACTAGATATTCAGACATTAAGTTCTTATGTATCAAAAAAGTAACTCAGTACAATTTGTCTGGATTGCAAATTTTTTTCTTCTTAGGTATCAAAACACGGCATGATATGTGTGTTTTCACGAATATAACAACAAAGCACAGTCAGACAAGCAAGAGTCTGTGTATGTATGAATGTTAAAGATATAAATAGAAAGAACTATTTTTCCTACGAATATTGGTATGGTTTCAGTTCGTACACATAAATTTGGGTTCAATTTTGCATAAATACCAAGTTGATTTCATTCCATTGTTATCTAAATACACCATACAATGCTTATGGTTAACGTGCGGAAGGTTTATACGCAACCAACAGAAGAGGCAACAGATTAGAAGAAAGTGTATAAGGTGAGTAAATGGTTTCAGAATAATATACATAGATTAAATTAAATAATAATAATACAAATGAAATAAAATAAACAATTCAATTACATTAAGTATTCAAAGAAGTCATTTAATATACAAAAATGCATATAGGCAATAAAGTTCTAAATAAACAATAAAATAACTCGACTATATTTTTCTTTAGGTTAGCTTCGAAATAATTGCTTTTAGTTACTTTCAACATATCGACAGACAGACACACGAACAAACAGATGGCGCTGACAGACGGACAAAGCAAAACAACAACTATACGAACACGTGTTCAGTAAAATTTGGGACGAAAATAACAACAACATTTTTGATACCTAAGAAATTTATAACTGAATTCAAGACTTATTCTACTTAGTTACTTTTTTGAAACCTAAGAAATTATTAACTGAATCCAAGAATAGTTCTACTTAGTTACGTTTTTGATACCCAAGAAATTAATAACTGAATCCAAGAATAATTTTACTTAGTTACTTTTTTGACAACTAAGAAAATCTATTTCTGGAAATTAAGAATTTTTCGGGTTAGCCGTATACTTCTTGATTCTTTCTGAATTTTTGAATTCTGGATAACTGAATTCAAGACTTATTCTACTTAGTTACTTTTTTGATACCTAAGAAATTTGTAACTGAATCCAAGAACAATTCTACTTAGTTACTTTTTTGATACCCAAGAAATTAATAACTGAATCCAAGAATAATTCTACTTAGTTACTTTTTTGACAACTAAGAAAATCCATTTCTTGAAATTAAGAATTTTTCGGATTAGCCGTTTACTTCTTGATTCTTTCTGGATTTTAGAACTTTTTTTATTCCGTGTAATATCTATGAGACCAAAAAGTATAATAAATTAATAGATACGACAAAAATCTTTACTTTTACAAAGTTTCCCAGTTGTAGGTTTGCAAAATAGTTCGGAAAATAATTTTTTTTTTTGCGACGGGCGTTATAACTCAAAAAAGTAAAACTGCTTGGTTAATTGTCAGTACTTTGAACCACTTATCACCAATGCAATGTGTGGCATACTTTCGCAAAAAAATTACCTTTCAAATTGTACTATTCAATTTTATTTCGGATTCAAAACATCGAAACTACAGTGTTTCATATATTGCCTCAATTTTTGAATATAATAAATTTCCAAAAAATACTTGACTTTAATTGCAGTTTTTTAATCACATTTAGTTAGAGAAAAATTCGAGGCATAAAGACCGAGACATGAGACTATTTCCACTAACTTCCTTACACCAACTGTCAAACTATGAGCATGTGACCTAAACTTCCAGACTGTTTAATAGTAAGTCCTGATAGAAATTTGTTCAATAATTTCCCAATCGATTAAGTGCATTTCCGTCATTATTTCGAGACGCTAACGAGAATTGTCTGTAGGTCCCTTTACGTCACTTTCTACACTCTTTACACTGGGCATGCTGAAATTCTGATTATGTTTACGGACATCAATAGGCAAATACTCTCGACACACTCAGTCTTATTCGACAGCTGCAATCAACTCGGCTCCAAAGGGTACTGTTGTTGTACGTAACAAAAAAATGGGGATGTGCATATTGCAGAGAAAGGGTACTAAATATGGTGGATACTGACTGAACTGTGCAGAAGGCAGAAATCAATTTGGTTTGTGGTTAAGGGACTGATTGTTTACCAAAACACATACACGCAGATATACAGACATAGAAGCACAGCGAATTTTATCAAAACACGCTTAACGAACGATTGGGCCCAAGTAAAACAATGGCCAAAATGACGTAGCTATTAGAAACAAAATTCACAAAACCCAACGAATGATAACGTATATTTTGCAGTAGGATAATAAAGCTGAGCACGTGGTTTGTTTTGTGGAGATGATGTTTGCTGTTTATGCAAAATCATTGCTTGTCCAACATCAGCCAAAAACCTGCTCTAATAAAATGCTGCACTTGCAAGATTTTTCGACTACAACTACTGCTACTTTACCTACTACGTCGACTACTACTACTACTGCTGCTACAATTTTGCAATGATAGCAACTAAAAGATACTCCAGAGCAGTAGCAGCTTCATCGGCATCCTCGACAACAACATGTTCAATGATTTGCAAACTGAAGTGTACTCAATGATCGCCATTATTATCTTCATCATGATCATCATCACTATCTAGCAAAATCATTCTACACCGCAGTAACAGTTTTATTTCCGTTAACAGGCCTCAGACCCTGTGACAACCTTATTTCTGTTAACAAGTTTCTGTGCAGCAATATTATCTGCCTCTGCAACATCATCGTCCGCACCAGCATCATCATCATCTGCACCAACAAAATCATTATCATCATTTGCATCATCGACAACATCTACGCCTCACCCTTAACAATGTCGTCCTTTGTATTTTGTTCTAACGCTGGTTTTTAGCATCATCATCACCAGCATCCACATTCTGATATTTTTGATTTCGAACTCCCAACAACGCTTTATTTGTTCCGTTCAATTCAACTTGGCTCCGAATTTACATTTGCCTAAGTGTGGCTTGTATACCAAAACTTCAAACTTAAATGAACTGAAGTGATTTTAATGGTCAACAGACATTTGCGCTTGACGTGCTATTATTTACTTTCTCAGTTTTTGCTTTTCTTTCTAAAACTTTACTAAAATAAACACTGCTAGCGATGCCATTTGCATTGGTTTGTTTGCCAATATTTAGTGTGTTTGGATAGTGGAAAAATGTTAAAATATAAAATGCAATAAATATATTTTCCTATTAAAAAAAAACAACATATGTATATTTTACTATCTGAATAATTTGTTTCTATGGTCAATTTGAATTGAAAAAGGGACAAATTGTATTTAGTAAGTCAAAATGATTTCAGTTAAGAGCAAATTTAATTGTGGAACTATTAAATATAATTCAGAAATAAAATATAATTAAGAAAGAGCAATAAGTATTCGTTTTGCAAAGTAAACTCATCGGAAAGCAAAATGTTATATTCTGAATACTTTTTCTGAACTCAATCTCTTTCTGTTTGATAAAAGTTTGACTATTATGAAAGCAATTAACCCTTTCTGAAGGATATCTACTTTTTATACTGTTTCCCATAGTGATAGGTAAAAAAATACAATACTTAATTTAAGCAAGAACATGATCGACATGTTTTAAGAAAAATTAAAATTAACTTTTCAAAATGTTAAAGAACTTTAAAGAACATTACTTATCCTAAAAGAAGAAGATCAACCTGACTATGCAAGAAAAAGAACAAGATGCATTTTTTGCATTTCCTCATCACACATTCCGAAGTTAAGTTTGACTTTTTTGGATTCCAATTTTAAAACTTTTGAATTCACTTTAGCAAGTATGAATTAAATTTATCACTTTCCTTAACATTTCACCAAGTTTAGAGATAAAGGTTGACCTTTTCATATGTGCCTGAATAAGTCTCACTAAATAAAATTTAAAACAGTGTTAAAGAAAAAAATTAAAAAAAAAACAAAAATGATTTTTGTCAGAGTGAATCCTCTATTGATTCGGTTTCGGTTCGGTTTTGGTCTCTGAGCAACCTATATTTTTGAATATTTCGTTTACGGTCTGAGAGAAACATTTATTTTCGAACATTTTTGGTTGCGGCTGAACAGCGAGAGATCTAACGTTCAAAAAAACAATATCTCTCATAAGTAGTTTTTGAGAAGTTGAGAAGAGTTGATGCACAATTCTCATTTCAGATGACTCCCAATGTTTCTGGACTGAGGTAACTTTTAATTAAAAATTTAGGATATATGTAAATAAAACCCTAAAAGTGAAAATAAAAAACTGGTTATCAAAAAAAATTGTTTGGTCGACAAAAAAAAACAATGTTCGAAAACAACATCAACAAAAAAATTAATTATTCGACAAAAGCATTCAGAGAAAAAAAAAATCTTCAATATGATTCATAACTGATTCATAATATTGATACCACCGTTCATTAAATGACATATTAATGAATGTATTCATTATATATATGAAAAAAATATTCAATACAATGAATTTGAATTGTCATATTGATGAATTTGTTCATATTTTTTCAAAAAAAAAAAAAAAAATTATAAAATAATTTGAAAAAAAGTGTAAAAATTTTGAACAAAAAAAATGTAAAAAAAAAATCGAAAAAAATTTTCGAAAAAAAACTTGTTCGAAAAAATTGTTTTCGAAAAAAAAATTGTTCGGAAAAAAAATTTCGAAAAAAAAAAAATCGAAGAAAAAATTTTTTTTCGAAAAAAAATTTGTTTGAAAAATTTTTTCTTTTCAAAAATATATTTTATATAAGGGCCATTCCACACGAAATCGACCACAAAAAGTTCGATCTTAATGAACTTTTGGTAACTGATAAAGGGTATCGAGACATGCACTAAACATTTTTTTTTTATTTTTTCCGACCACTACCTTTGGTCATTAATAATATGTATGGCTCTTCAATACAATGAAACCTGGTTTGAAGAACGGAATTCATCAATATGAAGTACATTTTTTTTCTGTGTTATTGCAATGTTAAAAAATTTGTATTTTAAAAATGAATTAGACAAAAACAACAAATTTTGAAAAATTTTATGGGCGATAAAAACAACGCAATGTTCGAAAGCACCATTTTCCAATAAAAAACAACTATGTTTATAAAAATCTCAAAAAAATGTTGGACGACAAAAATAATGCAATAGTCGAATCACCATTATTCGTCCAAAACAACAATGTTCAAAAATTTTCGAAAAATAAAATTAGTGCAACAGAATCACAATTTAAAAAACACAGTCTCCAAATCACCATTTTTTAAAACAAAACAAAAATATCCGTCAAAAACAACAATGTTCGAAAATTTTCGAAAAAAAAAATATTGATGACAAAAATAACGCATGGTCAAAATCTCAATTTAAAACCAGTTGGGAAGGTTAGATCACATGGGAAATTTTAAAGTAGGTGTAATTATGATAGTTAGGATTATCAAAATTATAGTCGGTCTAAGCCGACTATAAATACCCTACACATATGTGTGGTTACCATTCAAAGTGATATATAGGTCACCAGGGTATACGAATCCTGAAAATAACTACAAACATTCAATCGCTGAAGAATTTCCATTCATTTGATACCCATATTTACAAATGGGTAGGTGTACCGAATTTCGATTTTTTTTTTGTGAACCACAAGTCTTTTCGCCGGAAAACATTATTATCACGTACTTGAGCATGATGTCAATATATATTTGACCAAAAAAGTTTACCTAAGCACGTATACATAAAAATTGATCTTTATATGTACATTTTATATGTGGTATTTGAACATAAGTGGTCGGATCATAGGTCACCATGGACCGATCTCGCCAATTTTTTCGCACATACAGCGTAGGTATATTAGTAATATAAGTTATAAGTTTCATTTATCTAGCTCTTCAATTTTAAAAGTCTTAGGGATTTCAACAGACAGACGGACAGACAGACGGACAGACAGACAGACGGACAGACAGACGGACAGACGGACATCGCTAAATCGACTCAGGAGGTCATGCTGATCAAGAATATATATACTTTTCCATACCGGAGATGCTTTCTTCTGGGTGTTACAAACGGCGTACCAAACTGAATATACCCTTTCACTCTTAGTGTAGGGTATAAAAATATACATATATATATATTTGACAAAACTAACACTGTTCGAAAAATTTCGAATAAATAAAACAAAACTTCAAAAAATTTGAAAACAACTTTTTGGATGATAAAAACAATGTAATGTTCGATATCAACATTTTTCAAAAAAAAAAACAAAAAAAATTAGACAAAGACAATTTTCGAAAAAAAAAAGGTAAAAAAGGAATGCAACCCCAGACAAATTTTTTGGTACGTTCGAAACAGTTTAGAAACATTCTGTCTGTTTTCTGCCCGTTCCCCAAATATGCCGTGATACTGCCATTTAAATTCTACAAAAATTTAGAACCTGCTATACACTTCCCAAAATATTCAATTTATCTGTGCGTTTGTCGGAAGTATGCTCGACATATTCCTGTAAAAAAATCCACAAATTTTGTCTCGGGAATGTCCGAAATAACCATTTGCAACAATAAATTTTTATGTTTCTCCAAACAACAAAAAAAAAAATGTCTAATTAATGAGACTAATTCAATATGGTCATGTTATCATATTTTGGTAATTATAAATTTTAGAGTCTGATGATTGTACGCCGATAATTCTAACCTGTACAATTCCTGCCCATGCCAATCCTTCACTAGACAATTCTTTTCAGACAATGACATAGAGAAAATACTCTTTTGACATTATGTTGATAAACGAAAAGTTTTTTCTAAATATTTTCATTCGGTTAAAACGTAATTTCTACAAAATGATTTAATTAAACTACCTAATTCGGTTGATACATGATTCTAAATCGTTGTAGTCCCAACTACATACGAGATAGTTTTAGTTTAGAAGTTGTCGAAATCAAATAGGCTCGGGGAACAATTTCCGGGATATAATCTTTTAGAATTTGCCAAACATGTGTATGATTCACAATTTGATTTAAAAATCCATTTATGATTTATGTTGTACGTTACAGTCCCGAAATAAAATATGTGTTAGATCTAAACTAAATTTTAACTTACACTGAAAAACTCTCTCTAAATCCGATCAAACAACTACTTAATTTTTAAATCTAACATAGAACATAAAATACAAACTATTCCCAAGACCAATTTCCAATTTATCGATTGGCATGTGAAACTTACATAAATTACATCAAAGATTAATGCAATTATCTAGAAAAACGACACATAATATTAACCATTAAAACACATGCCAACGAGATCAAAGCACAACGCACAATTGAGAATGGGAAAACCATAATATATACTAAAAACTAAACAATTTAATGGTCAGATCTTCACGCACATAAATCTTACACATATTCAATCACTTCAAGCCTTAGCAAACATACCAAGCAGTCGAGAAATATCTGTGAAACATGTATGAAGGTCGTTTGCGGTATAAGTACTAAGTCATATAGGTTAACATCTACAAGGGTAACGCCCAGCACGTGATCGTACGAGCGTGTGCCCAGGGGTCAGATTAGAAGAAGAATCGCCGCCGCTGCATCCGCCACCGTCGTAGATGTTGAAACACATGTAATTTACGTAAATCTCACACGCTGCTCTCTACCACAATCGTTCATCATTTGTTTCGATCGATCGATATTTAAGAAAATGTTTTGCCGAAAATTAACTTTTAATAGGCGTGAATTGTGTATGCATTTATTTGGTAATAATATAGCCTAATATGTGTATTTGGTGGGATTTATTATTGTGGAAGATGTGTTTTTTTTTATTTTATTTAACAACGATAGGAAGTAATATTTCATAAATTTTTAGACAGACAAATTATAGGCAATCTTTTAGTTGATCAGTTATCGTGCATTGTTTGAGAGGGGGGAAAGTGATTGCATTTGAAAGTTCTGCCGCATGCATACAGAGCTGTTACTCACCTCGTAAACTGAAAAGAAAAAATAAATAATAGATTAATTCAATTGTTTAGCAATCATGTATTTCAAAAATGCAGTGTCAAACACACAGATGTATGTGACATTAAGACAGAAAAAAAAATCTCAAATCCAGAAAAATCAAGAAGTAAAAGGATGGTATACAACTAAATGAAAAACTGAAAAATTTTAAAAAACACAACTACTATTCAATTTGAAATTGTTGTTGTCTTAAAATCAAACCGAATTTAATTTTATATTAGAAAAATTGCAATATTCCAAAACTCTACAAAAGGGAAAAATTCGTAAACACTCAGATGATTACACTGTTTTACAAGGATTTTAATGTGGAAAGAAACCTCTTATTTCTGGTAGATTTAGTTCGCCTACGAAATTTGTAATATCTAAAAAGTACACGGTAAAAAATGTAGGTTCATTTTTTCAACTTTGTAAGTTTGCATATTTATCCTAACCAAAACGAGTTGAATTGTTTAACTTTTAATGTTGATTTTAAGTATATAAGAGTTTACATAAAAATGTTCAACTAAAAAGTTTAATAATTATAGGTGCATGTTGAACATAATAAACCTTTGGGTTACATTTATAAACTATTATGTTGAAAAATTGTTCGCGAGTCCATAACTAAACCGTATGGTTGGGATATTCAACAAAGTAGATTATTTTTCAACTGCATTAGTAAAAAATATAATATATGAAGTTGAAAACTCATTCTCAAGGTTATTCAATTTTTAAAAAATTAAAAAAAAAAAATGCAGACTATTTTATAAGTTCATATATATTATTTTATTTTTGAAAATAACAAGTTTAAATTTATGGACTAGTAAAGTATAGTAAATTAAGACATTCAATTTTAAAGTTGAAAGTTGAAATACATACATTTTTCAACAATAGAAGGTAAATAAAAATCAACCAAAATGTTTAAAAATCGTTTTTAAACAAAAAAAAAAAATTGATATAGGTAAAAATGAACCTGAATTTGTGACCGAGTATGTCGAGACAGTAATTTATCACAATTACAAATGATTTCAGTGACCAAAACCCTTTGGGGTAACGGTTCCGATTCTGGTTTCAAGACATTTTATAATAGCAATTTTGGTCCCACATATACATTTTAAAAGTGTCCCGATTCCGAATATGAAATTGAAACCAGTTCCCATTTATGTTCGTCGTTATTAAATCATTTATGTATGTTTTGTCCACATTGGTAAAAATATTTAAATAATATTAAATTTCTTTGATATTTCCATTTTATTTGTTATAAATTTCACAAGGAAAATCTCAATATCTGTTGATAATTTTTTAATATTATTCAATTTGGATTTTTTGAAATTTAAAAATCTTGATTTTATTTGGAATTTTCTCAATTTTGAATCTAAAAATCTCAATTTTATTTCGAATTTTTGCAATTATTATTATTCCAATTTCATTTGGAATAATCTCAATGTACAATGAAATATTTCAATTTCATTGTAATTTTCTCAATTTAAAACATAATATTAAAAACAATAATAAGTCAAGAAATTTATTTCCATACCAAATGTGCGGTATATATTTCGCAATTTCGTTTTTTGTTATGTCCAATTTTAAAAATTTTTAGTTAGTCAGAAACAATCGTTAAAGGCGGGTGTACAAAACATTTCTTTTAACCCTACTCTGGTAGAAAATTGCACGATGCGCCATCGGGAAATGATAGGGTTTTTGTTGGGTAAGCCCTATTAAAGAAAATATGATCATTGCCTTTGCATGCCCTTATCATGCTTACCATAGCAGGGTTTACATTATCTAAACAGTCAATGTTCCCGATCATAGCTACATTATTTGTTCCTCATAACGAAATTAGCATCAAACAATGATCGAGATTTAATGAGAGAAACCCTATTATGCTCAGGCTCTGACAAAGCAATTGTCGGGTTAATAATAAAATGGGGAATGGTCCGATCGGTACATGATCATGGCGTGAGGTCAGCACATGATCAGGACACTGCGTTACAAGGACATTATGGACCTCGTCATATCCCGATCATCTCAAATAATGACATGATCACTTCATGACCATGACCCTACCAACATTTCTATTAGGGTATGAAGCCTGCCGAGTCATATAGACACCAGAAGTTTCCCCATAATGCGTATGTTTTTGCACCTAGCCCCACAACAATATTTCAGTATGAAATTGTATATCGCTGGTGGTATATTTTAAGAAAAACCAGTTGGGAAGGTTAGATCACATGGGAAATTTTAAAGTAGGTGTAATTATGATAGTTAGGATTATCAAAATTATAGTCGGTCTAAGCCGACTATAAATACCCTACACATATGTGTGGTTACCATTCAAAGTGATATATAGGTCACCAGGGTATACGAATCCTGAAAATAACTACAAACATTCAATCGCTGAAGAATTTCCATTCATTTGATACCCATATTTACAAATGGGTAGGTGTACCGAATTTCGATTTTTTTTTTGTGAACCACAAGTCTTTTTGCCGGAAAACATTATTATAATGTATTTGAGCATGATATCAATATATATTTGACCAAAAAAGTTTACCTAAGCACGTATACATAAAAATTGATCTTTATATGTACATTTTATATGAGGTATTTGAACATAAGTGGTCGGATCATAGGTCACAATGGATCGATCTCGCCAATTTTTTCGCACATACAGCGTAGGTATATTAGTAATCTATAAGTTTCATTTATTTAGCTCTTCAATTTTAAAAGTAGTAGGGATTTCAACAGACAGACAGACGGACAGACGGACAGACGGACATCGCTAAATCGACTCAGGAGGTCATGCTGATCAAGAATATATATACTTTTCCATACCGGAGATGCTTCCTTCTGGGTGTTACAAACGGCGTACCAAACTGAATATACCCTTTCACTCTTAGTGTAGGGTATAAAAAGTAAAAGATAAATTAAAGTGATAAATTACGTTCGAAACACTTTTTAGGGAACAGAAATTTCTTTTAGATTTTTTGCAAAAATTAATATCTGGACACTTGTTTTTTGCCAATTATCCGTAGGTCGTGGTTCATATTAAATTGTGATAAAGTTTGGATCTGTAGCATGTAGAAATCGAGCGATAAATTGCGATACAAAGTATTTTGCTACTTTGACTCAATTTTTTGCAAAATGTCGACGTGGTGAGTAAATACTGACTACGCAGCCAGAATCAGGAGGCCAAAATCTACTATAAATTAAAAGTTTCAAGTCGGTGGAATCCAACAATCCTCAATTTGTAGAACAGTGTAAACAAAAAAAAATTTATTTTATAATTTCAAGGGGTCGCAGGAGAGATATGGAGTTTAAAAGGGGGGTCGCGACACCAAAAAGGTTGGGAACCACTGATCTAATATAACTGATTCAATTCCAAATGAAGTCGACACTTTTTGTTTAAATTTTTGAAAATTCTCTGATTTATGGTAAACAAAAAATTTGACAAGTCTTCAGATCGATCATCGCGTCAATAATAAAATTCAAAAAAAATGGAAAACAAATTGTGGACATTTTTATTAGCTAACTGTTCAAAAATACATACAATTATTGCAAGTATGTCAATTTGGTTTCGAGAGTCCATTTTTATAAATAGTAAACATGAATTATGAAAAAAATTAATTCATGAAAAACTTGAATATATTTTACATTTTCTAAAAGTAGAGATGAGATTTAAATGATGTGAGCCCGCACACATCATTTAAATGGATTAAATAATCAAGGTCCAGGAATAAATAATCTAGGTCCAGATTAAAAATTTTTGGCTTATATAAAATCATTTCTTCGAAAATAATCTTATAAAATATTGATGAAATAAAAGGTGTAATATAATACAAGCGTTATCAAAAAAGTAAGAAAAAATTGAAGCTGGTAGACTAAAATACGAAAATTCGTCCTATCTTAATCGGAATTATAAACCTTTAACTACACAAATAGAAAAGATTTGTTTGAATATGCTTGAATGTAATTATAACGTAATTAGAAATCACCATTTAAATATTGGGAGTAATATCTAATTACATTATAATTGAATTGTATTATTATTTTGTTCAGATTGAAATATTATTATACGATATTTAAACATAAATTGCTTTAATAGCAGATTTACATGAATTTACTATATTAATGTTTCTGTAGAAATATATATTTTTCATCAGATATTAATATATGTATGTTTGATATTTCCGCTATTTAACACACCCAACGTAAATAAAAGGTTCTTTGAATTATATGTATTATGGTTATACGTGAAGATTACTGGGTGACAACGAATTTAAAAATAATAGCATTATTTTGATTATATGTATGTTCGGCATTACAATATCACAAATAAATAACAGCGCTGCCTACTTTTAACACTCAGTAACACTCACATTAATACTTTTCATATAGTTCAAAAATTCTTTTTGGTGGAATAATTTGTTTAAGTACCGCCAATTACTGTTAATACCAGATAGTGGCTGTTTGTGAAATTTCCAATCCATCCGTAAAGTAATGAACTCAAAATAGGAACATTGGAAATAAAATTATGAGGTATAAATAAAATATGTGTAATAAAAATAAAATAAAAGTTTAAGTTTATAATTATATAATATAAATAAAAAGAAGATATTAGCACTAAATTTACTATTTTAACATAAAAATTATATGTAAACATAAATATGTTTACATGTAAATAAAATGTTTTTCACATTCAAACATATTTATGTTTGCAAGAACGCCGAAAATTATTCATACTGAACATAAATATGTTTGAATGAAAACAAAAATATGTTTCGCTGTTATTATATTAATGTTTGGCAATGAAATAATACTTTTGTTTGCATAAAGCTCCAAAGATATATGTAATGCATGCAAAATTATGTTTGGAAGAGCCTTTTTTTTTGCAGCGTGTACTTTGAAAAACTATGGAGTATTGTTTTTCTTTATTAATATACATTTTTCTTCTGTCATGTTCAATTTTACAGTTATGAATAAAAGAAAATGTAAAAATTATTACGTTTACACCTTTTATTTTATCAATATTTTTTTACAATGTCTCATTATTATAATATTCCAATTTTAATATTTACTAAGAGTATAAATACTATTGTTTAATTGTGTTTATTAAAAGTTCCACCAATTTAATATCATTGTTGTTAATATAATTTTGTAAATATTTTTGTCTGATTGTATAAAATATTTTATTTAATTTTTTCTTCGAAGTTTCGCTGCTTTTTTATCAGCTTCTTCAGCCATTTTATTTAATCGTTTTGAAAAGAAAAATAAACATATTTCTCACATATAACATTCTTACATATTTTTTTAAATATTTAACACTTACAAGTCAGGTTTTACATTTGGTAAGTTTAAAAATTAAAAATGTCCAGTTAATACAACATTAAATATAAAACATTGCCAAGAATTTGTCAGCAAATTAATTTATTATTTGAATTAATAGCGAGTCGTTTATTATAATTATTAAATGTTATTACTTGTTTTAAATAACTGTATGCTAATGTACAAACTTAAATTATGTTAGCCTTTTATAAATTGTTTCTATCAAAAATATTTTGTATAATGAAAAATATTTTTATAATCATTCAAATAGAATTATCAAGGCGAGCAGTTCGTTTAAATAAAAAATAATTGTTTTACATTTTAAATAAAAATATTGTTTCATTGCGACGCCGAAGTAGCGTTGCTTTATATTGGCGCCCAACTTAAAAAACAGAACGCAGTTCGCAGTAGCTTCAAGAAGACGACTCAACAAAATCATCGTGAACATTGAAGATGACAACGGCTCTTGTGGCATACAAAGAAGAAACGATTGACCAGCAGTATCGCAGAGTTTGTATAGCCCTTGTAGACAATTTTGACACTTGTGGCTCGCAAACGAATAAGCAGTAACCAAGCAAGTCTTTGAAATCACCAAGCAAGTCTTTGGAAACACCAAGCAAGTCTTTGGAATCACCAAGCAATTCTTTGGAATCACCAAGCGTCTTTTTATTACCAAGTAATTCTTTGGAATCACCAAGCTATTCTTGGAAACACCAAGTAAGCCTTCGGAATAACCAAGACAGTCTTTGGAATAACCAAGCAAGTCTTTGGAATCACCAAACAAGTGTTTGGAATCACCAAGCATCTTTTGATTACCAAGTAATTCTTTGGAATCACCAAGCTATTCTTGGAAACACCAATTAAGTCTTCGGAATCACAAAGCAAGTATAGATATACCAAGCAAGCCTTCGGAATCACCAAGCAAGTCTTTGGAAACTATAATTTAGACTATTGAAACTAACAATTTTTTAGAAATGGACCAAACTTTAAAGAGCCCTTATAATAATCAAAACAAAAAACAATATCTAAGATGTGATATATTTCATAAAATTTTTGCTAAAAATTGGAATCAAAGCATGTATTTAATACAGATATTCTATATGTTTTTTATTTAATTGTAGCAAAAATGCGTAGCTTAATTTACGTAAATTTTGATTTTTTTCCTGTCGGCTTATATGGCACTATATACGAGGTGCCAATTTAAAACCATTTTATTTTTTTGCACTGTAAAATATAATAAAAATAATAAAATTTTTATATTTGTTGCTGCTGCAGTTGATGATGATGTCGTCGTTGCCACTGCTGGTGGTTGCCGGTTTGCATGTCGGTTCAATTAAAATCACGATTCGCAACAATTTCACTTCTCAAATGATGTTTCAAAAACAACAACAATAAGAACAACATCAATAGTAACAACTACAGCAACACAATTTTGCAAAAGCAATAACATTGGTAGCACTTGCAACAGCAGCAGCAGATTGTTAAAGTTGACAACATTGCAAAATGACCCAGTTTTTCGTAGCAATTAATGTTAGTACGTTGTATGTGTGACAACCACTCACACAAACGCACACACACAGAACCACAACACAGCCACACACAAAGTTACACACGCAATGGCCGCCAACCGGAAATGCCATTTACGTAACGGCAGCCATATTTAAACAGTGTTGCCAACATTGTTGTGCAATACTGTTAATCGAATTATTGATGTTGTCGCTTTCATGTTGGCAGTGCAGTGCAGTCCGTCTGCAGACTGACTCGTTGTGTTGCCTCTTTGGCTACAGTTGTTGCTCTGGTTCTCGTTGTGTTGATGCTCCAGATGCATTCTGTTTCTGTTCATTTCATTTTATGTCTCTGATGCAATTTATTTGTTGCAGTCTATTTAACAGTAGGGTCATTTAAAGGCGCACCAACCAGAGTTGAAGCGAAGAAACCAACTTTGCTGGTTTTCAGAAATATGTATTTGATGATACGATTTCGATTATAACTATTTAAAGAAAATGTATACTAACGACACTCTGTTTCTGAAATTGAACGGATTTAAGTCTTAATAAATAATCTTTTTCTAGGTCGATTCAATTTGATGGTTCGATTTTTTGGGATTCTCTTGACGGATAAAATAGGGTTATCCACTTTGTCAATAAACTATCCCAAATTTAAGCTCAAATAGACTTTTACTTCTAAGTAATTTATTTTTAATACTTAACGAGATACAAAGTTAAAAAAATCTGGAAAAAGCACCAAAAAAATACAACAACTTTGACCCATATAATATCAATGATCCGCTTATAAGATATCAAGACTTGGAGAAAAATTATATTTATGGCTCGATTTCATTAGATACTGTAGGGCGATTTCAATAAATTAATCTTAATATTAAATCTGGAAAATCCAACTACAAAATAGCAAACTTTGACTCATCTACGACTCTCCGTTTTCGAGATGTTTAAAGAAAATTAAAACCTGCAAAATATGCCAACTTTGACCTCTCTACGAAGCTCCGTTGGTGGGTTGATTTCGTTGGATACTGTGGAGTGAATTAAATTTATGAGTTATGTATTTATGTATTTATACATTTATGAATTTGTAAATTTATGAATTTGTGAATTTGTGAATTTATGAATATATGAATTTATAAATTTATGAATTTATGAATTAATGATTTTTTTTTAATTTTTGAATCTATAAATTTATGAATTTATGAATTTATGAATTTATGAATTTATGAATTTATGAATTTATGAATTTATGAATTTATGAATTTATGAATTTATGAATTTATGAATTTATGAATCTATGAATTTATGAATCTATGAATTTATAAACTTTTGAATATATGAATTTATAAATTTATGAATTGATGAATTAATGTATTAATGTATTAATGTATATATGAATTTGTAAATTTATGAATTTACGAATTTATGAATTTATAAATTTATGCATTTAAGAATTTATGAAATTATTATTAAGTTATGATTTTTTTATTTTTTCCAAGTTATGAAGGATTAAAGAAAATTTAAATTGATGGCTCGATGTCTTTAGATACAATAATTAAAAAGCAATGTAAAATCTGGAAAAAACATTTATAAAATATATGAATTTATGTATTTATGAATTTATAAATTTATGAATTTATGAACTTAGGAATTTATGAATTTATGAATTTATACATTTATGAATTTATGAATCTATTTTTGAATTTATGAATTAATTAATTTATTTTAATTTATGAAGTTACGATATTATGAATTTATGATTTTATGCATTTATGATGTATTTATAGATGGCTCGATGTCTTTAGATCCAATAATTAAAAAGCAATGTAAAATCTGGAAAAAACACCTATAATATATATGAATTTATGTATTTATGAATTTATAAATTTATGAATTTATGAACTTAGGAATTTATGAATTAACGAATTTATACATTTATGAATTTATGAATCTATTAATTTTTGAATTTATGAATTAATTAATTTATTTTAATTTATGAATTTACGAATTTATGAATTTATGAATTTATGATTTTATGAATTTATGATTTTATGATGTATGAATATATGAATATATGAATTTATAAATTTATGAATTTATGAATTTATGAGTTTATGAACTTATGAATTTATGAATTTATGAATTTATGAATTTATGAATTTATGAATTTATGAATTTATGAATTTATGAATTTATGAATTTATGAATTTATGAATTTATGAATTTATGAATTTATGAATTTATGAATTTATGAATTTATGAATTTATGAATTTATGAATTTATGAATTTACGAATTTATGAATTTATGAATTTATGAATTTATGAATTTATGTATTTATAAATTTGGAACATTATGAACTTAAGTATTCATGAATTTATGATTTTATGTTATTATTAATTTGTGAATTTTTTATTTGTTTCCAAGTTATGAAGGTTTAAAGAAAATTTAAATTAATGACTCGATGTCTTTAGATACAATAATTGAAAAGCGATATAAAATCTGGAAAAACCACCTATAAAATATGACCACTCTACTGCGTTTCCGGGATATAGAGATTTTAAGAAAATGGAATTTTATAGTACGTTTAGATCGGATTCTCTTGTCTGATTAAAATTTTGGTGATAGTGCAGTTTCAAAATAACTGTTTTGATGGTCCGATTTCTTAGGATTCGCTTGACGGAATAAAATAATTTAAACGGATAGAATCTGGAAAATTTACTTTTAAATATGCTAAATTTAACTCTGTTTCCGAGATAAGAACATTGAGAAGAACTTAAATTTGATGATGACTTTTCGTAGGCCTTCGAGTAAAATGAAATATCAGTAATCAACTGTTTTGGATGAACCTGGTGTCTATATTGCAACTAAAACTTTGAACAAAGTACAAAGTTAAAAATATATTATTCAGTTGCATCGACTTCAATAGACTAAATTGCCCAACAGACTGACCTCCAAACCTAATATAAAACCTTACACTAACGGGTAAATTGACAATACCGCTATTTCACCTAAAATAGGTGTCAACTTCAGCACGCATTTTGCTTCAAAAGAACAATTCGAACAACAACTTCACACAACAAAAAAAAACGCGATCTAATTAAAAATGTAGCCAAGCACAATCAACAACGTGCGTTTTTTTACAGTCAATTTTGTTTTTGTTGTTGTACAATGACTTCGTAACCTGGTCACTGGCGGTATGGGCCACTTAACCTAGGTGCCAAGTTGTTGCTGTTAATTGCCAGTCGGGCGACGACGATCGCGACTGAATTTCTAGGTCTTGCTGGAAGAGATTTTTAACAGACAAAGAATGTTTTTGTGGCTGATGCAGATTGTAAAGAGCATCGTCATGGTATTATCTGCATAAGATCAAATTTAGCAAGAGTGTGGCTGTGCTTTTATTTCTTTGAAATGCTTGGAATTTTTGGGCAATTAGTTTAAATTTCTGGCGAGACAAAGACAGTTTACAGTTGACACATGGCACTTACATCGTGACATGTGTAAGAGGTTCTTAAAGTTTAGAAACTCATTTTAGGGTCAAAGAATTTTTGCGAGGGAAAAGTTGTTTCTTATATAATAATAAAATACACTAGAAATATAAAACAAATATTTCGTTTATTATTGAATATTTTGTATTTTTTGATTATTTAAGAAATTTTTTCGTTTATTTACGAATATTTCTTTATGAATTTATGAATTTATGAATTTATGAATATAGGAATATATGAGTTTATGAATTTATGAATTTATGAATATATAAATTTATGAATTTATGAATTTACGAATATATGAATTTATGAATTTTTGAGTTAATGTATTTATGAATTTAAGAACATATGAATTTATGATTTTTTTGAATTTTTGAATTTATTTGATTATACGGTTTTCTAGTTTTATGATTTTTTAATTTTATGTGATTTTATGATTTTGAATTTCGTTTATTTACGAATATTTCTTTATTTTACGAATATTTATATTATATACGAATAAGACGTATGTTTACGAAATTTTGATCATTTATTTATTACGCATATTACGTTAAATTACGAAATTTAGATTATTTTATGAATAGTAAACTTTTTACAAATTTTAGGGTTACTTAAAACTAGTTCACTTTTTAACGTATATTTTAGAATATTTCGTATATTTCATAAATATGTATATTATATTTCATAATAATGTATATTATATAAATTCAAAATTGAATAACGTATATTTAGTTTATTTACGAATGTTAAGCTTATTTGCAAATTATGAATATTTAGCTTACAATTAATTACGTTAATTTATGAACATTTTCGTTTGTTTGTAAATTTCTCGTAATTTACGAATGATTCGTTTACGAATAGGAATATTTTGTTTATTTAGGTACATTTTTTATTATTAAAATTTTTGACGTTTTACGATTATTTCATTTCATTATGTATATTATTTATATTTTTTTTAATTTATTTATTTAATTATTTATTTATAGTTCAAATAGATCGTTTATTTATGAATATTTCTTTAATATATGAATATTTTAATTAATTCCGAATAACACATTTTTTTCACAATTATTTGATTAATTTAGGACTCTGTCGTATATTTACAAATACTTACGAGAATATTTCAATTATTAGCGAATGTTTAGATTATTACAAATAGTCAGTTTTTTTTCGATTCTTAGGTTTATTTAAAACTAGTGCGTTTAATTACATTTTTTTACAAATATTTCATAAATTAAATCGTATATAATTTATAAATACTACATATACGCATATTTCGAAATCATTCGTTTAGTTTTTATTAATTAATATTTTATTAATTTTAAATATTTGCAAAAATTTCGTTTAATTACAAACATTTCTAATAATTGATTATTTAATAGATTTCTCAATTTCCATTAATTTATATTCCAAGTTTTTAATATTCCTTTTTATAAATTTTAATTTTTTTTATATACATTTTATTTCATAATATATTACATTTTTTAAAAATTCCTTTCTCGTCCAAGTGCAAAATTAACAAATTAACCTCTCATCATCACTCAACATACATGTCATTCTATTGTCAACGAGTTATTCTACAAAACCATCGTTATTTTACTACACCATGAACATCAAAAACAGCATCAACAGTAGCATCAACACAATTTGCCAATGATTATGACTGCGTAAATCTTCATTTCAAAAACTGCACTCATCTATCTGTCTAATTACAGAATGGCTTTTGTGCGCGCACAAATGGTATTTAGCACATGACCTCCACACAATATTGCCAAATTTGTGCATTAGCGCGAAAATGGGAAAAAACATCTACTGACACATTTATGAATGATGCATTCATTGCTGACCTAATTGCGTTGGTTTGTACAGAGACGTTGTTTAAAAATATATGTATTTTTGTTTAATTCACGAATTGAATTTTCTATTTAATGATCCAAATTTTCAACTTTATGACTTTTTAAAATTTTGGTTTAAATATTTTTTAATTTTCGAATTTATATTTTTTTGTAATTATGAAGTTATTATTTTATGAATTTTTGAATTGTTGAATTTATTAATATATGAATTTATGAATTTATGAATTTGTGAATTTATGAATTTATGAATTTATGAATTTATGAATATATGAATATATGAATATATGAATATATGAATTTATGAATTTATGAATTTATGAATTTATGAATTTATGAATTTATGAATTTATGAATTTATGAATTTATGAGTTTATGAATTTATGAATTTATGAATTTATGAATTTATGAATTTATGAATTTATGAATTTATGAATTTATGAATTTATGAATTTTTGAATTTATGAATTTATGAATTTATGAATTTATGAATTTATGAATTTATGAATTTATGAATATATGAATATATGAGTTTATGAATTTATGGATTTATGAATGTATGAATATATGAATTTATGAACTTATGAATATATGAGTTTATGAATTTATGAATTTATGGATTTATGAATTTATGAATATTTGAATATATGAGTTTATGAGTTTATGAATTTATGAATTTATGAATTTATGAATTTATGAATTTATGAATTTATGAATTTATGAATTTATGAATTTATGAATTTATGAATTTATGAATTTATGAATTTATGAATTTATGAATTTATGAATTTATGAATTTATGAATTTATGAATTTATGAATTTATGAATTTATGAATTTATGAATTTATGAATTTTTATGAATTTATGAATTTATGAATATATGAATATATGAATATATGAATATATGAATTTATGAATTTATGAATTTATGAATTTATGAATTTATGAATTTATGAATTTATGAATTTATGAGTTTATGAATTTATGAATTTATGAATTTATGAATTTATGAATTTATGAATTTATGAATTTATGAATTTATGAATTTTTGAATTTATGAATTTATGAATTTATGAATTTATGAATTTATGAATTTATGAATTTATGAATATATGAATATATGAGTTTATGAATTTATGGATTTATGAATGTATGAATATATGAATTTATGAACTTATGAATATATGAGTTTATGAATTTATGAATTTATGGATTTATGAATTTATGAATATTTGAATATATGAGTTTATGAGTTTATGAATTTATGAATTTATGAATTTATGAATTTATGAATTTATGAATTTATGAATTTATGAATTTATGAATTTATGAATTTATGAATTTATGAATTTATGAATTTATGAATTTATGAATTTATGAATTTATGAATTTATGAATTTATGAATTTATGAATTTATGAATTTATGAATTTATGAATTTATGAATTTATGAATTTATGAATTTATGAATTTATGAATTTATGAATTTATGAATTTATGAATTAATGTATTTATGAATTTATGAGTTTATGAATTTATGAATTTATGAATTTATGAATTTATGAATTAATGTATTTATGAATTTATGAGTTTATGAGTTTATAAATTTATGAATTTATGAACTTATGAATTTATGAATTTATGGATTTATGAATTTATGAATTTATGAATATATGAATATATGAATATATGAATATATGAATATATGAATATATGAATATATGAATATATGAATATATGAATATATGAATATATGAATATATGAATATATGAATATATGAATATATGAATATATGAATATATGAATATATGAATATATGAATATATGAATATATGAATATATGAATATATGAATATATGAATATATGAATATATGAATATATGAATATATGAATATATGAATATATGAATATATGAATATATGAATATATGAATATATGAATATATGAATATATGAATATATGAATATATGAATATATGAATATATGAATATATGAATATATGAATATATGAATATATGAATATATGAATATATGAATATATGAATATATGAATATATGAATATATGAATATATGAATATATGAATATATGAATATATGAATATGTGAATATATGAATTTATGGATTTATGAATTTATGAACTTATGAGTTTATGAATTTATGAGTTTATGTTTTTATGAATTTAAGAACTTATGATTTTTTATGATTTTTTTGGTTATTTGATTATGCGGTTTTATAGTTTTATGATTTTTTAATTTAATGTGATTTTATGATTCTGAATGCTGTGCTTTTATGAATTAATTATATTTTATAGTTTAATTTCGTGTTTAACAAATTTATGAAATAGTAATTTTATTAATTCATTATTTTTCGATATATGATTCCATAAGTTTTATGATTTCAATTTTTTTTTAGGACTATTTCATTATAATGTTTTATAATTAAATGAATTTATTTTTTTTATAATTTAACGCCTCTGTTTTTTTACTTCAATAGTTAGAGACATGACAGCTTAAAACACCTACAAACAATTGTAATTACTGCTACAACAAAGACATGTGCGATTTTGACAGTTTGCTTTGTGTGGGCACTATATTCGTCGTTGTGCACCTACACTAATTTGGACGAGGTTAATACGGAATCTGTGAGTTCGTGGCAAATTTAAAATCCCAGAAAGTAGTCATAACACCATTTTCCGTCTATTGTGTGATTGTTAATGTTGTTGAAGTATAAGTGGAGAAAAATAGTTGAAAGTAGATATATTTGATTTTATGTGCATTTTTTGAAAATTATTTTGAATGTGTATTAAATTGTTTTATTTAATACAGTATAATTTTATAAACTTTGTCTCTCGTTAAAGGTATAGACTAAGAACTCTGTTGGGTTAAATATACAGGCCCATAACTATTGATAAAATTAACCTGGAACTTAAAATTAAATATGACTTTTTTGATAGTTTCTATATAAAAATAGATGTCAAACATTGAACATTAAAATAAACTGCAGTATACAATTACGTATAGCTATACGCCATTGTTTCCAAAATTATATATATTATGAATTTAAAACTCTGCATTGTATTCTCTAAATTGATTATTATAACATTATTTCAATGAGAAAATGAGAATAATATAAAACGTTTTTGTATTTGTATTGAAAAATGTACTTTTACTACATATACTTATTTTTCAAGAGCATTTGTATTTATTTACTTGATTCCAATACAAAATGTAGTAGAATATTATGTAAATATTGCCGAAACATAGTTTATTCTGTATTTTTAACGCAATTAACTTTAAAAAAAACGCATTGAAGTCAATAGAACGTGTCAAAGAAATGTCTACGTGAAGTAATATTATTTATTATGGATTTAATGTTTATATTGGATTCAAGTGAAAAAACAATACTAAAAATATGATGACGCACACAAGTGTTTAGAACCATTCTTTTAAGACTATTATTTTTGAGAGAATGCATAGTTTTTTTAGCTTTTAAATAAATACAAAATGTATTAAAAATAAGTTCATATTTATTAAGTTTTTAGAATGCTCATGGAATGAATTAAATACAGAATATAATTATTAGACGGGATGTAATAAGTTTTCTACATATTACTGGACGTTTAAATAAACACAAAATGGTGATATGTTTAATACAAATGTAGTAAGTTTGAACAAAACTACAATACATTTATAATTAATTGATTTTCATAAAAAACACCTACATCGATATAGAAAAAGAATTAGATTTGCTTTTGGACATGTTTTCAATACATTTGCATTTATTTTAAAGACATTTTTCTTTCGTTTAAATACAGTTTATTCTTTCCGTGTTATTATCACCTTTTTCGCAACATCTTAAAGTAGTTCCCAATATTTCTTAAAAACACTAAACTTCTAACTTATCTTGCTGTGTTTTTATATTAGACGTATTAAAAATTCCGCAAATTCTAAACTGTCAAAAAACTGTCGATTGCATTCTGACGCTGCGCGTGTTCATTTAATTACTTTTTTGTTTGTTGCCATGTTTTTGTCGAAATTGTTGTTGCAATATACATCTTTGTTGTTGTTCATATTACATGTTTTTTGACAGTTATTGTCTGGCTACTGTCTGGAAAGAGTGTAGGATTTTTTATTTTCATGATTTTCAATTAAACTGATTTGGATGCTGTCATGCGGGCGATGTCTCAAAAGTTTAAAAACAAATATTTAATAAGTTGGGGAAATTAGTAAACGAATGTCTGCATGAAATTTGTATATAATGTAAAAATTATAGAAAATTGAAGGTTTCAAAAAATATTTAATTGGTTATAAAGTGTTTTTCAAATGGGACGCTACAAAAGTAGAGCGACAGGGACAGCAAACGACGTCATATTTCTTGCCGCTCTTTTCACATTTCCCTTCAGTAAGGTTTGCCATTTCATGATAAAAAGATATACGAAATTCGAATTTCGGTAGTAAATTTTAATAATTTCAACTTGGCTCTTATATCTTTCTATCATGAAATGTCAAACCTTACTGAAGAGAAATGTCAAAAGAGCGGTAAGAAATATGCGTCGTTTGTTGTCCCTATCGCTCTACTTTTGTAGCGTCCCTGTTGAAAACCCTTCAAAAAAACTTTTGTAGCGCTCTTATTGAAAAACCCTTTATGACTTGTTGAATTTGTGATTTTTTAAAATAATGATTTTTTGTTTCAATGGTATTTATAAAATTTTTGTTTTATTTTAGAATAATCTAAACTTTCAAGAGAACATTTTTATTCAAAACAATTCCTAACCCATGTAATATTTTACTAAAAGACAATAATTATGCTTATTGATTCCATGAAACGTACTTAAACGAATACACAACAATATGAATTGTTGCTAATAATAGAATCACATTATTATTTTATCCACGAAAAAAAGCATTTAAATGTTTTAGTCACCAACAGAATCTCAGTTTTATTTACATCACGAAGATAAGCATAACTTTATCTTTTTGAAAATTAGAAAAATTAAAAATTTATATTTTCACCACGAATAAAAGCACATTAAATATAACGCATATAATGCATATTTTGTAAATAAAATATATTATTTTCAATAATATTTTTTTTTTATAACATGATTTGTTATTGTTGCTTAACACCAAATACTAAAATAATAATAATGGTGGCAATTTTTGCAACATATTGCAAATAAAATGCAAAACAAAATGTATTTTAAGCAAATATATAAAAAAAAGTATAAAACAAATGTATTAAAAGACAAAACTCACAGCATTCTGGCCAAGTGCAGTGAAATAAAAACGCTAAAAAACAGGTTGCAACCAAATTAAATAGCAGAACGGAAATTATACCAATTGTGCGCATCACCAAAGGAATCGTAAAAATAAAAAAAAATGATAGAGGACGAATTTTGTAAAAGAAAATATGAAAAAATAAACCAAAATAGCCGTTGCAGCTACAATATTATTGCAACCACGTAGAATCGAGAATACGCTGCATCTCCTCTGCCTTTTTCGAGACCCATAGATGTCTCTCAGTCGACTTGGCAAATTTTAAGCAAAATATAATTTTGCATAAAGCGTCTTTGAAGCGTCCATGAGTTGACTGCTGCTGCAGACTATGTCTGAGGGTCTTTTTCCCCTTCTCCCCAAGACTTCCTGAGCTGTTTTTCTTCTTTGGTTCACTTTTTTCTTTTTTTTTTTTTCTTTACAGCAATTCAACTAAACTCAATTCCATGCCCGCCGTAATTCAACTTGATGCAAAGCGGCTCGAGTACCTTTTCGGAAATTCAAATTTCCGATTTTTCACAGAAAGGTTCTTGAACAATTCTTCGGTTGCTGCTACTACTGCTGCTGGCTTCTTCCTCATTTGGTTGCTTTGTTTTTGCCTCAATGTTGCTGTCTCTTCTCATGTTGTTTTTGTTACTTTTTGTTTCTGCTAAATTGGTAGGAATTTATTTAAGTGAAAAACCCAAGCAGCCAACACCAGCACCACCGAGCGAGCGAGCTCCTTGCATCCGTCCGTCATCGCATTGTTGAGAACAGCAGCAGCAGCAACCTTGCTTCAACCAGCAACAGCTACAGTGTGGTTTAAATAAACAGCAGCAACATGACCAGAATGGCAGAGAAGGCAGCATGATGAGGTTTCGTTTAGCATATTGAACATTGTAGCCAACTCTTCTTTTGCATACTTTGCATATCCGACAGGTGTTCCACAAATTATTCGTATTATTTTTCGTTGGTTTTTATTTAGTTAATATTCAAATTTTAAATATGTTTCAGTATTATTTTATTTTATTAATGCGTTGTTGCATTTTACGTGAATTTGTTATTTCAATTGGGAGTTTTCGAAGAGTCTGAGACATTTTTTTTAAGTTCACAAAATATGTTAAGTATTCATTATTTAAATATTCAAGTAAGACAACCAAAATAATTTAGTATCTCAAATTATAATATATAACAATTTTTTAATATAATGATTTTATCTATATATATAAAACTCTTGGTCCGTCTGTCGGTCTGTCTGTCTATCTGTCTGTCTGTCTGTCTGTCTGTCTGTCTGTCTGTCTGTCTGTCTGTCTGTCTGTCTGTTCTTTCCAGCATCACGTCTAAACCGCTGAACCGATTTAACTGAAATTTTGCACCAGGATACTATGGAGTCCGGAGGATGTCATAGGCTATATATGGGCGGTATTGGACAAAGGGGCGTGGTACCTCCCATACAACCTAAACTTTCAAAACGACATAACTCAGCACATACACAATCTAAAAAGATGAAACAAAAAACTAAAATTCACCACACTAAAACTCACCACACTAAAACTCACCACACTAAAACTCACCACACTAAAACTCACCACACTAAAACTCACCACAATAAAACTCACCACGCTAAAACTCAACACACTAAAAATTCACCATACTAAAATTCACTACACCAAAATTCACCACACTAAAACTCAACACAATAAAGCTCACCACACTAAAAATTCACCACACTAAAACTTACCACACTAAAACTCACCATACTAAAAACTCACCATACCGAATCTCACAACACTAAAACTCACCACACTAAAACTCACCGCACTAAAACTCACCACAATAAAACTCACTACACTAAAACTCACTACACTAAAAATTCACCACACTAAAACTCACCACACTAAAACTCACCACACCAAAACTCACCACACAAAAAACACCACACTAAAACTCACCACACATTTTTTTTATTAAAAAAATTAGGAAAAAAAAATATTAAAAAAAAAAAAAAATGTGTCAACTTAAAAAAAAATCAAATAAAATATATCCGCAAAAAAAAATAATTCTGATTTTTTTTTATAATTTTTTTTTGAAGTAAATAACTTAATATTAATATAATATGGAGAATAATATGGAGAATTAAACATCGAAAAATTAATAATTCAAGAACTAAAATTTCTAATATAAAGAAAATTAAATGATCGCATGATATTCATAATAAAACGAGGACACTATTAATTTATGATCAATAAAATAATCGCAAAGACAACATATAAAAATAATTTTATACTCAATAAATAACACTGTTCGGCAGAGAATTCTTCATGTTTTCATCGTATATAATTTTAATGTGCTGATTCGATTGTCGTTTTTAGTTTTTTCCGTATACCTAACTTTTTTGCGAAAAAAGCATTTTTATTTATTTGCATTTTTCACTGCATTTTACAAACAACATTTTTATGAAAAGAACAGATAGCTATTGAATTAAAGTAAAAACGGATATTGCCCAGGATTAAATCAGAGAATGTTATGGCAACTTGAATATCGTTTATGGTTTGATTAAAATAAACTGTTTAAATGGAAAACTTAAGAAAATAAGGACATTTTATGAAATCATCGGAAAAGCATATGTAGTAAAAAATAAATTTAATATTTTAAATTATTGCTAACAAAGGGTTTTTCAACAGGGACGCTACAAAAGTAGACAGGGACAGCAAACGACGCCATATTTCTCTGACTTTTCTCTTCAGTAAGGTTTGCCATTTCATGATGGAAAGATCTACGAGCCAACAACGAGTCGAAATTATTAAAATTTACTACCGAAATTCGGAGTCAGTGGCCTCAACGTTAAGAGCGCTACGTTCAATTTATGGTCGTCATAATCGTCCTAGCAGATGAACAATTGAGCGTCTAGTGGAAAAATTTGAATCCACAGGCACAGTACAAAATGTTCCCGTGCCAGTGAGACAAAGAAGTGCCCGTAGTGTCGAGAATATTGCTGCCGCTGAGGCTTCAGTTGAAGAAAGCTCAAATGTGTCTCTCACACGTCGTTCTCAAGCGTTGGGCATTTCTGCGACGTTCTTGTGGCGAATTTTGCGAAATGATCTTGGCCTACATACTTACAAAATCAAATTGACGCAAGAACTGAAGCCGCTTGACCACCAGAAGCGTCGTATGTTCGTGAATTGGGCTGAGCAACAACTTGAAAATGATTCGAATTTTCATTGAAAAATCATCTTCAGCGATGAGGCTCATTTCTGGCTGAATGGCTTCGCCAATAAACAAAATATGCGTTATTAGTCAGACAGCAATCCACACGTACTCCATGAGTCATCATTGCATCCCGAAAAAATTACGGTTTGGTGCGGTTTATTGGCCGGCGGCGTCATTGGGCCGTACTTCTTCCGTGATGATCAAGACCGACACGTTACTGTGAATGGGAATCGCTGATAAACGAATATTTTTGGCCCCAATTGGATGATATGGACTTGGAGGACATGTGGTTCCAACAGGACGGCGCCACAAGCCACACAGCGAATGCCACAATCAATTTATTGGAAACCAAGTTTGGAGAACGTGTTATCTCACGAAATGGTCCAGTCGATTGGCCGCCTCGGTCGTGCGATTTGATGCCGTTAGACTATTTCCTATGGGGCTACGTCAAGTCTATGGTCTATGCCAACAAGCCAGCGACTGAATTGATGAACTTCGTACGAATATCGAACGTGAAATTGCAGCAGTATCGGCCATGGAAAAGAAATCGAGTTCGATACATAATGGCATCGAATGTACTTTTACAGGAATAAAGAATATCATAGATATCTTTTGTAGCGCTCTTATTGAAAACCCCTTTACTAGAAAAAATTCCTATTTCAACAATTGTATTGCTTTTTGGTATTGCTGAATACATATTTATTAACATATTTCTATAGAATTTTTATTCTGGAGATATTACAACATATCATATTGATGATATGAATGAAAGATTTGATCGATGCATTATTGTGAAGGTTTTAAATTATGTTATTTAAAACTAACGACAGAAACATCTATTGAAATTAATTGATATCGTGCTGAAGAAAAACCCGAATCTCTCATGACGAAATGTAGCTCTCAAAGTTGGATGCTCTGAGTCTTTTGTACGGAGAGCGAAACTCGAAGCTGGTCTGAAGACATATAAAGTTCAAAAAGTCCCAGATCGGAATGCAGCAAAACATGTTGAGGCAAAAAAGCGTGCTAAAAAGCTTAAAAACAATTTTGTGAAAAAGAACGAATGTTGCATTTTGGATGACGAAACATACGTTCTTTTCGACTTTTCTCAGCTTCCTGGCCATGAATTTTATGTTGCCGATGCTAGAGGAAATGTCCCGGATAAATTTAAGACCCAAAGAAGAGCAAAGTATCCAAGAAACTTTCTCGTGTGGCAAGCAATTTGTAGTTGTGGCAAACGAAGCAAAATTTTCGTGATCACTGGGACAATTAACACGGAAATATATTTGAAGGAGTGCTTACAGAAGAGACTTCTACCGTTTTTAAGACAACATGAAGTGTCTACCATTTTTTGGCCTGATCTTGCTTCGTGTCCCTACAGTAAAGCTGTCTTGGATTGGTACCAGAAAAATAATATAGTGTTTGTCCCTAGAGAAGCGAACCCACCGAATTTTTTGTATTATTTTTTATAATTACTATGAATAAATTTACTTTAATAAAATGTTAACTTTTTGAAAATTGACAAAGTGGTTACTGCGATATTTTTATTTTTCGATGCACACATTTCTAATGATGCACTCCTTAGTAGTAGTACAAACAGTACCAAATAGTATGTTCACAAACCGTAGTACTTATTAATTGTTATCATATATTTATAAATAACAATAAAATACTGCTATAATTACTATTTTTTTTTTTTAATAAAAAGTGAATTATTTGTATAAAGTTGAAATTCAACAAAAAATTAATGTATTTCCAAAATCCAAAAAGGCACCGAAAAAGTAATACCATTGTCGAAATGATATTACTTTTAGTAGTAATTACAATAATGTTAAATAAAAAAATAAAAAAAAAATTTATTAAATATACTTTTCCGATGATTTCACTAATTCCTTTTTTTCTCAATTTTTTAACTTTAACTGGTTATTGAAATCAAATGTCAAACGATATTCTACTTCTCTTGAAGCCATAACATTTATTGATTGTTCATGTACAATAACTGTTTTAATTTTGATTCAATGGCTGTTCAATCTTTTTATAAAAAAAAATATTTTGTTAAATACAATAAAGAATGTAAAAATCATTGCACTTGAAACGCAGATCGAATCAGCATATTAAAATTATGTCAAAATGATATGAAGGGAGGAACAAAAATGCTCATTATTAACGTTTCAAGAGCAATATTTTTGATAGTATCTTATGCAACTTAAGCATATTTTATCCATTTTTAGGTTACTAACATCTTTATTATTATCATTTTACTTATTTTTAATATAACTTCTACGATTCTAACAAAAATGTCCAAGATTTTTGTGATTTAGAAATAAATGTTTGCGAGTTTAAAAAAATATTAGCAATATAATTTTATTAGCTGCGTATTTAACTTCTTCCAGTCAATAAAAATACGCTTAATTCAATAAAACAGAAATTTCGCAATTACATATTTAAATGCCATGAAATTTACATCCGCAACTCAAGATTCAATAGAATCAATAACTCTTAATTAGCCAAAATTTTAACTTCTTCCAATCAATTACAATATGTGCGAATACTTTCTTGATGGCCACTTATGCGACTCAAGCAGAACATTCGCGATTATATATTTGAAATAGACCAAATATTTGAAATATACCAATATAAGCAGATTAGTAACTACTGAAAGCTAATTGCAATGCCTGGGGAAACCGACAATATGCAATTTCACATATAGTCGGTGATACAGCAAAACCGCCTATAAATATTTTCAAATACCGCTTACAAAATGAATTTTAAAGAAGAAACAAAAATGTTTTTTGTCTCAATTCTGCACTTACTTTATCCAAAATTAAGTATGTCATAACCTATAATGGCATTTATCTTATTTATCCGATCAAGATATCATTTAAACCGAAATAAAAGACAAAATATGAGTAATTTTTACATGTAGATAGGTGGTTTTGCAGTATCATCGACGATAAAGGGTTTTTCGATAAGAGCGCCACAAAAGTTTTTTCAAGGGTTTTTCCACAGGGACGCTACAAAAGTAGAGCGACAGGGACAGCAAACAACATCATATTTTTAGCTTGATGGAAAGATTGATGGAAAGATATACGAGCCAAAAACGAGTCGAAATTATTAAAATTTACTACCGAAATTCAAATTCGTATATCTTACTATGATGAAATGGCAAACCTTACTGAAGAGAAATGTCAAAAGATCGGCAAGAAATATGGCGTCGTTTGCTGTCCCTGCCACTCTACTTTTGTAGCGTCCCTGTTGAAAAACCCTTTATATCCTATCCTTAAAAAAATGCACAATCGCATAAAGCCACCAAATTTATTTTTGCAATTCAAGAAGTTTGTGTCCTACTAATTTTTTGATGGCTAAGTAATAGGTAAGGGCAACCCAAAATATGCAGTTTTACATATTTGCCTGCTCTTAAAAAATTTTCCGATAACATCGAATTAATATACTTATAATTGTATTATCCATAGGGTTTAAGTTTATATTATGATGACCATATTAATGTAAAATAAAGAAAAATATATGAAAATTAATATTTTCGGATGATCTAGTTTTGACGTCCTACGGCATCCCGTTTAAGAAGAGTTTAAGAATATGGCCAACCAACAACTAATTCTGGTCTCATTATGTCAGTATTCAGTCTATAATCACTACTCCATCAAGTCTAGGAAGTGACTGCATTTGTATAATAAAAAGGTTATTTAATGAAAAATATGATTTCCATAATATTACATTTTTACATTTATGCCGTACATTCAGTTTGGTAGGCCAGAAAAAGACATATCCGGTATGAAAAAGCAAGACCACCTTCGTCGATTTAGCGATATTCGGCTGTCTGTTTAAATCAGGATTACAGTAAAATGAAAGAGCTAGATGAATGAAACTTCGATGTTAGATTTCCTAAATACCTTTACTAAACGGTATTGAAAATCGGCATGATTGATTTACTTATGTCCACATAGTTTTGAATAACTATGTTTCAGAGCTCCAACTAATATAATGTATATTAAAATCTAAAGAATCTAAAATAATATAAACTTTAACCAGTTAGCTTAAAAAATAATTGACTAATAATCCACGAATTAACAAAATACATGTATACATATCTACAAAATCTGTCTCTTTACGCTGAAGAGCAAAAAGTAAATCTAATAAACAAAAAAATTAACTCTACAAGCTACAAGAGAAAACTAATTAAAAAATTAATCTAGTTTAAGTTTTAGCCGAGTAAAAGTTTTCTCAACATAAGTAAGAAAAGTAAAAAAAAATAACAAATTTATAATAAAAGACTAAAAAAACTTTTTAGTTTTTTTTATTATATTTTTTATAATTCTTTGCTTCACTTGCGCTGTATTTTTTTGCTTCAAGTGAAATTCAATTAAATTGTCCTTGAATGAACAGTCGCGTTCGCGGCGCTCCGTTCATCTTCCACTACCCGACCCATAGATTGAAATGTAATTTAAGCATTGCTGCTGCTTATTTGCGTTATTCTTGTACTTTTTGCTGCACGATCTGCTATTTTTGCATTAAGCCCGAGAGACAAATGCATTTTTTACATTTTAAAATATATAGGGCAAACTACTGGCCGGCCCCATTTGATGCTAGAGAACAGCGTGAATGTGGGATGTTTACGGTAAGTTGATAAATTTTGTAGGGGTAGTAAAGCTGGTAGTTTTTGAGAGAATCTGCATAATTTAGCGACATGGCGACAAAAATAAAAGTAATTTCAATTTCATTGGTGAACAATCAGGGTAATAGTGGGTCAGGGAAAAGTTTTATTTGTATGTGTTATTTGTAAAAATCAATGCTTACACGGAGGGAAAAAAGTTCTAAAATCCAGAAGGAATCAAGAAGAATACGGAGTGATATACAGCTAAACCGAAAAATTTTTAATTTCAAGAAATGGATTTTCTTAGTTGTCAATAAAAAATAACTAAGTAGAATTATTCTTAGATTCAGTTAATAATTTCTTAGGTATCAAATAAGTAACTAAGTAGAATAAGTCTTGTTTTCAGTTATTAATTTCTTAGGTATCAAAAAAGTAACTAAGTAGAATAAGTCTTGAATTCAGTTATTAATTGCTTAGGTATCAAAAATGTTGTTGTTGTTTTCGTGCCATAATGTAATAAACACGTGTTCGTATAGTTGTTGTTTTTTCGATCTTGCTTTGTCGCTATTATTGCGACAATTTTGCGTGTTCTTTTTGGTTTTTAATAATTATTAAATTAACTTCTGAAAATCCAGTTGAATAAAGTTTGTTTACTTTTTTAACAACTAAGTAAATTGCTTTCTTGATATCCAGATGACAAATTCTTGAATTTTAGTAGTATTTTATTGATATTAGTCAAATTCTACTATTTTTCTTTCTAACCGAATTCTTCTCGAGTTTTAGAATTTTAATTCCCTCCGTGTAAGATACCAAACAATGAATTACATAATCCGTATAAATAAAATAATTAATTTTTAATTCGTGAATGTATTTTTAGAAACTCTTCCATTAAAATAAATAAATTTCAAAAATTTATTTTAAAAAACGAAAAAAATCGAAAATTTGTAATCGCTTAATAATTTATTTGATTTGATTACCATTATGGTAATCGCTTAATAATTTATTTGATTGGACTACCATTATAGTAGGTGTATATTATTTTTTATATATTTGGAACAGCGAAGACTAAACACTGGAAATTTATATGAATTTATTGTTTGGTTGAAGAATCTATTTTCTCTGTAGAAATGATAAGTTGGATCTGGTTAAAAATCCTTGTAGAAATTTTCAATTTATCAAATTTTATTTAATTTTATTTTATTTAAAAGTTGAACTTTTTTGTGCCACGGAATATTGTGCATTAAATATTATAGGACAGTCTGGAATAAAGTGGAACATGGGCTAATGTGGGAAAATGCAATTTCTTGACATGTTTTTACACTAAGAAAAGTACAAATGTAATTTGCAAGTAATTTAACATTGCATAAATGGTGCTAAGTTATGACCATATTGCGCTATTAGGGTAAAGTGGTAAACCCTTTCTGGGGTAAAGTGGTAAACCCTTTCTGGGGTAAAGTGGGAAACGTAATTTAAGCAATTTTGTTCTATTTTAGTGAAAATATTGTGTTTTATTAATTATTTAATTTGTTGAACCAAGTTTTGTATCCTTAATATATTGTAATTTGTTATGAACAAAAAAAAAAACAAAATGTAAAAAAGGAAGACTTTGGTAAAAATATTAAAGTTTCCCACTTTACCCCAAAATGTATCATCAAGTCCAAAATTGAGCTGTTTTGAAAAATCTCTCAAAACTCAATTAAAATGCATATAATAGGTATTCTGTTAATTCAAAAATATAAATTATGATTCATTCCATAGAATACACCCTTCGAAAGAATTTAAAAAATATTCAAATGTTCTTTTTTGGAGGAAAATCAAAACGTGTCCCAATTTACCCCAGGTTTCCAATTATAAAAAATGTATATCGTTGTTGTAGAACTGAAAGTCACCAACTACATTATAAAAATGCCAATTGTTCCTTTACAAAAACCCTTATTTATTTTTCAGTTTTTGTTCGATGAGCCCAATATTGCGATATTAGAGTAAAGTAGTAAACCCTTTCTGGGGTAAAGTGGGAAACGTAATTTAAGCAATTTTGTTGTATTTTAGTGAAAATATTGTGTTTTATTAATTATTTAATTTGTTGAACCAAGTTTTGTAACCTTAATATATTGTTATTTGTTATGAACAAAAAAAAAAATAAAATGTAAAAAAGGAAGACTTTGTTAAAAATATTAAAGTTTCCCACTTTACCCCAAAATGTGTCATCAAGTCCAAAATTGAGCTGTTTTGAAAAATCTCTCAAAACTCAATTAAGATGCTTATAATAGGTATTCTGTTAATGCAAAAAGTTAAATCATGATCCATTCTATAGAATACACCCTTCGAAAGAATTTAAAAAAATATTCAAATGTATTTTTTTGGAGGAAAATCAAAACATGTCCCAATTTACCCCAGGTTTCCAATTATAAAAAATGTATATCGTCGTTGTAGAACTAAAAGTCACCAACTACATTATAAAAATGCCAATTGTTCCTTTACAAAAACCTTTATTAATCTTTCAGTTTTTGTTCGATGAGCCCAATATTTGTACAAAATGATAAGAAAATTTCAGTATATCAATTGGAAATTTAACTTTCAAAATTTATCAATTACTTTTTGTAATAATTACCAACAATATTGAAATTTAAGATTTGTATAAAGATTTAATATGTATATTGTTTTAAAAACTAACTGTGGAGTTATTTTTTTTAAACTTGAAGTATTTTACAATTTAACACAAATTGGTTACATCAACCTGTATTAAAGCTCCGCACAATATGTAGGCTAATAGAATTTATGCCACCCGGCATGTCCGGCAACTTTACAAAATGAAGAAGAACCAAAAAATGAAAAAAAAAAAGGGAACGCGACGAATATTTTTGCATTTTTTCGAAAACTGTGTCACCAGGCTCTGCATGGCTGATGTGCTTTTTTGTTTGTTGGTTTTCGATTTTGTTTTATTTTATGGCGTTCGTTTGTGGCAACGTTATTCGCAGCATGTGGCAACGCTGTAACCCACTTCATTGCATTTCATTGCAGGGTTGCAGAAAATTCACTTATTGTAGACGCTTGAGCAGTTGTGCTGTAGCTGGTGTCTTTTTACGATGACTACTGGGATAGTTTCTGGCTTTTGTTTTTCGTTTTACTACTTTTTCTATTTTTTTTCTACTTTTTTTTTTACTTTTGTCTACTTTTTTCTACTTTTTTTCTACTTTTTTCTATTTTTTTCTATTTTTTTCTACTTTTTTTTTACTTTTTTCAACCTCTTTCTACTTTTTATTTTTTTTTTATTTTCTGCTTTATTTTCTTTTTCTCTTCTTGATCTACTGCACTTGCTGTTATTTTTGTTGCTTGTTTTCGTATTTAAACTTTTGGCATTAAAGGATTCTTCGTTTTTTTTAAAATTTCCGTTGCCACTTGAAGTCGCCACACACAACTCTTCACACACATACACATTACATATGCACGCACACACTTTCAATATGGCGTCGGCCGCCATTGCTTTGGCTAAAAGGCAATTTTATCGTTAGCTCGTGCTGCACTCTTTTTTTTACTACCTCTTTTTACTACACATTCGAGCAGCCGCCTGCCATAGACGCGTTTTGTCGCCTCGCATTTCTTTCTTTATTTTTAGTTGTTTTGTTTGTTGGTCCTTTTGTCTAAAATTGCATTCCATTTTGTAAAGCTTTTTTCGTTTTATTTTTTATTTGTTTTTTCTTTTTTTTTGTATGTTGTCCTTTGACAAAAATTTAATACTCGGCAGTTTGTCTTCTTTCCAACGTTGCTGCTACTGCTTCTGCAGCACTGCATTTGTGTCTCTGTGTGCGTTTATCCTTTAATGCACACATTCTTTTCTCCGTGTGTCTGTATGTGTATGTGGTCCTGTTAAGAAATTAAATTACATTAGAGTCGGTTGCATGCTTTACAAAGGTGTTTCTATGTGCTTAGTTCTTTGACAACGATTTTCTAATTTTCTAATATAGGTTAGTAGTTGGCTTTGTTAGTCGCCGGTGAGTCGGTGGTGAGCGTTGACTCCGTGTGTGTGTGTGCAGAATGGGGTTTGGTGTTAACACACGACGCGCCGGTTACAAAATGGCGTTGACATTAACTTTTGTAAAACTGATTTTCTAAGCAAACCTTTGTTGTCGTAAAACATCTGGTCATGGTAAAAGCATGTTTTAAGAAGTATATAAAACAAAGTGAAATATTGAAATTAAGTAGCATTTTATATATATTAATATAACAAAAAATTAAAATTTACGACATTTTTTATCATCTTCCAATTTTCGGTCGAAATTGTAATCAAGTTACAGTACGAATGAATTTATTTTCTACTTAAATTGAACCCGATTTTAAAATGGAACATGTGGTTTCAATTGAAATTGATCCGCTCGAGTTCTGTGTAATGAATTCAATTTTATTACTGTTCAATATTTGAACAACAAGTAGTAAAATTCAAGTATAAAAGCTATGCTAGCACAGAAGAACTACTACTAAATTTACAGCAGTTCTTGGTCGTATAATTCGCTGTGAATTCAATTGGAATTATAATATATGAGCAATTCCAGAAAAACCTTTTACTTTTGTGGTTGACAAAATTTTCCAAAAAAAAAAAAAAAAAAAAAAAAAAAAAAAATCTTAAATGTACATCATATTGATGAATTCCGTTCTTCAAACCATGATTCATTGTATTGAAGAACCATTCATAATATTAATGACTAACGCCATCAATGTTATGAATGCTATCATAAATATGAAGAACGCTTGGTAACTGTCGAAAAAGTGTTCTTCAATATGATGACTGTATGTGAAGAATACGTTTCATCATATTAATGAACCAAAACATAAAATACAACATATATGTTCATCATATTGAAGAACGCAGTTCATTAAACCAAATTTCTACCAAAATATTTTTTTTTCGGTTATTTTTGCCGTACTTCTTAGTTCTCACGTAGTTCTTGTATGTTATTTCTTATAAAATGCTTGCTCGACATGCATAAATTAGTAAAATGTTTTATAATATATTTATTATAATTACTACTTTTTATTAATAAAAAGTTATATTTATAAAAAATATATTTTTGAAAAAAAAAAATTTTTCGAACAATTTTTTTTTCGAAATTTTTTTTTTTTCGAACAACATTTTTTTTTCCAACAAATTTTTTTTCGAACGAATTTTTTTTTCGAACAAAATATTTTTTCGAACAATTTTTTTTTCGAACAATTTTTTTTTCGAACAAAAAATTTTTTTTTGAAGAAATGTTTTTTCGGAACTATTTTTCTTCCCTAAAATTTTTTTTTCTGATAATTTTTATAAATTTTTTTTCTGTTATTTTTTAAATAAAATTTTTAAAACACTTTTTTTTGGTTTATTTTATAAAAAAAAAAAAAAAATTTGAAAAAATATTATGAACAAATTCATCAATATGACAATTCAAATTCATTGTATTGAATATTTTGTTCATATATATAATGAATACATTCATTAATATGTCATTTAATAAACGGTGGTATCAATATGATGAAACTGGTAGTTGGTGAAAAAATTCATAATATTTATGAATAAATTCATCATATTGAAGAATTTTTTTTTTCTGTGTGTGATTTTTTCAACATTTAAGGCGACATTTGAATTTTTAAGTGCTCCTGCAACATTTATATCAGAATCACATTACAGTGACATACCTTAAAATTGCAGTTACATTATGTTCGATATTAGTTAAAATTTTTTATTTTTTTTTTTAGATTTTCGGATTTTGTTGTTTTTAAATTATGAAGAGGAATTATTTTTTGATTATAAAACAGTGTAATTTGACAAAAGCATATTTTTTGTACAATTAAGTCTTTAATTGACATTTAAAGTACTCATTTTTTTAGTCCTGTACAGTACCGAATATCACGGACAAAGCAAGATCGAAAAAACAACAGTTATTCGAACACGTGTTCATTAAATTTTGGAAATAAAACAGCAAAGATATTTTTAATACGTTAGAAATTAAAATCTGCGTATCAAGAATAATTCCACTCAATCACCTTTTTGCATCTAAGAAATAAATTTCTGAATAATAAGACTAATTCCACTAAGTTACTTTTTTTACAACAATTTAGATCACTCTTTGTTTCTTAATTTTTTTGACATTTAAAGTACACATTTTTTTAGTCCTGCACAGTACCGAATATAACAGACAAAGCAAGATCGAGAAAACAACAGTTATTCGAACACATGTTCATTAAATTTTGGGAACAAAACAGCAAAGACATATTTAATACTTTATAATAATTCCACTCAATCACTTTTTTTGCATCCAAGAAATTAATTTCTGAATAATAAGACTAATTGCACTTAGTTACTTTTTTCTACAACTATTTAGATCACTCTTTGTTTCTGCATTTTTCCTGGACTTTAGAAGTTTAGGGGTACATTCATGCAACATACACCCAGAAAAAAATATTATAAAAATAATAGTTTTTTACTATTAAAAATAGTCAATAGTATAAATTATTATTTTAATTGGAAAATACCACTAAATACAAGAAAACACCATGACATTACCATTGAATTTATATGAAATGATTTATTTTTTGTATACTATTAAATCAATAATTGCCCTGTTGACCAATTTGAATGGGATTTGAGGGAATTTTTTTCTGGGTGTACTTTAAAATCTTTGTTCTTGTATTATTGTATTATATAAAATTTCAAATTGGTAATGCCTTGAAAGTCGCGCTTAACATAATCGACGATATTTCAGAAAACACGGTTCTACTAAATGTTGAAATTTTGTTTTCTCAATAAAAAAAGTGTGATCCATAATATTGAAACGCAATGTATTTTTAAATTAACTTATGGGATAAATTAACGATCTCGCCCCTATCCAGATAAATTGTGATCGAATTGTTAATGTGCCTTAGAAAAATGTACTTTTTTCGGTTCAGTTACGTTTTTTTTTAAATTTCCTTCGTGTTTTTTTTTTAATAAGGACTGCGTCGAATTAAATTGTCCGCTACAAAAATGAAAAAATCCAGAAATCTAGTAATCGAATTTTTATAGAATAAAATATTTTATTTTGCAAATTATGTTTAGATTTAAAAAAAAAAAATATAAAAAAGCAGAAATTAATATTTTTTAATAAAAAGTTTTAATTTTTCCGGAACCCCTTCCATTAATGTTGTAATGGTAGTGTCCGACACCCTCACAGCTGCTGAAGACCACTTTCTTTTAAAGTCTTGAAGGTCTTTGGACACTTTTTTTGTTGTCTTCATCTCCCTTTTTACTAAAGCCCAGTATCTCTCAATCGGCCTGAGTTCTGGACAGTTTGGTTGATTGGCTTCTCTAGGCACCAAAATCACTGCATTTTGTTGGATCCACTCTAAGGCCGTTTTGCTGTAGTGACATGAAGCGAAGTCAGGCCAAAAAAAATGTGGACACTTCATGTTGGCGTAAAAATAGAAGCAATCTCTTTTGCAAGCATTTCTTCACATATATTTCGCTATTAATTGTACCCGATGTCACGAATGAGCTGCTCCTTTTTCCACAACTGCAAATTGCCTGCCAAACAAGGAATTTCTTCGGCAATTTTGTCATTTTTTTTTATTTGAATTTTCAGCAACATTTCCTCGAAAATCGGCTGTATAAAATTCCTGCCCAGGTAGCTGAGAAAAGTCCGCTAAAACATAAGTTTCTTCGTCCATTATGCAGCAATTGGTTCAGCTTTTTAGTTCGTTGTTTTTCGGTTTCATTCTTAACGGAATTTCTATCCGGAACTTTTTGGACCTTGTACGTCTTCAGCCCAGCTTCTTAGTCCTGCGCACGAAAGATTCTGAGCAATCCGCCTTTCTCGCCAATTTCCTTCCGGATGTGCTTGGATCTTTCTTTAAAATATTCACAACCTTCTTCGACTTTTCACGATCATGTGGGCCTTTTTTTTACCAGAACCTATCTTCCGATCAATACTCAGGTCTTCCTTAAAGCGGTTGATAACGCGAGAAATGGTCTTAGGGTTAGCCCCTACCTCCTTGGCAATTTTTTTAAAAGACCAACTAGGTTGTTTTTGAAAAATTTTAATTATATTTTCTCGCGATTCCACTTCGGTTGCCATTTTCGCGTTAAATAAATTTTGTATTGACTATAACTAACACAAATTATTTTCTGGCATTTAATTCAGAGCTACTGTGATCAAATTTTTTTAATTTGAATCTTGCAATAGCACATTATGGCAAGATATGTAACGTACAATTTTATTCGACGCAGTCCTTATTAGGAAAACATTCATGAGTCATATCATAAATCCTTTGATTTTACATTTCTTCTTTAAAATGAAATACAAAATATACATTCATAACCCCATACACGTTGAAAAGATGGCGAAATTTTCGTTATCATTCCAAAAATGGTATCATACTACCTTCCACCTCTGTCTAAATTTCGTTTGGGATGTGGCACACTTATTATCTAGTGGTTGTATTAAAAAAGTAACGATAGTGACGATTAGAAAGATACAAAACGTGCGCGTATAAATTATCGGTATTTTGGTATTCGGTATTTTTTTTTAATTATACCCTACACTAAGAGTGAAAGGGAATATTCAGTTTGTTACGCCGTTTGTAACACCCAGAAGGAAGCATCTCCGGAATAGAAAAATATGTATATTCTTGATCAGCATGACCTCCTGAGTCTGTCTGTCTGTCTGTCTGTCTGTCTGTCTGTCTGTCTGTCTGTCCGTCTGTCTGTCTGTTGAAATCCCTACTACTTTTAAAATTGAAGAGTTAGATAAATGAAATAACTTAGATTACTAATATACCTACGCTGTATGTGCGAAAATCGGTTCATTGTGACCTATGACCCGACCACTTATGTTTAAATACCTCATATAAAATGTACATATAAAGAAAAGAAACTTTTTTGGTCAAATATATATTGACATCATGCTCAAATACATTATAATAATGTTTTCCGGCGAAAAGTCTTGTGGTTCACAAAAAAAAAAATCGAAATTCGTACCCATTTGTAAATATGGGTATCAAATGAATGGAAATTCTTTAGCGATTGAATGTTTGTAGTTAATTTCAGGATTCGTATACCCTGGTGACCTATATATTACTTTGAATGGTAACCACACATATGTGTAGGGTATTTATAGTCGGCTTAGACCGACTATAATTTTGATAATCCTAACTATCATAATTACACCTACTTTAAAATTTCCCATGTGATCTAACCTTCCCAACTGGTTTTTTTTTTACATTGGCCACTTGTAGAAAATTGTCAGGTCAACTTATGAACCCAAAAACGTTTGGTATTTATTAATTCAAGTATTATTAATAATAATCAATTAAATTATAAAATATAGAGTATAGAGAAACAAGTTATTTTTATTCATTGCTTTATGACGGTATCATGAATGTTAAAGTTTTCTGAATTTCCAAAACTGAATTAAATTTAAAAATTATGTGAACAAATGAGACGACAATTAAAATATAAAAAATATATTTGTTTCAGTAGAATGAAATCGTGTATAATAAAAACATATTTTAAAATTACAATCACATATTAAATATATTGAATTAAATTTTTATTTGTATATTGTAGATAATGAACTGTATTTAATTTTTCTTAGAAATAGGTACCATTTCATGATTTTGTGCTGGCTTATCTATACTGGCGTTCAAATATTATATTAAATATAATATGAGTTTTATGGGTGACAAAATACATATGAAGTACTTTATTTGAACATAAATTACATAAATTTACAGTAACATACATTCTCTGAAAAAATGTCACTGAATTATGTGACGAGCAAGATGTCATCGTTAGCGGGTTAACAAGGAAATTCTGAATATAGCTGGCGACATTTTGTGGACGACACAATATGCATTTATATAAAAGAAATTTAAAATTATATTAGTTTTAAATGCATTAGTTAGTCAAACATAGCTTAGTAAATAGATTTTTATTAATTTTATTTAAAATTTTATTTAAAAATAAATATATAATTTTTAAAATTTATTTTTTCTTTGTACAGTTTATTTCTTGAAGTTCAATATCATGTATTTCACATGTAACACATTCGTTCACAATTCGTTTCCATTGTTTAATTTCTTGCGACAGTGTCATGTAAAGTGCACATATAACAAACCAGTGATATATGATGATGACTGTAAGTATATTAAAGTTTATTTAATTTAATTCAATAACTGTTTTATAAAATTATTTTTGATCTAAATGCATTTTGTTACTAAAAGTTAATTGAGTCCAAAATGAAATTAAGTACCTTTCAAAATATCTTGTATACACGAAGGGAAAAAAGTTCTAAAATCCAGAAGGAATCAAGAAGTATACGAAGTGATATACAGCTAAACCGAAAAATTCTTAATTTCAAGAAATGGATTTTCTTAGTTGTCAAAAAGTAACTAAGTAGAATTATTCTTGGATTCAGTTATTAATTTCTTAGGTATCAAAAAAGTAACTAAGTAGAATAAGTCTTGATTTCAGTTATTAATTTCTTAGGTATCAAAAATGTTGTTGTTGTTTTCGTCCCAAAATTTAATGAACATGTGTTCGTATAATTGTTATTTTTTCGATATTTCTTTCTCGCTATTTTGTTTTGCTTTGTCCGTCTGTCAGCGCCATCTGCTTGTTCTTGTGTCTGTCTGTCGATATGTTGAGAGTAACTAAAAGCAATTATTAAGAAGCTAACATAAAAAAAAAATAGTCGAATTAATTTATTGTTTATTTAGAACTTTGTTACACATATATACTTTTTTGTATATTAAACGACTTCTTTGAATACTTAATGTAATTGAATTACTTATTTTATTCGTTTTTGTATTATTATTATTTAATTTAATATATGTATATTATTCTGAAACCGTTTATTTACCTTATACACTTTTTCCTATTCTTTTCCCTCTTCTGTTGGTTATGTATAAACCCTCCTCACGTTACCCATAAGCATTATATAGTGTAATTAGATAACACTGGAATGAAATTAACTTGGTATTTATGCAAAATTGCACCCAAATTTATGTTAACGAACTGAAACCATACCGATATTCGTAGGAAAAATCGTTTTTTCTATTTATATCTTTAACATTCATACATACACAGACGCTTGCTTGTCTAGCTGTCCTTTGTTGCTCTATTCGTGAAAACACACACATTCAAACATTGTATATCATGCCGTTTTTTGATACCTAAGAAAAAAAAAATTGCAATCCAGACAAATTGTACTTAGTTACTTTTTTGATACCTAAGAACTTAATGTCTGAATATCCAGAAAAATTTGGCTTAGTTACTTTCAACAGACAGACAGGCAGACTAACAAGCAGATGGCGACCTCGCAAAACAAAGCATACAGACAAAGCAATATCGATGAAAACAACAACAATACATGAACATGTGTTCTTTTTAGTAAGAATACAGCAACACTTTTGTGTGTTCTTTTTTGTTTTTAATAATCAATAAATGAACTTCTGAAAATCCAGTTGAATAAAATTTGTTTACTTTTTTGACAACTAAGTAATTTGCTTTCTTGATATCCAGATGACAAATTCTTGAATTTTAGTAGTATTTTATTGATATTAGTCAAATTCTACTATTTTACATTCTAACCGAATTCTTTTCGAGTTTTAGAATTATATTTCACTCCGTGACACGGATTTTCAAATAAGAAAAAAAACGTTTATTAGCAAGACACACGTTACATCCTAAATATATAAATTAAAAATTAAATCAACTAAAATATGAAGTCTTAACGTTTCTGGACAAATTGAAAAAATACACATTCTATTCAAATTGGATAGAATTAACCGAATCTTTGCATATATAAAATTCGATAAACACAATTATTTTTTTTATTAAATTAATTTTCTTTAATTACACTTTATAACAAAATAAGACAAAAGTAAATGCCACCATTTTTTATTATTGCAAATAATCTGCAGAATTCGAATAAATAAATTTTAAAAATTTCTATGTATCAGTTTACGAGATATCGGCCAATAACTTTTGAATTCAGCCTTCAAAAAGGTGGTCACATATATTTGCAAATATTTCGCGTTTTAAATAATTCATTTGATAAAGTGTTATATTAAATAATAGGTAATTAAACATCTAATAAACATTTATCACAACATTTAAAAATTAGTCTACTAGTTAAAGAGTATTCTATAGAAGAACTCGAAAATGTGAATTTTTCGACAAAAATTTAAATCAAAAATGCATTTTAAAAATTTCGGAAATGCGAAATGATGCACAGTACGTAATATTCCAAAATTAGAATGCACCTTTTTAAAGAAAACTACGCAAAAATAAGTCTACTGGTACATTTTGAGAACAGAAAAAATTATGCGTAAGCATTACAATTGAAAGTTAACTAAATAATTTTGTGTATACCCTATACCCATTTGGTACATGTTATAAAATAGGTCAATATCTTCGAAAGAGTGTGGACTAATTTTTGTATCATTTTACTTCCTCTATTTTTTACAATATTTTAAATGCATTTTGGATTTAAATTTTTGTTTAAAAATATACTTTTTTCAAGTTATTTTAAACGTGTTCTTTTAAACTATTTCAGCAATTTAAAAATGTTGTGAGAAATGCTTATAGGATATTTAATTATTTTTCCTTTGATATAGCACTTGATAATATGAGTTATTTAAAACGCGAGTTATTTATTAATATATGTGGCCAATATTTTGTAAACCTATCCAAAGAAACATTTTTTAGCCGTAGCTTCGGAATTAGGAAGTCATTTTATAAATTACAAAAATAGTCTTGAAACTGCGCTGACTAATTAATAGTAAATGATTTCATTAAATTAGTGAATTTCGTTGCTGGATTGATTAATGAATGCAGTTAATATCGGTTGCTATATTTACGTCGATTATTTTTTGCTGTGTACGAATAGTTTTAAATCCCTAAAAAAATAATGGGTAAAGAACTTATTTATACCTTACACCTATGAGGTACAGGGTATATTAATTTGGATTTAAATATAATTGGACAATATTTTTTTTTTTAGTTACTTAATTTACTAAAAAAAATATTGCATGTATTTATTTTGGCTTAGATTGATTTTGTTCGATTTTGAATACAATCCTCTACTTTTATAGTCTCTCATGTGTCGTCATCTCTGTCATGTCTCGAAGCACAATTTTAATTTAACACAAATTATAGCTACGAGAATCGTAACAGAGATCGAATGAATTCTTCGTCATATCGAATAAGTCTTAAAATGACAACAAATCGAATGGCAGACTGAGTAAATGTTAAATAGTTGGCAATAAACAAAGTTTTATAAAATTCGATTACGTACCTAAAATAATCCATGATATTACATATTTGGTTAATTTAGACATAACATGTTGGACATGATTGAAAAGTAAGTTAGTCACGGTATAGAGCCTTTGCAAAATATATATGGCATTACAAATAATCCAGGGTAATATCAATTTAATATTTTTCTACAAATTTAAAATTTTAAAAATCAATTTAGTTAGTTATTATATTATTTTCATACAACAATTGCGCCCACAACTAACAGGATTGACGATAACAAACACATGCTATTAATCAGAAAAATGTAGGTCATCCGAAAAAGTACATTTGCATCTTGTAGTTGATTAAAATATCTATTCATGAAAATAGTCCGTGTCCAAATGGTGTAAATCGTAACACTTGCAGTGAACAAAGCGACAGGGAAACTGGCGGATTTTAGGCTAAAGCGGCAGTAAAATTTCATTTTTTACATCTATTATAAAATATTAAAATTAAAATACAGTGCACATATTATAAAAAAAAAATACTAACAAATGTTTGTTTCCAAAAAATTACATCTGATTTCGAATAATCTACTCTAGAACTACTCTAATTTCGAACTACGTACTCAACTGTCTTCTCCACGGCTATGTTATGACTAAATCTGAATTATATAGTATTAATATACTACATTATTGTCTAAGATCGAAGAGTATAAAGCCCTTATCAGGCCATCATGACCTTGACGAGAGACTTGGCGCGATCACTGCTATTCTCTTAATTTTTTCATTTTATTATTTGCCTCACTTGTATGTTCTTTGATTTGCTTATGAATAAATTGAAATGGGCGTTTTCGTACACGTTGATCTAGAAGCAGCCAGAAGTATGACAAAAATGGGTATAAAAAAATACAAAATGGGTTGTATTTATCATTATTTCTAGTTTAAAAACTCGACTTTTTTAAATGGTTTTCTATTAACAATTTCGTTAAAAAGTTATTACTCTGACAGAATTCGAAATATTCCGATCATTGTCAAACCTCTGCTTTAAAATGTTTAAAAGCCCCATATTGAATAAAATAAAAATTTTGATTTTTATAATTGAAACGTTTTAATATTTTTTAATTTATAAAAAATGAAATATATTAAAAAATGAACTATGTTTATGTGTATCATATTATGATACACATCAATATAGTTTAGACAAACATATATTTTTGCTAAATCATTCCAACATACTAACCTCTGATATATCCTTAGTAAAAACTAGTCATTGTCGGTCATCCACCCCTTAAGCTAAATGCATCTGAATAACTTTGTAGGTGTAACTAATTCAATTACGCCCAATTGTAGTTCAATCAGTGTGTGACATACTCTGCTGAAAATTTCATTTTCGTTTGTATTGAACTCGTTATTTGTCCAAAGATTGACACATTTTTGGAACACATTTATTTCGCTGATTTAATTGTTTGTCATGCTGGTTTATTTTGTGCTATGTCATGGATTGACATGAAATTTGTTTCAACATTACAATAAATGGATTTTTCATTTAGCAAACGATTTTATTTGCTATACAAAGCTTTTGTGAATTTTCAATATTGTTAAATTGTATAGAATACTTTAAGGGACACATTTGATGTAATTAATTGTTAAAAATCTGCAAATATATGATACAAGGAATGTAACAAGAACTGCAACAAGGACTGAAAAAAGTACTGGAAAAGAAACTGGAATAAGAACGGGTATAAGAACGGGTATAAGAACTGGAACAAGAACTGTAACAATGACTGAAAGAAGATATGAAACAATATCTGGAGCAATATAATAAGTACTAGAACTAAGACTGGAACAATAAATGTCATAAGAACTGGAATAAGAATTGGAGCAATAACTGGGATAAGAAATGGAACAAGAAGTGGAACGAGAACTGTAATTAGATATGAAACAAAATATAAAACACGAACTAGAACAACAAAAAATGCAATAATATATGGAACAAAATATTAACCAAGAACTGGAAAAAGCACTGGAACAAAAACAAGAACTGGAACAGGAGCAGGAGCTGGTAAAAGAACATGTACAAGAGGAGAAGATATAGAAGATATGGAAAAAGAACTGGAACAAAAACTGAAACAAGAACTGGAAATGCAACAAGAACTGGTACAAGAACGGTAGCCAGAACTGCAACAAGATATGTAACAAGTTATGAAACAAAAACTAGAACAACAAGAACTGCAATAAGATATGAAACAAAATAATAACAAGAACTGGAAAAAGCATTGGAACCAAAACTGGAACAAGATATGAAACAGGAACTGGTACAATTACTGGTGCAAGAGGAACAAGATATGGAATAAGAACTGGAATAAAAACTGAAACAAGAACTGGAATAAGAACTGGAACAAGAACTGGAAAAAGAAGTGGAACAAAAACTGGAAAAAGAAGTAAAACAAGAAGTGGAATAATAACTGGAACAATAACTGGAACAAGATATGGAACAAGATAAGATATAGAACAATAACTGCATTAAAATATGGAACAAGATATAAATCAAGAACTGGTACAAGAACGAGAACAAGAAGAGGATGATGAACTGAAAAAAGAATTGTAATTTGATATGGAACATTATATGAGACAAGAACTGGAACAAGAACTTGAAAAATAACTGCAATAAGAAGTGGAACAATAATTGGAACAAGAACTGGAACAATGACAGAATTAAAAACAAGAACTGCAATAACATATGGAACAAGATAAGAAACAAGAACTGGAACAAGAAGTGAAACAAGGGCTGGAAAAAGAACTGAAACAAGAACTAGAATAAGAATTAAAACAAGAAGTGGAATAATAACTGGAACAAAAACTGGAACAAGAAATGGAACAAGAAGTGGAACAAGAACGTGAACAAGAACTGCAATAAGATAAGGAACAAAATATGAAACAAGAACTTGAATGAACTAGACAAGAACTAGTACAAGAACAAGAATTAGAACAAGAAATGGAACAAGTAATGGAACGAGGAATGGAACAAGGACTGGAACAAGAACAGTAAAATAAACTGGAGCAAGAACTGGTAGAAGGGCTGGTACAAGAACTGGAGCAAAGAACTGGAGCAAAGAACTGCAACAAGACATGAAACAAGAACTCTAAAATGAACTGAAAATAGATATGAAACCAGAATTGGAACTAGAACTCGAAGAAGAACAGATTCTGATCAGAGAATTCCGCATGAAATTGAATTAAAAATGATATTAGAACCGTTACTAAAACCGAAACCTGAACTTAAAGCAGAAAGGAAACTCTTATCAAAAATGTAATTAAATGTGAAACAGTTACCGGAACTAAAACTAATACTGAAACCGTAAGTATATTTAGAACTAATATAACATTTGGCAAGAACTAGAACTGAAAACTAAACGAAACTAATTATAAAAGTTATAATAGATCCGGAACCGAAACTAATACATAAACCAAATCTAATAAAATATCGATCCTTCTATAATTATAACTGATAAAAAACCGAAACTAAATCTTAAACCCGAATGAGAACATAAACAGAAATAGTTATAAGAACTGGAAAGTAAAACAGAATTCAATGAAATGTATAATATTTTATTGAATTCTGTTTTACTATCCATGAATACAATCTTTAAATGAATAAAAATTTCAAACTACTTTAAATCATGCTAATTCAAGACATAAATAGGCAATTAATTGTAAGCATTTTTCTTTTTGGTATGATACAACTTAAATCAAGCATGTAACCACAAATCTGAAAATAAGTTTCTTCTATTTATATTTTTTGTTCTTGATTTTTTTTATTTTTTTTTTCATCTTTTGTTTAACTCATCCAATACGATTTATGCGATTTTTCGAAACGATGCAATCATCCTGCATTCTTCCGCACCAGAGGAAAATTGTAGATTCGTACGTTTTTCTTTGCCTAACATTTACCTACTTTGTTTCCCAAGCAGCCACTTCTCTTGATATTGATTGGGTAGATGATGCTTGTGCTGCTGCAGGTTCTGCCTGCGTTGGACGCTTGGATGGTCTTTTATTTGCCGCTGTTGCCGCCAACACAATCACCAACACCACCAGAACCAGCACCAAGTAGTGTGCAATCAGGTGTGAAATATTCATTTTTTCGCTATTATCTGCAATATTTTTTCTGCGTCCTACTATTTTCTACTTGAGTTGCATGACAAGAAATGTACGAGGAACGATTTGCGTCCGCACTATTTAATCCTGCACCTCAACAAAGAATTTTCCAGCAGTAGACGAAACTATATTTAACTAAGCGCAAAATTATAACAGTAATTGTGGGAAAACGCTAATAGTGTAAAAATGTTGAATAATCTGTATTTAATATATGGGTATTTTTTTTTAGATATTGTAAAAAAGGATGAAAATTAGATTTAAGAAGCATAAAGCAATTCGATATGAATTAAAATTTTTCATTTAAACAGCACATTTTCGCATATATTCCAAAGAATATGTCGCATTCAGTATTTAATGGTACGACCATTGATTTCATAGTTTTTTCGTTTTAATTCAAAAGTTTTCTAATTAGTATTCCATAAATGAAGTACCATTAAGTTAAATATTGCAACATTATTGATTTTAATAGTATAAATACTATTCTTTTAATGGTCTCCCTTCATAATAATAAACGTCTCACTATGTGGTACACAAAACTTAAACACAAATAGCTACATGTTCGCTTTGTACGTTATTCTGCGAGTTTGCTCTTTTTTAATCTTCGAATTATTAAATTACCTAAATTTATTTTTTTATGTTGGCTTCGAAATAATTTCTTTTAGTTACATTCAACATATCGACAGACAGACACACGAACAAACAGACAACGGACTACGCAAAACAAATCACTGTAGCGAATATTACAGACAAAGCTAGATTGAAAAAACAGCAGATATCGTGTTCATTCCATTTTGGCAGAAAACAGCAAAAAATATTTTGATACCTAAGAAATTAATGTCTGCTTATTAGAATAATTCCACTTAGTTACTTTTTTGATATCTAAGGAATTAATTTCTGTATAATAAGAATAATTCTACTTAGTTACTTTTTTGACAACTTAATAGATCTGTTCATTAAAATTAAGAATTTTTCGGTTTAACTATATATTACTCTGTGTATTTCTTGATTCTTACTAGATTTTAAAAGTTTTCCCTCTGTGTATCAAAAAATTTTGTGAGTTTTTTGTATACTATTGAATCAATATCTATAAATCAATTTTTATAGATTTTGTTGCTGATTGTATAGAAAATTACATGTTTCTTGACATAACGCGTAACAATTATAAGACCAACATAATATACAAACAAATTTTGAAATTGATCATCATATCATCTATAAAATTTTTTCTAACATCAAACTTTGCCATGCGACCTAAACTTTTTTATTGGTTTAAAACTGCAAATATTTTATATTTAATATTTATATGTAAATACTAACTTGAATTGTTATACGGATATGATATTTGATTTTAATACTATTACCAATACCCTCACAGGTTCACAACCCAACTTTAGATAAAAATTCCTCTGATCTATAAGAAACGTAAATCATTAAAATATGTGTGTTGTAATTTAATACATGTTAAAGAACAAAATATGCAATCAAATCTAACAAAAATACAAACAGAAACCGACCAACCGCCTGCATAAAATTCTATTTTGAAGGACACACCTTTGGGATTTTTAATAAAAAGTGGTATTTTTTTTTTTTTTGTTGTTTACAAACTTTCAACAATAAAATTCAGGCCTCTAATTTCACTTTTAAATAAAATGCTGCTTGGTGACAGTTTTTTTGAATGCTGAATTGTGACGCTATTGTTGGGTTTCGTAGTCAGGAAAGAGGAGTTAACCATTAATGGTTTTACAAGTACTTAAAGGCAATAAAAGACAGAATAGTATATGAGAAAACAAGAAAAAAAATCGCGTAACAGTTTTTAAAATTATCCTTTTATTAGTGTATATTGGTCTATAACAACATTTTTAAAACAAACTTTTAAATATTTTTATTGGAATTAATCGGAATAATTGAAAATAAATTTAAATACTCTAAGATTTTGCATTTCAATAGGATATCCATTGACCACAGATTACATTGAATACACTTTTCGAGTGCTGTTCAATATTCAATTATGATAAACTTTCAGCTGTCTGGTCAGCCAACTGTCACAGACAGCTGCAGCTCATATTACATGAATATTTCAGGACAATAACAACAACAAAAAAAATATATCTGAAAAACTGCGTAATCACTCGAAACAAAACCAATTAAAAAAACCTTTATTCGAACATCAACTTTTGCTGCATTGCTAAACCCAATAGCAAGTCATTCATCTCGTTTGCTAATCGGCATTAAAATCAAAGACAGCAATTGCATTATTTGAAATAATTTAGCATCTTTTTGTAATGTCACCAACCTACTGAAATTAATATCCTTGCACAACAGCAGCAGAACGAGGCATTCCTTCAGTGCTTTTTTTTTTTTGTAATGCCCATGTAAACAGATACTCCAATTATATTCTATTGTCGAAACCGCAAAATGTGAAAAGTACCAAAAAAAAAAAAAAAATTGAAGAAATAGACGTTGTTTGTTGAGTAAATTCAATGGTTCTTCAATTAAATCGTTGGTTGCGATAACATAGATATCAGACAACATCTTGAGACAGCACCGTAGTAGCAGCAGACAAATTAACCAAACAGAGTTTGAACTATAGCATATATTTTGCAAAGAAATCGGTACGCTTTTATGCACATTTTTTTTTTTTTTTCGAAAACAACTCTTTTATACCAATTGAGCCCGCTCAAAAAAAAATGTTGCAATAATTATACCCTACACCTATGAGGTACAGGGTATATTAACTTTGTGTATATATTGTAACGCCCCTTAGGAGCCGTGTCCGGTATGGAAAAGTATATATATTCTTGATCAGCATTACTACCCGAGTCCGTTTAGCCATGTCCGTCTGTCTGTCCGTCTTGCTGTCTTGCTGTCTTGCTGTCTTGCTGTCTTGCTGTCTTGCTGTCTTGCCGTCTTGCTGTCTTGCTGTCTTGCTGTCCGAATACAGAATAACTTGAGAAATACTGATCAGAATGCGATGAAATTTCGTCTCAATATATTTTAGCCAAAAGTAGGAACTGAGTTTGAAAATGAGCCAAATCGGTCAACGGACACGCCCACCTCCCATACAAGTCACTTTTATATAACTCTTTCGGAACTAATAACTCGAAAATTATTCAAGGTATAGTTATAAAATTTAAAAGGTATTGTTTTAATTCACCTATAAATATGTGGTCCAAATATGGGCGTGATCCGCCCACTTTTTTTTTCATTATTTCCCGGGTTTTCATAGTGGAAATTTGATCCGTAAATTATTAAAATCAAATCTATGAAATATTAGCCTTTCAAAATTTTAAATATAGGCGTGGTCCGCCCAATTATATTTTTCAATTTTTTTTTTGAGTTTTTTATACTTTTATACAAATTTTTTAATTTATGGGGGATATAAGACGTAAATTTCTGATTTATGAATAATATTCTGAGGGTGGGGAGGTTCAGCATAATTAAAAACTTTAAAATTAAGGTTTGCTATTAAATATCCCTCATTAATATATCCACCAAAGGTGTAGGGTATTCCATAGTCGGGCCCGACCGACTATAAAAATCCGCCCCATGTGACCGAACTTACCCATGTGACCTAACTTTCCCAACTCGTTTATATATGAAATTTTAATAAATACATAAAGCACTAAAAAAATAATAAATATAGAGTAAGTTTTCTGCATATTTCTTGACGTTTATTAAAACACAAAATGCAGTCTTTTTATACCCTACATCTATGAGGTACAGGGTATATTAACTTTGTGCATATATTGTAACGCCCCTTAGGAGGCGTGTCCGGTATGGAAAAGTATATATATTCTTGATCAGCATCACTACCCGAGTCCGTTTAGCCATGTCCGTCTGTCTGTCTGTCCGTCTTGCTGTCTTGCTGTCTTGCTGTCCGAATACAGAATAATTTGAGAAATACTGATCAGAATGCGATAAAATTTCGTCTCAATATATTTTAGCCAAAAGTAGGAACTGAGTTTGAAAATGAGCAAAATCGGTCAACGGACACGCCCACCTCCCATACAAGTCACTTTTATATAACTCTTTCGAAACTAATATTTCGAAAAGAATTCAAGGTATAGTTATAAAATTTAAAAGGTATTGTTAGAATTTACCTAAAAATATGTGGTCCAAAAATGGGCGTGAGCCGCCCACTTTTTTTTTTCATTATATCCCGGATTTTCATAGTAAAAATTTGATCCGTAAATTATTAAAATCAAATCTATGAAATATTAGCCTTTCAAAATTTTAAATATAGGCGTGGTCCGCCCAATTATATTTTTCAATTTTTTTTTTTAGTTTTTTATTTTTTTTATTACTTTATGGGGATATAAGACGTAAATTTCTGATATATGAATAATATTCTGAGGGTGGGGAGGTTCAGCATAATTAAAAATTTTAAATTAAGGTATACAATTAAATATTCCTCATTAATATCTCCACCAAAGGTGTAGGATATTCCATAGTCGGGCCCGACCGACTATAAAAATCCGCCCCATGTGACCGAACTTACCCATGTGACCTAACTTTCCCAACTCGTTTATTATAATCTGGTTAATTTATGTACTTATTTCATATACAAAAAAAAAAATACTACATCGATGCAGTAAAAAGAAATATATTAGGTTTTAGCCGTAAATCAAATGCATATGTGGCATTCCATGTAAATTATTTTACATCACTTTTTATTTCGTAATAATGATTATTAATATTATCATATACAAAATTATTTTGAGCAAAAAATCGTAGTGCAAATTTCCATACGGAACGTCCGGAATTATTCTTCTATTTATTACGTAATAACGGTAAGCTTTAGGAACAAAGTGTTTATAAGCAAAAATAAAGTAAATTGCCTCAGCTATGTTCAGAGATAATTAAAAAAAATATATTGTACGCAAAAAGTATTTTTAAAATAAAAGTCGTACTGATAATTTCTACACTCAGAAAAAATATACTATAAAATTAATAGTTTTGACTATTAAAATTAGTCAATAGGATAATTGAATCGGTGAATCCTTTTAAATATCCTATCCTATTAAATACTACAAAATACTATTTATTTGAGTTTGTATGAAAATATTTATTACGTGTATACTATTTATTAAATCAATAACTGTCCTATTGACAAATTTGAATGGAATTTTATGAGTTTTTTTTTTACTGAGTGTATACGGAATTTTTTTGTTCCGTCCGGAATGTCCCGTCTGCAATTTTTCAAAGATTTATTATGAAACGAGTTGGGAAAGTTAGGTCACATGGGTAAGTTCGGTCACATGGGGCGGATTTTTATAGTCGGTCGGGCCCGACTATGGAATACCCTACACCTTTGGTGGAGATATTAATGAGGAATATTTAATTGTATACCTTAATTTTAAATTTTTAATTATGCTGAACCTCCCCACCCTCAGAATATTATTCATATATCAGAAATTTACGTCTTATATCCCCATAAAGTAATAAAAAAAATAAAAAACTAAAAAAAAAAATTGAAAAATATAATTGGGCGGACCACGCCTATATTTAAAATTTTGAAAGGCTAATATTTCATAGATTTGATTTTAATAATTTACGGATCAAATTTTTACTATGAAAATCCGGGATATAATGAAAAAAAAAAGTGGGCGGCTCACGCCCATTTTTGGACCACATATTTTTAGGTAAATTCTAACAATACCTTTTAAATTTTATAACTATACCTTGAATTCTTTTCGAAATATTAGTTTCGAAAGAGTTATATAAAAGTGACTTGTATGGGAGGTGGGCGTGTCCGTTGACCGATTTTGCTCATTTTCAAACTCAGTTCCTACTTTTGGCTAAAATATATTGAGACGAAATTTTATCGCATTCTGATCAGTATTTCTCAAATTATTCTGTATTCGGACAGCAAGACAGCAAGACAGCAAGACAGCAAGACAGCAAGACAGCAAGACGGACAGACAGACAGACGGACATGGCTAAACGGACTCGGGTAGTGATGCTGATCAAGAATATATATACTTTTCCATACCGGACACGCCTCCTAAGGGGCGTTACAATATATGCACAAAGTTAATATACCCTGTACCTCATAGGTGTAGGGTATAAAAATATAAACGAATTCTCTACAGCTTCTTAAATATTTTTTCTTTATAGCATAACTAAAAAATTTAACTAAAAATCATGGAACATTGAAAATGTACCTTTTTGTTTCGCTTTAGTACTCGGTAACCGGATCACCAACATGTCTAATAATTTGCACAAATTAATGTATACAAAGTTTGAACCAAATTTCCGGACTGGACATTCGTACGTTTAAAACTTGATTATTTCAAAGGAAATCAATTTACTCGTTTTTTTGTAGAAGTGGTATTAAAAATTAGTTAAATTAAATTAGTTGTCTGAAGATTTATCCAAAAAATCGTCAAAATACTAAACGTCTTTTGACAGAGAAAATCGTCATAACAATGAAAGTGGAAAATCGTAATTTTGTGAACAAATTTTGTAAAAATAAAAACAACATTTTTCGTTTTATATCTATAATATAAAATATAAAGTACCGAATAACAATGCATAACAATTTCGTATTGTTACGCTTTTCTTTTTAGTATTCTTCAAAAGACATTAATGAAAAAAAAATCGTCATTTCAAAAGAAAAAATGGTCAAATCATGATATGTTATGCTTGGTAAACGTGTACGAATTCTATATTAAATGATTGTGGCAAAACAAAATTTATCAGATAAAAATGAATTATAATTTGTTAGAATGTATTTCAATAAAAAATATAATAGCAAAATGTGTTTGATATTTAACATTCTAATATTTAATTACAATTAAAATAATTTACAAAAGAAAAATAAATGTTCAAAATAATAATGACAAAATATTTTAAATAAGTAAAAATAGAAAATGTATGTTACGTAATGTATTCGAAAATTTGTATTTAATGTAAAATTACATAAATATTCGTGTATTAAATGTATTTATGTCGAATAAGTCAGAGTTAAATAAAATTTGCAATGTATTTTAATACAGTATTTGTCTTGATTTGACTGTGTTCAACTGGAATTGTGCTGATAAATACAAACATTTATTAAATATATTAAAAAAAAAATTGATTGTTTTTATAGTCAGATCATTATGCAGATTACAAAAAGTTTCATGAGCAGTGCAAAATTGAGGAACATATTGATGATGATAACATCATAGACATCTTTTCGGATTCTCCAACACCTAATATTTTATGCCGATGATTAAAAATTATATTAAATTCGAAAACCTTATTAATGAGTCCAATAAAAGATACTGACGAATGTGAGTTCGGGTTTAAAGTGAAAAAATTTTTAGTAGATAATTTAAAAAAATATTAAAAATATTCATGATTCATAATTTTGTTTATATGATTAATATGTTCAAATAATTATGATAATCACTTTATTTATGTGTATTTTAGTTAATGATTGTTAAAAAAAAATATATAAAATAATAATTGATTAATATATTTCAGATTGTGTTAACAATCATAGTAATTGTAGCAATCATGAAATATCTACAACAATAAGGTGAATGTTTGTGCCAAACAAGTCGCTGATTGTGCTAATCATATGAGTGATCTACTATATATTTGTGAATGTTCGTATGTATGTATGTATGTATGTATGTATGTATGTATGTATGTATGTATGTATGTTAGGTCCGAGCATAGTATAGGCTATATTTTTATCAGCAATTGGAATAGCAAATTTAATGAAATTTTGGTAAGCGTTACATTTATTCATTCTAAACAGTCTCGCCGAAAGTGAGCGGTATTGGACAACAGGAAATGGTACCCCCCATAAAATGTACAGTTTTAAGATGGTGTACAGATATTATAGTGAGATCAAGATACTTCACATCAGGATATCAACAACCCCAAATTCTTTAAACTCACCACACCGAAATTTAAATAATAATAATAATAGTTTGGCACTACAGTTCTATAAGAACTTAGGCCGAGCTCTCTCACCATTTTGAGCTGTGCGTGTTATATTTGTACTCAAAGTGGTGGGACCTACGGTTTATTGCCGAATCCGAACGGCGGGTGAGAGCTTTTTCATAGGCAATGTTTTTACTCTCGGAGGTTTGCCATTTACTGCCGAGAGGTAGCGCGGTATAGAAAAATGTTTCTATGAAAAGATGTTGTTAGCCCCAGTCCAGGCTTGAACCGGGGACCTTTCGGCTCGCAGTCCAACGCTCTAAGCACTGAGCTACCGCGGCTACACGGAAATTTACCACCCCAAAATTCACAACAACACACCAAAAATCACCACACCGAAACTCACAATACCGAAACTCACCACACAAAAATTCACCACACCTAAACTCACCACACTAAAACTCACCACACTAAAACTTTCTACACTAAAACTCACCACACTAAAACTTCTACTAGAAAAAAGATACTTCACACCAGGATATCAACAACTCCAAATTCTTTAAACTCGCCACACCAAAATTTACCACCCCAAAATTTACAACAACACACCAAAAATCACCACACCGAAACTCACAATACCGAAACTCACCTCACAAAAATTCACCATACTAAAACTCGCCACATTAAAACTCACCACACCAAAACGCGCGACACTAAAACTCGCCACCAAGAATTCACCACACCTAAACTCACCACACTAAAACTCACCACACTAAAACTCACCACACTAAAACTCACCACACTAAAACTTACCACACTAAAACTTCTACTAGAAAAAACACTACGAATTCTACGGGAAGGAATTTCTACGTTGAAGAATTCTACGGGTAATCACAGTCTGAGGAAGAATTGTCTTTGAGAAAAATTGTTTTGGCGGAGAATTATTTTTGTTTTGGTTACTACATGTATAACACCAATAAAAAAAGTCCACAGCGAAGCACGGGTCCCTGAAATAAATAATAAAAATGTTCTTTATATTAATAAAATCACTCCATATCCTTGCATACACAAAATATTTGAACGTGTCGTGCTAGTATGTCCAGCTAGTATTTGATAAAATATAAAAGTTAGAATATATTATTCAATGGTATGTATATCGTACAAATTGAATGACATGTTCGACGACTACTTTCATGTTTTGCAAACCACAAATATGTTAAACTAAAAATTATTTTGTTATACGAAGTACATGAAAAATTAGTATACATTAAAGTTGTAGAGTAAATTTTATTTAGTATTGTTTTATACGTTACCGTTAAAGGAATATAATTGTCTTTTAAAGTATTTTAGGTAACTCTTTTCAAAATAATATAAAACAGTTTTATTGATAACAATGAAATCACAATATTGTCAATTCAGTAAATGATTAATTTCAAATAAATTCAGACAAATTAAGCGCCTCAGTGTGAAGTTAATGTAATTGGCTTAAATTTTCGCAAATCTAAAAATCATTTTGTTGATATATATTAAAAAAACTACCATAATTGCAGGTAAGACATTAATAATAAATATTTTAATTGGTTTTTAAATGCAACATACCCCCTAATAATATATGTAGCAACTGAAAATGAAATATTTCACAACAATGTCTTATAATTTTATACAATGTTTTCATTGTAATTTCCTTAATCCGCCAAAGTGAAAATCACCAAATAAATCAGTCACACCGGGAACCAACACACTAAACAAATCTGCGAACAAGACAAGTCTAAAACTTCGAGTGCAAAATCCACGATTTAACTGCATGGTGGACACCTTGCCATCACCAGAGGAGTACAGCAGACCAGTGAACACAACAGTGCAATAAATACATGACGTGGTTGGATTGGTGCTGGTACTGGTGCCGGTACTAGTACGACTGATGATGGTACTGCTTGTTTGCTGCCGGTGCGCGACTACAGAAAATTAACGCAGACACAAATTATTTTTGGCGCTGATTAATCACTTAACATGCAGTTTTGATAATCCCTTCACACGATGTGCGGCGATAATTTGTAAAGGCAACCAGTGGAGTCTCCGCTTGCCTGCCTGCGAGCCATTAAACTGGAAGACTATGCACCGCACAAGATTCGCAAGATTCCAAAAAAAAAAAAGAAAAATTAAAAAATAAGTAGAAGATGAAGTGAAAGAAATCAGACGCGCCAACAATGTGCGTACAACATGACGGCCACGTTTTCCAACACCGTGTCGACGACAGTGTTGGTAGACAATTTAAATTCGCATTTTCGACCACGACTAATGAGAGCAATTATGCATTGTTGAGGCTCAATGTTGTATTGGGCACTTTTCGTGATTATTGCTGAACTTTAACGAGACTCAACTGAGCTACACGGCGGCGTTTTGCACATTTCTTAAGCCTTTCAAGTGAGCTACATGAACGATCGAACGAAATTATGTAACTTATTTCATGTTTTAGTTGCCTGGTGCGCTAAAACCGAAATTCGTTACTGGAAACACGACTCAAGGCAACCTGGACCTGGTCCCTTGCATCAACAACCAAAAACCGACAACAAAAAAAAAAAAACTCAAAAATAGCCCACAGGCTCATTTTATTACAGACATGAATGATAATCGTGTAAAACTTAATTCGAACACTTGTTCATTACTCACAAATGTGGCAGTTAGGCGGAGCGCGGAAGCGGCACGGCGGCACAAAGGCAAAGTGATAGTAGTCGTAGGCCTTGTAAGGATAACCTCAATGTTGTGGCTATTTTGTAGCCGTATTGCAGCCACATTACAACCACTTTACAACCACTTTACAACCACATTGCAGAAAAATTGCGTTTATTCTAATGAAAGGTGCAAAGAATTTGAAATAACGTGATGACCTCTGCAGTACCTAATTACTAAAAGTAATTGTTAAGAAAAGTATCAAAAAAAAAAATCAGAAATTTTTAATATTTAAAAAAGATCGAAAAGTATAGTAAATATAAATACGATTATATGTAATTTGCAACACCCGTGCAAGCAATGCTACTAATGAAATATAATTACATGAGACTCAAGATAATTCAACATACTTAGCAATGTTCAACATACTTAGAAACTTCTAGAATCCAGCTACTACACATGAGTCTTATTTAAATTGGAAAAAAACATGGTAGATATTAATAAAAACAGATATACTTTATTCCACCCTGCAAGCAATGGTAACTAAATAAGATTACGTGAGACGCAAGATAATTCATCCGACTCATATACATAAGTCTGAAAGAGATGGAAAAGTCTCACGAGTATTGTAAAATCTCATGAAGATAAAAAGTTTCTAGAAACCTAATAATCCGTTGCGACAGTATATAAAAGCGCTTAGGTAGTGAGCAAGAAAGATGGGAAAGATCAGTGCAATAAAATACATAAGTTTGAAAGAAGAAGAAATAGCATTCGAGCATCATATAATCTCGGTAAGTGTTGAAGCTTTTGGAAACTTCTAGAATCCGGCTGCTACACATAAGTCTTATTGATGTTGGAAGAAAGATACTCGATATTAAAACGTGCAAGTAATGGTACTAAATAAATACGATAACATGCGACCCAAAATAATTCAGTGAATTCGGCTACACAGTCTTGAGAAATTTCACAAGCGATGCAGATTATCGTGAGTAGAAATTTCTAGAAACTTCCCGAATTCGTTGCGGTAGTATATAAAAGTGCTGTATCTGAGACTTCAGTATTGATTTGATTCAGACTGTAAGAAGATATAAAGGCCGATGTTTAACAAAATTTACACAATTTGCACACAGAATCATTCCCAACTCTTTGTACTTCACTAGGCTCTAACATACCCAAGATTTACAGAGCTATTCTTCGGTCACACATAGACTTGTTTGAACAATCACTCTTCGTCTATTTTACCTGATATTTTTGGTGTAGGCAAATTCAAGACAAACATCCACTGACACTACTCCTTCTTTCCGACTAATGAACAAATGCGTGAACAAGAAGCAGTCTTGTTCTTGCATCGGCAGGGAAATCTTGTTCTTGTTCTTGAGGGATCAGTCTTGTTCTTGTGCAACAGTCTTGCATATCTTGCAAAAATTAGGAGGCACATTCAGTTATACGGAACGAATTTAATCACGTATACCAATTTATATAGGTTTGTGAATATTGTAGTTCACTAGATTATGGTATTTTATACCTGTTGTTACTATTTAAATTGAATTTTGATTGAATATTTTCGTTTTTGAACTCATTCGATATATAAATTAAAAATCCTTATATTATAATGAAAAATTGAATAGATTTTTTAATTCTTCAATGATTTTAATGATTTTGCTACTTTAAATCTAAAACATCTTATTAGAAAGCAAGTTTTATTGTTTGAAATAGAAGTAATATATAAAATTGTATTTTTATGTAGTTTTTCTTCTTATATTTATCAATAACATTATTTATTTTAAGCAGAATTCTTAATTTGTTTAACTCAAAAACTTCTGAAGTATTTCTAAATAATTTCAATTAGAGTCGTGTTTCTTAAAACTTTCATCATGATAAATTTGTCAAATTTCCCTACTCTTTGGGAGGAACATACAAGACATTAATTTAAATTAAAACGACCACGTGTTGCGTCTGCTGCCAATGCTATAATTTGCAAGGCGCAGCAATTGACGCAATTCGTGCTAAAATTGTAGCAACTGATTGTTACAGCACATTGATGACCACTAACAAAAAATAAAAATACCCGCACCCGATGTTTTTCGTGCTAAAAGAAGACTGAAAAAAAAGAATAATAATATTCTTAAAGGAAAATATGTCCAAATCACACTACCATCAAAACAGCGCCAACACCAACCCTATCACCCTGTGTCATCAGTACTGCAGGGCTGCAATGTGGACCGTCAAAAACCGAAAAGACAGAACCCCAAGATCAATCGAATAATAACAGTGAAGAATGTTTGAAAACACGAACAAAATTTAAAAAAAAAAACGAAAAAAACGGTACCAAGTATATTTGTAAAATTTACACAGTTAAAAAAAATTATTAAAAATACCAATAATTGAACATTTTTGTTAAAACAAGGTATACAATATATAACATAACAAAAATGTTTGTATTGTTTTAAAAATGTTACTTACAAAGTTTACTTCTCGCATAAGCATCTTTGTTTTAATGATACATTTTTTTGTTGAAACAAAAAAAAGTATTAATTTAATTTTATGAATATTTTTTAATTTCACAACATTATTTAATTGATGCAACAAACACGTTTTTCATTTTCACTATTTAGTTATACGAAATGTTTAAATAAATTATTTTTATACCCTACACCTATGAGGTACAGAGTATATTAACTTTGTGCATATATTGTAACGCCCCTTAGCAGGCGTGTCCGGTATGGAAAAGTATATATATTCTTGATCAGCATCTCTACCCGAGTCCGTTTAGCCATGCCCGTCTGTCTGTCTGTCTGTCTGTCTGTCTGTCTGTCTGTCTGTCCGTCTTGCTGTCTTGTTGTCCGAATACAGAATAACTTGAGAAATACTGATCAGAATGCGATGAAATTTCGTCTCAATATATTTTAGCCAAAAGTAGGAACTGAGTTTGAAAATGAGCCAAATCGCTCAACGGACACGCCCACCTCCCATACAAGTCACTTTTATATAACTCTTTCGGAACTAATAACTCGAAAAGTATTCAAGGTATAGTTATAAAATTTAATACGTATTGTTAGAATTCACCTAAAAATATGTGGTGCAAAAATGAGCGTGATTCGCCCACTTTTTTTTTCATTATTTCCCGGGTTTTCATAGTGGAAATTTGATCCGTAAATTATTAAAATCAAAACTATGAAATATTAGCCTTTCAAAATTTTAAATATAGGCGTGGTCCGCCCAAAAACATTTTTCAATTTTTTTTTTTAGTTTTTTATACTTTATATAATTTTTTGAATTTATGGGGATATAAGACGTAAATTTCTGATATATGAATACTATTCTGAGGGTTAATATCCCCACCAAAGGTGTAGGGTATTTCATAGTCGGGCCCGACCGACTATAAAAATCCGTCCCATGTTACCTAACTTTCTCAACTCGTTTTTTTTTGTTAAATTTACCAATTTTTTTCACTGTACTGACTGCGATCTTTCCGCACTGCATTCGACCATTGAAGTCTCTTTGCTCTCTAACAAGGAGGTGATATAAATGGATCGTGCGCATTTGCAACATCAAACGTCTGACACTCTGCGGCACCTGCGCCACGTCGCGCTGCCTGCCTGCCTGCCCCAAACACTGCAAAACCACTGCAACAGTCCCCCTATGTTTAAACGGGTGACTGTGGGCTGTTGCCGGGACGATACTAATAAGCAATTGCCAAATTACGTTCGCGTGAGTAATCTTCCTTGGCATGGATGATGGTATAGTGATGGTGGCAGTGAAAGAACTTAAAGTTCTGTTCTTTTTTCTGTCTGTTTTTGACTCGCGCAAATATAGGCGGAGACCTACCTACAGCCTGGAAGGGATACTTAAGGTAGTTTCAGAGGCAGTAGTTATGCAAGTGAGTGAGTGAGCGAGGTGTCTTCCAATTGCATAGGTTAGTTGGTTGGTTAGATGCCTTGCTTGGCTGGCTGACTGCCTCTAAAGACAAGTAATACAAAAATGCATTCTCCAAAAGGTACAATTTAATTTTTAGTACTTTACTCTGTTAGTTATTTTTTTATAAGTCTGTCTTATTTTTGGTCTTGTTCGATTTTTACATTTTAAGCCAAATGTTTTAATTTTTTTAAATATTTTTTTTTGAATATACCTTGATTTTATCATTTTTTATTTTATTGTAGCTTTAACTCGATCATGTCGTCGTTTTATTTATATTTTTTATTTTATTTTTCGCCATCATTTTGTGTTACTCTTTATGGTGCCTTTGCATTCCCTCCCCCCTTCGCATTTTGTGGCATACAATTTGTTGAAATTAACTTCAATTGCAATTTAAGGAGTTGCACTCATTGCATAGTATGTGTCTGACAACTTGAAAGGGTATCATTTGAGGTTGAAAATGTGCAAAAATTTAAGCGATATGTCAGAGTTAAATATTTTTACTTGTCAACTATATGTTTTGGCAAATATTATTTCTAAAAAAAATATTTGTTAATAATTATATAATAAACGATTAAGAAAATATTGGAGGTAATCCAATTAGTTGTATAAAAATAAAAAATATATAAAATGTTATTGTTTTTATCACAATGTAATAATTAATAGTAAGATCTGCAAAACTAAAAAAAAACATTTGCATAATAATAAAATAATAATAAAATAAAAAAAAAATCGGTTGCTACATGTAGATCTTCTGAAAATCTAGCTTCCATCTAACATTATTACTTAAAGCCCTTTCATAATGATTATTGTCAGTTGTACCAGAAGTAAAATCAAAATAAAACAAAACAAAAATAAACTAAACAAGAAGGTTGCGCCTGCAGCAACATTTTAACAATGTTACTGCGCTGCCGAGTGCCGTCAAAATTGTTACGACATGCCGCGGCTTGAACGTCCTAACGTTGAGCATGACGCGCATGGAACGCGGTTAGCAGCGCCCGACAAACGCGCGTGTTTGGCGGAACTTAAAACAACGACAACATGATTACAAATCGATGCTGAAAACCCTTTTTTTTATTTGAAGGCACCACGATAGTTTACGGGATATTTATTGGCTTTCAATCCCGATAAATACGAAATAATGCGATCTAATAGGATACAATAGAATACGACAAAATACGATACAATATAAATTAATACGATATAATACGATACGATACAATACGATACAATACGATACGATACAATACGATACAATACGATACAATACGATACAATACGATACAATACGATACAATACGATACAATACGATACAATACGATACAATACGATACAATACGATACAATACGATACAATACGATACAATACGATACAATACGATACAATACGATACAATACGATACAATACGATACAATACGATACAATACGATACAATACGATACAATACGATACAATACGATACAATACGATACAATACGATACAATACGATACAATACGATACAATACGATACAATACGATACAATACGATACAATACGATACAATACGATACAATACGATACAATACGATACAATACGATACAATACGATACAATACGATACAATACGATACAATACGATACAATACGATACAATACGATACAATACGATACAATACAATACGATACAATACAATACAATACGGTAGAATACGACACAATACGATACATTACGGTAGAATACGATACAATTCGATACGATACAATACAATAAAATACGATACAACACGGTAGAATATTATACAATACGATAAAATACGATACAATACGATACAATTTTTCGATTTCTGTTTTTCTGGATTCTAAAACGTATAAATTGTATGAATTTTGGAAATAGAGCAGCAAATATATCTCAGTTCTTGTGCAATGATTCCCATTAATGGTTCGGCGGTGCTAATAAATAGTTCGCATCTGCTGCAGCAAACAATAATAAACGCTGAACCACGTCACTGCTTGCCCACTTCTCTGCACACATCAGCACCATCATCTTCAATTTGAGATGCAAGACTTTGAATGAGTTATATGCATTGAAGATGGCAGTTTTAGCAACAAACTGCGGCGGTGTTACAGTATTTCATAGGTATTGCAAAATCAGCAATAGAAACAACAACATAAGGTAGTGCGTTACATTTTAAAAGCAATAATTTTGTGAAATATTTGCAGATAAAAGTAATTGTTGCGTATTACCTCTGATAGGTGCCACATTTATAAAAATATTACAAAAATAATACAATCATACATATTTAATTTTGTATCGGTTTTAATAGTGAATTAGAAATGCATAAATTGCATTTCTAATTCACTATGTTAGTCTTGTTTCCCTGAATAAATTAAAATTAGAAATAATAATCGTTAATATATTTAAAAAAAAAGTGATAGAACTAAGACAGTTGATGGTCTGAGTTCTACCACTTTTATCTGAAAACATTCGGTCTCATTAAAGCGCTTTGTCATAGGAAGAGGTCAGTTGACTCCTTATAAATACCCTTACCCGACCGCGTCAAAGTTATCGGTTTGTTTCGTATAAAAGTGGTAAAATTAGGACAGTTGATATAATTTTCCCGTATGGCAATACAATATTATTCAAAAATAAAAATTTGTACCAATGAAAACGGTTTTGTTATTTGGTATAATTAAGAAAAAAAAACTATTATTGTTTTTTTTTCATCATGTTTTTATTTTCAGTGAAGGCGTAAAATTTAGACTGATTTAATATATATACTGAATGAAAGAGAAGAAATGTCTTTAAAATAAATAGATACGTATTCGATTTACGTCAAAAAGCAAATGATTTTTTATTTACTACATTGATGTTGTTGTGTTTGTATGCAAAAAAAAAACAAATTTTACTACATTTGTATTAAAAACTAACAACATATATTATTTTTATAAATTTCCATAAGTATGTGCAAATTACTACATCTGCAGTTATTTTTACTACATTCTGTATTTTTAACTAATTAATTCGTTATGGTCGGTTCTATTAACCGACTTGTAGGTTACCACAAATGCATGCTTTCCATTGCCACCAATTAAGAAGATGTTACCACAACCGTATCATTAGATTTATGTCATAGTTTTGTTGTTTGTCGCAACTAAACTCATTTCTATTATTTTAGAGCTAGTTGGCAACACTGCACATTAAATAGTAACAAACAGGTAACAAAACAACAACCTTGACGCCGCCACTGAAGCAAGGCAAGCGAGAAATCAGGCAGCTACAAATATTATTAGCGTCCCCGACACAGTCAAGATGAGCATCCTCCAAACAGTCATCATCGTCGTCGTCCTCATCTTGCGCTGCGTCGTTGTCTACTGCCGCCTGTACATGGAGATCCGTGCCAAATTGTTGAACAGAAATTCTTTTCATTTCATTTTGAGCGCATCAGCAGCTGTGGCGGCAGCAACAGCAAAAGCACCAGGAACAGCAGCAGCATCCAGTAGGTTGCAACAAAATATTATTGCTCGATTACTACTCACTTGGCAGTGAGCTGACTGCACGTTTGTTGGCAGGATGACTGGTTGCCCGCCTCGCTGCTTGACTGGCGGACTGACTGGCTGGCTGTTTAGGTGCCTGTTATGTGCTTCTGCAACATAGAACTTTCATAACAGTTAAGCAGGCTTCAGTTTTGTTTTTTCATTTATTTTTGTTTTTATTTTGATTTTGTGAACAGCTACCGCCGCGCGCCACCAACACTTCTGCACAAAAAATAATTTCAAACGCAAGCTACTTCGCAAGTAGGTAGCGCGCATGGTTGGACGGCACGAATCGAGATGATGATGATGCGGCTGCAGCTGATGGAAGATGGAATAATCAAAGTGGGCACTTGCAGTCTTGCAGTATCCCACTGATGGTCACTTGTTTGGTCATTAGCATGATGGATTTGGTAAGATGCGGATTTCTAAATAATACAAGTATTTCAAATATTTAATGTTTTCATATTTCTTTAGAGTAATACTCATCCAAACAAATGTTATTTAGAGTCTAGTACAATAAGTCTACATCTCAAAACTACAAATTCCGAAGTCAAATTTGTGGTAAAAGTCGAAATAAAAGTCGAATAAAAAAAGAAAAATAAATTATTGATTCCGTATATGTCGACTTTGTCAAAGCCTGTTATGAAAATCTTTATCCCAAGACAACATTTCTAGAATTTTTCAGGAATATTTCCGGCAAAAAAACGTTTTTAACAGAGTCGAGGTAGTTAAGAAACATTATTTCGACTTATTTCAAACAGACAGAGGCGGAGTCTGTATCACAAGCTGTCTGTTTTCTGATCGTACCTAAAATATGTCGTTAATCTGCCAATAAAATTTCACAAAATTTGACAACCATCTTACACTTCAGAAATATGGCGTAAATATGTTAGAAATATTCTTCAAAAATGAACAAAATTTTGTCTCGGGATATTATCAAATTTTATAGTTAGATTCACGGCATTAATTAAGAACGGGCAGAAATATATTATGTATTTAAATTTCCATAAGTATGTACAAATTACTACATCTGCAGTTATTATTACTACATTCTGTATTTTTACCTAATTAATTCGTTATGGTCGGTTATATTAACCGACTTGTAGGATTCATACAAACTCTGCTTTTGTCTGTTCTAAACATTCCGAAAAAATAATTTTTAACTGCTTTGACAGTTGACAAAAATTTCGTGTTGGGATGTTTCAATTTGTCTAACAGTCGCACAAAAAAAATCTACCAACAACCAGTATTCATCATATTGATGATTTCATTCATTGAACTAAAATCGTATTTTTTCAATGTTTTTCAGTTTAAAAATGTTTTATAACATAAAATTTCAAACATAAATTTGTCTTCATTTACACTTTTATTTATTTGTTATTTTTTTAAGATTTATAAAATTTAAATTAATATTGTTTGATGAAGAAAATTCATCAATATGATGAACAAAATTCATCAATATGATGAACATTTGTCCATTAATATGATGAACTGGAGTCTTGGCATAATTAGAAATTAAGTATTATAAAATTTATAAAAATTATAAATACATAAATGTGTAAATAGAGACAAATTGTAATTTTAAATTTGATGTTAAAAAAAATATTGAAAATGAAAAAACATTTAAAAAATACGATTTTAATTCAATGAATGAATTCATTAATATGATGAATACTTTTTTGTGCGTAGCACGAAAACAATCACATTTTTATTATATCCAAGAAAGATTTTTTAGCCACGAAACGAAGCTCGTAGTTTTTTTATTCTCGAAACGAAGCATAATATTATTGTAGTCCCGAAAAGAAGCACGTTTATATTTAAATTCTTTCAACTTTAGCTATTCCTGTAGACTCTTTTGTGCATAATGATAAATTATTTTCGTCCAACTGCATTATTAAACAGCTTGGTTCTTCCGGGATTTTCTAAGAACTCTACTGCATCATTGGACATTTTAGTGTCATTTGGCTCCATTGAGATTTGCGTAGAGCCCAACTGCGTCCTTGGACATTTTTTTTCGAAACAGAGCGGTTACTATGTATCGCGATTTGAAAGTCAATATTATACGAAAATCAATTCTATTCGAAGAACAAAGCGTTACGAAGGCAAAATTACAGAATCTTACGGAATTGCAAAGGTAGTCGTGTTGTTACTTTGTGTGTTTTAATACGAAAGGTTTAAATTTATGCGAAAATCACACTACCAAATTACAATTTAGTAAAATACGTAAAAGTAAAAAGTAAAATACGAGTACTAATACTTTCAAATCGCGTTACGGAGTAACCTCCAGTAAGATTTGGACAGAACACAACTGCGTCATTGAAATTTTTTTTTTAAAGAAAAATTTGTTTCACTGGGAAATTAAAAACCAGAAATTAATAATAATAATAGTTTGGCACTACAGTCCTATAAGAACGTAGGCCGAGCTCTCTCACCATTTTGAGCTGTGCGTGTTATATGTGTACTCAAAGTGGTGGGACCTACAGTTTATTGCCGAATCCGAACGGCGGGCGAGAGCTTTTCATAGGCAATGTTTTTACTCTCGTAGGTTTGCCATTTACTGCCGAGAGGTAGCGCGGTATAGAAAAATGTTTCTATGAAAAGATGTTGTTAGCCCCAGTCCAGGCTTGAACCGGGGACCTTTCGGCTCGCAGTCCAACGCACTAACCACTGAGCTACCGCGGCTACCAGAAATTACAGAAATTAAAAACGTGCTTTTGTTCGTAGATAAAATTTACATTTTTTTCTATTGGTGAGAAAGACAAAGTTATGCTGTTCATGGAGAGAATTAGATAAAATGTGTAATAGTAGCTAAAATAAATATATTTATATGATTCTGTTCGTAGCTAAAAGAAAAACCTTATGCTTGTTTTAATACAATATTTCTAAATGTGCTGTTTTTCATAATTAAACTGTAATATGTATTAAACCCAAATGTGAAGGTTTTCCTAAGAGGCGTCGTTATAATTTAAGCATTAGACAATATCAAAACATTGTAAAATTTTTCAATATTTCTAAGTTTTCAAAATTACGAAATTTGTCAATCTCTGGGGCCCTATTTTCATTCGATGAAAAGAATAAAACCAGTTGGGAAGGTTAGATCACATGGGAAATTTTAAAGTAGGTGTAATTATGATAGTTAGGATTATCAAAATTATAGTCGGTCTAAGCCGACTATAAATACCCTACACATATGTGTGGTTACCATTCAAAGTGATATATAGGTCACCAGGGTATACGAATCCTGAAAATAACTACAAACATTCAATCGCTGAAGAATTTCCATTCATTTGATACCCATATTTACAAATGGGTAGGTGTACCGAATTTCGATTTTTTTTTTTGTGAACCACAAGTCTTTTCGCCGGAAAACATTATTATCATGTATTTGAGCATGATGTCAATATATATTTGACCAACAAAGTTTACCTAAGCACGTATACATAAAAATTGATCTTTATATGTACATTTTATATGTGGTATTTGAACATAAGTGGTCGGATCATAGGTCACCATGGACCGATCTCGCCAATTTTTTCGCACATACAGCGTAGGTATATTAGTAATCTAAGTTATAAGTTTCATTTATCTAGCTCTTCAATTTTAAAAGTCTTAGGGATTTCAACAGACAGACAGACAGACAGACGGACAGACAGACGGACAGACAGACAGACGGACAGACGGACATCGCTAAATCGACTCAGGAGGTCATGCTGATCAAGAATATATATACTTTTCCATACCGGAGATGCTTTCTTCTGGGTGTTACAAACGGCGTACCAAACTGAATATACCCTTTCACTCTTAGTGTAGGGTATAACGAGGCTGAAAATGAGAAAAAACAATTTTTTGTTTTATTAACAGAATATGAATATAGTTTTTATCTCATTTATATTCTCATTTTAGATTTCTCATCAAACGAGAATTAGGACGCTGGTACAGATCCTGTAATATTTTTTTGTACATCTCTTTTTTTAGAATAAAAACTATAATTTTAATTCCCAATCGACTTATTGGGTTTTCACATATAATAAATCGATTCTAATAGCTAAAACTAAAAAATGTAGTTTGGACTACAACCAATATAGAACAGTTTTAAAACATGTTGGTGTGTGTACATGATAATATTTAAATGCGACTTCAGAATCATTTGACTTAAATTTTATAAATTCTCAATTTGGGTATCAAAAAGTGAACTTTGAAGTCCCGGTGAATGAATTCACATGTTTCACTGAAAATTCTTCACATCGATTTTCTCGTCCAATAAAGCATTATTTAAAGGTTGTGTTTTTTCGAATTAAGAAAATCAATTGTACGAGGAATTTAAGAACATATTATTTGTTTTACATAAACTTTTAAAATGGATTCATTGGCTCAGCAACAATTTGTAAAAAATATCGACGACATTTGTATGATTAGTATATAGAAAAATAAACAAAAAAAGTACAAAAAAATGAAAAATATATGCAAAATTCTCTGGAAACTTAACTAGTCGTCACTGGCTAAAATAGAGTTCCAAGTCTTAAGAAGCAGAAAAAAGAAGGTATCAAATTCATGGCGCTGGTAATTGTAGGTTCCACAACAATCATTTTACACCGAACAACGATGCCGCCGTACAACCAATGAAACAGTTTTTTTTTTTAATTTTATTTTTGAAGAACAATGTATAAGAAAAAGACAAGTGCTTAAAACAACGCGGTTGCGCGAATCGATTTCTGTGCAACAGCGCGTAGTTACTTAACTGACTGAGTGGATGGAAGAATGGATGACTTGACTGACTGACGACTGACTATGTCCAGTGATCAAGTGAGTGACTGCTTTGGGTAATGATTACCCTCGGTGTAGTTGTTTCATTATTTTTTTTATATATATTTTTTTTTATAATGTGGATGTTGTCTGTAGAAACAGTAAGAGAAGCGACAGGTAATGAATGTGCACTCGAACGATTGCACTTTTTGGTGTTTCCGTTGAACACCATAGAGAGGCACACCTCAAGTGATGGCATAACACATTTTTACACTGCATATGTGTTGGTACATCTTGTTGATTTTAATTTATATTAAAAATTATTAATTAATGCATGGTGGAATAACATAATGTTCATTAATTTTAAATACATAATGTAGTAAAATAAAAAGTTTTTGTTTTATTTAATGTTACATAATATGCAATTTGTACTGATGGCCATTGAGACGGCAAATCAAAATGAATATACATGAATATTTTATGACATATAAATAAATGAATACAAAATGTAGTAATATCACATGTAAATGTAGTTTTTTTAAAATGATTACCTACAGATTGTACTAAAAATTTATGCAATTTCGTTAATTTCATTTTTACATTTCTTGACATTTAAAGAAATTGAAAATATAGTTATTTGTTATACAAATCGACTAAATTATGCTTTTGTTCGTGGATAAATTGAGAATGACATACTTTTTGTGGCTAAAATAAATGAATGCTTCTTTTCATGGATAAAATAAACGTATGCTTGTTTTATGGAAACGTTTTTTAATGTGCCTTTTAAGCAAATTTAAACGTGTGGGTATTCGTTAGAGGCGTCAAAATTTCAAATTTTCCATACAAAATAATTCATCAATGTAATAAAACAAATACATGTGCTTTTTCGATTAAATCAAATTTGTATGTATTTGACTTATTGCATGCTCTATTCCTTTTGGTATTAAATTAAACATTATTAAAATAAAAATTCATTCAAAAAATACAAATTTTTTTAATATTTATAAAAAAATATTTATGAATATGAGGAATACTAATTCAATTTAGATAGTAAATCTGAAGTGGTATAAAATGTTTATATTAAAAATAAAAAAAAAAATAAAAATGTTTACATTCTTACAGTTTTTGTGTGTTTTTCCGCATATAATTTTCGACAAAAAACAATACCCTGTGAAACAATAAATTATATTTTTCTAGATATTATCGTTGTTGTTGAAATATGCTAATTTTCAATAATGAATTTTTGTATAGAACTTCACTCGAGTGCACTTTAAACTTAGCTCCAAACGTATAATAAATATCAGAGTTAAACATCTCGAATTTAAGAGGATGTCTGTCATGTTTTTCTGGTTACATGTAGAGATAGTTTTTTCTTACAAAATAAATTATGTATAATTTTTACTATATTCATTTATGTTACAATCATGTATAATTTTTAATTTAAACAGTCAAGCTTAGTTTTTCATTTTCCGCTATTTATTATTTGTTGGCACAAAATAATGAAGACATTATAAATGTGCGCCGGAAAACAAATTATAGTGTTGATTGTTAACATTTAAAATATGTAAAACAACGTTGTTGATTTTGTGTTGAGCAGCAGCTTAAGAAGCGCCGCGGCGTTACATGTTGTATCTGCTTTTGGCTATAAAACATTGTTGGCCACAACATGCAGTTGAATTTAATTAAGTTGCTTGCCATATATATATATATATAGCGACAGTCAGCATTCAAACCGCGCATAAATCTTCAAGTGAATGCGCCAAAAAATTAATTGTGCATGTAAGAAAAATGGAATTTGGATTATTTTATTTTTGTAAGATATGTAGCAAATTTGAAAATATATACATTTTTTTATCTATTGGAAAGTTTAATTGAGACAAAAGAGTCAATGTTTGCAGTATTTGGTTTAAATGATTAAAAATATAAATTTGTTTCTCCAGATCTACCTCAAAATTAATGGTGTAAATGATATTATGTTTACGATGTGCTGCAATTATAATAGTTTTTTTAAACAGTTTATTTAAAACAGTTAAAGAAAACTGTGACTTGTAGTAAAAATGATTTATTTGATACAAACATAATTTTGGAAGTCTTTCGGAAAATATAATTGTTGCAAATGAAATTATGATTACAGCAGAGAAAGTATGAAAGCTACAAATATAATTAATATGTAAATCATGTTATATATTTTAAATGAATGTATGATTCATACAAAACTTTCAAAATTCGTGTTAAGATTTGATTAGGTACAATAACAAAAATGTACATGATATTGATGAATTCCGTTCTTCAAACCATTATTCATTGTATTGAGAAATCATTCATAATATTAATGACTAATGACAACAATGTTATAAATGTGATCATAAATATGATGAACGCGTGGTAACCGTCGAAAAAGTGTTCTTCAATATGATGAACTGTGTGTGAAAAATACGTTTCATCAAATTAATGAACTAATACATAAAATACAACATATGTGTACATCATATTAAAGATTGTTGTTCATAAAACCAAATTATAATCAAAATATTTATTTTTCATTTATTTTTTTCCAAACTTCTCAATTATCAAGTAGTTCTTGTATGTTAATTTTTTTAAATAATGCTTGCTCGACATGCATAAATTAGTAAAATGTTTTCTTAATTATTTATAATTGCAACTTTTTATTAAAAAGTATTATTTATATAAAAATAAATTAAAAAAAATTTTTTTTTTTTTTTTTTTTTTTTTGAAAATAATAATGTTGGGGTAAACTTTTTTTCGAAAAACATATTTTGGATTTCAACAGACAGACAGAGGGACAGACATACAGACAGACAGACAGACAGACAGACAGACAGACAGACAGACAGACAGACAGACAGACAGACAGACGGGCAGACAGACGGACATCGTTAAATCGACTCAGTAGGTCATGCTGATCAAGAATATGTATACTTTTCCATACCGGAGATGCTTCCTTCTGGGTGTTACAAACGGCGTACCAAACTTTTACTCTTAGTGTAGGGTATAAAAATATTCATATAATGTATATTCATCAATATGACGATTAAAATTTATTGTATTCAATATTTAGTTCTTCACTATGATGTTTGATAGTATAAATAAGTTCACAATTATAATGAATGATTTCATCAATATGTCATTTAATGAAAAAAATCATAATATTTATGAATAAATTCATTATATTGATGATTTGTGTTCAATTATGTATTTGTCATAATTATAATATGATTATTATTGCAAAAATACTACCCTAGTAGAAATTTGACCGATGCGCCATCGGGAAATGATCGGGTTTTCGTTGGGTAAGCCCTATTAGAGAAAATATGATCATTGCCTTTGCATACCCTTATCATGCTTATCATAGTAGGGATTACATTATTTAAACAGTCCATGTTCCCGATCATAGCTACATTATATGTTCCTCATTACGAAATTAGCATCAGGCAATGATCGAGAATAATGAGAGAAACCCTATTATGCTCGGGCTCAGACAAGGAAATTGTAGGGTAAATATTAAAATGGGGAATATGATCATGGCCTGAGGTGAATACATGACATTATGGGGATACATGACATATGGGAATACATGACATTATGCGTTACAAGGACATTATGGGCCTCGTCATATCCCGATCATCTCAAATAATGACATGATCACTTCATGACCATGGCCCTAACAAAATTTCTACTAGAGTAATGTTAATAATACTATTTCAGTGCAGTGATCAGTACCCGATCATGACACCAGATAAATTTCCTCTTGTGAAATTAGTTCTTTATTTCACACACTTTTGCATTAAATAGATTAGTACTCATTGTTTCTATAGTACTATAATCACATAAATTATACAATAGTTAAAAAATACCATATAAAATAATACATTTTTATCCATAATGTATTAAAAAAATCAATTTTCATCCGGATGTTGCATCTGTAACAAAGTGAACAACATACAACAATATTTCAATTGAAATAAATTTCTAACATCCCACAAATCTCACGTACGTTTTACTGTCATAGGTCAAAACATGTCACACAGTTTGTCCATTTCCAAAAAGACCACACATTCATCACCACAATATCAATGCCATTGATGTTCATTGTTGTCCTTGGCTCTTTTTTTAATATTAATGATTCAATGCTTTACCCACATAAGCAGTATTTGCTACTAGTTTGGCACCTATCGGGGCTACCTACACAGTATGTTGTAATGGTAAAAATTTACGAACATTTGTGTGGTCAACACAATAGCCGGTGGCATATTTGGCAATTTGTTTTTTTTTTTTCGGCCATGTAGGGAGTGATGTCCTTTTTTTGTTATTTCTGTTTATGTTTGTTTATTTTGTTGTCTATTGTAACTTGTGCTTGAATTTTCTTTGTCATGAATTTCTTGCACATTTCTTGGTTGTCAACCTTGAAATACAAACATTGGAATTTGAAATTGGGCTCTTTTGAAAACAAGTCACGGTTAAACGTTGTTTACTTTTTCATTATCTATATGATTTTGTAGCGGTAGGTTGTAGTAAGTAGTAATTGTATTTTAAAAACTGTTTTGTTATTAAATTCTTTTGCAGTAAATCTTGCAGGAGGCCTGATGTTGTTCTTTAGAAATTTTGAGAAGTTTTCATAAATTCTTGTTGATTTTATGTGGCAATTATGTTGTAATATAAATTTTGGTAAAATTCTCTTAAAAAGGTAAGATTATGGGGGTTTAACATGTGCTTTATTAAAAACCTGCAAATTAGAAATTATTTTACACATTTATTGGTACAGAGCCAAATATTTATAAAGTAATTTAAAAAATGGAATGAATCCATAAAAAATTTGATATATTGAATATACAAAAATATCATTTCTATAATTTGTTCATCATTTTTTGTCGTATGCTTTGTGACTTTTAGTATTTTTAGTATTCGCAGAAATCAATCAAAAAATAAGTACTTTAATTATTTCCACAGACTAAAGGTGGGGTACAGTAGCAAACCGTCGAAAAACTCAATCGCTTCGATTCCGTATTGTTGGATTCGCATAATTTTGCTTTGGGAACTCCGCATTGTATGCAAAAGTGATTGAAGATAGCAATAACAAAACAAGTGTGAATTACTGTTTTACAAAAAGCAACATGTATTTGTTTTTGGCGACAAGAATTAGTTGTTGCGGACGAACATGCAGTGAATTTAAAACTTTGTAATGGCTATAAAACTGTGTATTGCATGTAAAACTGTAGGTTGGTGCACGGATAGAAAAGATTTGTTTGAATATGTTTGAATGTAATTAAAAAGTAATACGAAATTACCATACATGTATTAGGAATGAAGTGTAATTAAATTATAATCGAAATTGAATTTGTTTTTGCCACGTGTAAACATTATTATATTGTCCAGCAGAATCCGTCAAAATTACCATAAATATGTTACAATACCAACATAAAATATTAATTGCATTTGAATAAACTATTTCTTGGCAATTCACTTGGTTAAAACTATGTTTCGAAACACAGCAAATGCTAATCAAATCTAAATATAACGTATGTTAGCAACGCTCGTCCTAATTCGATAATTTACCGACTGACGAAGTTGGCAACGTTGTGCAGCATTTTCTACCAACGCCATCTTTTGCCATCGTTTGAACATATTGATGTTTACAAACAAACAAACAAACAAACAAACAAACAAAAAAATTGGATTTAAATAAGTGTATTCTTGCAACAGTCTTCTTGTATACGAAGTTGGCACTCGTTGAGCAGAATTTTACATCTACGTCTCTTTTGTCGTCGTTTGAAGTATGTATAGGGTCATTTTAAACATACTAATGTTTGAAAACAAACAAAAATGAATTCTTGTATATAAAGTTGACACTCGTTGATAGGCATTTTCCGCGTACATGTCTATTGTTGTTCGTTGAGAAAACTTGTTCACGTCGGTAATAATTTTGTTATTTGTAAATTAAATAAATATATAAATTGTGTTATAAAAAGTACAAATAGTAACAGAGTATAATATAGTGCAGTATATAATTTCTGAAACTAATGTGAAAAAACCACAAATAAAAATCAGTGTTTCGATCTACAAACAGAATTTGGAATGTTTTTTTACAAAAGCCTCCGTGAATTCCTTGCCTACGCTATGTGGTGACTGAGACCAACTGTAACTGTACCAAATATAAAGCAAGTCTGGATCGTCTGGTTAAGCGTCTGTAGGTGCAATTGTGCATTCATTGATGCTGTCACTTGTACTTGCAGTTTTAAAAGAATTATTTATTTATGCATTTAAAAATTTGTATATGAATTCTTTTATTATAATGTTCCACTGTGCATGTTTAAAGATTTTTAATAAAAATAAATAAAAAAACAACATTTTATTTTATTTTCTTTTCAGGATTTTTACCAAAAATATTTAAATATGTTTCTATGCAAACATACTACTTTTTGTACTGAAACAACTGATATGTTTCACTGGCAATATATTTATATTCAGGTCGTTCAAAATCATGTTTTAATTTGAACATATTTATGATTCGGTTCAAATATTTATTTTGTTTGGATGTAGTAATTATTATGTTTCAATTAGAACATAAACCATTTTAAGGGGTAATATTAAAATGTTTCCGTGATATTATAATGTAAGTCAGAGCTCATTACAATACTGTTCAAGCCTCAATACAACCCTGTTTACAAATGATTTATCAGTCAATTATATATTATGTTTACATAAAATTCCAAACATACATGTTAATGCCTGCAAAATTATGTTTGGGAGAGCCCTTTTTTTTGCAGCGTGTGTATATATGTATATGGGGCATACCACGTCAATTCGCAGAGCTTTAACCCTGACCCCTTCCGATTTGCTTCATATTTTAATATGTTGTTATTATTGGTCAATGAAGTTGCTATATTTACGTTTATTCTTTTTTTTTTGTGGGCATTATATACACCTGCCCTAATTTCTGTTTAAAAGGCACTTAGATACTAGTATCAATTTCAATTATATCATCAGCATCAATATAGTATCAATATCAATTGAATATAAGTATAGTATAACTTTAATTTAATATAACTCGGGAGTGTTTATTTTAACTACCAAGTTTCCCACTTTGAGTACAAATATAACACGCACAGTTCAAAATGGTGAGAGAGCTCGGCCTAAGTTCTTATAGGACTGTAGTGCTAAACTATTATTATTATTATTAAATTTCCCATGGCATATATTTTAAATGAAAATAGCATTCTAATCTTTGGTAAAAATCTAAAAACTTAATAATTACAGTGAGGAAAAATAAAAAAAAACAAAGCATGAATCAATAACGTGCTAAATTAGTAAAAAATGCTATTATACATAAATAATCGTATTTTGATTAAATTTACATTAATCTGTTTACAATTTGTCGCCACAGCACGATAAACGTCGAAAAAATTGATCGCACTTAAATGCATTGCGCCTTCATTAGCTTTCCGAACAGACGTAGCAGACACACAGTAGTAGTAACCCAATACAACTCTCAGTTTATAGCAAGATTGCATCCAGCAGTGATCTCTATCAATTAAGCAAACTCACTAAATCACAAAATGTAAATAATTCCACGAAAAGACATTTTGTAATCAGATTGCAAAAATCATGAAACTAAAACACAAATACACTCAAAATCAATTCTTCAATCAATGTCAAACCAACATTTGCAACGACGATATCAATACTAAGTGAGAAAACTACGGACTGGTATGTACGACAATTGAATTGTATATTTTAAAATATTTTTGTTAAATTATTTCAATGTATATAGAAAGAATCAGATAAAGGCATTCCATTGTGACGGGCGTTACATTCGTACGTTTAAAAACCTTCTCATTTGATAAATATAAAAGTATAAATATATTTTTAAGATGCAGAGGATAGATGGTCCTTCATGAATGTATAAAACAACTTTTACAATAGGGCCTATATCTTTCTACAAATATGAAGTTAAATGCTGTGACGGGCGTTACACGTACTTTTTCAAAAAACAGATTTTACTCCACAAAGTATTAAATTTTAGCTAAAATTATCGGACTATGGAGATTAAGTATATCTCAAATACTTCATTAATAATTGGAGTTCTCTCCTCTATAACAAAATTCTGCAATGGTTAGTTCGATCATTGACTTATAAACTATCAAAACTTGTGACGGGTGTTACACATTTTGTGACGGGCGTTATCTGTACGAATTCTATATGAAAATTCAAATTATGAATTGAAATTGTTTGATGAAAAAGAGCCAATTATTGTAGTTGATATGGTAAACCGTTATTTTAAGGCACACCTTCGACATATAATTTATGTGGGAAACTAAACATTTGGTTTTGAAAAAAATATGTATTATATTAGCATTCTTTTAAGTAACTACTCTGTCTGTAACATTTGTGGTCCGTTTGCTTGGCAAGCTTACATAAATATTTTTCGCATTTTGAAAATAAATATTTTTTTTGGGATTTTTTATGATTTTTTTGTTAGGTTTGGCATTTCCCTTTTTTATCTTTGCTTATTGTATATTTTGGAATATTTACTAGTTTTTCTACGGATAAATAATAATATTATTGATGCATATATTAACAAATATATAATTTTACATTTTTTTTTGTTTTGCGACGATTGTTAATTGTGACGGGCGTTAAAAAATTTTGGATGGATATAGCAACCATCTGGAATATCTATGAGACCAAATTGTCCCGTGTCCCGTTAGAAGTCCCGTCAGTTTTCTGCACTCCCTTCTACTTAAGGAAAGTAGAAACGAGGCCGATCTTTTAGTTAACGTCGGTGTCATGAGCTTGGAGAATCTGCATTTCGTCTCATTCAGCCATCTGTTCTTGTGTGCAGAGGCGACCCAAGAGCTGATGACGAATTTTCCCGTAGATGCAGGTAGTCCAAGCACAGGTTCTGGTCCAAATCGATTATCCTCAGATCCAGCACGTGCTAGTTCGTCAGATGTTTCATTGCCTGAAACTCCTTTATGGCCCGGCACCCAAAATAGTTTCAGTGTATTGTATTTACCAACACAATTGAGACGTGATCTGCATTGACGTACAATTTTGGATGTGATGACCTGGTTGTTCAAAGCCATAAGAGCAGCCTGACTATCGCTGCAAACTGATATAGCCCTGTTTTGCCATCTATTATCCGCAATGTAGTCCATAGCCATAAGTATAGCATAGACTTCGGCTTGAAATACCGAGGCATTGTCGCCTAAGGCGAAGTGAAGTCTGCGGTCATCCGGTTCCACAAACACTCCAGCACCAGATCCCTGATCGGTTCTGGAGCCGTCTGTGAAAATGCGGTGTGACCCTCTACCTGGCTCACAGTCAGGCGTTAGCCAGTCTTGAATGTCAGGTTGGCAGACCTCAAAATTTCGTCTTGGTAATATTTCTGTTATCATTGCATCAGAGGGCATCTCCAGTAGACAGGTGTCTAATGGAGTGTCAAGTGCAATGTCAGAGATATTCCAGGGAACATTAAACCAGAAACCACCTCGTTTTAGTCTCCAGCAGCCTTTCATGGCTTCGCCTCTGATGAAGATGTCAAGTGGTGGTAGGTTTAAGATTGCATTCAGTGCTGGACCAGGTGTAGTGGGAAAGGCACCCGTAACACCCAGACACACGGTTCTCTGAATCTTGGCAAGACTAGTTGTCACGCATTTTCGCGACAGCTTGTTCCACCAGACTACCGATGCATATGATATCATCGGTCTTATCATTGCCGTGTACATCCATAAGGTTTTGCTCGGCGATAGTCCCCATGTCTTCCCAAAAATTTCTCTGCATTGCCAGAAGGCATTCAATGCTCGTGAAATTTTATTTTCAACATGTTTTGTCCAAAGTAGTTTACTATCTAGAGTTAGGCCCAGATATTTTACTTCGTTAGACAGAGGAATAGTGACACCCTTAAGTACTGGTAGAGATAATCCTGTCATTCTTCTTTTCCTAGTGAAGAGAACAATCCCTGTTTTGTGAGGGTTGACGGAAAGTCCGTTTGCAGTACACCAGCTGTCAATTCGGTTCAATGAGTTTTGTGTTTTAACACAGACCTCATTGAGGGAAAAGCCTGTGGCAAGAATGGCAACATCATTTGCATAAGCCTGGGAATAGACACCTGGTCCATCGAGATCGTTGACTAGAGAGTCAACCAGCATACACCAAGGCAGAGGGAACAAAACTACAGTGTTTCATTTATTGCCTCAATTTTGTACTATAATAAATTTAAAAAAAAATGACTTTAATGGAGAAAAAACACATTTGCCATGCATTTTGGTAAATTTTGATCACAGGATATGAAATTAGAAGTATTTCTTATCCTAAAAATCATTAAACGGAATCAATAGGTTTAACTTTAACATATCACACCTTGAAAACGTTTTCTGTGGAATGCCCCATAAGCAGATAAAAAAAACTATGTAAAATTTTTATTGTAAAAAAATTTGAAAATTATCGATTAAAATATTTCAAATATATAGAATCAAATAGTTAAAAACTTTTAGAATCTAAAGCGCAAAGCATCAATTATCAATGACTCAAATACTAAAGAATTGAAAAATCAATTAATCACTGAACAAAATTTTTAGATAATTAGAAAATCACTGAATCAAAACATTTTGAAAAAATTAAAGAATTACAAAATAAAAATATCAGAATAAGGATAAAAAAAACTAGGGAAACAAAAGAGCATAAATCAAGAATGAAATATCAAAAGCAAAATGTATAAAATAATTAATTATTCAAAGAATCAAAGATTTAAAAACATAGTATCAAAAAATTAATGAGTCAAAAATCAAAAAAATCAATGATTACAAAATTTAATGTACCAACAAATTTATGGTAGACTCAGAATCCAAAACTAGAGAATAAAAGAATTAAAAAATCGGAGATCAAAAAATTTACAATCAGAAAATAAAGAATTAAGAGTAAAAGGTTCACAGCATAAGATCAATACGTCAAATAAGGTATCAGTACTAGAAGATATTATCCTAGAACCATGATCGGGAATTGATAGTTGCATTTTTTCATAACTCGACCAGAATTAACAAGACGAACATTATCTAGTCATGATCATTTCTACCCTGTTAGGCTAAATAAATCTACTAAAACTTTTCTACTACGAACAATTTACAGAAACAAAGACCTACAGAACCTAAGATTTACAAGGACTAAGTACCCTAGTAGAAATTTGCCCGATGCGCCATCGGGAAATGATCGGGTTTTCGTTGGGTAATCCCTATTAGAGAAAATATGATGATTGCCTTTGCATGCCCTTATCATGCTTACCATAGCAGAGTTTACATTATCTAAACAGTCAATGTTCCCGATCATAGCTGCATTATTTGTTCCTGATAATGAAATTAGCATCAGGCAATGATCGAGATTTATGAGAGAAGCCCTATTATGCTCGGGCTCAGAAAAGGCAATTGTCGGGTAAATATTAAAATGGGGAATTACCCGATCAGTACATGATTATGGCCTGAGGTCAATACATGATCAGGACACTGCGTTACAACGACATTATGGGCCTCGTCATATACCGATCATCTCAAATAATGTCATGATCACTTCATGACCATGGCCCTACCAAAATTTTTACTAGGGTATAGAAGGAAAATAAGAATAACAAAATCAAAATCTTTTTAAAAATCAAGTATTAGTGCAAGTGCTTTATAATATGATTTATCAAAAACCAAGTATAAAGTAATCAAATGAAAACTCAATAAAATCAAAGTGCATAAATGTCATTGTAGGGTACAAAAATCATATAAAGTACTTCAGAAATCCAGAAGGAAACAAAGCCAATGAACTGCTGAGAAACACCAGACTGACAAACAGACAGACAAATAAACAAACAAACAGATTTGATTTTAAAACGGAAATCAAAGAAAAATCGAAATCACAATGTGGTGAAATTCCAAGAAATTTCAATCGGTGCACGCGAGCAGACGATACCAGCGACCAGAATCGAAGACCAACAAAATCGTGGGTTTAACAGCAAACAGATCACGTCATCAGAACGATATCCCGAAAACTAAGCGAAAATCAATGCTAATAAAAAAAGCAAAATAAAAAAAACATTGCAAGAAAAAGTAACAAAAATTAAGTAATATTGAAAAAAAAACAAATGAACAAAACAGATCAAATGTAATCGCAAAAGAATAAAAAGAAATGTGATAAAATTCCTGATATCAACTGAGACTGTGGCCGGTTGACTGACTGCCGTAGTGCCTGGCTGGTGCCTGACTGAGTGCGCACTCTGGGGACTCTGAGGACATCGGGCACACACAGACGACGAGTCAAAGATGTGACTCTAGTTTTGGCGATCGTCGATTTGAATAGTGGGTAAAATTTATGAAATATTCAGCTTAAAAAACTAAATTTAAAATTATACAAATCACAATTTTTTGTTCAAATTTTTATTTTTAGCGATTTTTCTAAGGATTTTTTTGAGATATTCGAGATATTGAAAGTAAAATTTTTAAGCTAGTTTTTAAAATAACAATTCGAATATTCTAAATTAAAATATATCGAAGATATATTCAAGACATATTCGAGATATTGAAAGTTCAATTTTTAAGCTAGTTATTAAAGTAAGAATTCGTATATCCCAAATTAAAAATTTGACCCAGTTACATTTTTTATCATCTAAAAGTAAAAATAAACATCAAATAAAAAATAAACATGTCCGAAAAAATTAATTCAAACAAATGCACCACGATACTATGGAGTCCGGAGGGTGTCATCACCACTTTAAAACTCACCACACTAAAATTTCTACTGTGAAAAACTCTACGGGGAAGAATTCTTCGGGAAAGAATTCTACCGGGAAAAATTCTACCGGGATGAGTGCTACGGGAAGATTTCTACCGGGATGAATTCTACGGCAAAGCGTTCTATGGGGAAGAATTTTACATGGAAGATTTCTACTGAGAAGAAATCTAGGGCTTTAGGGATTAATAAAATCGCTCCATATCCTTGCATTCACAAAATCTTGGCACGAGTCGTGCACGGGTCCAGCTAGTATATTATAAAATATTTTACTAATTTATGCATGTCGAGCATTATATAAGAATTGACATACAAGAACTACTTGAGAACTGAAAAGTACGGAAAAAAATGAACGAACAATTATATTTTGATTGAAATTTAGTATAATGGACAGCATTTTTAAATGACAAGTACATATAAGTTGTATTTTATATTTTTGTCCTTGAATATGATGAAACGAATATTGAATAGAAATTTGGTTTAATGAACATCGTTCTTCAATATGAAGAACATAAATGTTGTATTTTATATTTTGGTTCATTAATATGATGAAACGTATTCTTCACATACAGTTTATCATATTGAATAACACCTTTTCGACAATTGCCAAGCGTTCATTATTTTTATGATCACATTCATAACATTGATGTTGATAGTCATTAATATTATGAATGTGTGAATCATGGTTTGATGAACGGAAATTATTAATATGATGTTTTTTTATTGCAGCAAATTTCTTCCATTTGATCCACAAATTTCTCTTGTTCTTTTTCGTCTTTTTGCAGGGTATGTCTATTCCTTGTATCCAAAGACGATATTTTTCTTGATTTTGCAAAACTTTACATTGTTCTTGGAGGGTAGGTCTAGTCCTGATTTTAAAAAGTCGATTTTTTTCTTATTCTTGCAGGAAAGATCTATTTCTACTATTGAAAGTCTATATTTTTTAACTCTTGCGGAGTTGGTATTATAATTTCTGAAAGAGTCTTTCATTTATTGCAAAAATCATTTCATGCAAGGTTAGTTTTGTTCTTCTTCTTTTAGTGTAGGTCTAGTTCTTGTATTGAAGGTTGATCTATTTCTTGTTCTTTCAAAACTTGCTCTTGTTCTTATAGGTTAGTTCTAGTTCTTGTTCTTGCATCGGAAGATCCAACTTTAACTTTTCATGTAAAAACTGCAAAAAGATCAAAAACATTATTCACATATACCAACATCTATACAGTAGATTAGATCGATGTATTTTTGTGAAGAACGTCGTTTCTTTTTTTAAATTGAAATTAGCAATTCAATCATTAAAGCTAAGTAGAACAAAATATGCAAATAAACAAAAAAAGAATGTATAATTATATAAAATTTATGGCTATGGTTTTTTTCGATATTTTTGAAACTTTTCGTAATACTTAAAATATATAAAGAATTTAATTTAATTCAATACCACTGTACATCGTTGCCATAAAAAGTGAGGACGATGCTGAGTGCGATAATCTTTCACTTTATTTTCTGTCTCATTTGAATTGAATTCGTATTTCGTTCGCTTAGGCGGGACACTAACTGCCACAGTCGACATGCGACTATAAAGGGTTCGTTCGATCTCAAGGTAGGCAGATTCCACTTGAATGATGACCTTACAAATCACGCTCCAGTTCAGTGCGGGATCATCGCGATGATCGCTGACGGGCACAAGCACAGCTCAGCACAACACACAGTACCCGCAGCTAGGTTTCAGTTGATCCTTGCCATGATCATGACTTTAAAATGTCGCAGCGCTCAAATATTCAACGCGTTGGTTGACAATTCGTACAGTTTAATGGTTTGGTGCAGTATTTGGGATCGATCAATCGATCAATCTGCAATGCATTGCATGCAAATTTTCAAGTAAACAAAAAAACAAAAAAATATATTAAAATATATTTAAAAACAGTCGAAAAAATCATTATTTCTCATTTTTGTTTCACATCAATTGCAGCAAATTCTTTCGACTTAAACTGCATACAGTATGTATAGAAACATTTAAGGGTATTGACTTTAAATTTTAGCATATACAGACTCTTGAATCAACCTTGGTTCTCATAAATTGAATTTGATTTTAAACAAGCAGCAGCTGTTTCATTTTCATTGTTGTACCACAACCTAAAATTCTTGGTTTTAATTACAGTCCAAAATTCACCTGAAACTTACAAGAGCATATACGTTATTTAATAGCATTTCTACCTGCTGAACTATATACTGCGAAGACATATGAGCTTTGGTTATTAGAGTAGAAGAAGAGGAAGAAGAAGTGTAGCAGCATAATTTAAAACTGTAGTTTTTGGCAAATGTTGTTGAAAGTTTTTAATTCGCAAACATACACAGTTTAGTGCTTACGGGCAGCATATATGTACAACAAAACATTGTAGAAGGTTAATCAATTTTCAGTTTGTTCTTAAATTGATGTTGTAGCATCAGCTGCCTCTGGTTTAAATTTAAACCTTTTCTTCTATTTTTGCAAAATTTGTTCCATTTTTTTTTTTTCTAATATATTAAAAAATATTCTATGTAATAAATGATAGAAATATATTTATAACAATACTTTTAATCAGCGGTCGGAAATAAAGGTTTACTTTTTCGGAAAGTCCTGAATAACTCTAACTAAGTAACATTTATTAAATAAATGAGTGAAAAACCAAAAATTTAAGAAAACAAAAATGAAATTTTGTTTTTAGTCTGTGAGAAACCTTCATTTTTGTAAAATTTTGTTTTTGGTTCGAAAGATACCTATATTTTTGAAAAACCTATAAGTCTGGACCACAGATTGATGGTAACTTAAAAAAAAAAAAAAAATTGGGTATAAATGTAAATAAAACCCTTAAAGCAAAAATTAAATATTTTTTATCGAAAAAATTGTTAAATAATGTTTAATCGCTCACAAAAAAAAACATCAAAAAATTGTAAAACATTTTTTGGTCTATAAAAACAACGCAATGTTCGAAAACAACTAATTTCATCGTCAAAAAAATGTATTCGACAAAAACTAGAAATTTCGAAACTTATCGAAAGAAAAATGTTTGGCGATAACAAAACGCAATGTTCGAAAACAACATATTCCATCATCAAAAAAAATGTATTCGACAAAAATAACAATGTTCGATAATGTTAATAAAAATTTTTGAGCAATTAAAATAATGCAATGGTGATTTATTTTCCAAAAAAAAAAAAAAACAACATTGTACGAAAAATATTGAAAAATTTTAAAAAAAATAACTAAAAAAAAAATTAACATTTTCAAAAAAAATAAAAATAATATTCGACAAAAACCACAATGTACGAAAATTTTCGAAAAAAATACTCTTTGTTAAAACTATTTTTTGGACGACAAAAACCACGAAATGTTCGAAAAATTCATTTTTCAAAAAAAAAATATATATTCTACAAAAACAACAATGTTCGAAAAAAATTGTTAAAAACATTTTTGGACGACAACAACAACGCAATAGTCGATGTCACCATTTTCCAAAAAATAAAACATGTATTCGAAAAAATAACAATGTTTGAAAATTTTTGTAAACAATATTTTTTGTTAAAACTTTTTTTTTTGTGACAAAAACAACGCAATATTTCAAATCACAATTTTTCAAAAAGAAATATATGTATTCGACAAAACAACAATGTTCGAAATATTTCGAAAAAAAATTGGACAACAAAAACAACGTAATGTTTGAAATCACCATTTTCTAAATAAATAAAAATATTCGACAAAAACAACAATGTACGAAAAATTTCGAAAAATAAATATTTATATTTCAAACTATTTTTTGGACGACAAAAACCACGCAAAATTCGAAAAATTAATTTTTCAAAAATAATATATATATTCTACATAAACAACAATGTTCGAAAAAAATTGTTAAAAAATTTTTTGGACGACAACAACAACGCAATAGTCGAAGTCACCATTTTCCAAAAAATAAAACATGTTTTCGAAAAAATAACAATGTTCGAAAATTTTTGTAAACAATATTTTTTGTAAAAACTTTTTTTTTTGTGACAAAAACAACGCAATTTTTCAAATCACAATTTTTCAAAAAAAAAATATATATTCGACCAAACAACAATGTTCGAAATATTTCGAAAAAAAAAATTGGACTACAAAACCACGCAATGTTCGAAATCACCATTTTCAAAAATAAAATAAATATTCGACAAAAACCACAATGTACGAAAATTTTCGAAAAAAATACTTTTTGGTAAAACTATTTTTTGGACGACAATAACAACGCAATGTTCAAAATCATCATTTTCAAAAAAAATATATATTCGAAAAAACAACAATGTTTAAAAAATTAAAAAATATATTCTAGCAGTTGTTGCTCTATGGAAATTTATCAGTGCAACAACTGCTAGAATAGGGCAACAACTGAAGTGCCATGGAAATAGACATTAGTTTTTAAAATAAAAATGATTTCTCAACCAAAGACATTTATTTTTAAATAAAATAAAAAAACTATCAACCAAAGTGCTTTATATTTTTAGAGTTAAAAACCAAATGGAAATAAAAGTTAATAGTTATTTCTGATCTCTGATAAAAAGCAATGTGACAGCCTCTATATTTCTCTTGTCAATGGAATTTCAATTAATTTAAAGACTTATTTAAAGATATTATATTTATTTTTATTATATTATTATTTTATATTATTATTTTATATTATTATTTTATATTATTATATTAGATATTATTATTTCTATTAATAATACTAAATTAGTTCAAACCACAATTATTATTTAAAATTTATACTTTTCAAAAATGTTCAATGTGTTCAATTACTTACTACATAAAATACTTAACATGCTACACAGAAAAAAAATGTACGGGCCATTCCACACCAAATCGACCAGCGGTTGGAACTCACCATCTTCGATTTCAATGAAATTTAGAAAATAATTTTTTAAAATATGATGCCATCAAAATTCCATCTTGAAATTTTGTATGAACATTTATAATAAATTGACGAAAACTTAGGATTTTTTTCAGAATTTTAAAAAGATTCCTTTTTAAGGACATCAATTTTGAAGTTCAAGGATAATGACCACGGCCCACACGTTACCGTTTGGAAATAACAACTTAATTTTTCTAAAAGCTTGTTCTATTAGCTTTAAAACGAGCCATTAACTGACTTTCTAGCATTTCTAGTTCAAGAGATATTTAAAAATGAACAACAGTACAAAAGTGATTGTTGGCACTTTTTTTCCAACTTTGAGCCACTGTATCTCTGGATGTAGTGGTCGGAAAAAATAAAAAAAAAATTGTTTAGGGCATGTCTCGAAACCTTTTATCAGTTGCCAAAAGTTCATTAAGATCGAAAAGGTAAAATCTCAAATTTGACTTTTTTTGGTCGATTTGGTGTGGAATGGCCCGTACATCATATTGATGAATTCCGTTCTTCAAACCAGGATTCATTGTATTGAAGAGCCATTCATAATATTAATGACTAACGCCATCAATGTTATGAATGCTATCATAAATTTGAAGAACGCTTGGTAACTGTCGAAAAAGTGTACTTCAATATGATGAACTGTATGTGAAGAATACGTTTCATCATATTAATGAACCAAAATATAAAATACAACATATATGTTCTTCATATTGAAGAATGCTGTTCATTAAACCAAATTTCTATTAACATATTTTTTTTTTCGTTCATGTTTTGCCGTACTTCTCAATTCTCAAGTAGTTCTTGTGTGTTATTTCTTATATAATGCTTGCTCGATATGCATAAATTAGTAAAATGCTTTATAATATATTTATTTTAATTACAACTTTTTGTTAATAAAAAGTTATATTTATAGAAAATATATTTTTGAAAAAAAATTTTTTTTCAAACCAAATTTTTTTTTCAAAATTTTTTTTTTTGGAAAAAAAAATTTTTTGAACACATTTTTTTTTCGAATTTTTTTTTTTCGAACATTTTTTTTTCGATTTTTTTTTTTCGAAATTTTTTTATTTTCACATTTTTTTTTTGGAACAATTTTTTTTTGCCCAAAAATTTTTTGGGATAATTTTTTTGTAAATATTTTTACTGTTATTTTTTAAATAAAATGTTTACACTTTTTTCGAATTTTTTTATAATTTTTTTTTTTTTTTGAAAAACTATTATGAACAAATTCATCAATATGACAATTCATTGTATTGAATATTTTGTTCATATATATAATGAATACATTCATTAATATGTCATTTAATGAATGGTGGTATCAATATGATGAATCTGTTAGTTGGTGAAAATTCATAATATTTATGAATAAATTCATCATAGTGAAGAATTTCTTTTTTCTGTGTAGGTAATTCCAAAATTCAAAATTCAAAAGACATAAATCAACACAGCTAATAGGGAAACGCTCGTCTGCAAAGGTTGACAACATTAATAATAATTGAGGTTATGTTAACAAACACAATTCCTAATATATAATTTCGGTTGAATAGACATATACGATGTATGCAATGATGTGGATGAAATTAGGTACCTTTTTTTTATGTCGATTTCATCTATTCCTATTTGTGAATACTTGAAACTGCGAAAAAATTGCTAAATACTTCATGTGAAACCATTTACAAAAAAAAAAAAAAATATGTGTATGTTGTGCAGTGTGTTATCGGAAAAAAGGTAGCATGATATTATTTTTTTTTTATTTTATTCTACAAAAGGTTAAAAATGTTTAAGGATAATGCTTATACCATAAGATAACAACACCAGTTCATGCATAAAACTTCAAAGACAACAGAAAAACGTTTGACATTTTTTTTGTCATGCATTCAATGAGAAAACATTGAATAATTTTACTTGCCTAAAAAAAAAAAATACATGAAATAAGATATTATAAAATGCTTATTATAACGTTGTATTTCTAATGAAACATTAGAAAATGTCATAGATTAAAAAACAATACGAAGCAAATAAAATTAATAAATAAATAAATAAATAAATAAATAAATAAATAAATAAATAAATAAATAAATAGAAACCCTTTGACAATCTAAAGCACACGATAAACAATATATGGTACTTTGATCTAAACCATTTATTGGTACTATACAATTTTTTAAAACGATTTTCGAAATTACTAGATATTTATTTAAGCTACTTGTTGTTTCCTGTGCATTAACAAGAAAATTTTATATTCAATAAAAAAAAAATATTTTGAAAAATCCAAATAAAAAAAAGTATTTAAAATAAATACATATGTATTTAATACATGTTCAAAAGAAAATGCATTTTATTACTACAATGATGTAGTTTTTCTTGTATTAAAAACAACTACATACGTTTACTGCGTTTCCAGACTAATGTTGGCTACTACAATTGTATTTAAACCAAGTGTATTTTGTATTTAAATTACTACATCTGCATTTATTATTATTACATTATGTTTATATTTAAAGTCATAAAAAATTAAGATAACGTATTACATTTATATGTATTGCATTCTGTATTTTTTTTAAATAATAAAGAAAATATGTATTAAAAAACGAAAATTAATAAGTGGAACTACATTTTTCAAAACAAATACATAGAATTTTTGCTTTGTATATTTGGAAACATTTTTTTCTATTTATATTATGTTTAATAGTAGAATCTTATTGTTTAATAACACCTAAACTACATCTATGTTGGACACACACATTTAATTATGTAATAAATATTTTAAAATGTAAATTGATAGCATGTACATTTTTTATATCTATAGGAAACAATTCTGCACTATGTTTGTTTTAGCGTTTTGGCAATCTAATGTCTGTACCGGTGTTAAAGAAATTCTAAAACTGTTTTTAATATATAAAAGGCAAAGCAAAATAAAATAGAACAAACACGTACAAAAATGAATCGCAAATTTTAAATCTTTTGTGAAAGAGGATACGTCATAAAATATCTTAGAAAGAACAACGCAAGACTAGTTTCTCATGACAATGTCCCCTAAACACAAAATACTACAAACGATTAAAGGGTTTAATTCCGGACAGGAACATACAAAAATATACAATAAGAAAAATACCTAAAAAAATGTCAACCGATTTAGAATAATAGAAATATAAATCAACGCACATTTTACCATTGAAATTTGAATAAAGCATCAAACCGCCGTTGAGCATAACGACAAGAACGATGATGATGATGACGGCGTTTATGATGGGGATGATATTATTGACGATAAGCAAATAACTGCTGAGGTGTATTAGAAATAAACAAAAGGCAGAAATCATCAGAGGAAGAAATAAATATATATAATGCAAGATGCAATTATGCGCCCAAATGGCACCGCTGCACGTCCTCACGGCGATATTGATATCACTGTGTTTTTCTTGTTAATCCCTGTTGTTTAACGTTCGCATCTTGAGGTATATTTGCTTTGAAATCTTAGATGTCACCACAATTGGGTGCCTTAAACGGGATTGAATGTTGTTTGTTTTATCAAGATGTTTTATCAAAAGATAATAGGTTTGTTCGCGAATGAGCGGATATTGTAGTATTATTTAATCTGAGAAAACTTTTTTGAACAAATATATAAAAAACGAAGTGTATAATAAGCAGTAGAGGTCAAACATTTGTAGTTTTAAAGCTCCTTACAATAGTGCCCGCATCCACATTATATATATTTTTTGTAATTCCATCAATTGTTTCGCATTGATTATCCTATTAATTTAAGATAATCGACAATTTAATTTATAAATAAAAGTTTTTTAAATATTAGTACTATATACGTTTTATTATATACTTTTTATTATATACTTTTTATTATATTCTGTTATTTCTTTGGTAATGTATTTTTAAAAATAAAATTTATGAATCTAGGTTCAGTCAATGCATTTTGTAAATAAATTCAGAAATACCATATAATCTGTAGTTTATTACTATTAAAATAAGTTTATAGTATAAACTATTATTTTAATCGGCATATACCATTCAATATTACAAAATAACATGAAATTTCTATCAGATTTTATGATTTTTTCTGAGTGTATATGTCGATACTTTACAGGCAAACGATCGTAACAAACAACCAGTTGGGAAGGTTAGATCACATGGGAAATTTTAAAGTAGGTGTAATTATGATAGTTAGGATTATCAAAATTATAGTCGGTCTAAACCGACTATAAATACCCTACACATATGTGTGGTTACCATTCAAAGTGATATATAGGTCACCAGGGTATACGAATCCTGAAAATAACTACAAACGTTCAATCGCTGAAGAATTCCCATTCATTTGATACCCATATTTACAAATGGGTAGGTGTACCCAATTTCGATTTTTTTTTTGTGAACCACAAGTCTTTTCGCTGGAAAACATTATTATCACGTACTTGAGCATGATATCAATATATATTTGACCAAAAAAGTTTACCTAAGCACGTATACATAAAAATTGATCTTTATATGTACATTTTATATGAGGTATTTGAACATAAGTGGTCGGATCATAGGTCACAATGAACCGATCTCGCCAATTTGTTCGCACATACAGCGTAGGTATATTAGTAATCTAAGTTATAAGTTTCATTTATCTAGCTCTTCAATTTTAAAAGTAGTAGGGATTTCAACAGACAGACAGACGGACAGACAGACAGACAGACGGACAGACGGACATCGCTAAATCGACTCAGGAGGTCATGCTGATCAAGAATATATATACTTTTCCATACCGGAGATGCTTCCTTCTGGGTGTTACAAACGGCGTACCAAACTGAATATACCCTTTCACTCTTAGTGTAGGGTATAAAAAGCAACTTTCACAGAAGGCGAAAAAACGTTTCAAAATCAAGCAGTTCAATATTTTATTGAGTATAGTTTAAATGAGCTGACAATAATAATAGTAGTGTGGTCCAATTTCCAAAACAACCATTACTTGCAGAAGTATTTGAAGAAAAATGTAGTTACGATGTTTTGCCTATCCCAATTTATTTCGAACATTTTAATACCCTACACTAAGAGTGAAAGGGTATATTCCGTTTGGTACACCGTTTGTTACACCCAAAAGGAAGCATCTCCGGTATAGAAAAATATATATATTCTTGATCAGCATGACCTCCTGAGTCGATTTAGCGATGTCCGTCTGTCCGTCTGTCTGTTGAAATTTTGATAACAGAAAAACAAGAAGAAATAAATAAATGAATCTCTTAATTTAGATTACTTATATGTCTACGCTGTCTGTCAGTGAATGTGCATGATCAGCCCATTGTGACCTGTGAACCGACCACTTATGTTCAAATACCCCATATAAAACATACATCAACTGGTTAATTTTACTGTGTACGTGCTTAGGTAAACTTTTTTGGTCAAATATATATTGACTTCAAGCTCAAATACATGAAAATAATGTTTTCCCGTGAAACGATGTGTGGTTGAAAAAAAAAATCGAAATTCGGTACACCTACCCATTTGTAAATATGGGTATCAAATGAATGCAAATTCTTCAGGGATGAAATTTTCGTAGTTATTTTCGGGATTCGTATACCCTGGCGACCTATATACCACTTTGAATGGTAACCACACATATGTGTAGGGTATTTATAGTCGGCTTAGACCGACTATAATTTTGATAATCCTAACTATCATAATTACACCTACTTTAAAATTTCCCATGTGATATAACCTTCCCAACTGGTTTTATATTTTATTTGACCTTCTCCTACGACTATAACTTTGATAATCCTAACTATCATGTAGCCGCGGTAGCTCAGTGGTAAGTGCGTTGGACTGCGAGCCGAAAGGTCCCCGATTCAAGCCTGGACTGGGGCAAACAACATCTTTTCATAAAAAACATTTTTCTATACCGCGCTACCTCTCGGTAGTAAATGGCAAACCTACGAGAGTAAAACATTGCCTATGAAAAGCTCTCACCCGCCATTCGGATTCTGCAATAAACAGTAGGTCCCACCACTTTGAGTACAAATATAACACGCACAGCTCAAAATGGTGAGAGAGCTCGGCCTAAGTTCTTATAGGACTGTAGCGCCAAACTATTATTATTATTATTAACTATCATAATAACACCTACTATAAAATATCCCTACTTTAAAATTTCCCATGTGATATAACCTTCCCAACTGGTTTCATTTGTACTACTTAGATGCTATGGTAAAAATGTCTTATACACAAACGGTTTGGTATTGAGATTTTTGATAAACGACAAAAGGGAAATAACATGTATAGGAACATTTCGGAACATGTTAAGTGAATATTGCGACTGAACAGTGATCAGTATTTTATTTTGCTGGAAAAATGCGTGAGAAGTACGTAATAAATTAAAATGTTATATTTTTTATACTTATACAATACTCACAAATACTCATATTTTTAGATTTTCTACCATTACCACAAAAAGAGTTAAAAATACTTTATTTACTTTATTTAAAGTAGTCACTAAAAGTAATATTCGAATTATTTGTCCCTTCTGACATAGGGACTGCGTCGAATAAAATTGTCCGTTACATATCTTCCCATAATGTGCTATTGCAAGATTCAAATTAAAAAAATTTGATCATAGTAGCTCTGAATTAAATGGCAGAAAATAATTTGTGTCAGTTATAGTCAATACAAAATTTATTTAACGCGAAAATGGCAAACGAAGTGGAAGTGCGAGAAAATATAATTAACATTTTTCGAAAACAACCTAGTTGGTCTTTTAAAAAAATTGACAAGGAGGTAGGGCTAACCCTAAGACCATTTCTCGCGTTATCAACCGCTTTAAGGAAGACCTGAGTATTGATCGGAAGAAAGGTTCTGGTAAAAAAAAGGCCCAAATGATCGTGAAAAGTTGAAGAAGGTTGTGAATATTTTAAAGAAAGATCCAAGCATATCCGGAAGGAAATTGGCGAGGAAGGCGGATTGCTCAGAATCTTTCGTGCGCAGGACTAAGAAAGAAGCTGGGCTGAAGACGTACAAGGTCCAAAAAGTTCCGGATAGAAATGCCGTCAGGAATGAAACCGCAAAACAACGAGCTAAAAAGCTGAACCAAGATTTTTTAAAAAATTCGATTGCTGCATAATGGACGACGAAACTTATGTTTTAGCGGACTTTTCTCAGCTACCTGAGCAGGAATTTTATACAGCCGATTCTCGAGGAAATGTCGCTGAAAAATTCAAATAAAAAAAAATGACAAAATTCCCAAAGAAATTCCTTGTTTGGCAGGCAATTTGCAGTTGTGGAAAAAGGAGCAGCTCATTCGTGACATCGGGTACAATTAATAGCGAAATATATGTGAAGGAATGCTTGCAAAAGAGATTGCTTCCATTTTTACGCCAACATGAAGTGTCCACATTTTTTTGGCCTGACCTCGCTTCATGTCACTACAGCAAAACGGCCTTAGAGTGGATCCAACAAAATGCAGTGATTTTGGTGCTTAGAGAAGCCAATCCACCAAACTGTCCAGAACTCAGGCTGATTGAGAGATACTGGGCTTTAGTAAAAAGGGAGATGAAGACAACAAAAAAAGTGGTCAAAGACCTTCAATACTTTAAAAGAAAGTGGTCTTCACCAGCTGTGAGGGTGTCGGACACTACCATTACAACATTAATGGAAGGGGTTCCGAAAAAATAAAAACTTTTTATTAAAAGATATTAATTTCTGGTTTTTTATATTTTTTTTAAATCTAAAAATAATTTGCAAAATAAAATATTTTATTCTATAAAAATTCGATTACTAGATTTCTACATTTTTTCATTTTTGTAGCGGATAATTTTATTCGACGCAGTCCTTAGTCCGTATATATCTACAAACATAAGATGTGTATTAAATATTGAGTAAATAGCATAGAAATGCTTTCGATAAGCCTTAAAACAGCGCACTGAAATTGATTAAACATTATTAAAAATTTCAGCGTAACCAATATTTTTTAAAAATTTGGGTAACGAGAATAAGTTTATTTTTGGCTTTATTTCAAATTTAGACCACAAAATTAAAAAAAAATTGACTTTGCAGGTACTCATAAAAAGGTTTTAAAAACTGCAATAAAAAAAATCCCAAAATATTAGTTACGATATTTCACCTCGATATTTTATAAAAAAAAAAAAACGTTAAAACATTCAAAATATTTTTTGAGCTCATTTTTTTGCTCTTGATTTGAAATATTTTACTTTTAATGTTTCACTCAGTGATATCTACTATTTCAAACTTGTATCTAATAGATGAAGGGTATAAAAAAACTAATAAGAAAATCACATCAATTCTTCTATATTAAACATACTCCTACTTTTTGGAAGTGTTCAAAACAATCATCAACTCAGAACTAAATATATGAGATCTGTTTAATAAAATGATAGCAGTTAGAGAGATACTTTCACATTTCTCCACTCTTTAAATTAAGCCTAAAAGTATGCCAACGTAAATGTTCTACTGTTGATCGCGCAAGAATAAAAGTTGAAAATAATTGTCATGCGATTGGCGCACACAGGGAAAATATTAATGATCGCTCTGAGTACTACAGTTCTGTTATACAAATGTTATTATTTCATAAATAATTAAATAAATGAAAAAGTAAATAAATAAATCACAAAAATATGTTAACGATACATGAGATTTCTATGTTTTTCAGGCATGAAGTGAATTTGAGATCTTTAATTTGCAACAATTAAAACTATTAGTGTAATTAAAAAAAAGAAAGAATTCATAAACAAATTGTAGGTGATTCATAAATGTCTTTCATACAGGTATCATATGGGCACTTCCTGGGGTTCCGTACGGGACATTCGTGAAACTAAGTTAAATCTTTAATATCTCGAAGGAAAAATAATGAATTTACTTGATTTTTTTTTGAGCAAGTTGAATTTAAGTAGGTCTAAACATGTGTAAAAAATTATACGGTAGACATATACTAAGTAATGGTCGTTCCGAACGGGACAAAAACGAAAGTAACGAGAAAAATTTAAAAAGTCAGCGAATTTTGCAAATTATTATTTGAATTATTTTAAAAATATGACTCATTGTATATTTAAACTTTATTCCGAATGGGACAAAAAGTTACGAATAGAAATTATATTAAATAATTTTTGTATATGAACACTTTGTTCTTAATATTCATAGTTAATTTATAATAAATCACAGAATAATTCCAGATTTTCAATATGGAAATTCGATTTTTTGTTAATGACAATATTAATAATCATTATTACGAAATGAAAAGATATACGATTCGAATTTCCAGATGTATTTTATTTAATTTTAATTAAATTCCGGATGTGATAGAATGGGCTAATTGAAATCTGTCGGACAGTTTTATAAATATCTGTCCGACAGATTTCAATTAGCTGTAAAAATTTTGTACAATTATTAGGAAATCGATGTTTACATTTTTAAATAAGCTAAGGAAATACAGAGGATTCTACTACTTGAAAAAATGTTAGTTTAATATGATAATAAATGTATCTTTTCGGTTCCGGACGATATTAAGGGCAATAAGACACCCTAATACAAAAAACAAAATTTGTCCGTTATTTTAATTTCAATGATTGTTTTTAAGCTTTAGAATTTTATTTATTAATGTTGTCTAAAAGAACAGAAAAGAATATGTTGTATCTCTATGTCTTTCAAATTATTTAATTGGGTTATTCAAAGTACATGAAAAATTGGTATATTTACAAGTTGTATAGTAACTTAATTTTATGAGTATTTTTTATACGTTACGATTAACGGAATAGAATTTTCTTCTCAGATTTTAAGATTTATTATTTAAGATTCCAAATCCAACGTTATTTTAAAGATTTGAGCATTTTGAATTTTTCGTTCATGTTGACGTTTTTCTGGAAATTTCCATATGTATCAAATTAGTGCTTACCTTTTTGAAAAAATTACCCCAAAGGGCAATATCTCCCAAAGGTATGCATAGGATTTCGTCTTATATCAATATTTAAAACTAGGGGACCACAAATTAAAATTATGTATTAATTAAAAATTAATAAATGAAATTAAACTTCATATAAGAACTAGCTGGACCCGTACACGACTCGTGCAAAGATTTTGTGAATGCAAGGTTATGGAGCAATTTTATATATATAAATAACATTTTTATTATTTATATCAGGGACACGTGGACGTATTTTTTATTGGTTTTATAAATGTAGTAACCAAAACCAAACTAATTCTCCGCTAAAACAACTGTTCTCATACACAATTCTTTCTCAGACTGTGCTTCCCCGTAGAATTCTTCCCAGTTGAATTCTTTCCCGTAGAATTCTTACCCGTAGAGTTTTTCCCAGTAGAAGTTTTATTGTGGTTACTTTTAGTGTGGTGAGTTTAAGTGCAGTGAATTTTATTGTTGTGTGTTTTAGTGTGATCAATTTAAGTGTGGTGAATTTTAGTGTGGTCAGTTTAAGTGGGTGAATTTGAGTGTGGTGAGTTTTATTGTGGTGAGTTTTAGTGTGGTGAATTTTAGTGTGGTGAGTTTTAATGTGTTGAATTTTAGTGTGGTGAATTTTAGTGTTTTAAATTTTCGTGTGATGAATTTTGGTGTGGTGAGTTTCAATGTGGTGAGTTGTAGTGTGGTGAGTTTTAGTGTGGTGAGTTTAAGTATGGTGAATTTTAGTGTGCTGAGTTTTAGTGTGGTGAATTTGAGTGTGGTGAATTTTATTGTGTTGAGTTTTAGTGTATTGAATTTGAGTGTGGTGAATTTTAGTGTTTTGAATTTTAGTATGGTGAGTTTTAGTGTTGTGAATTTTAGTGTGATGAGTTTTAGTGAGGTGAATTTGAATGTGGTTGATTTTGTTTTCTATTCCTTTTTTATTTTTATGTTGTTTTTGAGTTATTGCTTAAGTTTTGTGCTTTTACTTTCCTTTTTGTGTTTGATTTTTGCTTTAGTTTTTGTGTTTTTGCTTTTGTATTTATTTTTTGTATTTGTGTTTTTTGTTTCATCTTCTTATGTGCCGAGTTATGTCGTTTTGAAAGTTTAGGTTGTATGGGAGGTGCCACGCCCCTTTATCCAATTCCGCCTATATATAGCCTATGACAACCTCCGGACTCCATAGTATCCTGGTGCAAAATTTCAGTTAAATCGGTTCAGCGGTTTAGACGTGATGCTGGAACAAACAGACAGACCGACAGACAGACGGACAGACTGACAGACAGACGGACCAAGAGTTTTATATATATAGATATATAGATTTCAGAATGAAATCTGTGTCATAAAATGAGTGTAAACTAATGTAATTTAACCAAACTGGTCAACAATATACTTGACCACAATCTCTATCTCAACATTAAACCAACACAACATACACACACAAACATTAAGGCCAACTTTAACAACATATTTGCCTCCCATTCAATAATGTGTATGTTCATATGTTTATTTGAATTCAATTAAATTTATAATATTATGAGGGAGCCAAGCGGCTGGAAAGAAACCGACCGATATTAATAGTTTAAGGTAGACAAATCGATAGGAAAATCGCACGGAATAAACGTAATTGCATGCATATTAATTATGCCATTATTTGTTAGTTACTTTTCAATAGTTTAAGACAGTGTCTGTCCACCGCCCTTCGATATAACGGACTCGACAGTGTCGTTATGCAAGAATGTTAGGCATAGCAATATCGACATTTCTGCGGTTTGCATGTTAAAAAGAGGCGTTAACAATTGACTTAAACATTTAATAGTCTGCTAAATAATTGCTTAGTAAATTGCAAAACAATTAAATTTTACGTATCTATAGATAAGGGGAAATTTGTATATAAACTCAGACTAGTGGTTTGTGTGATTATTTATAGGATTGGAGATACACTTTAATAGTTTCTGAATGTTAGAGTTTTAGATAATTGTTTTTTTTTTTTTGTAATTTGCAATATTTATTTGGAGAAAATATTTTAATATATAAAAATTAAATGTTGAGAATTGATTTAAAACATTATGGGTAGAAACATACTTTATTAGTTAGAAACATTATATTAATATTTCCAATTTTTATTCATAAGTAGAAGACATTTATACGATGCATAAACGGGAAATCATCGGTTTAGATAAATTGTATCCACATTAAGGAATGTAGTAATATTTACTGCGTTTGTGAATTAGTTTAGATAAAATGTGATTCTACAACTTATTATTTTTTTAAATACATTTGTATTTATTTTTATTGATTTTACGACACAATGTATTATAAATTAATTTTCTACTTACTCGGAACAAGTTAAAAGCTACCTTTAAATGCTAGTAATTCCTTTGAGTAATGATAAAATGTTCATATTTCGTTTTGATTCATCATCACCAGGAAAATGTATTTGTTAAAAGCCTCTACAAATATTTCTAGAAATCTTTTTGTTTTAAACAGAAAACATAATTTTAGATTAAATAGAAAATATTGTAAAATAAAGTGCAGTTGTTGAATATTTTGTAAAATTTAAATAATAATTATTGATTAAAGTTAAATTACATTTTTAAAGGAATTTTGTTTAATACAGAATGTACTTAAAATAAATGTAGATGTAGTAAATTAATATAGTATTTATAATTTATAATTGTACAACAAATATAGTTCGTTTTAATAATAATATACAAATATTGTTGTAAAATTAAATGCAGTTGTTCGATATTTTATTAAATTTAATAAATACAGTTTGTTGTTAAATTAAATACAGTTGTAAAATATGGAATTGTATTAATTACTGAATTTAGTTAAAATTAATGCAAAAGTAGTAGTTAATAAAGAATTCATGACTCATAAATGTATACCAATTATAGTTATTTTCAATACAAATATAGTGACATTTTGCCTTAATAAAAATGCAGTAAATTTATATAAATTTAATGAAAAATAAAATGTAGTAAGTACAAATACATTTGCTTTTGGACTACATTAATTACATTTGTATTTATTTTAAAAACATTTTTCTTTTTCGTTAAACTATACTGCAAAAATTTACTACATTTCTTACAGTTTTTATTTAAATTAAAAGTGACTTTTAATAAATTATGTCAGTGCATTTTATAATAATTTATATTACATAAATATATAGTACTAAACTTATAGAATTTTCAATTGAAAACTAGCATTTTAAATTAATTTAACTTAACAAAAAGATTATCGACATTTTCTACTGACATTTTAAACGAAACTTTTACAACATATTTAGAAATGTGTTACTCTTAAATAAATGTAATTATCACTGAAAACCATATAAGTATTTCAAGGACATTTTAGAGCATCCGTTGTCGCGCGGCTTACATAATTTGAGATTATAATTTTTATATGAAACCTCTCTACTGAATAGCATATCACCCAGCCGTATAGTACTCAGTGTCAGTTTTTGTTGTTTTGAAATTGTCAAGCACACTTTAGGGTCCTGAAGAGTGTTTTAGAAAACTGCCAACCTACAGACGACCTACCTGTTATTTTGCGGTTTGTGGCCCCAAGCAACAGACGAGCATAAATAGTGGTTGTTGTGAATGAGCGGCATATTTCATTACATGCTCCTAAATTTAAAGTGACAGCAGTTCGTGGGGGAAAGACAATGTGTCAAGTAGGGTTTAGTTTGTATCATAACCGCCATACAGTGTGAAGCATGTATTATGCTAAAGAATTGTGTGCTGAATGAAGTGCTTTACACAAAAGGTCATTTTGAAACAGTAAGAATAAATTAAATTTTGGATTTTATTTTCAAAGAATATATTTTAAATGAAAAAAATAAAATGTGAAATACATATTTTCATTTTTCATTTATTTTTCTTACTTATTAACACAGAGAATAGAAATGCTTTGCGCCGACTAACTCATTGCTCCACAAACTAATTCGTTTCTCTCAATTAATAATTCGGGTCTTATAGCCAAAGTAGTTTGGACATCAACCCTTTTATAATAGTTTTAGAACAATTTAGTGTGTGTATTTGATAATGTTTGAAGTGCTAACGGAATATAGCAGTTTCATCAAACCATTTGTAAAATGTTGGTTTTCATAATTAGTCTTTTCGTTCCGCCAACCAATGCCCAAAGCGTATTTATCTGGGTATCGATTTTGTGCTGAAGTTTTTTTTCCGAAATGAGTACTTAGTACGATGTTGTGAAACTTGTCGACCATCTCAAATTGCAATACCACGGTTTTCGTCTAAATGTGCTTTTATTCTCATTGTAAACATGATATGATCAAATGCATTGACTCGACAGACAACACAAGTTCAATGGGATCAAATGAAAAATTTTGATTAAAATTAAATTTTCATTTTGCATGGATTCGTTGGCGTCATGTGATCCAGTATTTATAGTCTTGTTCTTTTTGTGAAATTTTTAATCGAATTTTGTTTTTCCTATATATTGCATGCTGTATGCAAACCTTTGCATGTGAACATGTGTGTGTTTTTAAAACTGTTCATGTATTGCAGTCGATTGGGTTTGTATTTGATTGGATTATGTGACACAAGGTAGAACACAACGTGTCAAACGGTGTTGGTTATGTCACAGTGTTGCCAGCTTTTTGCAAAATATACTTTGAAACTGACGATGCGTCATGGAAATAAAGATGGGGTCATGATGATTAAAACTGTGAAAACAAAGTTTGTAAATATTAAAAAATTTCGACCATTACTTTTTTGTAATTTTCGAATATTAATCTTATAAATTTTATCGTTTTTGTATACTTATTATTATTTTTAATATTATTTTTTAACAATATTCTTAAATATTTATTCAATTTATATTATTTTTTTTAAGTAAATAGTTTAATTTAAAATTAAAATTTAGATTTTTTTCCTAATCGATCAACCGTACACAGAAAAATCCACTTTTGGCACGAGGTTGGAAGAACGAAAAAGTTAGTTGTACCTACCCTTCAGTCGTATAAATCGTATTTTATATAAATCTGTTTGCGGTACTGTCATATTAGGTTGGCGTTGATATTGCCTATACACATTTCAAATTGTGCTAAAAATGTTCATAAGACTGTTCGAAACTAGAACATTTTAGTTTTTACAATAAGAACCGACTAAGCGGTTGAGAAAAACGACTAAACGGTTGAGAGAACCGACTAAGCGGTTGAGAGAAACGACTAAGAGGTTGAGAGAACCGACTAAGCGGTTGAGGTAACCGACTAAACGGTTGAGAGAACCGACTAGGCAGTAGGGAGACTAACTAGACAGTTAAGAGAACCAACTAGGCAGTTGAGAGAACCGACAGGCGGTTGAGAGAACCGAACATATCAAAAATTTTTATTTATTTTACAACTTCAGATAACAATTGCTCCAACCAACATATTCGATTCTCACAATCGAATAAGTTGATTGAGCATTGAGCAATAGGTTGTAGTTTGGACTACAACAAATTCAAAACATTTTGGTGTGTGTATATGATAGTATTCATATCATATACAAATATTGGTTGATGGGTAGTTAAATCCATTAATTATGTTTCTTCCAACATCATTTCAAAAGTTTTTTGTGTGTGTGGTTTATCTAAGCGGATTTTTGCAATAACATCTGTTCGTACATAGTACCTGCATTTTTGGACAGCCCTTTGTGTGAATGTAATTGAATTTTATTTGTATGCTTTTATTCGTCAACGAGGTGTAAAATTTCATTTGGTAAAATAATTGAAATCACCAAGAACTCTAATTAGATTTTCTATTAAAATCTATGTTATTAAATAGCGATGTTTAATATATATGTATTTATTATGCACTAAGTTTAATGCAATTATTGTGGCAACATAGATTGTTACGGGAAAATCTTAGTAGATCTCCGTTATATCTCAATGGAATGGACGAGTAAACTTCTAAAACCCAAGAAGCATTCGACGCGAACTAATGCAAAACTACTAATGTAAAACAAATACAATTTGCAAAACAAATGTAAAACAAATACATTTCACATTCATAATGCTAAGAAACGAAATGGCTTCGATATTAGAAAATAATCAATATGATGAAATTATACATAAATATAATGCATTTTTTTCTCCAACTACCAGATTCATCATAATGATACCATCGTTCATTAAATGACATATTGATGAATGCATTCATTATATATAATAACATATTCATACAATCTAAGAACGAAATATTTAATACAATGAATTTCAATCGTCATATTGATGAAAAAAAAAAAATTTTTTTTTTTGATAAATTTTTGTATGTTCTTAAAAAATATGTTGTTGAAAAAAAATGTATTAAAAAAAAATCCGGTACATTTTTTTTTTCAAAAAAAAAAATTTTACATAAAAAATCTTAAAGAAAAAAATGGCCGACAAATTTTTATTCGAAAAATAAAATATTTTTATATTTATTAATGAAAATTTGTAATTATAATAAATATATTAGAAAATATTTTACTAATTGATGCATGTCCAGCAAGCATTATATAAGAAATAACATACAAGAACTACTAGTAAACTGAGATGTATGCCAAAAAATGAACGAAAAATAAATATTTTGATTTAAATTTGGTTTTATTAACAGCATTCTTCAATATGATGTACATATAGGTTGTATTTTATGTATTTGTTCATTAATATGATGAAAGGTATTCTTCACATACAGTTCATCATATTGAAGAACACTATTTCGACAGTTGCTAAGCGTTTATCATATTTATGTTCGCATTAATAACATTGATATCGTTAGACATTAATATTATGAATGGTTTTTCAATACAATGACGCATGGTGGAAGAACGGAATTCATCAATATGATGAACTTTTTTTATCTGTGTAGTGAGACATTTGATAAATAGAAGTAATTTAATTTTATACGAAGTAATTTTTTGTAATTATGCAGAATCTCATGATAAAATTATTATGATCTTCAAGACATATTTTTTCTTAATATTAGGAACTTTTAGTACCGAATTTTAATTTGTTTTCTTATATACAAGAAGTTTTCTTTCTTAATATTAAAAGTTTTTATTATATTAGACATTTATAATAAATGTTTATTGTATTTTAAATAACAATTTTAAATAACAATAATATATGAAATCGTTTTGAAAAGCCATTTTCTATTGCAATTCAAGAAGAATTTTTGAGATTACTATTTTTTTTGTTAGTGGTGTTTCTAAATTTACCGATGTTATTCGTGCTTGTTATACAATTTCCGCTAGCAAATTTCATACAAAGACTTCAACAAAATATTAGCAATTGATTACAACAAAAACACTGCTCGACATTATGATTAACATATCACGTTGTAGTTGGTGGCAGTCTGTTGACTGCGTGGCAGCAATTGCTCTGACACCGCAGCAGCACTCACTCACCTTTTGCATGAGGTATTTATAAAACATATTGAATTATTTTTGAGCAGAAAAAAATATGTATTTTTTTTTTATAAAAACATGTGAAACTCGAAAATTGAACCCCAGCTGACACATCTGCTAATGGACAACTAATAAACTGCCGACGCCGGCACCGCCAACGACCGACCGACGGACGGAACGATCGAACAACACGAATTGCGCCTAAATGCATGCATCACGACTGCCAATGCAATGTTGCAACATGCACGTCGATGCCCCATGGTTTTAAGTCGTTTGTATGGCATCACTTTTGATCATTTCGATCACGAGTAGGTGTCAATAACTTGCAAGCAATAAAAAAATAAAAAAAAAAACCAACATGAGACAGGATAATGCGACGCGAACCGACAACGTGCAGAAAACTGAAAATATTACCACAAATTTTATGCATTATTTAACATTTAATAAAGCAAAAAATCTCGTTAGCGCACAGAAAACAATAAAAAAAAAAATGGTAAAACTTTTCATTTCAGTTTCACTCTTGTGTACTGTAGTAAATATGTTGCTTTTGGGCAACCAGATTAAATGCACCGCCAGTTGAAATATTTGTTGGAAAAAAAAAGTTGAGAAAAATATTTTGAAGCTCGAAATTTAACTCAGTCGTTATTACACTACATAACAAAATATACAAATACTATTTGAATTTTGTTTTGTACGTTTCAGTTAAGAAAAATAAAAAAGAAGGACAAAAGGCAGGACACTAGTAGAAGAACATATCAAAAGTATACAAAAAGTAGTACTAACAGGAGAAATTTAAAATAAATAAAAAAAAAGAAGGACAAGATAGAAGACACAAAGAAAGGGCACAGAATGAATATGAAAAATTGAAGGAAGAAGAATCAATATAAGTACGAATATAAATATAATGCAGAATATTGGAAACAAATTAAGCATACAATATGAATGAAGTTCACAGTACAAAAAGACAAAATAAAGAATATAAAAGAATTATATAGTACAAGAAAGACACAAAATTAGCATAAAAAGAATATTATGAAAAGAGGAAACAAAGAGAAGAACAAGAATAGTAGGAGACAAAAAACAGACAAAATCAGGAATAAAAAATGAATGAGACCAAAATATAATAATAATATTAAATACAATTAAAACATTATTATTATAAAAAGAAGGACACGCAAAGAAGAAATCCAAAATAAATAACTTAAAAATTAACCTTACAAGAAATTAAAACAAAAAGGATATGAAAAATATGAGAGGAAAAGACGAATTGATTAAAATAAGAATACAAAAAGGACACAAAACTTAAAATTACAAAATAAACGACTCCAAGAGAAGAACTCAAAATGTAAAATACAATATGAATGACACAAAAATGAGGCAATTTGAAGCATCCAAAATAAAAAACACAAATACGAAAAGAAGAACTTGAAGAGTATATACAAAAAGAAGTACACAAAAGGATGAACTGGAAAAGAAAAAGAAGTACACAAAATAAATAAAAGATATATAAATAAATAAATAAAAAATTAAATAAATGTATTAACAAATAATTATAAAATAAATATATAAAGAAAATTTTAAGAAGATGTAAGTGTAGTAATTACAAATAGTGGACACAATAGAAGGTAAAATAAAAAGTGAATCATAAGAAAGGGACAATAAGAAGAACGTAAAATGGGAAGAATATCAAAAGGAAACAAAAATCAAGAAGAAATCAACAAAATCAATAATAAAAAGGTGACAAAAAAAACACAAAAAACTAAGGACGCACGGATACAAAAAAATGGTAAACATCCAATGAATTTTTATTTTGCCTTTTAAAACTTTTATTTAATTTTATTAAAATACATAAAGATGTTAATTTCTTTAGGTACATTTCTGTTATACACAGAAAAAATTCATCAATATTATGAATGTATTCATAAATGTTATGAACAGGATTCATTATATTGATACACCCGTTCATAAATGGCATATTGATGAATGCATTCATTAATTATATGAACGATATATTCAATACAATGAATTTGAATTGTCATATTAATGAACATAACTATAATATCTATGAATTTAAAAATTTTCAGTAAAAAAAAAATTATAAAATAATTCGAAAAAAATGTCCTAAAAATAATTATCGAATAAAAGTTTTTTTTCCAAATAAAAAAAATTGTCAAAAAAAAAATTTTTTATTCAAAAAAAAAAATAAAAAAACATTTTTTTCAAAATAAATATTATTTTTTCAAAAAAATTCAATAAAAAATTATAAGTAAAAATATAACAAAACATTTTAATTTTATTTCAATTTGGTTTTATGAACAGAAAAGAAATGTTGTACTTTATGTCTGTTTTTATTACATTTTATTTAAAAAAAATGTTTTCAAAATAATGGATTCAAATTAGAATTAACATACAAGAACTATTTGAAAACTGAGATGTATGCCAAAATCATGAACGAAAAATAAATATTTTTATTGAAATTTGTTTTGATGAAGAGCATTCTTCAATATGATGTATTTTATGTATTTGTTTATTAATATGATGAAACGTATTCTTCACGTACAGTTTATCATATTGGAGAACACTTTTTCGACATTTATCAAGCGTTCATCATACTTATGATAGCAATCATAACATTGATGTCGTTAGTCATTAATATTGTGAATAATTCTTCAACACAATGAATCATGGTTCGAAGAACGGAATTCATCAATTTGATGTACATTTTTTATTCTGTGTATATGATAAAATTGTCATACAAGAAGGGACAAAAATGAGGGATATAAAATGAGCTCAACATGGAACGAGTATAATAAAGAGAATACAAAAAGGAGGATACAAAATTAAGAACATAAAAGATATGTATCAAAATGTACACAAAAAAATAATAACAAAAAGTGGAGACAAAGAAGGACATGAAAATAAGGTCTGTAAAAGACAAATATTTTTGAATATATACATATTTTAAATGTATTTATATTTTATTTATTTATTATTTTAATTTAAAATTGTTTGCAATTTCTTCAAGTACATTTCTGTTACATTTGAAAAACATTGTCCGGCATGCGTCCCCATAGTGTTTAACACATGTACTCAATGGTAACACGACGCATCCGCAGACTAAAAACTCAAAAACGTGATATTGGTGTTGAATGAACATACAATTTTTTATTTATTTTTTGCCTTTGAAGTTGCCAACTGCTTTAAGTATTTATTATTTAATATATTATTTATTTTCTTTTTGTCTACTTGTTTTCATACATTATACAAGCAAATATAGATAAAAAGTTATTTGTAGAGAGTTTGGCAGCGACAAATGGAGCGTTTGATTTGTGCAACATTAGGAATTTTGAGAAAAAAAAAAATAACAATTTACATGAATGCACGACTTGTTGAAAACAAAAGTTAAAAATGTTAGTAGCTTTTTTTGCATTTATTTCAGACAGTGCAACAAATTAAATGCTTTTTATTATAAATTAAAAAAATGTTAAGGACAATTTAAAGAAAAATAATGAAAGAAGTATAAAATAAGAAACTATTTCATTTGTAAAAAAATATAAACACATTTAAAAACACCATTAAAAAATACAAATCAATAATTTCTTTATTCTAAGAAAAAAGTTTACTTAAAAATTTAACGTTATGCTATTTCAAATAAATATGTTCTTAATTTTAGGAAACTATTTTCTATCTACATAATTTTATTTAGGATATGTGCGAGTTCGACTAAATTGCTGACTAAACTAAATTGTACGGTTTTTGATTCGATCGCAATTCGGTAACCGGTAATTGTTAAAGTCCCTAATAAATAGATTATCGTATGTCTGTTTGTTGTCTTCCAACTGAGTTTAATTTAATTTGCTCGAAAATTTGCTATATTTAAAAGTAAACGCTGCATTACCGACAAAATTTTGTTTAGTCAGCAATTTAGACGAACTCGCACACACCCTTAATGAAACAAATAGAATTTAATGAAATAGTCGAATTCTTGCAAAAATGTTGTAATTGTTTATAGTTTTTAATTATTATTGTATTTTTTTTTCTTTTTTGTTTTAGACCTATACTCAAGTTGAAATTGTACTGATTGGAAAATTGTCATTATCGGGAACTGATACAGTAACCTTACCAGTTGCAGGATCATGTCTTCCTTAATAGGACACATTTCAATAGGGGTAGAACCATAAAAGTCATTATACTAAATTTGAGATTACCTTACATTTTAAAAAGTCCGAAACTTTTTATATGAATTCATTAGTTGCTTGAACTGTGTGCAAACGATATAATAAAAATTAAAAGTTTTTGTTTAATTTCTCACACACCCCATACAGACTTCGAAAAATACACGATCCTACAATGAAATTCAATATCTCTGCACCTAACATATTTAACATTAAAAGAAACCGAAACTATTTTATAGACAGATAGAAATATCGTTAGATCGACATGCGGAAAACAACCTGTTGGCATTAACACGACAGCGACTTTGATTTAATGTTTTTGTTTTTATTTCGGAGACCAACAAGTTTTTGCAGCCTTTTTTTGCATATTGGTTTCTTTTTCTGTTGTTTTCAAATTGCAATGTGCCGCTTTCTGCGCCTTATTGAAATACTTCACTGGCAGCAACAAAGTGAGGAATGTGTTGTCCATGGCTTGGTTGCTACATTTATATATTTTATTTTTATTTTATTGTTCATTGCAAATACTGTAGCAGTTTTGAATGCAATGCAGGCGTGTCTTTAAATATTTTTTTTCTTTATTGTTAAAACAAAATTAACCCAAATTTTTCAATAAAATTAATTTTATTTAATTGCCACTTGTTATAGATTGTAATTGTTGCATGCTATTTTCTGCTGTTAACTACGAAAGATTTAGTTGAAAAAAATTAAGATATTTAATATAATACGATATCTTATGCTGAATCTATGTAAAAATATATTATTTGAAAATTTACAGAAAAAAACAATTATATTAAAATTACAACTATTATGATAAAACAGCATCGGGAAAATGAATGTAGTAAAATTTACTTCATTTATGTCTTTTTTTTTAAATAATGTAATTCTAATACATTTTATTTGTTTTTAAATGCATTTGTATTAAATTAATTTTACTACACAATGTAGTACTTATTCGTATTCTACATTTTACAGAAACTGTAGTATGAAGTTCTGCATGGTTTTTTAAAGGTCATATATATAATAATATAATAATTCAAAAATCATATATATAATTGATACTGCAAAAATGCCTAGCTACATTCGCGAATATCTCTTAGAAATTGAATTTTACAAAAGAAACAAAACTACTTTGAGTCTTAATTCTGCACTTACTTCATACAAAATTAAGTGTGTCATTACTTATAATGGCATTTATCTAATTTATTCGATTAATATATCATTTAAAATAGGATTATAACACAAAATTAGCAGTAATTTTCTCATGCAGTTAGGTGGTTTTACAGTATCATCGACGAAATAACATACACGAATTATGAACTGATAAATTTGTAAATGGAGATAAATTTTTGATTGTAAATTTGATGTTTAGGAACATAATTATAAACATAAAAAACTATATAAAATACGATTTTAATTCAATGAATTGATGTATCAGATAGTTGGTGATTTAATCATAATATTGATGAATAACATTATTTTATTATATAGTTTTTTATGTGTAGTTATGCTTTCATCTTCATAATCAAGAAATATATATGTAATACGCATTTATAAAATTTATTTGAACAATTAAATAACTTTTTGACTTTTAAATAAATATGATATGAAGTGATTTTTCTAACAGTTTTATGAAATTAAATAAATACAAAATGTAGTGAAAATGAATATATATACGTAAATGTAAATTTATGTACATAGTTTAGGACGTTTAAATAAAAGGTAAATGTACCTAGTTATTTTTAATACAAATATAGTATTATTTTTAATAGAAATGCAGTAAATTTATATTGTTATTTTGCATATAAAAACAACTACATCAATATAGTAAAAACAAATACATTTGCTTTGGTCGTAAATAAAATATATCTTCATTTATTTTAACTGCATTTTTCATTGTTTATAATATAGTATTTATTTAGTGTAATCTTGTTGTTGATCGGGATATGTCACAGAAACATTTCAACAAACAGTTCCCAAACAAATTAGAATTCAGAATTATCGATTATAGGAAAAATAATAAAAAAATAATTTTATATTTAAAAATATACTCTAAAAATCCTTCAATTTTAATTAAACACTCTTTAATGAATCTTATTGGAATTTCAGTAAGTTGAAACTGAATTTTAAATTATTTTTTATAAATTTCAAAACTATTTTTGTACTGATTTATATAGCGTATTAATATGAACTTTAAATTTTTTAAATTTTGAACTAAGAATATTTTAAAAATTAGACAAATTTAGGGAAATTGATAGCTTTTAGATATAAAATACTGAAAACCAATATGGTTCTTTATTTCAGTAACGTCCATAATCCCGATATATGTAAGTAATAAAATAATTTCAATAAGTTCAATATATATTATATTATTAATAAGATTTTATTGTTTATTTCATGACATGTAGCCAATTGATATTAATTATTCAATATATAAGTTACTGCTAGTTAGAACTATTAGCCATCACCTTTTTTTTCGTGTATATGGCTTTCAAATACACTTCATGAATATTAATTTGCCAGACGGTGTGTCCTTGTGGCAGGTGTTGATGTCGCTAATTAATGGAAATCCATTGAGAGGACACTTAAGGTAAGAAAAACAAAAACACTGCGGGTATATTTCAACAGGAGCCACACCTTCTACTGCTTGTTATGTTCGGAACTTAAACCACATTCTGTTGTGGTTACAATGTGGACTGTTTTTCAGGTTTTTGCTTTTTTATTGATACCCATTTTTCATTAGCTTGTTTGTAAACGTTTTTTCTTTTTATTTTTGTGTTTATAACATATAGGGGTTGATTGGATACTCATTTAAGATGACATCTTTAGACTCTTGGCAGGTGGTAACAACTCTCGGACGGCAGAGCACGACTTCGATTCCGTATGTTGTGCACATTGACTACTGTTGCCTTTTTATTATTGAACAAATTTATTTCCGTTTCTTTGGCAAGGGTTGAATTTTTAATTTATTGAATTATATTGTTATGTTGTTGCATATGCATTTATTTTTAAATGTTTCATTGTTTACACCTGTTGTTGCTGATTTTAAAAGCTCAGAGGGACACCTAAAAAGTTAAGTCAAAATTCGTTTAGTGTGTGTGAATTATCAGAATTTTGAATTTAAGCAGTTGTTAACGATTTGTTAAAGTAATAAAATTACGTTTTTATTAACATGTATTTAAGCTGGTGTTAAAGTAATCGAGTTATTTTAAATTAAGTGGCAATAATTAATTTTTCGACTTCCTTTCAATATCGTTTTTTGCATTTATATAATATTTTAGGTGTTGAATTGTAAAATGTGAAATGTTAAATGTTAAATGTTAAATGTAAAATGTAAAATGTAAAATGTAAAATGTAAAATGTAAAATGTAAAATGTAAAATGTAAAATGTAAAATGTAAAATGTAAAATGTAAAATGTAAAATGTAAAATGTAAAATGTAAAATGTAAAATGTAAAATGTAAAATGTAAAATGTAAAATGTAAAATGTAAAATGTAAAATGTAAAATGTAAAATGTAAAATGTAAAATGTAAAATGTAAAATGTAAAATGTAAAATGTAAAATGTAAAATGTAAAATGTAAAATGTAAAATGTAAAATGTAAAATGTAAAATGTAAAATGTAAAATGTAAAATGTAAAATGTAAAATGTAAAATGTAAAATGTAAAATGTAAAATGTAAAATGTAAAATGTAAAATGTAAAATGTAAAATGTAAAATGTAAAATGTAAAATGTAAAATGTAAAATGTAAAATGTTAAATGTTAAATGTTAAATGTTAAATGTTAAATGTTAAATGTTAAATGTTAAATGTTAAATGTTAAATGTTAAATGTAAAATGTAAAATGTTAAATGTTAAATGTTAAATGTTAAATGTTAAATGTTAAATGTTAAATGTTAAATGTTAAATGTTAAATGTTAAATGTTAAATGTTAAATGTTAAATGTTAAATGTTAAATGTTAAATGTTAAATGTTAAATGTTAAATGTTAAATGTTAAATGTTAAATGTTAAATGTTAAATGTTAAATGTTAAATGTTAAATGTTAAATGTTAAATGTTAAATGTTAAATGTTAAATGTTAAATGTTAAATGTTAAATGGTAAATGTTAAATGTTAAATGTTAAATGTTAAATGTTAAATGTTAAATGTTAAATGTTAAATGTTAAATGTTAAATGTTAAATGTTAAATGTTAAATGTTAAATGTTAAATGTTAAATGTTAAATGTTAAATGTTAAATGTTAAATGTTAAATGTTAAATGTTAAATGTTAAATGTTAAATGTTAAATGTTAAATGTTAAATGTTAAATGTTAAATGTTAAATGTTAAATGTTAAATGTTAAATGTTAAATGTTAAATGTTAAATGTTAAATGTTAAATGTTAAATGTTAAATGTTAAATGTTAAATGTTAAATGTTAAATGTTAAATGTTAAATGTTAAATGTTAAATGTTAAAAGTTAAAAGTTAAAAGTTAAATGTTAAATGTTAAATGTTAAATGTTAAATGTTAAATGTTAAATGTTAAATGTTAAATGGTAAATTTTAAATTTTAAATGTTAAATGTTAAATGTTATATGTTAAATGTTAAATGTTAAATGTTAAATGTTAAATGTTAAATGTTAAATGGTAAATTTTAAATTTTAAATGTTAAATGTTAAATGTTATATGTTAAATGTTAAATGTTAAATGTTAAATGTTAAATGTTAAATGTTAAATGGTAAATGTTAAATGTTAAATGTTAAAAGTTAAAAGTTAAAAGTTAAATGTTAAATGTTAAATGTTAAATGTTAAATGTTAAATGTTAAATGTTAAATGTTAAATGTTAAATGTTAAATGTTAAATGGTAAATTTTAAATTTTAAATGTTAAATGTTAAATGTTATATGTTAAATGTTAAATGTTAAATGTTAAATGTTAAATGTTAAATGTTAAATGTTAAATGTTAAATGTTAAATGTTAAATGTTAAATGTTAAATGTTAAATGTTAAATGTTAAATGTTAAAAGTTAAAAGTTAAAAGTTAAATGTTAAATGTTAAATGTTAAATGTTAAATGTTAAATGTTAAATGTTAAATGTTAAATGTTAAATGTTAAATGTTAAATGTTAAATGTTAAATGTTAAATGTTAAATGTTAAATGGTAAATTTTAAATTTTAAATGTTAAATGTTAAATGTTATATGTTAAATGTTAAATGTTAAATGTTAAATGTTAAATGTTAAATGTTAAATGTTAAATGTTAAATGTAAAATGTTAAATGTTAAATGTTAAATGTTAAATGTTAAATGTTAAATGTTAAATGTTAAATGTTAAATGTTAAATGTTAAATGTTAAATGTTAAATGTTAAATGTTAAATGTTAAATGTTAAATGTTAAATGTTAAATGTTAAATGTTAAATGTTAAATGTTAAATGGTAAATGTTAAATGTTAAATGTTAAATGTTAAATGTTAAATGTTAAATGTTAAATGTTAAATGTTAAATGTTAAATGTTAAATGTTAAATGTTAAATGTTAAATGTTAAATGTTATATGTTAAATGATAAATATCTAATTTAAGTATAAAAATATATAAAAACTCAATAAACTTCTTATAAATATAATTATTATAGGGGCCCAGCCACAACCAAAGGCAGCCTTTGCCCATTATTATTGTTATTATTAAGAAGGTACGTGTAAGCTGTCAAACTATAAAATTTGCAATGACAGCCAACATGGCGCAAGTAAACAAAGAGTATTCGTTACCTTCTCTCGGTGAATGCAAGAGCTGAACACAGCTACTGTTCATATAGTTGGTTGATCGTTGCGGTATAATGTAGGTACTTATAAACAAAAAATCAAGAAATAAAGATCTAAAGTTCCTTTTATAAAAACTAGAGGTTGGCGCATTAAAAAAAATAATGTGCACGCAAAGAAATTAAAAACTAAAAAAATATATATATATATATAATTACAACAAGTATATATTGATTGATAAGATTATGTTCAATTATCACAATCTATTCTGGTGTCAAGCTTGTTTTAAATGGTTGTGACATTCATTAAAATATTTTACAATCAAGTTTTTTCATAATCTCCCATTTTAAAGTTCCAAATGATCTTATTATTATTAAATTTTGTGAATAGGTAAATAAATACTAGTGTTAAACTTAATTGAAACATGATAATTTCAGGAAATAAAATTTTATTAATACATTACACGATGCACAAAATTAATTTGTTGTGGAAAATAATTGTGAAAAACAAAAAGGTCTTTATATAACATTTTTTATTCTAATGAAGATTAGCAATGAATGATTTTTCAGATTACAAAACGGTTTGAAATAAAAATTTTTTTCTACGTGTAACGAGGATCGAATTGCTGCCGGAAAGACATAGTGAAAACTGGCGCCATAAAAATAAGAAATGGTTAATACACTGAGTTCACAAAAAAAATTAGTGATTTTACACTTAACCGATATCAAATTTATTAATTTAAAAGAAAATGATATTTAATTCAAGTACATTTCGGTAAGGACATTTTTAATGAACTAAATATTTTTGATTCTTTTTGTTTGTGTTTTTGCTTTAGTTTTTGTTTTTGAGTTTGTTTTAGTTTTTGCTGTTGTTTTTGTTGTTGTTTTTGTTGTTGTTTTTTTGTTTTTGTATTTACTCCATTTTTTGTGTTTTTTCCTTTTTTTTTTTGTGTAAGTGCCGGGTTATATCGTTTTGAAAGTTTGAAAGCCCTGGTGAAAATTTTCAGTCATATCGGTTCAGTAGTTTAGCCGTTATGATGCAACAAATAGACCGAGCCACAGACTGTCATGGGACGGACCAATAGTTTATATATTTTTTTCGCAATTTCAATATTTCCTCCTATCTTCTTCCTGTTTTCGTTAGAATGACAGAGTTAATAAATCTGTAAACCTATTTTACAAACATTATCTGTCAATATTACTATTGTTTATTAATTTTTTTTATACAATTTTGTCGTTAAAAAAGATGCTATGAATTATATGACGATCTGGGTGACATCGAACTCAAAACTGCAGTTTAACGCGTAAATGTTGACCCTAATTCATTCATTACCACTCGATTTATAAATGCAAATTTTTCTTTTTTGTTCAAAATCATTTAATTTAAATACATTTATTTAAATTTTAGTTCATGTAAATATTATTTTAATATTTGAATGTCAATATTTTTAGCACAATTAAAATATTTTATATTTCATTAGTTTCACTGTAGTAAAATTAAAAATTTTAAGCAATCTGCCGTTTTGTGATCGATGTGTTGAATAATTTGAAATATTTTTTATTTTATTTACAACTACATTAACACATTAACCATCAATATCCTCAAACAATAGCTAAATGTAACTCATGCCAAGGTGCGGCAATTTGAATCATTTTGATAGGAATAAAAACATTACATGACCTCGCAAAAATGCTTCAGGCAATGAACGGTGCTTTCACGTCACTGACTCAGTTGCTAACCTGTCTACACTCCCAAAGTTATATTTTATCTTCATCATCATCGCAATCAAGATAATATTCGACATGCTGCTATGCAATGCAATTCCCTGGTTTACATTGAAAGTACTTAATAAGTTTAAACAGTAATAGAAATATTATAATATCAAATTCTAAAATGTTTATAAAAACATTTGATTTAAAGAATAATTTTGCTAATTTAAAAATATTAATTTTTAAAACTTTAATGGATTACAAATAGTAAATATCGGAAATATTTAAATTTTAAATGTAAATACAAATGTTTCTTATTCAGCAAATTATTTTGTATATATAACAAATGTTTTTGTTGTTTGAGCAAAAAGTCCAACTATGCAATGCAGATTTTTATTAGCCAATATTTCTCAATTTAAAAGTAAAGTAAAATATATTTGAATTAAAATGTACAATAAATACCTTTTAAATCGTTTTAGATGATTGATAAATTTGTTGCTCTTTTAAATAACTTTTATATTATTTATTCATTTTTTTTGTTTAAGAAACATATAATTGATTTTATAATTTTGCAAGTATGGCAAACATTTCATTACCTAAACATTAAATTTGGCACAGTTTCCTATTTATATTAATTAATATAATATTCATCAGATCTTATACATTTGTCTATATCACATCATCAAATAATCATGATTATTTGTTTATAGACATATACCACAACAACATTATTTTCATCGATTGGATCTTCATAGGCGGCATCGATATCCTACTCAACAACATTGACATCGTCATCATCATCATCGACAACATTCTCAGTATTATACGCTGTTCGCATAGTTTCAATCGTCCAGTACGTCGCGTCCTTTGATTCTTAACAGTTTTAGTTTTTTTTTTTACATCTATGTTGTGATTTTTATTTTATTTTACTCGTACTTCTTTTTATTTATTTATCAACTCAGTGCAAATATTAATCTATAACCATACTTGAACCGCATGGACCTTGACTTGCTGACATAGTTATGATGTATTTCAGTGCGGTGGGAATACTTCGTGGTATTCGAGAGCGCACTTTGCGTGGTTGAGTTACAGTCATAATGTGCTACATCACGATGATTACACAGTACATGTGCTACTAACAAAATTACAAATTTCCAAGTATTTCGATAATGCTCAACACGATAGTAGAACGATTTATAAGTGACATTATATATTTTATTTTTTTATTAAATAATAAAATTATAAAATAAATCTTTCCAAATACATTAATTTCTTGATGAAAATGTATTATAGAGAAAAAAATTGAAGTAACTAATAAATATACTTTGAAACGTTCGATTGAGTTATGAAAATATTTTAACTATATCTATTAATGGTTATTCAAATTATAGTTGTTTGAATGTAATAGAAAATTTATTAAAAATATGAAATAATTTTTGTAGATCAATTTCAAAAAGGTTATATTAAATGAGCTCCCTTTGAAGTTTCATATATTAAAAATTAATTAAATCAATTAGTTAAATTTAACACTATTTAAATTTTTTAAAAACATAAAATACTTATGGCAATATCTATAATATTATTTAGTACATATTTTTACAAAAGTAATGTTCACAAAAAACGATGTACTAACCAAAAGATAAATAACTACATGATTTGACTTTTTCTACATTTTGTTTTTATTTCTTCGCTCAAAACAATAAACGGTTTCATGGCTATCGCATCGCTTTAAATATCCAACATATTATGAACCCAGAAAAAAAGATAAATTAATGTTATTTTGATAGCAAAACAATAATTTATACTATTAAAATTGGTTAATATGATACATACCATTAGTACAATAATATTCAAACTAGAGATGGGCGCGTGCCTGTTTTTGATCGCACGGATACGCACGGGCACGCCCATAAGTGACACGCACGAGCGCGACGAGTATATTTACAGGCACGCACGAGAAGCACGATAAAACACGGTATTTTAAAAGACACGAAGAAACACGGAAAAAGACGACAAAACACGGAAAAACACGACAGAACACGGAAAAACTTGAAAAAGCAAGCGAAACGTGAAAAATAATACCGGAACCGTTTAGATTTTTGGAACCAGAATCGTTATTAAAACTGGAATCAGAACATATATATTTTTTTCTGGTCGGAATCGGTACCGCTATTTTAAAAATATCGGAACCAGAACCGGAACAGATATTATAGTCCCCGTCAGGGAACGCAAATCGGAACAGTTATTAAAAATATATGGAACCGAAATTGAAACCCATTTAATTTGCTGGTTGAAACCGGAATCGGAACCGGAACCACAATTTTAAAAATCTAGGAACCGGAACTGATATTCCAATAGGTTTTAGTCCCTGTAATAAATAATTCAAAAATTAAGTTTGATACTGTTTTATTCTTTTTAAATCCATAAGTAAAACTAAAACAACAGATTTTTAAGAAAAGGTTAAAATACAACGAAATTTTTATTTTCTGAAGCAGAAAGTAAGGGTTTTTTTACTAGGGTAGAAACTATATAAACTTTAATGGGCGCATGCCAGATTTTGGAGGCACGGACACGGACACGCACGGGCACGACAGCAACTAGCACGCAAAGAGATTTGCACGCACGAACTCAGGTTTTCGGGCGTGACACGAAAAAAGCACGGCACGCGCCCATCTCTAATTCAAACCAATAATTAAATAGTCTGTTTGACTCTTATTTTTATAAATAAGCCTGTTGAATATAATACTAAGACATATTACAATTATTTTGTCGAGTTTTTTTTTATTATAGGACCATATAGGAAACCATTAAAACATTGGTATTTATACTATTAAAAATAATTATATTAAAATATTTAAATTTATGGTACGAATTTTTCTAATACTATCAATTTAATTAGAAAACTTTTGAATTATTATGAAAAACTAATAATACGTGGACATTAAAATCAATGGTCGTACCATTACTTAATGGAGATAGGTTTATTTATAAATTTTATATAACGAATTCCGATATGATTTTGGTGTTTAATAAGAAACTATTTTAAACAGATATTGGTTAAACTTTCATTCCCTGAATCAAGTTAGCTTTCAGATAAAAATACATTTTGTTTAATCATTCGTATTGGTGCGTAAATTTTGTCACAGTGCGACTTGTAAATAATTAAATTATTGACACAGTGTAGATTTCTTAATAAAAAAAGGGAAAAGGTCCTTCTGGACAAAAAATAAAAAATAATCCCGTGACAATACCAACAGAAAAAAAGGACGCCGTAGGCAAAAGAAGATTAGCTTTTACAGCGCCACGTGATTGTTGGACCAAGTAAAGAAATAAACAAAGATTATCACAAAAATAATGCAAACCATAATCACAACCAAAGAATAAACAAAATGAAAAATCTTTATAAAATAAAAAAAAAAACTGACCGCAATAAAATATTTAATTAAATATTTTAGAGCGCGCACCAAAACGTACAAAAGTTTTCAAAGTACAAAGCATCCTGTTTGCATAGAAAAATATAAGGACTCACAAGTTCTTCTTCGCCTGTAGAACGTACGAAAGATGTTGGCTGATTGATTGTTTGTGGTGCGCCTGCGTCAATATAACAAGCTGCAGTGCAGCCAAATTAAATCAACAAAATCAAGGTTGGTTTGGTGGAATTGTTTGCTGGGTAGCGTCAACGAGCCGATGCCAGGCTACAAAGGCGCGTCAACGAATCCTTCTGCATACAAAACCCAAGTAAACAAAAAGACGCAGGCCACGCAATGGTTGTGCAATGGAACAAGTGACTGTGGAGCGTCTGACTGCAAGAGGGATTTTTGTAGAGTTTGTTTTATATGAGGTGGTCAATATTTTTGTTTTTTTTTTTTTCGATTTTATTTTTTGTATAAAACATTTGTAAAGGTGCATTTTGAAGTGAAGCGCCAGCCAGGACGCCATGGCGGCAACCGTGATTTTTCATTGTTGTTTATGCTCATTGGCACGGCTTTCGGTCTCAATATCAAAGGAAGTGCGTTTAGCGTCAGCGCTATGGCATATTGCGCATTGAGGGTACTGCATTCAATATTTGTTTAGTTATATTGAGGTTTTGTGTTGTCTAAAGAACCTCTGTCTATAAAGAACTCGAATCATTAAAAGGCATTAAAATCTCATAAACTTGTGAGATTTAGTTTGGTTTTTTGTATTATTTGCTTTAAATTTCATGCTAAATTAAGTCTGCAATGCTGCATATACTGAGAAACTATATCAGGAATATAATTTCAGATACATAAGATATTCAGATAACTGATATGAAAATGGTAAAATTCAACATTTTAAGAGATGCTAAGTAGCGCTTTTTGTCATTTTGGTTGGGCTACAAAGTAGTGTTTCTAAAATATTTGGAACCATTATAAAATCTGTATTACTTCATATTCTATCATCAATAAATCATTGTTAAGAATTGTCCCTATATCAACAGTCACGTATAACTATAAAAAAAAACCTATTATTTAGAAACTATTCAAAAATATGTTGAAACGTACACACAAAAAAATATCACCAAAAATTTTACCAACTACCAGTGTTCATCATATTGATGATTTCATTCATTAAACTAAAATCGTATTTATACCCTACACCTATGAGGTACAGGGGATATTAACTTTGTGCATATATTGTAACGCCCCTTAGGAGGCGTGTCCGGTATGGAAAAGTATATATATTCTTGATCAGCATCACTAGCCGAGTCCGTTTAGCCATGTCCGTCTGTATGTCTGTATGTCTGTCTGTCTGTCTGTCTGTCTGTCTGTCTGTCTGTCTGTCCGTCTTGCTGTCTTGCTGTCCGAATACAGAATAACTTGAGAAATACTAATCAGAATGCGATGAAATTTCGTCTCAACATATATTTTAGCCAAAAGTAGGAACTGAGTTTGAAACTGAGCCAAATCGGTCAACGGACACACCCACCTCCCATACAAATCACTTTTATATAACTCTTTCGGAACTAATTACTCGAAAAGCATTTAAGGTATAGTTATAAAATTCAAAAGGTATTGTTAGAATTCACCTATAAATATGTGGTTCAAAAATGGGCGTGATCCGCCCACTTTTTTTTTCATTATTTCCCGGGTTTTCATAGTGGAAATTTGATCCGTAAATTATTAAAATCAAATCTATGAAATATTAGCCTTTCAAAATTTTAAATATAGGCGTGGTCCGCCCAATTATATTTTTCATTTTTTTTTTGTTTACACTTTTATATAAATTTTTTAATTTATGGGGATATAAGACGTAAATTTTTGATATATGAATAATATTCTGAGGGTGGGAAGGTTCAACATAATTAAAATCTTTAAAGTTAGGGTATGCAATTAAATATCCCACATTAATATCCCCACCAAAGGTGTAGGGTATTCCATAGTCGGGCCCGACCGATTATAAAAATCTGCCACATGTGACCGAACTTACCCATGTGACCTAACTTGCCCAACTTAGAAATGTTCTTATATCGTACGCGTTTTCTTATACCGTACGGTTTTGTACTTCTTTTCTACACAGAAAACAATAATCGACGTAAATACAACAATCAAAATTAATTGTACACCATTGGTGTAGCAATGACATTCTTGCCATTTTCATGTATTGAGCAAACACATTTTCTAAAAATGTTATTTGCGTCCAAAAATATACCAATAAATGGTTTTGCTTAAGAAGCAAATTATTTAATTGGTATGGTCGCCGTTTTGAAAGTATTTTCGCATTTTCACAGTATTCTTATATTTTTTTTTTAGTTTATTAAAAAAAATAATATAAATTCTTGTGAACGTATATAACAAATATACTTTTCTGATGATGAAGCATAACTAAATATGAAACTATTGCCATCATCATCATTTTCAACGATACCAGTATAAGCGTTTCTTTTGACATGAACCAAATGTGAACTGATATGCGCGCAAACCGCCAACTAAAATTTCTAATTCTAAGCGAATTCCACCAATTTCACGAATTTCACTAAATGTACCAACGGTGTAAGCGAGTACACGAACACACACCACGCACTGTTATAGAGACCACGCACTGCTACAGCTACCACTCACTGCTACAACATCAACGCGGTATGCGAATACACCTAGCTGTTGGCAGCAAATGCGATTGCTAATATGATAAATGTGTACGCTAATACAATTATTAATTTAGTCGGAGCAGTTTTAGCAATAATTTGATTGTGTTGATATACCTTTTAGGCTATATTTACGATTTTTTCTGTGTATAGACCTTCGTTCCAAAAATGTGAAAAAGCATATTTGTACTTATTTTTCCTATTATATTATATGCACCGTTATCATGATCCAAATCAAAAATATGCAATATATAGAAAAAAAAACATACGTGTTGATCATGTATTTCCCGGTGACAACGATATCGGCTACAATTCGTTTGAATATCGTGTGACTACAATTTTTGATTCATGTATCAAACGAAACGTTGAGTACGCTCGTTTTAAGAGTTTTTTTGTTGCCAGCATATAAACAAAAAAATGGCAATGGTATGGCAAAACAAAAATTTTGAACAAACGTTTGATTCAAAGAGCGAAACGTTTGAAATACGTTATACAAATTTTAGACGAAGGGGACTGGAAACGAATCGTAGTCACACGATAATAAAAAGATACATGATTTGGGGGAAAAATATAAGTTTAAAAGAGTACTTTTTACGTATCTTCTTTTTTTAAATGGACATTTATTAAAGTTTTTTTTATTTTGAAGATTCTCTACTTAAATGAAATGATGAACTTAAACTAAGAACTTAGCTGGTTATTATTAAAAATGAGCGTGATCGGTGGTACACAATATAAAATCATATTGATGAATTTAGTTCTTCAAATCATGATGCATTGTATTGTGAAAAATTCATAATATTGATAACTACATCAATTTTATGAATTCAATATCAATTTGATGAATAACTGAACAAGAACAAAACATATGTACATCATATTGAAGAATGCCGTTCATCAAAATAAATTTAAATCAAAATTTTATAATAAAATATTTTTATTGTTTTTTTTTTTTGATTTTTTTTTTCGAATTATTTTTATCAACAAAATTTTGATCGAATTTTTTTTTTTTGAAAATAATTTTTTTCAAAAATTTGTACATCATATTGAAGAATTCCGTTCATCAAAATAAATTTCAATCAACATTTTATTATAATATTTTTTTTTTTTGATATTTTTTTTCGAATTATTTTTATCAACAAAATTTTGATTGAATTTTTTTTTTTTTTGAAAATAATTTTTTTCAAAAATTTGTACATCATATTGAAGAATTCCGTTCATCAAAATAAATTTCAATCAAAATTTTATTATAAAATATTTTTTGTTTTTTTTTTTTGATTTTTTTTTTCGAATTATTTTTATCAACAAAATTTTGATAGAATTTTTTTTTTTTTGAAAATATTTTTTTTCAAAAATTTGTTTCTCAAAATTTTCATTTATAACGGAAATTTTCTTTTTCAAAAACATTCTGTTAATTTATTTTTGAAAAGAAGATAATGAAATGTTTATTAATTAGTTTATTTTGAAATAAAATATTAGTTTTTTTCAAAATAAACAAAAATTAAAATAAATTTAATTTGTAGATGTATGTTTTATGTGAGGTCTTTATACAAAAGTGGTCGGTACACAGGTCACAATGGATCGATCATGCTAAAATTCTTGTAAAAAAGCTTAAATATATAAGTAATCTAAGTTAGGAGTTTCATTGATCTAACTCTTCTATTGTTTCTGTAATTGTGATTTCAACAGACAGACGGACATTGATTAAATGTATCAAGAGGTCATAATTATACATATCGGATATGCTTTCCTCTGGGTCTAACAAATGGCGTACGAAACTGAATATACCCTTTCACTCTTAGTGTAGGGTATAAAAATAAAATATAATTCGAAAAACCATTTACCCTTTGGACCACTTTCATTTCTGCAGGTATGTGCCTTGGACCGATTATAATTATTATGATTCTTGTTTAAACTCATATTAAAGAATCTTCAAAATTCCGTCTTCCAAATTTTAAATGTGATCTGAGAATGCCACGAAGATTTCTCGAATTAATTTTTAAATTGCGATCTCGTAGCTTTATCGATTTTAATGTTTAAAATTTGGCGTACATTGAAATTTTATTTTAATATTTAAACATTTATCACATTGATATCGCAATATTGTCGAAGTAACCTCGAACTAGTACCAAGAAAACTCTGACAGAAAAATAAAAAAAAATGTAGATCAGAAATAGTTTTTGTGTTATAAAATGTTCAAATTGAACAAGATAATTTTGGAGGATTATTACTTATTATGTTCACATTTTAACTCAACCTTGTTTGTAATTTTTCGCTCAAAATATAAGATTTTAAAAATTTCGAAAAATAGTCAATTTAGACTAAAACAAATGGATTAAGATTGTTAATGTTTAAAAAAAAAACACAACAGAAAAATGTCAATCCACGTATTTCTCAACTTTAAAATCAATTATTGCTTATAACCATTAATAAGTTTAACTTTATTATATAAAATATTCACCATTATTTCAATGTTTTAACTTCTTTCTTTTTGTTATTTTTTTTTTTTAATTTTTATCGTAGAGCACTGTGATTTACGTGGTTAGAAGGTTAAAGAGAACGCGCGAAGATAACTAGAGTCAAGTCAAGAGATCTTCATCGTAAATTTTTGTGGTCGTCCAATACAATTTATCTGCCAGTTTTTCGCTGGCTGCTCCTTTAGACGTATTGACTCGCTGCATACAAAGTCGACACAGTTGATGATGACGATAATGATGATGAGGAATGTTGTTGCTAAACTTTGTGATTTTACTCTAATATTTTGTTTTAAGCTGCGATTTTCGCGTTATTTATATATTTTTCTTTTAGTATTTTTTGTTTTATAATTTTTTATATTATTCTTTTTTTACAACTTTAATTCTAACTGTGTCTGTCTGTATCGATTTGAGGTTGAACTCAGCAAAGGCATGAAGTGCAATCATTATTTGCTAAATCATTGCAATTGTTCTGCGCCCTGCATGCTCAGGCGCATCCTGCTGTAAGTCAAGTAGTTACTACTCAACTATAGTAGATTTTTATTTTATTTTTTGGTCTGTCTCTAGTAGGTGCTGCATCTTTTGGTTTGTGGGTCTTCTTTCGTTGGTTTATCGTATTCTCAAACTGACGTCTTGACTATTTTTTATGATTAATATAAGTGTTGCCAAGTGCTTTTGTCCTGTTAAGTTTTCGCCGTGTTATTGTTTGTCCCGGTTCAGCGAAGTTCACAGTACGGTTCAGAGACGTAGAACCGCAAAGCGCTTACCGCGCCCTTTTTTCGCGTATCACCGCCTTTTTTCTGTAGTTTATGTTTGTTTTATTTTTTTTGTTTATATCTTTGCTATTTTTTGACTTGGTCATTGTTGTTTTATCTTGTGTATTTTTTGCAGTTTTACTTAGCCATCAATTGCTTTGGTTAGTGAGTTATTAACAATTGATGACGGTGCTGGAATTCAATGTAAGTAGACGTGGAAGGTGAAGCATAATTTTTTGTCTATGTGTGTGGGTACTTCTTGTGGGTCAGTGGAACAAATATTTCGAGTGCACTTATTTTTTGTTTTCGTTGTGTAGAATAAGGAAGTGAAGATGTTTGCAGAATGATTAGGTGCTATAAAAATATAAAACTCTTTCTTATAATTGAAAACATTAAAAAAATATATATTTACTATTATTTGTTGTTTTTTAGGCCGTGGTCAAATTTGAAATATTCTTCTTCGAAGAAGTCTGCCAACAGTCGCAATATGTCCGTTGCAAACAAGAATTTAAAAATACAGAAAAACAATATTAATAGTTAAATATTAAAATTTAACAGTTTCTGCAATATGTAGAAACCGTAATGTTCTAATACATTGTGTAGTAAAATCAAATCAAATAAATACAAATGCACTTAAAGAGGTATTTTTTTTAAAAATTAAATATAAACAACTTTTCTATATTTTTTTTTCGCGGTAACGGTGAAAAATGTTTTAGGTCGAGCTTTCATTTTGGCATTTTGCTGTGTAATTTTAGATTATAACCAATAATTGAATAAGCAAAATTTCATATTTATATTGACGGAAAATTCAAAATTATAAATAATCGTTTTGTAATTAATATATATTTTTTAATATCCACGAAATATTAAGGTATATCGTATAATAAAAAAAGAAAAAACAAACATATAATTAAACTTTGTACTTGAAGCATAACATTAAAAGCATAAGTTTTAAATTAGAATTTTAAATCAATAAATAAAACCTAAAAGTTCGTAACTTAATGCTAAGTTTATACATAAACAAAATCTTTAACCTGTCAAAATAAACAATTCTTCAACATATTTAACGTGCTGACCATAACTTTGAACATACTACAGGACCAAACAAAGTATATGACCTACGCATAAAAATTATACAAAACGCCCACCAGAAACTAACAAAATAAAACTATTTAAAAAACTGTTGAAACACATAAAAAGTACGAAACGAAATAAATATACGAACACATATCACTGAACTGTATTTAATTGGGTAACAAACTACGTGTTCTTATTAAAACAAAAAACCAACATAGTTCTACATGTTGCCAACGTAAAGTTTGGTGCGTGTTATGTATTTAATGTGAAAAGAAAACTTTGTATTATAAGTAAACTTATAAAATAACAAAAATTCAATTATAATAGTAAACATTGTAATTGGTCAATAGGACAATTATTGATTTAATAGTATACAAACAATAAATCTTTTCATATAAACTCAATGGCAATGTTATGGCATTTTCTAGTATTTAATGGTATTTTCCGATTAAAATAATAATTTATACTATTGACTATTTTTAATAGTAAAAAAACTAGTATTTTTTCTGGGTGTAGGTTTTATCATTTGAGGTCTTAAGTTATTAAATTTGTAAAATAAAAAATGTATAGAAAAGTTCAAAAATTAAATTAATTAAGTGCCACTGTATATTCGGTACTATGTTTCCAAAACAATAATTTAAAAATATTTTGCCTTTTTAAATGTGGAATATCCGTGCTTTATATGATGTGCAAATAAAATCTATAGAAGCGTAAAAGATGATGCAGTTCGAAAATGGTATCGATAATATCAAAAATCGTATGAACTGGATTATCTAATTAATTAATTAATAAACTAATTTTCAACAATGCAGAGAATTATTTTCCATAATGTCTCTCAACAAAGTAGAAACAGATCTCAATAATTCTTAAATAGATCAAGACAATGGTATTGTCTTTTGAGTTAATAATGCCAAGAATCTTTTAAGTGAAAATTGTAAATTCGGTCATTATTGTCTAAAATGGTACGTAAAATATTAAAAATAATATAGATAGCCGCGGTAACTCAGTGGTTAGTGCGTTGGACTGCGAGCCGAAAGGCCTCCGGTTCAAGCATGGACTGGGGCTAACAACATCTTTTCATAGAAACATTTTTCTATACTGCGCTACCTCTCGTCAGTAAATGGCAAACCTACGATAGTAAAACCATTGCCCATGAAAAGCTCTCACCCGCCGTTCGGATTTGGCAATAAATTGTAGGTCCCACCACTTTGAGTACAAATATAACACGCACAGCTCAAAATGGTGAGAGAGCTCGGCCGAAGTTCTATACAGGACTGTAGTGCCAAACTATTATATTATTACTATAGATAATATTGAAAATGGTACTAGCGTAGGTTTGCCATTTGAAATGACCCATACGCATCTCAGATTATCTTCAAATTCTCATCATTTGAGGAGAATAAAGTACCCTGCTGCTATATGTTACTGAATTGACATGGTCGGTCCATTGTGACCTGTGAACCAACCACATTATCGCATATATGTAAGGCATTTATAGTCGACTTAGACCGACTACAACTTTAACATTTCTTACTAATTTCATCACACCAACTATGACAATTTCCTTTCTAAAAAATTTCCCATGTTAACCAGGTCGTTTTTTGTCTCGTTCTACTCCAGCATCGAACCAAGCCCACCCCTTGTAGTTCACTCGGCTCTCAACAGAACAACGCATTACAGAGAAAATTCGTTCTTCAGTCGCACGATACGTTTGTGGAACAATCCTCCTGCGTCTGTTTTTCTCGACATCTTTGATATTGGCAAGTTCAAAACAAACATTCACCGATACTACTCCATCTTTCCTCCCTACCAATAACCTACAATCCTTTCATTAGATCAACACTGTGCATTGCATGAATAGGGGACATCTCCTGTTAAAAAAAATATCCAAATATTTATTTTTCGTTCATATTTTGCCATATTTCGCCATTCATATATTAGTAAAATGATTTGTAATATATTTATTTATTATAAAAACTTTTTATTGATAAAAGGTTATATTAAAAAAAAAAACTTTTTTAATATTTTTTATTTTTTTTTTATTTTTCGAAATTTTTTTTTTTAATTTTAATTTTCGATTTTTATTTTTTAAGGAATTTTTTTTTTTTGAAATATTTATAAATAAAAATTCCATCAACTAATTTATTTTGAAAAAAAAATGTTTTTTTTTTCTAAATAATATTTAATAAATCAAGCAAACAGTATTTAACAATTAAATAACATAAAATTTATACAAAAATTCTTAATATATATGAATAAAATCATCATATTGATGAATATTTTCTGTGCTATATATCAAAAATCTTATCAATGATGTTGAAATCATAAAATCCGACCTTAATATCGAAAATGTAAGTAGAATGTTGAAAATGTCATTGATTCTGTAGAAAACAGTTTAAATAAGGTTCAACATGGTGCTGTCAATATCGAAAGAGTCATGTATTTTGAGAATAGTATAGATAATGTAAATTCTATTGATAATGATATCGAAATCGTCATTTTCATACTTAATATCGGAAATAATATCGATAATGTTGAAATGTGTAAAAATTTTGTTTAAAATTTTATAGAAATATTGATTCCATAGTTACTCTTGAAAATAGTACCTATAGACACGGCTAAAAATGGTACGCAAAATATCTTAAAATTAATCGACAAAACAACTGATATGGACACCCAACAGGAAATGTCACAAATGATTACTCAATGATTCCCCTATGTCAGGTCAGAAACATCGATGACCGATAGCATTTTCGCCCTGCAAAGCATTGATGACATTTTCATACAATTGTTTTTTATAAAAATTGATCCCTCAATTTATGCCTATGAATTATATGGCGGGGTGACATCGAACACAAATTTTCAGTTTGGCGTGTAAATGATACCCCTAGACGTATGTTGTATGCATATTTCACAACGTAAATGCTGCATACTTTTAGGGGCATGTGACGTGAATGTTAATTTTCATCAATGACGTCTTCAATAACATTTTATCAATGACAGATGTTCACTATGAGACATGGTGTATAACGTCTTTAATGCAATGTCATTTATGAAATTGTTGCAGACATATTCATCAATGACAAATTTTCTAATGTCCTCGATTCATCATTGATGAACTTGTCGTCAATGAGGCCATTTCCTGCTGGGCAATGTCTTAAATGGTAATGAAATATCGAAAATGAAAAATGGTTTTTAAAAATAGTTAAAGAATTTATATTTCTGAATGTGATAGGAAGAGTTTCCGTATTTTAGTCTTACAGCCTACCATTAGCCATTGGACACAATTTCTTCTAGCATTTTTGATAACGCAATACAACTAACGCTTATTTTATATCAGTATTACAAAAATTTTTTTTTTTTTCGAAGAATTTAATTTATATAATCCAAAAATTTTAAATCTAGTCCTAGCTCAGGGCAATTTGGAGGGTTACATCCTATGGAGGATTGCATCCTTTGGGAGGGTTATATCCTTTGTCCTACGGTTTTATACGAGTTTCGACAGTCCCTTGATCGTTTATTTGGATCTTTAATCAATTTCTTCGATTTTATTTGAACTTTTTTTTTGTTTGTCATAAATCAGAGAATTTTTAAATTTATGGGATTTTTTTGCATTATTTGCGATGACCACAATATCCTCATTTGAATTTGTTTACACCCTGTTTAAAATTGGTACTTATGTCTTATAATGTATACGAAAAATTATATCAAACATAAAATTCTCCATAATTATTTTTATAAAAGATACAAATTCCACATCTCTTATAAGGCAAAACTCAGTATTTTCATCAACAAAAAACCAAAGTCAAGATTTTCAACAAATCTTCGACTTCTACAGGCGGTACATAACATTTTTTGAAATACGTCGCAATTTGATTTATTAAAGTTAATAGTAGTTTATATGACAAAGCAGCATATATTCTTTTATATTTTGAAGACTGCAATAATTTGACAAGTTTTTGTTAAGATGGATGATGGAGATAGTGATGAATAAGTATTGGAAATATATATGTCGAATGTTAACAGTTTTTTTTTTAATAAATACGAGTAATACAAAATAGAATAGAATAAAATAAAATAATTATAGTTTTTCTTTACAATCAAAAAAACTTTTACTGAATGTTTAACAAAGAATTAACAGCTGTTCAGTGTCAAGTACTTCGCCAACAGCATTCCTTAATTTCTTTGTTGAACGAATGCTGCTAGTCTATTTACCAGATGAGCCACTTGCCCAGACATTCTTCGAAGAATTACACACAAATTTGCAATCACTCAAATGCTTACTCGATGGCAACATATATAGATATTGTATTTTTCCTGGCCATTAAAATATCCCTCTTTATGCGCCTCATCTTTCAACGGCCTCAGCGTCAATCAAAGCATTTCGTGTCGCATGCATACCAACTCCAGACGCATATTCCAGACAACGCGATGTATTCAGTTCGACGCAGAACGTCTAAAGGCAGACAGACAGAAAAATGCGCACAAGTGTTAAACATCGTCTGTAGTTTAACGCATGATTTTGCAGAATAAATATGTCGAAATGCTCATATGGTAAAAACCCATCCAAGAAACTGCGCACACCAAAGTTAAGACCAAAAACGAGCTGCCAGAATGCAAGCCTACAAGTTGTCAGGATGTTCATTTGCAGCGGTTGATTGCTTAAAAGACCCCATCCATGTTCGCATAGCAATTCATTGGCATCGGCTTGTTAGAGCCATGGTCCAGTCAGTCTATACAGTGAATAGTTTGTATAATGGTGGGGTTATATAGGATGGGGGGGGGGGGGTTGGTTTTGTAGTCAGACGTATGGCGAAAGGTATCAAAGTGTCGGTCATTAACGCCATTAAACCAGTTTTGACATTTTAATTAAACATCACATGATAATGCGTGAGTTTGATTGCATACCAACATGCTCGATTGGATTGAATTGAATAGGTAGATATTTTATGCAGAAGGCATTGGCCACGGGCAAGGGTGGAGGGGAATGTTTAAATCTATAGGATCTTATGCAGATGAGCATGGTTGGGTTAACAGTGTTGAAATATAAAATGTTGGTATTCATTTTTTTATATTCAAAATATTCTTGAGAATTGAAAACTAATAGAAAAAGCTTGGACACATGGGAAATTTTAAAATATGGCTATTTTTAAATGTGTTTTAAACGAAGTTTTTAAAAATTGTGATATGCTACCCTAATATAAATTTTAAAAGGGCCATAAAATAAACACAAATCATGCCATTGTTTCAGATAACCATGCAGGAAACGCCCGGCTTGACAACGGGCGTAAGACATAGCCAACCTTGGCCGACCATGTCATGGCTACTTAGACTTTACCCAAGCCTCAACCATGATTGGGCTACGAAGTCTTGGATAACTGATATTTTTCCATACGTTTCCCAAGATCGATTTTCCAGCTTGTGATGACAAAAAGTTTTAAATTATATGAAATTGGATTGGAAATTGTATGAAATAAATAAGAAATAAAATAGTACAGACGAATAAAATAAAATAAAAGAATGGAAGAAAAGAAAAGGAAGTTATAAATTTTTTATGAACAATATTGGTTTAATTTTGTTTTCTGGAATTGGGCCAAACCTTTGTCCCAGTATTGCGCCCTAGTTATCATGCCAAGGTTTGACCAGACATGGGCCAACTCTTGATTTCGTACATGACCCAGAGTTGAGTACTATTGGCGCAAGTCAGGGCCAATATTGGGCCGATAGTTTTTTCCTACATGGGTAATCATCAGGTTCTGAAAATGCCCAAAATGAAGTAACAAATCGGGTGCAAAATGTTACTTTATCAAGTACTGTTCAAGGACCATGATTTGATCCCAAGGCAGAAATGGGGCATATTTCGAAATAAACGTAGCAGGGCACTTCTTCGAAAACCATTACCCCGAATGGACATTTCTGCCAAAGACATTTCCCTGAATGGACATTTCCCCGAAAGAATATTTCACTGAAAAGACATTTCCTCGAACAGCCATTGGACACTTCCACGAATTGGTCACATTCCCGAAATGGACATTTCTCCGAAAATGACTTTTCCCAGAAATTGACATTTCCCAGAAATTGACATTCTCCCGAAATGGGTTTTCCCGATGTGGGTTGGAAAAGGTGGGCAGAAAGTAAAAAAAAAATACCGAAAGAATTTTCTTGCTGAAATCAATAGCAGAATCGTTGGAAATCGAATGGTACCATTTGAAGTGCTCCATGACCTCCAAAAAGGGGTCAACAATATTTTCTTTGTTCCACTTTGGGTAGTCCATGATAAATCCAAAGGATATCATAGGGCATATCATGATGACCTCCATAGATAGTCCATGATAAATCCAAAGGATATCATAGGGCATATCATGATGACCTCCATAGATTTCCGAAATAAAAACATAATGGATCATAAATGGGGTTTTGACAGACTTTTTGTGGGTCTCTGGCCACTCTAATAGGGTTAGAAAACACTTTCTCCGTAATACAAAAATGTGGGTCATGAATCCCTTTTGGGGGGCCATGGACCACTCCAAAAGGCTGATAATTGGATTTCTGCAATTAAATTTTGATTGGTCTTTTTTTTCCGAAATAAAAACATATTGGATCATAAAAGGGGTTTTGACCCACTTTTTGTGGGTCACTCTGAAGAGTACCATTAGCCCTTTAATAGGGTTAGAAAACACAAAAATGTGGGTCATGAATGCGGTTTACCCCTTTTTGGGGGCCATGGACCACTCCAAAAGGCTGATGATTGGATTTCTGAAATTAAATTTTGATTGGTCTTTTTTTTCACTTTTCGCCCTATTTTGCTCACACACATTTGGGGATATGTTCATTTTGGGGAAATGTCCCTTTCGGGAAAATATTCATTTCGGGAAAGGTTTATTTTGGGAAGTGTCTATTTCGGGAAAATGTCTATTCGGGGAAGTGGGCGTTCGGGGAAGTGAACGTTCGGGGTAATGTCTTTTCAAAGAAATATGCTTTCGAAGAAATGGCTTTCGGGGAAATGTCCATTCGGGGCAATGTCGTTGGGGGAAATGTTAATTCGAGGAAATGTCTTTCGGGGTAATGCCTTTCGGGGAAATGTACGAGAATCGTCATAAATGCGGTTTTGGAGGTCATACACTACTCCAAAGGGCCTCTTCTGATGTCGGCTATGGATTTTGGAATTTTTTCACATCCAGCCCACTTTGCGAACGTCCAATCGGGAAAACGTCTATTCCGATAAATGGTAATTAGGTGAAATTTACAATTCGATAAAACTGATTTCGCGCTAACGGCTTCGGCCAAATGGCTTTCGGACAAATGGTTTTCTAGTAAATAGATTTTGGGTGTAATGTTATTATACAAATCAATTAATTAAAATAAAAACATCATTTACCTTAAATCGCAACAGAATGCTCCGTTTCCTAAAAGTAGATTAGAAAAATATATTATTATTTATTCGAAAATATAGATAAACAAAATAATAAATTGAAGTAAAGTTTCAATGTAATGGAAGGATGTAATTAGAAAATATTATTAGAGCATTCAAGCAAAATTATCACCACACTAAGTACGGATTCCTTCACATTTTAAAATGATGCCTACTAAGCAAGTTTTTAATCCGTTTAATCCCACAATTTATTAGTAAAAAAATAATTAGTAAAAAAATAAACCCGAAAATAGTACCTAGGGTTTGAAATCTCATTTATTGATATTGATTCTCTAAGGTTCATTTATTCGAATGGTTCCAAAGGTCATTATTATATTACATGTATACCAATATTCTAACTTCTGTGTCACAAATAACAACAAATAACTATTTCTGCAGACGACTAGAAATGTTAAAGTGATCGCAAGTACGTCAAAACCTCTCCCGTTTACCTCGCACGTTCGTTTTTCTAACATAAGCAATCAGGTTTCAATTGGAAGATAGTGCAATGATCGTCCAAGAGACTAACAGGCATTTATCTCAATGAACATCTGTGGATTTACGCGCTAGTCCAGTCACGGATAATGTGTTGTACCAGACGTAGCAGACGACGACGCACGATAGAGATGGCGTTGAAAATTTACAATAATGTTGTCGCAACATAATAACGACCATTGTGAACGTATGAAATCACAAACGACGATTTTCAGTCGATGAGACGAAGTAGAAGATCTTGTTTATAATGTTAAATTTTTTTTTCTCTCTATGTTTTTCAGCCCACTTTGCACCATGTTCCGGGCAATGTAAAATTCGGGCGAACGTCCAATCGGGAAAACGTCCATTCCGATAAATGGTGAAATTTACAATTCGATAAAACAGATTTCGCGCAAACGGCTTCGGGCAAATGGCTTTCGGACAAATGACTTTCTAGTAAATAGATTTTGGGTGTAATGTTATTATACATATCAATTAATTAAAAGAAAAACATCATTTACCTCAAATCGCAACAGAATGCTCCGGTTCCTAAAAGTAGATTAGAAAAATATATTGTTATTTATTCGAAAATATAGAAAAACAAAATAATAAATTGAAGTTAAGTTTCAGTGTAATGGAGGGATGTACTTAGAAAATATTATTAGAGCATTCAAGCAAAATTATCATCACACTAAGTACGGATTCCTTCACATTTAAAAATGATGCCTATTAAGCAAGATTTTAATCCGTTTAATTCCTACCATAATCCCACAATTTATTAGTAAAAAATAATTAGTAAAAAATAAACCCGAAAATAGTACATAGGGTTTGAAATCTCATTTATTGATATTGGTTCTCTGAGGTTCATTTATTCGAGTGGTTCCAAAGGTCATTATTACATTACGAATTATTTAATCTAAATTAAGAAACAAGTACTTTTATAATAATACCTAAAATGATTACATGTATACCAATAATCTAACTAACGTACGTCCTTCTGTGTCACAAATAACAACAAATAACTATTTCTGCAGACGACTAGAAATGTTAAAGTGATCGCAAGTACGTCAAAACCTCTCCCGTTTACCTCGCACGTTCGTTTTTCTAACATAAGCAATCAGGTTTCAATTGGAAGATAGTGCAATGATCGTCCAAGAGACTAACAGGCATTTATCTCAATGAACATCTGTGGATTTACGCGCTAGTCCAGTCACGGATAATGTGTTGTACCAGACGTAGCAGACGACGACGCACGATAGAGATGGCGTTGAAAATTTACAATAATGTTGTCGCAACATAATAACGACCATTGTGAACGTATGAAATCACAAACGACGATTTTCAGTCGATGAGACGAAGTAGAAGATCTTGTTTATAATGTTAAATTTTTTTTTCTCTCTATGTTTTTCAGAGTGTTTTTAAAATAACCATCTGTCCATGTGGCAAAGTGTGCGCATGCGTAAATTCATTTTTGGATTAAGTGACTATGCGTCAGATTAATGCCTCTCGTGCAGCACAAAAGCAACATCTCCTGCAACCGACTGACCAACCGATCAGAGTATATAGGATAAATAGGCGATAATGTTTTTTGTTTATGGTAAATATTGATACGAACTGGTTATGCGTTTTGGTGGGATACACATAGCTCGAACTACTCGAATGACAATGATTCTGAATATGGAGAACTGGTTTATGTTAGTATTTATTGTTCGAAGATAACTGCAAACAAATTGGGTGGCATTGATGTATATGGTTTGTTCGTTGGTTCCTTAGTTGATTTGATATTTTGCGCATCCGTTGGAGTTACCGGTTTTTGTTTTGAAGGTCTAGGACATAAAATAGGTATTTAATAATTTTTGGATTTCAACTAATGGAATTGTTTTATATGCATTAAATGATACCTCTTGATTAGCAAAAGTTACATAGAAGATTTACTTATTAAATAGATTGACTAAAGAACGGATCATTGTTGTAAATGTGTATACCATTGAGAGCGAATTACAGAAAGTCCCTTTTTAGTGTGTGCCTGCGTCGGAAGATGAACACCCTGTTCAAATTTCGTTTCTCTACACCAAAGACGTTTTTTTTACAAATTAACCAACGCTCAGGGGATGCCCCCTACTCGTGCAATGCACAGTGTTAGTAAGGATTATAGGTTAAAGGGAGGAGGAAAGATGGAGTAGTGTCGGTGTATGTTTGCTTTAAATTTCCCAATATTAAAAATGTCGGGAAAAACAGACGTAGGGAGATTGTTACACAAACGTATAGTGGTTCTACGTGGTTCTGTTGAGAACCGCGTGAACTACGAAGGGGTGGGTTTGGTTCGATGCCCGAGTAGAACGAGAGAATACACGACCTGATGGAATCAGGCGATGTATTTCCCTCGAACACTTACCATTGTAATACCTATAAAAGAGGCTTACACACCCTACGGTCCTTCGGTGCTCAAGAGAACCAATAGAAGATGAAATATTTTCATCCCCTATTTAATATATTGCACGTTGTTGGATTCGATCCAGGAACGCCAAGGAAGATTTTGAAGCCCCTGCCCATATGTGCGAATTGTATTCCATCTTAGGCCGAATATAGGTGGTGTAGACCATGCGCAAGTCAGCGGGAGTGAAGTATGTCTTACACCGTTTCAAAAAACCGAGGCACTTGGCCGCTTCTTTCGACACATCAAATATGTGATCATTCCAACCGAGGTCACATTGAATTGATATACCCAGAACGTCAAGAGCAGCTGACTGCGCAATATCCACAGAGTCCATATTGAGGGGAGGGAGGGGTGAATCCATTCATTTATGAGATAACAGACTACATTGGGTCTTACTAGCATTAAAGTCAACTCTATTTGCAAGACCCCACTCGGATATTGTTTTAAGGTCATTGTTGAGTGTATCATTCATTGTGCTGCTTCTCCAAAGAGTTTGGGCGCTTGTTGAACGAATACGAGTGACAAATGTTACTGTCATCTGCAAAGGAATGGATTGGGTTCTGGGTCGATGACAGAAGGTCATTGATAAAAACCAGAAATAGGGGCGGGGATTGGACGGAACCCTGCGGGACTCCAGAATTGATGGAATGTTGTTCTGAGAAAACACCATCCATCGCAACTCGTATTGAACGACCCTGGAGAAAACTCGATATCCATCGAGTAAAATAATTATCAACACCATATGCAATTAGTTTTGATACGAGGACTTCATGCCACACTCGATCAAAAGCCTTGGAAATATCAAGAGCAACCACCTTACTCTCCCCGAAAAGATGAATACAATTATTCCACTTTTCGGAGAGGACCGCCATCAAGTCACCGGTGGATCTGGTCCTACGGAAACCATATTGCCGGTCTCTTAGTAATTCGTTTCGCTCCAGATAGTTCACAAGGTGGAAGTTTATTACGATTTCCATTACCTTGGATAGCGCAGAGCGTATATTCTGAAAGGTTCATGTACAATGTACATGAACCTTTCAGAATATACATTGTATATTGTACATATGCCCGAGACCCATACCACGAAATTGACATTTCGTCGAATGGACATATCCCCGAACGGCCACTTCCCCGAATGGACATTTCCGCGAAATGGACACTTCCCCGAAATGAACAATTCCCTGAAATTGACATTTCCCTGAATAAACATTTTCCCGAAATGAAGTTTTCCCCGAATATACATTTCCCCAAACGGACACTTCCCCGAATGGACAGTTCCCGAACATTTCCCAGTAATGGAGATTTCCCCGAACTGGAACTTTCTACGAAATGGACATTTTCCGAAATGAACTAATTTTTATTGCGGAAATTGATAGTTGGTTTTGATATGTTTCACCAAGGGATATATTAAAAAATTCTTAAGACGAATGGGTAAATTCTTCAGTAGGTTTAATTTTCAGCCAAAGTAGAAATCATCCTATTGACAAAATCATAATCATGGCCAGATCATAATCACTGGTTTAGGTTATGACAACATAAATATTCAATTTCTACTAGGGCGGATCACGGCTCTTTCCGGGATCAGGACCATTTTCATATTTCGTTTCTCTACACCAAAGACTTTGTGTTGTACTAGACGTTGATAGGTCATTTAATTTGTGTATTCATCAGGACATCAGATTTTATTTAATTTAGAAATTAAAGACTGATTTTTGAAATAAACATATATTCTGAAAGGTTCATGTACATATCACCAAAGGCCCATACTCCGAAATGGACATTTCGTCGAATGGACATATCCCCGAATGGACATTTCCCCGAAATGGACACTTCCCCGAAATGGACACTTCCCCGAAATGAACACTTCCCTGAAATTGACATTTCTCTGAATAAACATTTTCCCGAAATGAAGATTTCCCCGAATAGACATTTCCCCAAACGGACACTTCCCCGAATGGACACTTCCCGAATGGACACTTCCCCGAATGGACACTTCCCGAATGGATATTTCCTCGAAAGACAATTCCCGGAAATGGACACTTCCCTGAATGAACATTTCCCAGAAATGGAGATTTCCCCGAACTGGAACTTTCTCCGAAATGGAACTTTCTCCGAAATGGACATTACCCTAATTTTTATTGCGGAAATTGATTGTGAGTTTTGATATGTTTCACCAAGTGTTATATGAAAAAATTCTTAAGACGAATGGGTAAATTCTTCCATAGGTTTTATTTTTAGCCAAAGTAGAAATCACCCTATTGGCAAAATTATAATCATGGCCAGATCATAATCACTGGTTAGGTTATGACAATATAAATATTCAATATCTACTAGGGCGGATCACGGCGTCTTTCCGGGATCAGGCCCATTTTCAATACCAGATAACATAGCTGCACACGTGATCTATGTATTGAGTATCAAAGTTTTAGCCATTTTTGTTTCCTGTTATAGTGACAGTAACTTTATAGTAGGGTATTGAAATATGATTTTTAAAAGTGATATTTAAAAATTAGATAATGAAATATATTTCCATATTATCGTAAAAGACTGGAGCTGTTCCACATGAGGATCGAATAAGCATAGTTATGATAAATAGACGATATAAATGGCGTTATTAATGAAAAGTTGGTTGAAGACTGCTTTTTGGGACCTACAGAAAACTCAAAAATTAAAAAAAAAACTCTCATGTAACGCACAAGGCATAATTAAATTAAATGAAATTAAAAAGAATACAATGCACCATAAATACAGTGATCTATACATTTAGTCATATCAATAAAACAAATTTTTTCTACATTTCCATATTTTTTCAGCGCATGCACTTGCATCCGCATGGTCATACATCAACGCGCCAAAGACGACGAAGAACAGCTTGTAGAATTGCAATCAACCATCCAATGAGCCAGACATTTCGCAAGCAAACTGTCGATTCATGCTGCCTTTTATACATTGCTGACAATAAAACCACGCGCAAATTAAATAAATTATTATGGTCAAGGCAGGTCGTTCAGCCGAACGCTCAAAAAACGTACCTAATGATGCCACATAAACATAATTCATTCGGAGCAAAAATAAAAAAAAACGAAAAAAAGAACGTATACGAAGAATGCGTTATGTGTCTGCGCAAGGCAATGTGCGGTATTTTGCCAATCGTCACACAATTTGTAGACCCCGTTGTCCCTACAACGAACGATGAATCCCTTTAATCGATGCGGGAAGGATTCTACGATTCTGCTGCCATAACAATCGTTCATCTTAAATGAAGCGCACACGAAATCAGGCGACAAATTCCCCCCAATATAAAATATTACGAGTGCGAACGGTGCAGTAAATTCTAGAGGATAGAGACAAAAGACAGAAAATATATAATAAAGTTGCATTTATGCCCATGCTTCAAAGAAGCCTACTTCTTTTTCCTGCAACTTCATGGCAACAACAAGAGCCATGTGGCAATAATTGATGTTTCCGAATGACACTAAATTGTCAATTGACCATAAATTTACTCATTACTTACAATCGGAGGACACAGGAGGAGCGCCACGCAGTCAAACTTTAAACAAAAATTAAACAATGGTTAAAAAATAATATTTATAATTTTTCCATTTTTTTTATTTATTTGTACTCATTCCTATTCCGAACATATTTGCCTATGTTAGTACATGAAAAAGTACCTATGAACTATATATGCATTCAATGTAAATCTGTATATATACACTAAAAACTATGTAATAATAGATATTATATTGTGATATTAAATTGCATTATTATTTTTTTTTAATGTGATCCAATTTTCCTATTATTTGCGTAAATGAGAAAAATTACCTATGAATTATAAGTATGTACACTCAATGTAAATTTGCATATTTTCGTTTTAGACTTATATAAAGTAGCAAATCAGGATTGCAGATACGAAAGGTATTTTTTAAATTTTTCGTTTAAAAATATATTAATTTCTATTTATTATAACTCATCTCACATTTGCTTGCATATATAAAAAAAATATCTATGTTGTACACTAAATGTAAATTACTAGATATTCCTCACAGACGTCTGAATATAGTACACAGACAAAAATATATGTGTAAATAAACAATACAATTAATTTTTAATTGTTTCATCGCTGAAACGATATTTAATTGTATTGATTAAATATTTAATTATATTTATTAATAAATTACCACATCCGATTAAAAATTAAATGTTTTGTTTTTTGGTTTGTTTTTAGTTATTTATTATTGTTTAACTTATATTTTTTTTATTTATTTAATTTATTATTTGTATTCTTTTATTTTATACATTTTATACCAATGTTCGAAATTTTAAACATGTTCACATCAATTGAGCTATATATAATAAAAGGGAAAAGTTAAACACAAATAAGGTAGGAGAATATAAAAGTCATGATATTCAAATGATGTACGGAAAAATGACCCTACTAAACGAATAGGAAAAGCACACGTTGTGATTAACCAATGTCAAATAAGATATGTACAACAGTACCTATAAACGAGTTGGGAAAGTTAGGTCACATGGGTAAGTTCGGTCACATGGGGCGGATTTTTATAGTCGGTCGGGCCCGACTATGGAATACCCTACACCTTTGGTGGGGATATTTACCCTCAGAGTATTATTCATATATCAGAAATTTACGTCTTATATCCCCATAAATTATAAAATTATATAAAGTATAAAAAACAAAAAAAAAATTGAAAAATATAATTGGGCGGACCACGCCTATATTTAAAATTTTGAAAGGCTAATATTTCATAGATTTGATTTTAATAATTTACGGATAAAATTTCCACTATGAAAACCCGGGAAATAATGAAAAAAAAAAGTGGGCGGATCACGCCCATTTTTGGACCAGATATTTTTAGGTGAATTCTAACAATATCTTTTAAATTTTATAACTATAACTTGCATACTTTTCGAGTTATTAGTTCCGAAAGAGTTATATAAAAGTGACTTGTATGGGAGGTGGGCGTGTCCGTTGACCGATTTGGCTCATTTTCAAACTCAGTTCCTACTTTTGGCTAAAATATATTGAGACGAAATTTCGTCGCATTCTATTCAGTATTTCTCAAGTTATTCTGTATTCGGACAGCAAGACAGCAAGACAGCAAGACGGACAGACAGACAGACGGACATGGCTAAACGGACTCGGGTAGTGATGCTGATTAAGAATATATATACTTTTCCATACCGGACACGCCTCCTAAGGGGCGTTACAATATATGCACAAAGTTAATATACCCTGTACCTCATAGGTGTAGGGTATAAACAGTGTTTCGGTTGGTGTACATGCTATATATTTATATTTAGCATATACAACAACCCATAAAGGATTTGGTTTATAATATTAAATAATTCATGTATCCAATTAATATTAATAAAGTTAATTATTTTGTTTCAATTAATCTCAGTTGTTATATTTAGGTGTAATATTTATTTCTGGGTATAAGCATAAATTCAGATTTTACAGTTTGTCAAAAATGTTCGATCAATAATTTTCAACAAAACCTACATTCTACCCTATCATTTCAATATATTACAAAAAGCAACCAATACATACAACCGAGAAACAATTGGCTAAATGCCAATGTTCATTTATTGTAGAGCACATCATTGGGATCTCCTCTGGTTCGTAGTTTGGCATCGCTAACTTAGTCACTCATTGATCTTTATAACTATTTGCCAATGCCGCCACATTAAATTATTGCTTATTTTGTTAGTTAAAAAAGAAAAAAATAAATAAAAATAAGCCTAGCACCACGTCTTACAATTGTTTGCCGCATGTGAAGCAACAATATTAATGGTCATAAAATAAACTGGATCAGTACGCTATAGTAATGTTTACTTTAGTTTATTTGTTCGGAAATGGCGTTTAAAATTATTGTACCACACAATGGTTTGACCATTATAGTATAATCTAGGTTATATATTTTCTTTGTAAGCTGAATTATTTACAAGATTTGATAGTTTGTTAATGTATTTGAAGTATTATTATAAAATAATTAAGTGCACAAATGGAAATTATTTATGGTTCTAAAAAGTTGTTATAGTTTTGAAATAAAAATCATTATTTAAATGTTAACCAATATTAAAAAGGTTTACATAGAATTATGTTCCAGAAAAATAATTCAATTCAAACAGTATATAAGATAGACAAAGCACTCCTCCTCTCGATGATATAAGCGCGCAGTGGAATCATATCTCCTGCTCTATGCGTACGGCTGCCGAAGAGGTGCTTGGATTCCAACGCCCCCCTGAGGAATCAGTGGTATGACCAAGAGTGTCGCGCGGCCACTGCAGAGAAAGACGCTGCGTACAAATCCACCCTGCAGTCAGTAGCTACGCGAGCTGCGAAGGAGCGATACAAAGAGAAGAGGAGGGAAGAGAGACGTCTTTTCAGGCGTAAAAAAAAACGAGGCAGAAAGACGTGAGTGTGAGGAGATTGAGATGCATGGGGACAGGAATGAGGCTCGAAAATTCTTCGAGAAAATAAGACGCCTAGCCGGAGGTTCGAAATCCGGAGCCTCTTCCTGTAAAGATGAGAACGGAAATCTAGTGACAGATATCCAGAGCACACTGAAAATATGGAGGGATCACTTTTCTAAACTGCTGCCCGGTGATGATGACCTCAATTCCACCGATAGAGAAGCAAACCCGGCAACCCCAGTACTTGATGACGACGTTGAGATTCCGCCACCCGACCATGACGAGGTCAGAACAGCCATTGCTCGGCTGAAAAACAACAAAGCCGCAGGTGCTGATGGCCTGCCTGCTGAATTGTTTAAGACCGGAGGCGAAGAGCTAATAGAGAGCATGCACGAGCTCGTAAGCAGAATATGGTCGGATGAAAGCATGCCAAGTGACTGGAACCTCAGTGTACTCTGCCCAATCCTTAAGAAAGGGGATCCCACTATCTGCGCCAACTACCGTGGGATCAGCCTACTCAATATCGCATACAAGGTTCTATCGAGCGTATTATGTGAAAGACTGAAGCCCATCGTCAACAGACTGATTGGACCTTATCAGTGCGGCTTCAGACCTGGAAAGTCCACCATAGACCAGATTTGCACATTGCGCCTAATCCAGGAAAAGACCCTAGAAAAACAGATCGACACCTACCACCTATTAGTCGACTATAAAGCCGCCTTCGACACTCCGATAAGGGAACGATTATACGCCGCAATGTCTGAGTTCGGTATACCTGCGAAACTTATAAGGCTTTGCAGGATGACCCTGAGCAACACACGTTGCTCAGTGAGAATAGGAAAAGACCTTTCCGAGCCATTTCATACCGAACGAGGTTTCAGACAGGGTGACTCCCTATCGTGCGACTTTTTTAACTTATTGATGGAGAAAATAGTTCGAGCTGCCGAACTCCGTCAAAGCGGCACTATCCTCAACAAAAGTATCATGCTGCTCGCATATGCCGACGATATTGATATCATTGGCAGGAGCACACGAGCAGTCAGCGCAGCATTCTCCAGATTGGAGAAAGAGTCGCGTCGAGTGGATCTAGCGGTGAACGAGGACAAGACGAAATTCCTTGTGTCAACAAGCAAAAAAGAGTCCGTGCGTCTTGGACAAAAAGCTGATTTTGACACCCACAAGTTCGACATTGTGAAGGACTACGTCTATCTGGGATCCAGTGTAAACAGCAACAACGACGTCAGCCTGGAGATCAAACGGAGAATAACTCTTGCCACTTTGGGCTCAGTAGGCAATTGAGAAGCAGAGCCCTCTCTAGCCGGACAAAAATAACGCTCTACAAGTCACTCATCATGCCCGTCCTACTTTATGGTGCAGAAACATGGACGCTGGCCACCACCGATGAGAGAGTACTGGGAGCGTTCGAGAGAAAGATTCTCCGTAAAATCTTTGGCCCTATCTGCTTTGCTAACGAGTATCGAATCAGGATGAACCACGAGCTGTATGAGTTATTCGACGACATTGACATAGTCAAGCGCATCAAGATCCAGCGGCTTCGCTGGCTAGGTCATGTCGAACGAATGGATGAAAACACTCCAGCCAAGAAGGTGCTTGAATCGAAACTCGAAGGTGGACAGCGTAGAAGAGGGCGTCCAAATCTGCGTTGGAAAGACCAAGTTGAGGACAACCTGGCAACGCTTGGTATTTCTAACTGGCGTCAGCGCGCGCAAAGCAGATCCGACTGGCGCGGCTTCATCTCAGCGGCCAAAACCGACCCACGGTTGTAAGGGCCATTTAAGTAAGTAAGTATAAGAATTATAAATATATAAAGGTGCAAATAAAGAAAAAATTTATTATAATTCGTTTTATACATTGTTTTGTTTACAGCATGTAGTAAAAACAAATACAAATGTAGTAATTAAGCTCTGGACGTGTAGATAAATACAAAATGTAGTTATTTTCAATACATATGTACTATAATTTTATATAATAATGCAGAACATGTATGTAATTGTTTTCGATACAGTAAAAAACGATATTTTTATTTTCATATATGTATGGTAGGTATTCTTACTAAATTTTGCACACTAACATTCAAAATTTTCCAAGTGGAAAAGGCATATATGAAAAATAGTTTTTTTGTAAAAGCTAAATCCTCAATTTATGTCTAAAATTAAATTTTCAACTAGCTGAATAAGTAAACATTTTTCGTGCGCGCACAATTATAAAATATACTTTGATCATGAGTAAACAATAACTTGGGACAACAATAAGCACCACAGCAACAAAATCATGAGAAACTTTTACCAAGCCTTCTCTAATTCACTTACAGAACGAACGATGAAAAAAGATCCTACAATAAAAAAGCATAAAAAGAAAGAAAAACGCCTCAACGATCTTTCCACGCACACACAATTTAAGTCACTAATTGAACGCTTTGCTTGACACATCAAATAAATCACACATACAATTTTGTGAGTCCAGGTACACCACAATGCCTATGTGGCGATGGAGAAGACGACGACGATGATGATGATGCTGATGATGCTGCTGGTGCAACATGCTGCGCCGCGCCAACCAATGATGCTGTGCCTCATGTTGCCCGTTGTCTGTGCGCGCACAATGAATGCAAGGTGCATCGATGCGTTGTTTATGCCAATAATCTGCCATAAAATATAGAAAATGACAATGAAGCAAAAAAGCTGTAAAAAAATAACAACAAAAACAGCAAACCATCAGAACGGGCGACACATGGGTTCAAAAATCAACAGTGTTGGTAAAAATTTCAATTTATTTTATGTGTTCTTTTTACAATGAACAATATTATTCGTACTTTTTTGTAGCTTTTAAAAGTGAATCTTTAAAGACGATTTATATTTAAAATTATTTTTGTTTTTAATTTATTAAGCAACTATATTATTAAGTATTTTGTACAATTTTTGGTATCGTTTTAAATAAAGAAAAAAAACACAATTTATAATTTTGTAATAAATATTAAGAGCATACTTTCGTACTAAACACTAAAAACGTATTTTCGTACTGAACGTACTTTCTTACTAAACGAACTTATGTTATGTATACTTAAAACGTACTTTCGTACTGTATAAAATTCGTACATTCGTACTGCATACGTACTCTTAAAACCTACTTTTATACTGTATACTAAGAACGTACTTTCGTACCGTATATCAAGAGTACTTTTGTACTAAAACATATTTTCGTATGTATACTAAATACAATATTCTTCAGTACGTACGAACGAATTTTCGTACCGTATATCAAAAGTACTTTTGTACCTAATGAATACCTTCGTAAGTATTCCAAAAACCGTCTTTCATACTGCATAATAAATACGTACCGTATACCAAAAATGAACTTCGTATTGTAGAGTAAATAATGTACTACAAAATACTATAAACGTACTTTCATACTATAATTTTCGGATTAAAGTTCTATTAATACATTTTAAAGTACTTTTATTATAAATTATATAAATTATTATATATTCGGATTTTTAAATATTTCTTTAAAAATATTTTATAAAAAAACTCGTTTTTACAATACAAAAACTTAATATTTTTTTTACTCTATTTCGTACTCGCTATTTTTAAACATTAAATAATGTTTAAACGAACGTTTCTTGGAGTATTTTTTTAAACCTTTTATAAATTCCCATTTATTATTTTATCCCTGTCAACACTAAAACTCCATGCATGCGCTGCTTGAACTAAACTGTCTGCTAAAAATGGCTGCACGACGACATACGAGGCGGTCGCTTGGTTGCCATTGCCAATATTTCCAAAGTTCAGGCTAAGAATTACGCACCATTGTGTGCAATCGTCCCGATCGAAAATATCTTTTTACACACACAAAATAAAAAATGGTACTCGTTTAAATGAAGCAGCAGCAAAAGCATCAACAACAGCACCATGAAACACAGGAGGTACCACGGTAATGAGTTTATAAAAAACACACTTGAGAGGTCCGTTAATAAAGCAAATACTTAAAAAATATATAAAATAAAATAAAAAAAACTGAAATCACTAAAGGTATGGCCAAAAGCGTTTAACTAACCAAAAGCAACAATGATTTGTCTTAATGTATAAATATTTTCATCTAAGCATTATCGCCATACGCAGTCAATAAGGTCTGCTGCATCGGCGTGGACGTGGACGCAACGTCAGGATGCCTATAGTCTATTTTATGGACTAATATGTTATTTTGGAATGTGAACACTGACAGCTTAATGCAAGTAAGTAGCTGATGTTTGACAAAGGTATATGGCATAGTGATTAATAACAAAAAAATATATAGAAAAATAGGAAAATTTTAATTTCAGTTTATATGATAACTGAGTTTTTGTTATTATAAATGTTTGCAAAATGATTTATAGAGCAATTAGATAATAAATCAAATAAGTGAAGCACACAAATGATTATTGTTATGATCATGTCAAATGTATCACGATTATATACTTGTAGCAAACATATAATGTGATTGATTGCAGTATATTTGTGGATTTTTTTTTATAAAAATATAAAAAAAAATAATCGCAAAATATATTTTTTTGGAAATTTCACTTTTTGAAGTGGAAGAATACTTTTTCGTCATTCATCAAATTGATGAAGAATTCATAAAATTGATGTTTTTGTAGTGATCAATATGATTTTATTCATCAATATTATGAATTTTTACCAAACTTCCAGATTTTATTATTATATATATGATTTTATTCGTTGAATGAAAATCTTAATTTTTAATGATTTTCATGTTCAATAAGATATTCTTAAATACCAAAATTATAAGGTTTATGTTTTATAATTACACTAGACGACAATTATCGACGATCTAAGTATAACTTTTCGAGGGATTTCAATATTCTAATCAGGACCTTGTTTCAGTTTTTTCAGAATGCCTCAAGTTATTGTGTTATTACGTAATACATATATATGGCAATTTTCGTGTTTTTTTACATATTTTGGACATTAACTTCTTTCATATTTGAGTTATCGATCCAATTTCTTTTTTTTATTTTCCTGAAAACTTAAGGAGTGATTTGCAAAAACATTAAATTATGTTTCTAGTTTCACTTATAATATATAATTTTATTGAATTATGAAAACTTAATATGTGCAATAAATAGCACATTTAAATCATTATTTTTTGTGTTTGGTTGGTTATAACTTGGGTGATATGAATCCAATATTTCAAAATATTTGCTGAAGTATTCTCAATATAATATAAAAGAAATTGAATCTATAACTCAAATCTGTAAAATGTTAAAGTCCAAAATATGTAGAAAAACACGAAAATTGCCAATGCACATTATTCTTATTGTGTTCATTGGAAAAGGAAAACTTTAGCGAATTCAAATGTAGAATCTGCAGAGAAAGATCGCTGATGAAGGGGCTTTGCTGCCAATGAAACAGCTGCACGATCTGTCACTCAATGTTTTTTGCCAATTGTTTGTTCTCTTATTTGTTGGTACAAAACACCCAATTTGTACCGACTGTACCTTGAGAACATTAAGACAATATTTAAAAAAAAAATATTTTTAAAAAAATATTTTTAAAAAAATTGTTTTTCAAAAATAAAAAAAATTACAAAAAAAAGAAAGTTGTCCGAAAAAATTTTTCTCGGTAGTAAAAACATATTTTCGAAAAAAAAAATATTTTTTTTAGGAAATAAAAACATTTTTTCGAATATTATGTGTTAAATTGTTTTTTACTTCCTCAAATTGAAGAACACTTGTCACGCATTCATCAAATTGATGATGATTTCATAACATTGATGTTTTGTAGTTATCAATATTATGGAACCATTTTTTTTTTATGGAACCATTCATAATATTGATAACTACAAAACATCAATGTTATGAAATCATCATCAATTTGATGAATGCGTGACAAGTGTTCTTCAATTTGAGGAAGTAAAAAACAATTTAAAACATAATATTCGAAAAAATGTTTTTATTTCCCAAAAAAAATGTTTTTACTTATGTTTTTACTTCCGAGAAAATTTTTTTCGGACAACTTTTTTTATTTTTTTTGTAATTTTTTTTATTTTTGAAAAACAAAACACAATGAATCAATATGATTTTTTCTGTGTATCAATATGTTTTAAGTTTTCAATATGTTGAATGACCGAAAAAATGTTCTGCACTAAGATGAAGTGTATATGAAGAATACGTTTCATCATATTAATTAACAAATACATAAAATACAACATATACATTCATTATATTGAGGAATGTTGTTAATCAAAGAAAATTTCAATCAAATATTTATTTAATTAGTTTTTGTATCTTATTCTATATATATAAAAGAACAAGTCCTGATTGACTGACTGACTGATTGATCAACGTCCAGACCAAACCCTTAGACCTAGAAACAAGAAATTTGGACAGGTCGTTCATCTACCGATGTAGGCGCGCAGGGGATTTTTTGAAATTCGCCCGCTAAGGTAGAAAAATAGGCGTGGCAAGCCTGAACTTTTTATTGCAAATATCTGTGTACTTAAGATACCTATAGTCTTCCATATGTAGGCGGGATTGGACCACGGGGCGTGGCACCTCCCATATAATCAAAACATTAAAATTGCTATAACTTCTGACACTCTAAGAGTAGATTTATAAAAATCAAATGTTTATATTTAAAACTCCAATCGTCACGTAAAATGTGGGCGGGATTGAACCACGGGGCGTGGCACCTCCCATATAACTAAAACAGCAAAATTGCTATAACTCCTGACCTACTAAGAACAGAGCTGTAAAAATCGAAACAAAGTATCCTATTGAACATTGTAATCTTCACGTAGAAAGTAAACGGGATTGGACAAAAGGTGCGGCACGTGAGCGGGACAAAAAATGGCGAGTATGCATGTACTAAAAATACTCTGGGTCCCTGGCCACAGGGTAATAGAAGGCAATGAAGAAGCTGACAAACTTGCACGGAAAGTAGCCGCTACAAAGCTAATAGGTCCCGAACCTTTTTGTGGAATCGGTGATAGTGTTGTAAAAAAGTTATTACGAGAAGAACTACTTAACACCAGAAAAGAACTATGGTTAGGGCAGGTTAAAATGCGTCAATCAAAGAAATTCATTGGGTCCTATGACTTAAGAAGATTTAAAGAATATATTAAACTATCGATGAAAAAAATGAGAATTCTAACAGTACTTCTTACATGTCGTTGTCGGCTTGCTAAACATCTGACTAGGATGGGTATACAAACGGACAGTACATGTAGATTCTGTCTAGAAGACGATGAAGATTCAGAACATATTTTAGAAACGTGTCCAGCGCTAATGCGTACAAGAATGCAAATACTTGGGAATCGACAACCAAGTCCAAACGATATTAGAAAGATGAACCATAACCATATAATCAGGTTTTTAACTGAGATAGGCTTGACGGACATCCTATATAACTATTAAAACCAGAACCCCCTATAAATAGTATAGGGAGATACCACAGCTGAGAATGGCTTCAGTCATGGTATCAAGCGGGGCACAATAGATCTATTCAGGTCGCAGTGCATTAACCCCAAGCAATAATAAAAATAATAATGTACTGAAAAGGGCAAAAGGGCCGTAATTTAAAAATACATAATTTTGCATTTACAAACACTTAGCACGGGCAATGCTGTGAACGGGTCTAGCTAGTTTCTAAAATAATGCTTGCTCGACCTGCATCAATGAGTAAAATCTTTGTTATAAATCTTCATAATATTTGAATGAATAAAATCATCATATTGATGAATTTTTTCCGTGTATTAAGAAACATGTTTCTTAATACAAATAAGTTACAGAGCCCGCATTCAATACGTGCGCTTGCGTCATATGACTGCCAAACTCAGCACATTTTTAAATATTTTACATAGAATCTACCATAAAAATGATTTTTTTGTGTGTAGTAATAGTCTTTCAATAAAAGTACCACCACACTTTAATATTGCAATAATAATTATACAATTGAAAATTGTTTTATTTCTTCATCAATCGATTTACACTGTGCTTGTATGTAAAAACATTAAAACTGATTTCCAAACCATATTGATTTATAACAAAAATTGCTTGTTGTTGTGTGCCTTGATGCCTTGAATCAATGGCATAAATATTGAGAATATTTGTGTTAAAGGACGTTGAGCGAGCGCATTTAAAAATATTCAAGGCGTGTAGTTATAAATATTTACGACTATAATAACAACAAACGATCGTGTATTGCTTTAATGAATTTATAATTGGTCTGGAAAATGACAGAATTTTTAATAAACGAATGATATTTTCCTTTCTTTTCGATCGTTCTTTCGTTTTTTGTATACAGCTTTTTCTGATTGCTGCTCCTTTTCTCATTGGGCGAAAAAAGTCGCAAATATTGCCACAGATGTACAGATGCATCTGCACCTGATTGTCTGTATGTCTGTCTCACGGTGCACATCATGATCGGTACACGATCGTCGCATGTGCAATGCCGAAATAGCAAATTTATGATGGCTATTTCTTGAATTAGTGATATCATTACTTGTGGCTCAGTTGAGAAAGACTATGTGCTTTCGACAGCACAGGACAGGAGCGTCTGTCTTTTATTCCCATGCGTATAGTATGCGGTATGTCTGGAACCGCTCCTGTGCGCCCATTGCCAGTCAACAACAACATAATTTCGTCTCTTAATCAGCGCTGCTTTTACTACATATTCTTTTTCTTCTTCTTGTTTTGGCCATGTTAATACATTGTACAAATGTTGTTGTTATTTCTTGGTTATTGTTGTTACCAGTTGCCAGTTTCCCTGTGATTTCTTAACTCGTTATACAGAAGACCTTGTCATTTATGGCGGTAACCCATGTCAAATGTTATAAAATTGCAATAAAAAATCTGACGCGTTTCTGACTTTGTTTTTACGAATGTTCTGATCACGGTGATTCTGCCGTGTTCCAATGCGTGCTTACGTTAGTAATGATCTTTATTTAGTTATAAATTCATGTCGTCGCTATTGGTTGTGCTGAAAATATGAATATACTTTTAAATTATATAAATTAAAATTATATTTTAAATGTTTGTTTCTCGGCAACAACTAGAAGACTTGATTATTTAAATTTTGTATTAGTTTTTTTGTACTTTACAAATCAAGAGTTAAATTTTTATCAGAAAAATACACACAGAATAGAAATTTTGTTGTGTAAACCAACTCAACTTCAGTTCCTTCAACCATAAAGTCGTTTTTCGTTCCTTCAATTACAAAATAGTTTTCAATGGTTGTAATTTAGACTACAACTAATTTATAACAGTTTTAGAACAATCTGGTGTGTGTATATGCTATTAGTACAGGTGCCAACCATAGGTGGCAGTTCTATCAATAAATTACAAATATTTCATTAAAACGAATTAATTTGGTTGATTGACTACAAATGTGTTGTGTAAAACAATTCATTTCGGTTCCATCAACTATAAAGTAATTTTTTCGTTCTTTCATTTACAAAGTTGTTTTTAATGGTTGTAGTTTGGATTAAACCCAATTTATAACAGTTTTAAAATAATTTGGTTTGTGTATATGCTATTCGTTCAGGTGCCAAACATATATGGCAGTTTCATCAACCAATTTACAAATATTTTATTTAAATGAATTAAGTTGGTCGTTACAACAAAGTTTTTATTTCTTCCAACGTTATGACAAAAGAGGTCTTGATATGTAAATAATTGAAATCAAATAAACTATTTAAAAAACGACACTTTAGTTAAGCATACATACACAGAATAGAGATTAGTTGCGCTAACCAACTTATTGACCAATCAACCTAAATTACTCTCAACCAATTACTCGAATGTTATTGTCAAAACTAAAAGACTTGATTGGACTTCAACAAATTTCGAACAGTTTTAGAACACTTTCGTACAGTTTTAGAACAAGTGGGAGTGTGTATATGCTAATATATCAAGTCCTAACCAAATATGGCAATTCCGCCAACAAATTTGTTGACAATTTGTTTCTCCAGAATTAAGTTAGTTGTTACAACTAACTTTTTAGTTCGTCCAACTAACTTTTTAGTTTTTCAAACTTCATGGAAAAGGGGATTTTTCTGTGTGCAGAATTATTATTAAAAATTGGCTTCATTTCATTTTATAATATTTTCTTTTATTTTATTGCAACATAATCACAGCTTAATAGGTGCACCTTGGGTAACTAAATTATTTTTGCCAACGAACTCTGTGTCGAACCATATTCGTTTCTCTCAACCGAAAAATTCCTTTTATGCAACCAAATGTTAAAATAATGATGTTTTATAGAATAGAACAGTTTAGAACAGTTTGGTGGTGCAGCTGATATTAAAAATGTAGGAGTTTCATCAACAAATGTATAGAAATTTCAATTAAAAAAAATTAAGTTGGTTGTTACTACTAACTTATTTTATCTTGCAACATTATGACAAATAGATTTTCAAATTAATTTATTTTAAAAATATTAATGTCTTTTTAAATTTATCATAAAGATATTAAACTATTAAATGTAAAATCGATTAAAATAAAATTAAACCAAATATAAAACATGTATAAACTAATATAAATATGTCGCCGGTACAACACATCAAATGTAAACACACAACACATTGGTGTCTAATAAAACACAGCGCCACAGGGAAATTGTTGCAGTATGAGGTGCAAGAATTTGCAATTTAGAAATATTGTAGAAATCATAGTCAAACAAGAAACTTGCTGGACCCCATCATTTGAACCGGCTACCTGAATACGCAAAACGTACATAATTGGTCGAAACATTTAAATTCCAAATTAGAAATGTCGCGCTTAAAGACAATGTCAACACCATAAAAGCGGAAAAGGCGCAAACAAAGTGAGACGATGTAATAAACACTTGAAGAAATTCGAAAAATTTGGCGCAGTTAAATACTATGGTTTCGAGAAACAAATGTCATAATCACGCAGAATATTTCGTAAAATCAATTTTTTTTTTAATAATGCATATAGCTCAGCTATTAAGACAAATTTTACGATTTTATTTTGATTAAATTCTTAAAATCCACAGTATGGATTTTATAGTTTGGCAAAAAGTAAATTTTAAAAATGTAAATTGCATTTTTGAAAACAAGTAAAATATTTTTTACTTTTCACATTTTCAAGAAAAACACTTCTTCTATAAACTAGTAGTTTTTATACCCTACACCTATGAGGTACAGGGTATATTAACTTTGTGCATATATTGTAACGCCCCTTAGGAGGCGTGTCCGGTATGGAAAAGTATATATATTCTTGATCATCATCACTACCCGAGTCCGTTTAGCCATGTCCGTCTGTCTGTCTGTCCGTCTTGCTGTCTTTCTGTCCGAATACAGAATAACTTGAGAAATACTGCTCAGAATGCGATGAAAATGAGCCAAATCGGTCAACAGACACGCCCACCTCCCATACATGTCACTTTTATATAACTCTTTCGGAACTAACATTTTTTTTTCATTATTTCCCGGTTTTTCATAGTGGAAATTTGATCCGTTAATTATTAAAATCAATTCTCTGAAATATTAACATTACAAAATTTTAAATATAGGCGTGGTCCGCCCAATTACACTTTTCTAATTTATTAGTTTTTATACTTTTATATCAATTTTTAAAATTATGGGGATATAAGACGTAAATTTCTGATATGTGAATAATATTCTGAGGGTTTAAGGTATGCAATTAAATATCCAACATTAATATCCCCACCACAGGTGTAGGGTATTCCATAGTCGGGCCCGACCGACTATAAAAATCCGACCCATGTTACCGAACTTACCCATGTGACCTAACTTTCCCAACTCGTTTTGTATTTTTTTAAAAGATTAATCCATAAACATCTGGAATCAAATAGATTTTTTCGTAGCTATTAATATTTTCAAAATCATGTTTAAAATTTCGTGTATTTTCAAATGCAAAACATATTCTGAATATGGCTTAATACTATATTACTTCCAGCATTCAACGGATTTTTCATTTCAAACAGTTTTCCTAGTGTAGCTGTCAGTTGTAGCTGCAAGTGGAAGAATGCGACGACAAGGAAGTAGAAGCCGCTGGAAGGCTTCTTAAGGTGCAACATGTGGCAGACGTGGCTGCCATTGCTGTGGTTGCCTGCTGTGCGTTGTTGTGAGCGCGCTAATGTCGCAACCAAAAAGACAGACAAACAGTCAGATGGTTTCGAAAGAAAGAAGTCTTGTTACCTAGGCTATAGCCTAGACTAGCGCTATGCAACAGAAGGCACTTGGTTACAATAAGCATTAGGCAACATCTTCCCGCTGTTGTTGTTTTTGTGGTTCTAGTTTTTGCATTGCCATTTTCAAATTCAATTGCATTCAATTTATTTCAATTCAATTATTTTGCAATACAATTTAAGCTTAATCTGGCGAAAACGCATTTCTTACTCATTCGGCAGGAAAGGATTTCTTTTTCTTTTCCGTTCAGTTCAATTCCACTTTGTGCTGGATCGGATTTAAATGTGAAAGCATTAAAAAGTAGTTTGCGTTATTCATCTGGTACTTTATAGATACTTGTTACCACCATGCAACAGCAATAAATAATCGCACCTTTGCATTGTGGCTCTTCAAATTTGGTAGCGACAATGTGGCATCACGGGTTGACATATTTGGTCGGAAGGTGGTTTGTTTCAATCGATGTTTGTTTGTGTCTATGCGACTCTGTCGAAATGTTTAGAATGTAAGTGACGTGGACAGCAGTGAACGATTTTATTAACTGCTAATATTTTTTTAATACCTACATTTTCACGAAAATGAAGTCTATAGAAAACTATTGAACAAGTTCGTATCACTAGATTGAGTACAAAATATAAACAGATCCATAATTGATTTTTATAATTATATTTAGCTTTATTAATTTAATTAAAGCTTTACTAAATATAAATCCTGGAAACTGTGCTATGGAGGTGATTCATTTCAGATACGGCAAACTTATACATTGCACCGTAGTATTCTAGAAGTTTCCACAAACTTCCACTCTTCACGAGAAACCGCATTGCTCGTAAGATATCTCTTTTGCAGTCACATGAAGCGAATGGGCGGATTCTAGAAGTTTCCACAAACCTTTACTCTTCAAGACAATATATCTTTTTTCTCAGATATATCCATCTCTTTTTTACTTATGTGTAGCGCATAATCGGATTCTAGAGAAGTCTTCAAACTTTTACATTTCGCGAGAAACCGTCTCTGTCTCGCTCACTGCTTCAGTTCGCAAAAAGATATCTCGTTTCTTCTTAACGTTATAGTTCTGGAATGTATCACATTTTTTTAAGGATCAAAAAATTGTATATTATAAAATAAACATTTAAATAATCCAGTTAGTAATATTTCGGTCAAGCAACTAATTAAATACAATCAATTGAGAAAAAATATATATTTTATACAATAATTACCTTACTTTGATTTTTACAAAACATAAATCAACAGTCATTTAAAACTGTCAAAATCTTTATATAATTCAAAGCTAAATTTTATGAAAAACCATTTAATGTTAATTAAACGAAATCATGCAATATTATTGGACATTGCATTTATGTGAATTGCTGGCAATTTAAAAACTGATTTTTAATTCGTTTTCTTGCCTTGTTGCCTGCTTAAATCTCAACAAAAATAAAAAGGATTCATTAAGCAGTTAATTTGAATCTTCACATATTAAACGAAAAACAAAATGACCAAAATAAAATTAAAGGAAGAGCAAAAGTTGAAACGTTGTGGGGGATCATGGACATATAGCATAGCATGATGTAGGGCAAATATTCGACGATCTGCATGCGCCAATCATGGAATACAATCAATGACAGCGAAATTAAATGAAAATATAATTGGAAATTTATTGAACAACCAGATTGAGCCAGCAACCAACGAAGCAACCAAACAACCAGTCAGCCAGCCAGCAACGGCAATGAAAAGATTGCAATGAATTGAATGCAAAATATTCGACGTCATCGATTCGCATATGAAGAGCAAATAAATTAAATAAATACAGTAGAAAAAAATAAAATGAAAAACACAAAAAATATCCCCACTGGATGCCGCCAGCTATAATGCTTGAGAAATAAATCACAACTTTACAGACGGCATACAGCAGACGCATATAAATGAAAATGAAGAAAAAAGTATTTTCAAAAAAAGTATTGAAATAGAGTAGTAAAAAAGGAACAAAAATAGTAGTAAAAAATAGTTCTTAAATATAGTAAAAGTGATAGAAAAAAATTGTATTAAAAATGGTGGTGAAAAATAGTAGTAAAAGTAATAGTAGAAAATAGTAGTAAAAATGGTGGTAAAAATTAATAGTAGTAAAAAAGAGCAAAAAAATACGGAAAATGAAAAAATAATTTAAAATATTTTGTGAACACATTTGTAGTAAAAAAAAATAATTAAATAGTACTAAAAAATTACAAAGTAATTAAAATGGACACGAGAAGATACAAGAAAGTATTTCAATAAATATTGACAAAAAGTACTAAAAAAGCTATATAAAAGGGCAGTATAAATTTGTGCTAAAAAATATACCAAACAGCAGAATTTACTAAAAATAATGAAAAAAACTAATAAATGTACAAAAAAAGTAGTAAATGCTAAAAATCAACTTTGCATTGCATGAAATTGTATGAGAAAAAAAAAAGTGAAATGTTTTTATTTATAAACTAAAATTTTTGGCGGCAATATCGGTGGCGGCGTCTGCAAAATGATAAACACTCATTAATTATCCGTATATGTTGGATAAATCAGTGCGCGGTGTCACAGACTTTGATTTGTATTTTGGCTGCACGGCAATGCTCAGCACAGCAGAGCGCACACTTTGAAGGTTAACCGCAAATTCAGGACCTATAACAAACATATATGGGACCCATCACTGAAATCAACTCTGCGGGCGTCAATTCTGATGCTTCTGTGTATGTCGGTTTTTTTTTAAACTTTGACAAATATGTTAAAGGCACAGTTTTTTACGATAATATTTGAGTTGTCCAAATTTGACAGCATGATTTATATATTTGCGTAAATAATTTTTTATAGTTTAAAATGCAAGCAACTAGTTTAGTGTCAAAAAAACTACTTCTTGTTTTTTTTCTCCACTCTACTAAAAGTGAAAATTGTCAAAATTGCAGCTTATACAAAATAATTATTTTATTTTACTATGTTTGATACAGAAAAGCGAAAATAAAAAATGAACTACTGCGACTCATGCGGAGTATTCCCAATAAATTTTATTGATAGCCACGAGTTATTGAATAACTATTCATAATATTAATGATTAAAATATCAATGAATTCAAAAAAAAAAAATAATAATTTATTTATTTTTAATTTTGTTTGAAAAAATGTTTTTTGACTAAATTTATTTTTTTGAAAAATCTGAAAAAAAATCTGAAAAAAAAATATTTTTTTTAATAATTTGTTTTTTTTTATACCCTACACCTATGAGGTACAGGGTATATTAACTTTGTGCATATATTGTAACGCCCCTTAGGAGGCGTGTCTGGTATGGAAAAGTATATATATTCTTGATCAGCATCACTACCCGAGTCCGTTTAGCCATGGCCGTCTGTCTTTCTGTCCGTCTTGCTGTCTTGCTGTCCGAATACAGAATAACTTGAGAAATACTGATCAGAATGCGATGAAATTTCGTCTCAATATATTAGCCAAAAGTAGGAACTGAGTTTGAAAATGAGCCAAATCGGTCAACGGACACGCTCACCTCCCATACAAGTCACTTTTATATAACTCTTTCGGAACTAATAACTCGAAAAGTATTCAAGATATAGTAATAAAATTTAAAAGGTATTCACCTAAAAATATGTGGTCCAAAAATGGGCGTGATCCGCCTATTTTTTTTTTCATTATTTGCCGGGTTTTCATAGTGGAAATTTGATCCGTAAATTATTAAAATCAAAGCTATGAAATATTAGCCTTTCAAAATTTTAAATATAGGCGTGGTCCGCCCAATTACATTTTTCAAATTTTTTTTTTTTAGTTTTTTATACTTTATATAATTTTTTTAATTTATGGGGATCTGACATATGAATAATATTCTGAGTGTTAATATCCCCACCAAAGATGTAGGGTATTCCATAGTCGGACCCGACCAACTATAAAAATCCGCCCCATGTGACTGAACTTACCCATGTGACCTAACTTTTCCAACTCGTTTTTTTAATAAAATGGATCTTGGGCTATACACTCCATAGGCTATATTTTGGTGAGATTGGTGGACACATTATATCACCAATTGGGATAGTAAATTTAATCAAATACCATTATATTTATTCTACACAGTCTAGGGCGGTATTGGAACAATGGGCGTGGTAGCCCCATAGAAGGTCAATTTCAAGATGGTGTATGTCAACAGTTCTTACAGTGATATCAAGATATTTAACACCAGGGCATACCAAACACCTCAAATTCTTTAAAATCACCACACCTAAATTCACCACACCGAAATTCAGCACATCAAAATTCATCACACCGAAACTCACCATACTAAAACTCACCACATAAGAATTCACCACACTAAAACTCGCCTCACTAAAACTTCAACGGGAAGAATTCTACTGGTACGAATTCTACGGGGAAATATACTACGGCGAACAACTAGGAAGAATTGTCTTCGAGAAAAGTTGTTTTGGCGGCGAATTATTTTTGTTTTGGTTACTACAATTATAACACCAATTAAAAACGTCCACAGCAAAGGACGGGTCCCGGCTAGTTATTTATAAAAATTATGATTAAATTCATCAATATGACGTTTCAAATGCATGGTATTGAATATTACGTTTTCCACTATGATGTTCGATGCATATAATGAATATATTTATCAATATGGCATTTCATGAACGGTGGTATCAATATGATGAATCTGGTAGTTGGTAGAAAAATTCATAATATTTATGTATAAATTCATCATATTGATTTGATGTAAAACATAAGTTATTAAATTAAAAAAAAATAAATAAATATAAAAAGTAAATAAAAAATAATATGAATTATTCACCACAAATGTTTTTGTTTGAACAGCAATATTCGATTCAATAGTCAAAAGTTAACAATATAAAAAATTAAATCAGCCAATGTGTAGAATACAGCGCGGCACAGGCGCTCATTCATCTGTAACAAAGTTTTATCTACGTGGTTACAAAATGTATTCAATACCATAACTTCGTTCAAACATATGCGCTTTGTTTTAAGGACCACTTTAGAACATTTGGACACAGTCTCCTTTTGAAACTGTTCAACCTTGACCTACAGTATTTTTTTTCTTCGCCCTCTTAATTATTTTATGTCCACCATTTACGTTTGTTATTGAAAAAGCTCATAAAACGTGCAGATTCAGGTGTTGGGGGGGGGGGGGGGGTTCGATAAACTTTGACTGCGACACTACGAAAAATATAAATGTCTCACCTTTAAATAATTTATTAGGCAGTACAAAAATACGATTTTATCACGTGCCACATAAAATACTATTCACGTGTCATAAAATACCAAACAATTTACGAATCCTATGCTGAATTAACATCATATATAGTTTGAGTTTTTGTTTTAGGGTAGCTAGGTTTTTTTATTATACAGATGAAGTCGAATTTGACATGACTTTTAGCTGAAGTTCATGACCCGCATTTAAATGTTTTATGTTCCATTGAAATGTGTGTCAGTTTAGCACCTGTTTGTAACAGTTCATTGATTTTTCAGAAAAAGCCCTAATAATGTTTCTATCAAAATACGAATGGAATGGTACGCCGGTATGGCCTTTTGATGTAAATAATTTGTTTACGCACGAATAAATAAATTAATTATGCAATATTATTTGCGGAAGTTAATAGAAACCGCATTTAAATTAGATGCATTTGCTAATTTATGCAGATAGTAAACATACATTTATTTTATAAAAATATAATGAATGCAACTAAATTGATCAAAATTAATAAATCGTTAAACTAATAACAATATTAATATATAAAAAAATTAAAAAGTCAGTTAAACGATAAGTTAGAAATCAGTAAATTCTCAATAAGTATTTCAATAAATCAATAAATCAATAAATCGTTAAATTAGAAATAAATCAATAAATCAATAAATCAATATATCAATAAATCAATAAATCAATAAATCAATAAATCAATAAATCAATAAATCAATAAATCAATAAATCAATAAATCAATAAATCAATAAATCAATAAATCAATAAATCAATTAATCAATTAATCAATAAATCGATAAATCAATAAATCAATAAATCAATAAATCAATAAATCAATAAATCAATAAATCAATAAATCAATAAATCAATAAATCAATAAATCAATAAATCAATAAATCAATAAATCAATAAATCAATAAATCAATAAATCAATAAATCAATAAATCAATAAATCAATAAATCAATAAATCAATAAATCAATAAATCAATAAATCAATAAATCAATAAATCAATAAATCAATAAATCAAAAAATCAATAAATCAATAAATCAATAAATCAATAAATCAATAAATCAATAAATCAATAAATCAATAAATCAATAAATCAATAAATCAATAAATCAATAAATCAATAAATCAATAAATCAATAAATCAATAAATCAATAAATCAATAAATCAATAAATCAATAAATCAATAAATCAATAAATCAAAATATCAATAAATCAATAATTTAATAAATTAATAAATCAACAACTTAATAAATCAATAAATTAATAAATCAATAAACCAATAAATCAATAAATCAATAAACCAATAAACCAATAAATCAATAAATCAATAAATCCATAAATCAATAAATCAATAAATCAATAAACCAATAAACCAATAAATCAATAAACCAATAAATCAATAAAACAATAAATCAGTAATTTAATAATTTAATAAATTATTAAATCGACAACTTAATAAATCATTAAATTAATATAATTTTTTAAGAATTTTACATGAACATACGTTAAATCAAAATATTCCCAGCTATTACACCATCAGACACATATTAAATGCATGGTTTGGTTCATATTTACAGAGGTCCAGTTTGTCTTTTTTTTGATACTCTTCCTTTAGTATACCTCCACTAACATGCACCGTCATCAGCATCATTATCAACACGTACATAGCATACACTCTATGCATACGAAATTTCGGCAACAAATACCGCTTAAAACTTACGAATACTTTTAAGCATGGACAGGAGACAAGGACCAACAGGACACAGTCTAAACAACCAAATGCAAAACAGATCAAGTTGAGTTTACAACATTACAAATACAACACGACATCAACAAATTGCAGCAACATAAATTAATGACTAGAGAGAGAGTTGAGTCAGAAGGAAACAAAGAGAAAACGTGTTCATTGAATAAGATTGCATCCTGGCCACATTAATGCACAAGCAAAGAAGCTTATTTGGGACCATTTGCAGACAGATTCTACAAAATGGGATTCAAAGGATGACAAAGTATGGCATTTTGACTAGCAACAGACAGACAATATGTAGGTATTAGTTGCCACAGCAATTAACACAAAATGCTCTTAAATAACGTTTACATGCATACACAGGCAAAAACAATTTTTATCATATTAAGGAATTTTGTGCTTCAAATGGCATTTCGCACAACAAAACATAAATATTATGAATTCTACATAAATGTTATGTATTCTACATCAATTTCATGAATTACTTAAATAATGCGTTTCATCCTTTTAATGAACAATAACGTAAGACACGTACCAACATTATACATTATATTTATAATTTTTTTGGTTTTCTGATAAAACCTTTTAGTGAACAAATATATACATCATATTTATGAATTTTGGTTTTTCTGATGAATATGTTTCATCCCTTTAATGAACCATTACAGCAGACACTTACCATCATATTGATGTATTGTGGGTTTTCTACAACATATTCTAGTATACATCAAATTTACTTGTCGGCAATAATGGGTACAAATTTTTGTTTCTAAATTGTAAGTTCAAGCACTAGAAATTTTGTTTTTTTAGTGTAAAATAATCATGTCCGTTTTAGCAACATATTTTCGGTATTTGGCCAACGTGACCATTTAGTTTTAGTGGAATAAAAATATTATTTTTAAATGAAACTTAAGTTCCAAAAAAAAAATATATTAAAAATTGTTTTATTTATTGCACTATATATTTAAACTGTGAACACATAAATATCTACTGATTACTCTTAAACAAAATAACTTATAGACACCTTGAAAGACATTTATTTCCCATCGTGTACTATTACAACTCGACCACATTTAAATTAATTTCCTGCACATTACAAAAGCAATAAAAATATTTGTATAATTAAAATCAAAGGATTTCATGGTGCAAAATTTATTACAACAATTATTTGTGCGCAAAGTTTTACTGGCGTAGACGGACTGGACTGAACGGCCGACCACAGGCGCTGTATTTATCTATTTGCCATGTACATGTAGCTATCTCACTCTGTTTTGCATATAAATTTGTCTGAAGTGCAGTCAAAAGCGATTTCGTTAATTTGTTGCGCTTTAAATGATTTGTTTCCTTGGAAACGTGTTCGAATGGTTGGCGAAGGAGACCTGCTGATAGGGTTGCCACAGACTCGAAAGGAAGTGGCAGTCAGACATGCACACAACACACACAAATACCCAAAAAGCATCACAGATAGTCAGTCATACAGACATTAAATTAAGTGCTGACCAAAGGAACCATTCATGGCAATCGTATCATTGTCGGTGGATGACGCCTCTGCCATTCAGTTGCACGCCGCACTGACTGCTGGCTGTGCATGTGATGCACTCTGGAATTTGCTCGGTTTCGAATTTCGAAATCGAAACTCAACCGGAATTTTTGGATTTTGGTCTCGGCGTTAATTTAAGTTTATGGTGCGCGCGCTTTTGTCGTAAATTACAATAATTTAAATGCGATTCTATATTTCGTGCATATCCTGACAGGATGCGATTTCGTGTGAGAATTCCGTGCTTGCGTTACTGCACTTTTAATTTATGTGCATTATGTACTATGTAAAATAATATACGAATTTAATATTAATTTAAAGATTTATGGAAAAATAAATAAGTAAAAGAAACAGAGAATTAAAAGAATTAAGTGAATTAAAAGAACTAAAAGAATTAAAGGAATCAAAACAATTTAAAATATTTAAAAAAATATAAAGAATTAAAAGACATAAAGAATTGGAAGAATTAAAAGAATTAAAAGAATTAAAAGAATTAAAAGAATTAAAAGAATTAAAAGAATTAAAAGAATTAAAAGAATTAAAAGAATTAAAAGAATTAAAAGAATTAAAAGAATTAAAAGAATTAAAAGAATTAAAAGAATTAAAAGAATTAAAAGAATTAAAAGAATTAAAAGAATTAAAAGAATTAAAAGAATTAAAAGAATTAAGAGAATTAAAAGAATTAAAAGAATTAAAAGAATTAAAAGAATTAAAAGAATTAAAAGAATTAAAAGAATTAAAAGAATTAAAAGAATTAAAAGAATTAAAAGAATTAAAAGAATTAAAAGAATTAAAAGAATTAAAAGAATTAAAAGAAATAAAAGAATTAAAATAATTAAAATAATTAAAATAATTAAAATAATTAAAATAATTAAAATAATTAAAATAATTAAAATAATTAAAATAATTAAAATAATTAAAATAATTAAAATAATTAAAATAATTAAAATAATTAAAATAATTAAAATAATTAAAATAATTAAAATAATTAAAATAATTAAAATAATTAGAATAATTAAAATAATTAAAATAATTAAAAGAATGAAAAGAATTAAAAGAATTAAAAGAATTAAAAGAATTACAAGAATTAAAAAAATTAAAAGAATTAAAAGAATTAAAAGAATTAAAAGAAATAAAAGAATTAAAAAAATTAATAGAATTAAAAGAATTAAAAGAATTAAAAGAATTAAAAGAATTAAAAGAATTAAAAGAATTAAAAGAATTGAAAGAATTAAAAGAATTAAAAGAATTAAAAGATATAAAGAATTAAAAGAATTAAAAGAATTAAAAGAATTAAAAGAATTAAAAGAATTAAAAGAATTAAAAGAATTAAAAGAATTAAAAGAATTAAAAGAATTAAAAGAATTAAAAGAATTAAAAGAATTAAAAGAATTAAAAGAATTAAAAGAATTAAAAGAATTAAAAGAATTAAAAGAATTAAAAGAATTAAAAGAATTAAAAGAATTAAAAGAATTAAAAGAATTAAAAGAATTAAAAGAATTAAAAGAATTAAAAGAATTAAAAGAATTAAAAGAATTAAAAGAATTAAAAGAATTAAAAGAATTAAAAGAATTAAAAGAATTAAAAGAATTAAAAGAATTAAAAGAATTAAAAGAATTAAAAGAATTAAAAGAATTAAAAGAATTAAAAGAATTAAAAGAATTAAAAGAATTAAAATAATTAAAAGAATTAAAAGAATTAAAAGAATTAAAAGAATTAAAAGAATTAAAAGAATTAAAAGAATTAAAAGAATTAAAAGAATTAAAAGAATTAAAAGAATTAAAAGAATTAAAAGAATTAAAAGAATTAAAAGAATTAAAAGAATTAAAAGAATTAAAAGAATTAAAAGAATTAAAAGAATTAAAAGAATTAAAAGAATTAAAAGAATTAAAAGAATTAAAAGAATTAAAAGAATTAAAAGAATTAAAAGAATTAAAAGAATTAAAAGAATTAAAAGAATTAAAAGAATTAAAAGAATTAATAGAATTAAAAGAATTAAAAGAATTAAAAGAATTAAAAGAATTAAAAGAATTAAAAGAATTAAAAGAATTAAAAGAATTAAAAGAATTAAAAGAATTAAAAGAATTAAAAGAATTAAAAGAATTAAAAGAATTAAAAGAATTAAAAGAATTAAAAGAATTAAAAGAATTAAAAGAATTAAAAGAATTAAAAGAATTAAAAGAATTAAAAGAATTAAAAGAATTAAAAGAATTAAAAGAATTAAAAGAATTAAAAGAATTAAAAGAATTAAAAGAATTAAAAGAATTAAAAGAATTAAAAGAATTAAAAGAATTAAAAGAATTAAAAGAATTAAAAGAATTAAAAGAATTAAAAGACTTAAAAGAATTAAAAGAATTAAAAGAATTAAAAGAATTAAAAGAATTAAAAGAATTAAAAGAATTAAAAGAATTAAAAGAATTAAAAGAATTAAAAGAATTAAAAGAATTAAAAGAATTAAAAGAAATAAAAGAATTAAAATAATTAAAATAATTAAAATAATTAAAAGAATTAAAAGAATTAAAAGAATTAAAAGAATTAAAAGAATTAAAAGAATTAAAAGAATTAAAAGAATTAAAAGAATTAAAAGAATTAAAAGAATTAAAAGAATTAAAAAATTAAAAAATTAAAAAAATTAAAAGAATTAAAAGAATTAAAAGAATTAAAAGAATTAAAAGAATTAAAAGAATTAAAAGAATTAAAAGAATTAAAAGAATTAAAAGAATTAAAAGAATTAAAAGAATTAAAAGAATTAAAAGAATTAAAAGAATTAAAAGAATTAAAAGAATTAAAAGAATTAAAAGAATTAAAAGAATTAAAAGAATTAAAAGAATTAAAAGAATTAAAAGAATTAAAAGAATTAAAAGAATTAAAAGAATTAAAAGAATTAAAAGAATTAAAAGAATTAAAAGAATTAAAAGAATTAAAAGAATTAAAAGAATTAAAAGAATTAAAAGAATTAAAAGAATTAAAAGAATTAAAAGAATTAAAAGAATTACAAGAATTAAAAGAATTAAAAGAATTAAAAGAATTAAAAGAATTAAAAGAATTAAAAGAATTAAAAGAATTAAAAGAATTAAAAGAATTAAAAGAATTAAAAGAATTAAAAGAATTAAAAGAATTAAAAGAATTAAAAGAATTAAAAGAATTAAAAGAATTAAAAGAATTAAAAGAATTAAAAGAATTAAAAGAATTAAAAGAATTAAAAGAATTAAAAGAATTAAAAGAATTAAAAGAATTAAAAGAATTAAAAGAATTAAAAGAATTAAAAGAATTAAAAGAATTAAAAGAATTAAAAGAATTAAAAGAATTAAAAGAATTAAAAGAATTAAAAGAATTAAAAGAATTAAAAGAATTAAAAGAATTAAAAGAATTAAAAGAATTAAAAGAATTAAAAGAATTAAAAGAATTAAAAGAATTAAAAGAATTAAAAGAATTAAAAGAATTAAAAGAATTAAAAGAATTAAAAGAATTAAAAGAATTAAAAGAATTAAAAGAATTAAAAGAATTAAAATAATTAAAAGAATTAAAAGAATTAAAAGAATTAAAAGAATTTAAAGAATTTAAAGAATATAAAGAATTTAAAGAATTTAAAGAATTTAAAGAATTTAAAGAATTTAAAGAATTAAAAGAATTAAAAGAATTAAAAGAATTAAAAGAAGTAAATATTGAGTAAGAATTGTCTGAAGTTTCTGCTTCCAATTCAGTCATTACGAAAAATATAGATTTATACTTTTACAAATATTTATCCCTTTGACAGAATACCAAATTCGGCTTTAAATTCAATACAGATTGCAATAAAAATAATTTTAGGGTTTTTTTTTGTCATTTTTTCATAAAATTTAATAAATACAGAATGTATTCAAAATAAATACATACTGTATTGGTTTACTTGATTTTTGTACACACAGAAAAAAAGTAAATATAACTAAAATGTTAATCAATCCAATTAATTTTTATTAAATTTCAGCCGATGTAACTTTTAGTAGCATTGAATTCCATATTCGTAATAATGAGAATATATTAATTGGAGAAACTTAAATTAATTTTTTTGTCATATTGATATTAAAGTTGTTATATATATATTATATTTTTTATTGGGTATTTTTAAATCATTATTTAATTAATTAATTAATTAGTAACATCAATTAAAAATTCCATTCGATAGAAATTAGATGAATTAAATATTTTGTTAAATTAAATAAAGTATTTGTCGAATAAAAATATTAAATTGTTTAATTCAGTATATAACAAAAAATAAATATTAAATAAGTATTTATAATTTTTGATATGCTTTGTAAAATTCTTTCAACCTAACGAATGTTTACGGAAGTCAGTTTTCACAACTTACAGGCGGGCCAATTAATTGAGTCAAATATAAAATTTGATATTCGCTTTTTAATGATTCAATATGCAACAAAATGAGCATCATAAGCTGTTTCATCAAATTCCTGACAGCAAAAATAAATTGAGACATTTAATGATTTAATAACATAACATACACTAAATAATGCAATATCCAGTTTTAAAATAGCAACGTAGAAGAAAATAATGTTAGAAGAAACTGAACGACGCACGAGATGCACAAACAAAAAACAGAATGAAATCCAGAAGAAAATAAACAGTGTTGAAAATGAATAAATCAAAAGTAACAAATAAAAGTAGTGAATACTATTAAAGATTTAGTTGTACTGAAATTATATTAAATTCATTCCTATTAATATATTAATTAAAAAATGTGTAAATACAATTAATTAATTAGTAAATACATTAATATTTTTAATTGGAATACGATTTTGTTTCATAGTAATATCAATTGTTATATACACGTACAATATTTTTTTCTGTTTATTAAGTATATCCAGAATGTGGCAATAATTAATGCAGATGTTATAACTTGTCTACATTGTCTCAGGACGTACACAGAAAAAAAAATCCTCAATATGACGAATTTATTCATAAATATTATGAATTTTTTCACCAACTACCAGATTCATCATATTGATACCACCGTTCATTAAATGATATATTAATGAATGTATTCATTAAATATATGAACAAAATATTTAATACCATTAATTTGAATTGTCATATTGATGAATTTGTTCATAATATTTAAAAAAAAATCTATAAAATAATTCGAAAAAAAGTGTAAAAATTTTATTAAAAAAATTTACAAAAAAATTATCCCAAAAAAATTGTTTGGGCAAAAAAAAATTGTTCCAAAAAAAAAATGTAAAAAAAAAAATTTCGAACATAAATTTTTTTTTGACAAAAAAATGTTCGAAAAAAAATATTTTTATACCCTACACCTATGAGGTACAGGGTATATTAAGTTTGTGCAGATATTGTAACGCCCCTTAGGAGGCGTGTCCGGTATGGAAAAGTATTTATATTCTTCACTACCCGAGTCCGTTTAGCCATGTCCGTCTGTCTGTCTGTCTGTCTGTCTGTCTGTCTGTCCGTCTTGCTGTCTTGCTGTCCGAATACAGAATAACTTAAGAAATACTGATCAGAATGCGATGAAATTTCGTCTCAATATATTTTAGCCAAAAGTAGAAACTAAGTTTGAAAATGAGCCAAATCGGTCAACGGACACGCCCACCTCCCATACAAGTCACTTTTATATAACTCTTTCGGAACTAATAACTCGAAAAGTATTCAAGGTATAGTTATAAAATTTAAAAGATATTGTTAGAATTCACCTATAAATATGTGGTCCAAAAATGGGCGTGATCCGCCCACTTTTTTTTTTCATTATTTCCCGGGTTTTCATAGTGGAAATTTGATCCGTAAATTATTAAAATCAAATCTATGAAATATTAGCCTTTCAAAATTTTAAATATAGGCGTGGTCCGCCCAATTATATTTTTTATTTTTAGTTGTTTATACTTTTATATAAATTTTTTAATTTATGGGGATATAAGACGTAAATTTCTGATATATGAATAATGTTCTGATGGTGGGGAGGTTCAGCATAATTAAAAACTTTAAAATTAAGGTATGCAAATAAATATCCCACATTAATATCCCCACCAAAGGTGTAGGGTATTCCATAGTCGGGCCCGACCGACTATAAAAATCCGCCCCATGTGATCGAACTTACCCATGTGACCTAACTTTCCCAACTCGTTTGAAAAAAAATTTGATCGAAAAAAAAATTTGTTCGAAAAAAAAAATTGTTCGAAAAATAAAATTTTTCGAAAAAAAATTTGTTCGAAAAAAACATATTTTTTTCAAAAATATATTTTTTATAAATATAACTTTTTATTAACAAAAAGTTGTAAGTATAATAAATATATTATAAAACATTTTGCTAATTTATGCATGTCGAGCAAGCATTATATAAGAAATAACACACAAGAACTACAGGAGAATTGAGAAGTACGGCAAGACATGAACGAAAAAAAAATATGTTGATAGAAATTTGGTTTAATGAACAACATTCTTCAATATGAATTTTGGTTCATTAATATGATGAATTCTTCACATACAGTTCATCATATTGAAGAACATTTTTCGACAGTTACCAAGCGTTCTTCATATTTATGATAGCATTCATAACATTGATGGCGTTAGTCATTAATATTATGAATGGCTCTTCAATACAATGAATCCTGGTTTGAAGAACGGAATTCATCAATATGATGTACATTTTTTTTCTGTGTATAAATATATATAAACATTTTCAGTATTTTCGGTATAACTGTAACTATAGAAATGAAGTAAAATTATGCACTTTTTTTTAGTTTGGCGCTAAGTCCTGTATAGAACTTCGGCCGAGCTCTTTCACCATTTTGAGCTGTGCGTGTTATATTTGTACTCAAAGTGGTGGGACCTACAGTTTATTGCCGAATCCGAACGGCGGGTGAGAGCTTTTCATAGGCAATGGTTTTACTCTCGTAGGTTTGCCATTTACTGACGAGAGGTAGCGCGTAATAGAAAAATGTTTCTATGAAAAGATGTTGGTAGCCCCAGTCCAGTCTTGAACCGGGGACTAACCACTGAGCTACCGGACTTATTTTCCATAAAATTCACCTACATGAATGTAGTAAAAACTATTACATTTGCTTTTCAACGAAATGCAGTATTTTTTTGTGATAATTTTTTTATTTGTGTATTGCACATACAATTTCTATAATACACTTTTGCATTACATAAAAATATAATAAAAAAATACATTTACATGTCAACAGTAATTTGTTGAATACATTCGCGAACAACATGTGTCACATACAACGATCTGCTATTTTTTAAATGCATTAAAAGTAATGATATATAAAAATAAAAACCTATGTATTTTTATTTCTTTTTGTAAGAGAGGAATATTAATTAGTTACTCTGTAACATATGGTTCTATTTTTTGTACGTGAAAGAAGTGCGAGTACTAGGCACCCATTTGCTGTTTTGATTATAGCTTTTTTTACAAAGAAACATCCACGTATTACGGCGATGTATCTAACTGTGTATCCAACCATTGATGTGTTTATCCAGTCCACGGTAAAACAACACAAAAGGGTTAAGCAATGCGTTTTGATTCACACAATAATTTGCATATCATACACTTGAGTGCGCGCGCAAAATACAAAACATAATTTTGTGCAAAAAAAATAATAGCAAAAAAAAAATTGACAGCAACAGCTGACGTTTCCCATGAAACATGTACAATTTTAGATATTTAAAAAATCAAGTTAAACCTCTAATCTACGAAATGCATCTGTATTACAGCCACCCATTAATCTATGCAACAGTTGGATGGACAGAGAAGTTTTCAAAGTTATTCGCTAGAGTACACACTATAAAAATAAATCTAAACTAATATTATACAATGAAATTTACTATAAAACTTGCAACGATAAAGTATAAATATTGGAATTTTTATAAATTATCTTTATATATAAATCTCTTGGTCCATCTGTCAGTCTGTCTGTTTGTTTGTTCCAGCATCACGTCTAAACCGCTAAACCGATATAACTGAAATTCACCAGGATACTATGGAGTCCGGAGGGTGTCATAGACTATATATGGGCGGGGTTGGACAAAGGGGCGTGGTACCTCCCATACGACCTAAACTTTCAAAACGACATAACTCAGAATATACACAAGCTAAAAAGATGAAACAAAAAACTCAAATACAAAAAAAAATATACAAAAGCAACCACACCACATTAAAACTCACCACAATGAAACTCACTACACTAAAACTCACCACACTAAAACTCACCACTCTAAAAATCACCACACTAAAACTCACCACACTAAAACTCACCACAATAAAATTCACCACACAAAAATTCTACTGGGAAAAACTCTACGGGAAAGAATTCTACCGTGAAAGAATTCTACCGGGAAGAATTATAAGGGAAAACGTTTTACGGAGAAGATATAAATAATAAAAATGTTCTTTATATTAATAAAATTACTCCATATTCTTGCATTTACAAAATCTTGGCACAAGTCGTGCACGGGTCCAGCTAGTACATTATATATTATATTTAAAACATCAGATCTCGAAAACTATACATGTTATAACTTCAAAAGTCTGGATTAAGGTTGCGCATATATTTCTAAATTATATTCGGAAATAATTTGAAAATTGTACAACAAGTTCCATAGTTATACAAGTTTACCCTACAAATGTGAATTCAGCAACATTGTGCAGTATGCCGACTAAAGAACAACAACAAAGTTTAACTGGCGGAAAATCAACAAAATATGTTAATTTTTTGTTGTTGTTTTTGTGTATTTCCTGACGAATAGTTGGTTGAGAGTACGCCAAATACCACATCTTTGTAGCATCTATACTTTTAGGATCACTTGTTATTTTTTGGAAGGCGGTGGCTATCTCGTTCATTGCACTGCATCCTGCAAATATACGATGCAACTACAGGTGTGTCGGGTAACATCATTGCAAAGCACCATCACAATCATCGTCATACGTTGCAGTAATACTTTGCCGACGACTTTACTCAATATTTAAATGGAAAGATGCAAATTTGATTAAGTTGTGCAGGAAATATTGTATGTTACGCTTCCTTGACTACCTGCAGGACTACGATATAGCCAGACAGAAATTTGCTTAAATTTGCATTCATTTTAAGGTGAAGCTCATTGCAGTGAATATGTTATTGTTTTGGTCTGTAGCGCAAAAATAACTTTGTTTATTCATAAATATATATCTAACATGAATTGTAATTAGTTACAAAACCACATTGTAAACGATGCACTGTTGCTTCCGGCACTTTGTTGAACATATACAAATTTTAAATAGTATATTTAGTTCAATTGGTTACATTGGTTATTTTCAAAACTATAAATGTTTAAATATATAATGATTTTATATACAAATTCAACAAAAAAAATACTGCATTAAAAGTAATTAAAAATGTCTTTAAAATAAATGCATATGTATTTAATTTACGTCCAAAAATATATGTATTTGTTTTTACTAGACTAATGTAGTTGTTTTTATTTTTAAAACCAAAACTATTCAGCAAGAAACTCAATTAGTTGGCAGCACTCATTAACTCGTTATGGTCAGATACTTGGGACTGCTTCGGTTTATATGTATATATCATCCGTCGCGCCCAAAAAAAAAAACAACAAAAAAACAGTTTCTAGTGTATGTACCAACGAAATTTTTTCCTTGCACACGAATTTCAAATAATTATAATAAAAGCAAAAAAAAAAAATTTAATACAGTTTGTGCACTATGTAGAGAACGAATTCTGAATACTTGGTGTAGTAAAAATAAGACAAATAAAGACAAATGTATTTAAAAACCAACAAAATGTAGTAAACATAACAAAGACATAAAGTGTATATAATTTTTATACAGTAATTTTGTCGGTATTATATAGTTATTATTTCTTTTTTTTTATTAAATATTTTAAAAATAGTTTTAAACACAAGTCTTAAATAAAGTTTACATAAATAAATAAATAAATAAATAAATAAATAAATAAAGCATTTACTATAAATTAAACTCCGCATTATTTCATTCTGCCTTCCCCATATGTATAAGTCCATATTGCAAAATACATAATTGAGCGCGAATTTACACTAATTTCACTTCGTGTTAATCTTCTTACTTCATTTGTAATAAGTATTTAAATTTAACAAGATGTTGAAATGCATGAACGAAAAATGACTTTAAGACATTCGTGGACGACATAAGCATGTGTCAGTAAATTGCACCCTTGGCAAGAGAGCTGTCAATAATAGGTGCAGACTTGAAGCAAGAGTAGACACAATTTGTGTTTTGTAAGAGGGAAAGAACCGACGACGACGACCGACGAATGTCAAATATAAGTTAAATATCAGTTGCAACAGTGAGCTTAAAGGAAAATACAATATATGTAGTCACGCCCATCGTACATTAAGTAAGTAATGGTCTAAAGGTGGTAACTGTCAGACAGTCGTGATGCGAGAAACCGCGCAATTAAGATGGCGGAATTAAATGTCAGTCAAAATACAAGAAATATTATGAAAAAATACGTTTTTTTAGTTTATTCTCTCTGAAAAAAAAATGTAAAAATATTATGAAATCAAACACTGTAAATTGTATAAAATATTTTAAAATATATAAGGCTTAAAACGCAAAAAACGGAACCGTAAGTTCTATTAATATTTAAATTATTGTGTTGATTCCTTAGAACTTGGGGTAAATTTTCTTTCTTGAATGTCTTATCGTAAAAATAATGAATCAATGTTATCTATTGTGAAAATTAACGGTTTAAACTCTTTTTTAATTTTTATCCGAACATTTCATCCCACAGGAATCGTAACAATCTTTTGTGTAACGTAACAGTCCGAACATTTTTGCTTCTACAGATTTCAAATAACAATTTATCAGTGTAAATAAAAATTGATTTATTACTTTCATTTTAAAGCTTACAAGTAATGCACTTCACGTGGAAATTAGTCCACAAGAAAATCTGACTTTTTCAACAATGTAAGGAAACTTAAAATCTACGTACAAATAATGTAACGGAACAGTCCATTGTGATGATCTTCATAATTACGCATACAACATATGTTATATAAAAAGAAAATGGTACTAAGCAAGCATTTTTTAAATGAATATATAAAAAATATTAAAATTATTCAATTTAATGTGCTTTCAGATGAATCTATGTTGAAATATACGTATGAATTGTAACAGTCTGTTCTGTTGTTCATTTACACAAAACAAAAATGTACAAACCATGAAAAATTGTTTTGAAGAATAATTCATCATTTAAATGACTAACGACATCAATGTTATGAATGCGATCACAAACCTTTAATTGTCGGAAAGTTTTCTTAAATATAATGCACTATGTTTAATGAACAAATATATAAAATACAACATATACGTAAAGGGTTTTTAAATAAGAGCGCTACAAAAACAGTTTTGGATATCAATGAAATTTTTTATTCCTGTAAAAGTACGTTCGATGCCATTATGTATGGAACTCGATTTCTTTCACATGGCCACCACGGGCACGCTTGCAGAAGTCCAGACGCTGAACCCAATTTTCGACGGTTTTCAAGCATAAATCGGCCGATACTGCTGCAATTTCACGTTCGATATTCGTACGAAGTTCATCAATCGTCGCTGGCTTGTTGGCATAGACCATAGACTTGACGTAGCCCCACAGGAAATAGTCTAACGGCGTCAAATCGCACGACCGAGGCGACCAATCGACTGGACCATTTCGTGAGATAACACGTTTTCCAAACTTGGTTTCCAATAAATTGATTGTGGCATTCGCTGTGTGGCTTGTGGCGCCGTCCTGTTGGAACCACATGTCCTCCAAGTTCAAAAATATTCGGTTATCATTGAACGGTAGCGATTCCCATTCACAGTAACGTGCCGGTCTTGATCATCACGGAAGAAGTACGGCCCAATGACGCCGCCGGCCCATAAACCGCACCAAACCGTAATTTTTTCGGGATGCAATGATGACTCATGGAGTACTTGCGAATTGTTGTCTGACCAATAACGCATATTTTGTTTATTGACGAAGCCATTCAGCCAGAAATGAGCCTCATCGCTGAAGATGATTTTTCGATGAAAATCCGAATCATTTTCAAGTTGTTGCTCAGCCCAATTCACGAATATACGACGCTTCTGGTGGTCAAGCGGCTTCAGTTCTTGCGTCAATTTTATTTTGTAAGGATGGAGGCCAAGATCTTTTCGCAGAATTCGCTGCAAGGACGTCACAGAGATGCCCAACGCTTGAGAACGACGTGTGAGAGACACATTTGGGCTTTCTTCAACTGAAGCCTCAGCGGCAGCAATATTCTCGACACTACGGGCACTTCTTTGTCTCACCGGCACTGGAACATTTTGTACTGTGCCTGTGGATTCAAATTTTTCCACTAGACGCTCAATTGTTGATCTGCTAGGACGATTATGACGACCATAAATTGGACGTAGCGCTCTTAACGTTGAAGCCACTGACTCCGAATTTCGGTAGTAAATTTTAATAATTTCGACTCATTGGTGACTCGTATATCTCTGCATCATGAAATGGCAAACCTTAGTGAAGAGAAATGTCAAAAGAGTGGCAAGAAATATGGCGTCGTTTGCTGTCCCTGTCGCTCTACTTTTGTAGCGTCCCTGTTGAAAAACCCTTTACAACATATTAATGAATGCTGTTCGCCATACCAAATTTTAATAAAAATACTAATTTTTCGTTCATTTTTCGCCATACTTCTCAGTAGTATAATATTTCTTATATAATGCTTGCTCCACAAATGTTCTGTAATATATTTATTTTTAATTACAACTTTTTATTTATAAAAAATAAATATTTTTTTTTAGGGTTATTTTTTCGATTTATTTTCTAAATCAATTTTAGTTAATTGAAAAATTCGTAAAAAATAATGTCACCAATTAATATATTTGGTATACGGAATTTTTTTTTTTTTGATAATAAAATAAAGGTGTTTTTACAAAAAAAAAAACATGCATATATAATTTTTTTTATGAGGTATTTGAACATAACAGATGGGGTCACAAGTCACAATGAACCAATCATACTGTTTTTTAATACCTTATTATGAAAATATAATTAATTTAATTTCAAAGTTTCAATGATCTATCTTTTCTAGTTTTTTTTTGGTAACCAAAATTTCAACAGACATACAGACAGACGGGCAGAGGACAAATAATCGGTGCCTAATATTTTCCTCCATTATTTTTTTAATGGGATTATATCGGCATATTTCCAACCACCGTTAGCAATGCATAATTTTTTAAATGAGGTCATTTTGATCAATATTGGACTGATGGATTACAAGGTACTGAATTTTAAACGTATGCGAAAATTAGTTTTTAACCTTTTTAAATGGGTTTATTTGTTTATAATATTATGGTTAACAAAATATAAAATTTACATTATAAGAAAAAATTTAAATTTGGTTTGATATATTTGTTCCACTGTACTTCATATACGTCAACGCCGACACATGTAATTAGCACCTATTGCAGCGACTCAGCGGCATTGCATTTAATCAACTTGTACTGCGAAAGACTGTCCATCCAACCAACCAACCGACTGGCTAGCCGACATCTGACGGTAGATCGATCCACCGTCCGGTTTATTTAGTACCGCTCGCTTTGGGCCATTTTCTTCCTGTTTTCATCACAACGCGTTGCCAGGGGTTGTATTTCGAAATTCGTTCGTTGCGCTTTGATGAAGGCTGTAATTGCTTGTTAGCCAACTTGACAAGTACCGCGTGTTGAGCAGACTGACGTAATGTGTCCAATCAGGTTGAGGATACTAGTTCTCAAATAAGGTCTTAAACTTCGAAATGAAAAAAAAAAAACAAAAATTTCTAAAACATTTTGTAATTTTAATAAATAAGAATTTAACTATTTTCAAAGTAATTTATAAAACAATATTTTTATGTGAAAAACTAAAAACACAAAAGTGCTGTCAAATCGGCCGCCCAATGATTGTGGTCTCACTTAAGGGCCCAACGAAGAATCGGCAACTTTTCAATTTATTACTTAAAGTGGTTCAATTGGCTAAACCCCAAATGGTTTTCTGATTTACGATGCCACAGCACGCAATGTTGGACATATGAAAAAAAAGAACAAACAAAAAAAACACATAGAAAAAACTTAACTCAACTCTACCGCCAAATTGGCCACATTCTATATGTAGGAATCTCACATTGCACTTCGTAACCGAAGTTGCGTTTTGCAACTAGTACCTAATACTTTTTATTGCCACATTATGATGAACAGCTGTGAAATGGTAAGAACCATTTTGTTTAGGTGGTTTTGTTTTTTTCAACAAATTTTAGAAAATAATGGTTTTCGTAGAATAAATCCCAGCTGTATACTGTAGTAGTGGACGTAAACTCCATTCTTTTTATTTGTTATTTTTAAATAATTTTTAAATAACTCAAAGGTATCGATTATGGTTTCGCTCACTCAGTAAAAAGTTTCCAAATAATAATGAAAAGTGGACTTGAAATGACATTAAGAAAAAAGTTTTTTTTTTTATTATTCGAACATTTTTATTATTTGAAGTAAAAACTGTCCATAATATAGTAAATTAAATAAATAATAAAAAAAAGTAAAATTATATTTGAACTATATTTCAAGTCAATTTCTCTAATATTGGAATTCTAAAAATAATGTCCATGAAAATAAATAAACAACAGAGTGCAGAAAAAACAAAAGTATATGTAGTAATTTGTATACATATCTGTGGCAATACGAAATAACAACATAACTCGAGGTATACTCACATTGAGTTATTAATACCATCGTTATCCTGATATTCGAATTCATTTTGTGTCAAATTTTTATACTGATCCTTCCTATAGTTGCTGAGATACAAGAAAAAAAAACGTAAAAGCATATCTACTTGTTATTAAATATTTATTTTTATTAAAAAAAAAAAACTTTCAAAAAAAATTATAACAAAAATATTCTGCAGACATTTATATTATTTAAGTTTTTTATACCCTACACCTATGAGGTACAGGGTATATTAACTTTATGCATATATTGCAACGCCCCTTAGGAGGCGTGTCCGGTATGGAAAAGTATATATATTCTTGATCAGCATCACTACCCGAGTCCGTTTAGCCATGTCTGTCTGTCTGTCCGTCTTGCTGTCTTGCTGTCCGAATACAGAATAACATAAGAAATACTGATCAGAATAAGATGAAATTTCGTCTAAATATATTTTGACCAAAAGTAGGAACTGAGTTCGAAAATGGGCAAAATCGGTCAACGGACACGCCCACCTCCCATACAAGTCACTTTTATATAACTCTTTCGGAACTAATAACTCGAAAAGTATTCAAGGTATAGTTATAAAATTTAAAAGGTATTATTAGAATTCACCTAAAAATATGTGGTCCAAAAATGGGCGTGATACGCCCACTTTTTTTTTTCATTATTTCCCGGGTTTTCATAGTGGAAATTTGATCCGTAAATTATTAAAATCAAATCTATGAAATATTTGCCTTTCAAAATTTTAAATATAGGCGTGGTCCGCCCAATTATATTTTTCAATTTTTTTTTTTTAGTTTTTTATACTTTTATATAATTTTTTTAATTTATGTATATAAGACGTAAATTTCTGATATGTGAATAATATTCTGAGGGTGGGGAGGTTCAGCATAATTAAAAACTTTAATAATAAGGTATGCAATTAAATATCCCACATTAATATCCCCACCAAACCTGTAGGGTATTCCATAGTCGGGCCCGACTGACTATAAAAATCCGCCCCATGTGACCGAACTTACCCATGTGACCTAACTTTCCCAACTCGTTTTAAATATGTCAAACTAATTTTAAACATATTTTTAAAGATAATTTTCGGAATAAGTTGTTAAGTTTTAAAATGCTCTCCTGAAAAGTTCAAAAAATAGTCTTATGCCTTTATTTCATATTACTACAGATATATCTAGACGTTGAAATAAATTTAAAGTGTAGTTATTTCTAAAACAAACGAAGTAAAATTTCGTACTAAAATACAGTAAATTTATGTAACAAAAACCAATATATGTGCTTTTCGAAATAAATCATCCATTTCACTTACGTTTTCAAGAATATAATCAAGAATATAATTTTCTTTTAAATGAAATAAAATGAAAAAAATTACTTGTCAAAATGTTGCTACATGCGTTATCTTTTCAACGTCGTACATCGGATTCAATCGATTGTAAATTAGTGCGTCCTATGTTGGCTTCTTACAGAAAGAAAATCACTTTTCTCCATACATGTTATTAAAAAACTCTACATTGGAAGCTTTTACGCCTTCAGATTTATGTGTACTACATTGGGGTAAATGGCATTATAACGTCTGCGACTGCATTTTGACATATATTTTATCCAAATTTTGGCTGGCCTGTAGTCAGTTTCATACACGTATAGAAAAGATTTGTTTGAATATACTTGAATGTAATTATGGGAGTAAAATTACGTACATTATAATAGAATTGTATAATTATTTTGTTCAAATTTAAATATAAGGACTGCGTCGAATAAAATTGTGCGCTACAAAAATGAAAAAATCTAGAAATCTAGCAATCGAATTTATAAAATATTTAAAATATTTTATTTTGCAAATTATTTTTGGATTATAAAAAAAAATATAAAAAACCAGAAATTAATATTTTTTAATAAAAAGTTTTAATTTTTCCGGAACCCCTTCCATTAATGTTGTAATGGTAGTGTCCGACACCCTCACAGCTGCTTAAGACCACTTTCTTTTAAAGTGTTGAAGGTCTTTGGCCACTTTTTTTGTTGTCTTCATCTCCCTTTTTACTAAAGTCCAGTATCTCTCAATCGGCCTGAGTTCTGGACAGTTTGGTGGATTGGCTTCTCTAGGCACCAAAACCACTGCATTTTGTTGGATCCACCCTAAGGCCGTTTTGCTGTAGTGAAATGAAGCGAGGTCAGGCCAAAAACATGTGGACACTTCATGTTGGCGTAAAAATGGAAGCCATCTCTTTTGCAAGCATTCCTTCACATATATTTCGCTATTAATTGTACCCGATGTCATGAATGAGCTGCTCCTTTTTCCACAACTGCAAATTGCCTGCCAAACAAGGAATTTCTTTGGGAATTTTGTCATTTTTTTTGATTTGAATTTTTCAGCGACATTTCTTCGAGAATAGGCTGTATAAAATTCCTGCCCAGGTAGCTGAGAAAAGTCCGCTAAAACATAAGTTTCGTCGTCCATTATGCATCAATCGAATTTAAAAAAAAATCTTGGTTAAGCTTTTTAGCTCGTTGTTTTGCGGTTTCATTCATGACGGCATTTCTATCTGGAACTTTTTGGACCTTGTACGTCTTCAGCCCAGCTTCTTTCTTAGTCCTGCGCACGAAAGATTCTGAGCAATCCGCCTTTCTCGCCTATTGCCTTCCGCATATGCTTGGATCTTTCTTTAAAATATTCACAACCTTCGACTTTTCACGATCATGTGGGCCTTTTTTTTACCAGAACCTTTCTTACGATCAATACTCAGGTCTTCCTTAAAGCGGTTGATAACGCGAGAAATGGTCTTAGGGTTAGCCCCTACCTTCTTGGCAATTTTTTTAAAAGACCAACTGGGTTGTTTTTGAAAAATTTTAATTATATTTTCTCGCACTTCCACTTCGTTTGCCATTTTCGCGTTAAATAAATTTTGTATTGGACTATAACTGACACAAATTATTTTCTGCCATTTAATTCAGAGCTACTATGATCAAATTTTTTAATTTGAATCTTGCAATAGCACATTATGGGAAGATATGTAACGGACAATTTTATTCGACGCAGTCCTTAATTATACAAAATTTAAACATGAATTGATAGTATAATTTTTTTGTTCAGATTTAAATACTATTATACGATATTTAAACATAAATTGTTTTAATCGCGGATTTATAAGATATACTATATTACTGTTTCTGAAGAGATATATATATATATATTTTATCAGATATTAATATGTATATGTATTCCAACGTCAAAAAAGGTCCTTTGAATTATATGTATTTGGGTTTTCGTGATTGGTGCTGGTTGCCAACGAATTCTAAAATAATAGAATTAGTGTGACAACAATTTAATTATATGTATGTTTGGAATTACGATTACAATTTTAATACAGTTTACAATTTTTGTATACAATTATATTACTTGGTTACGAATATTTGCAAGGTCGGGGAATTTGTTGAATAAAAGGGAAATTTCGGAAAAAAAGAAAACATATGAAAACATAAACACCTACGTTTTAATGTCGAATACAAACGGATGTATGAGTATTTTTTTTTAATAGGTTTGATATTGACCGACGAGAGGCGTATGGGAAAAACATTTTATACATTTGATGAGATGCGTTATTCAGTAGAGTGACCTTTCCAATCGAAATTCATTGCATTCACCATTGAAAATATTAAAATTTAATATTATTTCGTACTGTATTTTTTAACTTAAATTTATATCTTCCATTGCGAAATATGTAAATTTCGATTCAAGTTTTCTTTTTGAAATTGGGAAAATTCAACATAAAATTGAGTTTTTTGTAATTTGAAATTAAGAAATTTCTAAATGAAATTAATTTATTTAAATTTTAAAAATGTAAATTCTTCATTTCTTTTGGATATTTCTCATTTTGAAATGGAATATCATTTGCAATAATTTAATTTAAAATATTTTCAATTTGATTTGAAATTTTCATATAAGTGTCTACTTTAATGTTGACAAAATTAATATAATATTTGTTTTTATAATATTGTGAGTTTTTTTTTGACTGATTGTTTTTAATGCATTTAAAATATGAGATTCCATTTTTTCCGAAGTTTCGCTGCTTTCTCTCAGTTTCTTCATGGATTTTATTGAATTTAAAATGGAATATTTAGTGTTTATCACCAATTTATATAATAGCAAAAATCTATAATTTTTTAATCTCATTTATCTCATTTTAATTATTTTAAATCAATAACTAATTATTCATATTTTTAACTACAAAATTTGGGTAAGATTTTTATTCAATTAATTATTCAAAATAAATTGATTAATTGCCACAAGTTCCTAAATAATTTTCAACCCATTTGAACAACGCTACACGCTGCAAAAAAAAGGGATCTCCTAAACATATTTTGCAGGCATTACATATATATTTGGAGCTATATGCAAACAAAAGTATTATTTCATTTCCAAACATTATTGTAATAACAGCCAAAAATATTTTTGTTTTTGTTCAAACATATTTATGTTAAGAATGATTAATTTTCGACGTTATTGCAAACATATATATGTTTAGAATGTGAACAACATTTTATTTACATGTAAACATATTTATGTTTACATTTATTTGAATGTAAAAATAGTAAATTTAGTGCTAATATCTTCATTACACAATATTCGTTTTTTTCCTATTTTTAAATTAATCTTTTTTTATTTACATTATATAATTATAATTATAAACTTAAACTTTTATTTTATTTTTATTAGACATATTTTATTTATACCTAATAATTTTATTTCCATCTATTGTTCCTATTTTGAGTTCAGTACTTTACGGATGAATTGGAAATTTCACAAACAGCCACTATCTGGTATTAACAGTAATTGGCGGTACTTAAACAAATTCGTCCACCAAAAAGAACTTTTGAACTGTATGAAAAGTATTAATGTGAGTGCTACTGAGTGTTAAAATAGGCAGCGCTGTTATTTAATTGTGATATCGTAATGCCAAACATATATATAATCAAAATAATGCTATTGTTTTTAAATTCGTTGTCACCCTGTAACAATCACGAATAACCAAATACATATAATTCAAAGAACCTTTTATTGACGTTGGGTGTGTTAAATAGCGGAAATATCAAACATATATTAATATCTGATGAAAAATGTATATTTCTACAGAAACATTAATATTGTAAATTCATGTAAATCCGCGATTAAAGCAATCTATGTTTAAATATCGTATAATAATATTTCAATCTGAACAAAATAATATTACAATTCAATTATAATGTAATTAGATATTACTCCCAATATTTATATGGTGATTTCGAATTACGTTATAATTACATTCAAGCATATTCAAACAAATCTTTTCTATCCGTGTAAGGACAACTTTTGCGCTTTGAAATATTTTGCTTACATACTTTCAAATTATCTACAAAATTCTTGCAAAATCATTTATTATTATATTTTTTATTCATTATGTTTAGAACATAAACAAATTTATTCAACAATTAAAAAAAGAAAATGGAAGCAAACACGCGTAACGCCCAATTTTATAAAACAAATAACCTCCTAATTCTGCTACCTTCTGCTACAACTAACCGCAAAATACTTTTCAACAAAAATATAACCTTAACCAAATTAGCGTGAAAAGTATGATTGAAAACAACAACTATGTACAACAACGTCAACAACAATAATGAAAGCTAATGGAAATTTTCACCTTTGACGTTTATTTTGTTTGATTTGGTTAGAATACCAACTCACTCAAATTGTGAATATTTTCCACATGAAACGTCAAAAGAAATTCACGCAATTTTGTTAATTCAACCAAGTTGTTTTTGTTGGCGTTGATGTTGTTGTGTTGTTTTAAGCTTTTGTACAATGCACCCTTTGCAGCACCTAATACTGTTAATAGTACCTACCTAGTAAATTGCGAAACCCAATCGAAAATTTTTGTTAGAAGAAGTTTTCGTTTTGTTTTGTTTTGATTTGTTTTATGTGAGAATTTATTGTGAAAATCAAATCGGAAATTCACGCAATTCTGAAAAGAGCATTCTGAAAATGTTGTTTGGAGGCTGTACGGAGTAGTTGGTACATTGAGAAAAAAAGTGCAACATTATTATTATAATAAAATTCTATGTATTTCATTTAAAATTTTTAATGTTTATGCCACACAATCTTTCTCCAAGGGAATTCGAGTCAAGGCAGTTTTTTCCAAAACAAATTTTACCCAAATATTTCTTCATAGAACAATTCTTTAGACATTAATTACTGGGAGTGGAATCATACGTGGAAGAAATTTATTTCGAAAACGAATCTATTGAGGAACAAAATTGACAGCAAGAATACTATATTTTAAAGTTTTATAAATTGTTTAAAAACAGAGTTTTAAGTGCTAAAGGGTTTTTCAACAGGGACGCTACAAAAGTAGAGCGACAGGGACAGCAAATGATGCCATAATTCTTGCCGCTCTTTTGACATTTCTCTTCAGTAAGGTTTGCCATTTCATGATGGAAAGATATACGAATTCGAATTTCGGTAGTAAATTTTAATAATTTCGACTCGTTGTAGGGCCGTATATCTTTCCATCATTAAATGGCGAACCTTACTGAAGAGAAATGTCAAAAGAACGGCAAGAAATATGGCGTCGTTTGCTGTCGCTGTCGCTCTACTTTTGTAGCGTCCCTGTTGAAAAATCCTTAAAAAAAACTTTTGCAGCGCTCTTATTAAAAAACCCTTTATTTTCTTAGTGTATTTCTGGTGGGAGTTGATACTATGGCTACCGCAAATTTATTGCTCCAATTATTTCAAGGTATTAATTTCATGTCGAACGAATATTTTAAATACATTATGACAACGTACTATTTTGTTAGGGTTATTTTAGCATGAAATCATTTATTACAATTTGTTTTTAATTTCTTTTTAATTTTAGAAATAATTTCAGAGGATAGTGCACTGGACTGGGATCAATAAGGTACATAATGAACAATATTATATTAAGTCTAATATTTAAATAATTCTAAATATTCTGAAACTAACACATTTTTTTTTTATATTTTTTTTCACGATGAATAGATTAAATAAAATCGTAAAAATATGCATAAGAAATTTGTCTCCCATAAAAACGAAATTTTCTCTTAGCATCCATAAGTATTTTATGTACATCTTATATATGCTAAGTATAATATTACTTCAATTGTAATAACAAAAGCGACAAAATTTACAGAAATATAAAGAAAAACACTTGATCCTCTTCACACACAACATGACAAACAATAGATGACGGGCAACCATCGTATATAGTTCATTGTTGACGAGAGGAAATTTTTTATTTTTTTTTATTTTTTTTTATTTTTTTTATTCGCATAAACAACAAACATCATCTTGATGGCTGAAGTGATGATATCCTGCAATTGTTACATTGTTTGTTTGGTCATTGAAGTTGTTCTTGTTTTTTTTTTTACAGTTGCGCCTGTGTTTGTTTGGAATGGCTTCCGTTTATGATGTCTGTTGATGGTAAGATGGCGCATAGACCATCATCTTGCACATATAATGTCGGTCGGTCAGCATCTTTTGTGTGGAAATTACTTTAATGGTTGTCGTCAGAATTTTTTTATTGACCAGCAGCACATTATGCTTTGTCATTCTTTGTTGTATATTTTTTTTATGACTCGTTGAAGGAGTATTTTTTAAATTTCACACATAAAACATTTATTAACAAATATTAAAAATCATCTGCAGCTCTTCCGTTAGGTGCCAATATATAAAATTTAATTTTAAAATAAGAACAAAAAAAATATTTGCAAACAAAATTTGCTAACTTGGCACTTCCGTTTTCAGTAACGTCCTGATAAAGCACTATTTAATTTATATATTTTGATCTAGCTAGCGTACAGAATTTTTAATTTTAAATTTAGATACTACTATTATAAAAGAAAAACCAAATAAATTAATTTTCTTAGAGATAATAATGTTTGAAGTGTACAAATGTCATGTTCGAAATACAGGGTTTTTCAAATGGGACGCTACAAAAGTAGAGCGACAGGGACAGCAAACGACGCCATATTTCTTGCCGCTCTTTTGATATTTCTCTTCAGTAAGATTTGCCATTTCATGATGGAAAGTTATACGAATTTGAATTTCGGTAGTAAATTTTAATAATTTCGACTCGTTGTTGGCTCGTGTATCTTTCCATCAGGAAATGGCAAACCTTACTGAAGAGAAATGTCAAAAGAGCGGCAAGAAATATGGTGTCGTTTGCTGTCCCTGTCGCTCTACCTTTGTAGCGTCTCATTTGAAAAATCCTTGAAAAAAACTTTTGTAGCGCTCTTATTGAAAAACCCTTTACCAGGAAGTGTTCAAGGTAATACACAATATGGTAATACACTCAATATAAATAGTTTGCTTAATTTAGTAACTTTATTAATTTCTAAATAGCATCAAATTTAATTTGACATAGTAAACAGTTTGCTAGAAAACGAGTGTAACAAAAACAGATCGTGTCCCTGCTAAGCACATCGCTAGTGTAGCGAATTGGCACTAGGCGGCGCCATAGTCACGAGGCATTTTTCATGTTGCAGCTTATAATTCGTCTATAATTCGTAGTCTGTTTTATTGAAAAACTATTGATTTAAAGCTAAGATTTCTTCCATGTAATAATAATGCACGCAGGCAAGGGTGCAATTATTAGTGAAATGTGAATGCACGAAGGAGATGGTAACATAAAATACTATATTATGTGTAAATAACAAAGTAAATTAAAGAAAATTTTAAATTTTATAATATAATTTTTTATGAATTTCCTCTTTTCAGATTTTTTGCTATTTTGGCAACATTTTTTTGTTACTGTTACACACTTTTTATTTTGAGTGTATATTATAAATTTCTACACGTACTTTCTAATTGCAATTATAAATTTTATCTATGTTATAGAAATTTAAATCTGAACAATGTTAAATCTTAAAAAAACATGCAAATCTTTTACAACTAATATGCAATACAAATCTTTACATCAGATAGTTTTTTTGTTTGTTAAATTTTTACATTTCTTTCAAAGGATGTCATGCTAAAAGAAAAGCATATCAGCCGCATTGTCTTTGTTTGTTGTTTATCGCTGAATATCTTTTAATGATAACTGATCATGGCAGAAAATTGTGGTGGTCGATCGTTCTCCGTCTTTATGTCTGTCTGTCTGTGTGTGTGTTGGAACCTATTCATGTGCTTGCAACACGGAACTGTTGCAGTGCCACACAGTGCAGTCCTAACCTTTAGAGGACGAGATACTCAAAAACAAAGTCATGTTACCGCAAAATTTACATCGTCCATTTAGCATTAAAGACTCATTAATTCCACGGCCGAATACAAACACTTGAAGCTGCTGCTACTACAACAACTACCGTGTTTAGAGTTCTTCCTTATGATTTTCAGCATCCTCATGGTTTTGATCGCCAACATATTCAACATACTCATCCATTCAGTTCACTTGTTTTGTTCTTGTTTTAATTTTTTTTTTTCTTTTTTTTTTTTTTGATATTTTGTGATCATACCGCGTATTTGCATCTGCTTCTACAGTAGTTGAGATTAATTTACGCTAGCTTAACATTCGATCCGATCGGATCAGATGACTGTGTCGTCTGTCTGCAACAGCAGTTGGGGGAATATGGCAAAGTTTTGGAGTAATATTTATGTTTCTTACAAACAGTAGTGATGCTGATATAGTCTTTAAAATTAACTGCAAAATTATTTTTTGTAGGTACTTCTTTTTTTTAATTTATTTCATTTTTTATTGGGAAGTTGAGTTCTTTTTTGTACAATTATTTACAATTGACAACTGATTTTTGTGGTGCATTTCTTTAACTTTAAAAAATGCATGAAACGCTTTTACTATGTACATCTAAAAAATGTTTCATTTTAATTTATATGGGGTCTTTTTTAATGATTTTTGTAAATGGAAAATTCATAAACTTTTGATAAAATAATAATATTAATAATATTGACAAATCAATCACCTAACAAGATAATCAAACATTTTCTGACAACTCTTCTTCTATTTTAGAAATTAACTTGATGCAAATAAAATTTAATATCGTCCAATGTCTGAGTCACAATTTTTGCACGTCTTAAGTCAACTTTCTGAATTAGAAAATGGGCGTGGCAAAAGTGAACTGTTAATTCAAAATATCTGTGTACTTGAGATAGCCACAGTCACGAAATTTTGCTCAGTGATGTTGTATATTCATCTGTATATACATCTGCACAATTGTTTTTGTTCCCTCTGCAAAATATACACTACTGCACTCCACAGCGTTGAGTGCATTTTGCAATGGCAGTCTACAGTATTATAGTGAAGTCTCTCCCACGAAATCACTGCAGTATTTGTTTCATTGGTGTCAAGTAGTGTCTAGGCATTTTCTTTTAAAGATTCATTGTTTTGAAAAACAAAACCAAATGACACTACTATCGCTGAAAATTCAATAAGTACGGTGAGTGTAGTGAGTCAGCGTAACATGTAACGAGTGAGAAGACGAACATTGAACACAATAACATTTATTTTATTGACAGTATTTACATGTGTTTATAAAAAATACAACAAACATTATTTAGAAAAGGGAAAATTATAGTATATTAAGATATTTTTAATGAAATACAACGTATTACTCAAAAAGCAATACATCCAACATAAACAAAAATGTAAAATGCACTGATTTAAAAAAAAGCTATATTTTAAATTTTGGAACTAGAACCGGTACCGATATTCCATGGGTTTTATTCCCTCTCTGGGACCGCAAAGATCCTAAATTGTAACCGGAACCGTTTTGATTTTTGGAGCCGAAATCGGAACCGTCATTAAAAAATGTGTGGAATCGGAACTCATGCAATTTTTTGGTTGAAACCGGAATCAGAACTGCTTTTTTTAAAAAAATCTTGGAACCAAAACCGATACCGATATTCTATCCTGTTTATAAAATTATTTTCCACGTTAGAAATTTTGGAGTAAATTCTAATAAAGGGTTTTTCAATAAGAGCGCTTAAAAAGTTTATTCAAGGGTTTTTCAAGAGGGACGCTACAAAAGTAAAGCGACAGGAACAGTAAACGACGCCATATTTCTTACCGATTTTTTGACATTTCTCTTCAGTAAGGTTTGCCATTTCATGATGGAAAGATATACGAGCCAAAAAAGTGTCGAAATTATTAAAATTTACTACCAAAATTCGAATTCGTATATCTTTTCATTATGAAATGGCAAACCTTACTGAAGAGAAATGTCAAAAGAGCGGCAAGAAATATGGCGTCGTTTGCTGTCCCTGTCGCTCTATTTTTGTAGCGTCCCTGTTGAAAAACATTTTACAATCTGACTTACATATATACCACACCAGAAATGTATTAAAATTTAATGCATGTCAAGAAGCCGCGGTAGCTCAGTGGTTAGTGCGTTGGACTGCGAGCCGAAAGGTCCCCGGTTCAAGCCTGGACTGGGGCTAACAACATCTTTTCATAGAAACATTTTTCTATACCGCGCTACCTCTCGTCAGTAAATGGCACACCTACGAGAGTAAAACCATTGCCAATGAAAAGCTCTGTCAGTTACATATCTTACCATAATGTGCTATTGCAAGATTCAAATTAAAAAATGTTGATCATAGTAGCTCTGAATTAAATGGCAGAAAATAATATGTGTCAGTTATAGTCAATACAAAATTCAAATACAAAATCCAAAATGGCAAACGAAGTGGAAGTGCGAGAAAATATAATTAAAATTTTTCAAAAACAGTCTAGTTGGTCTTTTAAAAAAATTGCCAAGGAGGTAGGGGCTAACCCTAAGACCATTTATCGCGATATCAACCGCTTCAAGGAAGACCTGAGTATTGATCGGAAGAAAGGTTCTGATAAAAAAAAGGCCCACATGATCGTGAAAAGTCGAAGAAGGTCGAAGGTTGTGAATATTTTAAAGAAAGATCCAAGTATATCCGGAAGGAAATTGGCGAGAAAGGCGGATTGCTCAGAATCTTTCGTGCGCAGGACTTAGAAAGAAGCTGGGCTGAAGACGTACAAGGTCCAAAAAGTTCCGGATAGAAATTCCGTCAAGAATGAAACCGCAAAACAACGATCTAAAAAGCTGAACCAAGATTTTTTTTTAAATTCGATTGCTGCATAATGGACGACGAAACTTATGTTTTAGCGGACTTTTCTCAGCTAGCTGGGCAGGAATTTTATACAGCCTATTCTCGAAGAAATGTCGCTGAAAAATTCAAATCAAAAAAAATGACAAAATTCCCAAAGAAATTCCTTGTTTGGCAGGCAATTTGCAGTTATGGAAAAAGGAGCAGCTCATTCATGACATCGGGTACAATTAATAGCGAAATATATGTGAAGGAATGCTTGCAAAAGAGATGGCTTCCATTTTTGCGCCAACATGAAGTGTCCACATGTTTTTGGCCTGACCTTGCTTCATTTCACTACAGCAAAACGGCCTTAGGGTGGATCCAACAAAATGCAGTGGTTTTGGTGCCTAGAGAAGCCAATCCACCAAACTGTCCAGAACTCAGGCCGATTGAGAGATACTGGGCTTTAGTAAAAAGGGAGATGAAGACAACAAAAAAAGTGGCCAAAGACCTTCAAGACTTTAAAAGAAAGTGGTCTTCAGCAGCTGTGAGGGTGTCGGACACTACCATTACAACATTAATGGAAGGGGTTCCGGAAAAATTAAAACTTTTTATTAAAAAATATTAATTTCTGGTTTTTTATATTTTTTTTTAAATCTAAAAATAATTTGCAAAATAAAATATTTTATTCTATAAAAATTCGATTACTAGATTTTGTCATTTTTGTAGCGGACAATTTTATTCGACGCAGTCCTTATATGCCGCCTTCATTAAAATAATTGGAACTATTTTCATCCATTGGACTTTTCTAAATTTAATAATATTTTTGAGTTATGTTCCGTCATTTTGACGCACAACAAATTTGAACTAACAAAAGATAGAGAGGAAGCAGACAAAAAGCCGACTTATTTATTTCAAAGTATATTCAATTTTAATACCGATATGATTAAAAAATATGTTAATATATGGGAATGTATACATTTTAATTCAAAATGTATTAAAAATGCCTGTAATACAACTCATGGATTAAAAATTAGTCCAAGATTTTGAACCGTGTAGTTTTTCATGTGATTCCGTGCTTTTGTAGTATTTTTCCGTGCTTCTTCGTGTCTTTCTATATCCCGTGTTTTATCGTGCTTCTCGTGCATGCCTTTACATTTAGTGTTTGGGCACGTGCACGTGCGTGTCACCTATAGGCGTGCTCGTGCCATCAAAAACAGGCGCGCTCCCATCTCTATTTCAAATGCATTTGTGCAGATATCTAATGTATATTGTGGTTGCTTATGTTTTTGTAAATTTGGACGGAATTGAAAAAAGGGGCGTGGCATTATGCATACAACAAAATACAAAACATATACAAAAAAATAAAAATGCTATAACTCCAACTAAGAACGAAGTTATAAAAGTAGATACAATGGTTCATATTTCAAATTACAATCATCCCGTAAAATAAGGACAGGATTGGAAAAATTTGTTATATCAATAAATTAATTGCAATATTAGGAAAGGATTTTCAATATTGTATTGATTTTTTTATAAATAAAAACAAAAATAAATAAGAACAAAAATAAATAAAAACAAAAATTTGTGAAGTGGTTATCAAAAGCAGGCTTTTAAATTGCTTTCATATTGACGTTGAGACTCATATCCATTATAAATACAAAAACAACAATAATAACCTGCATGCCAAAATGGTGCAGGCATTGCCAGTTAGGCAGCAACAACAACAACAAAGGCGACAACAGCAATTGCAGCGGCAGCAGCAGCAAATGACACATCAACTGCATAAAATAGGCTGATGGCAAAAAGGTTTTGTTGGCAAAAGGAGCGAAGACTGCAGAAGGCTGTTTGGAATGTTTGGCGGCCTGCTGGCGGCTGTCGACTGCTGTTGCCGCGCTTGCTGTTGCTGCTGTATGTTGCTGTTGCTGCTGCAGTTTGCTGCCTGTTGGCTGTTTACCAAAAATAGAAGGAAATTATCTGCTCAGATTATGTCAAGATTAATTACATTCAAGCCATTGTGATGTCAATAATTGTTGTCCCTGTTATTGTTGCTGTTGTTGTTGTTGTTGTAATTGCAGTTGCAGCTTATGTTGTTGACAGCATTTTAGTCATGGTACCGCCGCGGCGTAACTGCAGCATGGATAAAATTACATTCGATGATGAGAAGGATTTGCGTAGGGTAGAGAGCGGTAGTTCTTGCGACTTGCTGTTCAACGCTTGAATAATTTTCAAAAGCCGCGCAAATTCGTTGGATCTTGTTATTGTCTGTTGCTGCTGTTGTTGTTGCTATTAATGTTGCTGCTGTTCCTACTGCTGCTACTGCTGTTGTTGTCATGCATGTACGGTACACTAATTAATTGAAATTTGCCGCCGCCTTGTTTCTGTAGTTTGGTGGTATTCAAATTTTGCGCGCGCCATATTGGTTGTATAATTGCTTTAAGGTTGGCTTAACATTTGTGCGGGCAACGTACTTCATTTAGTCAGGGGACAACCACACCAACAGCAAGCTATTCTTAGACAAATGTTCACTAGACATCGATGTCACATCATTTCTGTTATTTTTTTATATTTTGTTTAAAATATTAAAGTTTTTCTCATCTTACTCATGGGTCGTACATCTGTAGCTGTACACTCAGCAAAATCAAAGAGTTTAACAAGTTGAAAAATTGAGAATTATTTTTCTTGATTTTAATTATTTTTTTCTTAATGAAAATTCACGTAAAAATGTTTCTATTATATTTATTTCAGAACTCTCGATTTCATACGAGTATTTTCGATTAGCCCGGGTACCCGGGTACCCGGGCGCTCGAAGGCCCCGGTAATACCCGGGTAGTTCAAATACTCGAAAAACCCGGGTATTAAATGTTCGAGCTACCCGGGTAGTTGGCAAAACCCGGGTAGTTTGTTCGTTCGTTTGTTCGATTGACGATTGTTCATTTGATCGCTTGTTAATTTGTCTGTCCGTTCGTTTGCTTGATGTGGGAGTTGGTCGGAAGTGGTTGGAAAAATGTGGGTGGACAAAGTGGGTGGGTGGGCAAAAGTGGGTGGAAAGTGATAAAAAGACAGAAAAAATGTTGAACTACCCGGACACAAACGACTTCCTGTTTTTTAAGTAGATTTTGTTTTGAATTTATCACCCAGTATTAAAATTCAGACTTAGGAAGCTATGCTTTTCAAACAGGTAGAACCCATTCTCGACTCAACGATTTCCTTTCTTATTTTTTGTATGAAATGAAAATTTCTGCAGCACATCCGTCTTAAGGAACAGCTCTAAGGCTGCATAGAAGGTGTACTAAAAACACTTCGCTTTTTTATTTGAAAAATATTAGAAATAGTCACCAAATCAATTGGCGCTTATTCTCTGGAAGGTGATATACTAGATTCAGTGATGACAAAACGAGGTTCGGACAAGCTAAGAAGTTGTTATAGTAGAGCTTTTACTGCCAAGACCTGAAAAAATTTACTAAGGACTGCGTCGAATAAAATTGTCCGTTACATATCTTCTCATAATGTGCTATTGCAAGATTCAAATTTAAAAAAAATTATCATAGTAGCTCTGAATTAAATGACAGAAAATAATTTGTGTCAGTTATAGTCAATACAAAATTTATTTAACGCGAAAATGGCAAACGAAGTGGAAGTGCGAGAAAATATATTTAAAATTTTTCAAAAACAACCTAGTTGGTCTTTTAAAAAACTGCCAAGGAGGTAGGGGCTAACCCTAAGACCATTACTCGCGTTATCGACCGCTTTAAGGAAGACCTGAGTATTGATCGGAAGAAAGGTTCTGGTAAAAAAAAAGGCCCACATGATCGTGAAAAGTCGAAGAAGGTCGAAGGTTGTGAATATTTTAAAGAAAGATCCAAGCATATCCGGAAGGAAATTGGCGAGAAAGGCGGATTGCTCAAAATCTTTCGTGCGCAGGACTAAGAAAGAAGCTGGGCTGAAGACGTACAAGGTTCAAAAAGTTCCGGATAGAAATGCCGTCAAGAATGAAACCGCAAAACAACGAGCTAAAAAGCTGAACCAAGATTTTTTTAAAAAATTCGATTGCTGCATAATGGACGACGAAACTTATGTTTTAGCGGACTTTTCTCAGCTACCTAGGCAGGAATTTTATACAGCCGATTCTTGAGGAAATGTCGCTGAAAAATTCAAATAAAAAAAATTACAAAAATCCCAAATAAATTCCTTGTTTGGCAGTCAATTTGCAGTTGTGGAAAAAGGAGCAGCTCATTCGTGACATCGGGTACAATTAATAGCGAAATATATGTGAAGGAATGCTTGAAGTGTCCACATTTTTTTGGCCTGACCTCGCTTCATGTCACTACAGCAAAACGGCCTTAGAGTGGATCCAACAAAATGCAGTGATTTTGGTGCCTAGAGAAGCCAATCCACCAAACTGTCCAGAACTCAGGCCGATTGAGAGATACTGGGCTTTAGTAAAAAGGGAGATGAATACAACAAAAAAAGTGGCCAAAGACCTTCAAGACTTTAAAAGAAAGTGGTCTTCAGCAGCTGTGAGGGTGTTGGACACTACGATTACAACATTATTGGAAGGGGTTCCGGAAAAATTAAAACTTTTTATTAAAAAATATTAATTTCTGGTTTTTTATATTTTTTTTTAAATCTAAAAATAATTTGCAAAATAAAATATTTTATTCTATAAAAATTCGATTACTAGATTTCAAGATTTTTTCATTTTTGTAGTGGACAATTTTATTCGACGCAGTCCTTATGATAATTTATTTTAGTCTTACGTTCACTATAATAACAAACGTTCAAATAATTTTCCTCAATATTGTAACATTTATTTATTTTAGAACAAATCGTCAATGTCATGCCAAAGGGACGAATATGCATTTTTTGACTATTGATTGATTTTGACATTTTTGAAAAAAGTCATTTTTATTTTGCTGAATGAAATTGCTTAACAAATTTAGTTTTTTAGAATTTAGTTAATAGAACAAATTATAATTTCAATCGGTAAATACTGTAAAAAATAGGTAAATGTCAAAAATTCACAAATTCCATTGAGTTTATATAGAAATATTTATTTTTTTTGTATACTATTAAATTAAAATTTGTCCTAATGACCAATTTTATGTATTTTTTTTTCTGAATGTAGGAAACATATCTCATATTATTAACAAAAATAACAAAACTTGTGAAAAATGTGGTGAATGTAATTAAATTATAAATTTTTAAATAATTTTTGATATTAAGAAAAGAATTATATCATTAAAACTGATAGAATTTCAAAATTTCTTTTCCCACCTCATCTGTTTCGCCTCGATCCTCCAACTGATCAGCCCATTAAATCTTCATGTTACCATATGATATTATGGCGGTACGATCGTATCTTTAGAGGGATTACGACATAACATGAACGGACAACAATAAACGGACAAGTTTTGTTTTTTCATGTGATTCTATAATTCTTTGCAAGCAATTTAATAATTTTGACAGTACTTGACAGAGAGAAGCTAGATATTGTGAAGTGTATGCTGAATTAAATAATAAAAATAATAAAATGATTTAAATGAATTCTTAATAATTTTAAAATTCCTAGTTATAATATACAATTATTTAAAATTCATTAGATTATTTGTAAATATATGTAATTCTTAGATAAAATATTTTGTTACAAAATCAAATTTGACATGAAATAATAAAAAATAAATAAAACTACTATGCGCAGTTTCATATAATAAAGTAATAACTATCGATATGCAATATTTCGAAAACAAAATGCATTTATTGCATGCAAATACTAAAACTAATGGGCAACATTTTGTCTATGTCTGCGTTTATAACAACTACACATGTAACTGAGTGTCTGTGTATTTGATTTATCAGCCATTTGCAATGTCATCAGGTGGCCATTTGTTAAAATAACGACCCCGAAAATGCTGAAACAGTATAGCATGCGGCAACATTTTTACTATTTTGCAAACATCAACAAACGCATACCAAAAGGAGTATAAAATATACTAAACTATTGTGCGAGCAGCATCAGGTACAACAATTCATATTTTCTATTGACTAAACAAATAAAAAAAGTCAACAATTTTAAAAATTGCAGCTATGCACAAAATGTGAGTGCTTTTTTTGGTAGTCTACAAAAGAGTTGAATTTTCTATATAAATAAAAAAATATATATATAAAAATTGTACAAATTTTAGTAAAATGTTACTGAAATTGTGATATTTTTTTAGTATATTAATTAATGTTTTGTATAAAAAAATACAAAATTTCTAAATATTGTTTAAAGACAATGATCAAATTAAATAAGATAATAATGATAAAACAAGAAATAATGAAGACTATAAAAACTATTATAGAAATCAAGCAAATTATTTCTTGTTCCGGAATTAAGAAAAAATATTTCTGAAATCAATACATACAACTTCTAAATCAATTTCATTTAGTTTTAACACATTTTTACCTCGGTGTAGGGTGTAACCTATTTGACTCCTTTTTTTGAAGTGATGGCTTTATTATGGCAAAAATCAAGCTGTTCGAAATATTTTATATTATTTTATACATTTTATTTTTTTAAATATTGAAAAATGCATGACTATTTGATAAGAATTTATATTTTTACTTATAGAAAGGAATATCTGTCACCATTTAACAACCGCATTCAGTTAAAAGCAATTAACGTGCGACACGTTCGACGCGCAAACGCATTTCAATAATTAATGCAATGCGGTGTTGTAACTGCTTAAAAGCATCACTTATAGAGCGTGAAAAAATTTCGCGCATAAACAGCCCAAGCAACATCAGCATCAGCCCAATGCAATCAATTAATGGAAGCGATCTAATGAATAACCAATTCGTCGCCACTATTCAGACCACGATGGTGGTCACTGGCCACTCATGTTGCATCGTAGTCCTGAAGATGTGACCAACAAATGCGACACATGGTCGCAGAAGACTCGCACGGTTTGTGCTAAATGAAAAAACATGGAAATATTTGCATATTCATGCGTTTCTACTAGTTTTTCAAATAGACACCAAAGACCCACAAGAGGTAGACCGAGGATGTCCTGCGCTGATTGCCGTTGAATATTTATTTGTTGGCTTCACACAATGTGTCACACTGATAAAAATTAATTAATAATTAAACAAAAATAAAAAAAAATCAATAAATCAATAAATCAATCAATTAACAAATGAATAAATCAATAAATCAATAAATCAATAAATCAATAAATCAATAAATCAATAAATCAATAAATCAATAAATCAATAAATCAATAAATCAATAAATCAATAAATCAATAAATCAATAAATCAATAAATCAATAAATCAATAAATCAATAAATCAATAAATCAATAAATCAATAAATCAATAAATCAATAAATCAATAAATCAATAAATCAATAAATCAATAAATCAATAAATCAATAAATCAATAAATCAATAAATCAATAAATCAATAAATCAATAAATCAATAAATCAATAAATCAATAAATCAATAAATCAATAAATCAATAAATCAATAAATCAATAAATCAATAAATCAATAAATCAATAAATCAATAAATCAATAAATCAATAAATCAATAAATCAATAAATCAATAAATCAATAAATCAATAAATCAATAAATCAATAAATCAATAAATCAATAAATCAATAAATCAATAAATCAATAAATCAATAAATCAATAAATCAATAAATCAATAAATCAATAAATCAATAAATCAATAAATCAATAAATCAATAAATCAATAAATCAATAAATCAATAAATCAATAAATCAATAAATCAATAAATCAATAAATCAATAAATCAATAAATCAATAAATCAATAAATCAATAAATCAATAAATCAATAAATCAATAAATCAATAAATAAATAAATCAATAAATCAATAAAACAAAAAATCAAAAAAAAACTATAATAAATATATCAAATATCATATTATAGTAAGTCATTTTGTACAGTGTACAACGATCTGCTGCCCAATGTAAATGTGATGCCCAGGAGCCACTTTTAAATTAAAATCAAAGCGTATTTCCCTACATAGGGTTGTTAGGGGAGAGGCTGATGATGCACAAACTTGTTAAAATTACGCAAGAAACAGAATACGTAATTACGACGTAGTTGGTACTCATGTAAGTACCAACGTAAATAGCCAACGGAATTGTTGTAAATAGCTGGAGAGTCCTTCAGAGACTGCATTCTGTGTTCGTTGCGTTGCGTTTCGTTTCGGTTTTGGATCGGATCAGTTACGTTTGACTTGTGCAACGAAGGCTTTTAGCCAAAGCTTCACTTCAATTGCTTCACTTCAATTTGCGTTTTGTTTGCAATGTGCACTGTGTGTGTTTTCTCAATGAACAGAACAGTGTGGTGTTGCCAACCACGTTGTTTTTAGCTTAAACAGGGACACTTAATGGACGTAACATTTTGTATTCCTTTTCGATGTTAATTTGCACTTTTAGTTGAGAGTGTTGTCGATATTGCTGTTTTCAATGCACGGCACATTAAATCGGTGCAATAGTTAGGGCCTAATCAATGAACACACACAAGTAATGAGTTACAAACTATGGACGCATTATGCATTTGTTTTCTAAAGATTTTTTTTTTTTTTTTTTAGAAAATTTAATGCTCTTCTTAATAATCATCAATTAGGTATAATCACAACATATCTGTGGTCTCAAGCTATAACAACATAAGTAATTTTTTACTACTTTTCAGGAGAGCATTTTAAAGGTTTAACTAATTATAGCATAAAATTGTATTAAGATTTTTAAGGTTTACCAGCGCAAATATCTCACATATAAGTAGTATATTTTGTAAAAAATACTAGTTTTATAAATTGTTTATTATTCTAATACTTATAGCGAAATTAGTATTAAATGTTGTTATTCCAAATTGAAATATTTATATTTCATGTGCATAAGTCTTGTTATGTTGGTCTTACACAAAGCAAAAAAATAAAATGTGCAACATATGTCGACTTATGTTGTTATGCCGAATCGAAAATTTCGAATATGCTAAATTTATGTTGTTTTACCATACTAAATATTGGTTCGATTTATGTAATCATGTTTTTTTAACAAGGCTAATATTATAAAACTAAAAATATTAAAATTACTTAATATTCTTTACAAAAAGAAAACCTTATTATTTACTACATTTTATTAAAATTTTTGGATAACTATTAATAATAAGCTTTGAATACTTTAAATTTCCAATTCGACTATGAAACTATACAACTTTATTACTGTCAATTCCCATATATTTTTACAAACATTATTTGGAATATTTACGATTCATAATTTTGGTTTATCATAAAAAGATGGATTTATAACTTATTTTTATTAAGATATATTATTTTTAAGTCAATCTAATTTTCAGTTTCTATTCTATAATTTCCGTGTCGTGATTAGTTCTATTAAGAGGGTTAAAAAACATCAAAAATATGAAACACCGACTTTAATTTTGAATTCATGCCTTGTAAAAATACCAGAAGTATTTTCCATCAACAAAACTCTTGTTATATTTTAAAAAAGACAAGATGTACGTCTAAAGGAAATTGTTTTATTTACAATATATAATAGTTTGGCGCTAGTCTTGAAGACTTTATTCCTAACTCATAGTGATGGAACCTACTGTTTAACGCCAAATCCGAACGGCGTGGTAAAATGTTTATTCATGGGGGGTTTCTGATATTGTCTGGCGAGAGGTACCGCGGTATAGAAAAATGTTTTCTTTGAAAAAGATATTGAAAGTTGCTGGGACTTTTCCCCCGTAGTCCAACGTACTAACCAATCGAACTACAATATACTCACTGCAAACAAGTATATGAAAAGACTCGAGGTATATTTTTAGAAAAACTACTAGTTTTGGCGATTTAAAAACTTCTTTCATTATTCGCACTTAATAGCTTTAAATGTGCGTACACTATTATAGTTCGAGCGACAAAAACTCACGGCATTGTAAAACAAAGACGAAGAAAAATGCTTTAATTTTAATTAAATAAAATTTACTTAGCGAATTATAATAGAGCACCTTTTCCAAGTATTCTTCAAGAGTTTTAAGATTTGCATTATATTTAATACAAGTAAACGCATTTGCAATTAATCTGATTTTAGTCACATTTAATTGTGGTATTTGTTTCATATTTTAAAGATGTTTTTCAGAAGTATAATTTTAATAATTTCCAAGTAAGTTCAAGTTCAGGACTGTGATATTTTTGACCAATACTGCTTTCAACTGTAGGTCCTACCATTTGAGTACAAATTAAACATGTTCAGCATAAATGGTTGGAAAGAGATCGGCCTAGATTCTTCAGAACTGTTGTGCTATTTTATTTTATTTCGTATATAACTGAAATTACCTTTGTCTTTCTGACTATTGGTTCGAGCGTCACTAATCCGCCGAATCGAATTGAATTAAATGTATACGCAAGGATACTATAGTATTCAGAGGTAACATAGGCTATAAAAGGACAGCAGTCGTGTCTTCTCCCATGCAATATATATTTTTTAAACAACATCATAATTAAATCCAAATTATGATAAAAAAAAGCACAAATCAAAAGCGAAAGCATTATCAAATTCAAAAGAAATGCCAAAAATACAAACCTAAAGCATTAACAACAGCAAAAAGGAGAAAGCTATATCAAAAATGCAAATACCAAAACCATAAAAAAATAATTACAAAAATATTTTTTAATTATTTCTTAAGTAATTATACTAATATAAATTAAATCATTTAATAGAATTAACTGATTAAAGAACAATTTGCGAATTTTTAACATTGAATAACAACATAAGTCGTAAATTAGTATATATTTTGTTTTTGGAATAACGGCATATGTCGACTTATTTTTTAAGTTTTAATAAAACTAATTTTGGAATAGCAACATAAGTGGAGATATGTTCAATAAATAACAACAAATTATTTTGGAATAACGACATAACTCGAATTAAGTTATAAGAAAAACGTTTTTAAATTTGGAATAACGACATAAGTGGACATTTTTTATAAAAAACATAATTTTAAAATTTGGAATAACAACGCAAGTCGAGATATGTTGTTATGATTTCTTAGGAATTTTACTCAGACAGTTCAACTTTCGAGTGTGTAATAACAACATAAGTCTAGTTGTGTCGTTATTTCATATGCAAAATGCGGCAAAACGAGTTATACTGTTATGTTTTTCCCTCATAACTTTTGAACTAAAGAAGAGAATATCACCAAAATTTGACACAATATTAAATCGAATACCGGGAATACGATGGCGGTACACACGACATTACGACATAAGTCGAGTTATGCTGTTATGCATTGGGCCCACAGATATAATTAACAGCAAAAAAAAACTGCAATACAGTATGAGTAAATAATTTGAAATTTAGAAAATACATTTACAAATATAGACAGAGACATTACAAATATAAACAGTCAATATAGACCGAAACAGACAACAAACAGACAACAATCAGACAACAAACAGACAACAAACAGACAACAAACAGACAACAAACAGACAACAAACAGACAACAAACAGACTACAAACAGACAACAAATAGACAATACACAGATAACGAACAGGTAATAAACAGGTAATAAACAAACAACAAAAAGACAACAAAAAGACAACAAACAGACATATCTGTTGTAAAATAAACTCAGTTGCCAGTTTTTACGTTTTAGCAGCAGATGCTATTTAAACAATATATAATTTTCCACCAAAAAAATCTTCATTAAAGGAAATATAAATGTAGTTAAAGTATTTGTTATTACTACAATGATACATTTGATTTTGTATGGAACACGACTACATAAATTTACTGTTATATAGCAAAATTTATCGTAATTATGAAAAAAAAAATTATAGAAAAAAAAACAGAAAAAAAAGCATAAAATAACAAATTTAAAAGCCTAGCACTGTCGTTGCTTAAAAAACAAAACGACAAAGTTCCCACCAATCAACCAACTGGTTGCCGACACAACTTGGCCAAATTGAAACAATGTGCAGCGCCGTCGCCGCATAGTTAACGTCATCAAAAGATCGTAATCAATTAATTTTGGATGTGCAGTGAATCTTTGCGAAGCATGTTTTCGTAGAGCAGATAAAGATCGAACGAAGATCCAAGGCATGAGGACGAGTTTTTGTTGCGGGTGCAGTTGCAACATTTGACTCAGCAGACGTTGGCACAGAGCGCAAAAGATTATTTTAATTAAAAAAATAAATACCAAAAAACTACAAAACATAGTATTAATGATATGTGATAAATAAAAAATGAAACTCAATTATATCAGCCGATCGCGCAGATTGCATACGAAGAGTATATATAGAATAACATCAAGACCATGACAAGAAAAAAAAAATACAACCAGAAGAAAATGAAGAAAACAAAAAAAAAATATTTGCGATTCTATTCTAAATTGTAAAAATTAGCTGATAACTCACTGTCAACTGTACGGTGCGCCGCCACTCGCCATAAATTCAAATGTGATCGCAATAAATGACGTCGCTCGAGCTCGTGACCAATAAATTCACTTGCACTTCGGCGCATAAATCCAGACCACGTAGGCTAATCTATATCTAGACCAGCGAAAACATATCCAACCAAACTAGCAGAAATTGGACCTGCGCACTGTATAATTAAATGCGGAAAAAATTAACTAAATTTCAGAATATGAAATAGTTTTACAGAACGGTACTGAGAAAATGTAAATTAAATATTTCAATGTCGAAAAAAAGTACAATATATTTAATGGAAATAGAGATAAATCAGATAACAGACAGATAACAGACATAGAGAGTAAGACATATAACAGACATAGAGAGTAAGACATATAACAGACAGAGAGAGAACAGACAAATAACAGATAGAGAGAGAACAGACAGATAACAGATAGAAAGAGAACAGACAGATAACAGACAGAGAGAGAACAGACAGATAACAGACAGAGAGAGAACAGACAGATAACATACAGAGAGAGAACAGACAGAGAACAGACAGAGAACAGACAAAGACAGAACAGACAGAGAACAGACAGACAGAGAACAGACAAAGAGAGAACAGACAAATAGAGAACAGACAGAGAACAGACAAAAAGAGAGAACAGACAAAAAAAGAACAGACAAAAAAAGAACAGCCAAAGAACAGACAAAAAAAGAACAGCCAGAGAACAGACAAAGAGATAACAGACAAAGAGAGAACAGACAAAGAACAGACAAAGAGAGAACAGACAGAGAACAGACAGACAGAGAACAGACAGACAGAGAACAGACAGACAGACAGACAGACAGAGAACAGACAGACAGACAGAGAACAGACAGACAGAGAACAGACAGACAGACAGAGAACAGACAGACAGAGAACAGACAGAGAACAGGCAGAGAACAGACAGACAGAGAACAGACAGACAGAGAACAGACAGACAGAGAACAGACAAACAGAGAACAGACAGACAGACAGAGAACAGACAGACAGAGAACAGACAGACAGAGAACAGACAGACAGAGAACAGACAGACAGAGAACAGACAGACAGAGAACAGACAGACAGAGAACAGACAGACAGAGAACAGACAGACAGAGAACAGACAGACAGAGAACAGACAGACAGAGAACAGACAGAGAATATTTTATAAATTTAAAATAAATAAAGTTATGTTTTATTTGATATTTATCTCTAATCCCATTAGAGTCAACTTTTCATGTCTGATGGTTATATGTATGTTGTCCGTTTGTTGTCTTTTTGATGTCTGGTGTATGTGTGTCAGATATTGATCGGTCAATATTGTTCCTAAGACATATGACCGATGTTCCCACATTTGTACGTACATGTACCTCATATTTTGTTAATTCAAACATATTTGACTACACGAATTATACTCAATATTTAATCCATATCATAAATTTAAGAGATACTGAATTACAAATAAAATATTTTTTATTTATAAAAGAATGTTGCATACAAATTGACGATTTGTAAAAATTAAATGACAATTGTTTTACACTTCAGCCCACTGTTTAGTGTCAACGACAAGTCATGTCTTTTTGAGGCTAATCGTCGGTGCAGTAAAAGTCAAGCGTTACCACACTATCGAATGCCCGTTGACTGTCTCAATGTCATTACTGCAGACACAGACCCGTATAAAACAGTAGTTTTTTTTTTTTTATAACTTTTTTTTGGTACATTTTAAAAATCTTTGAACAATAGTTAGTAATACCCACCTAATGCAATAATTTATGCAGTAGGCAGCATAAATAGCTAAATAAATTAAAGTTTAATTTTAAATAAATTTTAAACAAAAAAAATCAAAAAAATAATTATAATTTTAGCATTTTGTAACCTTAGATTTTAGTAGGTCAGGCTATAAAAAATATTAATATTATTTGTTTTTCGCAGAAAATGCACTTGCTTTTTATTATGCGGCGCATTATAAATTCATAATTTTGGCCAAGTAGGCAAATAACATGTTTTGGCATATCACGAAATTTGGAAAATTTGAAAATAATTGCATGTCTCGTGTCTAGAATATTTATGCTTATAGTTTTAACTTGTAAAAATGTTGAGTGATATTTTATCATTTGTCATAAGCTACAAATAGTGACAACTACAATTTATAAATATATATTTTATATAAATTTTAAATGTTAAATTTCTTGCATTTAAATACATTATTAATTAACTAAAATTTAAGATTAAAGTTAATCTCTTGAAAATTCAATATTTTCTTACATTTTACAAGATTCCGATTCGACATTTTAGAATAAATTTTCAGCTAGCTGGATGATTTTCACTAATTAAACTATATATTAAAATTAAACGAAATTGATTTAAACTTAAACGAAATTGTTTTCTATTTAATCACATTGGTGACATGCCCCTAAAGGTATGCAGCATTTACAGTGTGAAATGTAATGTGAAATTAATACAACATACATCTAGGGGCAGCATTTACGCATTAAACTTAAATTTTGTGTTCGAAGTCAACTGTCATATTATTCATAGCCCCTTTTTGAAATTTCATAAAGCAGGGATAATAGGAAGTAGTAATGTTGAAGATAATGGCCATTAGAAAAATAGGTTATTGACTTCAGCAAGTACTTTTTTTTATTTTACTAAAAAATATATATATATATATTTTTTTTTTTTTTACTGAAAGAAAAAAATATTTTTTTTATTTTTTTTTACTAAAAGAAAAAAAATAAATTTTAATAACAATTATTGTTTTAAATTAAAACCAGTTGGGAAGGTTAGATCACATGGGAAATTTTAAATTTGGTGTAATTATGATAGTTAGGATTATCAAAATTATAATCGGTCTAAGCCGACTATAAATACCCTACACATATGTGTGGTTACCATTCAAAGGGGTATATTGGTCACTAGGATATAAGAATCCTGAAAATAATTACAAACTTTCAATCGCTGAAGAATTTCCATTCAGTTGATACCTATATTTACAAAAGGGTAGATGTACCAAATTTCGATTTTTTTTTTTTTTGAAACCACAAGTCGTATCGGCGGAATACATTATTTTCATATATTTGACCATGATTTTAATATATATTTGACCAACAAAATTTACCTAATTACGTATACGGTAAACTGATCTGCAGATGTAAATTTAAAATGAGGTATTTGAATATAAATGGTCAGATCACAGGTCACAATGAACCGATATCGCCAATTTGTTCGCACATATAGCGTAGATATATAGGTAATCTAAATTATAAGTTTCATTTATCTAACTCTTCAATTGTTTAAGTAGTAGGGATTTCAACAGACAGACGGACATCGCTAAATCGACTCAGGAGGTCATGCTGATCAAGAATACATATACTTTTCCATACCGGAGATGCTTCCTTCTGGGTGTTACAAACGGCGTACCAAACTGAATATACCCTTTCACTATTAGTGTAGAGTATAAAAAAATGGTTTTAAATAGTGATGATCATTTGCAAGAATAAGACAAGAAATGGAAATCTTGATCTTGCTCTTGTTCTTGCACGCTAAGTCTTGCTCTTGTTCTTGCATAGTAACATATGATCTTGTTCTTGTTCTTGGTCTTGTTATTGCAGTACCATTCTTGCTCTTGCTTGCAAGAATCTTGCAAAATTTTACTTTTTAAATTTTATATAAAAGATCGACGACAAATATCTTAAACTGCATATTAATTATGAAAACGAGCAGAATTTGAACACTTATTTTATTTAAGTTACTTATTTCAACAAAATATAAATTATTTGACTAACAAAAAATCCAATAACATTAAAATTTGAATTATATTTTAACATGAATTAAATAATAAAAAATAATTGTATAAATCACGTGATGTTGACGAGACAATTCAAAATCTAAAGTCCATAATAAAATGAACATATACATTAATAATAAATAAAAGGAATAATTCGTACAGGCATATTTCTGTTTTCGTCAGAGATTAAAAAAATCCGTATTGTACACGTACCGTATGTCAAGAGAGCACAAATTATATCTTGCAGGGTATATTTGCGAACACAATCTCAAAAGCTACAAAGCGAAAACTAACAAAAAGAAGAGAATACAACAATAATGAATTACGATGCGTATACACAACACAACTTCCACAACGACAACTCTTCGTTGCTATCCTGTATCATCGCATGGCAACAAGCAGACTTATGACAACAGACAGTCGCATGGCACCACACTACATATATGTATCTAGTACAGCTATCTAGTTGGCAACAAAAATGAGTTTTCTTTGTGGTACAACAAATTTTCCGCCAAAAATTCCATCAAAAGCTTGCATTTTTGTTGTGTTGCACTTTCAAACAAATCAGCGGATTTGTCAAAAAAAAAAAAAAAACAAAAACACAAAATGCAATATCATCTTAATGAGGTACACTTTGAAAATGGTCATATATTAATATTTTTTGTTTTTATAAGTTAAATGAAATAATGCACATATAACTTAACTTAAGAAAAACTTCATGATTTTACAATTAACAAAAAAACTATGTATAAAAGTAAAACAAAAATAATAATGTACATAGCACAGTGCATATGCACAATCGATGTACGAAGAAAAGAGAAAAAAAAACATTGTTTTGTCTATTTTATCTTTTTGAATCGACTTTTGAAGCACTTTTTAAGCAATTTACCGCTTCAAAAGTGCTTCACATTAGAGATGGGCGCGTGCCTGTTTTTGATGGCACGGACACGCACGAGCACCGATAGGTGACACGCACGAGCACGAGCCCGACGCACGAGAAGCACGATAAAACACGGGATTTTAAAAGACACGAAGAAACACGGAAAAACACGACAAAACACGGAAAAACATGACAAAACATGAAAAAGCTCGAAAAAACATGAAAAAGCAAGCGAAAAGTGAGAAATAATACCGGAATCGTTCAAATTTTTGGAACCAAATCGTTATTAAAAATGTATTGAACCGGAACTGGAATCGGAACATAAATATTTATTTCTGGTTGGAATCGGTACCGCGATTTTAAAAATTTCGGTTCCAGAACCGGCACAAATATTATAGTTCCTGCCAGGGAACCCAAAGAACCGGAATCGGAACCGTTATTAAAAAAGTATGGAACCGGAATCGAAACTTATTTAATTTGTTGGCTGTAGCTGGAATCGGAACCGGAACCACAATTTTAAAAATCTTGGAACCCTAACCGGAACCGTTATTGCAATATGTTTTAGTCTCTGTAATAAATAATTCAAAAATTAAGTTTGATACTGTTTTATTCTCTTAAATCCACAAGTAGAACAGATTTTCAAGAAAAGGTCAAAATACCACGTAAGGGTTTTTTTAATTGGGGTAGAAACTATAAAAAAAATGTTTAATGGGCGCGTGCCTGATTTTAGAGGCACGGACACGCACGGGCACGACAGCAACTATCACGCACGGAGATTTGCACGCACGAACTCAGATTTTCGGGCGTGACACGAAAAAAGCACGGCACGGCACGCGCCCATCTCTACTGCACATACCTTATTTTTAAGATGTTTACATTCTTGAGGCTTGAGAAATAAAAAAAAAACACCCATTTCATTAATGTTCACGTTCATAAATATTTTGCACGCTACCCATTGTTATTTGTTATTCAATATTTAGTAATATCATGAATTCTTTGAATTTCAATATTACCTTAAAAATATAATAAATGCATTAAAAAGATAAAAAACGCAAGAGTCTTGCTTCTCTTGCATTTCTTGCAGTGTTAGTCTTGCACTTGCTCTTGTTCTTGCATTTGTTATCTTGCTTTTGTTCTTGCAAGTAAATCTCAATCTTGTTCCCGCTCTTGTTCTTGCACAAAATGCAAGAACAAGTAATTTTTGGTCATCACTAGTTTTAAATTTTGTGTTAAAAACAATTGTTTTAAATTTTAATAAAATTGTTTTAGAATCTTTTTCATTGTCGTTTGTGTTGAATTTTAACACAATTTCTTTTAATTTTAAACATTTTTTTCTCAGTGTAGGTATTTATGTTATATGAACAATTGGTTGCCGATTATACTAAATAGGTATTTTACTTATATATATTTTTATGTAATATACCTATATTTTTTTTTTTGAAAATTAAATAAATATTTGTCAAAAATCATTTTGGTCACCGTGCGTCGTATAGAACATTTTATCTAATTTTTAAAAATATGAGGTTTGATGATTTTAACTTGTCGGTATATTTACGGGAAGCTTTTTGATAATTTTCATTTCATTAATTCTTAAAATTGAGATTTATGTCCAAACATATTAGATAAGATTTTTCTTACATTAGTTCAACTATAGTTTCCGTGAACATTTCAAATATTTTAATTATTGATTGACTCTTTCACAGTCTTCATTATATTTATATTTAACTTTTGTACTCTATTACTCATGCTAAGCATTAACAGACTGACATAATAAAAACTGCTACGTACTACTCGGAACTTGTTATCATAACAAGATTTTATCACTCGACATTTTTTAACTGCACTTAAATTATTGCAATGAACTTTGTAATTTGCGACATTTGACATGAAATTAAATAAAAGTCGTTGACACACCCACATTTCAAACACAAATTAGTCAACTTGCTGCAGATAAAAAAGCCGCAACAATAATAAAAAAATTAAATAAAAAAAACACAACAGCAACACTTAATCGTGTTGTATCTATTAGATTATTGCACACGTTCACTTGATCAATTAGCATTATGTTGGCAATTCGACAAAACGACGTCGACAACAACAACAACACTTATGGCAACAATACTACTAAGCCCAACAACATCTAGAACAATTAGGTGTGTTTAAGCCGTCGTTGCTGTTGCAAATCTAGTTAATGATTTCAATCGTTGTGCGCATTTAATTCTAGGCCACCCATTAGATATGCATTAAATAGTGGTCTTTGCATTTAGCACAAGATACCAAATCAAAGATATGAAACATTTAATTAAGGTCAATATGCAACTATTTTCAGTTTCTTGGAAGTAGTCGTATTATGTTGCAATGTGTGGGAAAATTCGTGACCAACTACTTACTTGGTTAAAAAAGTAAAAGTGTAACAGTTAAGAAATAAATATAATAATAATTATAGGTTTTATGATATATTTTATATTTTATTGTTATAGTTGTGTATCATACTAAAAATGTAACACAAAAAATTGGGTGTGGTCATACCTAACATTCAACACAAACACACTTAAATAATATTTTCCATTGCAAATATAATATGTTCTGTGGCAAGTAGAATACTTACAGCCAGGGAACATCTATGTTTTGCATTAAATAAATTATGTTATTTGTATGGGTTTAAAGTCACATATTATATGTCTAACGACTTTTGGTTATAGGAAAAAAATCCTATTAATATTGGTCAATAGAACAGTTATTGATTGAATAATATACAAAAAATAAATATTTTTATATAAACACAAAAACATTTTAATATTATTTAATATTATTTTGCATTATTTAATAGTATTTACCCATTAAAATAATAATTTATCCTATTGACTAATTTAATAGCGAAAAGCTATTGATTTTAAGGTACTTTTATCTGAGTGTATAGTATCCCAAAGTTGTCCTATGATATCTGAAAATAAAATATTATTTCTTACCCTAAACGATCCACTCACTTAATCGGATTATATCCATAGAATAGGATTCAATCACTGCATTTAACTGCATCCTGCAGAGCATCCTAAATCATTAGAGCTTAAATAATATAATCAAAAACGCCAAAATCACTTAAGACAGTATCTAAACAGATTACTGCCAGAACTTAAAAAATTAAGATCACTAAAAAAAATTCCAGACAAACGCAAATGATTTACTGTCCAAAAATATAAAAAATAGCACAAAAAAAACATAGTTTAAATGTGAAATCCAAGAATTTAACATTTTTGCTGCAAGGGTTTTCTAAAGACTTCGATTTCATTACACTATATTTGGCTGATAACCATGATGACGATGCTGCTGATCGTGAAACGAGCCTGTATTATAATCGCAGACCGTTTTATGCCACTTTTCACAAACACATTCGCGTGTGGGTACAACGTGACAGGAAATAAATCAAATGAAGGTTTATGTTTGTTATTAATATTTTATGTTTTTAATAGCTTATATTGGCAACAGATATATCCGTCCAAATATATGGCTAGTGAGACATGGATTCGTACTAAATTTATGACTTTGCCAAAGTTTAATCACAGGATGAGTCACATGGGGATGCTGTAGACAATACACCCATTTTATCATATTTTGTACTAAAGTCTCGTAAGAATTTGTATTTATAGTATTTATAGTATTTATAGTATTTATAGTATTTATAGTATTTATAGTATTTATAGTATTTATAGTATTTATAGTATTTATAGTATTTATAGTATTTATAGTATTTATAGTATTTATAGTATTTATAGTATTTATAGTATTTATAGTATTTATAGTATTTATAGTATTTATAGTATTTATAGTATTTATAGTATTTATAGTATTTATAGTATTTATAGTATTTATAGTATTTATAGTATTTATAGTATTTATAGTATTTATAGTATTTATAGTATTTATAGTATTTATAGTATTTATAGTATTTATAGTATTTATAGTATTTATAGTATTTATAGTATTTATAGTATTTATAGTATTTATAGTATTTATAGTATTTATAGTATTTATAGTATTTATAGTATTTATAGTATTTATAGTATTTATAGTATTTATAGTATTTATAGTATTTAAAGTATTTATAGTATTTATCGTATTTATAGTATTTATAGTATTTATAGTATTTATAGTATTTATAGTATTTATAGTATTTATAGTATTTATAGTATTTATAGTATTTATAGTATTTATAGTATTTATAGTATTTATAGTATTTATAGTATTTATAGTATTTATAGTATTTATAGTATTTATAGTATTTATAGTATTTATAGTATTTATAGTATTTATAGTATTTATAGTATTTATAGTATTTATAGTATTTATAGTATTTATAGTATTTATAGTATTTATAGTATTTATAGTATTTATAGTATTTATAGTATTTATAGTATTTATAGTATTTATAGTATTTATAGTATTTATAGTATTTATAGTATTTATAGTATTTATAGTATTTATAGTATTTAAAGTATTTATAGTATTTATCGTATTTATAGTATTTATAGTATTTATAGTATTTATAGTATTTATAGTATTTATAGTATTTATAGTATTTATAGTATTTATAGTATTTATAGTATTTATAGTATTTATAGTATTTATAGTATTTATAGTATTTATAGTATTTATAGTATTTATAGTATTTATAGTATTTATAGTATTTATAGTATTTATAGTATTTATAGTATTTATAGTATTTATAGTATTTATAGTATTTATAGTATTTATAGTATTTATAGTATTTATAGTATTTATAGTATTTATAGTATTTATAGTATTTATAGTATTTATAGTATTTATAGTATTTATAGTATTTATAGTATTTATAGTATTTATAGTATTTATAGTATTTATAGTATTTATAGTATTTATAGTATTTATAGTATTTATAGTATTTATAGTATTTATAGTATTTATAGTATTTATATTATTTATAGTATTTATCGTATTTATAGTATTTATAAAATTTTCTTTAATTCAAAAATGAGTATTAAAAATCGTGCATGCATTTTAAAAAGTCATAAATATATTTGGCAACATTAGAAATAATTCTAAATTATTTCCAACAGAGACAAATTGCTACTCGGCACAATAAAGTACCGCAATCGCCTGTTTTTTTTGCATTGGAAATTTATGTTCGATTAATATATGTCACTGTAATGTCATTTATTGTTGCTGCAGCCGCTGATGTTGCTGTTGTGCGGTAGCACATTGATTTACACTTGGCCCAAAACCCGATTCATTTGCGCCTCTCTCACAGTGTTTGTGACAAGCATTTGTTCACGTTACACATGCAAATCGTTAGTTGCTACTGCTGTGAACAACAATCACAAAATTTATAGCAAACGACCAAATCATAAATAAATGTTTGTCAAAAAGGTTGTTGCCATAAATAAAATACATGCAGTAACACAAGTTGTAGTTAATAGTGCGCGCGTTCCGAACTTGAAGGTGATTCGTCGGTTAGTTGCATGCAGCAACGACTTTGAATTCATTCAAGTGAATTGAATAATGTCGGTAATGCCGTACTTACTGGTGGTGCTAGAGATCTACAAAAGCGCACGATCAAAATTTATATAAAACACTTTAATATGTGTATTTGTTGAAGTGTGAAAAATACAAAAGAACTACCAAAAATGTAAAAATATGTTATGGTAAAAATATGGTAAAAATATTCCACAATATATATTTCATAATATCAATTTGATGAAATTTAAATTGTTAAAATAATTTAAATCATTAGGATATGTTAACTTTTATTAAAAGGTCTCCCACACATACCTTAATGTAAAAACATTCATATAATTGTTACAATCAAAAAATAGTTTTACATTTCATTAAAATAACTGTAATATGCATATTATCGCTGCCACAAGCACATTTACGTTTGTCACAAACACTTTTATGTTTGCCACACGCACTTTAATGTTTGCCACAACTAATTATATGACTGCCATAATCATCGAGATTCAAAACATTACTATTGAAATCAACAATTTAAATGCTCACGAGCTTGAATTAATCGTATCAAAATTAAAATGTTTATTGGCTTTTGAAATTAAATAGTAATGTTATCAATTACCATTGTGCGATTATTGCAATTATAAAAACAATTACTTTGTTATTTACAACAAATCATTTCATTGAATAAAAATCTTCGTGTCTGGAACATTGTTTTACATCTAGCAAGTGCTGTATTTAAATTATATATAGAGTTTGAAAAACCATTTATTACTATAATTGTTATTCTGATAACGATATAAGAATCTGATATAAGAATTATTTGTTTGTGACTTAATTTTGTTTTCTAATCAATGTTTTCATTGCGACAAACATATTTATGTTAGCGTCTTTTGTTTCATTCATGTTTTAGTAAACTTTAAGACTATATTTAAGTTCTTTCTACATTTTAAATAATTTGTAAAAGAGTCGAATAAAACTGTGAGCTCAAGCTTAATGCCTGAATATTGCTACCGCATGTTTAAACTGTTACCAGCTATATCTTCTTATACTTCTTTTGCTGTAATTAGATGTCACAAAACTTTATTAATAAAAGTTTTTATATTGTGGAGTTTTGTTTTTACAGCGCACGCTGTTGACAAGAAAGTTTTGCCATACATGTTGCTGCATACGAAGTATATGTTGATACATGTCTTGGTATTGCATTGCAAGTTGCGTGTTGCATGTTGCTAAAGTTACAAAGCTCTTTGTTTTAATGCCGCTCTTGCTGCTGCTAAACCGAAAAATTATTTCAATTAAATTAAAGAATTTCAATTAACTTTATGTCATATATTAAATGGATAACATATATATTTGAAAAGCTTTCTGTTAAACATGTAAAAAGTTTTGTTAATTTAAAAATTGCAATTCTGGTTCTATTTGCGCAAACAGTTTGTTTATTTTTTGAAATTAAAATGTAATAGTTTGCATTATATTATTTGTGGTTAAAATTTTAATTTGAAATATAAAATTGCATTTTGTATTGGAAACTTTTCGATTATAATCAGCTTTAAATTTCAACCCAAAACTATTCTCCTATTACCTTTCCCATATATTAAAAATAACCCTTTTGTAATTAATGTAGATATATCTTAAAAGGAAAATCAGCAGCTTAATTAAAACTACACCTGGAATTTTCTATTAATTTAACTGCAAAAATATTTTACATCCTCCCACTACAAGCAACCCTAATCACCAAAAGTACCCCTTTTTTATAAAAGGAAGATTAAATAAAACGTAACTCGAGGAATGAAAAAAATAGATAAAGGTAAGAATCGTACACATAAACAAGAATAAAACAGAAAGACAAAAGAAAAATTATAAATTTAATGAAGAACCAAAAACAAATAGAAAACACAAAATATAAATAAAAAAATATATATTTTTTCGTAATAGAAAGATAAGTAGAAGAAATGAAAAAAAAGTTCCTGAAATCAAAGCAACATTCCCGGTCGTTTTGTGGTTCAAACAAGCAGAGTCAGACGGTACGATAAAAATTCAACTCGTAGACAAAAGTACAGTACATGCGAAGAAAAACACAATACTTAGTATTATTTTAATAAGAATAAAATTTTTATAATTATGGCAAACATGCAGCATCGTTGATTCAATAGTATTGTGAGCGTTACATGATTTACCTATTCGTATACTACTCTAGAATCTCAGCTATTCGAGTCTGTTTCGAGAATGTTTCGAGATGTCTAGATATTCATTCGATCTCAATCTCGATTATGATTTCGGACCTATATTATACTTCAATTCGTTCTTAGATGTACGAAGATATCGTAACAAATAATGAAGTTAATTCGAAACGCGAAAAAAATATGAATCAGGATCGCTGTTGCATCGAATATCGAGATTGATTCGAAAAACATTGCAATATCGATATAAATATCCAATCATTCCCCTTAATTTGATTGTACAAAATAAATAAAAATAGTGGTAAAGCAACGAGATCGAACTTTTTTATGGTATACAGTTTCACAAAATTTCGATTATCGAAGAGCTTCAAGACATGGTAGACTGGGTATTACTAAAAGTTGTATTAGTAGTAAAAATCAAACAATTATGCTGGCAATCATCCATTAATAGATTTAATTGATTACCACAATCATAAACTATTACAAAAACGAATCTGAAACTTTTTCAAAATTTTTTTATGAATTCCACTTTCATTTTGAAAATTATCTATTTATTTTGATTGAGATAATCTATAAACATATTATCTGCAATAACAATTAGTTGACTATCTTAATCATTTTTTTCTCCGCGTGCAAAGAGGTTTCTATCAAAAGGTCCAGCAAGTCAGTGTACATATTACGAATGCGATGCGGGTACAGCAGCAAATGTACGAGGTGGTTATAAACACAAATCTGTAGTGCAAATTAAAAGGAGCCATTTTTTGTTTCTTTTGCAATGTACAGATACACGTTTAATCAGACAAAATATTGAAGAAAATAAGGTTAGTAATTTAAATAGATTTTAATTAATATTTATATTATTTTTTAGTATATGAATTTAACGTTTAAAAAGTTTGTTTTTATATTTTACATTCGAAATAATATCTGTAATTATTATCAGGTACTGAAACCATATCCTAATCCACTATCGGTTAAAAATCATTTTATTTGTATAACAATATTCTAATTCTATTCGTTTTAATTAATTATCAAGAAAATATTGAAAAAATTATTTTAAATAAATTTTTATATACCATAAAAAATAAATACGCATCAATTATTGCTTACACAGAGAAAACTGATTTGCTGCGACAACCAACTAAATTAATCGGTTTCGGCAACAACTAATGAAGGATTCATATTATTTCAGTTGTGGCAAACTCCAAGTCAGTGAGCATGAGGTTGTGGCAACAAAGTTTTCTTTATGTATTATCAATACGTAAATATGTCACGCAAATAATTTCAAAAAGTATATCTATTAATTCCTGTTCCCCTAAAACTAAAAACATTATGAAAAGATACATTTATATAAAATAGATCATTTTTATAATGACAAATTTACAAATTTGTATGGAATTTTTTTTTTTTCAGAGTGGTAATTAGCAGGGCTAGGATTTTGATGATCATTAAAAATAACTAAAAATACTTCATTTGATAACCATAAAATTACAAAAAATGACTTTAAAAAAGACAAAATAATTATTAACGAAATTAACCAATGTTTAAATAATTTGTTTTATTCAATTGTGTTGGACTAACTACACGGAGGGAAAAAAGTTCTAAAATCCAGAAGGAATCAAGAAGAATACAGAGTGATATACAGCTAAACCGAAAAATTCTTAATTTCAAGAAATGGATTTTCTTAGTTGTCATAAAAGTAACTAAGTAGAATTATTCTTAGATTCAGTTATTTATTTCTTGGGTATCAAAAAAGTAACTAAGTAGAATTATTCTTGGATTCAGTTATTAATTTATTAGGTATCAAAAACGTAACTAAGTAGAATAAGTCTTGAATACAGTTAATAATTTCTTAGGTTTCAAAAATGTTGTTGTTGTTTTCGTCCCAAAATTTAATGGACACGTGTTCGTATAGTTGTTTTTTCGATCTTGCTTTGTCGCTATTATGTTTTATTTTACTTTGTCCGTCTGTCAGCCCCATCTGTTTGTTCGTGTGTCTGTCTGTCGATATGTTGAAAGTAACTAATATGAATTATTTCGTAGCTAACATAAAATAAAAAAATATAGTCGAGTTAATTATTGTTTATTTAGAACTTTATTACCTATATGCATTTTTGTACAGTAAATGACTTTTTTGAATACTTAATGTAATTGAATTGTTTATTTTATTTTATTATTATTATTATTTAATTTAATCTCTGTATATTATTCCGAAACCGTTTACTTACCTTATACACTTTCTCCTCTTCTGTTGGCTATGTATAAACCCTCCACACGTTACCCATAAGCATTGTATAGTGTATTTAGATAACAATGGAATGAAATTAACTTGGTATTTATGCAAAATTGAACAAAAATTTATGTTTACGAACTGAAACAATACCAATATTCGTGAGAAAAATCGTTTATTCTATTTATATCTTTAACATTCATACATACACAGACGCTTGCTTGTCTGGCTGTGCTTTGTTGTTCTATTCGTGAAAACCCACACATGCAAACATTGTATATCATGCCGTTTTTTGATACCTAAGAAGAAAACAAATTGCAATCCAGACAAATTGTACTTAGTTACTTTTTTGATACCTAAGAACTTAATGTCTGAATATCTAGAAAAATTTGGTTAAGTTACTTTCAACAGACAGACAGGCAGGCAGACTAACAAACAGATGACGACCTCGCTAAACAAAGCATACAGACAATATCGATGAAAACAACAACAATACATAAACAAGTGTTCTGTTTGCGAAGAATACAGCAACAATTTTGCGTGTTCTTTTTGGTTTTTAATAATTAATAAATTAACTTCTGAAAATCCAGTTGAATAAAGTTTGTTTACTTTTTTAACAACTAAGTAATTTGCTTTCTTGATATCCAGATGACAAATTCTTGAATTTTAGTAGTATTTTATTGATATTAGTCAAATTCTACTATTTTTCTTTCTAACCGAATTCTTCTCGAGTTTTAGAATTTTATTTCCATCCGTGTAGCGAGAACATTCTCAAATCTTTAAAGATGAACAATGATTTTCTGCCAGTCAATTCATATATAGTAGAAATAAATCCATATGCAGTAGTATTTTTTATTTTTATTAAATTAATTATTTTTGAGAGTATACATATTTTTGATTTTTTAATGAATATAGAATGTAGAAAAAATAAATAAAATTATATTTTGTTATATTATGTAATAAAACAATTAAATTTGCATCAAAGCAGCATCAAAGCAGCAAATTATTTCGTTGTTAAATCAGCAATTTCGATTGATAATATGAATATTATTTAGTCGGCACAGTTGTAATAAATATAATTGCTGAAAATGAATTTGCTGCATTGACATACAAATATTCATATTAGCAAAAGCAATGGCTGATTTAACAACGAATAGCAAATATTTTCATTAAATTAGTGAATTTCATTGCTGGACCTATTAATGCGTGAAATTGATATAGGTTGCTATATTTACGTCGATTATAATTTTCTGTGTACGTAATGTATTGTTAACGTAAATCAAATACAAATGCATTTATTTTAAAGACATCTTTATTTATTTTTTATATAGTATTTTTCTCGGTGTACCTAGAAAACTACATTCCACGTCGACACTGCCGAGACGAACGTACTTAAAAGCAGCAATATCCCCAGCGGTTAAATTATCAGTACCGGAAAAAATATCCTCCATATAAAACATCCGCAATAGAACATAATCTTTAAATTAAGACCAAAGATGCCACAGTTTTGTTTCAAATCGATATCAGCGTTTACAGGTCTTGTTATTGTGTGAATATTATTGTAATAATGATATGTATCATATTGATCAATTTTAATAGTAAAATAATATTTTTATTATTTATTTACTAGGTTATTCATTCCTTGATTTATATTTATCAAAATGAGATTTGTAGAGTATTTTTATTAACTTAATTGTATGAAGGTATTCTTATCCCAATCGACCTGAAGGTTTCGAAAATTGTATTACTTAAATTTAAGTGCCGTTTAAAAACTGCCCAAGAAATAAAATTATTTATATATATTTTCTTATACAATATCTTTGCTTTTTTTTCATTTCTTTACATTATTTTTTTTTTGTACATAATTAATACAAAAATTGAACTTTGACCTTATTTTAAATGACACACCTTTAAGGTACCGAGTATTTACACTTAATTATAAGAAGGATATACGTTGAGAATTTGTTATGCGTAAACTTTTGCTAACAAAAAAAAGTTAGATACAAAATATATTAACGTCAAACCTTTCATTTGGAGTAAACAAGAAAAAAATATAATATGGTGTAAATATTTTGGGACAGAAATAGTAAAGCTATAAAATCATATTATATATTTCTACTTAATCTTAGAATTTTGTACACGGATAAAAAAGATTTGTTTGAATATGTTTGGATGTAATTAAAAAGTAATACGAAATTACCATACATGTATTCGGAGTGAAGTGTAATTAAATTATAATCGAAATTAAATTTATTTTTCTTCACGTTTAAACGTTATTATATTGTCTAGCAGAATCTGTCAAATTTACCATAAATAAGTTACAATACCAACATAAAATTTTAATTGCATTTGAATAAACTATTTCTTGGCAATTTACTTGGTTAAAACTATGTTTCGAAACATAGAAAATGCTAATCAAATCTAAATATAACGTATGTTAGCAACGTTCGTCCCAATTCGATAATTTATCGACTGACGAAGTTGGAAACGTTGTGCAGCATTTTCTACCTACGCCATCTTTTGCCATCGTTTGAACATATTGATGTTTAAAAACAAACAAAAAAAGAAATAGGATTTAAATAAATGTATTCTTGCCACATTCTTTTTGTATACGAAGTTGGCACTCGTTGAGCAGAATTTTCCATCTACGTCTCTTTTGTCGTCGTTTGAAGTATATATAGAGTCATTTTAAACATACTGATGTTTGAAAACAAATAAAAATGAATTCTTGTATATAAAGTTGACACTCTATGAACGGCATTTTTTTTTACAAAAGCCTCCGTGAATTCTTTGCCTACGCTATGTGCTGTGCTGAGACCAACTGTAACTGTGCCAAATATAAAGCGAGCCTAGTTTAGCGTCTGCTGGTGCAATTGTGCATTCATTGATGCTGTCACTTGTACTTGCAGTTTTAAACGAATTATTTATTTATGCATTTAAAAATTTGTATATGAATTCAATTATTATAAATTCCCACTGTGCATGTTTAAAGATTTTTAATACAAATAAATAAAAAAAAAACAACATTTTATTTTTATTTTATTTTCAGGATTTCTTCCAAAAATATTTAAATATGTTTCTATGCAAACATACTACTTTTTGTACTGAAACAACTGATATGTTTCACTGGAAACATATTTATATTCAGGTCGTTCAAAATCATGTTTTATTTCGAACATATTTATGTTTCGGCTCAAATATTTATTTTATTTGGATGTAGTAATTATTATGTTACCATTTGAACATACTTCATTTTAAGGGACAACATAAAAATGTTTCCGGGTTATTATAATGTAAGTCGGAGCTCATTACAACACTGTTCAAGTCTCAATACAACCCTGTTTACAAATGATTTATCAGTCAATTATATATTATGTTTACGCAAAATTCCAAACATACATGTTAATGTCTGCAAAATTATGATTGGGAGAGCCATTTTTTTTGCAGCGTGTATAAACTAAATATACTAAAAAGTAAAAATAATAAAAATACATTATTATTATTATTATATTTATTATAATGTTTAAAATAAACATAAACTTTCAACATAAAATAAGCTATTTTCTGAAAATGTTAAATTTAAAATATGTAATGCCACGGAATGTCAAATACTAATCATTTTTATGTGAAGCGTAAACGTCATGAAACACTTTCAAGAACATAAAAACCCAAAAATGTCGAACAAGCAGTGCAAAACAGAAGAATCTTACTTAATAAGTTACAAAGTGTGCAGCATATTTTACAACTTTGACTATAAGAGTGGCAGGCAACGCATAAACAAAGTCTGAATTTAATGATGATCATAGACATAAATTCGCAAACGTTTATAGAAAATTTTGTGGGATGGAAATGGAACATGCCAAAGGTCAAAAACTAAACACCACACTGATTTTAGTACTAGCAAAGAGAAGATGAACAAACAGAAAAAAATTAAACTTTTCTGCAGTTTATGCGCATTTTATTTGCGACCAAGTGGAAAATGGCTAAAAATTCAGCTATGCGCCATCTTGTAGCCATTTATGATGGCATGTTTGTCTTTTGCAAAAGTATCCTCCAAAACCTCCTTCCATTTTAATAGCACTTCTCTCAAAGCATACCACAAACGACGACGACAGCAGAAATGCGCAAGTTAGGAATTTCAAAAATTCCAAATACTATTGAAAATATTTTCGGCGATTCATGTGGTACCCGATTAATAGGTGCCTATACTACGACTGACTGACTTCTCATTCCAGAAAACTTACTTTGGTAGGACTATTTAGGCATGAATGCAACATTAAAATGTCGGTGGTTGGCAAATGGAACAGAGAAGAGTAGTCCAGCAGGATGAAAGACAGACAGACAAACAGAGAGTGCGCCATATTTGCGCAAAATACTTTTGAAAATTCAATGTTCGTAACGGTCATAAATCTTATGGCCACATCTTGTATTTATGTCCTTGGCGGCGTAAGGAACGTGTGCATGGGTGGGTTCTTTGATTGGCTGGGGGGTGACGGACTATTGAATATTTAGTATAGATTACGGCAAACTTATTTCTAAATATATGAAATTTAATATTAATAAGTTTAAACTTTAAATATCATCGTTGTACTCTAAAACAAATTTATATTTATGTAAAAATCAAGAACACTTAAAGCTTTTATTAATTTTTAAAATTAAAATAAATGTGTCTATCATTTGACATTATCCCTCTGATTCCAGACACCATTTGCTGTACATTTTTAGCATTTTATTTCTTTCATTTAAAAAACCTTCACACAAAAAGCTACATTTGCACTTCAGTGCAATGTTGATGGTCTGTCATTAAATTCTCTGCTACTTCACTTTGCTCAGCAATTTGGTCCTTTATCTTTGCATTTTGTATCCTGTATTCCGGGTTTTATGCCACACAGACTATCGTCTGAATTTGTGTTTTTTATGTGCAATATTGCACAATGATGCGAATCGCACATTTGTCGTACAAATATCTTTAATTCTAAAAGTTCTTAAACTTTAAAACTGTTTGCAACATGTGTTTCTTGATATATTTAAGTAACGCCTTTTACAATGTTGGATATTCTTACTTTTGCTTTTTACAAGATATGACTGAACTTATGATTATGAAGAATATAATAAAAGTAATTTAATTTTCGTTTTATTTAATTCAACAAAATAATTTATAAGTTTAACAAATATTTAATTCATATAATTTTGCATTTACAAAAAATTATAGATAAATTCATATTTAATTGGTTAAACCCACTGTTCATTTCCTACTAAACTTTTACGCTTACTTTTATGTTGTCTGCTGTTTGTAGACACAAGAAGTTAAAAATCCGCACATTTGGTATAAAATGGAAAAAGTGAAATTTTGTGGTAAATTGCTTTATTTTATTTCAGGCAGTTACAATTTTTAAGTATTATTGAATTTGCGAATGCATATTTAAATATTGAAATTCTTAAGACATCGAAATTTTTAGAGATAAAAGTTCAATGAATTCAATCGCATGAGGCTGAAAGCGATGGAAATAGTATACAAGCATTTTGTATTTTTGTGAAGTGTTGAAATTTGTGGAAGCTATGCGCTGCATATGAGTGTAACAAAAATTTAGAAATATCTGACATGCAATACGTATACTTGTAAAATACAGAAGTTTGTGGAATATTCTAGAATTCGGCATGTACGATAGCAACATACACAAGATCTAACAGCGACTTCAATGCTATATGCTCAGTTCGGTTTGCGATTGAAGTTCTTGATCAGCTCGAACACATGAACACTGAAACATTGGCTGCATTCAGCGACCTCTGCAATTGTGGAACTGTTGAGTATATTCGCTTGAATGGCATGCTACCCTCAACATGTTTAGTGAACGGTCGCCATTTTTTCCAGCATGAAATTGTTACATTTGCATTTGCGCTGCCTTTGTTATCGATGATTTTCGATGACATTTTAACTCAAATATTTACAAACAAAAATGAAATTTAGATTGGAAAAATATTTTTTCAATCATTTAAAGAGTTGTATGCAACTTTAATAAAATATTAATATTAAATTCTTTTGTAAATTGATAAATGAGGTAGCGGTGCATTCAATAAAAGTGAGCGATTAGTTAGTGAGCAGTCTCGCAGCTGTTGAGGTCGCTGAATGCAGCCATTGTTTATGTCACAAATACATACGAGCGCGATCTGTTTTCGAGCCTGCGTAAAAGTGATTGTTATAATTGCATTGTGTTAGCGTCACGGAATGTTTAAATTTTCGTAAAATGTAGAATTTTTTGAAAACTTCTAGAATCCAGTTATGCACTGCACATGAGCGTAAAAGAGATGGAGATATCTTATAAGCAATACCGAATTTCAAAGTAAATAAGATGTAAGATAATTCATCAATCTGAGGAAATGATTTAAAAAGAGAAGTAGAGATGGATGATAAGTGTACTAAACGTTAGTGTGAAAGAGACAGATATATAATTAGGGATTTTAGTTAACTACAGAAATTTGTGGAAACTTCTAGAATGAGGCTATGCAGTGCACACGAGCATAAAATAGATGGTGAACCTTACGAGCAATATGGATTCTCATAAAGTGTATTAGTTTGTAGGTGGGAAATCGGTTAAAAAGAGATGGAAATATCTGACGAGCTATACAGATTTTCGTAAATATTGTGGACATGTCTAGAATCTGACTCTGTAGTATATAACAGCGCCGCAACAAGCTAAAATTTTGTACAATTTACCTTGATGACACAATCGGTGTTAAAAGTAGGTGTTAAAAAGTTCAAACCAGAGACGGGACTAATTCATTATTTTTCAAATTAAATTTGTTCATGAATTGAAATTGCTTTCAAATAATTTCATTTCTATTTATTTAAATGGCATTTGAAAAAAGTATTTCAATTCGAAAAATATTTCATTTGAATTGAGTAAACAAATTCCAATTCAAAAAAATTTGAAGTGAAATACTTTTATTCAATTCAATTCAAATTTTTGAAATTGGCATTGATCAATTTCAATTCAACAAACATGAATTGGAATTGATCAATTCTATTTAAAATACAAAAGCATTGATATTGAAGTGGCACGCACCACATTTTGGCTTGAATGTATTTCAATGGCACAGAATTGCATCCAGATGCATCATGGGATATTTTTCGGTAAATCTGTTGAACCCGGGGCCAGCATATTTGAATCTGTTTTAAGGGGCATAGATTTGCATTTAGGTGGATCATTCGAAGTTTTTGGTTGAATATATACCAATTAGCACAAATTCTTTTGGCCAAAACCCACTGCGCCATTGCACTTTTTTTGGAACATTGGTTCCATTGGGATTTGGCCAGAACCCAACTGCGTCATCGGACTTTTTTTTAAGAAAATGGTTCCATTGGGATTTGGCCAGAACCCGCTTGCGTCATTGGGCATTTTTTTGGACAAATTCGTTCCATTGGGAATTGGCCAGAACCCAACTGCGTCATTGGACATTTTTTTGGACAAATAGGTTCCATTGGGATTTTGTCAGAACCCAACTGCGTCATTGGACATTTTTTTGGACAAATAGGTTCCATTGGGATTTTGCCAGAACCCAACTGCGTAATTGGACATTTTTTTGGACAAATAGGTTCCATTGGGATTTTGCCAGAACCCAACTGCGTCATTGGACATTTTTTTGGACAAATTAGTTCCATTGGGAATTGGCCAGAACCCAACTGCGTCATTGGACATTTTTTTTGGACAAATTGGTTCCATTGGGATTTTGCCAGAACCCGCTTGCGTCATTGGACATTTTTTTGGACAAATAGGTTCCATTCGGATTTGGCCAGAATCCGCTTGCGTTATTGGACATTTTTTTGGAACAATTGTACGCAGTTGGGTTCTGCCCAAATCCCAATGGAACCATTTTCTTCAAAAAAAAAGTCCAATGATGCAGTTGGATACTTCTGTAATCTCAGATCCATCCAAAAAAGTTCCAATGACGCACTTGGGTGTTTCTGTAATCCCACTGAAACAGATTCATCCAAAATAGTTCCACTTACGCACTTGGGTGCTTCTGTAATCTCACTGGAACAGATTCATCCAAAAAAGTTCCAATTACGCACTTAGGTGCTACTATAATCTCACTGGAACAATCCATCCAAAAAAGTTTCAATGTCGCACTTGGGTGCTTCCGTAATCCCACTGGAACAGATTCATCCAAAAAAGTTCCAATGACGCACTTGTGTGCTTCTGTAATCCCACTGTAACAGATTCATCCACAAATGTTTTAATGACGCACTTGGCTGTGAATCTATGCCCATTGGAACAGACGCACATAAAATTCCAATGACGTACTTGAATGTAATCTCTGTCCATTTCAACAAATGCACCCAAAAACTTCCAATTACGCATCAGGATGTGAAACTGTGTACATTGGAACAATTTCAACCAATAATGTCCAATGATGCATCGGAGTGCGAATTTCACATGGAAATTATCACCACTTGAACTTTTACTGCAGGGAGCTCTGCTAAAACTCAAATTAATTCAAATAAATTCAATTCAATTCAATTCAAATCAATTCAATTCATAAATTTTTTGATGGCATTGAGTATTTCTAAGCAATAAGTTGAATTGAGTATTTATAATTCAAATTTTTTTAATTTGAAATACTTTGTTCAATTTATTTCAAAACAAATTTGAATTGAAATAAAATTTCAAATTTATTTATATTTTTTTTGAAGTGAATTACTTTGCTTCAATTCTAATTTTTTATTTTTGAAATAGAATTTGTTTTGCTCAATTCAATTCAAAATCAATTCTCAATTACAAAGTCCCGTCTCTGGTTCAAACCAATTATTATTTGAAATTTTAGGTTTTCAAATCGTCTTTTCAGGTTCGATTTCTCAGAACGAACCAAAATTGCATAATATTTTTTTGTGATGAACAAATTATTATAATTCCAAACACAAAATTAATAAATTTAATATATTTCAGAACTTGTCAACGCATTTTAAGCTTATTATCATTCCTTGCACTGAAATCACTTAAGCCGATCAAACTCACTCAAAAGGAGCAACGCTAATCATGTGCGGTGCGGCGCGGCGCTTATGTCTTGGGGCTTTTAAGACATGTCGGTCGCCATTCTCTACTTAATATCAGCGCGCCTTAAGGTTGTCATGATGCTAATGGCTTAAAACAACAAAACATTAAAAATTCGCTACACTTCACTCAAGTGTCATTTACTGAGCAAAACGATCGTTTCACGTGTCATTAACTGTCAGAGTGTGTGAGCAGGCAAAGTGACTGCAAGTGACGCGACGCGATGCACCAAGCCAACCAGCGCCATCTTGTTTATTCGCACATTTCATCTACCTTGAACAACTTGATTTCGATTGAGTTTTGCCACAAAACCTACTACGTAAATAGCAGCATAGTGCCATGGTCATGATCGCGTTGACATTACTTTGTAACTCTTAACTGAGGACATGCGTTGCATTTGTGGTCTTCGGTATACGGTCTGTCTGTGCAGTGTGTGTGCGATTGGGAAGAACATCGCGTTTTAAGTGATCGTTGGATTCTTTTGTACGTCATGAATGTTGCACTAATTCGCATCGAAAGTGAATGATAGTGTGTTATGATGTTGCAAATATCACGACGTAGAATAAGAAATCAAAGTAATTTTTTATTTATTTCAAATCTGGTTTAATGTAATACAAAATTAAAATTTTCTAATTTGTTTGTAAATTTGTTAATCTATATTAACGATTAGAAAAAAACATTCACACAGAAAAATTTTTGTTTTCGAAATATAGAAAAGAAAAAATTGTAAAAAAATACCAAAAATAAAACAAAATAAAATTACACTACTCACCATATTTTTTTTATGGATATCACTTACATCAATTCTATATAAATATAGCAAGATGTCATATAAAATATTAGTGAACAAAAAGTGTTTATGAAACTAAATATAACAATAAATCTAAAATATATAATTAAAAAGGACACAAATCGAGAAATAACACATACCAAGATTATAACACATCCACTTGGGCTACAGTTCTGCCATATTGTTTTAATATGATAAATAATAGCATCGATATGTTTTATGAATCATACTATTGCTTTTGTGTGTATTTCCTATGTCCTATAATCGTTATAATTTAGTCATTTTATTCTAATAGTATAAATATCATAATCAACAAGCTATATAAAATATACACGCTGCAAAAAAAAGGGATCTCCCAAACATAATTTTGCAGGCATTACATATATTTGGAGCTTTATGCAAACAAAAGTATCATTTCATTACCAAACATTATTATAATAAGAGCCAAACATATTTTAGTTTTCGTCCAAACATGTTTATGTTCAGAATGAATAATTTTCGGCGTTATTGGAAACATATATATATTTGAATGTGAAAAACATTTTATTTACATGTAAACATATTTATGTTTACATTTAATTTTAATTAAAAATAGCAAATTTAGTGCTAATATCTTCTTTACACAATATTCGTTGTTTCCTTATTTTTAAATTACATTTTTTTTTATTTATATTATATGATTATAAACCTAAACTTTTATTTTATTTGTATTACACATATTTTATTTATACCTTATAATTTTATTTCCATCTTTTGTTCCTATTTTGAGTTCAGTACTTTACGGATGAATTGGAAATTTTAAACAGCCACTATCTGGTATTAACAGTAATTGGCGGTACTTAAACAAATTCTTCCACCAAAAAGAACTTTTGAACTAGATGAAAAGTATTAATGTGAGTGTTACTGAGTACTAAAAGTAGGCAATGCTGTGCTATCGTAATGCCAAATATACATATAATCAAAATAATGCAATTGTTTTAAATTCGTTGTCACCCAGTAACAATCACGAATAACCAAATACATGTAATTCAAAGAACCTTTTATTGATGTTGGGTGTGTTAAATAGCAGAAATATCAAACATATATTAATATCTGATGAAAAATATTTATTTCTACATAAACATTAATATAGTGAATTCATGTAAATCCGTGATTAAAGCCATTTATGTTTAAATATCGTATAATAATATTTCAATCTGAACAAAATAATAATAGAATTCAATTATAATGTAATTATATATTACTCCCAATATTTATATGGTGATTTCGAATAACGTTATAATTACATTCAAGCATATTCAAACAAATCTTTTCTATCCGTGTACTAATAATTTCGTATTTATGTCTTTTTACTTCAAGGAAATATTACATAAAGGGAAATCACATCGAAGCCGAGCATATTAGATTCGTAAAATGCGACTATTTTCATTATATAAAGATCAGCTAATGTTAAGATAAATTTTATTAATAAGAAATTTTTGAGTATATTATTAAAATACTATTTTTGTTATGCAGTATTTATTTAATAACATATAATATGCAAATATTTTTGACTCGTTTATATTTATTAGCTTTCCAAAAATGTTTAGCGTAGAATAAAATGTATAAGTATATCTTAATATGATATAATTTTGAAATATTTGAAATAATATGAAAAAAACTATAATTTCAAAAGTATTTTCCCATAGAATTTAATAGTTATATCCTATAAAATAAACCGATTTTATATTACATTTAAATGCTTTAAACTATTGAATTTATATTCTAATAAATTTAAAACAATAGTCTTATTTATTTCATTAATATAATAGTATAACATAAATTTAATAGTATGAGAATATTATCTTAATGTTAATATGACATATTCAGTTTTTCTATTATTTAACGATTTTGAGAAAATTGCAATCGTTATGTTATGCCAATTACTTACTTACTTACTTAAATGGTCCTTACAACCGTTTTGGCCGCTGAAATGAAGCCGCGCCAGTCGGATCTGCTTTGCGCGCGCTGACGCCAGTTAGAAATACCAAGCGTTGCCAGGTTGTCCTCAACTTGGTCTTTCCAACGCAGATTTGGACGCCCTCTTCTACGCTGTCCACCTTCGAGTTTCGATTCAAGCACCTTCTTGGAGTGTTTTCATCCATTCGTTCGACATGACCTAGCCAACAAAGCCGCTAGATCTCGATACTCGTTAGCAAAGCAGATAGGGCCAAAGATTTTAAGGAGAATCTTTTTCTCGAACGCTCCCAGTACTCTCTCATCGGTGGAGGCCAGCGTCCATGTATCTGCACCATAAAGTAGGACGAGCGAGAGAGGGCTCTGCTTCTCAATTGCCTACTGAGCCCAAAGTAGCACCTGTTGGCAAGAGTTATTCTCCGTTTTATCTCCAAGCTGACGTCGTTGTTGCTGTTTACGCTGGATCCCAGATAGGCGAAATCCTTCACAATGTCGAACTTGTGGGTGTCAAAGTCAGCTTTTTGTCCAAGACGCACGGACTCTTTTTTGCTTGTTGACACAAGGAACTTCGTCTTGTCCTCGTTCACCGCTAGACCCATTCGACGCGACTCTTTCTCCAATCTGGAGAATGCTGCGCTGACTGCTCGTGTGCTCCTGCCAATGATATCAATATCGTCGACATATGCGAGCAGCATGACATTTTGTTGAGGATAGTTCCGCTTTGACGGAGTTCGGCAGCTCGAACTATTTTCTCCATCAATAAGTTAAAAAAGTCGCACGATAGGGAGTCACCCTGTCTGAAACCTCGTTCGGTATGAAATGGCTCGGAGAGGTCTTTTCCTATTCTCACTGAGCAACGTGTGTTGCTCAGGGTCATCCTGCAAAGCCTTATAAGGTAAAGCCTTAGCAGGTATACCGAACTCAGACATTGCGGCGTATAATCATTCCCTTATCGGAGTGTCGAAGGCGGCTTTATAGTTGACTAATAGGTGGTAGGTGTCGATCTGTTTTTCTAAGGTCTTTTCCTGGATTAGGCGCAATGTGAAAATCTGGTCTATGGTGGACTTTCCAGGTCTGAAGCCGCACTGATAAGGTCCAATCAGTCTGTTGACGATGGGATTCAGTCTTTCACATAATACGCTCGATAGAACCTTGTATGCGATATTGAGTAGGCTGATCCAACGGTAGTTGGCGCAGACAGTGGGATCCCCTTTCTTAAGGATTGGGCAGAGTACACTGAGGTTCCAGTCACTTGGCTTGTTTTCATCCGACCATATTCTGCTTACGAGCTCGTGCATGCTCTCTATTAGCTCATCGCCTCCGGTCTTAAACAATTCAGTAGACAGGCCATCAGCATATGGAAATATTTAGCCTTGATGCGGATTGTTGCCAGCCTTTCGTCCACGGGTGTGAACCTAGAGACAAGGTGGCGGAGTGTCTTGCCGACCACAAATCCATATACAAATTCGTGTCTCTCCGCATGGCATCTGTAGTAGATATCACAGGACGCTTGTTTCGAACAGCCCTGTCCCGTCCATCGCATCTCCTGGATAGCGGTGATGTCAGCCTTATATTTTTCGCGGACATCTGCCAGCTGGATAGAGGCACCTTCCCTATAAAGGGTCCGGACATTCCAGGTGCATATCCGTAAATCATGGTCCTTAAAACGTTTGCGTGGGACATCATCGTTGTAATCGGTCGTTATCTGAGGCTTCTTTTTTGTTTTCATTGGGCGCATAGGTTTTTTCCGTGGTGGGACCCAAACCCAACGCACGAACCCTCACACTGAGGGAGATGCTCGTGTAGAGCGCCTTTTCCAGAGACTTCCACGAGGAGAACTTCCACCGTAGTGGAGGTGTCACCATTTGACAATTTGCCAGTTCTGGTGACCAGTGAGTTGACTTGAGACGACACCGACAAGGATTATTGGGCGGACCACGCCTATATTTAAAAATTTGTAAGGCTAATATTTCATAGATTTGATTTTAGTAATTTATGGATCAAATTTCCACTATGAAAACCCGGGAATAATGAAAAAAAAAGTGTGCGGATCACGCCCATTTTTGGACCACATATTTTCAGGTGAATTATAACAATTTTTTTTTAAATTTTATAACTATATCTTGAATACTTTTCGAGTTATAAGTTCCAAAAGATTTATATAAAAGTGACTTGTATGGAAGGTGGGCTTGTCCGTTGACGGATTTGGCTAATTTTCAAACTCAGATCCTACTTTTGGCTAAAATATATTGAGACGAAATTTCATCGCATTCTGATCAGTCATTTTCAAGTTATCGTGTATACGGGAAGCAAGACAGACAGACGGACAGACAGACATATATACTTTTCCATACCGGAAACGCCTCCTAAGGGGCGTTACAATATATGCACAAAGTTAATATACCCTGTACCTCATAGGTATAGGGTATAATTAGCCAATTCTTTTCGCATACTCAATTTATTTTCCTATTTTGAGAAAAATTCTGATAAAAATTGACATTTTTTTAGTTATTATATGTAAAATATACAAACATTTAAAATTTCTTAAATTATAAAATTTTTTGACGGAAATTGTGTTAATAGGGCATATTTTAAAATTTAGAATGATGGAAAAATGGTTAGTAAATTTTAAAAGTAACTGAGAAGGTCTTAACATTTGAATAGACATTCTTTACAAACGTTACGAATAATCTATATGCAGTTCATAGACAAATCTTTATAGTTTTGTTGAGTAGTATTACTTAACTGTTTTAAGTAAGATTAAAGAAGATGATAATAAAATGATTTTATTAATGAGATCCTATAAATTTGTTGGTTTAATTTTATATAATATATTTTTTATTATTTTATCAATGTTGCAAAGCTAATCAATTTTACTTTAAAGAATAAATTATAATGACACATTTATATGTCAACTAATTCCAAATGTTTTGAAATTAACTGCCTATGAAGTTGGTGAAAATGCATAATATTTTTAGTTGCATTTGCGCTTTGTCATTTTGACATTGTTTGACAGACAATGGCGCCATTGTTTGCACATAACGTGAATATTTAATGGCAACGCATCGTTATATTTGTAAAATAAAGCAATTCAATTTTTTGTAGACAAATGTAATACATTTGTATTTAAAATAAATCCAAATCTGTTAAATTTTAAATATTTTAATAGTAACTAATAATACCTAAGATATTATTAATTTGAGTAACGTTTATATGTAATTAATAAGATTTATTTTAAACCGTTGAACTGTTAATCAAAAAGCTCACGTACCACTGTGGTTAGTCGAATTCAATCTGAAAAAATGATTAAATTTCTAGTGAAATCAAATCAATTACTCAGATATGAATTTTATGCTCTCAAATATAAAGTATTTCAGTGTTAATCACACCGATAACATTTTTTGTTCGCAACAAAATGACAAATATTGCAAAAAAAAAAGAAAAGAAACAATGATACCACAAGCAAACGCCAACCTCATTCACATCAAACAGTATTTTGCCGACATAGATCCATGACGGACGTTAAACCTCAGTATGGATTTAAACAGAATTCTTTTTGAATTACAAATGCAAAATGCGTGCGATAAATTACTGCGAATTCAAAGCGAATAAAACGTAGTACAAAGCAACTCACGATGATCATGTTGACGATGCGATGTGATGCGCATGATTTCAACAATGATAAAAATGGTATAAAATGTTAAAAAAAACACATAAATAATAACAATTTAACTAGCAAAAGAATACAAATTATTTGCAGTTCTTAGACAAATAAACGGACGGCATAATAGTTAGTCATAGCTTTTGTGTTTGCTTTACGCATACTAATTATGTGTGTAGTTGGTAACTGTTGCTGTTACTGTTGTTGGTCGGCATAGTTTTGACACAACAAACGTTGACAATTAAAATTTTTGTGACATATACATGTTGGCATCACTTGATGTGTTTCATTTAATTGTCACAATTTTAAAATGTTTTGAACTCCCACGGTACTCAATAAAACGAGAAAAATAAATTTTCTATGGACATACCTTACATCAATTATATATAATTCCTAGGTGCTGAATTTGACTGCATACTCAGTTTTTTTTTTTCTTTTACATAGTGTTTTTCAGTAAATTTGCTATCGAAATAGTAGGCCCAATTCAGCCACTTTCTATAAATAAAATAATACAGTTCCTTACACAACAAGTTTTCCAAAAAACTGTTAACGCAATTTTTTTTTTAATTGTTAGTACTAATTACAATATATTAAGAAATACTATTATTCTAATAGGATTTTCTGATATTTTAATTTAAAAAAAATATTGATTTTTTAGCCAATTTTTGATCGATTTTTTTAAAATTGTAGATCTATGATAAATAAGAAAATGATTTATGGCTATGCAGTGCATATTGCAAAAAAACGAGTTAAATTACTAACTTTTTTTTATGGGTCCTCGTTTTTAAATATCTCCTATGAAAAACTGATTTAATTTAAAATGCTTCCAAATTTCATTTCATTTACAAAAATCTTTATATATCTTTCAATTTTTGATCGATAAGTTCTATATTTACATCATATAATAAGAAAATGTAAATCTTTCAATCGGTATTTAAAATTTAAACATGTAACAATTACTTTTTGTAATAATTACCAATCAAATTGAAATTTAAGTTAAACATAAAAATGTTAGTTCTACAACGACGACATAAACTACTGATAAACTGATAGTTTTTACCCGAAATTTTCTCAAAAACGACACGTAAAAGGAAAAAAAAAGAGTATGCAATAAGCATGCATTACGTATGAATTACTTATATTTTTAGATTACGGACAAAAGTATTTTTTATTTTTTTATTGATTAAATAAAGATGTCTCAAAAATGAGTTCACATGATGTATTTTAACGAGTTGGGAAAGTTAGGTCACATGGGTAAGTTCGGTCACATGGGGCGGATTTTTATAGTCGGTCGGGCCCGACTATGGAATACCCTACACCTTTGCTGGGGATATTAACCCTCAGAATATTATTCATATATCAGAAATTTACGCTTATATCCCCATAAATTTAAAAAATTATATAAAGTATAAAAAACTAAAAAAAAAATTTAAAAATATAATTGGGCGGACCACGCCTTTATTTATAATTTTGAAAGGCTAATATTTCATAGATTTGATTTTAATAATTTACGGATCAAATTTCCACTATGAAAACCCGGGAAATAATGAGAAAAAAAAGTGGGCGGATCACGCCTATTTTTGGACCACATATTTTTAGGTGAATTATGACAATATGTTTTAAATTTTATAACTATACCTTGGATACTTTTCGAGTTATTCGTTCCGAAAGAGTTATATAAAAGTGACTTGTATGGGAGGTGGGCGTGTCCGTTGACCGATTTGGCTTATTTTTAAACTCAGTTCCTACTTTTGGCTAAAATAGTTTTGGCATTCTGATCAGTATTTCTCAAGTTATTCTGTATTCGGACAGCAAGACAGCAAGACGGACAGACAGACAGACAGACAGACAGACAGACAGACAGACAGACGGACATGGCTAAACGGACTCGGGTAGTGATGCTGATCAATAATATATGTGGGAGTGGTGTAAGACGGACGGACAATAAAGGACAGGAAACACTTTACTAATTATATAAAACTTAGTGACCTTTGACGAATGAATTGAAGTGACAGAATTTTGAGAATATAGACAGACAGTTTCACGACGACAGCCATTAAGCTCGCAACATACGACGATTTGTTTTTATATAATAAACTTTTATAGAAAATATAAATTATCGTGTGATTTATTTAAACGTCGTGGAGCTCAATCCTACAAATGGGGGCTCATACCGGTTTTGGACTAGAGTTGAGTTAAGAATTGAGTGCTCATAAAAAACAGTAAAAATATAATTTGTAACGCAGAGAGAAAAAAAAATTAAAAAAAAAAACAATGACATTTAATTGATGAAAACTTTAAAAATCGAAGTTGCTGTGAAAAATCGACAAGTGCGAAAAATTTCATCAGTGAGCAGAGCACATTGGAACGTATGAATGAATGGACGCAGGGATAGAGAAAATGTAAATCGTCGATGAGAGCGTCGATATATAAAACTTGTCGAGAAGAGTTATAAGCGAACCTTCACGAGTAAACAGAAGCAGATGGGCGACAGCGAAATATGAAAGGAACAGCGTAGTATCAAGAGGGTTGTGGCTGCTAAAGAATTCGGTGCGTTCAGATTAATATCAATGGTGAGTGAGTTTTACGCTGGCGTTCAATGAAGAGAGGCATTCGACGAGGAGAGAAATTCAGTGAAGAGAAAAGTTCAGTGATGAGAGCATTCAAATCCGAGATGACATGTGAACAACCCAGTAGACTAATATGCATTGAGTGCACAAGCAAAAATATCGCAGCAAACATTAAATAAATATTACTATTTTTCCATTGTAACTAATACATATACATTCCATTTTGTTTAAATAACTAATTAGATTTAATTATATTATTACTTCATTATTACAACTTATTTAATTCATATCAATAATCAATACATTGTTAAAATATTTTGAAATGGACGTACCGACAATTTTAGCTTTGACTGTTGACGACTTAAGAGATAAATTAAAGGAGTTGGGTTTAGATACAAAAGGACTGAAAAGGGTATTACAGGACAGACTTATTACACATTTCGGTTTGGCTGGTGAAGAAAGCGACGGAGAATCACATTCCGAATATGGTGATGTTGCAGCAGGTCCCGTTCGCGAGGTGATGGTCGACAGAACTCGTTTCACGCTAAAAGACATACAGGATAGTGTATCGTCGTATTCAGGATCAAATTCACCTGACGTTAATCAGTGGATTCTTGAGTTTGAAGATAGCGCGAACACAGTAAACTGGAATGATTTACAAAAATTTGTTTATGGTAAGCAGCTCTTGGTTGGAGCGGCCAGATTGTTTGTGCGAAGTCAAACAAGCATTCGAAGCTGGACAGCGCTGAAAAGGTCTCTTTTGGATGAGTTTGGGGAAAAAGTTTCTTCGGCAGAAATTCATCGCATTTTGAATAATCGGCGTAAAAGACAAAATGAAACTCTACGCGAATATTTGTATTGTCTAATTGAAATAGGCAATCGCATAAAACTGGATGAAGAAAGCTTGGTCGAGTATTTTTGCGAAGGTGTTCTTGATTCGCGATCTAACAAGTTGGTACTATATCAGTCAAGATCAGTAGCCGAGTTGAAGGAGAACATGAAGGTGTACGAGAAGGTTTGTGGGTCGCATCAGTCGCTAAACAGATCGACTCCGCAGCAACCGTGGGTTCGTAAAGAGAGTTCGATAAAGTGCTATAACTGTGGCGAAGGTGGTCATATTGCGAAAGACTGCACACAACGGAGGCAAGTACGTTGTTTCAAGTGTCAGAAAGAAGGACATCTCGCATCAGAATGCGCTCAGCAGCAAGTAAATATTAAAAGGGAGACGAGAATCATGCACGTCTTAGCAAACTACGGTGAAAGAGAGATGCGGGAAAAGAAAAAGAACGAGGGCCTGGAAAATTCACAAATGTCATCAAACAATCGTGTTTTCAAAGAACTCAAACTTAATGAATTTTCAGTATCGGCGATCGTAGATACGGGCAGCGATATCTGCGCACTAAGGTACGATACGTTTGCTAAACTAGGCAATATAAATTTAAACAATAACACACGAAAATTGATTGGAATAGGGCGAAAAGTAATCTTCACAATCGGAAGTTGCACGTTACCAGTATTAGTCGATGGTATTGAAATGGAAATTAACTTTCACGTGGCTAACAAGAACGATATTTTATTCCCAGCGGTGATTGGCAATGACATATTGAGAGATGTTGATATGGTTATTAATTCAGAAGGAGCTAGGTTCATTCAGAAATCGCATGAAGTGAATATAGAAAAAATATCAAAACACAGCAAAGAAAGCAAGAAAAAAGAGGACAAGAAGGCTGAAAAAAGATTGAATGACATAAAAAAAGTATGCGATATAGTACGAAACGTCAACAATAAAGAAAAAGAACACAAGCTAAGTTTATCCGCTAAGATTGACATGCCTATAAGAGAAACGCAAGATACACTACCTAAAAGAAAATCATATGTAAATACAAATAACTGGCAAGGTAAACGAACACAATTTGAGCCTGGAGCAAAATTTAGAAGCAGATCAAAGGATCATCATGTACAATATTCCGTGGAAAATATCAGCAATTCGAGGCATCGTTGGAAAAACAAAATAAATGAGAAAGAAAAACCCATTATTCGAGGTCGAATAATACATCAGGAGGGCCGAATGTGGGAGTGGTGTAAGACGGACGGACAATAAAGGACAGGAAACACTTTACTAATTATATAAAACTTAGTGACCTTTGACGAATGAATTGAAGTGACAGAATTTTGAGAATATAGACAGACAGTTTCACGACGACAGCCATTAAGCTCGCAACATACGACGATTTGTTTTTATATAATAAACTTTTATAGAAAATATAAATTATCGTGTGATTTATTTAAACGTCGTGGAGCTCAATCCTACATATATATACTTTTCCATACCGGACACGCCTCCTAAGGGGCGTTACAATATATGCACAAAGTTAATATACCCTGTACCTCATAGGTGTAGGATATAAAAAGTAGATCAATTAGAAAAAAGTTTATTATTTTGATAGGTAGTTTTGACTTATTTTAACATTATTTCTAAATGATAGAAATATATTAAAAATTCTCTAAAAAAAAACTGGCTAATTAATGCGCGTTAAATTCAAGTAACGTCCAGCGTTGTCCAAAGTGATTTTTTTTTTAATTCCTTCCAAATGATTTCTGTTGATTTGCCGCCTGTTGCGCCGCCAACGTCGCATTTGCAATGTCATTATTGTCATCGCAATAGCTGCTTTTATTGTTATGGCTGTTGGATATTTGATTTTTTTGTTTTTATTTTCAGTTCTTATTATAGTTGTTGTTATTCTTGTTGTTTTTATTGCCTTGATTTTGCACGTCTTGAGTGCGTTTGTGAATTCAGTTCGCATTTTTATAGCCCACCAACAATGCAATTGAATGAAAACTCTGATTAAGAAATTAAATAAAACTCGGCCATTAGCGTCATCTGTGGGTGGCTGAATGCAGTAGAAGCAGCAACAAAATTCCCAGTAAAACCGGTGACCGGTTGAAATGGCATTTTAATTGTTTTTTAATTGCACCATAACAATAGGTGTTTATGCACAGTGATTTAAGGATATTTTTCTACTACTACTACGTGAGACAATTTAGCATGGGAATGAGTTTTTATTTTTTTAATGCTTTATTAAAAAAAGAACAGCCATTTATTAATTTTATATTTTAAACATAATCTACACAGAACAAAATTTTCGTAGCAATTTAGAATTATTTTAATTAAACATTCAATTTGTCTATAAAATATTGTATGATATTGGTTTGTTGTAACAACAAACAGTTTTGCTCATTTGATAAAATATATAATTGAAAATTGTTTTTCATTTTACTTGCATTAACAACTTTATATAAATAAAACAGCATAATGCTCTAGTTATATAACAAAAATAAAAAATGAAATAAACGAATTTAGTTAAAAAATTCGTATATATAACAAACGTGTTTGTTACTGAAACTATTAGTTACGGTTAACTTTGTCTAATAAAATTAAAATAAAGTATATCAGGTATTAAATATTATCTAAATATTTTCATTAATTCAGTAAGTTTGTTTGCTAAGTTAATTGATGTATTAATGGATATGGTGTGTTAACAAATATGCAAACACTTCAGTTCAATTAAATATATTGCTAAAATTACAAAACTATTTGCTGTAACAGATTAAGTATTTACAATATAATATTTTACTTTTTTCGGATTTGCCTGTTTGAATAATAATTTTAGCAAATCAGTTTGTTACATTAATTAAATGTTTTTATTTTTACAAAACTAGGTGCTTTATATATTTTTGTAGCAGTAAGTAAACTTTTGCTTAAACAGCAAAATAATTTTTTATAACAACAATGTAATTTTTGCGCAAAAGATGGTTCAAAATTTTAATAATTTTAAATAAACTATTTGCTCTATTCAACTAAGTATATGTTTTATTGGTCTTCAATTTATGTTGATTCTGATAATTTGTACCCTACATATTTTTATCTGTGTACGTTCAAAGTCAAAGTTGACCATACTCTTAGACCCCTGTTTAACCTCGGGACTCGCTTACTTACTTAATTATCTAAACACGAGGAGTTGCTTATAATTATCACCGAAGACTGATTAAAAAATCGACGCCAACTCGTAGACTGGCCACAACTCAGGCGGCTGACAGCCCCACATGACAGCGTCGCTGAGCACGCAGCCAGTTGGACAGACAATAGGACAGACAAAATATGAACAGTGGAAAATACAGAGAAACAGCTATGGAACAGAGCAACACTGACAGAGAGCCCCTCAGAATCGTCGTCGGCCTGCTGCCACTTTTGTTGCATATAAATGAGGCGCAAATCAACACAACATTAACCTTGAGAAACAACAAAAACAGTGCAAAAACATTAGCAAAGTTAGGGCCAACTGCTGCTGCACTCTGTAACTTGGTGTTAAGCATAAAAAGCTGATACATCAATGTCAACATATTTCATAAAAACGACACTATTAAGCAGAAAAGTGCAACCAATGTGTCGGCGAAGTTACATGCGCGTGTTTTTGCTGGTTTTTCCACTATTTGTTGACGAGATAATGATGAAGATGTTGAGGATGATGATGATGGTGATGCTGCATGACACAGATGAAGTTTTGATGGATATAGAAATAGTTGGATAGTTGAACGAATAGTTGTTGCTTTCGGCATTTTCATACAATAAATGCGTAAAGTTTTTTGACGATTATTTTAAGGTATATTTAGAATCAAAAATGTAACTGACTTCATTAAAAGTAAACCAATAAAGTGAAGGAAAATAACAAATATGTTTATGACAATAATTCTTTTGCTGAAATGATTGTGACAATTATAATTTTTATTTGATATTTAAAACCATTTTACATTTGTTTTTACAAAAATTAATAGTAGTAGAGAAATTACGGATTTTCATTAGAATATTTTGTATTTAACACAAAACGTTATTGTGTTTCTCAGAAACATTATTTTATATAAAAAACTTTATCTGATTAAAATAAATTTTTTAAATAATAATTTTTGTTAGATATTTAAAGCAATTTTAAATTTTATTTTACAAAAGTTAATAAAAGTAAAGAAATTAAGGATTTTTATAAGAATACTTTGTATTTAACACAAAACGTTATTGTGTTTGCAGAATTATCATTTTATATATAAGACTTCATCTGGTTCATTCAATAACTAATTTGATAAACTACAATTCAAATAATAAATATTATTGTGATAATTATGATTTTGCTAAAATGATTGTGACAAAAATAATTTCTATTAGTTTTGTAAACCAACTTTAAAACTTTTTGTTACAATAATTAAAAGTTATAGAGAAATTAAGGATTTTCATAGGAATATTTTGTATAGACGTCGTTATTGTGCTTGCCACAAACATTAATTTTTAAAAGACTTTCTTTGTTTAATTCAATAATTTTGCCTTTCGTTAATACTTTATCTTTATCAATTACAATATGGGGATAACTTATTTTATAAATCATATTTAAAATATCAAATATGATTGTGATATTTATGATTTTGCTAAAATTATTGTGACAATAATATTGTTATGCTTGCCGCAAACAATTTTGAATATATAAGTCTATATATGATGAATACAATAATTTTGCTGTTCATAAAAACTTTTTTTGGAATCATAATATATCAATTTTTAATTTATAAACTTGTTTTCAAATAACAAATATTATTGTTACAATATTTATTTTGCTAAAGTGATTGTGAAAACAAAATTTCTATTAGTTTTTAAACCATATTCACAATTTCTTTTTAAAACAGTTGTAGAAATGTTAAGGATATTCATAATATTATATTATAGTAATATATTATTATTATTTTATAAGTTTATTATTTTATATTGAACAACAAGTAAAATAAAAAATTACATATTACACTGAAAAAAAAAGTTCGTACTATATATGAATTTGTTCATCAATATATTGAATTTTTCATTATTACTCAACCAATGACCAAATTCATCCAATGTATGATTCGTTCATAAAACCGTAATGAAAAAGTTCATAATATTGATGAACGCTTTCATAATATTTATGAAAAAAATCATGGTATTTATGAACTTTAAACTAATTAAATATAAAAAAACTTTTTTTTTTATTTTATTACATTATGTTTTTATTTTTCCTTTATTTTTTTTTTTTTTCCTCAAAAAATGAATATGAATACCTAAATGAACGCAATTCATAACAATTATGAACGCGTTTATTATATCAATTTCACTCAAATTGTGCGATTCGTACATACGAGGAATAGAATGATTTTTTCCATATAAAGGGTTTTTCAATAAGAGCGCTACAAAAGTTTTTTTCAATGGTTTTTCAACAGGGACGCTACAAAAGTAGAGCGTCAGGGACAGCAAACGACAAACCTTACTGAAGAGAAATGTCAAAAGAGCGGCAAGAAATATGGCGTCTTTTGCTGTCCCTGTATCTCTACTTTTGTAGCGTCCCTGTTAAATAACCCTTTATATAATGAACGATGTCGCAATTAACGGCGTTCATTCCATTTATGAACAAAATTTGTTCTATGTACAACAGATGATTTAAGTAATTTGCATGAAAATTGATATTTTGGCCTGAAATACTAGTCCTAATCATAATTTTTGTTCTTAGTATACTCTTGACAAACAGATTACTAGGAAAATAATTATAACAATATAATATATAGTAAATATATTGTGATAAAATTATTTTTTATTTAATTTGAATGTCTATTAATTAATATTGAAATAATATTGGGTGAATTATCGGAAACTGCACAAGTTTAATCTAGTTTTTAGAGTCTTGAAATTAAAGTCATGATTTATTTATATATCGTCACTGTCATGCCAATGGGGCGAATGTGCAATTTTTGACATTTGCGAAAATGTATAATTTTTGAATGCAGTTTTTCCTCAAGTATACTGTGCTAAAATTGCGTGTCGTTTTGTTGGATATTTCTAGCCACAAAAGTCAAAACCAAAAGGGCGAATTTGAAAAATTGAAAATCTTGTCATGCCAAAAGGGCGAATCTTTCCTTTTTTGCCATAACTATTTATTGGTACGAGATAAAATAGTTATGAAAAGGCATTTATTGTTTGTTTTTCTTGCAAATAACAAAAAATCGAAAAATTGAAAATCTTGTCATGCCAAAAGGGCGAATCTTTCCTTTTTCGCCATAACTATTTATTGGTATGAGATAAAATATTGGTGTAAAGGCATTTATTGTTTGTTATTAAAGCTCCTATCGATCTGCATCATTATTTAAAAATATTTTCTTGCAAAAAACAATAATTCGAAAAATTGAAAATCTTGTCATGCCAAAAGGGCGAATCTTTCCTTTTTTGCCATAACTATTTATTGGTACGAGATAAAATAGTGATGAAAAGGCATTTATTGTTTGTTTTTAAAGCACCTATCGATCTGCATCATTATTTAAAAATATTTTGTCAAACATTAATTTGCCTTTTGTTATTTGCAGGAAAAAATGTTTGGCAAAATATTTTAAAATAATGATGCAGATCGATAGGTGCTTTAAAACCAAACAATAAATGCCTTTACACCAGTATTTTATCTCATACCAATAAATAGTTATGGCAAAAAAGGAAAGATTCGCCCTTTTGGCATGACAAGATTTTCAATTTTTCCAATTTCTTCATTTTTTTGCTATAACTTTTTATTCGTGCAAGATAAAATAGTAGTTTAAAGGTATTAATTGTCTGTTTTTAAAGCACCTATCGATTGACATCATTTTTTAAATTTGCCAAAAAAATGTCCTGCATATAACATATGGCAAATTAATGTTTGGCAAAATATTTTTAAATAATGATGCCAATAGATAGGCGCTTTAAAAACAAACAATTAATTCCTTTACATTACTATTTTATTTTGAGCTAATAAAAAGTTATAGCATAAAAAACAAAAATATTTGCGTTTTGGTCAGGATATAGCCTCACAAAATTCGTATTTATAATTCAGTAAGTTGTCCAAATCCAAAGATATTTTATATACGTTATAATAATTCATGAATAAACCAAAATAACAGAAAAAATTGAAAGAAAACTAAATTTTTCTAATTTTTAAAGCACTTCAAACTTTAAAATTTGATTTCCCAACATTTTTAAAAATGCACATTCGCCCCTTTGGCATGGCAGTGACGATATATTCTATTTTAATAAAATCTCGCATTATTTTTTTTTTTCAGTAAAAATAAAATTATTTGCAGACATTTTTAAATGTTATAATGTATTTTTTTATGACTTTTTATATTGTAAGTACGACCATTCGACGTTGTTATTTTGCAGTCAACCATTCCTTGTGCTGCTGTCGAAACCATATTATTAACACTTTTGTATTGTCAAAGTGAATCCGCAGACAGTTGCAATAAATCATTTGCAATAACTGCAAATTAAGTCAAGCTAAGGAGTAATAATAATTCAGATAAAAATGCGAGAAAAGGCAAAGTGAAGAACTAAAAATAATAATACATGCGAAAACTCAATGTACAGTGTTGTTAAAGTGCCGTAAATAAATATATAAAATCAAGAAATACAAAAGTATGCGCAAAAAGTCGGTATTAAACTCCTACAAAATGTTTTTTTTTGTTTAATTAACAACGGTTTTTACTACACTTGAAACTTAAATTGAACTTGGCAAAAATCTACGCATATTTCAAGACACTCAGTTTTCGTTATTTTTTTTGTACTTTTATAAATAAATAGCAGTTAATAAAAGAAAGCTAAACTGGGGATTAAGCCAAGATAAAGGCAGACAGAATGCCTTGTAGCTGAAACGATACAAATAGCAGACGACTTTGGGGAGGGCGGACGGTCGTTTGGTAGGTCGATCTATCTATCTGCTCGGTAGACAAGCCTGTAATAATGAATGTTATGAAAAGAAGAGATGCTACTAATTAAAATATGCAAATTAGTCTAAAGTGTAGGATTAAAAGCGATTTGTTAGATTTTGTAAATGTAAAATGAAAAAACGGTGTGGAAAATGTGCAAAAGACTTGAATAATGCTGAAAACGAAACTTTAAAGCTAACCTTGCTGTAATATTATATTACTGTAAATATATAAGATGCAGAGATCATTTAAGAAAAGCCTATATAATGCACACTTTTTTAAATATAAATATATATATATATATATAAATATAGATTTACATAATTTTTGAGAAATACAAATATTTAAAATTAAATAAGTAGTAAAATGTTAATTTTAAAACAAATATTGTTTGAATTTCTTTATATGGCCCAAAACGCAAAAAACGAAACCACAGAGAAAATATATTTTTTTTCAAATTTCGCAGGTTTTTTATTACTTGTGTTTGTACACATCCCAAAGTAACGATTGACACTAATATCAACGCGAAATTATTTCTTTGCATCGTGAATTTAGCATAGTTTATTGGTTGCCTCCTGAAAAATAAAAATTAACAAAAATTCAACGCTCAACAAAAAATGGTGTTGTATTCAATTAATTGTTTTTTTTTTCGTGTTATCCACTTTTCGTAGATAGAGTTAAGAAAACTGAAAATAACTAAATGAAATAATTAAAAAAAAAAAATAATCTTATCAGCATTTTTTTAAAGTAACGTAGCAAACAAAAATTCTAAAAAGTGTTTTACCACAAAATCTAGCACTTCAATATAAGTGAAAGACCTAATTTTCTTCGAGTAATTTTAGTCTATTTTCTAAAGATAATAAAAATTTAGAAGTGTAATTATTAGTGTCTGTGTACAGAGCCAAATAGAATTTGTAACGTGGCAAACTTTTTTTTTATCGAAAATCAAATATTATAACAATTTTGATTTTCAAACCTTTAACATACGTTTGATGTTTATGAAAACCTGAGCAAGGTTCAGAGAAACAAGAATTACATCGACAAATTGAAAAGGTTGAAGAAATTTGAAGATTTCAAGAAACAAAGAGCATCTGCTCAGAAGGAGCGGCGGAAGAAAAAGAATTAGGGATAGTGCGAAAAGTATCCGTAATATTGCGTCGCTCCACCAAATTCAAGTGATTGATGGAGCAATCGTCACTATTAACACATAAAACCAAGGATACGATTTATAATTTGTACCGCATTCCACTTTGTAATTAATTATAACCTATGAGGTACAGGGTATAATAAGTTTGTGCAGATATTGTAATGCCCCTTAGAAGGCGTGGCCGGTATGGAAAAGTATATATATTCTAGATCAGGATCACGATTCGAGTCCGTTTAGCCATGTTCTTCCGTCCGATAACTTGAGAAATACTGGTCAGAATGCGAAAAAATGATTCTGAGTACGGAAATGAGCTGAGGATGAGGAACCAATAACTCGAAAAGTATTCAAGATATAGTTATAAAATTGAAAAATAATTATTATAATTCACCTAAAAATATATGTTACAAAAATGGGCGTGATACGCCCATATTTTGTAATATATGTGAGAGCAATCATCATAATTATTAACTTTCAAAATTAGGTATTCAAATAAATATGCCACATTACTATCCCCACCCAGACGTAGGGTGTTCAGTAGTCGGGTCCGACCGACTGTAAGTCCTGCCCATGTGACTTAACTTTTCCCACTTGTTATTAAAAATAAATAAAGTGTATTCCAATTTTTCGTACTTCTTGAGGGTCCAGTCGTAAGACCACTGACTTCGTGTTATCTTTTATTAAAATAAACAATTAAATCCATTTGTTATGCTTAATTTTACATTTTATGCTAACGTAGATAGGACAGGAAGCATAATATATATTTCGTGTAACGTAGCAAACACAATATTTTTGCTAATATGGAACTAAAAAAAAAAATTCTATATAATTAAAATGTAATATGTTACTTATATTCTAGAGCTTAGAAATTGTGCATTCCATGTTGAAAATAGTCTACAAGAAGAGCAGACTTTTAAGACAATGTAAGGCCACTTAAAAACCTACTTCCAAAATGATGAAACGTAGCAAACAATTTTAAACGTTCATAACTCCTAAATAACAAGGCATACAAAAAAATTTATATATATAGAAAATTTTACCACAGAAGTGTATTTTTAGATACATTTATAAAAAATATTAAAAGTATTTGATTTTATTTGTTTTCGGAGCAATATATGTTGAAAAATGCGTATAAATGCCAAGTGAAAGGCTGCGTTTTGGGCCAGATGAGTATTTGAAAAAAATTATAAATTAGTAAACATATGAGTTGATTGTCAAAATAATTTACTCTTATTAATATAATTGTAATAAATATATGAGTCAAATATAATGATGATTTTTGAATTAATATATTTATAATATAAATATTTCTTTCATATAAATATATTTAATAAAAGTTTCTATGAATTCAGTTATAATAATATTAGTGACATATTATTATATATATGAAAGATATATTTATATGAAAGAAATATTTATATTATAAATATATTAATTCAAAAATCATCATTATATTTATTTTAATTACATTTTATATATACTATTATTGTAATATGATAATTTTTATTTTATTTAATTTCATTATATTTAAAGTTTTTACTGTTTAAAGTAAAAAATTACTCAACAAACCTGTGTCAATTATAAAAATTCCTACAACAAGTATATTATAAATATATTAAACATATTAGTTGTTTGACACAAAAAATTTATATTATCAATATAATTGTAATAAACATATAATTTAAGTTGGCAGAAACAATATTATAACAGCATTCATTGAAACTTTATGTAAATATATTTATATGAAAGATATATAATATATAAGAATATTATATAAACATAATATTATTTGAACAATCATAGTTTTTTTTATTATAGTTGTATTTATAATATATGATAATATATGATAATTTTTATTTTATTGCATTATATATTTTAAAAAGTAAAAACTTTAAATCATTTTTACTGTTTAAAATATTCAATAAATACTCAATAAACATGTTATAATTTTAGTTAATATAAAAATTGTTTGGCACAAACATTTAGTATTACATCTATAGTTGTAATGAATAATTATATTAATTATATTTAATCTTTAAATATGATTATATTAATCATATGTAATCATTAAAATAAGCAGTGTTATAATTATTTTACATGCTTTTATAATATTATCATTCATTCAATAAAAATAAATAATGTGAAATAAAAACTTCGTGGCTATGGCTTTTTAAAGGTTTTGTGATTGTGATTTTGCTTATGTCCAACATTTTATTCTTCTTTCCTTTATAAGTTCTTGTATCACTCAAATAAGTATTTAATTTAGTAAAATTATAACATTGCAAACAATAACCTTTCTCCTAAAGAAAGAAATATGTAGGCGCTTAAAAAAAACTCGTGACAATGCGCAAAAAAAAAAGATTTATCTCAAGTCACATTTATTATATTTTGGTAACATAAACCGACAAATGAAATCCACGCACAGATTAAGAATGCATCGAAAACGTACCAAAATAATTAAATTTATATTTAACGCCAACAAATCATTTCAAAAGAAAACATAAACTAACCAAATCATACTTTGTAGTATAACCACAAAACCGTAGAATGTTACAAAGAAACTTAAATCAGTCTCTGAGCGACAAATATTCATTTTATTATGTGGCAACACTGCGGTAAGTATTCATCGCGAATCAGCAGTAAATTTACAACAAAACTTTATCTTTTTTGCAGTTTTGTGAAAAACATATTATTATGTTTGTTGTTTTGGGTTCTTCATTTGACATAAATCATTTTGTTTTGTACTCTACTCCGGATGCTGTCAGAAGAGTTGTTGTTTTTTTTTTTTGGGTTTTTTATTCACTTTTGCAGTAATTTTTTATGCGGTTTATATTATTATATTATATTATTCAATAATTGTCGTTACTCTTAACTGTTAATTCGATTCGTATATCCAAACGATTCTTATAATGAAAAGGTTTAAGTTTGGACTGCAACCAATTTCGAACAATTTTAGAAATATTTCCAGTGACAACCGAATATAGTATTTCATTCAACTAATTTATATAAATTTCGTTACAATCGAATGGAGTAGTTGTTGAAACTATTTTTTCTTTCCGATTTTGACACGTAGGAAACTAGATTTCAAAAACTGGGGTCCTATTCTGGTTTGATGAGAAATATAAAATGAGAATGAAAATGAGATAAAAACTATTTTCAAATTCAGTTAATAATATAAAAAATAGTTTTTGTTTCATTTTCATTCTCATTTTATATTTCTCATCAAACCAGAACCATCACACCAAACAGGGTCTCTGGAGAGGAAATCAGCTCGAATGAAAAATAGCAAAATTCACTAATACCAATAAATTGCTACTAAAATTCTAGAAGTTAACATGTATATATCATAAGAAAAAAACTTCTTAGTTAGCAAAAAGAAAATAAGATTTATTCTACTGGATTTAGAGAAGTTAAATTATTGGCTATTAATGGAGAGGAAATCAGCTCGAATGAAAAATTTCACTAATAGCAATAAGTTGCTACTAAAATTCTAGAAGTTACCATATATATAAAAAGAAAGAAACTTCTAAATAAGCAAAACAGTAAACGAGATTTATTCTGCTGGATTTTGCGAAGTTAAATTATTGACTATTAAAAACCAAAAAGAATACGAAAAATTGTTACTGTATTCATTCCAAAAATAACACTTTTTATACGTATCAGATCAATCAATGAAAAAAAGTAACTAACAGCAATTATTCTTGATGCAGAGGTTTTTATTCTTTGGTATAAAAAAAAGTAATGATATACAAAAGGAGGATTTTTTCCATATTACTTTTTCGATAGTTCCTGCTTTGAGCATGGAAATGTCATTTTTTGTTAATACAGTCAGAAACATAAATTTTTGCATGAGATTCAAAGAAAAAAAAATACAACCAACTTCATTTGGTTAAATCGAAATTTCAACAAAATAATTGATAAAAGTGCCATAATCGATTGGTAATTGAAATTTATCAGAAACTCACCCCAAATATATCTAAAATTGTTATAAATTGGTTTAAGTCCAAACTATTAAAATTTTAGTTTTGGTTATAAGAACCGACTTAACTGTCGAAAACATTGGTTAGGTCATTTGTTGTTTATAGCAACAAATATCTAGTCTGTGTGAAATAAGAATGTGATGTCCTTACACACATTTATCAATGTTAAGAATTTAATATTTACATTTAAACATTCGAATAACTATAACTATATTTTAAAAATAGGTCAAACATAACTTTTACCCATACTATTTGCATCATACATTACAACAAATTGGTTGCATCAAACTGCATTTTCAAAATTTTTATTTCTTTTCATTTTCTAGCACACAAAGCACCAAATACAATATTTCAAAATTTAGTTTTTTTTTTTGTGCCATTATTTCCAATAACAATTCACATTACAAAACTCCAGACCTTAAATTCTGTGAGAGCGCTGTATGACTTAGAGCCTCATGCGACGCGACGGCAGCAACAGTGGCCATTTATGGACAACGCTTAAATAAGAAGAAGAATCAAACTGCAGCAGCAGCCACCGCTTGTTAAGCGATTTGTGCGCGACTGACTGATCAAATTGGTTGCGCGGCCGCAATCGCCAAGTGCACCTCGCAAGCAAACCGAGCTAAAGAAGGATTCATCCATTTATTCAGTCGGGTTGCCATAGAAATTATGTGCATATGAAAGATTTGGCCTACAATAAACTAACGACAATTGTGGTGGCTAGTGTGGTTGCTGATACACGTAGAAAAATATAAAAGGTAAATTTATAATTTTCAACTATTAGAATAGTAAATGGTCAAAAAAAAAATATAATAATCTGAGAATAATTTGAAAATAATAAAATTATATGTATTTTTGTTGTGTCTCTATTTTCTTTTATGTCGCAGTTACATTGGTGATTTTTCGTTAAAGCTTCAAAATTTTGTTAAATTTTCGAATTTCTAAAATACAGATACTTAAAAAAATATAAAGCTATTGACCAAGTTTCATTAAACTCAGTGAGCAAAAATGATTTAGTTTATATTCATCATAAATACTTTACGAATTATGAACAAAGATAGTTTTAAATCAAGAGTATCGGTGCAGGGTACTAGTAAAAAAAAAAAGATTACACCACTCGATTTACCAAGCAGTTTTCTTTAAGAATCTCTAATTTCCAAATATCTATTTTTATTAGTGCAGCCGTGAGATTTAAAAAACTTCCATGAGCACGTTTTAGCTTGGAATTTCGAAAAAGTCTTTTTTAACCACTATTGATTTACAAAGACATCGTTTGAAATTCAAATGACATCAATTGAAATTCAAATGACATCAATTGAAATTCAAATGACATCAATTGAAATTCAGAAATTCCATTTGAAATTCAGAAATTCCATATGAAATTCAAAAGACATCAATTGAAATTCAGAAATTCCATTTGAAATTTAAAATACAGCAATTGAAATTCAGTAATTCCATTTGAAATCCAAAGACATCACTTGAAATTCAGAAATTCCATTTGAAATTCAGAAAATTCTTATAAAATTCAAAAGACATCAATTGAAATTCAGAAATTTCCATTTGAAATTCAGAATTTTTTATTTGAAATTCAGAAATTTCCATTTGAAATTCCGAAAATTCCATTTGACATTTAGAAATTTCCATTTGAAATTCAGAAAATTTCCATTTGAAATTCAAAAATGTAAATTTCTGAATTTCAAATGGAATTTCTGAATTTCAAATGGAATTTCTTAATTTCCATTGATCTTTTCTGAATTACCTTCGTAAATGGTGTAGTGCTGGCGTGTGCTGAATGCTAATTGGATCCTGGCTCAGGAAGGAAAATTTTGGAAAAACCTTTAGGCCCACAGCGGCATATCTAGTCAATCCGGCACTGGGGACTGCCATGTAGTTGGAATTCCCCATCGTCGTTATTATTGAGATAACATTTGTACGTAAAAATAAAAATATAATTCTAAATCAAATTACTTTATCAAGTTTAAGTTCAGATTCAAACGGAACTGTGCCCTCTCTAATTGATAACTAAATATGATGATGGCATTTTACTATATGAATCGATTAGACAAACTGTTGTCCGTTATCAGTTTGAAATTGTCAGAGCTCTGGTGCAGAACAAATAGCTACATAAGACTTAAAAAATGTACGCAAAATCTATACTTTTATTATGTAGCATTTTTATATCAATACAGGTATGAGAGTGTAAAATCTAATATAAAACATTAGAAATAATGAAACATTCCCAAAAAAATAGTGCATGCACTGCAATGTGGTACCGAAACAGAGTCTGAATAACGATGTGAGCACTTCAGACTCTTCGACATCGGAAAAGGATTCAAATGAACTAGCAGAACTTCGTCAGTTCGTGTATGAAACAACTGAAATTCTACTAACTTTGAATCTGGAGAAGGGCGAAAAAATCATCCGAGATGTAGTTACGGATATCGAACAAACACATACGGCACAAAGTGAAGTAGTAAAAAATCAATTGAAAGAATTTATCAAATTTGCCGATGATATAAAAAATGGTTCTAATACAAGATTTCAACTCTGTGTCATTATTGGGAAAGCACTTACATCTGCGCTTCGTACCGATGATGAAGAAATGTTAATTGCGAGCATCAGAAAAAATGGTTGGCCCCAGTTTGAGTGAATGAATTGCAAGAGATACTCGATAAGAATTTGGAACAATTTGCAGTTTTATTTGACAAGTATTGGAACTCATTGACGGAGGAGCAGCAAAATTATGACAGAAAATTGCAAAAATTGTACAACAACCACAAAGCGGCTCATGAAAACGATAATGCAATTTTTCTTCTACTTTCGGAAAGGTTTAATTTTATAGAAAAAATGTAAATAAATTTAATAAATAAATACTTTATATAAATAAAATAAAAAAAATCCATAATTTAAAATTAACAAAATTTGCTATCAGCAGCTGCGAGGTCCGAACTCTGGAATGTTTATAGACATTTGAAAAATTAAAATCTTTTAAGGCTGAGTATTTAACAATATATATGCGTATAAAAATTAATTCTTGTTAAGCACTGTTTAGCACTCTAAAAAAACTTTCAAAAACATTTTTTTTTTACTTGTTTTCAAATTGAAATAAAATGGTATTAATTGATTATATACGTGGACGAAAATGGGGATGCCATATTAAGAGGCACTTGGCAATTGTTTTTATTTTTCTGTGTGTAGCCGCGGTAGTTCAGTGGTTAGTGCGAGCCGAAAGGTCCCCGGTTCAAGTCTGGACTGGGGCTAACAACATCTTTTCATAGAAACATTTTTCTATACCGCGCTACCTCTCGGCAGTAAATGTCAAACCTCCGAGAGTAAAAACATTACCTCTGAAAAGCTCTCACCCGCCGTTCGGATTCGGCAATAAACTGTAGGTCACACCACTTTGAGTAGAAATATAACACGCACAGCTCTTATTTTTATACCCTACACTAAGAGTGAAAGAGTATATTCTGTTTGTAATAGTTTTCATAATTAAGTTATTTCTTTTACGGGCTCAAGTCCAATTGAAAATACTCTTTATTTGTATTTTAATTTTTATTTTGTCCAATATTTCGGCCTTCGTCGAAAGCCATCTTCAGGGACTCTGTCAAAGATGTTAACATATTTATCAACTTATTATAAATTTTACACAACAGATTTATAAACTTACAGATTTTTTGATAAAGCTAAATTCTTGTCCTAAGTTTGTTCTTTGTCGTCCCAACATATGTTTTATTACATATATTGGACCCATCACCTTTGCATCGAATTCTATATATCAAGTTAGCTTTATCAAAATTGTCTGTCTTGGTTTTTGTATTACTGTATAGTTGTTGTAATGGGTTACTTGTCTTTAATGCTATTTGATATTTATCTTTGTCGTATATGTCTGATTTTATAATCCTCTTCGATAGTCCATTTATATATGTCATTGATTTGTATATTTTTGGCTCTTTGTCATTCCGCGGTCTATGATTTTGTTTGTAATAATTGTCAATTAAATTCTTTATCGTCTTCTTGGGGAATCCATTTTTATGCCATATTGTCCTGATCTTTTCGATGTTGTCCTTGTGAAACTCATTGTTGCTTATTTCTAAAACCCTACTAATGAAATTATTCGCAGTGTTGAATATTATCCTACTTGGGTGTCTTGAATTGAAATTAATTAATCGTCCTGATGCGGTGGGTTTCTGATACCAGTCAAGTGTTAAATTGTTTCCTTTTCGTATTACTAGTGTGTTCAAATATGGTAATTTTCCGTTGATCTCCTCTTCTTTTGTAAATTTTATATTTCGGTGAAATGCGTTAAATGTTCTTAAAGTTTCGTCTATCTTGTCCAGTTTTATTATCGCGAAAAGGTCGTCTACATATTTTGTTACCAATCTTGGTTTTGTCTCCAGTGCGTTTAATGATTTGTCTAATAATTCTTCCATGATGATGTCAGCTATTACTGGAGATGCTGGGGATCCCATCGGCATTCTTTTTTGTTGATTATATATTAAGTCGTTGTATTTGAAATATCGGTTGTCCTTGATGCAGAAGTTCAAAATTTTCATAGGACAAGCGATATTTCAAATACAACGACTTAATATATAATCAACAAAAAGGAATGCCGAATTCATCAATATTACGTTTCAAATTCTTTGTTTTGAATATTTAATTCTTTACTATGATGTTCGATAGAACGAATAATTTCATATATATATAATGAATGTATTCATCAATATGTCATTTAATGAACAGTGGTATCAATATGATGAATCTGGTAATTGTTGAAAAAATTCATAATATTTATGAATAAATTCATCATATTGATAAATTTTTTTTATCTGTGTAGGAACAAAAATACTAAATTTGAGTACCCTACGTTCAGTATTATTCGACTTATGTAACCAAAACTCTTAAACAAAACCAAAACGTGGATTCGATCATGAACCAACCGATTTAAAAATTTCAAGTTTTTCTGAATGCCTAAACAAATCTCCTAGATGACTTTTTCAGATTTTTGAAAAAAATGTCATTGAACAATTTAAGAGGCATTTTAAAATTACGCATTCAGTGCGTATTGAAAACAGTCGGTAATGGCCCGTTGAATTTTAAAAATACAAAGCTCCTCTAAGAGGCAACAAATTTCCTTAATGACTTTTTTGTCATCAAAAACGTTGAGGCAATTCAAAATAACACATTTAATGAAATGTCGTAAAACGTGGATTTAAGTCCGTGGATTTTAATAACTATGGGGCTAAAACAATTTTATTGTTGAATTTTAAATTTTTTCAAAAATAGTCTTTGTACAAATTTCAATTGTGTCTAAAAATTTTAAAGGACATTTTTTTTTAAATCCAAAAAAAAAACATCATCAAGGACATTTGTTTATTTGAATCCGCGTTTTACGAAATTTCAATATTTGTATTAAATCACCATACTCACTATTCTGAGTGTATTAAGTGCCAGTTACAGTAGTTAGTTTCTTGCCTCATGTTCAACAAGTGATCGCGCGCGCACTCTTATAATATTGTTGTTGTTGTTGTGCTTTTTTTTGTTATTTTTGTTATTATTATTGTTGTTGTTGCTGTTGCCAACGCAAGTGGGTGAACATTTTCTACCAAGTCCTTTTCCACACTAACTGCACGTCGCCGTCAACGTAGTTTTTTTGTATGTTGTAGTTTTTGTTACTATTGCCATGGTTGTTTTTGTTAATATTATTGTTGTTGTTTTTGTTATTGTTGTTGTCTGCGTATAAGCCGCACTGTTAACATGGCTAAAAACTTGGCAAAAATGTAAATCATTTTCTGCTGTGTGATTTATTCAAACGAAATCCAATTAGAAAAATTTAGTAGCGGTTCTTCTTCGTGTGGCAGCAACGATTTACGTTAACGTTATTTGCATTTATTTATTGCTTTTCAATTGTGCATTTATTTTGAGTAATGACAACAATCAGGGGGTCCAATCAATTTTCGTTTCAGTATCATGCGAGATATTGTCAAATAATAACATGGACTTCTTTTGGGCAACGAAAATAAACAAACTTCTGAGATGAAGAAGAAATCACAGTAACGTAAATATTAAAATAATTTTTTTAATAATAGAAGATTATTTCTTAATTAAAGAAAGTATAAAATAAATTTGTAATGAAAAATTTCATTTTAAAATTTTAAAATCAAAATTTAATTTTTGGTGAAAACTTTAATTTTTGTATAAAAACTGATCTTTTAAAGCAAAATTGAATTTTCACCGAAAAACTTAAATTTGAATTTTTGTTAAAAATTTTATTTTTTAGTGAAATATTAATTTTTAGTAAAAAAAACAAATAAAGAAATAAATTTTTAGTGAAAAATTAAATTTTTAGTGAAAAATTGAATTTTTAGTGAAAAATTGAATTTTTAGTGAAAAATTGAATTTTTAGTGAAAAATTGAATTTTTAGTGAAAAATTGAATTTTTAGTGAAAAATTGAATTTTTAGTGAAAAATTGAATTTTTAGTGAAAAATTGAATTTTTAGTGAAAAATTAAATTTTTAGTGAATAATTGAATTTTTAGTGAAAAATTGAATTTTTAGTGAAAATTTAAATTTTTAGTGAAAATTTGAATTTTTAGTGAAAAATTGAATTTTTAGTGAAAAATTGAATTTTTAGTGAAAATTTTAATTTTTAGTGAAAATTTTAATTTTTAGTGAAAAATTGAATTTTTAGTGAAAATGGAATTTTTAGTGAAAAATTGAATTTTTAGTGAAAATGGAATTTTTAGTGAAAAATTGAATTTTTAGTGAAAAATTGAATTTTTAGTGAAAAATTGATTTTTTAGTGAAAAATTGACATTTTAATGGAATATTGAATTTTTAATGAAAAATTGAATTTTTAGAGAAAATTTGAATTTTTAGTGAAAATTTAATTTTAGTGAAATATTTAATTTTTAGTTAAAAATTGATTTTTTAGTGAAAAATTGACTTTTTAGTGAAAAATTGAAATTTTAGTGAAAAATTATTTTTTGTTTTTTTTTTTTTTTGTGGAAAATTGAATTTTTTGTGAAAACTAGAAATTTTAGTTAAAAATTGAAATTTTAGTGAAAAATTGAAATTTTAGTGAAAAATTGAAAATTTTTTTTTTGTGGAAAATTGAAATTTTAGTGAAAAATTCTCTTATAGAGAAAATTTGTTTTTTTTTGTGGAAAATTGAATTTTTAGTGAAAAAATTGAATTTTTAATTAAAATTGGATTTTAAAAGAAAAATTAAATATTTAGAGTAAAATTGAATTTTAAGTGAAAAATTGAATTTTTAGAGTAAAATTAAATTCTAAGTGGAAAAATTTAAGTTTTAGTGAAAAATTTAAATTTTAGTGAAAGATTGAATTTTTAATGTAAATTAAATTTTTAGTGAAAAATATAATTTGAAGTGGAAAATTTTATTTATGTGGATTTTGGTCAAATATTGAAATTTTGTGACAATTGATTTTTTATGAAAATGGAATTATTGGGGAGAACATTTGAACTTTTAGTGATCATATCGAATTATTATTTGTTTTCCATTTTTATTTTTAGTGGACAATTTTAATTCTAGGAAAAAATTAAATTTTTTAGTGATCATTTTAATTTTTAGTGAAAAATTGAAATTTTTATGAATAATTAAATATTTTAGTGAAAAATTAAATTTTAGTGAAAATTTAATTTTTAGTGAGAACATTTTTAATGTAGATTTCAATGTATTAACAATTTTAACTATAATTTGTCGCTGTCAAACACACATAAAATAAGTTATAAAAATATTTAAAATTTATTAAGTTTGCTTTATAATATCTGCACCATTTGGCTGCATCCTTCGAACTAACAACCAACTATATATAGCCTGACAAATGGCTAACTTAAGTAGGAAATTTACCTGCAGGTCCTTTTTATGTTGCACACAACCACCACACTAAATGTAGAAGAAATTCCTAGAAGTTGCATTTCATTGCAATACAAATTAAGCCTATTAATCTAAAGATGATGCTGCTGCTAACAAATTATTAATTCAAGGTTACATTTATTAATATTTATAAATCTGTTGAGAGCTATGTATATTGTGCCTGTGAAGGTGCAAAGCGATGAGCAGCGGCATTTTTAATAATAAACTTAAATAATGCCACAAAAAGTAAAAAAAAAAACTAAATGAAAAAAATATGAAAACTCTAAAGTAAAAACATTGCAAATGTTAAATAAAACACTGGAAAAATGTCAGACCGCCTTCCAGGGACAGATTAACAATTAATCTTGGACAACGAGTGAGTTGTGTTGTTGAGCCAACAAGGTAACGATTAAAACCGGCAAATGGCTCACAGAGTTGAACACTTAATCAACTTAGTGCTAAACAGAGGAAGAAGATGTGATATTGGAAAACCAAACCAATGCAACAGAGACATTTTTATATGTCTACCTTTTTTTATACAAGCACCAACCAACCGACCACTATTAATGTCAATTTATTATGAACCCAAAGGAGGCGTGTTCGTGACTATAAATGATAAATGCGCTCTCTGAATAAGCAATTAAAGTCTTAATTCGTTCTGCGTTTACATGAGATGAAAACAGTAACAAATTGTAACTCATATTTGATATGAGCGAAACTTAAAAAAAAAAATGTTCCAACTGATATTAACAAAATATTCTATGCTCAAAATATGCAAGAAAGAAAAATTTTGAAAATCTCAAATGTTCACTGAAATTTTAAATGTTCACTTAAAATTTAAATATTCACTAAAACGCAATAAATGTTTATTAACAGTTCCATTTGTTCACTAAAATTTAAATATTGTTATTTTAAAATAATATTAAAAAAAAACTTAATTTTCATTAAAAATATAAAATATTTACTAAAGTTGAAATGTACACTAAAAAAAATTGCATACAATTTTCAAATGTTGACTAAAATTAAATTTTTTAAATTATCATGATTATTTCAAATAAACATTAAAAATTCAAATGTTAACTTTGATTTTTTTTTAATCAAATGTTTACAAAAAATTAAAATTCAAATATTTAACAACAATTCAAATGTTCACTAAATTTTAAATGTATAATAAAAAAAAAGGTTCACAAAAAAACAACAAATCATCACAAAAAATTGCACTGACGTAATGCTCAAATATTGACTAAAAGTTCAAAATTGTTAACTTTAAAATCAAATGTTCACTAAAAATTTGAAATGATCACTTAAATGTAAAATTTTACCTAAAAGTTCAGAATAATTCACTAATACTTCAAGATATCTAAATTCAAATGTTCATACAATATTATAAAAAAAATTTAAATGTTCTTAAAATTTAAATGTTCACTAAAAAAAACACTTTAATTAATTACTAAAACTTCAAAAGTTCGCTAAAAATTTCAATTGTTCACTAAAAATCTATATGCACTATAAACTGAAATGAAACTAAATGCTCAAATGTTGATAAAAAGTTATCTAAATACTGAAATAAAATTCAAATTATCATAAAAAATTCAAATGTTCATTTAAATTTAAAACATTCACTAAATATTCTATTATTTATGAAAAAAATTGTAAAAAATTTACAAAAAAAAAAAAAATCTAAAAATTTAATTTTTCAATAAAACTTCAATTTTTTCTTAAAAATTTAAAATTTTCCAAAAATTAAAATTGTCTACTAAAAATAAAAATGATAATTAAATTTTCCACTAAAAATAAAAATAGAAAAAAAATAAAAATTCGATATGATCACTAAATGTTCAAATGTTAAGCGTTGAGGTCCCACTCTAAATTTTTTAGTGTTGGTACATTATTGATGCAGTTTTGTGATGGTGTAAAAATAATAAAAAACCAGTTGGGAAGGTTAGATTACATGGAAAATTTTAAAATACCCTACACATATGTGTGGTTAACATTCAGAGTGGTATGTAGGTCACCAGGGTATACGAATCCTGAAAATAACTACAAACTTTCTATCGCTGAAGAATTACCATTCATTTGATATCCATTTTTACAAATGGGTAGGTATACCGAATTTCGTTTTTTTGTTTGCAAACAGAAGTTGTTCGAGGGAAACATTATGTTCATTTATTTGAGCATGAAGTCAATATATAGTTGACCAAAAATTTGTACCTAAGCACGCACGGAAAGAGAAGATTTGTTTGAATATGCTTGAATGTAATTATAACGTAATTAGAAATCACCATATAAATATTGGGAGTAATATCTAATTACATTATAATTGAATTGTATTATTATTTAGTTCAGATTGAAATATTATTATACGATATTTAAACATAAATGGCTTTAATCGCGGATTTACGTGAATTTACTATATTAATGTTTCTGTAGAAATATATATTTTTCATCAGATATTAATATATGTATGTTTGATATTTCCGCTATTTAACACACCCAGCATCAATAAAAGTTTCTTTGAATTATATGTATTTGGTTATTCGTGATTGTTACTGGGTGACAACAAATTTAAAAATAATAGCATTATTTTGATTATATGTAATTTTGGCATTACGATATCACAATTAAATAACAGCACTGCCTACTTTTAGCACTCAGTAACACTGACATTAATACTTTTCATATAGTTCAAAAGTTCTTTTTGGTGGACGAATTTGTTTAAGTACCGCCAATTACTGTTAATACCAGATATTGGCTGTTTGTGAAATTTCCAATTCATCCGTAAAGTACTTAACTCAAAATAGGAACAATAGATGGAAATAAAATTATTAGGTATAAATAAAATATGTGTAATAAAAATAAAATAAAAGTTTAAGTTTATAATTATATAATATAAATAAAAAAAATGTAATTTAAAAATAGGGAAAAACGAATAATGTGTAAAGATGACATTAGCACTAAGTTTACTATTTTTACATTAAAAGTAAATGCAAACATAAATGTGTTTACATGTAAATAAAATGTTTTTCACATTCAAACATATATATGTTTGCAAAAACGCCCAAAATTGTTCTTTCAGCACATAAATATGTTTGAACGAAAACAAAAATATGTTTGACTGTTATTGTAATAATGTTTGGCAATGAAATAATACTTTTGTATGCATAAAGCTCCAAAGATATGTGTAATGCCTGCAAAATTATGTTTGGTAGAGCCCTTTTTTTTGAAGCGTGCGTATACAGTAAAATTGATCTTTAGATGTAAATTTTATTTGAGGTGTTTGAACATAAGTAGTCGGTTCTCAGGTCACAATAGACCAGTCATGCCAATTTTCGTGTTCAGACAGCTTTAATATATAAGTAATCTAAATCTAAAGTTTCTTTGTTCTAGCTCTTCTACTTTTACTGTAATCGTGACAGACAGAAGGACAGACAGACGGACATCGATTAATTGACTCAGGAGGTCATTCTGATCAAGAATATATATACTTTTCCATACCGAAGATGCTTCAGGGTGTTACAAACGGCGTACCAAACTGAATATACCCTTTCACTCTTAGTGTAGAGTATAAAAATATGTGCTGACCACCAAAATCCGTTTTACAACATTCGGACCATCATTTCTTATTATATTTGTTAGAGATTTTAAAAAATAGTAAACCAGTAGAAGCACAACTCATTTCCTTCCAAATGAGATCAAATTATTCAATATTGAACTTATGGTTCACGTGCTACAGTAGTTAAACTAAATGCGAAATTTTTCAATTTATTGCCATTGACTGCCAGAAAAAAAAATTAATAAAAAAAATACATGTCAAATATTTTTTGGCACATAACATGTCTGTAAAATTTCAAAAATATCGAAGCTTATAAAGCCATTATTTGGAAAATTATTATGGAAAAGCGCCCGGTTTGGCGTGGAATGGCCGATATATATTTTACTGGACTTTTAATATATGCCCCCATACACTTAGGCCACTGATTTTATGGTTCATATATTAATTGTTTTTTTTTTCATATTAATTGAAAAGATTTCTAATGAATTTAACAGTATTTAAAAAAATCAGTACTTGTAATTTAATAATTCCCATACTATTGAATATAAAGTTATAAATACTAATATTTTAATGTTTCTTCTCCTATAATTATAATCGTTTCACTATGTGGCATATACAAACTTAAAGGACTTAATTTATTTATTGTAAAAATAATTATATCTGACCTTTCTTATTTATTGAAGAAAATAACTTATACATCAAATCCAAATCCATCTAACTAATATAATATTCGTTTTAATTTAAAATTAGGAAATTATTAAAAATATAATTTAATTCGACTATAACATAATAATAGAAATTCGCATGAATTAATACATATTGGTTAAGCTATCACATTTAACAGGATGGTTGCCGAATCATAAAATGAATGTTACAAACAAAGTATTATATTAATTGTGTGAATATTATTAAGCTAATGGTATGTATCCTATTGCATACTATAAAAACAATTGTTTAACTATTAAAATACTATAATTTTACAAGGTTTTTTTTTGTATTGCTCGGTGTACGACATATGATTTCCAGTCATATTAGTTACTTCAAAAGAAGCAATAAATTTCAAGCAATGGAAAAATTTGTCAAATGTTAGAAAGGGTACATTTTTCTAACACATAAAATATGTTCTCGATTTAGCAATAGAAATGTTTTTTTTTCTCATTTAAGCCTTTGAACTGAACTTAACAAAAACACAAAAAGAAAAAAAAAAACATAAAACAAGTGGCAAATAAAACGAGTTTGAGTTATGCGTTGCCTAGTGTTGACCCCATCAGTTAGGGTCTAGTAATAAAAATACTGAAAAATAACTCATATATCTTTGTGTTAGCAATGATTGCCAAAGAATATTTTACAAAGTTTAATAAAATTTCACACACACGCACACACATAACAACAGACACATTATAAATGACTAGAAATGGACAAAAATTTCTCGGAAAATGGTTGGCCAAATTACATACTTAAATGTGCAGTAAAAAAGAAAATATATTTGAAAAAAAAAAAATGTAAATGGTGGCAAATATTTTGCAAGCCAAAGCAACTATTTGTAAAATTTCCTATTTTTCTATTTTTAGTCTCAGCATTCTTTCCAAATAGTAGCTCGCCCCCACTTCCAACACTTCAAAGTGCAAATGTGTAAATTTTTGCTATAATTTTGTGTCATATTTCATATTGCAAAGATTTTTTTAATAAAATATAAAATACTGATATGGGTTCACATTCTTTCTACATAGAGTTTATGTTGAAATTGAGAGAAACCAAAAAAAAAAAAAGGAACCCACGCATGCCTCGAGTTAAAGGACATTTTTCTATATTATTACAAAGTGCATGAAATATGTTATTTCGTTGGATGAATTATAGTATTTCATATGTATTTCATATAGTTTTCATATATTTTTCAAAAGTGAAATTAATGCTATAAAAAGAAAAGAGGAAATGTACAAAAAAAAAGTGTCAAGACATTACCCAACAATTTATCAAAAACAGTTTATTTTTGATTTACTGTAATGCAGTGCTTTTATGTACACTTTCGTATTTTATAATTTTTAATTTAATTTATTGTTAATAAATGCTAATTATTCATATAAATAAAAACGTCTACGTGTGTCTAATCATAATTAGTTTAATTGATTTAAAAAGAACAAAAATATAATAATGTAACCTTTTTTTATTGGAAGATAAGAGTAGGCGCTCATTACACACTCAACAAATAATGTTGGTAATTTTAAATAAAAAATTCTAAATAAATATTTTATTTATTATTATTATTCTTTTTTTATTACTAAAAATATGCTATATAAATATAGCAATCACTATTTATTGAATAGATTTTATTTTACAGATCAATAAATTTATGAATACATATCGTCACTTTCATGCCAAAGGGGTGAATGTGGATTTTTTGACATTTGCGTTTTTGAATGTAGTTTATCCTCTAGTATGCTGTGCCAAAATTGCGTGTCATTTTGTTGGATATTTCTAGCCACAAAAGACAAAACCAAAAGGGCGAATTTGAAAAATTGAAAATCTTGTCATGCCAAAAGGTCGTTTTTGCGCCATAACTTTTTAGTGGTATTAGATAAAATTGTGGTGTGAGAGCATTTATTGTTTGTTTTCAAAGCACCTATCGATCTGCATCATTAATTAAAAATAATTTGCCAAACATTAATTTGCCATTTGTTATTTGCAGGAAAATTTTGTTGGCAAAATATTTCTAATTAATAATGCAGATCGATAGGTGCTTTGAAAACAAACAATAAATGCCTTTACACCACTATTTTATCTTGTACTATTAAAGAGTTATAGCAAAAACATTAAAAGATTCGCCCTTTTGGCATGACAAGATTTTCAATTTTTCAAATTTCTTCATTTTTTTGCTATAATTTTTTATTGTTGCAAGATAAAATAGTGGTGTAAAGGTATTAATTGTTTGTTTTTAAAGCACCTATCGTTCTGCATTTTTTTTATGCTATACATTTTTATTAGAGCAAAATAAAATAGTAATGTAATTAATTGTTTGATTTTAAAGCACCTATCAATTGGCATCATTATTTAGAAATATTTTGCCAAACATTTTTTCCTGCAAATAACAAATGGAAAATTAATTAATATACTGTGCCAAAATCGTTTGTAGTGATGTTGGATATTTCTAGCCACAAAAGACAAAACCAAAGGGGCGAATTTGAAAAACTGAAAATGGGGTCATGCCAAAAGGGCGAGTCTTTTGTTGTGTTTTAGTCAGGATATAGCCACACAGAATCGTTATTTATAACACAAATCTTACAATTGTTGCGAAAAAATGTTCCGTGTTTGAGATAGTGTTGGGAAAAGTTAAATACATATGATATAAATTGAGTGATGGCACATTCTAGGAAATTTAATTTGCTATACAATGAAAAAATGTGTGTTCTCTGATTTTAATATTAATTTTACCAACATATACTAACATTTTTCCTAGTACCTCTCATTTTCAACATTTTCGCTTCATTTTTATTAACACCTTACTGCATCATTTTTGGGCTGACACCATTGTTACATCAGTTGAATACGCAATCATTGAATTTTTTTAATAAACACAAACCAAAAAAACAGAAAAAAGGAAAATGTGATATACGACCATTTCATGTAAGTGCACTCTGTCACATACATCATTTATCTGTGCACAAGTGTCGTGCCATGTATCGTGTCATGTGTTTGTGTGCTTCGTGCGTGAGAATATAATATACATGTAGTTGTTGCCAACAGTTTCAATAATTTGTTGTAAAATTTGTATGCCAATGATCAACGTGAGAGCAATGAGTGTCAATTAGCATAAATTCATAAAAACAAACAAATAAATAATTTAATAAACCAAAAGTACAAAATACAGAAAATCAAATAAAATCATAATTGGTCCTGTCATTCAATAAATGCACAAATTGAATATAATTCAATTATGCAGCACAATTTAATAAAGTGAAGAATTTATGCGAAAGGCACGTGATTTTGTAGAATTTAAACAATTATTGTTTTAAAATATTTACGTACATTAAGCATACATTTTAATTTTTGAAATAAATTCAATTTGTAGGCCATGCACTTTAGAAATGATTTAATTGAAGAAATTTAAGTAATATGACATAATATTTTGAATTATTACTATGAAGTTTAAACGTTTTATATTTTGTGGTATTTATTATTTGATATTTGGTACTGTTACAAAACGATTGTCCATTTAATTCAAATTCAAAACATATAATCAATAATTTTATTTAATTTATGTAAAAGTTAAAAATGATCAAATTTAAATAATTAAAAAAGTTTGATAAATAATTTTTCTATATTTTATGCCAAAAAAGCCAATCTTTTTGAAATACTTTTTCAATTAACTAAATTTGAACTGCACAATGCTTTACTTATTTAAAAATAAAATTATTAATTTAAGTAATCATTAAGTAGAATGATATTTATTAATATTAATAGTATGGCGCTGCAATCCTATAAGAACTTAGGGGATCTACAATTAAATAACGAATCCGGTTTTTTTACTCTCGTAAGTTTTCCATTTGAATGCCGGAGAGGTAGCGGCGCGGTTTAGAAAAATGTTTTCTATTAAAAGATTTTATGCTTGTTTTTCGCTATTTAATGTTCCAACATTTTCCAACTTTTTATTATTTTTCGTCGTGGCAAAGATTTGAAAATATTACTACATCTTTGCATTTTGATTTTGTTTGACAAGTTTTTATGACAATTTTAATTTTGGATAGTTTCCGCGTCAAAATCACAGTGCAAAAAAAGCAAAGATGACACAAAAAGATGACACTAGACTTTTATACAAAAATGTGTCTGAAAAAGAAAATAAAGATTATATTACAAAAATTCGTTTGAATGTTACCGTTTTTAATGTTACAGTTTGAATTAACAGTTTGAGACTATTGCACATCAAATCTAACAGTTTGAAAATGCCTGAAAATTGATCCCAGAAGTATGCAACATTTTAAGTTAATTTAGAATTTTTAAAAGTTAGTCGTTGCTCACAAAATTACTATTTTTGTTTAATATAAATTTATATGCATGTCGTTCATTTTTTTAGCACGCATTAAGGGTTAATGGGTAACTTATTCGTTAAGAATAATAGCTCTAAACTGGCACGAGTCACAAATTCAAATCAGTCACAATAGTGCGAAATTGTGACAATTGTCACTATTTTGTATTCCGTCAATTTTTTTTTCTATGTTATTGACGTAAAAGTTTGAATAAATTAGCATTTGTAATAATTGTTAATACTAACAATTGTCAACTTTTACGAGAATAGTTGGAACACGTTGCAAAAGAAATTCATTTACCACAAACGAGGGCTTTGGTCCTATAAATAATAGGCCTATAAATAATATGGCAAGGTGACATCGAGCGCAAATTTTCAGTTTTACGCGTAAATCCTGCTCCTAGACGTATGTTGTATGTATTTCACATTGCATTTCACATACTGCATATCTTTATGTGACGTGAATGTTAATGAATGTCAATGACGTCATTAATAACATTTCATCTGACATATGGTGTATGACGTCTTTAATGCAATCCTTTATGAAATTGTTATAGATATATTCATCAATGACAAGTTTGCTAATGTCCTCGATTCATCATCAATGTTCTTGTCGTCAATGAGGCCATGTCCTGCTGGGAACTCTTTATTTGTGCAAGATAAAATAGCGGTACAAGGTCATTAATTGTTTATTTTTAAAGCACCTATCGATTGGCATCATTATTTAAAAATATTTTGACAAACATTTTTCTTGCAAATTGTGCTGCCAATCGAGTGATGCTTATAATCAAACAATTAATGTCTTTATTTTACTAGTTTATGTTGTGTAAATAAAGAGTTATAGAATAACAAAAATATTTTCGTTTTTGTTAGGATATAGCCGCACAAAATCCTTATTTATAATTCAGTAAGTTGTCCAAATCCAAATATATAAAGGGTTTTTCAATAAGAGCGCTACAAAAGTTTTTTCAAGGGTTTTTTAAAGTGCCGTTTTTCGTAAGCAAATTGAAACGTGTGGGTTTTCGTAAGAGGCGTCATTATAATCTCGTAAAGGGTTTTTCAACAGCGACTCTACAAAAGTAGAGCGACAGGGACAGCAAACGACGCCATATTTTTTGCCGCTTTTTTGACATTTCTCTTCAGTAAGGTTTGCCATTTCATGGTGGAAAGACATACGAGCCAACAATTATTAAAATTTACTACCGAAATTCGAATTCGTATATCTTTCTATCATGAGATGGCAAACCTTACTGAAGAGAAATATCAAAAGAGCGGTAAGAAAAATGGCGTCGTTTGCTGTCCCTGTCGTTCTACTTTTGTAGCGTCCCTGTTGAAAAACCCTTTACGAGATTATAATGACGCCTCTTACGAAAACCCACACGTTTCAATTTGCTTACGAAAAACGGCACTTTAAAAAAAATTCATCGTAACAAGCATACATTTATTTCATCCTCGAAAAGATGCATTACATTGTTTTAGCCACGAAAAGAACTTCATTCACATTTTCTCTACAAACAGAAGCATAACTTTATATTTCCCACGAACAGAAACACATTTATGTTGTATCTATGAACAAAAGCACATTTTCAATTTCACCAATATCCCAATAGACAATTTTGTGTGGAAGAAGTCACACAATGTTGATTATCGAGGTGATATTGCATTATAAGTAAATTTGTTGATTTTTCATTGATAACATGGTTTCCAGGTGTGTCACTGGACATTATTTGCTGAAACTGTTCCAATGAAACTAGTCTAATAGGCATATATAAACATGCAGATGCGATTTGGCTCGACCCTAAGTTCGTCATTGAACTTTTTTGAAATATGTGTTCTATTCGTTTTTGCGTCATTGGATATTTTTTTGGAAAAATTTGTTCCTTTGGAATTTGTCTAGAGCCCATTTGCGTCATTGGAAATTTTTTTGAAAAAATTTGTTCCTTTAGAATTTGGCCAGACCCACTCGCGTCTTTGGAAATTTTCGAAGAAAAATGTGTTCTTTTGGGATTTGGCCAGAACCCACTTGCGTCAATGCAGAATTTTTTGGAAAAATTTGTTCCTTTGTGATCCCAAAGGAATACATTTTTCAAATTAAGTTTTCTCTTGTCACAAACAGTCTACTGGGATAACTTTCTTGAATAAATATATATGCTTTTATTCTTGGGGAAATGATGCATGAGCTTTTTTTCATAGCTAAATGTAAAAGTGTTTCTTTTCGGGGCGAAAATAGAGTTATACTTCATTTCGTGGCTATAAAACATACACGCTTTATTTCTTGGGTATAATAGAGATGTGATAGTTTTCGTGGGGAAACTGAACTTGTGCTTCATTTCGTAGTTTCGAAAAAGGTGCTGTTTTTCGTAAGCAAATTGAAACGACGTAAGAGGCGTCGATATACGTGATAATAATTGATGAATAAACCAAAATATCAAAATAAATTATAAATAAAAAAATATTTCTAATTTTGAAAGCACTTCAAAATATGATTTCCCAATATTTTTAAAAATGTACATTTGCTCCTTTGGCATGACAGTGACGATAAAAGCATATGTCTATAAAAGCATATGTCTATTTTTTGAACTTTTCAGGAGAGCATTTTTAAGCTTTACAATAGATTACGAAAATTATGTTTAAAATTTTTTTAAAAAGAAATATATTTGCTAATTTATGAAAAACTTAAATAAAATAAATGTCTGCAAAATGTTTTTGTTAGCATTTTTTCGAAATTTTTTTTTTAATAAAAATAAATATTTAAAAACAAGTAGATATGCTTTTTTTTGCTTGTATCTCAGCAACTATAAAAAGTATCAGTATCAAAATTTGACTCAAAAAGAATTCGTATATCAGGATTACGATGGTATTAATAACTCAATTTGAACATATCTCGAGTTATGCTGTTAATTCATATTGCCACAGATATATAAATTAAAATAGATGTTTTTAACGTAAAATAAAGTGATGTAGTAATGAAATGATTTTATCATTGAGTGCATTAAATTCTTCTAACGAGATTATTGCAACAATCATTTAACACGATTTGTGATAATATTAAATATTTTTTAATTGCTACTATGCGCTTATTATACCCTACACCTATGAGGTACAGGGTATATTAACTTTGTGCATATATTGTAACGCCCCTTAGGAGGCGTGTCCGGTATGGAAAAGTATATATATTCTTGATCAGCATCACTACCCGAGTCCGTTTAGCCATGTCCGTCTGTCTGTCCGTCTTGCTGTCCGAATACAGAATAACTTGAGAAATACTGATCAGAATGCGATGAAATTTCGTCCCAATATACTTTAGCCAAAAGTAGGAACTGAGTTTGAAAATGACCCAAATCGGTCAACGGATACGCCCACCTCCCATATAAGTCACTTTTATATAACTCTTTCGGAACTAATAACTCGAAAAGTATTCAAGGTATAGTTATAAAATTTAAAAGGTATTGTTAAAATTCACCTAAAAATATGTGGTTCAAAAATGATCCGCCCACTTTTTTTTTTCATTATTTCCCGGGTTTTCATAGCGGAAATTTGATCCGTAAATTATTAAAATCAAATCTATGAAATATTAGCCTTTCAAAATTTTAAATATAGGCGTGGTACGCCCAATTACATTTTTCAAATTTTTTTTTTTAGTTTTTTATACTTTATATAATTTTTTTAATTTATGGGGATATAAGACGTAAATTTCTGATATATGAATAATATTCTGAGGGTTAATATCCCCACCAAAGGTGTAGGGTATTCCATAGTCGGGCCCGACCAACTATAAAAATCCGCCCCATGTGACCGAACTTACCCATGTGACCTAACTTTCCCAACTCGTTTGATTTGCGCTTTTGTGAAATGATCTTGATCATATTAAACTTATCAAATTAACAACAGATTCGAAAAAATACATTAAACTTAATTCTTTCCAATCATTCATTTAAAAACATTCATATAAAACACAAAAATATCAAATACAGAACAATACTGACGAAAAAAATCACAACAATGCAAATTGAACAATTCAACTAAATACAAAATCAAATAATAGCAGACATAAAATAAACAAAATTAAATAGAGTACAAGAAGTTACATGAATCTGGTAGTGAATAAACATTATCGTACCTAGTACAATGAGTGCCGGCCAATTCCCCTTAGAACACACATGAGAATCAGTGATACACAAATACGTCAAAGTTAACAACTTGATATCAATTCAATTATGAATGGTTGTATTTTATCATTTAGTCGATGCCGCGTGTTCGTTGCAGTATTGCAAAACACCACTTATCATGTTCTGTAATACACGCAAAAATAAAATCCATAAAATCCTATTAAAATTGATCACAGTTATTGATTTAATAGTATATAGAAAAACTAAAAAAATGTATATAAAATAATTGTGTATTATTTTATAGTGTTTAATGTTTGATATAGTAGTTGATCCTATTGACTAATTTTAATAGTAAACAAACTTTTAATTGTATGGTATTTTGTTCTGAGTGTACTATAACAAAAACAACAAGTACAACAATTTCGAAACATTTCCAGCGAACCATTATAAACATCACCATTGCTGGATAGTCGTTGGATAATTGATTAACATTTCCGATTGCTGTGGTCAAATATTTGCTCAACAATTTCTATCATTTTGCCACATTAATAAATAAAACTTTAATTTGTCATGTTGCATGTATGCGTGTATGTGTGTGTCTGGCTGTGTTCCTGTGTGTGTGAGTGTGTGCACTTGTTTCTGTATTTGTGTGTTCTATGTAGGCAAAGTGACAATTTTCCATTTGTGTCGGTTGCATGATGGCAGCTTCATTTACCAATTGATTGCCTTGAATAAATAAAATCATTTTGTGCACTGTTTGTGTTGTTTGCTCAGTCATTCACTGTGTGTTATAGCCGCTCTTGGCCAATTGATGGGACCTGTTAGAGACCGCGTCCGTCCGTCATTTTCCAGTCCAACAGAGAAGTTGCTACATAGTGGTTGGGTCGAATATTCCCGTTCAGTTTATTTGCATTTTGAGTTCTAAATTATTGTGTCAATATTATCACACACACAGTCACTCATTTATAATAAAAAAAACTATATGTGGCCCATGTTACTTGAAATTATTCAACCATTATACCTGTTGTTTGAATCAATATATATTAAAAAAAAATGTTTATTTTATTGATATAAAATTAAATTTAACAGTAACTCAATAACTTTTGGTATTGACTAATATTTGTAAAATCTGTGTTACAAAATGAGCCAACGTAAAACACAGTAATGTAAATGTACCTAATTCCGTCAAGGTAAGGAAAGATTACCTTTGATCCCTTTTGTCAAATAGAACTGAACTATTAACAAGTTATTAATCGAAATTTTATTAGTTTTATCACAAATTGTCTATATTTTAACGAGAAAAAGATTAAATAATCGTCAATTCCAAAAAGGGGCGCTTGTTATCATATACATATAGAGGAGTTTCAACATTTAATTTGACGCTTAAATAATCTAAATGCTACTACACAGAAAAAAATCGTAAATATAATCAAATATGTACACGGAAGGAAATAAAATTCTAAAACTCGAGAAGAATTCGGTTAGAAAGAAATATAGTAGAATTTGACTAATATCAATAAAATACTACTAAATTTCAAGAATTTGTCATCTGGATATCAAGAAAGCAAATTACTTAGTTGTCAAAGAAGTAAACAAACTTTATTTAACTGGATTTTCAGAAGTTAATTTATTGATTATTAAAAACCAAAAAGAACACGCAAAATTGTTTCTGTATTCATCGTAAAAAGAACACGTGTTCATGTATTGTTGTTGTTTTCATCGATATTGCTCTGTCCATATGCTTTGTTTTGCGAGGTCGCCATCTGTTTGTTAGTCTGCCTGTCTGTCTGTTGAAAGGAACTAAGCCAAAATTTTCTAGATATTCAGACATTAAGTTCTTAGGTATCAAAAAAGAAACTAAGTACAATTTGTCTGGATTGCAAATTTTTTTATTCTTAGGTATCAAATAACGGCATGATGTGTTATCACTAATAGAAAAACAAAGCACAGCCAGACAAGCAAGCGTCTGTGTACGTATGAATGTTAAAGATATAAATAGAAAAACGATTTTTCCTACGAATATTAGTATGGTTTTAGTTCGTAAATATAAATTTGGGTTCAATTTTGCATAAATACCAAATTGATTTCATTCCATTGTTATCTAAATACACTATGCAATGCTTATGGGTAATGTGCGGAGGGTTTATACATAACCAACAGAAGAAGCCAGAGAACAGGAGAAAGTGTATAAGGTAAGTAAACGGTTTCAGAATAATATACAGAGATTAAATTCAATAATAATAATAAAAAAAAATAAAATAAAAAAAAATAAACAATTCAATTACATTAAGTATTCCAAGAAGTTCTAAATAAACAATAAATTACCTAAAATAAATATAATTTTTTTATGTTAGCTTCGAAATAATTGCTTTTAGTTACTTTCAACCTATCGACAGACAGACACACGAACACACAGACGGCGCTGACAGACGGACAAAGCAAAACAAAACATAATAGCGACAAAGCAAGATCGAAAAAACAACAACTATACAAACACGTGTTCATTAAATTTTGGGACGAAAACAACAACAACATTTTTGATATCTAAGAAATTAATAACTGAATTCAAGAATAATTCTACTTAGTTACTTTTTTTGATATCTAAGAAATTAATAACTGAATCCAAGAATAATTCTACTTAGTTACTTTTTTGACAACTAAGAAAATTCATTTCTTGAAATTAAGAATTTTTCGGTTTAGCTGTATATCACTCCGTATACTTCTGGATAACTTCTGGATTTTAGAACTTTTTTCCCTCCGTGTACATCAATACAATTACATTTTTGCTGAAACTAAGCCGACTAAATTATTAATTGCTTTAGCGTACACATCTTTATATTAGCAATCGCATTTGCTGGCAACAGCTGTTTTCGCGACGCGCTGGTGGTGTGTACATTCACTTAATTTGGTGTGTGTATTCGCTAACATTGGTATGATACGAATTCGTTTTAATTAATAATGAATTGAACAAAAATTTACGGGAATAACCACACCCTACACTATATTTTTTTTTTGTTTATTTACTTTTATTATATATTATATTATATATTTATTGTATACATATTTATACCCTACACCTATGAGGTACAGGGTATATTAACTTTGTGCATATATTGTAACGCCCCTTAGGAGGCGTGTCCGGTATAGAAAAGTATATATATTCTTGATCAGCATCACTACCCGAGTCCGTTTAGCCATGTCCGTCTGTCAGTCCGTCTTGCTGTCTTGCTGCCCGAATACAGAATAACTTGAGAAACACTGATTAGAATGCGATGAAATTTTGTCTCAATATATTTTAGCTAAAAGTAGGAACTGAGTTTGAAAATGAGCCAAATCGGTAAACGGACCTCCCATACAAGTCACTTTTATATAACTCTTTCGGAACTAATAACTCGAAAAGTATTCAAGGTATAGTTATAAAATTTAAAACGTATTGTTAGAATTCACCTAAAAATATGTGTTCCAAAAATGGGCGTGATCCGCCTACTTTTTTTTTAATTATTTCCCGGGTTTTCATAGTGGAAATTTGATCCGTAAATTATTAAAACCAAATCTATGAAATATTAGCCTTTCAAAATTTTAAATATAGGCGTGGTAATTGTCGTTTCTGTAAAACTGTGAAGAGTCTGTAAAACTGTAAAACTGTAGTGCCTTTAAAACTGTGTAGTTTGTGAATTCGGTTGGGTGTATGATATATATACACCAACCCATAGCATATACACCAATCGCAATTTCTGTTTAACTACAAATAGCAAATGTTTTCATTAAATTACTGAATTTCATTGCTGGACTGATTAATGCACGCAATTAATATCGGTTGCTATATTTACGTCGATTACTTTTTTCTGTGTATGAAATCGGACCGTCAGTTTAATTGTTTTTTTTTTAACTCCATGGCTCAGGATGTCTTGTTAAGTCCTGAAAAAAACGTTGTACTGCACATATACATCACCGGGAAAAAATAAGTATAGGTAAACATACGTAGAAATAATTCATCCTTCAAATGGCTTACTTTTATTTTGACTTTGGACTTTGAAAACTTTTCTGCAGGGGGTCAAAGTAAAACAACAATTTTATCGTTTGAAAGATTCTTACACACACAGAAATATACTGTTGAAAATCGACAGTTACCAATTGTTATTTTACTTTGAACAAATCGACACTTTTTCTGGTCGTTTTTCATCCAAAGCTGATAGACAACTTCTACTTTATCAATTGAACGATGAGAATTGAACGATGAGATTGACAATTTCATTTTTAATATTTACATTAAATTTTTGAGAACAAATAAATGAATCAAAAAAATCAAATTTTAAACCATTTAAACTTTAAATCTGCAAATACACGTCATCAATATCAAAGAAAAAGACGCGGCATAGTTGTGCAAAACACTGGCAACTCTGATGTCTATATTGCCCAAAGGTAGACACATGAGGACAAAATAAAACACCAATCTATTTCGCCAGTCCTCAATGAAATAGTTTGTGATATTTCCAACAGAGGATTGGTTAAAAAAAATTATTTGCACAGCAGCAAATAAACAAGAATTTAATCATGGTTCTCATCTCCGAGGACCCGACGCAGTCCAAATTTGCAAAAAAGGAAATAATTTGTAAACAAAGTACAATGAGGTAATTGGATTCTGAACAATTCCCAAGAAACTAATAATGGATTAAATGCATTTTACGCCCAGTCTATAATTTCACCCCGATCGTAACCCTAGAACACCTCAAAATTAAAAACAAAGGAACCTGTATTTTTTGTGCAAATGTAAAGTGCACTTATCCTTTATTTTTGTAAAATATTCCAATGACGAAGATTCATATAAAAACGCACTTGGGTCATGATCCAAATGCGTCAAGTAGTTGACCTGTTAAGTCCGTTCATAAGTCGGATCAAAACTTGAGTAATCTCAAATGAGATTGAGCGACGAACGATTTGCGCCTTTTCACTACCTTCAATCATTAGAACATTCCTCTTTGTTTTTAATCTAATGTATTACTTTTTTCATAACAATTCATATATGCATTGCTGCGTTTGGTCTAATAATGTATTTGATAATATAAGATGGTATCAATCCAGATTCATAAAGCGGAAAATATGTGGTATAAATAATCCTTAAATGGCAAAATAAGCCAATTTAAACATATGTATTGTAAATTTTGTATTTATATCTGATAAATGCATTTTTGATTGATGTAATTATCATATACATTTTTAAAACTACAAATAAATTTCTTGTGAAATATTAAAAAAAAAATAAAATAAACCTCTTTTAGGAAAAACTTGATTTTTTACTGCATAATAAATAAAAAAAAAATGAAAAGTAGGCCTGTTCAAAATGTCAGAATCTTAAACTGTTAAAACGACAGTAGACGACTGTCTATATAGAGTCGACCACAGCAACTGTCGGAGCTATTGTTAGCTCTATGAATGACATCTAGGCTACACGACACTATCTACTGTCGTTCTAACACTTTTTCAACAGTAACCTACTGACGGCTCTATTTCAACAGTAGAAAGTGTCGGAAAACAGCCCTAAACGACAGTATATTTCTGTGTGTGTAGTAAGGTTATATATCAAAAGAATATAACAAAAATACATGTTACTGATGAAGAAAAATTATTTAGGAGATTTCTGTATAAGTCCAAAAAAATCCAAAAAAAACAAAAAAAATTATGACTTTATTATTTTATATATACTAAGCCACTGTTGATATTTAAGAACGATTTAAAGTTTATGTTTTATGTGTTAATTGTTTATAAATGTCCCTTACAAATATTTTCAAATTCATGATAAACGAGTTGGGAAAGTTCGGTCACATGGGGCGGATTTTTATAGTCGGTCGGACCCGATTATGGAATACCCTACACCTTTGGTGGGGATATTAATGTGGGATATTTAATTGCATACCTTAATTTTAAAGTTTTTAATTATGCTGAACCTCCCCACCCTCAGGATATTATTCATACATCAGAAATTTACGTCTTATATCCCCATAAATTAAAAAAATTATATAAAAGTATAAAAAACTAAAAAAAAAAAATTTGAAAAATATAATTGGGCGGACCACGCCCATATTTAAAATTTTAAAAGGCTATTTCATTAATTTGATTTTAATAATTTACGGATCAAATTTCCACTATGAAAACCCGGGAAATAATGAAAAAAATAAGTGGGCGGATCACGCCCATTTTTGGACCACATATTTTAAGGTGAATTCTAACAATACGTTTTAAACTTTATAACTATACATTGAATACTTTTCGAGTTATTAGTTCCGAAAGATTTATATAAAAGTGACTTGTATGGGAGGTGGGCGTGTCCGTTGACCGATTTGGCTCATTTTCAAACTCAGTTCCTACTTTTGGCTACAATATATTGAGACGAAATTCCATCGTATTCTGATCTGTATTTCTCAAGTTATTCTGTATTCGGACAGCAAGACAGCAAGACGGACAGACAGACAGACAGACAGACAGACAGACGGACATGGCTAAACGGACTCGGGTAGTGATGCTGATCAAGAATATATATACTTTTCCATACCGGACACGCCTCATAAGGGGCGTTACAATATATGCACAAAGTTAATATACCCTGTACCTCATAGGTGTAGGGTATAATTATACAATCTTTATATATATATATGTAATGCAGTCTTACAAAATGGAAAAAATTCTGTTCATTTCTATATCTTTAAAACTAAACAAGATGTTTTCTTAACTGTGCACATTTTCTTTAGACCTTATTGTAAGCTTTTCACAAATAAAATAATTTTTAAAATCGAATAGTTTTTAGATTTTTACAATATTTTAAAGATTTTTCATGAAAAAAATCACAACTTTACTGATTTTTATCTCAATAACCAATTAAGATGCAATCTCCAATTTCAAGAATGCTCTATACAAAGCTTTTTAAATTTTTAAAATCGTTTTAAGAGCGCCTGGGCACACTTATCGTGATAGGATTAAGAAGAAATTAATGAACTCTGTATTTATACTAGTTTCATTATCTTAAATCATACTCTTTTCATAACATTAAAAAATGCGAATAAAAACGAATATTTAACTATTTTTCCAAATTTTATATTATTTTTTTTTTAATAATTTTTTAATAGTAAAATTTCGTCAAAATAACTACAGTAAATACTGCATTGGAATTAAACTAAAAAAAAACTTATATAAACTGCTATAATTCGCATCAAAGAAAAACTGATTGTTGCAAATAAAAACTGTTTATTTTATATATATTTTTGATTTTTCAAAGAAATCTTTCTCATTTTTTTGTATTAAATATAAAGCTGCACAAAAAATAACGAAGGTCTTTGACATATTCTCAAAAAGCTACTATGATAAAGAGGCAGCAGAGGTATTGAAATAAAGTCAACAACAACAACAAAAAAGTTGACTATTGTAGCGAATTTACTTATAAGAAATAAGAAGCCTTTCTTTGTAAGTTGGATGCTTGGATTGGGTTGAGTTAGGTTGGCGGGTGTCTGACAAAAGATGCATCTAAGAATTTTCTGCAAGTTCCTTCCTGGTTGGGGGGGTTGTTGTGTTGTGATGCATTCAAAACTTTTTATGCGCTTTTGTGCAACAGAGTTTTGGGAATTTTTGCCGTCATAATCAGTTGCTGCGTAAAAAGCTTAAGCTTGTTTTGTAAACTTTGTTCTTCGTTCAGTCGTTCATTTCACTTGACTCACTTTGAGTAACTTTTGTGCTGGATATTTTTTTATGCAATTTGCTTTTCGCAATAAAAAAAGAAATAAAACTATATTTTTTTGTTGTTGTCTGTTTTCAATTCCCATTGGATTATTTTTATATACTTAGTTTATTTTTTCGTGATTTGATTTTGAAACATTTCGACAGTTTTCTAACGTTTTTCACGTTTTTCTTTTTGTATGTTGCTCAGTAGTTTATATTTTATATAGTTTCTTTTAATTTAATTTCTGTACAAAAGTTTTAGACTCAATTTCAAATGGCTTTTATGTGTTTTCTTTCGAAAAATTGTCACTTGTTGGTGTAAATACAAATATATTTGTAGAAAAATTTTATTTAAATATAAATGGAATTATAAAATTTCTAAAATTGAGAAAAAATAGATCTAAAAATTCATCACAAGCTAAAAAGAAATAAATTTCAATAAAAAACACAAATATTTAATAAATTTTAAAATGTTCACTAAATTTTTTAAATTCAAATTATTACTAAAAATTCAAATTATCGCTAAAAAAAAAGTTCACTAAAAAAAATCCAAATGCGTAAAACGCTTAAAATTCAAATGTTTTTACAAATTTAATTGTTCACTATAAATTCAAATACTTGTTAAAAATTCCAATGTTCTCTTAAAATTAAAATATTCACTATTCACTAAAAGTTCAAATGTTCTCTAAAAATTAAAATGTTCACTATAAATTCAAATATTTGCTAAAAATACAAATGTTCTCTAAAAATTAAAATGTTCACTATAAATTCAAATGTTTGCTAAAAATACAAATTTTCTCTAAAAATTAAAATGTTCATTGTAAATTCGAACATTTGAATGTTCGCTAAAAATTCAAATGTTCTCTAAAAATTAAAATGTTCACTATAAATTCAAATTTATTGTGCTTAAAATTCAAATGTTTTCTAAAAATTGAACTGTTCACTATAAATTCAAATGTTCTCTAAAAATTGAAATGTCCACTATAAATTAAAATGTATAATGCTTAAAATTCAAATGTTTTCTAAAAATTGAACTGTTTACTATAAATTCAAATGTTCTCTAAAAATACAAATTTTCTCTAAAAATTAAAATGTTCACTATAAATTCAAATGTTTGCTAAAAATACAAATTTTCTTTAAAAATTAAAATGTTCACTGAAAATTTGAACATTTGAATGTTCGCTAAAAATTCAAATGTTCTCTAAAAATTAAAATGTTCACTATAAATTCAAATGTATTGTGCTTATAATTCAAATGTTTTCTAAAAATTGAACTGTTCACTATAAATTCAAATGTTCGTTAAAAATTCAAGTGTTCGCTAAAAATTCAAATGTTCTCTAAAATCGAATGATACCTAAATTAGAATTTTCACTAAAAAAATTCAAATTTCTTTATAATTTATTTTTCTCAATAAATACAAATAAAACATCTAATATTAATCACTAAACATTATAATTTTCGCGAAAAACACTAAAAACTAATTTTAGGAAAAATTAAAATTATCAGCAAAAATTCAAATGTTTGCTTAAAATTAAAAGTTTACTTTTTCTCAAGCACCAAAACTCATTACTTAAATCTAGATATAGATTTAAATATTAAATGTAATAAATAAATTTAAAAATTATAAAAATATTAATAAAATTTCCTAACCACATAATGATTCAATTATCACAATCAAAAAAACAAATTTTAAATATGTAAATTAATTCATTTTAAATCAATTTATTTAATATAAGCTGTCTGTCATTATGATTCAATGAAATCGAAATATAATGGCTTTATTTAAATATTTATTAGTATAATGACTCATGAGTGGGTGTTCGAAGGCGCCAATGATGTGTCTTTACTTTATATATTAAGCACGTAAATTGCAACAAGGCAATGGGCAAATATAGCAAAGAGCTACGTCAGTTAAACCTACAACGAATTCTGGCCAAAATATGTAAGCATAAAACATAGCATTGTAAAAATAACCGCAGGCTAAACGTTTTGCATACAAAATGCATAGAGGTTTGGAGCAACATACAATGTCTCTGATGTTTAATTCGAATTTGAGTGATTTATAGCAGTTTTACATAAAAATGATTTTACATAAATATATGAGACAAAGGTAGGAGGAACGGAAATAACATGCTTAATATAAAATTTTGTAAAAATGTGCATTTTTCAACTAAATATTACGTATTTAAATTAAGTATTTTAAGTATTGGATATTTAGTATTTTTAGTATATATTTATATCTTTTAATTTACGTTTTTAATTACTAATTGTAATTCTTAAAAATATTTAGTGAACATTTATAATTTTAGTGAACATATGGGTGTTTATTGAATATTTGTATTTTTTGTGAATATTTTTTTTTTACATTTTTTTAATGACATTTTGTACTTTAAGTAAATATTTTTATTTTAGTGAAGATTTATAGTTTTTGTAAATATTTATATTTTTACTATACATTTGTATTTTTAGTCATTTTAAGTGAACATTTGTGTTTTACTGAACATTTTTTGTGAATTTATTGTGGGTTAACATTTGTAGTTTTAGAAAATAATTTATATTAGTGAACATTGGTTTTTTTAGTGAACATTTGTAGATATTTTTATTTTTAATGACTATTAGTAGTTTTAGAAAATATTTGTGTTTTAGTGTACATTTGTATTTTCAGTGAACATTTGTATTTTTAGCAAATATTTGTATTTTAGTGAACAATTGTATTTTTAGTGAACATTTGAATTTTTAGTGAACATTCGTTTTTTTTTCTGAATATTTATTTATATTTATATATGACCATTTGTACTTTTAGAAAATATTTTTATGTTAGTGAACTTTTGTATTTCTTTTTTTTGCGAACATTTTCATTTTTAGTGATACATTTGTATTTAATTTAATATATTTGCTTTTAGTGAACATTTTTTATTTTTGGTCTATTGTATTTTTAGTGAACCTTTTTATTTTTAGTGAACATTTGTCGTTTTAGAAAATATTTTTATTTTAGTGAACATTTATTTTTTTTTTAGTAAAAAATTGTTTTTTTAGTGAACATTTGCATTTTTAGTGAATATTTCAGTTTGGAATTAACTGTAAATTTCTTCTAACCCCCAAATCATGTATCTTTTTATTATCGTGTGACTACGATTCGTTTCCAGTCCCCTTCGTCGAAAATTTGTATTACGTATTTCAAACGTTTGTTTCGTTTCGCTCTTTGAATCGAGCGTTTGTTCAAAATTTTTGTTTTGCCAACTATTTTTCATAAACAAAAATTTTATATTTTTTTTTTTTTAGTTTGTCGTATGATTTATATGCTGGCTACAAAAAAACTCTCAAAACGAGCGTACTCAACGTTTCGTTTGATACATGAATCAAAAATTGTAGTCACACGATATTCAACCGACATTCAAACGAATTGTAGCCGATATCGTTGTCACCGGGAAATACATGATCGACACGTAAAATTTGATTTGTTTTCTAAATCTTTTAATTTTTAGTAGAAATTAGAATAGATATTGAACAGAAAGAAGTTTTGTTAATTTTTGAATATATTGAGATTTTTTATACAATTTTTTACAAAACTTTGAATTTTTAATGTTTAGTAAAAAATATAACATTAAATTTTAACAAATATGCTTAATTTTATTATTTTGAATTCAAGTTCAAATTTATAATGAACATTTTAGTTTTCTTATAAAATGTTATTAAAGAAAAATAACAAATTTTTCAAAAAGTTAGAAAAAAAGAAACATCTGCCAAAAATTAATTAATCCAGCAGGTACTTCCTCTGCTACTAATTTTAAAAGTATGCCTTTGATTATGTTATTTACTAAAGAAACTCAGTTACCGCAAACATCTCAAGGCCATGCACCACATAGTGCCATTCATTTGATGATGGTAAAACAGAAAAAAAAATACTCTTAAAACATGTTCGCCAACTAATTTCTAAAACAAACTTATTTATATAGTGTCTTTATGGGGGTAAAACGTAATACAGAGGCAGAGAATTGGAACAGAATGTTTGAGTTTAGCAAAGGAAAATGTTAATAAAGCAAACTCTATGGTATAATTCTAAAAATGTAAAGTGGTAAAACTTAGAGGCTCGTATTAAAGTAATAGTTTTTGCTATGTCGAGGCAAAGAGTAAATAGTTTTTTTGTTTGTTTGTTTAAAGATATATATTTATAAAGAGTGCTCATTACCTGAGTTGTGCAACGAAGCCTATTCATTAATGAGTTTGTAAATATTCAGTTAGCCAAAAAACAAGTAAACCATACAAAAAATAATATGTATTATGGCTTTGCTTTATATAATGTGGTAAAACGTATGAAAATACTAAAAACTAACATCAAAGGACTTTTGTGAAATTTCATAGAAATATATTAGCTGTAGTTAATGTACAATGTTTACTTAAATAATAGGGGTAAATGTTAGTTTTATACATTTTATATGCATAAATATCGTAATAACATAGCGCTCAGAATGAAAAAGACATATCGCTCGAGAACACCTAGAGTTCAAGTAATAAAATTCATCAAAATGATATTAGCCTAAATTTTATATATATAAAAAACACAATATAATGTTGGAAATTTCACTGAATTTAATTTAAGTACACGCAAAATAAAATATGTTTTTCATAAACGTAATACAGCAGTATCATTAAATGAAAAGGTAAATGATTGATACAATTATAATAAAATATTTTTTTTATGAGAATGAATTTTTCGTATAGCAGCGTTACGATTACCTTTTTTTATTTTTAGAAATAATTTGTGACAATCATATTTGTAGTTGGCACAAATATATAATCATTTTAAATACATCTGTATTAGTGTCGCTGCAATAAACAATAACTCCTTAAAGAGTTGACACAGTAATTATGTTAATTTTTCATAAACATATCACAACAGAAACAGTAAATGACTTAGAAAATGATTGATACAATTGTAATCAATAAGTATTTCCTTTTTCTATATAATAGCAATAAATAATAACAATCATTTTTGTAGTTGGCACAACCATTTAATCATTTCAAACAGCTATTTGTCAATTAATTTTATGATAAAAAATAAGAATTATTAATCGTTTAAATTTGGTATTCAAGCTATAAACTTATATATAGCTCATTTAAGAGTTGACACAATAATTATATTATTGCGGTAACGAACTTTGTTCAAAAATTGTTATTATACAAACATTAATTTGTCTAAACCATTGCTAAATAATGTCAAGAGGTAAAAAAAAAGTTTTATTATTAGAACTCCATTTATTTTTCTTAACTACATCCAAAGTAAATTATGTTTTTCATAAACATATAACAGAAACATTAAATGATTAAGTAATTGATAAATAAACTTATAACAATTTAGTTACTATTGAAAAATTTAAAGTTTATCTAAATAAGTATCCGTTCATATTAATTTTATATCAGATAACATTAATACACATTCGTGTAATAGTTTCAAACATTTTTATACTTGACAGAAACAATAATTAGTAATTTTTAAAACAATTATCATTTCCAAAATAATATCTATTAGTTTTTTGTTATAGTTATTGATTTTTTTATTCAGAGTTACACAATAATTATATTCTTGCGGTAAACTAATTGACCAATAATTGTTTTGGTGCAAACATAAATATATTTAAAACATTGTTTAATAATATCGTCCTTGAACATACATTAAAAAATTAACATATTCATATTCTGAAAAGGTTATTTGGTAATCTACCTTATTGTTTAAAAGTACATTAATTGTACCAATCATATATATATAATTGTCAAATTAAATATCTTATTATACCCTACACTAAGAGTGAAAGGGTATATTCAGTTTGTTACGCCGTTTGTAACACCCTGAAAAGAGCATAAATATATTCTTGATAAGCATGACCTCCTGAGTCGTACAAGTATACGTGCTTAGGTAATTTTTTTTGGTCAAATATATATTAACATTATGCTCAAATACATAAAAATAATGTTATCCTACGAAACGACTTGTGGTTCCCAAAAAAAAATCGAAATTCGGTACACCTACCCATTTGTAATTATGGGTATCAAATGAAAGGAAATTCTTCAGCGATTGAAAGTTTGTAGTTATTTTCAAGATTCGTATACCCTGTTGCCCTATACAACTTTAAATGGTAACAACACCTGTGTAGAGTATTTAAAGTCGGCTTAAACCGACTATAATTTTGATAATCCGAACTATCATAATAACACCTATTTTAAAATTTCTCATGTGATCTAACCTTCCCAACTGGTTTTACTATAAAATAAATTTTGTAATCAAAATAAGTATTTTTATTATGTGATTCTCTTTAGCTAAAATGAAATTTGTAAGCAAAACTTATAAATTAAATAATTACGTGAACATTTTAGACAAACTTCGGAAAGACTGCAACTAGTTGTTGCTTCTGTTGGAAGCTAAGAAATATCTTAAGAGCACAAGAAATACGTAGATAGATGGTACTTTTTAAGAGGACCAAAACAAAATGTAGAAGAGCTACTAAAATATGTGCAAATGTAGCTACATTATTTAACAAAATAATGCGGCCGCATAAAGTACATTTTATAGTGGTTAAAGTAGGAAGTGGCTGTAAACCAAGTTGGCCAGGCCAAGAAATGAATATAACGTAAATTAGTAGTTTGTAGTCCATTATGTAGTGAATGCTTTTTTCCAAATATTTTTTTGTTACTTATTTTTTTCTATTTTTTTTTTGTGCACAGAATCAAGTGTGGTCGAAAATGAGGTGTACAATTTTGGGCAAGCAAAAATACTAAAAAGTATAGATATACTGCATCTCAAGACACAAAAATGTGGCTATACTTTTGCTAACTTAACGTTGTGTCTGCTTAAAAATAGAAAGAACATTTTTGGTTTATAAAAGAACAACGATGCTGTGTAGTATATTTTAGTGTAAAGTTATTAGCACTGCATTAAGTGAATTTGTACTGTGAAGATTTTCACTTTAAATAATTAAACAGTTTTTGCAAAGATAATGCGAAAAAGTGGCGTAAATTTGTAAAAATAGTAGTGGTAGCCGCGGTAGCTCAGTGGTTAGTGCGTTGGACTGCGAGCCGAAAGGTCCCCGGTTCAAGCCTGGACTGGGGCTAACAACATCTTTTCATAGAAACATTTTCTATACCGCGCTACCTCTCGTCAGTAAATGGCAAACCTACGAGAGTAAAACCATTGCCTATGAAAAAGCTCTCACCCGCCGTTCGGATTCGGCAATAAACTGTAGGTCCCACCACTTTGAGTACAAATATAACACGCACAGCTCAAAATGGTGAGAGAGCTCGGCCGAAGTTCTATACAGGACTGTAGCGCCAAACTATTATTATTATTATTAGTAGTGGTGTTCAGAAAAAGCATTAAAACAATAAATTTGAGATAATATCAACTGCTTAGTATTTAAGGAAATATTGATATATATCAAAATTTTTAATAAGAATACATAATAATATTTAATGTCATTACCTGTTTTCTTCATGGTGATTCAGATTAAACCTGGAATTAAAAAAAGTAGCATTATTAGTACATCGAAAATTATATAATATCCTGTAATAAAAGAAAGAAAAATGTCTTCAAAATAAGTTTTTGATTAACGTTCATAAGTAAATTTATTTATTTTTACTACATTGAAGTAGTTGTGTTTGTATGGAGATTAATACAATAATCTGTATTTATAACATCATGAAAAATGTATTTCAATTTAATACATTTTTAATTCATTTAAAATAATTCATCTGTATTTATTTTTAATACATTCTGTATTTAAACCGAGAAAATTTTTATTTTATTTTCTTTTTTTTGCTTATGTGTTTTAATTTGTGCTATTGTATTTTACATATATTTTTGTGTTTTTTCTTTTGCAATTGTTCTTTTGAATTTGGGTTCTTGCTCCTATTTTTAGTTTTGTTTTTGATTGTGTGTTTTTAGTTTTACTTTTATTTTTCTTTTGATTTTGTGTTTTGATTGTTTTTTAGTATGTGTTATTGCGTGTCACTGTACTTTTTGTTTTTACTGTTACTTTTATTGTGATTTTTAGCCATTATGTTTTGTTTTGATTTTTTGTGTTTGTTTATATTTCTTCTTTTAATTTTATGTTATTTTTGTTTTTGCTTCCGATTTTGTGTTTTTCATTTGACTTTTACTTTTCTTTTTATTTTGTGTCTTGGTTGTTTTTATTATGTATTTTTGCGTGTGACTTTACTTTTATTTTTGCTTTTAATTTTTGGTTTTACTTTTATTGTTATTTTTTGCTATTGTGATATTATTATTTTGATATTGTGTTTTTGCTTTTATGTGTTATTTTTTTTATTATGTGAGTTGATTTATTTCACGTTCAGATGACACTTCAATGATTGTGTTACTATTTCTCGAGAATTGGCACCTTAAAAGTTCATTTGATTTTCTAACATGGGTAAAAATATTTACAACCAACGAATTGATTTCCCCTACCCGCTCAGAAAAAACTAAAATTGTACACAAATGTTGTACGATATTAAACTAAGAAATATTAATAATCTACAGTTTACACATTTAAACCTGACTTGGTTTTTTTTTCCAATGATTAAAGGTCATTTAAAAATGGTTAAGGTCATTATCAAATGATCTAGATATTGCGAAGATATTTCTCAAAAACCCCAAAAAAATATATGTTATTGCTGATATTCTTCCTAACACTTGTATTAAATTTCTTAGGTGAATTTCTTTTGGTTCCAGAGTTATAAATAAAAATGTGAACCCAAGTAAAAATGTAAAATATAATTTTATTTTTTTTTTTGAATTTTGTTTTTGCAAATAAAAAATCGATGCAGATTTTATAAATAAATTTCTACATACTTCTACATTTTTATTAATAACGCATGAACCGATAAGAGTACTCCAATGAAATTTGCCACATTTAAATTTAACACATATGTTAAAAAGAAAATAAAAACATATTTTTTTGAAAATTTTAAAAATAGGGGTTTTTGAATTTATTTCCTAATTTAAGGATTATGTTATAATGACTTTTAACCTTTATAAATAAAAACCAAACCATACACGCTGCAAAAAAAGGTCTCTCCCAAACATAATTCTGCTGGCATTAACATGTATGTTTGGAATTTTATGTAAACATAATATACAATTGACTGATAAATCATTTGTAAACAGGGTTGTATTGAGGCTTGAACAGTGTTGTAATGAGCTCTGACTTACATTATAATATCCCGGAAACATTTTCATGTTGCCCCTTAAAATGGTGTATGTTCTGAAAACATAATAATTACTACATCCAAACAAAATAAATATTTGAACCGAAACATTAATATGTTCAAATTAAAACATTAATTTGAACGACCTGAATATAAATATGTTTCCAATAAAACATATCAGTTGTTTCAGTACAAAAAGTAGTATGTTTGCATAGAAAACTAATTAAATATTTTTAGAAAAAATCCTGAAAATAAAATAAAAATAAAATGTTGTTTTTATTTGGAAAGTGGAAAATTATAATAATAGAATTCATGTAAAAATGTTTAAATGCATAAATAAATAATTGGTTTAAAACTGCAAGTACAAGTGAAAGCATCAATGAATGCACAATTGCACCAGCAGACGCTAAACCAGACGATCCTTTTGTAAAAAAACATGCCAAATTCTGTTTGAAAATCGAAACACTGATTTTTATTTGTGGTTTTTTCACATTAGTTTCAGAAATTATATACTGCACTATATTATACTCTGTTACTATTAGTACTTTTTATAACACAATTTATATATTTATTTAATTTACAAATAACAAAAATATAACCGACGCGAACACGTTTTCTCAACGAACAACAACGGACACGTACGCAGAAAATTCCGATCACCGAGTGTCAAGAGAGCTGCAAGAATACCTTTATTTACATTTGAATCCATTTTTGTTTGTTTTCAAACATCAGTATGTTTAAAATGACCCTATACATACTTTAAACGACGACAAAAGAGACGTAGGTAGAAAATTCTGCTCAACGAGTGCTAACTTCGTATACAAGAAGAATGTTGCAAGAATACATTTATTTATATCCAATTTCTTTTTTGTTTGTTTTTAAACATCAATATGTTCAAACGATGGCAAAAGATGGCGTAGGTAGAAAATGCTGCACAACGTTGCCAACTTCGTCAGTCGATAAATTATCGAATTAAGACGAGCGTTGCGAACATATGTATTTAGATTTGTATTTAGATTTGATTAGCATTTTCTGTGATTCGAAACAGAGTTTTAACCAAGTAAATTGCCCAGAAATACTTTATTCAAATTCAATTAAAATTTTATGTTGGTATTGTAACATATTTATGGTAAATTTGACAGATTCTGCTGGACAATATAATAATGTTTACACGTGAACAAAAATAAATTCAATTTCGATTATAATTTAATTACACTTCATTCCTTATACATGTATGGTAATTTCGTATTACTTTTTAATTACATTCAAACATATTCAAACAAATCTTTTCTATCCGTGTACGTCACACGTTGAATAAAAAGATGAAATTTTTGAACAAAACTACTTTTTTTTAATTTTCATTGTTTTTTTTATTATTACATAAATAAAAGTCCCACTAAAAATAATCTGTAACCATTTTTCTAATAATATCAATAGTTTAAGAGATATGAGCCTTCAAACATAGGAAACAAATTGCATTCCATACATAAATATATGAAAATACTTATTGGAACATTACTAAAATATCCTTGCATATCCTCCTTTAGTGTTTAATATTATAACTTAACACACACTAACTATACAAAATTTATATTTACACAAATTTATTACAATAGTTTGAAGATAAATATAAAAATACAAAGATTCCATTAGTACATCCACATTTCGTAAAATTTTACGCCAAAACTTCCAATTTGAGGAATATTATGTCAAGATAATAATTTTATATCAATTAAACGTACAGATATCCTTCACACTCACTAACTTTTTTCTAATCACAATCAATGTGGTAAAAAATGAAAAAAAATTCAACCCGATATCGTTCCCGGATTAGGAGAAATTACGTGTAAAAAATTACCTTTTTTTTCTAATTTCATACATTTTTTACTTTTTTGTAAATTGATTCCAAGGACTACTAACGATATCCTCTGTCCAGACTAACTTTTTTCTAATCACAAGTAATGTGGTAAGAAATAAAACAAAATTGATCACTATATCTTTCCCTGATTAGAAGAAATTACGTGTCAAAAATTACCTTTTTATACCCTACACCTATGAGGTACAGGGTATATTAACTTTGTGCATATATTGTAACGCCCCTTAGGAGGCGTGTCCGGTATGGAAAAGTATATATATTCTTGATCAGCATCACTACCCGAGTCCGTTTAGCCATGTCCGTCTGTCTGTCTGTCTGTCTGTCTGTCTGTCTGTCCGTCTTGCTGTCTTGCTGTCCGAATACAGAATAACTTGAGAAATACTGATCAGAATGCGATAAAATTTCGTCTCAATATATTTTAGCCAAAAGTAGGAACTGAGTTTGAAAATGAGCCAAATCGGTCAACGGACACGCCCACCTCCCATACAAGTCACTTTTAAATAACTCTTTCGAAATTAATAACTCGAAAAGTATTCAAGGTATAGTTATAAAATTTAAAACGTATTGTTAGAATTTACCTAAAAATATGTGGTCCAAAAATGGGCGTGATCCGCCCACTTTTTTTTTTCATTATTTCCCGGGTTTTCATAGTGGAAATTTGATCCGTAAATTATTAAAATCAAATCTATGAAATATTAGTCTTACAAAATTTTAAATATAGGCGTGGTCCGCCCAATTATATTTTTCAACTTTTTTTTTAGTTTTTTATAATTTATATAAATTTTTTAATTTATGGGGATATAAGACGTAAATTCTGAGGGTGGGGAGGTTCAGCATAATTAAAAATTTAAAATTAAGGTATACAATTAAATATTCCTCACTAATATATACACCAAAGGTGTAGGGTATTCCATAGTCGGGCCCGACCGACTATAAAAATCCGCCCCATGTGACCGAACTTACCCATGTGACCTAACTTTCCCAACTTGTTTATTCTAATTTCTTACTTGCGTGCCTTTTTTGTAAATTTATTCCATGACCTGCAAGCGATATCCTTCATTCTCACTATATTTTTTCTAATCACAATCAATGTGATAAAAAAATGAAAAATATATCATCGCGACATCGTTCCCGGCTTAGGAGAAATTTCATGGCAAAAATTACCATTTTATTTTCTAATTTCATACATATGCGCCTTATTTTTTTTAAATGTATTCCATGAACTGCAAGCGATATCCTACATTACCACTACTTTATTTCAGATCACTATCAATGTGGTCAAAAATAAAAAATACATCATACCGATATCGGCACCAGATTTAAAAAAAATCACATGTCACAAATTCCACAAAATTCTTGAATTTTTACATAATTTTTGTGAATCAATAGATGACATTTTGTAAAACATAACTATTCCTTGATATTTTGTAATTATAACGTAATTAGAAATCACCATATAAATATTGGGAGTAATATCTAATAAGATTATAATTGAATTGTATTATTTTGTTCAGATTGAAATATTATTATACGATATTTAAACATAAATGGCTTTAATCGCGGATTTACATGAATTAACTATATTAATGTTTCTGTAGAAACATATATTTTTCATCAGATATTAATATATGTATGTTTGATATTTCCGCTATTTAACACACCCAACTTCAATAAAAGGTTCTTTGAATTATATGTATTATCCGTGATTGTTACTGGGTGACAACGTATTTAAAAATAATAGCATTATTTTGATTATATATATGTTTGGAATTACGATATCACAATTAAATAACAGCGCTGCCTACTTTTAGCACTCAGTAACACTCACATTAATACTTTTCATATAGTTCAAAAGTTCTTTTTGGTGGACGAATTTGTTTAAGTACCGCCAATTACTGTTAATACCTGATAGTGGCTGTTTGTGAAATTTCCAATTCATCCGTAAAGTACAGAACTCAAAATAGGAACAAAAGATGGAAATAAAATTATAAGGTATAAATAAAATATGTGTAATAAAAATAAAATAAAAGTTTAGGTTTGTAATTATATAATATAAATAAAAAAATGTAATTTAAAAATAGGAAATAACGAATATTGTGTAAAGAAGATATTAGCACTAAATTTACTATTTTTACATTAAAATTAAATGTAAACATAAATATGTTTACATGTAAATAAAATGTTTTTCACATTCAAACATATATATGTTTGCAAAAACGCCCAAAATTGTTCTTTCAGCACATAAATATGTTTGAACGAAAACAAAAATATGTTTGGCTGTTATTATAATAATGTTTGGCAGTGAAATAATACTTTTGTTTGCATAAAGCTCCAAAGATATATGCAATGCCTGCAAAATTATGTTTGGGAGAGCCCTTTTTTTTGCAGCGTGGATACCTCAACTGACATTACAACTTTTTAAGGTAAACGCAAATATGAAAATCCACCTTTTTGATTTTTTAACTATATTTTTACTTTTAAGGCCGCAATATTTCTGGAACCATATAGGTTAGAGGTTCAAATGTTTTAATTTTTCTAAATTTAGTATGAGAGAACATTCATTCCATATATGAAATATCGTATTCAGTTTCAATTTTCTAAAAATCATAAAAATTTAGTTCTAAACAAACTTAGTATAAACTAAATAGATGTCTTTTGTTTTCCATTAACTTAGAATATTCTCTATCATTATTTTAATATCTAAAATTATAAATATCATCTATGCATGTTCTTTATAAAACGTATACCGTATATATCAGTTCATCTCTGTGCAACATTAGCTTTATATTCACCGCAAATTTGTTGGCTCATTTTTTTATTACCTGCCATTATCTTGCACAGCGATTAATTTACTTTAAACACCATTTCGTGCTACACAAATCAAAAAATGTTAAAATGTAAAAATAAAAAAATTTAAAGGATGTTTGCTGCAAAAATGTTTAATGAGATCACGTCCTTATTACAACACCAAAACGGCTGCATCTTATTTTACTGCCTCGTATGTATTATGTACATTGCATTTACCTCTTTCACCTTCTACTTTCTGCATATTATCTTTCGACTCTTGCAATTCTTCACTTCCCGTCCCCCATACTTTTCTGTCTGGTCAACCGGGAGTAAGTGGTCTTAATAGCTTTTTAAATTCGGTCATCGCATTCATTTCATTTAAAGTTATCTCTCTCTCTCTTGTTTCTGCCGCATAATCAGTCAGCAAAATTTTTGGCCTCATTCTCGTACGTTACCTAGTCGACAACCTGCACCAAACCTGGAAATGTATCGGTCGCAGCCTCGCGCTGATTTGCTGTTCTGCTTCTCCTCGTCCTCCATTTCTTTCAATTTCTCGCAAATTGTTACAAATTATTGTTAAACATAATTGTAATTATATTTGGTTGCATGTATTTTATCTTTAGTTTCTTCTTTGTGTTTTTGTTTTTTTTTTTGGTTTCTTGATTATTCTGTCCAAACCAAGACAGTTTTTATGGTAGCCAAGAAAATGTACTGTGTTGTGAGGCAGCATTTTGTAATTTTCTTACGGGAATAAACTGTTGTTATGGGAAATTATTTGTACTTGACCCAGTTATGATACACGATTTTTTTTTCATCAGTATATATTGTGCAAATTATTATTAGGTATCGTTCAAATTTTTTAACAGTGTTGTACATTAAATCAATTTTCACTTAAAATTTTATTACACTATTTATAAGAATAAACTTCAAAGATTTTATATTGATGTGCTTCATATTAAATTGTATATTTAATAAATCGTTTTTTAATGTTTTCTTAACTAGAGCATATTTAGCAATTTTAGCAAATATTTTTCTTTTAAGTTTCGTTGATACATATATTTTAAACAGGGTGAAACCTTTTCAATTTTGAGGATTCAAAACCGGAACTGAAAACAGAATTTCTTAAACGTTAAGTAATATGTTTCGTCATTTTGGAGCGAAAGGACGATTTCTACGGAAGATTGTATATTAACGTTTTACCACAATTTTGAAGGGATTTTTCATAACAAACCCTTTAAAGGAGTTAAATGGTTTTTCAATAAGAGCGCTACAAAAGTTTTTTTCAAGGGTTTTTCAACAGGGACGCTACAAAAGTAGAGCGACAGGGACATCAAACGACGCCGTATTTCTTGCCGCTCTTTCGACATTTATCTTCAGTAAGGTTTGCCATTTCATGATGGAAAGATATACGAGCCAACAACGAGTCGAAATTATTAAAATTTACTACCAAAATTCGAATTCGTATATCTTTCTATCATGAAATGGCAAACCTTACTGAACAGAAATGTCAAAAGAGCGGCAAGAAATATGGCGTCGTTTGCTGTCCCTGTCGCTCTACTCTTGTAGCGTCCCTGTTGAAAACCCCTTTATAACCAATAGTCAGAAATTTATCATGATCTTCGGAAAAATATTTGCCTTTAAAAATAAGTAAGGGTATCCAAAAAATAAATTCCCCAACATTTTCCATTTCTGAAGGCTAAAATCCAGTAGGAATCAAGAAGTATACGGAGTGATACAGAGATAAACAGAAAAATTCTTAATTTTTATAAACAGGTCTACTTAGATGTCAAAAAAAAATTCTTACTACGAATAAATTTATTTCTAAGTATCAAAAAAGTAACTAATATGCAGATATTAATTTTTAGGCATCAAAAAGTAACCAAGTGAAATTATTCTTGATATTACGACATTATTTCTTAAGTAATAAAAATGTTGTTGCTGTTTTCTTTCCATAATTTAATGAACACGTTTCGTATTTTTCTATATTAATAACTTGGGCATTCAAACATACATGAACGCTGTCTCGGCTGGCTGTGCTTTGTTGTCTTAATCGTGAAAACACAACATGCCTACATTGTATACCATGCCGTTTTTGATACCAAAGAAAGAAACTTCTGTCTATCAAGAAGAATTGTACTTAGTTACTTTTTGGATACCTAAGAACATAATGTGTTAATATGTAGAAAAATTTGGCTTAATTACTTTCAACAGACAGATAGGCACACTAAGAAATAGATGGCGACCTCGCAAAACAAAGCATACGTGCGTGTATTACAGACAAGGAAATATCGATGAAAAACAACAACTTTTTGAGCAACAATTCTGCGTGTTATTTGGTTTTTTATAATCAATAAATTAATTTCTCAAAATCCAGTAGAAAAAAGCTTGTTGATTTTTTTGATAAGTAAGCAATTGGCTTTCTTAATATTCAGATAATATATTTAATGTTCTGATAATCAATTTTAGTAGTTTTTTTATTGACATTGATCAAATTCTACTATTTTTTATTCGAACCGAATTTTTGAATTTTATTTCCCTCCATGTATAATAAAATTGATATTGTGAAATTGTGTACTAACTCTTTGACTCGAAAATATGTATGAATAGGTTTGCAGGACAAATTATGTATTACGTGGAACATAATATCTTTACTAAATACTAAACTGATTTATAAGCATTTGCTTCAATAGTGGTTTCGACTGGAATCGTTATGCATTTGTTAAAACTACTTTAGATTTAATTATGATTACAATCATTAATGTTTGCAGCAACTAATTTTAAATCTTATATACATGTTTTATGTTCAGAGTCATTAATAAAAAGGTTCGTTTATCACTTTTAAAATTTTCCATACTACATAATTTAATGTTTTGTTTTTGCATCAAATATAATATAATAGTCAGAAACATAAGTATATTTTATAATTATAATTATTATTATAATTGTTTGTTATAATATTTGTAATTAGTATTAATTAAAATATTATCATTAAAACATATGAAAAACTAAGTAATTATTATAACTGCTACTTAAGTGCAAAAAATTTACGATAGCTAGCATTATATGTTTGCTGCAAACTAATTTAAATTATCATAATCTTGCCTTCAATCCATACCTTTAATATAAATAAACTTGTATTATTTTTTAGTGTGATATTGCAAACTATATTTTTCTTTTAGATACCTCGTCGTCACAGAATCAAAGTGCACAGAATGGCAAGATTTAGCTTAAATGAGCCTCTGAATGAGACATATCGCAGTATATGGTCGGAAAACGTTTGGCGCGTGAAAAATTGTTGTTAAATAGCAAAGGAGCCACGAGGAATTTATTGTTTGCTGTTAAAATGAACAAAAACTTACGGTGCAGTTGAATCGGTGAAAAATTGCATTTCAAATGCAATGACTTAAGCATTTTTAGTTTTTACACAGCTCCAGCAACAAAAAAAAGCCACTTGATATCTGTCTGGATGGCGGCTTAAACGAACTAAGCACCCAAAACTTAAGATAGTTTGTGCTGTTTTAATAGACATATTGTAGCCAATGTTTGAGGTCGCTGTGCAAGCGCTTTTTAAATAACCAAATTGACATTTAACAATTTGCGGCTTAAATAACATTGTTATGGTTCATGTTTTTTCGTTTTATTATTATTTTTTTGTTTGTTTAAAATACCATTTTTCTTATAGCTTGCTTTATTTGAATCTATTTGTATAAGGTGCAATCTTCTAGCTGCATTAACTGTGCCGGCAGATAGTTGATCGAAACGTGCTTAAATCGACATTTAACAAAACCGTAATAAAGTTACTATGAACTCAACAATGCTAGATGGTGATGATGATCATCATAATGACGCAAATAAAGCTACAATTATTGCAACTTTATAAGATTTGATCAAGTCATGTTTGCAGACAATATAATATAATTAATTGTTGAACAATTTAGCAGGAATTTTAAATAGATAATCGAATATTTTTTATATTCCTCTTTAAAATTTGTATGATACAGTTTTCTAAAATTTAGTTAGAATAATAATAGAAATTGTAATAGAACTCTTTACAACATAAATATTTAATACATATTTGATATGATTTCACGATATAATTAGGATTTTTTCAAATATTTATTAATACATATTTAAAAATAAAAATCATCTTTGAAAACATTCCGAAAGTAATTGTGAAAAACATAATAAACTTCGTAGGTTTTATATTTTATATTTAATATAAAATTTTAATACTTAAATCTAATAATAAATATTTTTATTTGTGAAAAATATACAAAATATACAAAATTCATCCATTTCTATAATTACTTATTAAAATTTTAAAAATATTAGCTAGAAACATATTTCAATTACGAGAACTCGTTTGATGACCACATCCTAGTTTCATATTAATATATTTGTACCAAATTAATTTATATTTATTTAATTGTTTGTGATAAATAAAATGTTAATTACAAATATTAAAACTATTAAATACTATTAATAACTGTATGTAATTATGTAGATTTTCAACTAATAATTGCAAACTTCATTAAATAATGACGCAAATAACTTTCAATTACGAGACATCTATTTGATGAAATATTCTAAAATATTTATCTGCTAATATATTTTAAATAAATATCAAAATATTTCTATTAAGTTACTCGCAGTAAGAATTAATGTTTTAAATTTAGTAGATAATTTTATTAGGCAGTAATGTATGTAACTAAACATAATTATTATTTAAAATACAAAAAAATCCAAATATATTTGTACTTAACTAATGTTTTTATAGTAGTCATGATTATTTGAAATTAGTTAAATATGTTTAATGAAATTTTTGATGTTTAGGAAATTAGATATTTTTAATTTTTGTTGTATTTGTGGGAAATATTTGTGGGAAATTAAATTTATTTACAACATAAAAATAGGTTTGCTTCAAGTTTATAAATACTTGGGAAATGTTTAGTTACTTATTACACGGAATGGAAAAAGACATATCTGAATTATGCTCTAATTACTTGCGGTAAACATATACATGTTTTTATATGGGTAATTTTTTCTTAAGTAGGACTAATTGATATATTTTGTCCGCAAGTTAATCTCGCCAATTGTTTTCATGTTCTAGTTGCAATTACCACTTATGTATAGGAATAAAAATAGAAAATTTGAGTACCCTATGTTCAGTGTTTTCCAACTCATATGACTTAAACTCTTAAACAAATTAAAAAATTTATAGCTTTTCTGATTTCCTAATTATATCTCTTTGATGAGTTTTTAGTTTTTGGAAAAAAAAAATGTCCTTGAGAAATGTTTGGGGGCAATACAAAATTCAAACAGACGGACTCAAATAAGTCGATAATACACTGTTGGCATTTCATATCATGTTGATTTATTTTTTTATTTTTGAAAACAATAGTCATTAAAATATTTTAGACGCAATTCAAAATAATGCATTACATGTAATTTTCAAAAACTCTGATACAAATAAGTTAGTAATGATCCAGTGCATTTCAAGAATTCCAGGATCTTTTTATTGATGTCTTTTTATACCCTACACTAAGAGTGAAAGGGTATATTCAGTTTGGTACGCCGATTGTAACACCCAGAAGGAAGCATCTCCGGTATGGAAAAGTATATATATTCTTGATCAGCATGACCTCCTGAGTCGATTTAGCGATGTCCGTCTGTCCGTCTGTCTGTCCGTCTGTCCGTCTTGTGGTTCACAAAAAAAAAATCGAAATTCGGTACACCTACCCATTTGTAAATATGGGTATCAAATGAATGGAAATTCTTCACCGATTGAATGTTTGTAGTTTTTTTCAGGATTCGTATACCCTGTTGACCTATATATCACTTTGAATGGTAACCACACATATGTGTTGGGTATTTATAGTCGGCTCAGACCGACTATAATTTTGATAATCCTAACTATCATAATTACACCTACTTTAAAATTTCCCATGTGATCTAACCTTCCCAACTGTTTTTTTTTGATTTTTACAAAAAGTCTTCTTGAAAAATATTTGGAGGAAATTCAAAATAACGCATTCTATGAAATTTCGTTAAACTCGGATTCAAATGACATTTTTTCTTAACCCACCACATATTTTTTCTCATTGAATATTGATAGGGGTACCTGGGTAAAGTGTGACATTGGGTAATGTGGAAAATTGAAAATTTTTGAACCAGTTTTTGCACTTAAAAAAATAAAAACAATTGTCAAGTGGCATCAACTTTTTCGTTCATGGTTTAAATCAAATTAATATTTTTTATTGCATTTCGAAAACAAGTGGGAACATTTTTTTTTAAAGTTTTTGTTAATGATCAAAGAGTGTGATTTTTGTCGTTTTAATTAGGAAGGATTAGTTTAAAATACAAACGGGTTTTGCATATAATTTAACGTTGCTTAAATGATTATTAAGCAATGTTATCAAATTGCGATATTGGGATAAAATTGGTAACACTGTCTGGGGTAAAGTTGAAACGTAATTTAAGCAATGTTTGTTATTATTATACTGAAAATGTTGTGTTGTATGAATTATTTAATTGGTTTAGCCGAGAAAAAAACCTCAATATTGGCCACAAACCAATAAAAAGCAATAATTTTAACTTCAACTGAGTTCTGAATTGCAGAAAAATCCGAGAAGCGAATCCTTAACAGAAGCAAAAGGATTAGATCGGTAAATATTTTTCAACTTTATCAAAAGAAGAGAAATCTTGTATAATTACCAATCCATTTTGTATGACCTTATTATATTTTGCTTCATCCTCAATATATTTGAAATTGTTGTGAAAAATAACAACTCTTGAAAAACAAATACTAAAATAGCAATTGATAAAAATTTTTAAGTTTCCCACTTTACCCTAACTTTTTTCAACAACACCAAAATTGAGCTGTTTTGAAAAAATCGCTCCAAAAACAATTAAAATATATATAAATGTTATTCTGTTAATGCAAAAAGTTAGATCAAAACCAGTCAATGGAATAGACCCTTCAAAAATTACTCTAATGTACTTTTTTTGGAAGAAAATCAAAAGGTTTCCCACTTTATCCCAGGCTACCCAATATACATAAAGCATACTTTGTTAGTCATTGTCATAAAATTTGAGTATTTTATTTTTCATATTTCACAAAATGCTTTATTTGGTCAACACCTGTTTGAGGGTTTAAACACAGTGTACCTTGGCCCATCGTTAGTACGACAATGCGTTGACATGCGATGTCAACCAATCACGGCAGCAATCAACCAAGCCATCCAACCATCGCAACAAACTGTTGTAACATGCCGTCAAATTGCTGATAATTTATTGGTGTCATCTACCTACTGTCTTCATGTTGGTGTCTGTGCGCCATAACATGGCAAAAACATTGATTTATGCATTTTCAAGAGATAGAGAGACCAAAATTGTACAAAACCATTGGATGCAAGAACAAGGACGATAAACAGACATGGTGCTAAACAATGCAATTGTTGTTGTCACAATTTTTATGACGATAACAAGAAATAAGTTTGTCAGTCAGCAAGAAAGCCAAGTGCATCATCACTTTAATTGATTCCATATTATATCAATAACAATTATGATTTCTTCTTTTTTTATGTATTGTATTTTTTTATATTTTTTATTTGCTCTTACATTAAAATGGTAGAAATATACAACATGTTATTGTCGATGCTGTTTTGAGAAGAAAATAAAAATTAAAATAAAAAATAATAAAATATCCAACTACATTTATTCAGCAATGTGTGTTTCATCCTGTTTGGGTAATATTTATGTCCTTTTTATGCTGATCAGCGTGTGTTGATGTTTTTCACTTAATGTTTAATGCAACGTTTTTTCATTTCCGTTTTGTAAAAGGTTTCTTAATGGCTGCCACTAATAATCCACTATGTTGGCCATACATATACAATTTTAATTGTAATTAATAAGTTAAAAGGTTGGCGCAACAATGTATTTTGAAATATTCTTTGTTTTTATTATGATGGGAACCATATTTAATTGAATAGACATAGTACATTTTTTAAAGAAGTTGCATTTTACATTTTTTTTAAGAACGTGCTGAACTCGTGCACAGTTTCGCGAAAAGAGGTTTATGTGTATTATGCTCTTTAGAGGTCAAAAGTTATAGCATTTTTAAAAATTTAGTTACATTCCAGGTGACGATTAGAATTTTAAATAAAATACTTTGTTTCAATTTTTATAACTGTACTCTTAGGAGGCCAGAAATTATAGCTTTTTCATTCAATGTTTGATTTTCCTTTGGGTTTAACCGAATTTCTTAAACTACCACAGTATTGAGCTGAATAATACAAAAAAAATCATCAAAATAACGCACGGAAAATGTTTTGAAACTTTATGCATTTTAGAGAATAGCAAATACATATTTTCTTAATTTTATTATACCCTACACCTATGAGGTACAGGGTATATTAACTTTGTGCATATATTGTAACGCCCCTTAGGAGGCGTGTCCGGTATGGAAAAGTATATATATTCTTGATCAGCATCACTACCCGAGTCCGTTTAGCCATGTCCGTCTGTCTGTCCGTCTTGCTGTCTTGCTGTCCGAATACAGAATAACTTGAGAAATACTGATCAGAATGCGATGAAATTTCGTCTCAATAAATTTCATCCAAAAGTAGGAACTGAGTTTGAAAATGAGCCAAATCCGTCAACGGACACGCTCACCTCCCATACAAGTCACTTTCATATAACTCTTTAGGAACTAATAACTCCAAAAGTATTCAAGGTATAGTTTTAAAATTTAAAACATATTGTTAGACTTCACCTTTAAATATGTGGTCCAAAAATGGGCGTGATCCACCCACTTTTTTTTCATTATTTCCCGGGTTTTCATAGTGGAAATTTGATCCGTAAATTAATAAAATCAAATCTATGAATTATTAGCTTTTCAAAATTTTAAATATAGGCGTGGTCCGCCCAATTATATTTTTCAATTTTTTTTTTTTAGTTTTTTTATACTTTTATATACATTTTTTAATTTATGGGGATATAAGACGTAAATTTCTGATATATGAATAATATTCTGAGGGTGGGGAGGTTCAGCATAATAAAAACTTTAAAATTAAGGTATGCAATTAAATATCCCACATTAATATCTCCACCAAAGGTGTAGGGTATTCCATAGTCGGGCCCGACCGACTATAAAAATCCGCCCCATGTGACCGAACTTACCCATGTGACCTAACTTTCTCAACTCGTTTTTATTTTTAAATACTTTTTTACATAATTGTTTTATATAGTTATATTATTGGGTACCACAAGAATGTAAATTTAATATCAACAAGTTTGTATGATTGTAAAACATTCTAATGATTGTGATAAACATAACAATCTATCGAATTAGTGTAGTGTACCAACTAAGCTATTATCTAAATTTGTAATATCTTTTTTAAATAATATTTTTTTCTATTAAATATTTTTACCCACTTTGATAATGTGCTTTTATATTTATTTAATGGTAACGTTAATTGATTTTTTTGTCACAAACAACATATATTATCAGAAATCATGAGTATAGATAAGTTCATTCCCAGTAATTTCTAACCAATCACAGTATTTTTTGTTTGGCTTTATGATCGCTTTGGGGGGGGCATAATCCCAAAGGCAAAGGTGACATAATCCCAAATTTTTTTTTTAGGATTATGACCGCCTTTAACGGTGGCATATTCCCAAATTAATTTTTCCATCAAAAACATAATTTTTGTTACATTTTTGAACATTATTCATTGCAAAACTTATTTTTCCTGTTTATAATAATAGTGGAATGTTTGTATTTCTATTCCGAAAAATATGTTGTCCCATATGGGATTATGTGCCCATACAAGGCGGTCGCAACCCCAAATTCCATATTTGGGATTATGTCCGCCTTGGAGGGGTCATATGGGACTATGTCCCTTGGGGTTATGGCCGTGCACCTTCAAATACCTCATATAAAATTTACATCTACAGATGATTTTACTTTATCGCATGTTGCAAAAAAAGGCTCCGCCAAACAAATTATTGCATTGCAAAACATTATTATAATGACAGCCAAACATATTTTTGTTTTCTTTCAAACATATTTATGTTCAGAATGAATAATTTTTGGCGTTCTTCGAATACAATTTTTAACATATGTTTTAGTAAATTAAATTATCTTTCCAATGATATATATCACACCTTTGAACCCCATTATTTCTTGCTTTTCTAACATTTACGTAAATATGAAATCTACAAAAATAAAAATTCAAATTTATATTTTGTCATTTGTTTTTTCTTATTTATAACGATAGACCAGTTAATTTTCAGTATTTTCCTAAAAATCACAGTAATTTTAACTTGATAAGAATGCTGCAGAAATAATTAAACAGTGGTGGGTCCTGTGATTTGATGGTTGAAATAAACGAAAAAAATATTTTGTTTGGAAATATTATCAAAAAATATGTTCTGTGAGGTAATCTGATAATGATTATAATTTTAATAAATGTTTAAAATTTTTCTCAATTATATCAATTTTCAACCACCAAATTAGAAGATACGCCTCTGTATAATTATTTATGTAGCATAACTTACCAGTTTAAAATCTCTGTAATTGATTAGAAAGTATTGGGAATAGAAAAGTCATAAATTAGAAAAAAATGGGGTGGTTTTGAGAAATACAATGAGAAATACAATGGCAAAATAAAAATTTGAATTTTTAATTTTGTAAATTTAAAATTTACGTACGTTTCAAAAAAGGAAAACATTATGGGGTTTGAAGATGTGATATACGACTAGAAAGGTAATTTAATTTTAAACACGAGTTTAAAACTGTTATTCATTTATCACACTTTATAACCAATTTTCCTGACTAAGTTATGTCAATAATATGCATTTACTTAACATCCTGTATCTTAAACAGGGTGAAAAATAGGAAATAATTTTATTTAACATTTTCTTATTTTTTTGTCTCATAGAATAATTTTCTGAATTATTGAAATCGATGAACCAAACACCCTGTATATATTTGAATGTGAAAAACATTTTATTTACGTGTAAACATATTGATGTTTACATTTCATTTTAATGTGAAAAGGTAATTTTTGAGCTTATAATTTTTTACACAATATCGCCAAAAAAATCAAAATTCGGGTATCAAAATGGGTATCAAATGGTAGGAAAATTATAGCGATTGCAAGTTTTGAGTTAATTTCAGGATTCGTATACAGTGCAGCATTTTACATGTTAATCGCACATATAATCACCTATAAGGGTATTTATAGTCGGCTTTGACCGAATATAACTTTCATAATTCTTACTAACTTCCTTCCTAACAGGTATTTATACCCTACACTAAGAGTGAAAGGGTATATTCAGTTTGGTACGCCGTTTGTAACACCCAGAAGGAAGCATCTCCGGTATGGAAAAGTATATATATTCTTGATCAGCATGACCTCCTGAGTCGATTTAGCGATGTCCGTCTGTCAATCTGTCTGTCTGTCCGTCTGTCCGTCTTTCCGTCTGTCTGTATGTCCGTCTGTCTGTCCGTATGTCTGTCCGTCCGTCTGTCCGTCTGTCTGTTGAAATCTCTACTACTTTTAATATTGAAGAGCTAGATAAATGAAACTTATCACTTAGATTACTAATATACCTACGCTGTATGTGCGAAAAAATTGGCGAGATCGGTCCATTGTGACCTATGATCCGACCACTTATGTTCAAATACCTCATATAAAATGTACATATAAAGATCAATTTTTATGTATACGTGCTTAGGTAAACTTTTTTGGTCAAATATATATTGACATCATGCTCAAATACATGATAATAATGTTTTCCGGCGAAAAGACTTGTGGTTCACAAAAAAAAAAATCAAAATTCGGTACACCTACCCATTTGTAAATATGGGTATCAAATGAATGGAAATTCTTCAGCGATTGAATGTTTGTAGTTATTTTCAGGATTCGTATACCCTGGTGACCTATATATCGCTTTGAATGGTAACCACACATATGTGTAGGGTATTTATAGTCGGCTTAGACCGACTATAATTTTGATAATCCTAACTATCATAATTACACCTACTTTAAAATTTCCCATGTGATCTAACCTTCCCACCTGGTTTTAATTCAAACATCAAATCATTAGATTCGTCAGTTTAAAAATATATATATTTAGTTAGGGTTTTATTGTTAAAGTATTTTAGCATAAATTGAATAAAATGTTATGTGTAATTTATGTATTTTTCCAATATTATATACATAACCAAAAACCTTTTAATATATGAAAAATAAAAATATGTAATTTTCTGATTTTTCAATGATTGTTAATAAGTTATATTTATATATATATTTTCTGTAAAACAATTTTAATTGATATATAACTTTAGAATTCAAAATTTGTATATATTTGCTTATAAAAAACACACCAATTTAAATACAATGAATCTGTGAAATTGCATTACTGTGAAATTGCATTACCTAAATCATAAACATTTTTGTAGAATCAAGTATAAATAACTGTAAAATAATATAGACATATGAAAAAATCTTATTCGCAAAAGCAATAAATGAGGGGTAAAAACTTAAGTCTTTTATCACACGTGATAATCTTGAGACATTATGTCAAACAAGGACAAGGTAGCGTTTACATGGACGATGTGGATGGATGTATGGCAGTTTAGTTGGATCGATGGATGATTGGATCGTTGGATGGATGGTTGAATCAATAGTTGTTGAAGTGGCAGAAAAAGTGGGAGAACTAAATACACATCATTGCAATGCAACAAAAAGCGGTACATGACAAAAACCAAAGCAAGATGGCTGATTACAATTGCAAAAGCAACGACCAAACTACTTAAGGGGGCTAAAATAAACTACAGACACGTTTTGTCAAATGGACAACGCGTTGTCGACCAAAAACACGCAGATACTTTATACTTAAAAGTACCACTTATCGTTTAAAACATGAGTGTGTGTGAGAAGAGTTGTGGAAGAAAACAGTACCAGGGACAGAATTGAGTTTGGGCGAAGACTGCAGACAAATGAGACAACGATGAAGATTTGATTTCAAGTGATGTGCATTCAATTGATTCGCATCACCAACGCTGGCAAACGCATGATCAGCAGTGTCGTTCGTTGGATGTCGCGCGAATGATCGATGGCGCGCAAACGCACCACGTTCCATCGTGCAAGACGAACGTAGTGAATGCAACAGACGGAACGTCAAATTGGCAAGACAAGTTGTTGGTTTGCTGTTCTACTTAGTATTGCTGCTGCTTTCGAGCCACTTTAAGAAGGCAAGGTGCGAATGTCATTAAATGCATTAGTAGAGTTAAAAATAATTAATATCCAAGTACATTTTTGTGTCAGGAGGTGTAGAATTTTAAAAGTTATAATTAAATTCGAAGTGTTCCCTAAAAGATTCGAACTGCAGACAAATAATTACATATTTATGTACAATGTACATCACTGACTCAAATTTCATGAATATCATTATATTATGTGAAAATCAATACTTTGAAGTTGAATTTATAAAAAAAAAATCCATACTTATGGCTTATATATAGCATGGCTTACTTAATCCAAAATTATGCAATATTCATATTTCATATTTTACTAATTACCCAACCTGACAATTTCCAAAGCATAACTTTATGCTAACTTTTAAAAGTTAACCTTAAGCGAATGTTGACAGGAAATTTATCCAAAAGGTATCTAAAGGCTTACGTATATCCGCCTTTTGGGTGTCTTTTAGTTCTCGAAAAGATAACCGAGAAGTTATATTTAAGTCAACTAATAAATAGGTATTTCGGGAAGTTTACCTTTAGATAAATGCCTATAATAAATGATAAAAATGTATTACAATTTGTGAAATATCGAAAAGATAAACTAATACATATCAAAAAAATAAATCAATATTATTTTTTATAAAGAACGATTCTATATTACAATTCAAGCGTTGCGTGCAATAAGGGCCTTATATGAAAAAGTCAGTTTTAAGATATTTGCGTGTATCTCATAATATAATAATCCGATATTATTGATTCAATTTTTGCTTTAAAAGATTAGTTTAAATATTTCAGTTAAAAACAAAATATTTGATTCGATTTTAGCAATTAAGATTCCGTTTGGATCATATATTAAATCTGAAACGTGGTTAATTTAAGCTATCGTTAAAAAGGATCTGAATACATTAAAAAACCATTAAAAATCACAAAACAAAAACATTTAAAAATATCTTTAATCTTTAATTCACGCAAAGAAAAAAAAAAATTTACGGGTCGTTTGCGGCCATATAACATTTATATTAAAGGCAAAATTATTTTTGTGAGAAAAGAGCACTTTAAACTAATTAAATTCAGTGTAGCATACTTCTGGGAGCAATATTTTCAAACTGTTAGATTCAAACTGTAGCAATCAAACGAATGCACGTAATAAATTCCCCAGCTGCTTTTTCAGTATGTTTTTTTGTTACATAAGATTAATAATAAATAATCGTAATGTATGATCATGGCAATTTCTAGGATTATTGATTGGTCAAATAATTAAGAAGATTCCAATTAAGAAGATTCCAATAATGATTAAATAATGAAAAAAAAATGTATATATAAAATGAATAAAAACAAAATCTAATAAATAAGAAATAGTAATAAAAAATAATAAAAAATAAAAATGTAAATAAAAAACAAATATATAAAATAAAATGTAATTTTTTGTATACTGAAAAGAGCTAGCAAACGAAAAATTCATTTGTTAGAAACAATGTTGAATGCTGAAAAGAAATTAACAAACGATGCACAGTGTGCCCAAACGCTCTAAAATCGGGTGACATTTAGTATTTTCGGAACCACTAAACAGATTTTAAAAATTTAAAAAGGGTTGTACAGAGAGAACTTGAAAGAACTTACGTTTTAAAATACGAAATACAAAATTGTTTACACCAGAATCCAGTTTAGTATTTCGTATGGGAAATTAAGCAAAACTAACATTGAATTTGATTGAACATATCTAACGTTATCTAAACCAGGGATTGAAACCTAAACGAATAACGGTTATGTTTTTATAACGAAACGGTTTCGGTATATCGGTTCCAAGTTACGGTTTCGGTTTTGATTTCGGTTATTGTATAAAATTTCTTTTTTTTCCATATTTTTCATTGTCTTCAACAAAAAAACTGGCGTAAAGTGGGACATGGGGTAATGTGGAAAATTGCAATTTGTGGACTTTTTCATCCATTAATATCTTTTTTACTGCATATCGAAAACAAGTAAAAAAAATATTTGAAAGTTTTTTAGAGTACTGGTGGTATTTAAATGATCGAATATTTGAAATACTGAAATACAAAAAATTTAGCATAGTTTGTATGGTGCTAAGATATGTTCAAATTGTGATATTGGGGTAAAGTAAGAACTTTTAGCTTTATTATACACTTTTCAAGTTTGTTTTAAAGCTACTATTAATATATAAAATAATTAGTAAAAATAAATGATTTATACGCCCTTATTGCATAAAACGAGAAATAAATTTTGGGCTTATTGAGTTTGAGATCTATAAACATTACATAAATAAAAAAAAAGATTACTCAGATATATATATTGATATGAATGGATATAGAAATAAATTACGGCAAAATGTCTCAAAACTAATGTCTCAAAATTCAAAACTGTTAAATACAGACGCTATAAAAAAATTAAAAATATAAAAAATATATTTTTTTTATATAGAGATGACGAACTTATTTCATAAAACGACAAAAAAACTTTATACAATCGATCAGGGATTTCACAGGAGGATAGAGGATTTCACAGCACATCCAAAAACTTCTCTAATTTTTAGAAGCACAATCAAAAACACCTGAGCAGCAAACAGTAGGTTCCAGTAAAAAAAAAACTTTAAAATATGAAGTCCAGCGTACTACTATGAGGGGTTTTTCCCAAATTGTTTACTATTCATCATTCTGTAGTATCAAAAATATAATTAATTAATAACTTTTTCAAATAGCCTCTGTATTCTCTGGAAGAGGATGGTCGCAAATTTAAACTTTCGTATTTTGGTCTAGTTGGGTTTGCTTCATAAACATTTATAAATATTGTTTTTGCAAAATGTTTGCATACTGCTTACCGAAAAGTTGCTTTCGAATAATCGTATATCTCTGTAAAATTTATTATTACAAACAACCTAAATAATTAAATACAATGTAATTACTCCCTATGATATATCTTGGTATGAGTTGTTGATTGGTAAGAGGTGTCAGTTGGTATGGGAAGTCCGTTATTAAATGGTGTCTTAATATGGAGTGTCTTGATAAGGTGGATGAGCTGTCGTATATCCATAGTAGAATTTATTATTAAAAACTACCTAAAAATGTCTATGTAATGACGCTCTATGAACATTATATATTACTTTTAACATTCAGTGTACTTTGGTGTAAATAACTTTTTTGTTTTATATAAGTATTTTATAATTCTTGCTATATGGTTGATAATAACAATAATCAGAACCAATACTATATATCAATCAGAATATAAATTCATAAGAAAAAAAAAACTATTATTTGTGCGAATCATACTTATTGTATAAAATTACTTTAAATCCTATTGTTTTTGTTCAAGTCCATGCAATAGTTATGGCAACAAATAGACATTTGCTGCAACCATATATCAGCAACTAGCCAATATCTCAACTTAAGTCCAGTGACAGTGACCAACAAGAAACTAGTTGCCAGCAAGTTTAGTTTCCTGCACAAAATACAAAAAAAAAGAACTAATTAACAACCTCATCATCATAATTATCATCATACCAATCATTACCATCAACAACAACATTTGAATGCACTAACGTCTAGGCAGGGATGCATTGAATGGGTATTATGGTCATTGGAATTTTTATTTAATAGTACTGCCACTGACTGAGTGACGGCATGAAGCCATTGCCAGCAACCACACTGACTCGGTTTGGTTTGCAAGAGTTGGCATAAACCATTGTTCGATTCGTTTTATTGACTTGGCATTGGGTGATCATTTGAGGCGACATTTGTGACTTCTTGTTCATCTGTTTTAGCAAACTTATTGACACCCATATTTGGTTTTGGCAGATTACATTGCAAGACGTTAATATTGTGCTTAGCTGGAGTTGCTCAAAGGATGATGGTGATGATGATGATGCAGCTGCTTCTGTTGGTAATAATTTCTTAGGCGTATTGTAGACAAATTTTATGAACTTAGAAAATACAAATTGAACTTGTCACAGTGTGTTGCTTTTGTACATTTGTTAAGCACGATCAGTGAAGATAAGGCTGGGTATAGCGAATAATGCTATTGGCCAGAGCTAATTTGCCAAATTTTAAAAAGCTAATTTTAGTTTTTGAGAATTTTCTAGTTTTTTTTATTTTTTTTTTTTGTATAAAAAGAAGTGATTAGAATTTAATTAAAAAAAATGTATTAATATTATACAACATAATTTTTTTTTAATCAAATCTTAATTATATAACAGTTTTACGGAATAACAATTTTACGATATAACAGTTTTACTTTAAGAAAGTTTTACTGTGCATTAGTTTTATTTTATAACAGTATTAATATATAACAATTTTACAGTACAACCGTTTTAGAGTACAACAGTTTCACTGTATAACAGTTTTACTGTATAATAGTTTTGCCATATAGCCGTTTTACTGTATAACAGTTTGGCTGTCTAACAGTTGTACTGTACAAAAATATTACTGTATAACAGTTTTACTGCATAACAGTTTTACTGTATAACAGTTTTTAAAATAATAGTTTTACTGTATAACAATTTTACTGTTTATTAAATATTCTGTATTTCAGTTTTACTAAAGAATAGTTTTACTGTATAACAATTTTACTGTATAACAGTTTTAAGATAAACCAGTTTTACTGTATAACACTTTACTGTATAACAGTTTTATTGTATTACACTTTACTGTATAACAGTTTTACTGTTCAAAATATCAACAAATTTTAAAATTATTCGCAACTTCACCGCTTTTATGATTGATCACTAAACATTGCATGTCACTTAATAAATCGTAAATTAAGACATGCCACATGATGCCAAAATTAAAACCTAAAAATGACTTGAAAGTCAATTTACTACAAATCCCTGCAAGCAGTACGTCATAATTACAAGGTTCTACCAGTTATACAAAAAATAAGAAAAAGTACAACTACAACTTGTTCAGTTATAGTAACCAACATACGCCACCGTTGTTATTAATGATCATGCTGCAGGGTGTCGAAATTACAACGTACCACCAAAGTCAGAGCCTTTCTTACAACTGATCGCACAAGAAGTCAGCCAGCAACAGAAGAGAGTTTATTACATTTTGTTTTTTCAGTTACAGTACAGTTTGGGTAGGTTGGTTAAATATTTTTTTTTGTTGTACTCACAACAAATCCAACGCCCAAATACATGAATAATTACCACGTTAAATGCAAATAGAATCAGTTGGTGCGCGACATTCGCGATCGTTACAATGCACACTCACTGGGCGACTCGATTGTGATCCGTTCCAAGTTTCAGTTTATTGTAGCGAATGAATATGCGCACATTTTGACATACTTCACTTGGCTGGCAAACGGCAACAGCAACGGCAGCCACAACCGCACAACACTTACAACTAAAAATTTGCATAAAAATTACAAGAACTACGGCACTGCGCCAGCGAGAACGGCATTCCGCAGATAGTTGTGAGAGGTTTGCACTTGAAGAAAATACAGAACATATTGAAATTTATATATTTCCATAAAATTATATTATATTAGTATTAAAAAAGAACTTGGTTGGGATTAAATATATGTTGTTTTGTTTAAATTTCGGAACATTTTGGGAAATTTTCGGAAGGACAATTAAAATAATAGTTAGGACAACTATATACACATTTTTCATTTATAAAATAATTGTGCTGTGACATTTTGTGGCAACATTTTAACTGAAGTATTGATATATTGTATAAATAAATGTAATTTATAATATACTATGTTTTCTGTTTGTCTGCCCTAAACATATTGTGTTTGCAACGAATGTCTTTATGGGTTGTTAACAAATTTTGTTATAAAACTGACAAATAAAAGGAATTTACTTTATTTTAAATTATAAATATCATTTTGTAAATATCATTTAAAGTTATTTCTTGAAGTTTAAAGGTGATGTTTACCTTAATATTATTCTTTTAATAATAATATGGTTGTGATAAGTTTTTTTTTACATGAATGACATCAGACATTTATTGACAAAATTTGAATTTGTTTAAATGTAAATATTATTTTAAGTTATTTGTAGATATTTAAAGATGATGTTTGCCTTACTTATAATCTTTTTAACAAAATTATGATTGTGACAACTATTATTTGCCTCTTTGGTAAAATAAATAATTATTATTTGATGTGATTAACAGCAATTGTATTACATTTTACTTGTCAAAACTTATTATAAAATGAATAACTAAATAAATACATTTTTATTTCATACGAATTTTAACAATTAATTTTATTTCTCCTAAACATATAGTGCGCGCTGGTAATAAAATCGGTTTTTGGAAAAAATATATATTTTTCATAGATCAAAAAACTAAATTTTTTATTTTATGATTTACTATCGGCATTAACTTTTCTCTAGGTGTACCTAAGGCAAATCCATGCCTTGCTGCATAGATGGCCAACCAATTGCCCGACTCACAGCGCCAATTCATAGATTTGTTATTATTAAAGGCAGCAGCCAACTTCTACACTTGACTTTTTCGTCTCACATGCGAGACATAGTTCAGACAAAATGTGATGTTGGCTGGCGCCCACTCTCAAACTATGCAACTATTTTGTACTCCAACTAAAATACAAAATAAAAAATATATAAAATAAAGTCAACCACTAATCTATAGTCGTATCGCATCTTTTTAGTTGTTTTTGAAAACAACGCAAATTGCATAAAAATGCAACAACCTTATGTCACAAATAACCGGACCGCATATCAGCCGACAATCAGTCCTACCTAGAAGTGCTCCAAAACTTTACTTCATTTACTACTGTGTTTGTCTGTCGATTGTGTCTCTGCGCTTTTTGATTCTACGTATTTTTCGTGTTTTTTTTTGCATTTTTATTATCTTAACTCATAGTTTGCCTAGCATTTGCTAAGTCAATTAATCATACTTTGCAGTCTGTGGTCCATGGACGGGCTTCATACCTATTGGCCAGCTATGGTCTGTCACATGTATTTTACTCAGAGTTACCAGGCATCTCAATTATGTAGGTATATTGTTTTTGAAAGTAGTTTTAAAGGTTTTTATAAATTTATATAGGGATAATTGTAATGATTTTTGTAGCTCTTTATTTCTAAAATAGGATTTGACTATTCAAAAGTTTAAATTTACCATATGCCTCGTAAAAGTTAACACTATTAGGGTGGACCTAATCATGACCAGAACATGTTGTTCATATAATTGGTTGGGTTATGACAAGGAAAATATTCATTGATTATTTCCTGATCATGACCCGGAGTTAGGGAAGACATCTTCGTATTTAGATTCTGTTTGTCATGTAACTAGTTGGTTTATAACAAGATACATATAATATCACTCATCAGTTTTCTGTCATGACCCTTACAATATTTCTACCAGAGTTGTATTGGTTTTGGATAATTTTATAAAGACTATACAAATTTCGTATCGAAGTTCGCACTGATTTGTATGACACTCTATGTCGACATTTTTTACGGGTTGTTGTACTTATTTTTATTCTCATTATTGTTCATATGCCTTTATTGGTTTTTTACTGTACTTTGTACTACTTTTGTACTAATTTTTGTACTGATTTATGTACTAAACTCTGAACTGACTTATGTACTGATTTTAGTATAGATTTTTGTACTGATTTTGTATAGATTTTTGTACTAAAAATTTTATATTTTTTGTATTAATTTACGTATTGATATATGTACTGATTTTTGTACTGATTCTTGTACATATTTATGTACTGATTTTTATACTGATTTTTGTACTGATTTTTGTACAGATCTTAGTACTGATTTTGTACAAATATTTGTATTGAATTTTTTTACTGATTTTTGTACTGAACTTTGTACTGATTTTTGTACTTCTTTTTGTACTGAAATGTTTAATGATTTTTGTATTAATTTACGAACTGATATTTGTGCTGATTTGTGTACTGATTCTTGTACAGATTTTTGTACTCATTGTTGTACTGAACTTTGTACTGATTTTTATACTACTTTTTGTACTAATTTTTTTTACGTTTTTTTGTACTGATTTTATTACTAATTTGGTACTGATTTTAGTAGTGATTTTTGTACTAAACTCTGTACTGACTTTTGTACTAATTTTAGTACAGATTTTTGTACTGATTTAGTATAGATCTTTATACTGATTTTGTACTAAAATTTGTATTGAATTTTTTTACTGATTTTTGTACTGAACTTTGTACTGATTTTTGTACTTATTTTTGTACAGAAATGTTTAATGATTTTTGTATTTATTTCCGTACTGATATTTGTACTGATCTTTGTACTGATTCTTGTACAGATTTTTGTACTGATTGTTGTACTGATCTTTGTACTGATCTTTGCACTGATCTTTGTACTGATTTTTGTACTGAAACGTTTAATGATTTTTGTATTAATTTCCGAACTGATATTTGTACTGATTCTCGTACTGATTTTTGTACTGATTGTTGTACTGATCTTTGTACTGATTTTTATACTAAATTTTGTACTGATTTTAATAATGATTTTTTGTTTTTATTTTTTATGGTTTAGCTTTACTGATTCTTGTACAGATTTTTGTACTGATTTTTGAACTTATCTTTGTACTGATTTTTATATTAATTTTTGTACAGATTTTTGTACTGATTGTTGTACTAATCTTTGTACTGATTTTAATACTAATTTCTGTACTGATTATAATAATGATTTTTTATTTTTATTTTTTATGGTTTAGCTTTACTGATTCTTTTACAGATTTTTGTACTGATTTTTGAACTGATCTTTGTACTGATTTTAATAACGATTTTTTTTGTTCTGTTATTTGCATGGTTTATCTTGTTGATTTTTATATTGATTTTTTCTAAAATTTGTAGGTACGGATTCATATACAGATTATTGATTTGATATTTTACGGACAATTTGAATGATTTTTGCTGATTTATCAATATGAATTTGTAATAATTATGAACTGATATATGTCCTACCCATTTCTTCACAAATTTGTTTAAAGATATATGTGGATATTTCCGAATTTTTTTTTTCTCGGTTGGCTTATAAATAAAATCATTAAAGCAACAATTATAATTATGAATATGCTGTAATTAAATAAACCACTGCTACTAAAAGTGTGCAATACAAAATGCGCAAAAATTCTATATCGAACAAATATGAATTCGAATCCTTGCGTGGAGAACATTATGAAATCATGAGATTGGTCTGATAATTGTCAAAAGTCATAACTGCAACAACAACACCAAAAATCGCCAAACAGTCAGCAATAATAACAGCAACAATAGCAACAACAAGTAAAAATAAATGGCGACCATTTGCGATGCAGACAGAGTTATCAGCTGCATCACAAACGCCACACAACGTCGAAGGATATTCAAAGATTTATATGCCAAGTTGTTGCTGCTGCTGTTGTTGCAGTTATTGCTGTTGTTGATACCATGCAACAGCAGCAGCAGTAAATACTGGAACAGCAGTTGCCAGTAGTCAAGGTCCAAATGAACGGGGTGCCATGCGCCAAGTTGCAAATGACCAACGGATAACATCGTAATAAACTGTGTGGTGGTGCTGCAACAGTCGTCGATTTCAGGCCGTTGGTCAGAGCACCCACCAAACTAGACCCACCAAACGAGACACTTTGGCACATATACAACACGCGCACTTGGCTGCAATTTAAGAGCTGTTATGACATTGCGGCCTGCGAAAAGTTGACTTAATTCCATAAATTATTAAAAAGTTGTTGCTTCTGGTCCTGCACTGGCTGCCGCCTCGGTCTTTTAGGGTTTTTTTAGGTATGAGAGGTAAAAGTAATTCGTATAGAGCTATTTCGCTGTCGACAAAATATATCGTACATTGGCCACAAGTTATGAATGATGATAAAGTGTTGGTTGAGTCATCTATATTTTTATAGTGTTTGTTCAAGTCAGCAAAAAAAACTGTGGTTCTGGAAAATCTGAATGAGTTTAATTTATATTAATGTTCAATTAAGTTTTTTGATTATTAATAAATTGAATTTAAAAAGAATATAATAAATTTAAAGAATTAATATTTTTAAAAATTTTAAGAATTTAAAGAATTTAAAGAATTTAAAGAATTCAAAGAATTTAAAGAATTTAAAGACTTTAAAAAATTTAAAGAACTTAAAGAATTTAAAGAATTTAAAGAATTAAAAGAATTTAAAGAATTTAAAGAATTAAAAGAATTTAAAGAATTTAAAGAATTTAAAGAATTTAAAGAATTTAAAGAATTTAAAGAATTTAAAGAATTTAAAGAATTTAAAGAATTTAAAGATTTTAAAGAATTTAAAGAATTTAAAGAATTTAAAGAATTTAAAGAATTTAAAGAATTTAAAGAATTTAAAGAATTTAAAAAATTTAAGTATTTAAAGAATTTAAAAAACTTAAAGAATTTAAAGAATTTAAAATATTTAAAGAATTTAAAGAATTTAAAGAATTTAAAGAATTTAAAGAATTTAAAGAATTTAAAGAATTTAAAGAATTTAAAGAATTTAAAGAATTTAAAGAATTTAAAGAATTTAAAGAATTTAAAGAATTTAAAGAATTTAAAGAATTTAAAGAATTTAAAGAATTTAAAGAATTTAAAGAATTTAAAGAATTTAAAGAATTTAAAGAATTTAAAGAATTTAAAGAATTTAAAGAATTTAAAGAATTTAAAGAATTTAAAGAATTTAAAGAATTTAAAGAATTTAAAGAATTTAAAGAATTTAAAGAATTTAAAGAATTTAAAGAATTTAAAGAATTTAAAGAATTTAAAGAATTTAAAGAATTTAAAGAATTTAAAGAATTTAAAGAATTTAAAGAATTTAAAGAATTTAAAGAATTTAAAGAATTTAAAGAATTTAAAGAATTTAAAAAATTTAAAAAATTTAAAGAATTTAAAGAATTTAAAGAATTTAAAGAATTTAAAGAATTTAAAGAATTTAAAGAATTTAAAGAATTTAAAGAATTTAAAGAATTTAAAGAATTTAAAGAATTTAAAGAATTTAAAGAATTTAAAGAATTTAAAGAATTTAAAGAATTTAAAGAATTTAAAGAATTTAAAGAATTTAAAGAATTTAAAGAATTTAAAGAATTTAAAGAATTTAAAGAATTTAAAGAATTTAAAGAATTTAAAGAATTTAAAGAATTTAAAGAATTTAAAGAATTTAAAGAATTTAAAGAATTTAAAGAATTTAAAGAATTTAAAGAATTTAAAGAATTTAAAGAATTTAAAGAATTTAAAGAATTTAAAGAATTTAAAGAATTTAAAGAATTTAAAGAATTTAAAGAATTTAAAGAATTTAAAGAATTTAAAGAATTTAAAGAATTTAAAGAATTTAAAGAATTTAAAGAATTTAAAGAATTTAAAGAATTTAAAGAATTTAAAGAATTTAAAGAATTTAAAGAATTTAAAGAATTTAAAGAATTTAAAGAATTTAAAGAATTTAAAGAATTTAAAGAATTTAAAGAATTTAAAGAATTTAAAGAATTTGAAGAATTTCTACAATTTATAGTATTAAAAGAAATAATAACACCCAAAAAACCACTTTATATAAAAAAAATATATATAAAAAAAAACTGAAAACGAAATACAGTAAAAATGATTATAAAAGTCAAAAGGAATACATTATATTATTATCATATAAATGAATCTTAAAAAATAAAATTGTTTTAAAATACCATAGCTAAACTATGAACATTTATAAAACGGCATCCACCTCTTTAACTGCCTCGTTAAAAGTTAACCGCGACTAATTAAGAAATTGTACGGTTTCAATGCACAAAATTGAAAATTGTCGCCACTTTCTCTGGCACAATAAAAATAACAACAATACAAAGCCTGCAGCTCCGCAGAAAAAAGCGTGCAACACCAACGAATTGAATTGCAACCAAACAACAACACGTTAACAATATCCCACGGCACATTGATCGAACAGCAACATTTTCGATCGGCATGACACGATTACAATCAATCGAATGACTGACTAACAGGCAGGCAGGCAGACAGACAGACGGACACCTGCCGAAATTTTTAACACATCTCTTCAATCTGGGGGATCAATTAATTTCGCACGCTGATGAAGCTGCAGGACATTTGCAATTGCAGCAACATGAAAAATAATTCAAGTAATAAATGAACAAAAAAAAATCTAAAACGAATTTGTTCAATTCGCGTATCAAATTGTAAGCAACGTGAGCGAAAAACTTAATAAAAAACCGTAGCAATAAAAATATAATTTGCCAAAAATAATATAAAATAAAAAATTATTACAATCCTTTCACTTTTTTTGGGACCGCACTGGCTGCTGCGATCCTGTTTCACTGTGCCGTGCCGCCGCACAGTATCGTGTGTGCGGAACGCAGATCAGCTGATATTTTAAGCCAAATTTATAAAGCACGCCTGCCCCAAAAGACTGTCTTTCGGTACGTCTGTCTGTCTTTCTAGATATCTGGCTGGGTGCCTGCACGCGAGATCAATAAAAACAACCAACGACTGATTGAACCCTGAAGCTGGCTACGTAAATAAAGTGAAACCATAGATCTCGACGTTCTGATTATTAACATCATTCACTCTCGATGCAATGCTGCTGCGCGCATGTTTTCGATTTTTTTTTAAAACAAAATGCAATAAAAATCGTTGAAAAGGAAAACTTCGCGATTGCGATCAACGGCAATTGCGTTCGCGCGCGAAAATCAAATCAAATCAAGCCAAGCTACAAAACATCAAGTGTCGATCAATCAAATGTCAGTCATTTGGATTTATAAGCTTCTGTTGTGATTGTTATTCGCAACTGATTGACAGCGTGATGCAAAATTTGGTAGCGGATATTGTTTGAGTTGCAGCATACAGCAGGTGTGGGCAGAAAAGTTTTATACAAAAAATATTACTATAAAATAATTAAATAATTTATCCCAAATAATCAAAACTATTTAAAAAAAAAAAATCAAAATAATTCAAGAGACTTCATAAGACTTTAAAAGAATTCAAAAGAATTCAAAGAATTCAAAAGAATTCAAAAGAATTCAAAAGAATTCAAAATAATTCAAAAGAATTCAAAAGAATTCAAATGAATTCAAAAGAATTCAAAAGAATTCAAAAGAATTCAAAATAATTCAAAAGAATTCAAAAGACTTCAAAAGAATTCAAAAGAATTCAAAAGAATTCAAAAGAATTCAAAAGATTTCAAAAGTATTCTAAAGAATTCAAAAGAATTCAAAAGAATTCAAAAGTATTCAAAATAATTCAAAATAATTCAAAAGAATTCAAAATATTTCAAAAGAATTCAAAAAAATTCAAAAGAATTCAAAAGAATTCAAAAGAATTCAAAAGAATTCAAAAGAATTCAAAAGATTTCAAAAGTATTCAAAAGTATTCAAAAAAATTCAAAAGAATTCAAAAGAATTCAAAGGGATTCAAAATAATTTAAAAGAATTCAAAATAATTCAAAAGAATTCAAAATAATTCAAAAGAATTCAAAAGAATTCAAAAGAATTCAAAAGAATTCAAAAGAATTCAAAAGAATTCAAAAGAATTCAAAAGAATTCAAAAGAATTCAAAAGAATTCAAAAGAATTCAAACAAATTCAAAAGAATTCAAATGAATTCAAAATAATTTAAAAGAATTCAAAATAATTCAAAAGAATTCAAAAGAATTCAAAATTGTTCAAAAGAATTCAAAAGAATTCAAAAGAATTCAAAAGAATTCAAAAGAATTCAAAAGAATTCAAAAGAATTCAAAAGAATTCAAAAGAATTCAAAAAAATTCAAAAGAATTCAAAATAATTCAAAAGAATTCAAAAGTATTCAAAAGAATTCAAAAGAATTCAAAAGAATTCAAAAGAATTCAAAAAAGTTCAAAAGAATTCAAAAGAATTCAAAAGAATTCAAAAGAATTCAAAATAGTTCAAAAGAATTCAAAAGAATTCAAAAGAATTCAAAAGAATTCAAAAGAATTCAAAAGAATTCAAAAGAATTCAAAAGAATTCAAAAGAATTCAAAAGAATTCAAAAGAATTCAAAAGAATTCAAAAGAATTCAAAAGAATTCAAAAGAATTCAAAAGAATTCAAAAGAATTCAAAGGAATTCAAAAGAATTCAAAAGAATTCAAAAGAATTCAAAAGAATTCAAAATAATTCAAAAAAATTCAAAAAAATTCAAAAAAAATCAAAAGAATTCAAAAGAATTCAAAAGAATTCAAAAGAATTCAAAATAGTTCAAAAGAATTCAAAAGAATTTAAAAGAATTCAAAAGAATTCAAAAGAATTCAAAAGAATTCAAAATAGTTCAAAAGAATTCAAAAGAATTTAAAAGAATTCAAAAGAATTCAAAAGAATTCAAAAGAATTCAAAAGAATTCAAAAGAATTCAAAAGAATTCAAAAGAATTCAAAAGAATTTAAAAGTATTCAAAAGTATTCAAAAGAATTCAAAAGAATTCAAAAGAATTCAAAAGAATTCAAAAGAATTCAAAAAAATCCAAAAGAATTCAAAAGAATCCAAAAGAATTCAAAAGAATTTAAAAGTATTCAAAAGTATTCAAAAGTATTCAAAAGTATTCAAAAGTATTCAAAAGAATTCAAAAGAATTCAAAAGAATTCAAAAGAGTTCAAAAGAGTTCAAAAGAATTCAAAATAATTCAAAAGAATTCAAAAGAATTCAAAAGAATTCAAAAGAATTCAAAAGAATTCAAAAGAATTCAAAATAGTTCAAAAGAAGTCAATAGAATTTGAAAGAATTTAAAAGAATTCAAAAGAATTCAAAATAATTCATAACAGTTCAAAAGAATTCAAAAGAATTCAATAGAATTCAATAGAATTTGAAAGAATTTAAAAGAATTCAAAAGAATTCAAAAGAATTCAAAAGAATTCAAAAGAATTCAAAAGAATTCAAAAGAATTCAAAAGAATTCAAAAGAATTCAAAAGAATTCAAAAGAATTCAAAAGAATTCAAAAGAATTCAAAAGAGTTCAAAAGAATTCAAAAGAAGTCAAAAGAATTCAAGTGAATTCAAAAGAATACAAAAGTATTCCAAAGTATTTAAAAGAATTCAAAACAATTCAAAATATTAAAAACAAAAACTAAAAAAACTATAAACGAAATAAAAAATCTAAAATTGATTTTATAAAACATTTTTTTGTATTATATTTTTTCTTTATAACGATCGTCAAACAGAATCCTAGCTGTGCGTTATTTCATTGGAGGCTATTTCGTAGCGTCGTTATTGCAACAGCTTCAGCAATCAAAACTATGCAATTTTTGTCCGTAGAACTTGTAAAAAATCACCAACAATAGCAACAACATGGAAAAAATTGTCGACAATGTGCGGCTTTCAATGTCTTAATTAATGGCTGCAAGTGTAAAATGCAACAGCAGTAACAACTACAACAAAAACAAAACAAACAACGACATCGCGACCGACAACAACGTTCGATCGATCGTCGATCGATATCTTTCAATTAAATCAAATGAGCGAAGTGAAGCGTAACCAACAGCAGCAATACCAGCAGCAGCAGCAACATCATCCTCAGCAAACTTCAGCAACAGCAACACCAAACAAAAACACTTACAACAACATGCATTAAAAGCACATTAACGCAGAATAGAAAGCACTGAAATTAAAGCAACCCGAACGACGAGGATCTCATAGAAAAATACAAAAATAGAAAGAAAAATCAACAGGATAACAACAACGCACGAGTGCGCTCACAAGTGCGGTAAAATTTACACTTCGATGTTTACAACAGCTGCCCCAGCAACAATACTGGGGAGCGGTAGCAACAGCAGATGATTTTGCAGTAGCAGCTACATTAAAATGTTGTAAATGTTGTTGCTGCACATGCGCCAATAACAATTTTTATTCCACTTGCAATTGTCAAGAGGAAATGAGAGGCTGTTTATATTGTTGATGCGGCATCTTCTGCTGCTGATTTTGCTGCTGCTGTTACTGCTGATCTATCCAATCCATTCGATCTTGCTGGTGCGATCTAGCAAAGCATGGCAAATGTATTTTATTATGATTTTAATGACCTCAGGGAATTTTCGTTGAACACAGCAGCGTTGAAACAAACGTCGACTAATTTAGTTGATTGCATAACCAATAGAAAAAACTATGATTATCAACAGTACTTATTGTAATTATAATATAATTGATGGAAATATATTAAATAATCAGTTAAATGCATACTAACAAAAAAAAAGACAATCACAATTTAATTTGAATTTTTAAAAAAGTTTTAACATTTTAAAAATTATAATTCAGGGGTAGAAACCGGAACTATGAAAAGAACGTTTGGCAATCGTTCCGATATTGTTCCGTTCCGGAACGAACGAAAAGCAAAAGTTCCGAGCGCAAACGTTTCAGTCGGAACTTTTGCTCAAAAGTTCCGGCTCAAAAGTTCCGATCGGAACTTTTGCATACAAAAAACGTTTGAATCGTTCCTATCGCCATAGGCACGCATACTGGTGCGTCATTGGAACTTTTTTGGTTGAATCTGTTCCTGTGGGCCTAGATTCGCATCCTGGTGCGTCATTGCAACTTTTTCGGGTGAATCGCTTCCTGTGGGCCTAGATACGGATCCTGGTGCGTCATTGGAACTTTTTAGTGTGAATCGCTTCCTGTGGGCCTAGATTCGGATCCTGGTGCGTCATTGAAACTTTTTTGGGTGAATCTCTTCCTGTGGGCCTAGATACGGATCCTGGTGCGTCATTGGAACTTTTTTGGGTGAATCGCTTCCTGTGGGCCTAGATACGTATCCAGGTGCGTCATTGGAACTTTTTCGGGTGAATCGCTTCCTGTGGGCCTAGATACGGATCCTGTTGCGTCATTGGAACTTTTTCGGGTGAATCGCTTCCTGTGGGCCTAGATACGGATCCTGGTGCGTCATTGGAACTTTTTTTGGGTGAATCTCTTCCTGTGGGCCTAGATACGGATCCTGGTGCGTCATTGAAACTTTTTTGGGTGAATCTCTTCCTGTGGGGCTAGATACGCATCCTGGTGCGTCATTGGAACTAATTTTGACCATTGAACACTGGTATCTGGCCCAACAGAACAGATTAACCTAAAAAAAGTTCCAATGGCGCACCTGGATGCGTATCTAGGCCCACAGGAAGAGATTCACCCAAAAAAGTTCCAATGACGCACCAGAATCCGTATCTAGGCCCACAGGAAGCGATTCACCTGAAAAAGTTCCAATGACGCACCTGGATGCGTATCTAGGCCCACAGGAAGAGATTCACCCAAAAAAGTTCCAATGACGCACCAGGATCCGTATCTAGGCCCACAGGAAGCGATTCACCTGAAAAAGTTCCAATGACGCACCTGGATGTGTATCTAGACCCACAGGAAGCGATTCACCCAAAAAAGTTCCAATGACGCACCAGGATCCGTATCTAGGCCCACAGGAAGCGATTCACCCTAAAAAGTTCCAATGACGCACCAGGATGCGTATCTAGGCCCACAGGAAGCGATTCACCCGAAAAAGTTCTAGATAAGCACCTGGATGCGTATCTAGGCCCACAGGAAGCGATTCACCCAAAAAAAGTGCCAACGACACACCTAGATGTGAATCCATACACATTGGAACTTTTAAACGGAACGAATCAATCGTTCTTCATCGGAACGTTCTTTGTCGGAACGATTCAAACGTTTTTTGTATGCAAAAGTTCCGAGCGGAACTTTTGAGCCGGAACTTTTGAGCAAAAGTTCCGATTGAAACGTTTGCCCTCGGAACTTTTGCTTTTCGTTCGTTCCGTTCCCAACCCCTGTTATAATTCTAATATTTAAATATATTATTAATCACATACAAGCATTAAGTTATTTAAGCTAACAAAAATATATTAATTGAATAATTTTCTTATACAGACTATTATAGAAAATTTTAATAAAATAAAATAATTGAAGTATACCTCTTAACCAAATATAATTGATACACATTTAATTTTTAAAAATGTTTAACCATTTTAAAAATTATAATTCTAATATTTAAATATATTATTAATCACATACAAGCATTAAGATATTTATGCTAACATAAATATATTAATTGAATAATTTTCTTATACAGACTTTTTTAGAAAATTTAAATAAAATAAAATAATTGAAGTATAACTCTTAACCAAATATAATTGATACTTAGCACAAACGTCACTGTTTTGTTCCCAATAAATATTAATAATCTTCACAGATATATATGTTTGACATAATTGTTGGTAACTATCATAATTAAAAGTTAATAAATATATATAAAAATACCAAAAAACCGACAATTTTAGAGTTTAGATTCAAATGTTTGTAAAATATATAGAAATAGAAACATTTATTGATATATTAAAATTGAACGGTTTGGTCCAAAAATGGGTCAATTTTTTCACTTAGCTGGAAAATCAATAAAAACTGTTTAAAATTTCCAATTTTTGCGATTTTTTGTTTAAAAAAATATCTATCGCATAAACTACGTATGTATTGTTTGGTTTGCTAATAAAAAAATTAAATTTTCCATGTAACTCTGATAAAACACATAAATTAAACTGCTGCTTTTTTGCCCCAAAAAATTTTAACAAAATTTTTGTTTCATATAAAGATAGCATTTAATTGAATGAAAATTAAATTTATAATAAAATTCATGGTTTTTACCTTAAGATGCATTAACACCTGAAGTAATTGTCATACCAAAGATTTTTCCAGTTTCAGTAATTGGTAAAATCACATAGTCATCAGAGGCAAATATCTTTTTCAAAGGTAAAACATTTTCAGCTTTATTTTTATTGATTGGCAATGATACATTTATGAAACTCAACATTGATCGTATAATATTGTTAAGCCGGCCTCAGCAGTCCAGAGGTAGCGCGCTGGACTTGCATTCTGAAGGTCTCGGGTTCGAATCCCGACTTGGGCGCTCGTGGTGATATTAACCACAAATTGTAGGGAATAGATATCACAGTACAATGGATATAGTCTGTCTGAGTGCTGTGTATTTTAGTAGATATTCAAAAAAAAAATAATAATATTGTTAAAGGTATTATCCATTAGTTTTACATTCGGATATATTGCGTAATTTACCTTTTAAATCGTGGTATCTCAGTGTATGTAAGGACTGCGTCGAATAAAATTGTCCGCTACAAAAATGAAAAAATCTAGAAATCTAGTAATCGAATTTTCATAGAATAAAATATTTTATTTTGCAAATTATTTTTAGATTTAAAAAAAAATATAAAAAATCAGAAATTAATATTTTTTAATAAAAAGTTTTAATTTTTCCGGAACCCCATCCATTAATGTTGTAATGGTAGTGTCCGACATCCTCACAGCTGCTGAAGACCACTTTCTTTTAAAGTCTTGAAGATCTTTGGCCACTTTTTTTGTTGTCTTCATCTCCCTTTTTACTAAAGCCTAGTATCTCTCAATCGGCCTGAGTTCTGGACAGTTTGGTGGATTGGCTTCTCTAGGCACCAAAATCACTGCATTTTGTTGGATCCACTCTAAGGCCGTTATGCTGAAATGAATCGAGGTCAGGCCAAAAAAAAATGTGGACACTTCATGTTGGCGTAAAACTGGAAGCAATCTCTTTTGCAAGCATTCCTTCACATATATTTCGCTATTAATTGTACCCGATGTCACGAATGAGCTGCTCCTTTTTCCACAACTGCAAATTGCCTGCCAAATAAGGAATTTCTTTGGGAATTTTGTAATTTTTTTTTATTTGAATTTTTCAACGACATTTCCTCGAGAATCGGCTGTATAAAATTCTGGGCAGGAATGCTGAGAAAAGTCCGCTAAAACATAAGTTTCGTCGTCCTTTATGCAGCAATCGAATTTTTTAAAAAAATCTTGGTTCTGCTTTTTAGCTCGTTGTTTGCGGTTTCATTCTTGACGGTATTTCTATCCGGAACTTTTTGGACCTTGTACGTCTTCAGCCCAGCTTCTTTCTTAGTCCTGCGCACGAAAGATTCTGAGCAATCCGCCTTTCTCACCAATTTCCTTCCGGATATGCTTGGATCTTTCTTTAAAATATTCACAACCTTCTTCGACTTTTCACGATCATGTGGGCCTTTTTTTTACCAGAACCTTTCTTCCGATCAATACTCAGGTCTTCCTAAAAGCGGTTGATAACGCGAGAATTGGTCTTAGGGTTAGCCCCTACCTCCTTGACAATTTTTTTAAAAGACCAGCTAGGTTGTTTTTGAATAATTTGAATTATATTTTCTCGCACTTCCACTTCGTTTGCCATTTTCGCGTTAAATAAATTTTGTATTGACTATAACTGACACAAATTATTTTCTGCCATTTAATTCAGAGCTACTATGGTCAAATTTTTTTAATTTGAATCTTGCAATAGCACATTATGGGAAGATATGTAACGGACAATTTTATTCGACGCAGTCCGGATACGAATGATTTTGGTGCCAAACGAAGCAAAATATTAAAAGATGACATATGATCATCATAAACTCAATTTCGAAAAATGTGGACTTGACCCTTTTTTGCACCAGACCCTTCAATTAGTCTTAAAAAGTAGAAGAAAAAATGCGATTAAAGTTTCTTGGAATTCTAGTTCTGTAATGGACTGTATTTATTTTACTATAAAAAAAAATATTTCCGGAATTGGTCTATATTTTGATGGTAATAATAAACAATAAGGAATAGGAAAAAGCTGCAACAAAATCAGCACCCACGAATAGCATTGATATATGGGATGTTCGTGACAAAAATGAGTTTCTTATATTATAGTAATTTGATCAAAATCGTAATATTTCAATCAGATTTTTATGAAATATAAGTGAGTTTTTCAAATCATAATTTAAACCTTATTATTTAAATATGTAAGACAAAAATAAATGCATTAAACAGTTTTTCAACTGGGAGCTTGTCTATCCCGGACACCGGACGTTATGCGTTTATTTTTCATTTTTTTATAAATAGCAAGAAATTTAAAGGAGCATTGCATTTAAACTTGAAAAAAAATGCGGTTTATCACAAGGTATATTTAAATACATTATATATATAATAGAACATTTAAAAAAAGTTTAAAACAAAAAAAATATCTATACCAAAGTCGATTATTATTGCACAATTTATCAGAACTTTTTAAATAGTTAAAACTTTATAAATTTTACAAAAATAATGGTAACTCTTATTTTGACCCTATTTTAGAAAAAAATCAATTTTTTAAAATTTGTTTAACAGTTTCTTTTAAGGTTGAAAAAGATTAATAACTGCTAGCAAATATTACTTTATATTAACAAATTACTAATACAAATTCATAATTAAGTAAGTATAATGTATTTTTTATTTAAATCACATAGATTATTTGTAATAATTAAAAAAAAACAACAATCGCATCAAAAGCTAATAAAATAAATCAAATTATTAATTCCGCGCACATAACATTTTAAACAACAGCATTTATGCAATTTTCTGTGCTCCAGTTTCCAAACGGATTGACGCTGCAGCGAAATAGATCTATTGCCGCCGCCGCTGCGCCGTCGGTCATTGGCTCACTTGTATCTAACTGGCAGGCAGGCAGCTTGGTGGTTAACTGGTTTTAGTGGTTGATGCAACATGGATGCAAAGACAGACAGTTGTTAGAGAGATACAATATACGAGCAAAACTGCGCCAAAATGTAATTTAAATGCAATTGCGTCGGTTGTCGTTATTCATTTACAACTGGTTAATAGGAGAATTAGAGTATATGAAATATACGGCGGAGTCCAAACTAAAAATGTATTTCTTTAAAAACGTTACGATTTTGTATGTCAATATTGTGTTACTTAAAGACGTAGTAAAGATTGAGATATTTTATTTTTCGTCAAAAAAAAAAAAATACTCAAACAACATGAGTGACAAAATTTCGTGTACTTATAGAAAAAAAATAATCTTTTTTCCAAATTGAAATAAAAAAATATTCTTAAAAATAATAGCCATATTTAAAATACAAAACAGTTGCACTTACCACATTATTAAAATTTACTTAATTTCATTATTTCATTCATTATTTCAATTAAATACTTTATGTTTAAACTTGAATTAAAACTTTTATTTAAATTTATTAAGTACGTAATAAAATTTCAAGTAAATACTTTTTATTTAAATATATTACGTAGGTAATAACTTTTAAGGTAAATAAATGGTTTTTCAATAAGAGCGCTACAAAAGTTTTTTTTCAAGGGTTTTCAGCAGGGACGCTACAAAAGTAGAGCGACTGGGACAGCAAACGGCGCATTTTTCTTGCCGCTCCTTTGAAATTTCTCTTCACTAAGGTTTGCCATATCATGATGGAAAGATATACGAGCCAACAACGAGTGAAAATTATTAAAATTTACTACCGAAATTCGAGTTCATCATGAAATGGCAAACCTTACTGAAGAGAAATGTCAAAAGAGCGGCAAGAAATATGGCGTCGTTTGCTGTCCCTGTCGCTCTACTTTTGTAGCGTCCCTGTTGAAAAACCCTTTACTTTTTATTAATTATGAATTAAATTTATATGAATTAAATATTAATTCAATCACAATTCATTAAAATGTTAATTAGTATTTTAAAACTATTTATTTTATGTATAAAAGTTTAGGGCCAGATACAATTATTATTATTTTATTGTGCTCTTTTCGACATTTTTGTATCACTCGCGGTGGTTCTATAGGATGGACAAATGGCAACGTATTACATAATTTTGTAGTGGTTATTTTTAAAAAAGCATAAATAAATATTGCTAAATATTTCTTTAAAATATTTTTTTTATTTATGAATTTAAATGCGTACGTAATAAAATGAAATACTTTTTTTATTTAAATATTTTTTGTATGGAGTATTATATATTATATTTGTTATATATTTTTGTTTTCATTTCTTTAATATTTTGAATTTTTTATAAATTTTAATTTTCTTTATTTTACTCTTTTTACGTAAAAAATGTCTCATGACTATGTCGCCCATTATGCATGTTAGCTAGACTAGCGATACGCTTACCCCTAGTGTAAATTTTGATAGGGCCATGGTCATGAAGTGATCATGTCATTATTTGAGATGATCGGGATATGACGAGGCCAATATTGTCTTTGTAACGCAGTGTCCTGATCATGTTGACCTCAGGCCATGATCATGTACTGATTGGGCAATTCCTATTTTATTATTTACCCTACAATTGCCTTGTCAGAGCCCAAGGGTTTTTCTCATTAAATCGCGATCATATCCCGATGCTAATTTCGTTATGAGGAACAAATAATGTAGCTATGATCGGGAACATTGACTATTTAGATAATGTAAACCCTGGTATGGTAAGCATGGTAAGGGCATGAAAAGGCAATGATCATATGTTCTCTAATAGGTCTTACCCAACGAAAACCCGATCATTTCCCGGTGGCGTATCGGGCATATTTCTACTAGGGACACTACCGATACGAGACACTACCAGTTTTTATACATATTATTTTTCTCGGCAACTGTTTGCTATGTCAAATAAAAGAATGCTGTAATTACTATTTAAAGTGTGCTCAAATAAATAAAGACCTCAACCTCTAGATCAACCACGACAAGTATACCCCCGACAAGAATGGAGACCCCTGTTTGCTGGTGATGTCGGGATTCTTTGTTTCAATTATTATTATATTTTTACTAAAATAATTATATTTAGATCCAAATAAAAATATGTTTCACCTAAACAAAACTTTTAATTGCATATAAATATAATATTATTATATGCAAACATAATTGTGCATATTCATAGACAATTTAGAGTCAAGTTTAAATTTAAAATCAACAATTTATACTATACAAAATATGTTAACAAATTTGAATTTATGTTTAAAGTCGACTTTAATTTGTCTATGATTATGCGCCAATATGTTTGCGGATTATATATAATCACAGATGAAACATATTTATATTCTCATAAATATTTGTTATATTAAGAGCCAAATAATATAATAATAATAATAATAGTTTGGCGCTACAGTCCTGTATAGAACTTTGGCCGAGCTCTCTCACTATTTTGAGCTGTGCGTGTTATATTTGTACTCAAAGTGGTGGGACCTACAGTTTATTGCCGAATCCGAACGGCGGGTGAGAGCAATGGTTTTACTCTCATAGGTTTGCCATTTACTGCCGAGAGGTAGCGCGGTATAGAAAAATGTTTCTATGAAAAGATGTTGTTAGCCCCAGTCCAGGCTTGAACCGGATACCTTTCGGCTCACAGTCCAACGCACTAACCACTGAGCTACCGCGGCTACAAATATATTATGTTAAATCTATATTTTTTTTTATTTCCATGAAAATAGATATGGTACAGATATAAACAAATTATGTTCAGAGACAAATAAAATATAAGTTAACACATGACACATGTCCAAATATATATTTATATATATTATGTTTGTAGTATCCTCCAAGCATATAAGTTGTTTGTTGCTAATTATGTTTGCCAGTTAATAGAAGTTTTGTTGTTTTAACTTATTGCTGAATAAATACACTTTCACCCCATATAAACACTTACTGTCTTCAGGTTTCGATGCTGGAGGCTGAAATATTTTTTTTCTTTTTAAAACAGTATTTTATTCAAAAAAGTTTGTTTTGAAAATGTACAAAGTATAAGTTTAAATTGTCGTTAAATATAGACATAATCAAATCAGTTATCTGCTTGGTGTTCCTAAATAACGACATAATCTAACTTATTGTTTGAGTCTTTTTATTTTCATAAATTTTCGTAAATTTTGTTACTTCAAAAATTTTGCAATTTTCTCCATTAGTATTCTTGTATATTTCGGAGAATTAAATTTGGCACGCATACCACAGTTGCCCAGCAGCGCATGTGAAAACTAGTTCACAGGAAACTTGTACAGTATTGTGATTAAACAATTGAATTACAATAAATAAATAAAATTGTATTGGAAAAGGTTGAAAATGATAGAAACAAGAAGAAAAAAACCAAAACGGCAAATTGGCTTTCGCATGAAACTGAAACTATTGCAACTTGTTATATATTATGTATGTAGTTGCGCAATAGCCACGGTAACAGCAACAATTGTTGCAGTTGTGCCAACATTTCATTTGATTGTTTCCTGTGCGCATACGCAATGCATATAAGTTGCACAGAGCTGTTGACATGTTGTTTGCAAACGGACAACAGTTCAGTGCGGTATGTCAGATATGCGGTGATATTTGTTAAAAAAAAAATATATATAGTTAACGACATATGTTGAGACATAGTGTAGCTGTATAATTTTATGTTGTTTTAAAATTTCTGGGGATAAATGTAAGATTTATTAAAAATTAATAAATGAAATTGAATTTATTGCATTTATCTATAATATTAATTTAAATATTTTTATATTAAAACAATACAATCCAAAATTTTTATGGAAAAACTAAAAAAATTATATTCACTGAAAATATTATGAATTCTAGAAAAATAGTTTTTAATTGTCAAAATAATTCAAATAATTTTGCAATTACGGTCAAATCATTTCATGAAACCAAATTATGACCATTCCACTTATTTAAAAACTTATAGAACATAGAGAAATAGTGTTATTTTCACAAACATAAAAATGTTTGTGATGATAGAAAAATAAATATAACGATAAAAATATTTAAAAAAAATATTTAAATTATTATGATGATAGAATTATAATAATTACATTTTTTAATATAAAGATCAAAATAAACTAGAAATAGTGTTATTTTCACAAACATAAAAATGTTTGTGATGATAAAAAAATAAATAAAACGATAAAAATATTAAAAAATATATTTAAATTATTATGATGATTGAAATATAATAATTAAATTTTTTCATATTAGAACAGTTTTATCAAAATTATAGTTGCTCCTATCAAATTATATTTGCTACTATCAAATTATATTTGCCAATATCAAATTTTATTAGCTACTATCAAATTATATTTGATGAGAATATTGTCAACAAAAAAAAATCTGCTACTAATTTTAAAGTCGACTTTATTTCGTTTATTGGTTAAGGTCTTAGTTTCAGAAATCAAATTATGATTAGCAAAAGTACTTAAACTATTTCGAATATCAGTTGCAAACAATTTTTTTTTTTATATTCAAAATTGGTAAATAATATATATTTATGTATTTTTTGTAGTTATCAACTGAATAATAATAAATATATTGATTAAATATTAAATCCGATAATGTTTTATAGAATACAATTTTTAACAGCTGTTTTTCAGTAGATATTGTATTTTTTTATATGTTTTTATAATTTCAAAGCCTTTTTTAAATTCAACATCTATTTGGTTTATAATAAAATATTCAAAAAAAAAATTGCCAGTAAACCACAAACCTTGACTTTATTTGCATATTAATTCTTGCAGTCCAATTCCATTAACTTACAAGTGCTCGTGTTGCAGTGATTTCATTGTTTTCCTTTAAATTGCATTCATAAAAAAAATAATAAAGAAAAAGAAACATATGCATTGTTTGTTCAAATAATAATAGAAAAAATAGAGCAATCACTGTGGCCATTGTCAAAAGGCCAACTAGATTGATACGTTCTAAAATGGGTTCAAATGTGGCAATTCAAAAGTCAAGTCGAGCTCTATTTGAATTATAGCAATAATGGTGTGGTTTAGTATTAAAATTTATTGAATTTTTTATATTAGAGGTGGGGTTTTATTTTTATAGTTTTGTTTTATGGTATTTATTATAAATCATTATTTTTAAAGTATTTATATTTATTTAAATAATGTAGAAAGTTTTAAAAACTGATATGTTTGATGTAAACAAATTGTATATATTTTAAATATATTAAAGGAATACACATTATTTGCTTGTTATAAACATAAGTTAGTTATTTTTTTTACTTGGTATAATGATATAACCAATTTCAATACTAAATAACAGTAATATATGATTGCAGCAAAAAAAATAGAAAGCAGCAATACAAATATAATTAAGTGAAACAAACTATGAAATTCATTTGCTACGAACATATTTTATTTGGTATGAATAAATTATTGTTTTAATAGTATCGTTTATTGAAATATTAGATAGCTATATATATAAAGTCTTGGTCCGTCTGTCAGTCTGTCGGTCTGTCTGTCTGTCTGTCTGTCTGTCTGTCTGTCTGTCTGTCTGTCTGTCTGTTTGTTCCAGCATCACGTCTAAAACACTGAACCGATTTAACTGAAATTTTGTAACAGGATACTATGGAGTCCGGAGGGTGTCATAGGCTATATATGGGCACGATTAAACAAAGGGGCGTGGTACCTCCCATACAACCTAAACATTCCAAACGACATAACTCAGCACATACACAAGCTAAAAAGATAAAACAAAAAATTCAAATACAAAAAAATATATATACAAAAGCAACCAAACATTAAAACTCACCACACTAAAATTCACCACACTAAAATTCACCACACTAAAACTCACCACACTAAAACTCACCACACTAAAACTCACCACAATAAAATTCACCACACTAAAACTCACCACACTAAAACTTACCACACTAAAACTCACCACACCAAAATTCACCTCACCTAAACTCACCACACTGAAACTCACTACATTAAAACTCACCACACTAAAATTTATACAGTCAAAAATTCTACTGTGAAGAATTCTACTGGAAAGAATTCTACCGGGAACAATTCTACCGGGATGAGTTCTACGGGAAGATTTCTACCGGGAAGAATTCTGCGGGAAAGCGTTCTATGGGGAAGAATTTTACATGGAAGATATCTTTGAATTCACAAAATCTTGGCATGAGTGGTGCACGGTTCTAGCTATTATTAATAAGACATGATCGCAGCAAACAAGGATGAAACCACAAAAATCTATTTACATGAAATAGACTAAGAAATTGAACAAACTTCTATGTTTGCTGTGAACATATTATAATATTCATTTGTTGGTAAGTTAGTTAGTCTATTAGATATAAGTTCCTTTAACGTACAGTAAAGAAAATATATTATCAATCAAATAAAATTATATTAAAATGTTGATATTTTATTAATATTATTACTTAATTTTGGTTTGTGGTAATCTATTTAGTATATTTTTAAAGCTCTATTTTTCATAAATATAGCTAAAATAATATACAGTAATTTAGCTCAATTTTATAATAATAATTAACTCAATGCCATAATGTAGCAGTCAACAAATCTTTCGACACTTAAAAAATAATAAAAATATAAAATAACAAAACAGACTTTGATGTCTTAAATTGGCAATGCTGTTGGTCTTCTGGGGGCTACATTTTTGTATTTTGTTTTTTTTTTTTTACAAAATTATTTGTATGTCATTTCACGGTTTTTAATTTCCACACTTGAAAAGTGTTCGCGCGCCAATCGCAAACGCGTACGCGTCGTATTAAATGTAGCCAGACTGTCAGCGACACTGACAGGGCAGGACGTCAATACACTGATAATAATAATAGTTTGGCACTACAGTCCTCTAAGAACTTAGGCCAAGCTCTCTCACCATTTTGAGCTGTGCGTGTTATATTTGTACTCAAAGTGGTGGGACCTACAGTTTATTGCCGAATCCGAACGGCGGGTGGGAGCTTTTCATATGCAATGTTTTACTCTCGTAGGTTTGCCATTTACTGCCGAGAGGTAGCGCGGTATAGAAAAATGTTTCTATGAAAAGATGTTGTTAGCCCCAGTCCAGGCTTGAACCGGGGACCTTTTGGCTCTCAGTCCAACGCACTAACCACTGAGCTAACGCGGCCACAATACACTGATAACAAAAAAATAAAAATGAGGCAAATAATACTATGATAATAGCATTAGTTAAATTTATACACAATAAGAATCCTACTTATTTATTTAAACTGAATTTAAAATGGAGAATTATTCAATTTTAAAATTTTGATATTTCAGCAAAGAATTTGTTATATTTACAAATGTCACTTTGGTCGGTATTTTTCATCAACATCTTTTCGTTGAAATAATTTCAATGGACAATTTTTTGTTGTAATATTTTTATTATCTATGATACATTTTTAACAAAAACTTAATTTTCGAGTTTGTTGATTAATATTATAAAAAGTAATTGAGGATTTTTTAAAGTTGAAAAATCAGCTTATCATGTGGTAAAAAAATTGAGCTTCGATTAAAAATTTACAGATTTATTAAGATTTTTGTAAATGAATATTTGGTAATTTGAAAATGTATTTGGTAATTTTTCGTTATACAACGATGATGTCTTTGATCATACAAAAATTCGTCAATGCGAAATTATATTATTTATTATTCATTTATCCTTTGTGGTGGTTACCTTGACGTAGTGTGGGGGCTTAAGCTACAATGACTCAATAAGGCTAAGCTGACGGAAACTTTTTAAAGTTTCTGGTAGGGTCACCCATGTCAGACAGGCCGGAGATGAGTAATGCACTAAATACTACCAACGTCTTTTCGTGGGGTGGCAGACTCTAAAGAAACCCCACACCACCGCTATGGATCAACATAAAGATTTAACTACTCCAGGTGGTACCCACAAAAGGCAATCCACCCGCTTCGGCGGCTGAGGCAAGGATTCTGGAGGCGCAATCCACGCAACCAACTCTGGTACGATGAACCTTTCTGCTCCTGTAGCTGGGGGTTCATCGTGCCCCTCCATCTCCCAAATTTATGAGACAGCTAGGAATCTAGAGGAGGATAACGACTACGCAGTGGTTTACTTACCAGTAGAGCAAAGTGTCGGTTCGGCTATGCCTACGACTAATCCTCCACTGTATGGCTGCTCGACAGTGTTGTTTCATCTCAGGGCTCCTATCTGTCACGTATTTGGAAACATCGGTCGATCGAAGGAAAGTGGTGTCTTACCTGCTGGTAAGACACCACTTTCCTAATCCTAGAGAGACCGACGCCCAACTGGAAGCTAAACTTCAATTGGAGACCGGAACCGGATCTATGAATACAGAAGTCAGATTGTCAGATGCCCAGGTGAGTAGGAGAAGAAAGAATAAAGCGAAAGATCGCAAAGAGGCTGAAAAAGCTAAAGGCGACGCTGGAGGTTTCTCTTCCCCAGCTACCACAGCAAAACGCGATAGATCGGTGGAGGTTACTCCGACTGAAGCCGGACTATCAGCTGCTGCTGTGGTGGCTGCCAATGCACCTGAGAAGCGCAATGGCAAGAAGTTTAAAACCTTCACTGCTACTGCGAAACCCCGTAACTCCCAGAATTGGACAGTCTCCAGTCTCATGTTCCGGATAAGCTGCGGATGAACTGCCTTCAACATCCACTGGCAGAGGTAGGCAAGCAGTATCATATCGTGATGCTGCTCGCAAAGCTCTTCTGGTTGCGATTATTGGCAAACTGGGGAAGGAGCAAAAGATGAATGATGCAAGAGTAAAACACTGCACCGATCATCTCTGCTAGTCAGCACCGGCGTTGTCAGTGCAAACGCAAAAAGCTATGAGACGAGTGATGGCATCATGATGGTGCTATGCTCGTCTCAAGCCAATTTCGATTGGATTGCCACAGCCGTTGCTAAAATCCCCGCATTGGGCAAATCGCGCTTCACTGTTTTCTTTCTTTTTTATCGGTTAATGCTTTTGATTCAATATAATTAAAACATTATTGGTTAAAAATCCATAATAATATAATATAATACTTATAGTGTATATTTTTAGATATATTTCAAAACTTATTTTATATTTCACATTTTAAGTATTTTTTTAATAATTATAACAAAATTTAAAATAATTATTTTTAATTAACAATGAAAATATATTTATTTTAATATTTATAAAAAAATGTTAAGTAATAAATATTTGTAGTTGATAAACAAAACAAAAATATTTTCTATACAACGAACAGTTAGTTGATTTAACAACTAATTTCGTTTCAATGGAATTTGCAATATTTAATAATTATAGAAAATGCGATTTTTTTTTATTATATCTAATTTTTATTTTTTTACAAATATTTAAAATTTAATAATAATTACAAAATTGATTGTGTAACTTTTTATTTTACGGTGTATTTACTGAAAAATTCCAAGACAGCAGCGGGCCTTGCAAAATTGTATACAGTAAAATTTAAAAATAAAAATTAAAAAGAAATACACAAAACCCTAGTAGAAATTTTGGTAGGGCCATGGTCACGAAGTGATCATGTCATTATTTGAAATGATCGGGATATGACGAGGCCCATAATGTCCTTGGAACGCAGTGTTCTAATCATGTACTGACCACAGGCCATGATCATGTACTGATCGGGCAATTTCCCATTTTATTATTTACCCGACAATTGCCTTGTCAGAGCCCGAGCATAATAGGGTTTCTCTCATTAAATTTCGATCATTGTCTGATGCTAATTTCGTTATGAGGAACAAATAATGTAGCTATGATCGGGAACATTGACTGTTTAGATAATGTAAACCCTGCTATAGTAAGCATGATAAGGGCATGCAAAGTCAATGATCATATTTTCTCTAATATGGCTTACCCAACGAAAACCCGATCATTTCTCGATGGCACATCGGGAAAATTTTTACTAGGGAATTGGCAGCAGTTAGTGTTGTTACTAGGATAGCAATTGAAATGCAAACGAATTGCCCTTGGATTATATGCAACTTTTGCAGCATTAAAATCATCTGCAACATAATAATCATTACAAACTTCATCAATAAAAGCTACATTATTACAATATTCATCATTACAATCTTCATCATTTCGTTCTTCATCATTTTTTTTAAATCGTAATTTTCATTTAATCAGCATATTTTCATCATCGTCTACTAATCATTTAAACAACTGCATCATTATATAGTCAACTTCATCATCATTTTATCATCTTCATCATCTGTACCATCATCAACAACATCATCAGTACTAGCATTAATGTGTTGAAAGAATCTCATACACATATGATCTTCATTTTCCACGCCATTTAAATATGTTTCAGCGAAAAGAGCCTCCAGTCGAATTCACATTTACCGCCCTCTCCGACCACATCACTGGGGTAGCCCCGGCGCAACTAGTACCTAATAGCATTTATTATGTCCACAGCAATAGCAACCACATCAACAACAGCAACAGAAACAACACCAAGCACCAACGTTCACACCACAAACTGGAAAAGTGTCCATGGTTGAAGAGATTGCAAGGATGCCTACTTTAAGTTTAGCTTCTGGTCGTCATCATCATCATCATCACCGGCGTCGTCTTCGTGGTGGTGTTGGTGGTGATGTAGCTGTTACCGGCAACATTGCAGCAACATTACTGCATCGGCAATATTCGCAGTTGTGCCTTAGAGATCATCTTGGTGGCGGCATCTCTTTCACTTGTTGTTGACTTGATGACGGTTCTTTTTGTTTTGCATGGTGTATTAAGTGCACCACATGTGGTTCGTTCGCATTGCTAGCAACTCAACCATGAATCATAATCATATGCGATGAGATGCCAATGAGCAACAACACTACACTGAGGTGATGATAATGTTCTATAATTATGAGAATATACTGCACTTTTTCTACTAACCAGATCCGATGTACAGTATAAATTGTTCTTTTGTTCTTACAAGATTCGAATTGTTTGCGATATATCCTTTTTAATGTTTAGCTGATTAGAAAATCGATACATTTTATTTAATGAGTTAGATTATCATAATTTTACATAATAGAATCTTCACAAATACACAATTAATTTCAAAACTATATTTAAAAATCTTTAAAAGATTTATTAAATGTTAAATGATGCTTCTAGATTTTAAATATTATCTTAAATAAACAGCGTGAATCATTCAACTGATTTAGGGTTCCTTCTATCCAGAGGAAATCAATTTAATCTGTGAAATTATCTTGTTTTTACTGAACTAATATTTAATATTGCCGAATTTCAGCAATTTCGCCAATTTCATTCTAGAAAATGATGTTATTTTTAATTTGATGTAGATTTTCATCGCCTTGAAATATTTTATCGATTTATAAATCTTAATTTCGAATAAAAATTTTTAAAAGGTCTGTTCGAATTGTAGTAAAATTTAAGAATATTATGTATTTGTTTTGAAAAAAAGAAAATGATGTTATTTTTAATTTGATGTAGATTTTCATCGCCTTGAAATATTTTATCGATTTATAAATCTTAATTTCGAATAAAAATTTTTAAAAGGTCTGTTCAAATTGTAGTAAAATTTAAGAATATTATGTATTTGTTTTGAAAAATGTAGTCCTACTCTATTTACTAACTGTTTAAGTGTATTTGTATTTATTTGGATTGATTTTACTACACAATGTATTAGAAAGTTCGTTTAATGCCAAATGAATTCTATATTATTTTAATTTCTTGGAAGTACGTATGGAAAATATTTAACATTTAAATTATTTATCATTTAAAATATTTTCATGCTTTGGAGAATTTTCAGCGAAGAACGAATACGGAAAATGGATCTACCGAAATCTCAAAATTGATGTTAATTTCTTATATTTCTACCTCAAATAAATCTCACCTCTTATAATTAAAAATATCAAACGTTTAACAATTTTTGAACAGTGCAATTTTTCTCGCGATATCAAAGTGCATTTAAGTTCAGCTAAACTAAGCGACCAATTCTAGCATTGCTATATTCATCATGCTGGGCACCGAAATTGCATAGAGCGAGTTTTTTTTTCATTTTTGATTTTCATGCCCCGACAATGACAGCACACTGAGTGTGAAACTACATCTACAATAATACACAAGGAGTGGTAAATGTGCCTGGTGCCGCAAGTTCAAGGCGGCAGTTTGATCTTTGACTTTGACGTGAACTCGAGAAGCTAGCGAAACAGTGCCAGCTGTGAGCACAGAGTGTTTAGACAACAGTAACAAGCTGATTAACAGTATACAAAAAATTAAAGCGAGCTTCCAAGGATGAGATCAGGATTATTATAATTGGTAAACTAATCGTTTAATAAGTTATATACAACTATTTAACATTGAAGTTGGTGGAAATTATTCTATAAAATGTTTAATTGGCCATTCCAAAGTTTTGTACTAAAAATATTAAATTTAGTTTTAAATTACAGCTATTTTGTAATACACTTTCATTTGAATTTTAGGTACAATATAACAGCATTGAAATTATGCTCAAAATGTTGGTTGTAACAACCAAATTAATTTCACCTTAGATTTTATTATATACACAAACAAAATGGTTCTAAAACGCAAAGCAAACAGTTCCGCCAACAAATTTGTATAACATTCATTTTAACCGAATAAAGTTGGTTGCTACAACTTATTTTTTCGTTCTTCCAACCTCATGTCAAAAAACATAAGAATTTTTTAGTGTGTACAACTATTTTTGTTAATTAAAACTGAAAATAAATTGTAATGGAAATTATTTTGGGAATTCGTTTTAAAATTAAACTTTATAAACATGCCCCTAAAAGTATACAGGTATGAAATGTATACAACAAACATCTAGGAGCAGCATTTACGCGTTATACTGAAATTTTGTGTTCGATGTCACCTTGCCATATAATTCATATCCCCTTTTTGAGGAACCAAATTTTATAAAACATGCAAAAACAAACGAGAACAGAAAAAAATGATATTAAAGCAATATAATAAAATAAATAAAAAATAATAAAAAAATAAAATATTTGTTAATTAAAAAATAAATAATATATATATACATTCTTTTTTTTATTAAAATAAAAAATTAAATAAAAATCGTTTTAAATTTTAATAAAATTGTTTTAAATTTTGTGTGAAAAACACTTGTTTTAAATTTAAATGAAATTGTTTTCAGATGTTATTTATTGTCATTTGTTTTTAATTTTAAAACCATTTCATTTAATTTTAACACATTTTCTCAGTTTGGTTTTTTTATTATTCTGCAATTTATCGTACAATTTTTCTATGGTTATTTTCTTTTTTATTTTTGTAAAACGCTATAATCCGTGAAAATATACATCAAATTATTTAAAATATAATTAAATGCCTTTTAAGATTGACATAAACATGAATTTAACAATCAATATTTGTATTCATAATAATTCATAATAACAAAATATAACAAATAAATACCAAATTAAATTCAACTAATCCACATGCATATAATTTTTTTTTAATGCGCTAATTGTTAAAAATTATTTACTAAACATTTTTAATCCTAATTAGCTACGCAGCTTAGTTATGTTTAAGCGAATTCAGGTGGCATTTTATTGATTAGCACGTTTTATATTTATTTTTAATTATTTGTTTATTTATTTATTTGCCATAATTTTATAATGCTTTATAAATTAAATTCAATCTTATTCAATTTATATTATTAAGATATACGTTTATAAGCAATAAATTTTAAAATTTACTAAGAGGTTTGCAAATGCAAAAATAAAAGCGTGCGGCGAAAATATTAAAAACTACTAGCATATTACATTCGTAATTATGTAGCCTAAATATGAATTTGTATTTCATACAGGAATACAATTATAATCATATTTATATCTTATACATCACAAACCTACAACTCCTTATACTTTAAATCTCGCAACCGCTCAGCACACTATAACCCTTCACAGTGTGAGGCAAGATTGTGTAGGTGATATCACGTCTCTTTGTCCAGTCACACCCAGATTCTACAATGTAAAATATGAGCTTTTACTTCAATTTTTAAAACTATGTACTACTGGTTTAAGTCGAGAGTTGTATCATTTTAAAGGGTTTGCTTATTTGACAGGTGTAACACACCTCGATGAAATTACGACCCTATATAACGTTAATCTACATCATTTAGCCAAATGCCATGACTTAAGTTAAGTACATAAATATTTCTAATTAAAAGTTCATTTTTGCCAGATTATCCTGAGTTAAAAACATAACACATGCCAAAAAAATATCATTGGACTTCCGATACCCCTACTCGAAAATTATATTGAAAACTATTGAAAAGTTGAATTGAATTGCAAAGTTTATTAGTGCTAGAGTTGAACTGTAATATTCAAAAATTTCGCCGCACGCTTTTATTTTTGCATTTGCAAACCTCTTAGTAAATTTTAAAATTTATTGCTTATAAACGTATATCTTAATAATATAAATTGAATAAGATTGAATTTAATTTATTTCATATATTAATATGTATTCATTATAAATATACATACCTACCTTCTATAAATATATTTTATATTTTTAGTAAATTTATTTTGAATATTTTAGTACAGATTTTTTTAAAAGCTTGTTTTTTAAAAAGTTTTTTTTTATATGTTTTTTATTTTTCCTTTTTTAGTCATAATATGGTCATTAGAATTATTATTTTGCATAGATCGGTTCAGCGGTTACCAAGTTATAATTTTTGCCCTTAACACCCTCTGTCGATGGAATTTAGAATTACTTTCTAGTCTTTGAAAATTTCCCCAAGGATTTCCTGTACCAAGCATTGTCAAGATCAGTTAAGTGGTTACCGGGATATAAAATTTTGATCTTAGCACCCTCTATCGTTTTATAAATGTAGTAACCAAATGATAATTCTCCTCCAAAACAACTTTTCTCAAAGACAATTCTTTCTCAGACTGCCCATCCCCGTAGAATTCTTCCCAGTAGAATATTTAGCCGTAGAAATCTTCGCCGTAAAATTCTTCTCCATATAACGCATTTCCGTAGAATTCTTCCCGGTAGAATTCTTCCCGGTAGAATTCATCCTGGAATAATTGTTCCTGGTAGAATTTATTCCCGTAGAGTTTTTCCCAGTAGAAGTTTTAGTGTGGTGAGTTTTAATGTGGTGAGTTTTAGTGTAGTAAATTTAGATGCATTGAATTTTGGTGTGGTGAGTTTTGGTGTAGTGAATTTTAGTGTGGTGAGTTTTAGTGTGGTGAGTTTGTAGTGTGGTGAGTTTTTAGTGTGGTGAGTTTTAATGTGGTGAATTTTATTGTGGTGAGTTTTAGTGTGGTGAATTTTTATGTGGTGATTTTTATTGTGGTAAGTTTTAGTGTAGTGAATTTCAGTGTGGTGAGTTATAGTGTGGTGAATTTTGGTGTGGTGCATTTTTTTTGGGAAGTTTTAGTGTGGTGAGTTCGTTTTTCTTTATCTTATTTTTTTTACTTTAGTTTGGATTTTAGTTTTATTTTATTGCTTTTGTTTTCGTATTTTTGCTTTTGCTTTTGTTTTGTGCTTTTGCTTTTAATTATTTTTTTTTGTATTTGAGTTTTTTGTTTTATGTTCGTAGCTGGTGAAAGTGCCGAGTTATATCATATTGAAAGTTTAGGTTGTATGGGAATTGCCACGCTTCTTTTTCAATCCCGCCCATATATAGCCTATCATTCCTTCCAGATTATACCGCATCTGTGGTAAAAATTTCAAGAAAATCGGATCAGCAGTTTAGACGGAGAAGCGGAACAAACGAACAAACAGATTTATTATATTAATAGGATGTCATCTTTCTAGGTGAAGAACGCACTTCAGAGGGTCCATTAATAATAAATGTGACCTCTAGCGGAGAAAATTCGAAGATCTAAGTTTGCCAAATTTGTTTTAAATTTCAATTGTTTTAAATTTCAATTTTCGAGGTGAAGAACGCACTTTTGAGGGTCCATTAATAGTAAATGCGCCCTCTAGCGGACAAAATTCAAAGTTCTGAGTTTGCCATATTTTTCCTCGTGTCTAAAACTATACATATTCTAAATTTCAACATTCTATGTAAAGAACAGGCCTCACACGGTCCAAAAATATGTGCCACATAGAATACTATATGTGTTTCAAGTTTCAACTCGATCGGATATAAGGAAGTGTGTTAAATTTGATATTTTTGTGCCCGACATACTAACAAACGAACAAACGAACAAACGAACAAACGAACAAAGGTACAAACAAGTGAAGTTAAATAAAAGCTTGTAATAAAAACAGAAAATTAAATTTTTCAACACATTTTCATTATATTTTGAACTTTTCCACGAAGCATTTCTATAAATATTTTATAATACTATATTTTCAAAACAATTTTTCTCAAAAACAATCCTTCTCGAACTGTTCTTTACGAAGATTTGTTCCCAGTAGAATACTTCCCCGTAGAATTCTTCCCAGTAGAATTCTTTCCCGTAGAGTTTTCCCCGTAGTAGTTTTAGTGTCGTAAGTTTTAGTGTGGTGAGTTTTACTGTGCTGAGTTTTGGTGTGGTCAGTTTCGGTGTGGTGAATTTTGATGTGGTGAATTTCAGTTTGGTGAGTTTAAAGAATTAAGAGTGGATGGTATACCCTAGGGTGAAATATGGAAATATTACTGTAATAACTGTCGACATACACCATCTTTAAAAATGCACCTTCTATGGGGGTTCCACGTCCAGTGGTCTAATCCCGCCCACATTCGGCGAGACCATTTAGAATGGTTAATTATAACGTTGTTCAAAATTTTATTAAATTTGTTGTCTTAATTGCTGATATAAAGTGTTTTTATTTTTAAGTTATATGGGAGGTGATATGCCCAGTCCACCAATACCACCGAGATATACCCTATACTCTGCCCAGGTACAACAGACATATCTCTGACAATATGAAATAAAAGCATAAGTCTATTTTTTGAACTTTTCGGGAGAGCATTTTTAAGCTTTACAATAGATTCCGAAAATTATTTTTAAAAATATTTAAAAAAATATATTTGCAAATTTATGAAAAACTTAAATAAAATAAATATCTTGTTAGCATTTTTTTCGAAATTTTTATTTTAATAAAAATAAATATTTAATAACAAGTAGATATGCTTTTATGTTTTTTGCCTGTATCTCAGCAACTATAAGAAGGATCAGTATCAAAATTTGACACAAAATGAATTCGTATATCAGGATTACGATGGTATTAATACAACGACGACAAGGTCATCAATGATGAATCGAGGACATTAGAAAATTTTTCATTGATGAACATGTCTACAACAATTTCATAAAGGACATTGCATTAAACACGCAATACACCATATGCCATACACCATATGCCATACACCATATACATCCCAGCAGGAAATGGCCTCATTGACGACAAGGTCATGATGAAAAGAGGACATCAGAAAATTTGTCATTGATGAATATGTCTACACCAATTTCATAAATGACATTGCATTAAAGACGTCATACACCATGTCTCATTGTGAACATCTGTCATTGATGAAATGTTATTGATGTCATTGATGAACATTAACATTCAAGTCACATGCTCCTAAAGGTATGCAGTATTTACGTTGTGAAATGCATACAACATACGTCTACGTGCAGCATTTACGTGTAAAACTGAAAATTTGCGTTCGATGTCACACTGCCATATAATTCATAGGCACAAATTGAGGGACTATTTTTTATAAAAGCGAGATAATAAGCAGTAGTAATGATGATAGATGGTGGCCGTTAGTGAATTACGTTATTGACATTAGCAAGTACACATTCCATTTCAACCGATAACAGAAGAAAATAATAAAATTGAAATAATAAATAAAATAAAATAAATAAAAAAAAAATTAAAATATAAATAAAATAAAAAAAAAAACTAATAAAAAAAAACTTTTTATAAAACAAGCTTTTAAAAAAATCTGTACTAAAAAATTAAAAATAAATTTACTAAAAATATAAAATATATTTTTAGTAGGTAGGTATGTATATTTATAATGAATACATATTAATATATGAAATAAATTAAATTCAATCTTATTCAATTTATATTACTAAGATATACGTTTATAAGCAATAAATTTTAAAATTTACTAAGAGGTTTGCAAATACAAAAATAAAAGCGTGTGGCGAAATTATTGAATATTACAGTCCAACTCTAGCACTAATAAACTTTGCAATTCAATTCAACTTTTCAATAGTTTTCAATATAATTTTGGAGTAGGGGTAGATCTGTATGGAAGTATCTATGGGTTTTGTAGGCAATGCTGGTATCGGAAGTCCAATGATATTTTTTTGGCATGTGTTATGTTTTTAACTCAGGATAATCTGGCAAAAATGAACTTTTAATTAGAAATATTTATTTATGTACTTAACTTAAGTAATGGAATTTGGCTAAATGATGTACATTAACGTTATATAGGGTCGTAATTTCATCGAGGTGTGTTACACCTGTCAAATAAGCAAACCCTTTAAAATGATACAACTCTCGACTTATAACAGTAGTACGTAGTTTTAAAAATTGAAGTAAAAGCTCATATTTTACATTATTTTCGCCATGTAGAATCTGGGTGTGACTGGACAAAGAGACGTGATATCTCCTATACAATCTTGCCTTACACTGTGAAGGGTTATAGTGTGCTGAGCGGTTGCGAGATTTAAAGTATAAGGAGTTGTAGGTTTGTGATGTATAAGATATATATATATAAATATGATTATAATTGTATTCCTGTATCAAATACAAATTCATATTTAGGCTACATAATTACGAATGTAATATGCTCGTAGTTTTTAATATTTTCGCTCTTATTAATATTTCGCTCTCTTTTTTTGTATTGCAAACCTCTTAGTAAATTTTAAAATTTATTGCTTATAAACGTATATCATAGTAATATAAATTGAATAAGATTGAATTTAATTTATTTCATATATTAATATGTATTCATTATAAATATACATACTATAAATATATTTTATATTTTTAGTAAATTTATTTTTAATTTTTTAGTACAGATTTTTTTAAAAGCTTTTTTTATAAAAAGTTTTTTTTTATTAGTTTTTTATTTTTCCTTTTTTAGTAATTATATGGTCATTAGAATTATTATTTCGCATAGATCGGTTCAGCGGTTACCAAGTTATAATTTTTGCCCTTAACACCCTCTGTAGATGGAATTTAGAATTACTTTCTAGTCTTTGAAAATTTCCCCAAGGATTTCCTGTACCAAGCCTTGTCAAGATCAGTTAAGTGGTTACCGAGATATAAAATTCTGATCTTAGCACCATCTATCGTTTTATAAATGTAGAAACCAAATAATAATTCTCCGCCAAAACAACTTTTCTCAAAGACAATTCTTTCTCAGACTGCCCATCCCCGTAGAATTCTTCCCAGTAGAATATTTAGCCGTAGAAATCGTGTGTTGAGTTCGTTTTTCTTTACCTTATTTTTTTACTTTAGTTTGGATTTTAGTTTTATGTTATTGCTTTTGTTTTCGTATTTTTGCTTTTGTTTTATGCTTTTGCTTTTCATTTTTTTTTTTTGTATTTGAGTTTTTTGTTTTATGTTCGTAGCTGGTGAAAGTGTCGAGTTATATCATATTGAAAGTTTAGGTTGTATGGGAGGTGCCACGCTTCTTTGTCAATCCCGCCCATATATAGCCTATCATTCCTTCCAGATTATACCGCATCTGTGGTAAAAATTTCAAGAAAATCGGATCAGCAGTTTAGACGGAGAAGCGGAACAAACGTACAAACAGATTTATTATATTAATAGGATGTCATCTTTCTAGATGAAGAACACACTTTAGAGGGTCCATTAATAGTAAATGCGACCTCTAGCGGACAAAATTCAAAGTTCTGAGTTTGCCATATTTTTCCTCGTGTCTGAAACTATACATATTCTAAATTTCAACATTCTAGCTAAAGAACAGAACTCACACGGTCCAAAAATAGTTTTATCGCCCCCTATCGGCCAAAATTCGTACTTTAAAATTTATTTTTATATGTGCCACATAGAATACTATATGTGTTTAAAGTTTCAACTCGATCGGATATAAGGAAGTGTGTTAAATTTGATATTTTTGTGCCCGACATACTAACAAACGAACAAACGAACAAAGGTACAAACAAGTGAAGTTAAATAAAAAAAAAATAAAAATAAAAAAAAAAAACTTGTAAAAATCTTTTTTTTACAAAAAAACAAATTTTTTGTTAGATAATCATTTGTGAATTCATTGATGAATGACGTGCATGACATCGTTAATGCTATATCACGCAAAAATCAGTGGACATTTGTATGAAAATGTCATCAATGCTTTGCAGGGCGAATATGCTATCGGTCATCTATGTTTCTTACCAGACATAGGGGAATCATTGAGGAATCATTGGTCGCATTTGTACAAACATTCACAAATATGCACAGAATGCGTCAACCAACCAGAATTCTCTCGGGAAAACCTATATGGAAAAGAAAAAATCAGTCGGTAAAAAGTACTAACGTATTGTACTGGCGAAAAATTGTCTGACTCGTAGCAAAATATGAATATATCTATATATATAAAAATGAAATGTCCTGTGTGTGCCAGAGCATCACGAGAGAACGAACGGCCGGATTTGCCTAATTCCTTTTGTATTTTGTTCGTGTCAATGCAAGAGTGGTTTAGGAAAAAAAGAAAAGTCGGAAAACCCAAAGAAAAAGCCGGAAAATACAAAAATATCTAAACTATAAAATTAGGGCAGGGTGTTAATCTCGCCTCCTAAGGAACACAAATGTGCGTGGCAAAATTGTAATTTTAATTAAAAAATCGGTGTAATTAAGATAGCACAGTCATGAAATTTGGCTCAGTGAGGTATATTGAAGTTCTTTACCTTTTTTACAAATGTGGGCGGAATTGGACAAAAGGGCGTGTCGCTTTCCATATGAATAAAACTATAATAATGTTGTAACTCCTGACTTACTAAGATTAGAGTTATATAAATCGAAATTAAGGTTTATATTACAACCCCTAATCGTCACGTAAAATGTGAACGGGATTGGATTAAAGGGCGTGACACCTCCCATATAGCCAAAACTTTAAACTTGCTATAACTCCTGACATACTAAGAGTTGAGTTATAATAATGAAAATAAATGTTCATATTTAAAACTCCAATCGTCACGTAGAATATGGGCGGGATTGCACAACGGGGCGTGGGATCTCTCATATAACCAAAACTTTAAAATTTCTAAGAGCAGAGTTGTACAAATCGAAACGAAGGATCATTTTAAAATGTTTAATAGTAAATTAGAATATAAGTGGGATTGGAAAAATGGGCATGACACTACGTTTCATGTGGGCAGGAAAAATAGTGACTTGCATTATAGGCTTGCACTAAAAAGGGAAAAAGGTGCGTAAATGTATCCACACTTTATAAACGATATAGTTTTGCAATTACAAAAACTTAGCACGGGCGCAGGTGTGCACGGGTTCAGCTATTCCTTTATTTTTTCAATTTGTAATTTACAACTCTGAATGTAAGCTATTGACCATGAGCAACTATTAAATCTAGCTGCAATTGTAAGTTAAGGTAATGTTTAACCCGTCATTAACTAATTTTCAAACAATCAGACCAGCTGTGGTGGTTGGTTTGTTGTTTCTTTGTTGCCAACCATCAAATTCCGTAATACTGCAGCCATGGTCACCGTACGTTCAGCAGAAAAAAAAAATCACATTAAAACAGCAAAACATGCATTAATTTTTCGATATTATATACTACGATTTATTATGTAGTAAAAGCCAAAATTAAAGCCAATATAATAAAATCATTCAGGTACACGGACAGGCAACCACAGCATAACCTAAGCTAATCGAATGGACTGAACCTAATTGGCGAGTTTTTCGCTCAACAATTTTGTGTATTTTTATTTTTATTAAATTTTTCGACTGATTGATTTGCAATTTTTCAAAGTGGGTCACGAAAAGTTAAGAGCAACAACAAATTTATTAGGCGTTTGAATGCCGAGATATGTATGTGCATACGACGATATGTCGCTACGTCGAACGATAGCTGATCGGTCGAGGTATTCATTGTATTAAAAGTGATTTTTGCGGTAAAAATCAAATTTCCCGGTATATGCTCTTATTCGATTTGAATGTTTGAAAATCCCTCGTTTTTTTAATGTCTTGAAAAGAATTAAATATCATGAAATTAAATTAAAATTAAAAAAAATTCCAATTTCCCGGTATATGTTGTTATTCGTTTTAAATTCGTATTTTTATTATCTCGCAAAATATTTTACACAAAACTTAGATCAAATAAGTTTGAAAAAAATAAAGATAAAATGTCGCAATTATTTATATTTTTTCAGTATCCCGGGATTTGAACCTTCTGCTGTGGCCTGTCGCACATATTTTACAATTTTAATGACCGTATAATTTTGGCAAATTTGTGTAGTCGCCATATGTTGTGAGCTCACGCTCATGCTGTTTAAAAACCATTTTCAATTAGCAACAATTATTCAGACATTTTTTGAATTTATTTTTCGTATATATCGATTGCTATTGCATTAGTAATTCGTCTACGAAAAGACGTAAAATGTAAGTCAGTTATTTGAGTTAAAAGTAGTAACAAATTAAAAAAAAATGTTCTATTGGGAAAATAGTTATATACATTAATACATTTATGGTTGAATTTAAATAATGTTATTTTATCATACGTGTTTTTATACATAACAATAATGAAATTGTTGTTTGTCATACACATAAAATATAAATTCTTAGCGCCAACCAACTCATTGTCCAACCAATTTATTTTATTTTTAATATTAACCTCACGCTGTAGTTTCAAATGCAGTCTACGACTGAACTGCAAATTATAACCATCTCATTTATTACATTACAACACGTTAACTACATTAGTTCATAAGGTATTTCAAATTTAGTATTCAAAGACCCACTAAAACGAATGTCATATTTTAATCAAGGCGCTTCCTTTTATGCTCCTTGACCATGTGCAACTATTTTGCACGACTCGGAAAACAACTAACAAAACTAAAATTGCAAACGTCTGTAACTCCTCCAGCATCATACTAAATTATAATTTATGTCATTTGGACAGCAGCGTGAAAAATCTACACTAAATATGCTACTACCATGAAATGCTTTCTAACTGCGGACTCTGCTCTTCTGTTGTTGATGTTGATGCTGGTGATGCTGATGATAATAAGCCTCATCCAATTCAGAAGCAAATTTAAACTCCTACGTGATTTGCACAGTGAGCAAAAGACTCAACAACAACCGATGAAGAGTAGTCATTCGAGTGCTTAGTTTCTGCGGTGCAGCAACATATGCACAATTTAAGTTATGACATCCTTTGTCTATGATCATGTTCCACATTGGGTAAAGCCATGCGCCATGTTAAACCTTTGCATTAGAATTCTATATTTTACACTGTTAATAATTTATAGAAAATAGAGAATTGAAATTTACCAAAAATTTAATAATGAATGGAAAATTAAAATGATATAATTACTAAAAAAAGTGTGGTTTAAAAAAGAAGAAAATATTTTAATACACAATGTAGTAAAATATTAAAATAATTATACGACAGTATTATACTGTATTAAAGTGATAGAAAATATATTAATGTATTTAATTAACGTCTAAAAGCATCTATGTTTCTTTTTACTACATTGATATAATTGTTTTTGTATTAAACACAAGTATTGTATCTATCTACAAAATTTTACTACATTTATATAAAAAGATTTTGTATATTTAAACCACTAGAAATATATAACACAAATTTCTACATCTGCATTTATTTTTACTACATTCTGCATTTATTTTACTTTATGAAGAATATAAAAATGACTACATTGGTACACATTTTTTATTTATTTAAATTTCACAAATTTGTAGAAAAATCTGCATTTATTTTTACTGCATGTTGTGTATTGTGTAAGGAAAGGCAAAAAAGTATTGTTATAAAATTTTTGTTATAGTATATGTTTTGTTTTATTCATACTTTAAAATAAAAACATGTTTAAAAGCCATTCGAATTAAAACTACTTGTTATACAAAAACAAAGGTGTTGTTTTTTTTTTTTGTAAAACAATATGTCGTAAAACAACAGATTGGTGTTCTTAGTCCGAACTTTGCATATGTTTTGTTATTGTTTTCTTCGATCACTTGTGTAGCAGTAAATCAAACCCAACAACAAACACACACGTTTAGCATTTCCTATGCTTCACTTGAACACATGCGTATTGTGTAAGGAAAGGCAAAAAAAAGTATTGTTATAAAATTGTTGTTATAGTATATGTTTTGTTTTATTCATACTTTAAAATAAAAAAATGTTTAAAAGCCATTCGTATTAAAACTACTTGTTATACAAAAACAAACAGAGGTGTTGTTTTTTTTTTGTAAAACAATATGTCGTAGAAAAACAGATTGGTGTTCTTTAGTCCGAACATTGCAAATATTTTGTTATTGTTTTCTTCGATCACTTGTGTAGCAGTACATCAAACCCAACAACAAACACACACGTTTGCCATTTCCTATGCTTCACTTCATCCCTTGCGTAAGTGCAACATACAAAGATACGAGAATCCAACAACACATTCAAGCTTGCTCTTAAGTTTTTCGCGGAAATATTTTTGAATAAAGAAGAAAACCCGTAATTTTTGGTTGCCAGCTGCTTGACCGACGTAAAGCTGTACACAAATAGAATACAGCGTTTGTGTCAAGCATCTGCCTGTTGTCATGCGATTTATACAGGGTAGCAACGAAAACTGTAATATGTTCATACAAAATAGGACTTTATTTTTGTTAAATTAGTAAATTTTTTATGATTTTTTTCAAAATAATAGCTCATAAATTCGAAAATCTCGATTTCGTTTTCAAGACATGATTTCGTTCATGAATTGCGACTCAACTATCAAAGGTAGTCTCTTTCTCGATATTCGAGACGAGATTGAAGTCTCAAATATTTTCGTATAGTCCGCAACACTAGAATAATACTGATTTTCTTTTTTATTGTTATTAATTTTTAGTTAATTAGTAATTTTCATGGGTAAGTAAAATATTTAGTTATTATAAGACATTAAAAATATAATAAAATATTAATTAATTCTTAATTAAAGACATTAACCAGTAATTGGAACCGGTATACTGAGACCTTTTTTTATAAAACTAAAACGAGGGAGAAACACGAATTCGAAACTTTTATTCATTAAGGTTTCAATCATTTGAATAAAATATATAATGGTCATGATTTCATTCAATTATTCTCCCACAAATCATTGATTTTTCCAGTAAGAAAGGATTTCTAAGAAGATTTCTAAAATTCCCTGAACTCCGAAATATATTAGAATTTTGTACACATTCAATTGAATTATATAGCAAATATTTGTCAACAAACAGGCATCAATTCTATTACAATATATCGTCGGTGATATTGACATATCGCCTATCGTTTTCGAATATCACTTACAAAATGAATTTTATTGTTTTGAGTCTCAATTATGCACTTACATAATCCAAAATTAAGTACGTCATAACCTTTAATGGCATTTATCTAATTTATCTAATCCCCACATCATTTAAACCCGGATTATAAGACAAAATTAGGTGTAATTTTCACATGTAGTTTGGCAGTTTTGCAGTATCGTCGACGGTATATTTCTCTCGATGTATTTAAATGTGACTTCCTTTTGCCGCTCTAAACACCAGGTAGTGAAAGGGGAACAAAACTGTTCAAATTAGTAAACGTTCGCTACTATTTCAGGAACCCAGCGACAGATTACGAACGGTAGATGCAGCACGCTGATTTTTTTTTTCACTTTTTTTGTTAGTGGAATATTGGAGTTGTTCGGTCGGTCGGTTGGCTGGTCCAACGAACTAATTTTGAAACGTGGTCAATCAACACACATAGGCAACAAATGCGTGGCATAGTCGAGAGTCATAGTTACAGCTGGCTGGCTGACTGGCTGGCTAGCTGACTAAATGGCTTACTGGCAAAATAAAAACCCATTTACAAATTAACTTGAGGCGAGAAATGAAAAGCAATCTGCAGTCATATAGCAACGACCAACGTCCATGCGCGCAGTCATGCTGTCAGGGTAACCGACAAATGAACGAACGAAAGAACACAATAACCAACCATTGAACCCACCGACCAACCAACCGACGGCTCAGTCAATTCGCAGCATAGTTCCCAGCAGCCAGTATTGTGAATTGTATTTAAAGTCAATTGAAACGAATGCAAAACACAAGTCAACTAGTGGTCGAACGAAAGCCCTGCGCGCAGTTTAGTAGATCCTTTGTTTTGCTAGTTGTAGCGTCACCAGTAACAACAACAGCAACAACGAAAACAACACTAATAGCAAAAATCCCATCAGTTCGGGAATGTCTACGGCGAAGTGAGAATTAAATCACGTACTAGATTAAAAATTGCGCATAAAATTATTAATTTTTCACTATAGCAACAGAGAGTGTCTGTCTGGTTAGTATGCTGTTGGTTGATTTTTCTGATGATGTCAACGATGAAGCTAATGTTGATGATGACGATAATTATTCATGAATAATTTTAAGGAAGATGACCATGTGTTTGAATTATAATGGACGCAATATGTACACGTAGAATAGAAATTTGTTGCGCCAACCAACTTTTCGTACACGTTATTTGTTCGGTTGTATCTGCTGTTAAATCAGTTCTTATAGACAAAACTAAAAGGTTGTTAGTGTATACACCCAGAAAACAAAATACCCTCAAATCCCATTAAAATTGGTCAATAGGACAATTATTGATTTAATAGTATACAAAAAATAAATCTTTTCATATAAACTCAATGGAAATGTGATGGTATTTTCTAGTATTTAATGGTATTTTCCGATTAAAATAATAATTTATCCTATTGACTATTTTTAATAGTAAAAAACTATTATTTATATAGTATTTTTTTCTGGGTGTACTACAACAATTAATAACACTATAAGAACAATTTAGTGTATGTATAGAATAATATTTCTTGTTCAATTGAATATTATTTTTCCATCAACCAATTTGTAGAAAATTTCTTTTTAACCGAATAAAATTTACTGTTTAAACTATTTCTTCTTTCGGCCATCTACAAGTGGGTTCACGGCAAACATCATTTTCATGTATTTGAGCATGAAGTCAATGTATATTTGACCAAAAAAGTTCACTTATGCCCGTATAAATTAAAATTGTTCTGTAGGTGTAAATTTTATATGACGTATTTGAATATAAGTGGTCGGATCACAGGTCATATTAGAAGTTTCATTGATCTAACACATCAATTTTTTAAGTAGTAGGGATTTCAACAGACAAACAGAGAGACAGACTCACAGACATACAGACAGATAGACAGACGTACAGATGGACATCGACTCAGAAGGTCATGCTGATCAAGAATATATATACTTTTCCATACCGGATGTGCTTTGTTCTGAGTGTTACAAACGGCGTACCAAACTGAATATACCCTTTCACTCATAGTGTAGGGTATAAAAAAGAAAAATACACTGATACAGAAAATATGGAACATAACTAGAAATCGATATATCGAAATCGATTCGTTATATAAATTTGTAGCAAATTTAGATTAAATTACTTGTTAAATTTAACTTTGCGTTTCAACTGTATTGAGTTAATTTTATGTATTTAGTTCTTTGCTTTTCTAGTTTTACTTTTTCACAAAAATATAACATTACTTCTGAAATAAATCTTGAAAACATCAAAATTAAATTTGAAATTTATATGAGAAGAACACCAAAATCGCAACCGTTATTTCACGGATAGAAAAGATTTGTTTGAATATGCTTGAATGTAATTATAACGTAATTCAAAATTACCACACCCAGAAAAAAATTCCCTCAAATCCCATTAAAATTGGTCAATGGGACAATTATTGATTTAATAGTATACAAAAAATAAATCTTTTCATTTAAACTCAATGGCATGGTATTTTCTAGTATTTAATGGTATTTTTCGATTAAAATAATAATTTATCCTATTGACTATTTTTAATAGTAAAAAAACTATTATTTATGTAGTATTTTTTTCTGGGTGCATATAAATATTACATTATAATTGAATTGTATAATTATTTTGTTCAAATTGAATAATATTAATATACGATATTTAAACATAAGTTACTTTAATCGCGGATTTTTATGAATTTATTATTAATGTTTTTGTATAAATATATGTATGTTTATTACGTTTGCTATTTAACAGACCCAACGCCAAAAGAAGGTACTTTGAATTAAATGTATTTGGTTATTCGTGATTGTTACTGGGTGACAACGAATTTAAAAATTATATAATTGGTATGACAATGCCTTTATTATATGTATGTTTGGCCTTATGAAATTACAATTAAATAACAACACTGCCTACTTTTAGGACTCAGTAACACTCACATTAATTCTTTTTATATAGTTCAAAAGTTCTTTTTGGTGGATTAATTTATTAAGTGTGAACATGTTTTTCACCTCCAAACATATATATGTTTGCAAGAACGCCCAATATTATCCATTCTGAACATAATAATAATAATAATAATCGAGTTTTAGCTAATCTAATGGAATATAGAATAATGTATCACCATTTCTACTACTTCTACGATTTTGGTTAAAGTTATCGTAGAAGCTCTGGTGAATTCAATTTACCAGTAATGAGTTGATGTATATAGATTACATCAGCATTTTTTCTGCGATCTTCAAGTGATTACAAGTTTAATAGCTTCAGCCGATCCTCGTATGGTGGAAGATTGTAATTATAACCCCAATTTAAACCATTGAGAGCGAATCGTACAAAGTTTTTTTGTATACGTTCGATACGATCAGTGTGCACTTTATAAAAAGGAGACCATACTTAACTTGCATATTCTAGATGACAACGTACTACAGTATTATATAGAGTTAATGTAGTCAAAGGACTATTAAATTCTTTAGCACAACGCTTGATAAAACCAAGCAATAAAGAGGCTTTTTTACATATATGTTCAATATGAAGTTTGAACGATAAAGTGGGATCAACAAACAGACCTAGATCCTTTACTATATGTACTCGACTAACATTTTCCTCTTTTAACATATAGTTATACTCTATATTGTTTCTCTTTCGAGAAAATATCATAGACTGACACTTATCTGGATTAAGTACCAAATGGTTCTTAAAACACCAAATCTCAAAAAATTTTAAATCTGTCTGCAGTAATTTAGCGTCCTTCTCATCCTTGATAGCCTTATAAATTTTCATGTCATCTGCATAAATTAATAGATTGGAGTACTTTATATTGTATATGACATCATTAATCGCCAATATAAATAAAAGAGGTCCAAGATGGCTACCCTGAGGTACCCCGGATGTTGCAATAAAAGGTGAAGATAAAACTTTTCTGAAACGTATTTGATATGACCGATCAGATAAATAAGATTGTATCCATTTCACAAAGAATTCTGGAAAACCAAGTATCTTTAATTAGAACAAAATTAAATTGTGAGGAAGTTTGTCGAAAGCTTTACTGAAGTCAGTATATATGCAATCAACTTGATTTCCTGACTCGATTTCGTCAGTTGTGAATGAGGTGAAATCCAGTATGTTTGATACCGTGGATCTACCGGTAACAAATCCATGCTGACGTGTTGTAATTACATGTTTACAATGAATTTTTACATGATCATACACAATGCGTTCAAACAATTTCGGGATAGATGAGAGTTTAGCAATTGGTCTATAATTGGTAACATCGTTTTTGCACCCATTTTTGAAAATTGGACTTATAAATGAGTTTTTCCAAAATTGTGGAAAATTACCTTCATTAATTGATTTATTAAATATAATACTAAGGGGCATACATAACGACGCACCACAGTTCTTTAAAACTGTAGAAGGAATACCGTCTGGCCCAGAGCTATAATTATCATCAACGAATAATTATCATGACGAAATGTATTGCAAGATTAAATCCGGTGTAAAGGACGTAGAATCTAATGAAGTTTTGGGTGCTGAGTGCATGTATTGAAAATAGTTATTATCAATAATGAACGGATCACTACTAAACGACTGCTTAAAAAGGCTAGCAAATAAGCCACATATAATATCAGGGTCACTCGTGAACTCCTCGTTATTTTTAAATGATGCTGGAAAACCATCACTTTTTTTTTAGTATTAATGAAACCTCAAAACTTCTTAGGGTCTGACGCTGATTTACTTTTAAATTCCAGAAACATGATAGTGTATGTTTCTAGGTCATTAGGATTTTGACTATTGACATATCTATTCCATACTCTATTCCTAGAATTACGTAAATTCTTTAATTCTTTGGTGTACCATGGATACAGAACATAAATATGTTTGAACTAAAACAAACATTTGGTTGGCTGTTATTGTAATAAATCATAATAATGTTAATGCAATGCAATAATAATTTTGTATCCATAATATCCAAAAATATATGCAATGATTGCAAAATTATGTTTGTGAGAGCCATTTTGTTTAACAGATTGTATATATATATAGCTGTCAACACATATTCAATGATTATTATGTTTATCTCAAAATATATTATCAAAATAAAAAAAAATGTCCAACCTTCCAACCAATCTAATGCAGTTTTTTTAATATAGTATTAATATTTATTAAATATAAAAATTTAACAATGTAATTTAAATACATTTATCAACATTTGGCTTATGATTCATACAAATTATTTGCTATCCACATATTCCAATTGACAAATTTTCAAATAATAATTATCATTTATATATTAGCATTTACTCAAATTGCATGTGTATGTTAATAGTGTCGCAACTAATATATGTATCTTTAATCAGTATGTCCACCCCACAGATATCAATTCGTAACCAGAAATGTCGCTATAAAATATGATAAATCAATAAAAAATAAAATTACCAAAAATAAACTCGGCACACTTTACAGTTGTCTGATGCCAACACCAACTGTGCAATGTACAGAACCAGATCTAGAACATTGTTTATTCACTGTAAGCAGCAGCAGCTCCACCTACAAGGACCAAGCCCTACTACATGCACTGAACAAAATATGTGACATATTAAAAAAATTTTGTTATAGTCTATATTAAAAGCGAATAAAATGTTGTTTTTTTTTCGATAAATTAAATTTATTTGAATATTCCCAGACAAATTGGTTGGCAGGGTCAAGGCAGTATATAAACAGTGTTTCGACATGTTTTAAACACACAAAGACAAAATCTGAATCACAAGCTCTCTGTTTTTTTCCAATAAAATTGCCAATAAAATTCCAAAAATTTTGACAACACTATCAAAAATATTTTATTTATCTGTATGTTAAATAAAAATTCCGAATTCCGATTGAATTTCATATACAATTTGTAAACAATCAGTTTTGAATTCGTTGTCAAGTACAAAAAATTATTTTTCATAAAATTGAAATCATTCAAGTCAAGTACACAGAATAAAATAACCGACGTAAATATAGCAACCGATATTAATTGCATTCATTAATCAATCCAGCAATGAAATTCACTTATGTAATGAAAACTTTTTTTACATTAAATCAGTTAATTTCATTGCTGGGTTGATTAATAAATGCAATTAATATCGGTTGCTGTTTTTACATGGATAATTTTTTTCTGTTTAAATGTATTAGATTCATTTGAAAAACAAATTTTTTTACTGAGTCATCGAATCGAATAATATGAAATTCGATTGGAATTCGATCGAAAGCCGGAACATGACCGATAGATTTTATTTAATCATAATTTTATTCATTTGTTACTTTTAATATTCCACAATATAATAGGAATAAAATTTTCTTTTGCGCATTACTAACTGAAAACATTGCACTAGAATTGACAAATTTGATGACACGCGAAAAAAAAATTAGTTTGCGAAAAAAATAGATTTTTATATCGAAAAAAATTACTACGATACGACTCTTCTCTTGACTCTTCATTAAAAAGTGACAGATTGTTATGACTAGATTTTATTCAAAAATTTCTCCATGTATTGTGTGGTATGGTGTTAATTTGCAACGCAGCAAGAGCAACCGCACAGTGCATATGTTATTTCGACTATGTTGCTGATTGATTTTTATTGTTGTCTGTTCTGCTGGTTCTGCTTGTTGCCAACTTCAACAGCTCCAACAGCACCAACGACACCATGTCCAACAGTAAACCAGACAAAATTATTGGGTGTTGCATTGTGTGCCCCGTCATTAAGACGCAGCTTGATACGCTTTTGGACTGACTTCTATGCGGTTCAGTTACTCGGTTGTTTTAATAAATTTAATAAGTTTCAACGCGCCCATATATGCACAAAAACAACAATATACTACAGACAGACATACCTAACTATAAACATTTCCATGATATATTTTATGACATGAAATATTTTATGACACCAGCAAGTAGTGATTTTTATTTTTTTGTTTGTTTGTTTGTTTGTTCGCACTCGAAACATTTTGTAAATGACAAAGCTTAAACTTTGTGACATGACATTTTATAGGGGAGTTGCCAATTATCTCTTTTGTTTTTTTTACTTTCTTGTGGAAATCGAAATCGATACGAAACTGTCAGACAACTGTCACTCAGTTTGCTGTATATGATACAGCAAATACGCAGAGCGTTTAGTTAAATTATGCAAAATTTGCAATAATAGCGCACATTTAAGTCCCTATCTAAATGTCTAGACCAATATATTAGGATTTGCAAGAATTTGCATTCATTATTTTAGTGTTTTTTTCATTTACGTTTTCCAATTAGTTGCATGCCGTGATATGACATGGAAATAATTTCAAATTCTGCGCACAAATTGTCTACTAATTTTAGCCCACACTACTCACAAAAATCATGTTCTATCACTTGTCTCAAGTATTGCTTAATCCGTTTCGTAACAACTCTTCTCTGGAATATTAAAAAATAAAACTGTTCAAGTTGACATTAACCCTGCTATATTTGGAATACCTCAAGGTTTATGTGCTACAATATTTTCGTAATAACCGCTGAAACACGGTTCACATCCACATCAGCAGTATTAAATATATAAAGTGCACCGAAAGGATTTAAACTGTTCACATGCTGACGTTAAACTCATGACATTTACACAAACGTTAATTTCGCACGATTATCTTTTGAGAGTAGTTCAAATGCACAGATATATTTACTAAAATAATCAAATGTTCAATTTTCACCAACACAAATATTCGAAGAAGTGCAAATGCGACGGAATTATGTACATTTCTTAACGGATTTGCGTATAACCGACGGAATTTGTTGATTATTTAAATTTGTTCTGATGAAAAACAAATACAATAAACGATAAAAATCATTATATTTCAACAAAAAAATAAAACAATGTTTCGTTTCCATTCTACAAAAATAACACTACACAAAAAAGGAGAAAAAAATGTATACACGGAGGAAAAAAGTTCTAAAATCCAGAAGGAATCAAGAAGAATACGGAGTGATATACAGCTGAACCGAAAAATTCTTAATTTCAAGAAACGGATTTTCTTAGTTGTCAAAAAAAGTAACTAAGTAGAATTATTCTTGGATTCAGTTACTAATTTCTTGGGTATCAAAAAAAAGTAACTAAGTAGAATTATTCTTGGATTCAGTTATTAATTTCTTGGGTATCAAAAAAGTAACTAAGAAGAATAAGTCTTGAATTCAGTTATTAATTTCTTAGGTATCAAAAATGTTGTTGTTGTTTTCGTCCCAAAATGTAATGAACACGTGTTCGTATAATTGCTGTTTTTTCGATCTTGCTTTGTCGCAATTATGTTTTGTTTTACTTTGTCCGTCTGTCAGCCCCATCTGTTTGTTCGTGTGTCTGTCTGTCGATATGTTGAAGTAACTAAAAGCAATTATTTCGAAGCTAACATAAAATAAAAAAATATAGTCCTATATATATACCTATATGCATTTTTGTATAGTAAATGACTTCTTTGAATACTTAATGTAATTGAATTGTTTATTTTATTTCATTTTTATTATTATTATTTAATTTAATTTCTGTATATTATTCTGAAACCGTTTATCTACCTTATATACTGTCTCCTCCTCTGTTGCCTCTTCTGTTGGTTATGTATAAACCCTTCGCACGTTACCATAAGCATTGTGTAGTGTATTTAGATAACAATGGAATGAAATCAACTTGGTATTTATGCAAAATTGAACCCAAATTTGGGTTACGAACTGAAAACATACCAATATTCGTATTTATATCTTTAACATTCATACATCCACAGACGCTTGCTTGTCTGGCTGTGCTTTGTTGTTCTATTCGTGAAAACACACACATGCAAATATTGTATATCATGCCGTTTTTTGATACCTAAGAAAAAAACATCTGCAATCCAGACAAATTGTACTTAGTTACTTTTTTGATACCTAAGAACTTAATGTCTGAATATCTAGAAAAATGTTGCTTAGTTACTTTCAACAGACATACAAGCAGACTAACAAACAGATGGCGACCTCGCAAAACAAAGCATACAGACAGAGTAATATCGATGAAAACAACAACAATACATGAACACGTGTTCTTTTTTGATGAATACAGCAACAATTTTGCGTGTTCTTTTTGGTTTTTAATAATCAATAAATTAACTTCTGAAAATCCAGTTGTATAAAGTTTGTTTACTTTTTTGACAACTAAGTAATTTGCTTTCTTAATATCCAGATGACAAATTCTTGAATTTTAGTAGTATTTTATTGATATTAGTCAAATTCTACTATTTTTCTTTCTAGACGAATTCTTCTCGAGTTTTAGAATTTTATTTCCCTCCGTGTATAAACCGACGGTATTAAATTTTAATGGCTACACAAATTTCAAAATTCCAGAAATATACAGAGTGAAGAAACAGATCCACTTAGTTATCAAAGAAGTAGCTAAGAGCAAATATTCTTGATATTGCATAACTTAGGTATCAAAAATGTTATTTCTGTTTTCTTCTCAAAATTTAAATAACACGTGTTCGTATAACTGTTATTTTTTTAGATTTTGCTTCATTTTGGACGATTTTTTGCTATTTCCACTGCACATATGGGTAAGTTCCAGTTTTAAAATGAATCCAAAATAGGAATCAAATTCGTTAATCTCTTCAATCCATGATGAAAGCATTATGAGCTATTGAACGGAATAACATTTAATGAAGGGGATAACCATTATATTAAATGAAACATGGACATACTATTGCGACAGTATTTGTTTGGTATAATTTATCTTTAAAAAAAAAATATAAGCATTTCACAATACCATACATAAAAGAGCACATAAATTTAATAAATTAAACTTTATGCGAATAACATAATTCAAATGCTCAGATTTATACACCCTATGGACAAGCAAAAATTTCGCGCCCTATTAATATTGTCAGGCGTCAACGCGATCACGTCAGCGTCGATCTACAATTATTTTTATTAGAATATATTAGCAATATTTCTTATTTGCTGTAACCATAGACAGACACCAAACAGAAATGCGTCAGCCATGCTGTCAGCCAAAATAAAAAAAAACCGACAGAAACTTTAGACCAATTTTTGGACTGGTGGCAGCTGCATTTTGTTGCAGTTACGTGGTTCAATTTTGCTGTATTAGAATCTATAAAAAATAGAATTACAAAACTACATTTTTCAAAAAAATAAATAAAGAAAATGTGGCCAGTCAGCCACTTGTGCCGCAAGCATTAAGACCAAACATTTAATTCTTTACGGCTCTGTGTTGTTTCTTTTTTTTGACATTTTCACTGTTATTTTTTTATCTCGCACATAGATGGCGCTGCCTTTAATTCGGTGGTGGATGCAGGCAAAAGTAAAACTGCATGACAAAGGGGTAACGTAACAAACGGCTTTGAAACAAAAAGTGATTGATGTCGTTGCTCTGGCATAACAATAAATATTCGGGTTACAAAGCGAAAAAACCCATTGTTGTTGTCGAGGGTTGAGTGGAGGTGTAGCTGGAGTTCAGCCAGAGTCAAACTAATGATTTTGTAACATTATTTGAAACATTCCAAATGCGCAACGACATGCAGAAAATTATGCACTACAATGTAGATCTTGCGACAGACATATAGAAAAAAACCGACTGGACGTTATATCTATATTTAAACCAGTCTATATACACAAATTCCAAACCAGCCACTGGACAAGATTTTTTAAATTTTCAGAGAACATTTATTGAATTCTTGGATTTGTTAAATTTAATATAAAAATTAATTCTTTTAACAGAGTGGAAATTGGTGTAAAATTTGATTATATTTTAAAAAATAGTTTTTAATTATTTGTAAAAAATTGTTATAAAAAACGAAATATTAGAGTAAATCTAAATTTTTATTCAATAATTGTTCTTTTAATAAATATTTACCTTAAAATATCAATTTTTGATAAAATGTGAGTGATTTAATTTTTTATTTAAAAACATATTGAAGTAAAAATGCATATCAAATCGAAAACACTCAAGATTTTAATCATTCTTTAAATGCGAGCAACTGAAGCAATTACGAGGAGGTAGTCAACGTACTACCACTGCTAACCACCAGTCAGTCACTCACTTCATGTTGGTCTGAATGTTGGTCTGAACCACTTAACTGACAGAAAGCTCCATTATATTTCTTGACACAGTTTTCACACATGACATGCAGTGCAGATAAAGGGACTTGAAATACAAAATGTCACCTAATACCAACAGCCAAGGCAACGGCAACGTGGCGTCATATCAGACAAGTCGCGACATTTCTGGTCAACGGCGTTGTTACCATAATTTAGCAAAATATGTGCGTCATTTAAGTGGTTACACGCAGTGTATATAATATTTAATAATTCAAAGTGAATACATTAAATAGTAGTTATGAGTTATAAAAAGATTAAATAAAATTAGTTAAACGATGCATTTACTCTATTTTAATTTGAAATAATCAATAAACTTCAAATATGGAATGAAATTTTATAATAAAATTGTCTGTCGGACAGTATTTTGTACGACCATCGGAATGTTACATTTTTTGCACCTAAGAACATAATCTCTGCAAATCAAGAATAATTGATCCTATTAACTTTCAATAGACAGATAAGTACACTAATAAATATATGGTGAAGACAGACGGAAATCGCAAAACAATGCATACGAGCGAATATTACAGACAAAGAAAGATCGATGAAAACAACATCAGATAGACGTAGTTTTTTTTTTTGCGAAGAATACACCAACAATTTTAAGTGTTCTTCTTAGTTTTATATAGTTGATAAATAAACAATTCGTAGTCGCGGAAGCTAAGTGGTTAGTGCGTTGGACTGCGAACCGAAAGGTCCCCGGTTCAAGCCTGGACTGGGGCAAACAACATCTTTTAATAGAAACATTTTTTTATACCTCGCTAACTCTCGGCAGTAAATGACAAACCTACGAGAGTAAAACATTGCTCTCACCCGCCGTTCGGATTCGGCAATAAACTGTAGGTCCCACCACATTGAGTACAAATATAACACGCACAGCTCAAAATAGTGCGAGAGCTCGGCCTAAGTTCTTATAGGACTATAGTGCCAAACTATTATTATTATATTATAAACATCTCAAAACCAGTAGAAAAACATCGAAATACAAAGAATAATTTTACTTAGTTACATTTTTGTCACCTAAGAACATAATCTCTACATATCAAGAATAATTGATCCTTGTTATTTTCAACAGGCAGAGAAACACAATAACAAACAGATGACGATAACAGACAGACATCGCAAAACAAAGCATGAGAGTGAATATTACAGACATAGAAAGATCGATGAAATCAACAACAGATACACGTGGTCTTTGTGCGAAGAATACAACAAAAATTTGGAGTGTTCTTTTTGTTTTTTTTTTATAGTTTATAAATTAACTTTTAAAAATCCAGGAGAATTATTCTTGTTTAATTTTTTTTATAACTAAATAATTCACCTTCTTAATATTCAGATAATAAAATCTAGAATTTGAGTAGCATTTTATTGATAATAGTGAAATTCTGCTATATATCATTCAAGTCGAATTCCTCTTCAGTTTTAGAAGATAATTTCCCTCCGTGTACGAATCATATTTCATTTCTATTCATATTTGAAACGGAGATTTTTCGAATTCGTTTATTCACAATTTCAAGATCAGACGATGAAATATAGATTCGGTAACGAACGGTTTAAAGATAATAATTATGTTTTAATATATGTTAAATAATATGTTTGAATCTATTACGTAAAAATATCTTGATCTGTAAATATGATGTAATTTATTAAATATATTTAATTTGTACGCGAATATTATAAACTTTGTTACTATGACCGTCATTAATTTATTTAAAATTTCCTAATTCTAAAAATCATTGAGTCATTGCATAAACAAATATTTTATTTAGTTAAAATTAAGATAAATATACCATAAAACATGACAATTCTATAAAAATCGTATGCAACTTCATTAAAAATATTTTCAAGTATTTTGCCAAAAACAAAAGGAAGGAAGTTCGTATAGAATGCTTGTCTATTTCTCTTCCGTTAAATGCATGATGAGTCAATGGTACAAAATAAAAAAAAAATATGCTTCATTCATTAGCGTTGTTATTCATAAGAAAAATACGTGATTCCAATATTTAACCATACTTTGAGCCACAATGAGTATGTTATGACTTAAGAAGCATTAATAAAAAAATAAAAAACATAGAGAAGAAATGCTTGAAAATATTCAAAGTTTTAATATACAAAATAATAATGATTTTAAGAAGTTTTATTTTAAACAATAAATATTTGAATATTGCAAGCAATATTTTAGTTTTAAATGGTATTTTTTTTTTTATTTAAAACATAATTAGTCTATAAAAGAAATAATTCAAAATTAAATAACATGCAATAGAATCTGCCTAGAAGGATCACTGTGGGCGCCGACAGTAGTAATTCCAGTATTAATAATTTATTATAAAAATCACTTAATTCGTAGTCTTAGTTTTTTTAGTCTTTAGTCTTTCTTTAAACGCTCATAACTTTCAAACGAAACGGTGTTTTTGGTTATGATGATATTATTATATTTAAATTATTAAATTTAATTTATCCGTTTTCGAATGCTATGTTTACCTCTGGAGAATATATTTTATTATACCAAAATTATTTTCTCATCTTTTTATAATTTAAGAATTCTCTGTTTGCGACAATTTTTATTTGTATTTTTAACTTATGCCACAACACATCCATTTCAGGCGCATAAGTAACGACTGTAGCACTTTCGAAAACCGATAAAATGCAAATTTCTGCTTGCTTTGTTTTGGGCGCATCTACTTTGATAGCCATTGCCAGACCATAGTCAAGATTTTTCATGAAATAATATTGTGTGCGCCATCTTTGTGTGAAATGTTGTGAAATATTCGTTGCATTGTGCTGTCAATGCCTCCGTAGAGTTGCACGAATACTGCAGAAATGTGCTAAATTCATTGCCACCTTATAGCAAAAATTGGCTTAAATACTGTAGAACAATAAATGGCAAACAAATAAATAACCAAATTGTAACATAATGGACAAAGGTATTGACTTTGAGACCAAATTGTATATTATGGTATACGGTTTTTATTTATTCTTGTTAATTCCAGTAATATGTTGATAATGGACTTGAGCTCTTTTGAAGTTGTTATAAGATTTTCTAAGAAATATTTGTAGCTTTTCGAACTAATCGACTGTTTTGCATTTTATATATATGAAGACTTAACTAAATTTGTCGATAATGCAGTGTTTTTAATTTTTTCAGCAATCAAAATTGAACTATATAAATTCGATTCAAATACAGATTACGGATTTTACACATGGAGAAATAATATGGTTGTGATATGACCGCGACAACCATACCTTGCTCATTACAATCATAGGTGGTTGTCACAGTCATAGTATAGTATTTTCAATTTTATTTCAAACATAAGAAGCTCTCTGTAATCATATTATAGTAGAGAATTTATTATAATACATATTTGTATTTTTGAAAAACCAAAACATTGTTGATAAGAACCATATTATGATTACGATAACGACTGCCACGAGCAAAATATGATCAATACCAATCATATCACTGATCATAACATAGTAATTTATTATTTACAACCATATAATTCTCAATTAATGAAATTTTTACTCTCTCTCTTACTCACTTTGATGTTAGCTGTGGCGGTGAGCAGTCGTGTTTTTTTTGTCGTGACGAAGTTTTTTTTTAATGTTTAAAGCATCATTATTAAAAATAAATATATGGTTCTGGTTATGCTTATGGACACTGACAACAATAGTATGTTTGTGTGAAATCATAATATGGTCACTGACAACCATAGTATGGTTGTGTGAAACCTGAATACGGTTACTGCAAACCATATTATGGCTGTGTTGAATCATAATATAGTCACTGACAACCATAGTATGGTTATGTGAAATCTGAATATGGTACTGACCACCATAGTATGGTTTTATGCAATCAAAATATAGTAAGATTGCGAGAATCGCAAAGCTCCACTGAGGACCATAGTTTGCTTGTGCGAAATCATAATATGGCCACGTAATATTGCACTGAGGATTATATAAAGGTTGATAATATTGTCATGGACGATCATATTAGACATAACATATGATTACCTACAACCATACCCCATTCAAATGTGATCACAGCAAACATATTTTTCGCTGCGCGTAATGATTTTCACACACTGAAAATACGAGTTTTCAATTTTCTTTAGTAGTGTGCAGTTAGGACTGGGAAAATCCTACGTGCCCTACGTGGCGTTAATTATTAAATCTAAATATTAAATATTTAAATTATAAAACACAATTTGATCTGTTCCTCTTTTATTCATTACTCTGATAATCTAATTTGCAGTTTTATCAAATAATTTTAATAATTTTCTTTCCACTTTGGTATTTCTTTCAAATTTGTTATTTAAAAATATCTTAATTTTCTTTCAACATTATTGATATTTCTATTGGAAATTAAAATTGTTGATGATGTTCATGAATAAAACATTTTTGTAAATTAAACATTTTTTTTTTAATTTTGAAATTGCCACTGCCCGCATCTACAGAAAAACGTCAAAGATAAGCTAAGCCCAAAGTCATAAATTATAAAATTGACAACCTGCGGCATCAGCAGCTGTGACAGTCACCCGCTGTTGTCAAGTACCATACAACAAAATGTATCCTTTGACAACTCCAAGTGCAAAAACTAAGTGAATTTATTATATCTTTTAAAAAATCAGCAACGAACAGAGTATTAATCTGAATGACAATCAACGCATTTATTGCGCACAATTTGCGATCAGTAGCGACAAACGTTTGCTTTTATAAAAAAAAAAAACAAATTTCTAAAGAACGATCACTTGATATTTATAATCATTTTGAGACAGGTTGATATATATTTTTAATTCTTTAACCTCTGTAGGGGGCGCTGCTCTGGATAACCGTCTGGATGTGTTTTTTTTTTTTTCTTGTTCTACTCTTTTAGACCCTTCTGACTCACAAGTTAACGAAACGTTAACGTAATGCAATGCAACATAATGCAATGTTACGGCTTGTCATTTGATTAATGAGGCCACGTCCAGCAATCGATCTCCATTTAGCATTTCAAACTGACACCATTGCGGTGCGGTGCGCGATCTTGCTAAACGTCAAGACATCATGGCATGAAAAATACCAGTCAAATGAGCAAAAATAAACGTCGACCAGGTATTGTTGGACTTGTTTTACTTTGTTCTTTGGCCACAGAACATAGCTTTTGACTGTGTTCACATTGTAGTTGCTGACTTTAAGAAACGCAACTCACTCGTTCAGACCGATCGAAGCAGGAAGGTGTGTTGTGGAGGCGGAGAGGCGCCAAAAATTAAGGTGCGCATGTGTAGGAAATAGATATTTGCAGGTTGTTCCTGGACAAGGCACCGTTAAGTACGGTGACGAACAGACACAAACATACATAACAATGTTGCTGTGTAGGAGGATGCCAGTTGATTGCAATGTAATAATTGCAAATGTATGGTTTGTCAATGGGATAGAATACAATCATGGAACACAATAATAAAAAAAAATAAAAAAATCGTCTTTAGAGAAATTTGACATTTTTCAGTAATTTTTTTATTTTGTTTTTATTTATTTTTCTGAAATATTTTAGAATTTGTTATAACATATTGTCCTATTTTGTTGAAAATACATAAATTTTAATAATAAATACGATTTTAACTGTTTAAAATAATCCGAACATCTTTTTAACAACTGTCACGACAATGTGCAAAATGTTTTATTTTTTAAAATGCAATTTTTTCAATGAATATTCGTTTTTTTTTTAACTTTTAATGAACTTTTACTGAAAATTTAAATTTTTAATAAAAATACGCAATAAAATGTTAAATAAAATATAATTGTGCATTAGTTTAATTCTATTTGATTCGAAACACTTCAACTATATATTTCTAATAGTATTCCACTGTTCCCACAAGATCTTCACTGTCCGAAATTTCTGTAAAAATCTTCGACATTTTCAATTCCACACAAATCCTCCACAAATAAGTTTTGCAGACATAATTTTGTTTTCTTACATTTATTTTTGTATATTTCCTCCTCAGATCGAAAAGTAATTTCACACGAAAAACGATTATCAGCTATCCGCCGCAACTGTGACCAACTTCAGGGCGCAACAAAGTTGTCATCATCTTTCACAGCATTATATTCGTTGTATTTGCAATCGTTGGAGACACTTAAACCACACCAGAAGTTCTAACTTACGGTTCAAATTAAAAGCGCGGAATTGGTCTTTTGCTCATAATGATGTTGCATAGGCAGTGTGTGTGTGTGCGGAGGCGATATTAGCGATGGAATTTAGTGAAGCGCAACTAGACGAATGTATAGGGTGGATTTGGTACAGAGTGCAAGGTGGGTCCCCATAACGGCATACGTACATGTGAGAATGCTTCATTATTATTTTTAGTAAACGGTATGTTTGCAGCTGTCATGTCCATGTCAAATTGCGAAAATAGCGGGCCCAGCTAAGTCGTACACATTTGATAAATTAGGTACTAACGGAATGGGCTGCGAAATATTTCGATTTTAATAGTGTTATGACAAATGTATTAAATAAAAGAATAAAGCAGCGAATTATAGTTAAAGTGTACTACTGATACAATTCGATACAATACGATACAATACGATACAATACGATACAATACGATACAATACGATACAATACGATACAATACGATACAATACGATACAATACGATACAATACGATACAATACGATACAATACGATACAATACGATACAATACGATACAATACGATACAATACGATACAATACGATACAATACGATACAATACGATACAATACGATACAATACGATACAATACGATACAATACGATACAATACGATACAATACGATACAATACGATACAATACGATACAATACGATACAATACGATACGATACGATACAATACGATACAATACGATACAATACGATACAATACGATACAATACGATACAATACGATACAATACGATACAATACGATACAATACGATACAATACGATACAATACGATACAATACGATACAATACGATACAATACGATACAATACGATACAATACGATACAATACGATACAATACGATACAATACGATACAATACGATACAATACGATACAATACGATACAATACGATACAATACGATACAATACGATACAATACGATACAATACGATACAATACGATACAATACGATACAATACGATACAATACGATACAATACGATACAATACGATACAATACGATACAATACGATACAATACGATACAATACGATACAATACGATACAATACGATACCATACGATACAATACGATACAATACGATACAATACGATACAATACGATACAATACGATACAATACGATACAATACAATACAATACTATACGATACAATACGATACAATACGATACAATACGATACAATACGATACGATACAATACGATACAATACGATACAATACGATACAATACGATACAATACGATACAATACGATACAATACGATACAATACGATACAATACGATACAATGCGATACAATACGATACAATACGGTACAATACGACACAATACGATGCAACACGATACAATACGATACAATACGATACAATACGATACAATACGATACAATACGATACAATACGATACAATACGATACAATACGATACAATACGATACAATACGATACAATACGATACAATACGATACAATACGATACAATACGATACAATACGATACAATACGATACAATACGATACAATACGATACAATACGATACAATACGATACAATTCGATACAATACGATACAATACGATACAATACGATACAATACGATACAATACGATACAATACGATACAATACGATACAATACGATACAATACGATACAATACGATACGATAGAATACGATACAATACGGTACAATACGATAGAATACGATACAATACGATACAATACGATACAATACGATACAATACGATACAATACGATACAATACGATACAATACGATACAATACGATACGATACAATACGATACAATACGATACAATACGATACAATACGATACAATACGATACAATACGATACAATACGATACAATACGATACAATACGATACAATACGATACAATACGATACAATACGATACAATACGATACAATACGATACAATACGATACAATACGATACAATACGATACAATACGATACAATACGATACAATACGATACAATACGATACAATACGATACAATACGATACAATACGATACAATACGATACAATACGATACAATACGATACAATACGATACAATACGATACAATACGATACAATACGATACAATACGATACAATACGATACAATACGATACAATACGATACAATACGATACAATACGATACAATACGATACAATACGATACAATACGATACAATACGATACAATACGATACAATACGATACAATACGATACAATACGATACAATACGATACAATACAATACAATACGATACGATACAATACAATACAATACGATACAATATGATACAATACGATACAATACAATACGGTACAATACGATACAATACGATACAATACGATACAATACGATACAATACAATACAATACAATACAATACAATACAATACAATACAATACAATACAATACAATACAATACAATACAATACAATACAATACAATACAATACAATACAATACAATACAATACAATACAATCCGATACAATACAATACGGCACAATACGATACAATACGATACAATACGATACAATACGATACAATACGATACAATACGATACAATACGATACATTACGATACGGTAAAATACAATATAAAGTTTTCAAGTGTGTCTAAAAAAATGTCGTCGATATTTGTAAATATTTCTTAATTGATATTAGAGATTTTTTTTATTAGGAAGTCGCACCTTGCCCTACATAATTGACAGCGCACCGAAACTTTCACGCACTTGTTAACTTTTTTTAGCTAATACAAAAGAAGTGATTAAAAAGTTTTTTTTTGTTCTTGTATATTATCGAGTGCTACACAAAAAAAAACTTAAATGTTTCGAATTTTTTATGAATTGATTTATGATTATTCCTGTAATTAATAATGTAAAAGGTTGACGGAATTTAAATGTAAAATACTGCCTACTTGCTCTAAAACAGTAAGTCTTTGAATAAAATGAAATTTCTTTTTATTTAAAAATTATATTTTTGTGATAAACAAAATTCTTCATTAGTGTAATGTAACCTATCCATCGTAAATGCTTTTCCTAACTGAAAAATCACTATTTTATTCATTCCTCAAATTAATGATGAATTCATAATATTGATGTTTTGTAGTCTCTAATATTATGAATTTGTTCTTTCTTCAATGTATCATGATTTTAGGAAATAAATCATTCAATGTATGAAAATTGTTGCTGTGTATACTGAAAAATATGTTCGATAGCCCAGCTGGAATTTTCATCATACGACGACATTAAATTTGTCCTACAGCTTATGTCATCATAAATATGTCAACGACGTAATAAAAACGAAGACAAAGCTAAAATATTAACAACGTTTTTATATACTTTAAATTATAATATATTATTAGGTGATAAAATAAATTAATTTGTAATAAATAAACAAATAATAAAAATCATCCTATTTATAATTCCTAAATGTTTTTTTTTTAAATATATCATCGGTTCTACTACAATAATAAATAAAATAAATTAATGTTCTATTTCATGAAGTATTTTCAATCGCTGTATTTTTTTTTTATTTATATTTTATTATATTTATATTTATTTATATTAATTTTACATTGCCTTATTTTATATTAATTTTACATTACTTTCAACTTCCTATTGGGAGTTCCAAATCTTTATTTCTGTCTGCTGTCTGTCTAGCATTGTGTGGGTGGCTACATACATTCATTCCGTCAGTCAGTCAATCGACAATAGTCCCTTTCCACATTTCTACCGCAAAAAAACATTTATTTGCGACGTTGTTTTTCTGCAAAATACCTGGCTGCTAATCAACAGCCTCGCAGCATTTAGTCTGAGCTGCGTGATTTTAAAAGTAATGTGGGTGGCTAATGTTTTTGTTTTTCGTTTTTAAGAAGAATAAAAAGGTCTGAGGTTATTGCATTTTCCGTTTGTTTTTTCCACTAACCTACAACATGCTTAATCTGCGATGTATTGCTTTTCCTGTGGCATTTTAATTGATTTGTCGTTGCAAGTTGTTAAAACTAAAGGTGCTACTGCTGCTCAGTCGAATTATGTTACCCAACGAAAAGCCAGCAAATGTCGAAAAAACTTTTACATTACAATTGCTGAAGTTTACGACAATCTTTGCAATTCTTGTGGTTTTCTTTTCTAATTGTTTTAACAATGGGAGAATACCAAAAATAAATTTAGAGTTCAGATATTTTAGCGCACCTTTGAAAAGATATTTGATAGTCAAGATGAGATTAGAGAATATACATGTTTATCGATATTCCAAATATCTCATCAAATTTCACTTAACGGCTACATTGGGGAACATTTTATTTGCATTTTTTGTATTTGCAGAGTTTTGTTAGAATTACAATATAAATATTAGTTACATTTATATAGTATATTTATATATCTCGTTTCAATAGGTATATGGGCCATTCCACACCAAATTGACCAACGGTTGAAACTCACCTTTTTCGATTTCAATGAAATTTGGGAAGCTGATAAAGCTTATTGAGATATGCATTGAATATTTTTTTATTTTTTTGGACCACTACTTCTAGAGATACAGTGCTTCAAAGTTACAAAAAATGGGTCAAAAATCACTTTTGTATGATGGTTGTTCATATTTCAATATCTGTTAAATTAGAAACCCGTTTTAGATGGTTTTAGATGGCCCGTTTTAAAGGTAACAGAACAGGCTTTAAGAAAAATTAAGTTGTAAATTCTGAACTTTAACATGTGGTCCGTGGTCATTATCCTTGCATTTCAAAATTGATATCCTTAAAAAGGACCCATTTAAAAATTCTAAAAAAAATAATGTAATTTGGTTAATTTAATATAAATTTTCATACCAATGGAGTTTCTAGTATATCTAAAGGGTTTTCCAATAAGAGCGCTAAAAAAGTTTTTTTTTACGGGTTTTTCAACAGGGACGCTACAAAAGTAGAGCGACAGGGACAGCAAACGACTCCATATTTTTTGCCGCTCTTTTGACATTTCTCTTCAGTAAGGTTTGCCATTTCATAATGGAAAGATATACGAGCCAACAACGAGTTGAAATCATTAAAATTTACTACCAAAATTCGAATTCGCATATCTATCCATCATGAAATGGCAAACATTACTGAAGAGAAACGTCAAAAGAGCGGCAAGAAATATGGCGTCGTTTGCTGTCCCTGTCGCTCTACTTTTGTAGCGTAGCTGTTGAAAAACCCTTTACTTTAAGAGATATTGAAATATGAACTACCATACAAAAGTTATTTTTGGCCCATTGGCCCACAAAAAAGAAAAAAACTCAAAAAATATTACGCCAATGCACAAAAACAAAAGATAAAAAAAAACACAAAACAGCAAAAATAAAAATATATAAAAAAAATCAACATAAAAATAAAAACTAAAACAAAAATTCAAACACAAAAAAAAAATAAAAACATAAACTCAAAATCAAACAAAAAAACCCGAAAACAAACCACAAAAACCCAAAATAAAAGGAAGAAACCAACGGAAAAATATAAACGAAAGCAATAGAAAAATAATAATTTATACCATTAAAATTGGTCAATAGGATGCGTCCCATTAGTTCAGTGATATTGAAACTGTTAATACAATGTGTGGTTGTACCATAAATTTTATAATGTGATATTTTAATTACAATAAGAAAGACCTATACAAATTTATGATACCTATTATTAATTATATGGTAAAGTCGAATTACATTTTCCTAATAATTTATTAAAACAAAAATGTATTTTAGTTATTTTATTGTATATATTATTTTATTCAAATGTCGAAATTGATATTCATTTTTACAACACACACATAAAACAATACTTCTTGCTGCAAAAGATTATAAAACATTTAATGTTTGCTTTGGTTTCCAATAATTGATTGTAGTACTTGAGTCTGCAGTTATTTTTGAGTCCGTTGCCATAATAAAAGTTCGATGTATTATTTATTTTCTGTAAAAAAAAAAAAAATATAAATATATAAATATAATTTATTTACATTAAATACATTGAGTCCTTACCAATGTCGCGTTTAATAATGTGGATTATTACAAAAAAATACATGCGACCATTTTGAGTAAACACGCAGAATGACGTACAAAACGAACATGTTTGCTTTCTTTTCATGTTTTTTTACACCACGTTTATAATTATAGGAGGAAACCATTAAAACAACAGTATTTATTCTATTTAAAATAATAATATTGCAATATTTAAATTTATGGTATTGAATTTTTCAAATACTATTGAATTAATTAGAAAACTTTTGATTTAAAAAGAAAAAACTATTAATACATGAACCATAATATCAATGGTCGTACCATAAAGTACTTAATGGTACATTTTCTTCAGAGTGTATTAAAAAGTGAGAATTTTATCGTTTTAAATGAAAACGGTATGTTTAAAAGTATCGCATAATGTATATATTTTGAAATACATACGGGTTTTTGCAAATAATTTAATATTGCATAAATGGTGCTAAGTTATGTTCAAATTACGATATTGGGGTAAAAAGTGAAACAATTTCTGGGGTAAAGTGGGAAATGTAATATAAGCAATGTTTGTGTAATTTTAGTGGAAATATTGTGTTATATCAATAATTTAATTGGTTTAGATTCAATTGTGGCCACAAACCAATGAAAAGCAAAAATTTGACTTCAAGATCTGAAATGCAGAGGAAAGCCGAGTAACGAACTTTTAACAGCAGCAAAAAGAATACGTCAGTAAATATTCTTCAACTTCATCAGAAGATAAAGAATTTTGTACAATTTGTAGGAGTAAATGCCGTAGAAATAGAATATCAACATTTCAGTGAACTGCAATATCTGCAAACGGCCTCTATACTTGAAATGTGCGAACTTGACGACCATAAATTACACATTATCATTTAGAATATTCTGACTATGCACATTTTTATTTTAATTTTCCTAACAAAACTACTGAGATAATTAATTTAAACTCTTATTTTTATTAATTTTTTCCTGCATTATCATTCTCTGTTTATTACCTTTTTATATATTTTATCCTTAATATAATTGACTGACTTTTCAAAAAAACAAAACATGAAAAAGAAAGACTAAAAGAGCATTTTGTTACAAATTTTTGAAGTTTCCAACTTTACCCCAACATTTTTCAACAAGTCCGAAATTGAGCTGTTTTTGAAAATCGCTCAAAAATCAATTAAAAGGCATTTCAATGCTAAACTGTTAATGCAAAAAGTTAGATCATAAACCAGTCAATGGAATGGACCTTTCAAAAGAATTTAAACAAATATTTAAATGTTCTATTCTGGAGGAAAATATAAACGTGTCCCACTTTACACCAAGCAAAACAAATTCTATACCAAAATTATGAGAAATCGGTTTGCGCAATCCCGGTACAAAATACTAGTTACCCTAGAAAATAGTTTAAAATGTTTATTAAAATTTTTCAAACTTCATTAAAAGGTTCGAAAACACTTTTTGTCACATTAGCTCACATTACAATCAAAAAAAATAAAATAATGACTACAAGCTTAATTTTTCAATACTTAAAAGAAACATAATAAATATTTCAATTACATATTTAAAATTATTAATGGGGACTTTTTTATATTCCTTAAAAAAATTCTCAACCAAATACCAAACTGTAACGTGTATCAACAGTCAAGATGTCATAAATATGACAGCTCAGAATAAATTTAAATGTTGACGACAGAAAAAGGATACACTGAAATCGTATTCTATAGTCCTACCACGGTCACAATATCATAGGGTAATTTTACATTTTTTATATGTTGTCATATATATATATATTTTTGAAGCGTACGAATAGAGAATGATTGTATGGAGTAAAACTCATTTGTATCAAATTTCTGTCTCCATTATATGCCACATATCAGATCATCATCAGCATACGCGGTGTGAAAATTGATGCGATAAAGCAGGCAACTAAAAACCAACCAACCGCTGACAACAACGACGTGGGGTCTAACGCACAACAACAACAACAACTAAAACAACCCCACCACAATCATGACATGTTTCACACTATGAAGTATTAGTAAAAGATGGAGCGACCATGAGCAGATAGCGAGTTACTCCCTCTTCTATTCCCAAGTTTGTCAGTTATTCAGTCAGTCAGAAAAATTGACATTTTTGACACCGCATGTGTAACAGAGCCGCGCACTTGCCGCCCGCCAACCTCGTGTGACAGACAGACAGACAGCCAACCAGTGTTGGGGATGCGTTTGATAATGATTTATTTCATCACTTGTTTGTATGCAATCATCACAGACGATTTATTCTAAAACTGAATTCTTAACATGAGCCCGTGGAGACAGACGACCGCCAGGCATCTCCACATATGGCAGTTAATCGCATAACCGAATGGGGGGCGTTATGATTTGTATTATGGGTAGCTATGGGGTATTTGGCAGGAAATACGGTTGGTGCTGAGGATGTTGGAAATTTTTATTTATTCGTATTTTTTTTATATTTTTGTTGAAAGGCATGAAAAATCAGAATGTCACTCAGTGTTGTCAATTTTGTTTTTTTGATGTGATAAAGGAAATGTATACAAATTCATTTATATTTAAATATGTTCGTATAAATGATTTTAGATTTTAAAAGTTTTAAAAAATTGAATATAACTAAAATTCAAATGAAAACTTTAATATGAACTGCCTCTTTCTGCACGGAGAGAAAAAGCTTCTAAACGCAAAAATTCTTAATTTTAAGAAACAGATCTACTTAATTTCCAAAATGGTAACAATTAAAATTATTCTTATTATGCAGAAATGTGTTTCTTATCAAAAAAAAAAAATAAAACTAAGTGGAATTATTCTTAATATGCAGCTATTAATTTCTTAGGTATCAAACAGTAACTAAGTGGAATTATTCTTGATATGTAGACATTATTTACTTAGGTATCAAAAATGTTAATTTCTTTGTCAAAATTGAAAAAACGGTATTTTTAAATGTATTTTGCATTTATTAAAATTGTGAATATTGACTAAACATTATTTTTACTTAATTTTTTTTATATTGTTTCCCTGCAAAGTTCTCTTTAATTCTGAAAGTAGCTATTTTATTATTATTACTTAAAACCCTTGTTAGTAACTCTATTTTTGCGTATGTCGTGAAATATTTTAAAACGTTTTTTTTTTGTTTTTTTTGGAAACTTTTTAAAGAGTTTCTTTCTATAGCCAGTAAAATTCATTTCGGCTAAAATTTCAATTTCAAAAACGTTGGATAATATGATATGTATGATAATGAAATAAAACTAAACTCAAATTAGAATAATAAATACATTTTATATATTTTAGTTTATTCATGGTTTAAAAGCAATTTTATGCACGCACTGATCCAAAACAGAAATACAAAATATAATAGCACCTAGATAAACATGTTAATTACACTAATTATGATTATGAGCGATATTTTTCATATGGCGGCAAAATGTAACTACGAAACACTACAAAAGCTAAGACACACCTATAAAAATTATAGATAACTTAAAAAAAAGTCATTGTTAGTGTAAATTATATATAAACTTAAAATTTAAAAATATAGCGTAGAATTTTCAAGATCAAAAGCTTTATATTACCTAAGCGGAAGTAGAGATTATTCGGTGGGTGTGTCTGGAAATAGCCGACCATACCAAAATTAAAGCAATAAATTTAAAGAGCTGTCAAAATGCAGCGCAACACACGAATTATTAACACTAGCTGATAATTACTTAATTTGTGTCTATTTTGAAAAACTTTAGAAATATTATTTGGCTCTCACTGTAATTTGGCAACGTATGATAATTTCATGTGATCTGTAGCATGGAAATTGTAATTGTTTCAGCGCGTCAAAGGGCGTTTTTTGCTTTCGTTATTTTTATACCCTACACCTATGGGTACAGGGTATATTAACTTTTTTATTTTATTTTTTTACATCTTCTATATGGCATAATATGTTGAGCTTCTCCCTATGTTTTTTCCTATTATTGTAGTACGACTAATTAGCGTCGTTTCTCTTGCGCCATTCGCTAATTGTTTTTGCAAGTGTTTTTTGTATTAATTGCTGTATTCTGCTCTATGCTGCCAGCAATTGTTGCTGTTGGCGGCATGTTGCCAAATGTGTTGCACATTTGCAATGTGGTTCAAAATAAAGCAAATAATAGGAATGTCACAAATTTTACGTCAAATTATTTGGTCTGTCTGAAGTGATAAAATTCAGTAAATTTCCACTTGTCATTGCAATTCATTTTCCAAGTACTGTTTTTTTTTATCAATAAATAATTCAATGGTTTTTTAAAATTTAAATAAACAAATAAATTATTGAGTATTTAAATAAAATATACATATTTTTTTAATATCTTCGTACATTTTTTAATTTTTAAAAATTTCGTATACATAGATATCCAATTTTTATTTTTTTTTTTAATTTACAAAATATTTTTATTTTCTCTATTTATTAAAATTTTCTTTATATTTTACTTTTTTAAATATTTATTTTTTTATATTTTTATATTTTTATATTTCTATATTTCTATATTTTTATATTTTTATATTTTTATATTTTTATATTTTTATATTTTTATATTTTTATATTTTTATATTTTTATATTTTTATATTTTTATATTTTTATATTTTTATATTTTTATATTTTTATATTTTTATATTTTTATATTTTTATATTTTTATATTTTTATATTTTTATATTTTTATATTTTTATATTTTTATATTTTTATATTTTTATATTTTTATATTTTTATATTTTTATATTTTTATATTTTTATATTTTTATATTTTTATATTTTTATATTTTTATATTTTTATATTTTTATATTTTTATATTTTTATATTTTTATATTTTTATATTTTAATATTTTTATATTTTTATATTTTTATATTTTTATATTTTTATATTTTTATATTTTTATATTTTTATATTTTTATATTTTTATATTTTTATATTTTTATATTTTTATATTTTTATATTTTTATATTTTTATATTTTTATATTTTTATATTTTTATATTTTTATATTTTTATATTTTTATATTTTTATATTTTTATATTTTTATATTTTTATATTTTTATATTTTTATATTTTTATATTTTTATATTTTTATATTTTTATATTTTTATATTTTTATATTTTTATATTTTTATATTTTTATATTTTTATATTTTTATATTTTTATATTTTTATATTTTTATATTTTTATATTTTTATATTTTTATATTTTTATATTTTTATATTTTTATATTTTTATATTTTTATATTTTTATATTTTTATATTTTTATATTTTTATATTTTTATATTTTTATATTTTTATATTTTTATATTTTTATATTTTTATATTTTTATATTTTTATATTTTTATATTTTTATATTTTTATATTTTTATATTTTTATATTTTTATATTTTTATATTTTTATATTTTTATATTTTTATATTTTTATATTTTTATATTTTTATATTTTTATATTTTTATATTTTTATATTTTTATATTTTTATATTTTTATATTTTTATATTTTTATATTTTTATATTTTTATATTTTTATATTTTTATATTTTTATATTTTTATATTTTTATATTTTTATATTTTTATATTTTTATATTTTTATATTTTTATATTTTTATATTTTTATATTTTTATATTTTTATATTTTTATATTTTTATATTTTTATATTTTTATATTTTTATATTTTTATATTTTTATATTTTTATATTTTTATATTTTTATATTTTTATATTTTTATATTTTTATATTTTTATATTTTTATATTTTTATATTTTTATATTTTTATATTTTTATATTTTTATATTTTTATATTTTTATATTTTTATATTTTTATATTTTTATATTTTTATATTTTTATATTTTTATATTTTTATATTTTTATATTTTTATATTTTTATATTTTTATATTTTTATATTTTTATATTTTTATATTTTTATATTTTTATATTTTTATATTTTTATATTTTTATATTTTTATATTTTTATATTTTTATATTTTTATATTTTTATATTTTTATATTTTTATATTTTTATATTTTTATATTTTTATATTTTTATATTTTTATATTTTTATATTTTTATATTTTTATATTTTTATATTTTTATATTTTTATATTTTTATATTTTTATATTTTTATATTTTTATATTTTTATATTTTTATATTTTTATATTTTTATATTTTTATATTTTTATATTTTTATATTTTTATATTTTTATATTTTTATATTTTTATATTTTTATATTTTTATATTTTTATATTTTTATATTTTTATATTTTTATATTTTTATATTTTTATATTTTTATATTTTTATATTTTTATATTTTTATATTTTTATATTTTTATATTTTTATATTTTTATATTTTTATATTTTTATATTTTTATATTTTTATATTTTTATATTTTTATATTTTTATATTTTTATATTTTTATATTTTTATATTTTTATATTTTTATATTTTTATATTTTTATATTTTTATATTTTTATATTTTTATATTTTTATATTTTTATATTTTTATATTTTTATATTTTTATATTTTTATATTTTTATATTTTTATATTTTTATATTTTTATATTTTTATATTTTTATATTTTTATATTTTTATATTTTTATATTTTTATATTTTTATATTTTTATATTTTTATATTTTTATATTTTTATATTTTTATATTTTTATATTTTTATATTTTTATATTTTTATATTTTTATATTTTTATATTTTTATATTTTTATATTTTTATATTTTTATATTTTTATATTTTTATATTTTTATATTTTTATATTTTTATATTTTTATATTTTTATATTTTTATATTTTTATATTTTTATATTTTTATATTTTTATATTTTTATATTTTTATATTTTTATATTTTTATATTTTTATATTTTTATATTTTTATATTTTTATATTTTTATATTTTTATATTTTTATATTTTTATATTTTTATATTTTTATATTTTTATATTTTTATATTTTTATATTTTTATATTTTTATATTTTTATATTTTTATATTTTTATATTTTTATATTTTTATATTTTTATATTTTTATATTTTTATATTTTTATATTTTTATATTTTTATATTTTTATATTTTTATATTTTTATATTTTTATATTTTTATATTTTTATATTTTTATATTTTTATATTTTTATATTTTTATATTTTTATATTTTTATATTTTTATATTTTTATATTTTTATATTTTTATATTTTTATATTTTTATATTTTTATATTTTTATATTTTTATATTTTTATATTTTTATATTTTTATATTTTTATATTTTTATATTTTTATATTTTTATATTTTTATATTTTTATATTTTTATATTTTTATATTTTTATATTTTTATATTTTTATATTTTTATATTTTTATATTTTTATATTTTTATATTTTTATATTTTTATATTTTTATATTTTTATATTTTTATATTTTTATATTTTTATATTTTTATATTTTTATATTTTATATTTTTATATTTTTATATTTTTATATTTTTAATTTTTTTTTAATTTTATATTTTTAAAGCATACTTAATTTTTAAAATTTATTAATTATCACAATCTTTTTTTTTTTTTTTTATTTTTATGTATATTTTATTATTGTGCAATTTTTTAAGAATTATAAATTTGACCAAAATTGAAGAAATGTTAATTTAATTTAAAAGTTAGTTATAAATAATATTAACATTTCGTAAGTACTATGAAAAAAAAAATTAAAATTTTGTAAAAAAAATTGTACAAAATTATATACGCTAAATTTGAATCATTTTTAATATTTTTTAAAAATAAAATTCATGTATTCTTCTCACGTACTTAGGAAAATTTGAAATTTTTATTTTAAATAGTATTTTCTGCGAAATAAACAGTTATAAAATGTATTTATTACCAATATTAAAACCATTGTAATAAAAGCATTCAATGCAATTTTAGGTAAAAGATATTTAAACTTAACGTGTATAAACGTGTCAAAAACTATTTAATTGTTTCACTTTTTATTAGTGTTATCACAATATTTCCTCGTATAAAGAAGTACATTTCATTGAATAGTAGTGTTATTCAAAATATAAAAGGAAAAGTACGAAACTACGTTTTATCAACACGGCAACCCGCATGGCCACCTGTATGCTTGCAATAAGCAAATAATAAGAAGAAGACGAACAAAGAACAACGAACAGGAAGGAAACGAACAGTTGAGTTGACAACTAGAAGAAGACGATTCAAATTAGGCTGCATTTAATCAACTTGTTGAATACTGAACTCACCACTTCCATTTCTGCTTTGGTCATCCGTTTTTAAAGAGTTTTTATTTCAATTTTTGTAGATTTCAATTGAATCACGCCTTATTTTGCATTTGATTAATTAAATAATTACAATTAATACACATTTAATTCTTTATTTCTTTTGACTTTCATTTCGGTGACCAGTTTGCAATCAGAGCACGAACTCACCGCAGTCAGCTCGTTTGATCTCGCTCATATTGCTGTTGTTGTCTCAACTGATTTACAGTGTTCTCCTCCGCAAAGAAGAAAATTAGAAGAGCGGCGAATATGATGATTTGCATTGAGAGACCTTTTTGTACTGATTTTTTTTCGGTCACACAAATGGAATTCAAATTGTCGAATCTTGATGGAGAAATATACGAAGTAATAGAATTAGCAGACGAAACATTGTGCTTCGCCTGCAAAATAACATCTGTTGAATTCAAATACTAAAAATGTTTCGCACAAATTTCTAATGCGTTAAAATTGTAGTAAAGTTAAAGTATTCGCTTAAATAAAATTGTTTAAGGAACAAAATATAATTTTAAGAATGAAAAAGTAGAATTATATTTTAAATGGAAATATGATTTTCAATTTAATAACTTTTAAAACTTAAAATACAAAAATTATTATTTAGTAGATAATATTATTTATCGTAATTATTGTATTTCTTTCTATGCAAATTAATGTTATTTTTATTTTTAAGTACACATTTTGAAACAATACTCTAAATTACAAGCAAAGTTTGATATATTTTTAAAATTGTACTAAATAAAAAAAATTTCAAACTTGTAGTACGAAACTAAAATTTGCCTACACGGCTACCCGGCCACAATGAACAAATACAAAGAAGAAGACGAACAAAAAGGAACAGGAAGGAAACGAGCGCGGCCGTTGGCAACACGACGAAGACGGTTCAAATTATGCTGCTAACGAAGAACATGTATAATATTCTATACTCACCACGACAACTGCTTTATATGTTTAGAGAATTCGTATTTAAAGTTTATAAAGTTAATGTTAAGAAAATTCCAATTGTTTTTTATAAGTTTTTCGATAGAATGTTTTTGCCTTTTTACAATTGATTTCCTTATGCTTTTTAACACACACTCGCGCCGCGCACTTTATATTTTCACTTGTACTTTTTGCACTCACGACGAACATAACACTTAACACTTTCATTAACAAAAGACAAAAAACACACTTATTTGAAATCGCAATTGCATTTGATTGCCCTTTATTGGAATATATTTCCTTTTTTAGCAATTGATTTCATTTTCATTTCTTACATAAAAAAAACTCTAAACACAACAATTTCACTCACATTTTTACACCACCGGCGGACATTTTAAATTTTACAAAAAATTTGCGACGAAACTAAGACTTTTATTAACGAATGGATATAAACGAATTTTCTTATTATGTTTACTTGGCAATTGCGTACGATTATTGCAACTATATTTCGATTATATTAAATGAATAAACAAACGCGGAGACGATTACTTTCATCCCGAAATTTGTTTTACATTTTCACTTTAAGAAGACTGCGCACATAATCAAGCGACAATAAGAACACGAAATTAAATGGACTTCCTCTTGAACTTCGAGGACGTTGTTACTGTTGTTGTCTCAAATGATATGCAGTCTTCTCCTCATTCAGCACCCTTTCATAGTTTTGGGCGGTGAGTAAGAGTTAGTGATTTTAAGTCAACCCTGGAGCCCTTACAAAAGCGAAGCAAAGTGCCACCTGTTAAAATCTTTGGGGCAGTTGAAGTTAAATTTATTAAGAACACTGCCCAATCCGTTTTTTACTATGAGCATCATTTTCCTATATTTCGAGGGTGCTCCTACTGCGTACTCTTTTTTTCGATTGTGTAATTTTTAATAAAATCGCAATCGAAATTTCAGGAAAATTTCAATCATTTTTCCAAAAAGATAAATGACAATAAAAAACTTTAAACGTAATTCATACAAATTCCAACATCCTAATTAGGCTTCAAGCAATTTGAATCTAAATACCAATAAAATCCCTTTTTGAATTTTAGATATATACATTTAATGTATTTAAGATTGCAACAATCATGCTTTGATATCATGTTTTTATTATTTCAAATGGTATTTAACGAGAAACAACACTATTTAGTTTAATTATTTACTAACTAGGAAGCTGACCTGTTTATTTTTTACCAGTATGTTAACATTTCCATATAACAATGTACTAGACAAGCCTATTTTCTGGCTAGTTTTTAGGCAGTTAATGGTGGGGCTGTACTGGATAGAAAACTTGCTTATTAATGGTTACTTTCTGGTGTGATTGTATTAGGGCTATAACAAAAAAATGTTGGTACAGAATTAGAAGAATATATCTAATACGACTTGCGAAATCACATCTTGAACATTAATTGGTTTAGAATCTTTAACTTCAAATGGCTGTTGAATCTAAACAGAGCATGGTAGACAGTTAAATCTTTGCACTTTTTATCCGAACTTCAAATGGCTGTAGAATCTAGACTGAGCGTCGTAGAGGAGTTAAACTCTGCATTTTTATTCCAAATTTAAAAGGCTGTATAATCTAAACGAAGCGTCGTAAAAGGTTCAAACTTTGCATATTTTATCGTATAATAAACCTGTTTATGTGGTATAAAAATCATATGGAGCGGTTTAGTAGGAATCGCGATATGTCATCTTCAACTTCAAATGGCTGTAAAATCTAAACGAAGCGTCGTAGAGGGGTTAAAATTTGCACTTTTTATCCTAACTTCAAATGGTTGAATATAAACGGAGGGTCGTAGAAGGTTCAAACTTTGCATATTTTATCATTTAATAAACCTGATTATGTGGTTAAAAATCATATGGATCGGGCTAGAAGGAATCGCGATCATATAGATCGGTTTAGTAGGAGTCGCGATAAGACATCTTCAACATCAAATGGATATAGAATCTAAACGAAGCGTCGTAGAGGGGTTAAACTTTGTACTTTTTATCCTAACTTCAAATGGCTGCAGAATCTAAATGGAGCGTCGTAGAAGATTCAAACTTTGCTTATTCTGTCATATGATAAACCTGATTATGTGGTATAAAAATCATGTGGATCGGTTTAGTAGGAATCGCGATATGACATCTTCAACTTCAAATGGCTGTAGAATCTAAACGAAGCGTCGTAGAGGGGTTAAACTTTGCACTTTTTATCCTAACTTCAAATTGCTGTAGAATCTAAACGAGGCGTCGTAGAGGGGTTAAACTTTGCACTTTTATCCTAACTTCAAATGGCTGTAGAATCTAAACGGAGCGTCGTAGAAGGTTCAAACTTTGCATATTTTATCGTATAATAAACCTGATTATGTGGTATAAAAATCATATGGAGCGGTTTAGTAGGAGTCGAGATATGACATCTTTAACTTGAAATGGCTGTAGAATCTAAACGAAGCGTCGTAGAGGGGTTAGACTTTGCACTTTTATCCTAACTTCAAATGTCTGTAGAATCTAAACGGAGCGTCGTAGAAGGTTCAAACTTTGCATATTTTATCGTATAATAAACCTGATTATGTGGTATAAAAATCATATGGATCGGTTTAGTAGGAGTCGCGATATGACATCTTTAACTTCAAATGGCTGTAGAATCCAAACGAAGCGTCGTAGATATCGTATAATAAACCTGATTATGTGGTATAAAAATCATATGGATCGGTTTAGTAGCAGTCGCTATATGACATCTTTAACTCCAAATAGCGTCGTAGAAGGTTCAAACTTTGCATATTTTATCGTATAATAAACCTGATTATGTGGTATAAAAATCATATGCATCGGTTTAGTAGGTGTAGCGATATGACATCTTTAACTTGAAATGGCTGTAGAATCTAAACGAAGCGTCGTAGAGGGGTTAGACTTTGCACTTTTATCCTAACTTCAAATGTCTGTAGAATCTAAACGGAGCGTCGTAGAAGGTTCAAACTTTGCATATTTTATCGTATAATAAACCTGATTATGTGGTATAAAAATCATATGGATCGGTTTAGTAGGAGTCGCTATATGACATCTTTAACTCCAAATAGCGTCGTAGAAGGTTCAAACTTTGCATATTTTATCGTATAATAAACCTGATTATGTGGTATAAAAATCATATGGATCGGTTTAGTAGGAGTCGCTATATGACATCTTTAACTTCAAATGGCTGTAGAATCTAAACGAAGCGTCGTAGATATCGTATAATAAACCTGATTATGTGGTATAAAAATCATATGGATCGGTTTAGTAGCAGTCGCTATATGACATCTTTAACTCCAAATAGCGTCGTAGAAGGTTCAAACTTTGCATATTTTATCGTATAATAAACCTGATTATGTGGTATAAAAATCATATGCATCGGTTTAGTAGGTGTAGCGATATGACATCATTAACTTGAAATGGCTGTAGAATCTAAACGAAGCGTCGTAGAGGGGTTAAACTTTGCACTTTCTATCCTAACTTCAAATGGCTGTAGAATATAAACGGAGCGTCGTAGAAGGTTCAAACTTTTCATATTTTTTCGTATAATAAACCTGATTATGTGGTATAAAAATAATATGGATCGGTTTAGTAGGAGTCGCGATATGACATCTTTAACTTCAAATGGCTGTAGAATCTAAACGAAGCGTCGTAGAGGGTTAAACTTTGCACTTTCATCCTAACTTCAAATGGCTGTAGAATCTAAACGGAGCTTCGTAAAAGGTTCAAACTTTGCATATTTTATCGTATAATAAACCTGATTATGTGGTATAAAAATCATATGGATCGGTTTAGTAGGAGGCACGATATGACATCTTTAACTTCAAATGGCCGTAGAATCTAAACGAAGCGTCGTAGAGGGGTTAAACTTTGCACTTTTTATCCTAACTTCAAATGGCTGTAGAATATAAACAGAGCGTCGTAGAAGATTCAACTTTTCATATTTTATCGTATAATAAACCTGATTATGTGGTATAAAAATCATATGGATCGGTTTAGTAGGAGTCGCGATATGACATCGTAGAGGTCGTAGAGGGGTTAAACTTTGCACTTTTATCCTAACTTCCAATGGCTGTAGAATCTAAACGGAGCATTGTACAAGGTTCAAACTTTGCATATTTTATCGTATAATAAACCTGATTATGTGGTATAAAAATCATATGAATCGGTTTAGTAGGTTTCGCGATAAAAATCATCAAAGTTCAAAGTTCAAACTTTGCATATTTTATCGTATAATAAACCTGATTATGTGGTATAAAAATCATATGGATCGGTTTAGTAGGAGTCGAGATATGACATCTTAAACTTGAAATGGCTGTAGAATCTAAACGAAGCGTCGTAGAGGGGTTAAACTTTGCACTTTTATCCTAACTTCAAATGGCTGTAGAATCTAAACGGTGCGTCGTAAAAGGTTCAAACTTTTCATATTTTATCGTATAATAAACCTGATTATGAGGTATACAAATCATATGGATCGGTTTAGTAGGAGTCGCGATATCACATCTCTAACTTCAAATGGCTGTAGAATCTAAACGAAGCGTCGTAGAGGGGTTAAACTTTGCACTTTTATCCTAACTTCAAATGGCTGTAGAATCTAAACGGAGCGTCGTAGAAGGTTCAAACTTTGCATATTTTATCGTATAATAAACCTGATTATGAGGTATACAAATCATATGGATCGGTTTAGTAGGAGTCGCGATATGACATCTTTAACTTCAAATGGCTGTAGAATCTAAACGAAGCGTCGTGGAGGGGTTAAACTTTGCTCTTTTATCCTAACTTCAAATGGCTGTAGAATCTAAACGGAGCGTCGTAGAAGGTTCAAACTTTTCATTTTTTATCGTATAATAAACCTGATTATGAGGTATAAAAATCATATGGATCGGTTTAGTAGGAGTCGCGATATGACATCTTTAACTTCAAATGGCTGTAGAATCTAAACGAAGCGTCGTGGAGGGGTTAAACTTTGCACTTTCATCCTAACTTCAAATGGCTGTAGAATCTAAACGGAGCGTCGTAAAAGGTTCAAACTTTTCATAAATCATATGGATCGGTTTAGTAGGAGTCGCGATATGACATTTCTAACTTGAAATGGCTGTAGAATCTAAACGAAGCGTCGTAGAGGGGTTAAACTTTGCACTTTTATCCTAACTTCAAATGGCTGTAGAATCTAAACGGAGCGTCGTAGAAGGTGCAAACTTTGCATATTTTATCGTATAATAAACCTGATTATGAGGTATAAAAATCATATGGATCGGTTTAGTAGGAGTCGCGATATGACATCTTTAACTTCAAGTGGCTGTAGAATCTAAACGAAGCGTCGTAGAGGGGTTAAACTTTGCACTTTAATCCTAACATCAAATGACTGTAGAATCTAAACGGAGCGTCGTAGAAAGTTCAAACTTTTCATATTTTATCGTATAATAAACCTGATTATGTGGTATAAAAATCATATGGATCGGTTTAGTAGGAGTCGCGATATGACATCTTTAACTTGAAATGGCTGTAGAATCTAAACGAAGCGTCGTAGAGGGGTTAAACTTTGCACTTTTATCCTAACTTCAAATAGCTGTAGAATCTAAACGGAGCGTAGTAGAAGGTTCAACTTTGCATATTTTATCGTATAATAAACCTGATTATGTGGTATAAAAATCATATGGATCGGTTTAGAAGGAGGCACGATATGACATCTTTAACTTCAAATGGCCGTAGAATCTAAACGAAGCGTCGTAGAGGGGTTAAACTTTGCACTTTTTATCCTAACTTCAAATGGCTGTAGAATATAAACGGAGCGTCGTAGAAGATTCAACTTTTCATATTTTATCGTATAATAAACCTGATTATGTGGAATAAAAATCATATGGATCGGTTTAGTAGGAGTCGCGATATGACATCTTTAACTTGAAATGGCTGTAGAATCTAAACGAAGCGTCGTAGAGGGGTTAAACTTTGCACTTTTATCCTATCTTCAAATAGCTGTAGAATCTAAAGTCGTAGAAGGTTCAAACTTTGCATATTTTATCGTATAATAAACCTGATTATGTGGTATAAAAATCATATGGATCGGTTTAGTAGGAGTCGCGATATGACATCGTAGAGGTCGTAGAGGGGTTAAACTTTGCACTTTTATCCTAACTTCCAATGGCTGTAGAATCTAAACGGAGCATTGTACAAGGTTCAAACTTTGCATATTTTATCGTATAATAAACCTGATTATGTGGTATAAAAATCATATGAATCGGTTTAGTAGGATTCGCGATAAAAATCATCAAAGTTCAAAGTTCAAACTTTGCATATTTTATCGTATAATAAACCTGATTATGTGGTATAAAATCATATGGATCGGTTTAGTAGGAGTCGAGATATGACATCTTAAACTTGAAATTGCTGTAGAATCTAAACGAAGCGTCGTAGAGGGGTTAAACTTTGCAGTTTTATCCTAACTTCAAATGGCTGTAGAATCTAAACGGAGCGTCGTAAAAGGTTCAAACTTTGCATATTTTATCGTATAATAAACCTGATTATGTGGTATAAAATCATATGGATCGGTTTAGTAGGAGTCGAGATATGACATCTTAAACTTGAAATTGCTGTAGAATCTAAACGAAGCGTCGTAGAGGGGTTAAACTTTGCAGTTTTATCCTAACTTCAAATGGCTGTAGAATCTAAACGGAGCGTCGTAGAAGGTTCAAACTTTGCATATTTTATCGTATAATAAACCTGATTATGAGGTATACAAATCATATGGATCGGTTTAGTAGGAGTCGCGATATCACATCTCTAACTTCAAATGGCTGTAGAATCTAAACGAAGCGTCGTAGAGGGGTTAAACTTTGCACTTTTATCCTAACTTCAAATGGCTGTAGAATCTAAACGGAGCGTCGTAAAAGGTTCAAACTTTGCATATTTTATCGTATAATAAACCTGATTATGAGGTATACAAATCATATGGATCGGTTTAGTAGGAGTCGCGATATCACATCTCTAACTTCAAATGGCTGTAGAATCTAAACGAAGCGTCGTAGAGGGGTTAAACTTTGCACTTTTATCCTAACTTCAAATGGCTGTAGAATCTAAACGGAGCGTCGTAGAAGGTTCAAACTTTGCATATTTTATCGTATAATAAACCTGATTATGAGGTATACAAATCATATGGATCGGTTTAGTAGGAGTCGTGATATGACATCTTTAACTTCAAATGGCTGTAGAATCTAAACGAAGCGTCGTGGAGGGGTTAAACTTTGCACTTTCATCCTAACTTCAAATGGCTGTAGAATCTAAACGGAGCGTCGTAGAAGGTTCAAACTTTGCATATTTTATCGTATAATAAACCTGATTATGAGGTATAAAAATCATATGGATCGGTTTAGTAGGAGTCGCGATATGACATCTTTAACTTCAAATGGCTGTAGAATCTAAACGAAGCGTCGTGGAGGGGTTAAACTTTGCACTTTCATCCTAACTTCAAATGGCTGTAGAATCTAAACGGAGCGTCGTAAAAGGTTCAAACTTTTCATATTTTATCGTATAATAAACCTGATTATGTGGTATAAAAATCATATGGATCGGTTTAGTAGGAGTCGCGATATCACATCTCTAACTTCAAATGGCTGTAGAATCTAAACGAAGCGTCGTAGAGGGGTTAAACTTTGCACTTTTATCCTAACTTCAAATGGCTGTAGAATCTAAACGGAGCGTCGTAGAAGGTTCAAACTTTGCATATTTTATCGTATAATAAACCTGATTATGAGGTATACAAATCATATGGATCGGTTTAGTAGGAGTCGTGATATGACATCTTTAACTTCAAATGGCTGTAGAATCTAAACGAAGCGTCGTGGAGGGGTTAAACTTTGCACTTTCATCCTAACTTCAAATGGCTGTAGAATCTAAACGGAGCGTCGTAGAAGGTTCAAACTTTGCATATTTTATCGTATAATAAACCTGATTATGAGGTATAAAAATCATATGGATCGGTTTAGTAGGAGTCGCGATATGACATCTTTAACTTCAAATGGCTGTAGAATCTAAACGAAGCGTCGTGGAGGGGTTAAACTTTGCACTTTCATCCTAACTTCAAATGGCTGTAGAATCTAAACGGAGCGTCGTAAAAGGTTCAAACTTTTCATATTTTATCGTATAATAAACCTGATTATGTGGTATAAAAATCATATGGATCGGTTTAGTAGGAGTCGCGATATGACATCTTTAACTTGAAATGGCTGTAGAATCTAAACGAAGCGTCGTAGAGGGGTTAAACTTTGCACTTTTATCCTAACTTCAAATAGCTGTAGAATCTAAACGGAGCGTAGTAGAAGGTTCAAACTTTGCATATTTTATCGTATAATAAACCTGATTATGTGGTATAAAAATCATATGGATCGGTTTAGTAGGAGGCACGATATGACATCTTTAACTTCAAATGGCCGTAGAATCTAAACGAAGCGTCGTAGAGGGGTTAAACTTTGCACTTTTTATCCTAACTTCAAATGGCTGTAGAATATAAACAGAGCGTCGTAGAAGATTCAACTTTTCATATTTTATCGTATAATAAACCTGATTATGTGGAATAAAAATCATATGGATCGGTTTAGTAGGAGTCGCGATATGACATCTTTAACTTCAAATGGCTGTAGAATCTAAACGAAGCGTCGTGGAGGGGTTAAACTTTGCACTTTCATCCTAACTTCAAATGGCTGTAGAATCTAAACGGAGCGTCGTAGAAGGTTCAAACTTTGCATATTTTATCGTATAATAAACCTGATTATGTGGTATAAAAATCATATGGATCGGTTTAGTAGGAGTCGCGATATGACATCGTAGAGGTCGTAGAGGGGTTAAACTTTGCACATTTATCCTAACTTCCAATGGCTGTAGAATCTAAACGGAGCATTGTCCAAGGTTCAAACTTTGCATATTTTATCGTATAATAAACCTGATTATGTGGTATAAAAATCATATGGATCGGTTTAGTAGGAGTCGCGATATGACATCGTAGATGTCGTAGAGGGGTTAAACTTTGCACTTTTATCCTAACTTCCAATGGCTGTAGAATCTAAACGGAGCATTGTACAAGGTTCAAACTTTGCATATTTTATCGTATTATAAACCTGATTATGTGGTATAAAAATCATGTGGATCGGTTTAGTAGGATCTAAACGGAGCGTCGTAGAAGGTTCAAACTTTGCATATTTTATCGTATAATAAACCTGATTATGTGGTATAAAAATCATGTGGATCGGTTTAGTAGGAGTCGCGATATGACATCTTTAACTTCAAATGGCTGTAGAATCTAAACGAAGCGTCGTAGAGGGGTTAAACTTTGCACTCTCATCCTAACTTCAAATGGCTGTAGAATCTAAAAGGAGCGTCGTAGAAGGTTCAAACTTTTCATATTTTATCGTATAATAAACCTGATTATGTGGTATAAAAATCATATGGATCGGTTTAGTAGGAGGCACGATATGACATCATTAACTTCAAATGGCTGTAGAATCTAAACGAAGCGTCGTTGAGGAGTAAATCTTTGCACTTTTTATCCTAACTTCAAATGGCTGTAGAATATAAACGGAGCGTCGTAAAAGGTTCATATTTTATCGTATAATAAACCTTATTATGTGGTATAAAAATCATATGGATCGGTTTAGTAGGAGTCGCGATATGACATCTTTAACTTGAAATGGCTGTAGAATCTAAACGAAGCGTCGTAGAGGGGTTAAACTTTGCACTTTCATCCTAACTTCAAATTGCTGTAGAATCTAAACGGAGCGTCGTAGAAGGTTCAAACTTTGCATATTTTATCGTATAATAAAACTGATTATGTGGTATAAAAATCTGTAGAATCTAAACGGAGCGTCGTAGAAGGTTCAACCTTTGCATATTTTATCGTATAATAAAACTGATTATGTGGTATAAAAATCATATGGATCGGTTTAGTAGGAGGCACGATATGACATCTTTAACTTCAAATGGCTGTAGAATATAAACGGAGCGTCGTAGAAGGTTCAAACTTTTCATATTTTATCGTATAATAAACCTGATTATGTGGTATAAAAATCAGATGGATCGGTTTAGTAGGAATCGCGATATGACATCTTTAACTTGAAATGGCTGTAGAATCTAAACGAAGCGTCGTAGAGGGGTTAAACTTTGCAATTTTATCCTAACTTCCAATGGCTGTAGAATCTAGAGGGGTTAAACTTTGCACTTTTATCCTAACTTCAAATGGCTGTAGAATCTTAACGAAGCGTCATAGAAGGTTCCAACTTTTCATATTTTATCGAATAATAAACCTGATTATGTGGTATAAAAATCATATGGTTCGGTTTAGTAGGAGTCGCGATATGACATCTCTAACTTCAAATGGCTGTAGAATCTAAACGAAGCGTCGTAGAGGGGTTAAACTTTGCACTTTTATCCTATCTTCAAATAGCTGTAGAATCTAAACGGAGCGTCGTAGAAGGTTCAAACTTTGCATATTTTATCGTATAATAAACCTGATTATGTGGTATAAAAATCATATGGATCGGTTTAGTAGGAGTCGCGATATGACATCGTAGAGGTCGTAGAGGGGTTAAACTTTGCACTTTTATCCTAACTTCCAATGGCTGTAGAATCTAAACGGAGCATTGTACAAGGTTCAAACTTTGCATATTTTATCGTATAATAAACCTGATTATGTGGTATAAAAATCATATGAATCGGTTTAGTAGGTTTCGCGATAAAAATCATCAAAGTTCAAAGTTCAAACTTTGCATATTTTATCGTATAATAAACCTGAGAATCTAAACGAAGCGTCGTAGAGGGGTCAAACTTTTCATATTTTATCGTATAATAAACCTGATTATGTGGTATAAAAATCATATGGATCGGTTTAGTAGGAATCGCGATATGACATCTTTAACTTCAAATGGCTGTAGAATCTAAACGGAGCGTCGTAGAGGGGTTAAACTTTGCACTTTTATCCTAACTTCAAATAGCTGTAGAATCTAAATGGAGCGTCGTAGAAGTTCAAACTTTGCTTATGATTATGTGGTATAAAAATCATATGGATCGGTTTAGTAGGAGGCACGATATGACATCTTTAACTTCAAATGGCTGTAGAATATAAACGGAGCGTCGTAGAGGGGTCAAACTTTTCATATTTTATCGTATAATAAACCTGATTATGTGGTATAAAAATCATATGGATCGGTTTAGTAGGAATCGCGATATGACATCTTTAACTTCAATGGCTGTAGAATCTAAACGAAGCGTCGTAGAGGGGTTAAACTTTGCACTTTTATCCTAACTTCAAATAGCTGTAGAATCTAAATGGAGCGTCGTAGAAGTTCAAACTTTGCATATTTTATCGTATAATAAAACTGATTATGTGGTATAAAAATCATATGGATCGGTTTAGTAGGAGGCACGATATGACATCTTTAACTTCAAATGGCTGTAGAATATAAACGGAGCGTCGTAGAAGGTTCAAACTTTTCATATTTTATCGTATAATAAACCAGATTATGTGGTATAAAAATCTATGGATCGGTTTAGTAGGAATCGCGATATGACATCTTTAACTTCAAATGGCTGTAGAATATAAACGGAGCGTCGTAGAAGGTTCAAACTTTTCATATTTTATCGTATAATAAACCTGATTATGTGGTATAAAAATCTATGGATCGGTTTAGTAGGAATCGCGATATGACATCTTTAACTTGAAATGGCTGTAGAATCTAAACGAAGCGTCGTAGAGGGGTTAAACTTTGCACTTTTATCCTAACTTCAAATGGCTGTAGAATCTAAACGAAGCGTCGTAGAAGTTTCCAACTTTTCATATTTTATCGAATAATAAACATGATTATGTGGTATAAAAATCATATGGATCGGTTTAGTAGGAGGCACGATATGACATCTTTAACTTGAAATGGCTGTAGAATCTAAACGAAGCGTCGTAGAGGGGTTAAACTTTGCACTTTTATCCTAACTTCAAATGGCTGTAGAATCTAAACGAAGCGTCGTAGAAGGTTCCAACTTTTCATATTTTATCGAATAATAAACCTGATTATGTGGTATAAAAATCATATGGTTCGGTTTAGTAGGAGTCGCGATTTGACATCTCTAACTTCAAATGGCTGTAGAATCTAAACGAAGCGTCGTAGAGGGGTTAAACTTTGCACTTTTTATCCTAACTTCAAATGGCTGTAGAATCTAAACGGAGCGTCGTAGAAGGTTCCACCTTTTCATATTTTATCGTATAATAAACCTGATTATGTGGTATAAAAATCATGTGTTTAGTAGGAGTCGCGATATGACATCTTTAACTTCAAATGGCTGTAGAATCTAAACGAATTTAAATCTTTATAAAATCTTTATATTTAAATCAAAAATAGCTTTTAAACCTGATTATGTGGTATAAACATCATATGGAGTGGTTTAGTAGGATTCGAGATATAACATCTTTAACTTGAAATGGCTGTAGAATTTATCCTAACTTCAAATGGCTGTAGAATCTAAACGGAGCGTCGTAGAAGGTTCAAACTTTGCATATTTTATCGTATAATAAACATGATTATGTGGTATAAAAATCATATGGATCGGTTTAGTAGGAGGCACGATATGACATCTTTAACTTGAAATGACTGTAGAATCTAAACGAAGCGTCGTAGAGGTGTTAAACTTTGCACTTTTATCCTAACTTCAAATGGCTGTAGAATCTAAACGAAGCGTCGTAGAAGGTTCCAACTTTTCATATTTTATCGAATAATAAACCTGATTATGTGGTCTAAAAATCATATGGTTCGGTTTAGTAGGAGTCGCGATATGACATCTCTAACTTCAAATGGCTGTAGAATCTAAACGAAGCGTCGTAGAGGGTTTAAACTTTGCACTTTTATCCTAACTGCAAATGGCTGTAGAATCTAAAAGGAGCGTCGTGTAAGGTTCAAACTTTTCATATTTTATCGTATAATAAACCTGATTATGTGGTATAAAAATCATATGGATCGGTTTAGTAGGAGGCACGATATGACATCATTAACTTCAAATGGCTGTAGAATCTAAACGAAGCGTCGTTGAGGAGTTAAACTTAGCACTTTTTATCCTAACTTCAAATGGCTGTAGAATCTAAACGAAGCGTCGTAGAAGGTTCCAACTTTTCATATTTTATCGAATAATAAACCTGATTATGTGTTATAAAAATCATATGGTTCGGTTTAGTAGGAGTCGCGATATGACATCTCTAACTTCAAATGGCTGTAGAATCTAAACGAAGCGTCGTAGAGGGGTTAAACTTTGCACTTTTTATCCTAACTTCAAATGGCTGTAGAATATAAACGGAGCGTCGTAGAAGGTTCAAACTTTTCATATTTTATCGCATAATAAACCTGATTATGTGGTATAAAAATCATATGGATCGGTTTAGTAGGAGGCACGATATGACATCATTAACTTCAAATGGCTGTAGAATCTAAACGAAGCGTCGTTGAGGAGTTAAACTTTGCACTTTTTATCCTAACTTCAAATGGCTGTAGAATCTAAACGAAGCGTCGTAGAAGGTTCCAACTTTTCATATTTTATCGAATAATAAACCTGATTATGTGTTATAAAAATCATATGGTTCGGTTTAGTAGGAGTCGCGATATGACATCTCTAACTTTAAATGGCTGTAGAATCTAAACGAAGCGTCGTAGAGGGGTTAAACTTTGCACTTTTTATCCTAACTTCAAATGGCTGTAGAATATAAACGGAGCTTCGTAGAAGGTTCAAACTTTTCATATTTTATCGTATAATAAACCTGATTATGTGGTATAAAAATCATATGGATCGGTTTAGTAGGAGGCACGATATGACATCTTTAACTTGAAATGGCTGTAGAATCTAAACGAAGCGTCGTAGAGGGGTTAAACTTTGCACTTTTATCCTAACTTCAAATGGCCGTAGAATCTTAACGAAGCGTCGTAGAAGGTTCCAACTTTTCATATTTTATCGAATAATAAACCTGATTATGTGGTATAAAAATCATAAGGTTCGGTTTAGTAGGAGTCGCGATATGACATCTCTAACTTCAAATGGCTGTAGAATCTAAACGGAGCGTCGTAGAAGGTTCAAACTTTGCATATTTTATCGTATAATAAAACTGATTATGTGGTATAAAAATCTGTAGAATCTAAACGGAGCGTCGTAGAAGGTTCAAACTTTGCATATTTTATCGTATAATAAAACTGATTATGTGGTATAAAAATCATATGGATCGGTTTAGTAGGAATCGCGATATGACATCTTTAACTTGAAATGGCTGTAGAATCTAAACGAAGCGTCGTAGAGGGGTTAAACTTTGCACTTTTATCCTAACTTCAAATGGCTGTAGAATCTAAACGGAGCGTCGTAGAAGGTTCAAACTTTGCATATTTTATCGTATAATAAACATGATTATGTGGTATAAAAATCATATGGATCGGTTTAGTAGGAGGCACGATATGACATCTTTAACTTGAAATGGCTGTAGAATCTAAACGAAGCGTCGTAGAGGGGTTAAACTTTGCACTTTTATCCTAACTTCAAATGGCTGTAGAATCTTAACGAAGCGTCATAGAAGATTCCAACTTTTCATATTTTATCGAATAATAAACCTGATTATGTGGTATAAAAATCATATGGTTCGGTTTAGTAGGAGTCGCGATATGACATCTCTAACTTCAAATGGCTGTAGAATCTAAACGAAGCGTCGTAGAGGGGTTAAACTTTGCACTTTTATCCTAACTTCAAATGGCTGTAGAATCTAAACGGAGCGTCGTAGAAGGTTCAAACTTTGCATATTTTATCGTATTATAAACCTGATTATGTGGTATAAAAATCATGTGGATCGGTTTAGTAGGATCTAAACGGAGCGTCGTAGAAGGTTCAAACTTTGCATATTTTATCGTATAATAAACCTGATTATGTGGTATAAAAATCATGTGGATCGGTTTAGTAGGAGTCGCGATATGACATCTTTAACTTCAAATGGCTGTAGAATCTAAACGAAGCGTCGTAGAGGGGTTAAACTTTGCACTCTCATCCTAACTTCAAATGGCTGTAGAATCTAAAAGGAGCGTCGTAGAAGGTTCAAACTTTTCATATTTTATCGTATAATAAACCTGATTATGTGGTATAAAAATCATATGGATCGGTTTAGTAGGAGGCACGATATGACATCATTAACTTCAAATGGCTGTAGAATCTAAACGAAGCGTCGTTGAGGAGTAAAACTTTGCACTTTTTATCCTAACTTCAAATGGCTGTAGAATATAAACGGAGCGTCGTAAAAGGTTCATATTTTATCGTATAATAAACCTTATTATGTGGTATAAAAATCATATGGATCGGTTTAGTAGGAGTCGCGATATGACATCTTTAACTTGAAATGGCTGTAGAATCTAAACGAAGCGTCGTAGAGGGGTTAAACTTTGCACTTTCATCCTAACTTCAAATTGCTGTAGAATCTAAACGGAGCGTCGTAGAAGGTTCAAACTTTGCATATTTTATCGTATAATAAAACTGATTATGTGGTATAAAAATCTGTAGAATCTAAACGGAGCGTCGTAGAAGGTTCAACCTTTGCATATTTTATCGTATAATAAAACTGATTATGTGGTATAAAAATCATATGGATCGGTTTAGTAGGAGGCACGATATGACATCTTTAACTTCAAATGGCTGTAGAATATAAACGGAGCGTCGTAGAAGGTTCAAACTTTTCATATTTTATCGTATAATAAACCTGATTATGTGGTATAAAAATCATATGGATCGGTTTAGTAGGAATCGCGATATGACATCTTTAACTTGAAATGGCTGTAGAATCTAAACGAAGCGTCGTAGAGGGGTTAAACTTTGCAATTTTATCCTAACTTCCAATGGCTGTAGAATCTAGAGGGGTTAAACTTTGCACTTTTATCCTAACTTCAAATGGCTGTAGAATCTTAACGAAGCGTCATAGAAGGTTCCAACTTTTCATATTTTATCGAATAATAAACCTGATTATGTGGTATAAAAATCATATGGTTCGGTTTAGTAGGAGTCGCGATATGACATCTCTAACTTCAAATGGCTGTAGAATCTAAACGGAGCGTCGTAGAAGGTTCAAACTTTGCATATTTTATCGTATAATAAACCTGATTATGTGGTATAAAAATCATGTGGATCGGTTTAGTAGGAGTCGCGATATGACATCTTTAACTTCAAATGGCTGTAGAATCTAAACGAAGCGTCGTAGAGGGGTTAAACTTTGCACTCTCATCCTAACTTCAAATGGCTGTAGAATCTAAAAGGAGCGTCGTAGAAGGTTCAAACTTTTCATATTTTATCGTATAATAAACCTGATTATGTGGTATAAAAATCATATGGATCGGTTTAGTAGGAGGCACGATATGACATCATTAACTTCAAATGGCTGTAGAATCTAAACGAAGCGTCGTTGAGGAGTAAAACTTTGCACTTTTTATCCTAACTTCAAATGGCTGTAGAATATAAACGGAGCGTCGTAAAAGGTTCATATTTTATCGTATAATAAACCTTATTATGTGGTATAAAAATCATATGGATCGGTTTAGTAGGAGTCGCGATATGACATCTTTAACTTGAAATGGCTGTAGAATCTAAACGAAGCGTCGTAGAGGGGTTAAACTTTGCACTTTCATCCTAACTTCAAATTGCTGTAGAATCTAAACGGAGCGTCGTAGAAGGTTCAAACTTTGCATATTTTATCGTATAATAAAACTGATTATGTGGTATAAAAATCTGTAGAATCTAAACGGAGCGTCGTAGAAGGTTCAACCTTTGCATATTTTATCGTATAATAAAACTGATTATGTGGTATAAAAATCATATGGATCGGTTTAGTAGGAGGCACGATATGACATCTTTAACTTCAAATGGCTGTAGAATATAAACGGAGCGTCGTAGAAGGTTCAAACTTTTCATATTTTATCGTATAATAAACCTGATTATGTGGTATAAAAATCATATGGATCGGTTTAGTAGGAATCGCGATATGACATCTTTAACTTGAAATGGCTGTAGAATCTAAACGAAGCGTCGTAGAGGGGTTAAACTTTGCAATTTTATCCTAACTTCCAATGGCTGTAGAATCTAGAGGGGTTAAACTTTGCACTTTTATCCTAACTTCAAATGGCTGTAGAATCTTAACGAAGCGTCATAGAAGGTTCCAACTTTTCATATTTTATCGAATAATAAACCTGATTATGTGGTATAAAAATCATATGGTTCGGTTTAGTAGGAGTCGCGATATGACATCTCTAACTTCAAATGGCTGTAGAATCTAAACGGAGCGTCGTAGAAGGTTCAAACTTTGCATATTTTATCGTATAATAAACCTGATTATGTGGTATAAAAATCATGTGGATCGGTTTAGTAGGAGTCGCGATATGACATCTTTAACTTCAAATGGCTGTAGAATCTAAACGAAGCGTCGTAGAGGGGTTAAACTTTGCACTCTCATCCTAACTTCAAATGGCTGTAGAATCTAAACGGAGCGTCGTAGAAGGTTCAAACTTTTCATATTTTATCGTATAATAAACCTGATTATGTGTTATAAAAATCATATGGATCGGTTTAGTAGGAGTCGCGATATGACATCTCTAACTTCAAATGGCTGTAGAATCTAAACGAAGCGTCGTAGAGTGGTTAAACTTTGCACTTTTATCCTAAATTCAAATGGCTGTAGAATCTAAACGGAGCGTCGTAGAAGGTTCAAACTTTGCATATTTTATCGTATAATAAACCTGATTATGTGTTATAAAAATCATATGGATCGGTTTAGTAGGAGTCGCGATATGGCATCTCTAACTTCAAATGGCTGTAGAATCTAAACGAAGCGTCGTAGAGTGGTTAAACTTTGCACTTTTATCCTAAATTCAAATGGCTGTAGAATCTAAACGGAGCGTCGTAGAAGGTTCAAACTTTGCATATTTTATCGTATAATAAACCTGATTATGTGGTATAAAAATCATATGGATCGGTTTAGTAGGAATCGCGATATGACATCTTTAACTTCAAATGGCTGTAGAATCTAAACGAAGCGTCGTGGAGGGGTTAAACTTTGCACTTTTATCCTAACTTCAAATAGCTGTAGAATCTAAACGGAGCGTAGTAGAAGGTTCAAACTTTGTATATTTTATCGTATAATAAACCTGATTATGTGGTATAAAAATTATGTGGATCGGTTTAGTAGGAGTCGCGATATGACATCTTTAACTTCAAATGGCTGTAGAATCTAAACGAAGCGTCGTTGAGGGGTTAAACTTTGCACTCTCATCCTAACTTCAAATGGCTGTAGAATCTAAACGGAGCGTCGTAGAAGGTTCAAACTTTTCATATTTTATCGTATAATAAACCTGATTATGTGGTATAAAAATCATATGGATCGGTTTAGTAGGAGTCGCGATATGACATCTCTAACTTCAAATGGCTGTAGAATCTAAACGAAGCGTCGTAAAGGGGTTAAACTTTGCACTTTTATCCTAAATTCAAATGGCTGTAGAATCTAAACGGAGCGTCGTAGAGGTTCAAACTTTGCATATTTTATCGTATAATAAACCTGATTATGTGGTATAAAAATCATGTGGATCGGTTTAGTAGGAGTCGCGATATGACATCTTTAACTTCAAATGGTTGTAGAATCTAAACGAAGCGTCGTAGAGGGGTTAAACTTTGCACTTTTTATCCTAACTTCAAATGGCCGTAGAATCTAAAAGGAGCGTCGTAGAAGGTTCAAACTTTGCATATTTTATCGTATAATAAACCTGATTATGTGGTATAAAAATCATGTGGATCGGTTTAGTAGGAGTCGCGATATGACATCTTTAACTTCAAATGGCTGTAGAATCTAAACGAAGCGTCGTAGAGGGGTTAAACTTTGCACTCTCATCCTAACTTCAAATGGCTGTAGAATCTAAACGAAGCGTCGTAGAAGGTTCAAACTTTTCATATTTTATCGCATAATAAACCTGATAATGTGGTATAAAAATCATATGGATCGGTTTAGTAAGTGTCGCGATATGACATCTCTAACTTCAAATGGCTGTAGAATCTAAACGAAGCGTCGTAGAGGGGTTAAACTTTGCACTTTTATCCTAAATTCAAATGGCTGTAGAATCTAAACGGAGCGTCGTAGAAGGTTCAAACTTTGCATATTTTATCGTATAATAAACCTGATTATGTGGTATAAAAATCATGTGGATCGGTTTAGTAGAAGTCGCGATATGACATCTTTAACTTCAAATGGCTGTAGAATCTAAGCGAAGCGTCGTAGAGGGGTTAAACTAAATATCATGTGGATTGGTTTAGTAGGAGTCGCGATATGACATCTCTAACTTCAAATGGCTGTAGAATCTAAACGAAGCGTCGTAGAGGGGTTAAACTTTGCACTTTTATCCTAAATTCAAATGGCTGTAGAATCTAAACGGAGCGTCGTAGAAGGTTCAAACTTTGCATATTTTATCGTATAATAAACCTGATTATGTGGTATAAAAATCATGTGGATCGGTTTAGTAGGAGTCGCGATATGACATCTTTAACTTCAAATGGCTGTAGAATCTAAACGAAGCGTCATAGAATCTAGACTGAGCGTCGTAGAGGGGTTAAACTCTGCACCTTTTACGACGCTTCGTTTAGATTATACAGCCTTTTAAATTTGGAATAAAAATGCAGAGTTTAACTCCTCTACGACGCTCAGTCTAGATTCTACAGCCATTTGAAGTTCGGATAAAAAGTGCAAAGATTTAACTGTCTACCATGCTCTGTTTAGATTCAACAGCCATTTGAAGTTAAAGATTCTAAACCAATTAATGTTCAAGATGTGATTTCGCAAGTCGTATTAGATATATTCTTCTAATTCTGTACCAACATTTTTTTGTTATAGCCCTAATACAATCACACCAGAAAGTAACCATTAATAAGCAAGTTTTCTATCCAGTACAGCCCCACCATTAACTGCCTAAAAACTAGCCAGAAAATAGGCTTGTCTAGTACATTGTTATATGGAAATGTTAACATACTGGTAAAAAATAAACAGGTCAGCTTCCTAGTTAGTAAATAATTAAACAAATTAGTGTTGTTTTTCGTTAAATACTATTTCAAATAATAAAAACATGCTTTGTATGTGTATCATTCATATTTCACACTATGATAAAGTTATAAACTTGTTAAATTGGGTCTTTTTGCGATGTGAATAGTCACTTGGACAACAGAAACATGATTGCCTCGAACACAGGGACTGCAATATACAATAATTGGAATTATTATTATGGTAATATTTTTTTTCTAAACTGATCCTTTAGCAGATATCAAGGCGTGATTGTTGCAATCTTAAATACATGAAATGTATATATATAAAATTCAAAAAGGGATTTTATTGGTATTTAGATTCAAATTTCTGGAAGCCTAATTGGAATGTTGGAATTTGTATGAATTACGTTTACAGTTTTTTTTTTGCTTTTATCTTTTGGGAAATATGATTGAAATTTTCCTGAAATTTCGATTGCAATTTTATTAAATATTACACAATCGAAGCACTCTCGAAATATAGGAAAATGATGCACATAGTAAAAAACGGATTGGGCAGTGTTCTTAATAAATTTAACTTCAACTGCCCAAAAGATGTTAACAGGTGGCACTTTGTTTCGCTTTTGTAAGGGCTCCAGGGTTGACTTAAAATAACTAACTCTTACTCACCACCCAAAACTATGAAAGGGTGCTGAATGAGGAGAAGACTGCATATAATTTGAGACAACAACAGTAACAACGTCCTCGAAGTTCAAGAGGAAGTCCATTTAATTTCGTGTTCTTATTGTCGCTTGATTATGTGCGCAGTCTTCTTAAAGTGAAAATGTAAAACAAATTTCGGGATGAAAGTAATCGTCTCCGCGTTTGTTTATTCATTTAATATAATCGAAATATAGTTGCAATAATCGTACGCAATTGCCAAGTAAACATAATAAGAAAATTCGTTTATATCCATTCGTTAATAAAAGTCTTAGTTTCGTCGCAAATTTTTTGTAAAATTTAAAATGTCCGCCGGTGGTGTAAAAATGTGAGTGAAATTGTTGTGTTTAGAGTTTTTTTTATGTAAGAAATGAAAATGAAATCAATTGCTAAAAAAGGAAATATATTCCAATAAAGGGCAATCAAATGCAATTGCGATTTCAAATAAGTGTGTTTTTTGTCTTTTGTTAATGAAAGTGTTAAGTGTTATGTTCGTCGTGAGTGCAAAAAGTACAAGTGAAAATATAAAGTGCGCGGCGCGAGTGTGTGTTAAAAAGCATAAGGAAATCAATTGTAAAAAGGCAAAAACATTCTATCGAAAAACTTATAAAAAACAATTGGAATTTTCTTAACATTAACTTTATAAACTTTAAATACGAATTCTCTAAACATATAAAGCAGTTGTCGTGGTGAGTATAGAATATTATACATGTTCTTCGTTAGCAGCATAATTTGAACCGTCTTCGTCGTGTTGCCAACGGCCGCGCTCGTTTCCTTCCTGTTCCTTTTTGTTCGTCTTCTTCTTTGTATTTGTTCATTGTGGCCGGGTAGCCGTGTAGGCAAATTTTAGTTTCGTACTACAAGTTTGAAATTTTTTTTATTTAGTACAATTTTAAAAATATATCAAACTTTGCTTGTAATTTAGAGTATTGTTTCAAAATGTGTACTTAAAAATAAAAATAACATTAATTTGCATAGAAAGAAATACAATAATTACGATAAATAATATTATCTACTAAATAATAATTTTTGTATTTTAAGTTTTAAAAGTTATTAAATTGAAAATCATATTTCCATTTAAAATATAATTCTACTTTTTCATTCTTAAAATTATATTTTGTTCCTTAAACAATTTTATTTAAGCGAATACTTTAACTTTACTACAAATTTAACGCATTAGAAATTTGTGCGAAACATTTTTAGTATTTGAATTCAACAGATGTTATTTTGCAGGCGAAGCACAATGTTTCGTCTGCTAATTCTATTACTTCGTATATTTCTCCATCAAGATTCGACAATTTGAATTCCATTTGTGTGACCGAAAAAAAATCAGTACAAAAAGGTCTCTCAATGCAAATCATCATATTCGCCGCTCTTCTAATTTTCTTCTTTGCGGAGGAGAACACTGTAAATCAGTTGAGACAACAACAGCAACATGAGCGAGATCAAAGGAGATGACTGCGGTGAGTTCGTGCTCTCATTGCAAACTGGTCACCGAAATGAAAGTCAAAAGAAATAAAGAATTAAATGTGTATTAATTGTAATTATTTAATAAATCAACTGTAAAATAACTTCTGCTTCATTTAAAATCTATAAAAATTGAAATAAAAACTCTTTAAAAACGGATGACCAAAGCAGGAGTGGAAGTGGTGAGTTCAGTATTCCACAAGTTGATTAAATGCAGCGTAATTTGAATCGTCTTCTTCTAGTTGTCAACTCAACTGTTCGTTTCCTTCCTGTTCGTTGTTCGTCTTCTTCTTATTATTTGTTTATTGCAAGCATGCAGGTGGCCATGCGGGTTGCCGTGTTGATAAAACGTAGTTTCGTACTTTACCTTTTATATTTTGAATGACACTACTTTTCAATGAAATGTACTTCTTTTTACGAGGAGAAATTGTGATAACACTAATAAAAGGTGAAACAATTAAATAGTTTTTGACACGTTTTTAAACGTTAAGTTTAAATATCATTTATCTAAAATTGCATTGAATGCTTTTTATTTAATTATTACAATGGTTGTAATATTGGTAATAAATACATTTTATAACTGTTTTTTTCGCGAAAATACTATTTAAATTCAAAATTTTTCTTAAGTACCTAAGAAGAATAAATTAATTTTATTAAAAAACCAATATTACAAGAAATGATAAAAATTTAGCGTATACAAATTGTACTCTTTTGTTTACAAAATTTTAATTTATTATATATTTAATTTTTTTCACAGTACTTATATTTTGTATTACTAACTTTTAAATTTAGTTAACAATTCTTCAATTTGTTATATATCAAATTAAAAAATTGCATAATAAATAAATATACAACCAATTTTAAAAAGGATAAAAGATTGTAAAAATAAATAAAATTTCAATATAAAAATATAAAAATATAAAAATATAAAAATATAAAAATATAAAAATATAAAAATATAAAAATATAAAAATATAAAAATATAAAAATATAAAAATATAAAAATATAAAAATATAAAAATATATAAATATATAAATATATAAATATAAAAATATAAAAATATAAAAATATAAAAATATAAAAATATAAAAATATAAAAATATAAAAATATAAAAATATAAAAATATAAAAATATAAAAATATAAAAATATAAAAATATAAAAATATAAAAATATAAAAATATAAAAATATAAAAATATAAAAATATAAAAATATAAAAATATAAAAATATAAAAATATAAAAATATAAAAATATAAAAATATAAAAATATAAAAATATAAAAATATAAAAATATAAAAATATAAAAATATAAAAATATAAAAATATAAAAATATAAAAATATAAAAATATAAAAATATAAAAATATAAAAATAAAAAATATAAAAATATAAAAATATAAAAATATAAAAATAGAAAAATAGAAAAATAGAAAAATAGAAAAATAGAAAAATAGAAAAATAGAAAAATAGAAAAATAGAAAAATAGAAAAATATAAAAATACAAAAACACAAAAATATAAAAATATAAAAATATTAAAATATTAAAGTATTTAAATATAAAAATATAAAAATATAAAAATATAAAAATATAAAAATATAAAAATATAAAAATATAAAAATATAAAAATATAAAAATATAAAAATATGAAAATATAAAAATATAAAAATATAAAAATATAAAAATATAAAAATATAAAAATATAAAAATATAAAAATATAAAAATATAAAAATATAAAAATATAAAAATATAAAAATATAAAAATATAAAAATATAAAAATATAAAAATATAAAAATATAAAAATATAAAAATATAAAAATATAAAAATATAAAAATATAAAAATAAAAAATATAAAAATATAAAAATATAAAAATATAAAAATAGAAAAATAGAAAAATAGAAAAATAGAAAAATAGAAAAATAGAAAAATAGAAAAATAGAAAAATAGAAAAATAGAAAAATAGAAAAATATAAAAATACAAAAACACAAAAATATAAAAATATAAAAATATTAAAATATTAAAGTATTTAAATATAAAAATATAAAAATATAAAAATATAAAAATATAAAAATATAAAAATATAAAAATATAAAAATATAAAAATATAAAAATATAAAAATATGAAAATATAAAAATATAAAAATATAAAAATATAAAAATATAAAAATATAAAAATATAAAAATATAAAAATATAAAAATATAAAAATATAAAAATATAAAAATATAAAAATATAAAAATATAAAAATATAAAAATATAAAAATATAAAAATATAAAAATATAAAAATATAAAAATATAAAAATATAAAAATATAAAAATATAAAAATATAAAAATATAAAAATATAAAAATATAAAAATATAAAAATATAAAAATATAAAAATATAAAAATATAAAAATATAAAAATATAAAAATATAAAAATATAAAAATATAAAAATATAAAAATATAAAAATATAAAAATATAAAAATATAAAAATATAAAAATATAAAAATATAAAAATATAAAAATATAAAAATATAAAAATATAAAAATATAAAAATATAAAAATATAAAAATATAAAAATATAAAAATATAAAAATATAAAAATATAAAAATATAAAAATATAAAAATATAAAAATATAAAAATATAAAAATATAAAAATATAAAAATATAAAAATATAAAAATATAAAAATATAAAAATATAAAAATATAAAAATATAAAAATATAAAAATATAAAAATATAAAAATATAAAAATATAAAAATATAAAAATATAAAAATATAAAAATATAAAAATATAAAAATATAAAAATATAAAAATATAAAAATATAAAAATATAAAAATATAAAAATATAAAAATATAAAAATATAAAAATATAAAAATATAAAAATATAAAAATATAAAAATATAAAAATATAAAAATATAAAAATATAAAAATATAAAAATATAAAAATATAAAAATATAAAAATATAAAAATATAAAAATATAAAAATATAAAAATATAAAAATATAAAAATATAAAAATATAAAAATATAAAAATATAAAAATATAAAAATATAAAAATATAAAAATATAAAAATATAAAAATATAAAAATATAAAAATATAAAAATATAAAAATATAAAAATATAAAAATATAAAAATATAAAAATATAAAAATATAAAAATATAAAAATATAAAAATATAAAAATATAAAAATATAAAAATATAAAAATATAAAAATATAAAAATATAAAAATATAAAAAATATAAAAAATATAAAAATATAAAAATATAAAAATATAAAAATATAAAAATATAAAAATATAAAAATATAAAAATATAAAAATATAAAAATATAAAAATATAAAAATATAAAAATATAAAAATATAAAAATATAAAAATATAAAAATATAAAAATATAAAAATATAAAAATATAAAAATATAAAAATATAAAAATATAAAAATATAAAAATATAAAAATATAAAAATATAAAAATATAAAAATATAAAAATATAAAAATATAAAAATATAAAAATATAAAAATATAAAAATATAAAAATATAAAAATATAAAAATATAAAAATATAAAAATATAAAAATATAAAAATATAAAAATATAAAAATATAAAAATATAAAAATTTAAAAATAGAAAATATTCGCTGATCAATAAATGTAGTTAACTTTATTAGATATTGTGTGAGAAATCATGTTAATATAAAATATTTTAGCAGTGATAATTAGCAGATATTACAATTGGAAAAGCTATTATAATAAAACTCTAATTAGAATTCCAATAAGTTTGAAGACAATTTCTATAAAACAGACAATTGAAATTCACATAATTTAGCAAAAGGTCAAAAGATGGCACTGCCATAATTTCTTCAATTCTCAAAGTGCTAGATAATAAAATCTCATTAGCAAACTGAAAACAGACCACATGAAATTTTATTTATGCGGCAGTTTAAATTGAAGCAAATTGCTAAAACAAATAAATATATGTTGAGACATGATTTTACATATTGCTTAGACAAACATTAAAGCAAATTAAAACTAATTACAATGAAAACGAATAAAAATGCCTTTATATTGCAACATATTACATCTGATGATGATGTTAATGCTGATGATGACCATGGAGAATTGTTATTATCCACAACTGACAGAACTGTGTCATTTGACAGTTAAACTCATTTAACAAAAATTCACATTTTATTGAAACTATAAAACTTGAAACTAAACGGAGAGAAGTGAGACGAAGTGAAAGCACCATACCCGAACAGACAGTCATCCATCATTTGCTTAAATAACGTAATCTGTCAAATAGTGACCAAACCATAAGGGTTAACAGCAATAACAACAACAAAATTGTCAGAACATATCATATCATGCAAAGCATATATATCATAGAATTATATCACTGCCTAACCATGGTAGCAATAGGCTGTGTAACAAATCAACATGCAATATATATAAATATCACATATCATAAAATGTCATCAATGCTCATCTGTCATAGCTTAATTTTGTACAATTTTCAGTTCTAAAAAATAAAGTTTAGTTATGCATTTTTTTTTGTCTATTTTATACATCATTCAAATCATTATAAATTTCTCTGGAAATCAACAACTTTAGACAACGTCATCGTCGTGCTTGACCATTTTCCGTATCAAATATGTCTGTTGCTTTGTTGAGTGATATATATATTTTAGCTGTCTGTCAGTTGTGCTGTAAATGCATACAAATCTTTAGTTTTGACATTAAATTAAGATTTATTATTTGTTTATGCTTGTCATTTATATGTTAGACTTTTGTCACTCATCTGAATATAATGAATTCTTAATACATTCTGCTCCATGTATGGAATTTGTATTTTTATGTGCTATTAATTTAAATTTTGTTTTGATTTAGTCATCACCCACATTTTATTTAGCTAATAGGATATGTGTATTTTATGGTTATGGTTTTATATATGCATATTTTATATAAAGTTGTCAAATATTAGAGAATTTGTACATTTAGCACCCGTTTAAGATACAACAATCAGTTACTGGAACTGTTTAAAACGGAGCTAGAACCGAAACTATATAAATTTAAGAAACCGGAAGCGAAACTGTTTTTAATTTTTACTAGAATATAATGCAAATCGTTTAATAGATTTTTATGCCACATCTATATTTTTCCTACTTTCAAAATGCACTCTTCATACTTAAATAAAAACAAAAAATATGATATAAAAAATAATTTTAGAAATTTTAAAGGTTTAAGGATCCAATAGATCATGTTATTTATCGCCCCACGTTTTATTTATAAACTTTCATTCACATTAAAAACGAGTTATTTGAAAATATTTTTTATATTATATTTTTTGTTTTTCTAAATTTTCTGTGTCAGTTAGATTTTCAGGTGACACAATTCAAACGGCCGAATATAATCTAATTTAAAATCATACATTTTTTTAAAAATACATACATTTTCTGAAAATAATTCGATAATATTGCATTGTCATCTAATTCTAGGCAATGTTTAAAATTTCAAGGCTCTAGCTCATCGGAAAGTGGGTTTAAAATCAATTACAAAATTTGTACACCCAGAAAAAAATTCCCTCAAATCCCATTAAAATTGGTCAATAAGACAACTATTGATTTAATAGTATACAAAAAATAAATTTTTTCATATAAACTCAATGGCAATGTCATGGTATTTTCTAGTATTTAATGGTATTTTCCGATTAAAATAATAATTTATCTTATTGAATATTTTTAATAGTAAAAAACTATTATTTATATAGTATTTTTTTCTGGGTGTACCAAACAGACAGACAAGTAAGCGAGCTAATAAAAACGGTTTAAAATTTGAAATTTTTTACTGTTTCCCTATTGTTTGTTGTTTTATGTATCTGTTAGTACAAAAACCCCAATTTGTTTAAAAGTCAAAACAATATTTTAGTTTTCCGCAATTATAACAGGAACTATTAATTAGTACGCAATATTATAAAAAGTACGATGTATCGTATTTCAAAATAAGAAGGTAGGAAAGTTTGAACCTTTGTGATACTGGTGAACTTAAAGTTTTTGTTTAGTTTGTGGAACCGAAACTGTAATCAGAACCAGAACATTAATATCTTCTTTTTCAACCAAAACTAAAACATAGTGCTTATTTCTGCATTTCGAAATGAAATACTGTTATACGAATGTGACGTAATTTAAAAAAAAATCAATATTTTAAAAGTCAAGTAACACGAAATCCAAATTCCTGTGATGAAATTTATGTCAAATTTTAATTTCGTCGTTCGTTTCAAAATAAGTGAATATTCAATAAAAAATAGTGTTATGACCGTATCAAATACTGGAACAGTTTATTTAAATTTTTTATAAGTCCGGAACTAGTACCTCACAGAATAACATTTTAGTTCCAAACATTAAAGTTTTTCTCAACTTCCTGAAAAGGCGAAAATATTCCATAAATTATGCGCCTTTTAAGGTGCAATTGTCTCTATATCTCTCACCGTTCTTTGTTTAATTTTGATTAAATCATTTTATGTAAATGGTGGAAAGGTGCATACCTTTCTTTAATTTTGAGCTGTTATTCCGAAAATGATGTCCACTTTTAATTTTTCACTTTTTTTTTGAAGAAACACATTTTAGTAGTTAAGAAAAAAATATTTGTTTATATTTACAATCAATTTAAACTTGACTTTAAATAAAAAGATTGTCTAAGGGCCAGTTTTTAGTGCTCGTTTAAACGTAATTTAAACTCCGTTTAATTAATCTTCTCTTTAAATTAAACGTCGTTTAATTTTGTTAATAGTTTCTCAGTGATAGTTTGAAATGAACACTGACTAAGACAATACATATGACACCACAGGCAAATGACAAATAATTCTCTCGATTTTGACTTCTGATAAATGTCATTCAAAATTAAATTAATAAAAAAATTGTTTCAGAAAAATAAAATTAATGTATTTTTAAATTTAAACAAGAAATCGAGCAACTAAAGTTCACGTGAGACTTTGTTTTAATGCGTAGTGTGCAAAAATACAAACATTAATAATAATTTGTGAAACAGCGCAGTGACAGAAAATAGTGAAAAGTGTAAAAGTGAAAAAAAATCATGTCAAAAACATTGAAAATTTAAACGTAGTTTAAACGTAGTTCAAACCATTTAAACACGATGGTTGAAGTTCACTGAAAAAATCGATTTTGATTTTAAACGAAGTTTAAAACACAAAGTTCAACTAGCACTGAAAAACTGGCCCTAAAACTATAATATAATTTTAAATCGGTATTGATCACTTTTAACCCGGGTACGTCTATTGGACTAATTTGGTCCCAATTAAAATTTGTTTGTATATATTTTGCAAAAATCCTCATTCCAAACCCTCCACGTGGGTGCCAACTGGACATAACCTCCCCAGTGTCCTATTAAAGACTGAAGTTAGCCAAGGTCAGGAAGAATGAATGTCAGACGACGCCAATTAATGGTTCAACTCCCATCTCATGCTCTCTGACTATAGGTCTGAGGTCCTCTCATCCCTCCTTTCCTCATCCTAACTTTCCCTTCCACCTCCACTATCGTCTGGGCTGGATTAAGTTACCCGTGCTGAGAATCTAACAGAACAGGCAGTGGGCCCAGTTTAAAAACTTGCACTGTCGCTAGCGGAGGTATCGGATACCTGGCGACCTCCGAACTTATCTAGCCCCACCCGTATAAAGCGTATCTCTGTGCGGGTGGTACTGTACTTCTCCGCAACTCGTGGGACCTAAAATGAACGACAACAACAAAAACAAACGTAACGAGTTGGGAAAGTTAGATCACATGGGTAAGTTCGGTCACATGGTGCGGATTTTTATAGTCGGTCGGGCCCGACTATGGAATACCCTACACCTTTGGTGGGGATATTAATGTGGGATATTTAATTGCATACCTTAATTTTAAAGTTTTTATTTATGCTGAACCTCCCCACACTCAGAATATTATTCACATATCAGAAAATTACGTCTTATATCCCCATAAATTAAAAAATGTATATAAAAGTATAAAAAACTAAAAAACAAAATTTGAAAAATATAATTAGGCGGACCACGCCTATATTTAAAATTTTGAAAGGCTAATATTTCATAGATTTGATTTTAATAATTTACGGATCAAATTTCCACTATGAAAACCCGGGAAATAATGAAAAAAAAGTGGGCGTATCACGCCCATTTTTGGACCACATATTTTTAGGTGAATTCTAATAATACCTTTTAAGTTTTATAACTATACCTTGAATACTTTTCGAGTTATTAGTTCCGAAAGAGTTATGGGAGGTGGGCGTGTCCGTTGACCGATTTGGCTCATTTCGAAACTCAGTTCCTAATTTTGGCTAAAATATATTGAGACGAAATTTCATCGCATTCTGATCAGTATTTCTCAAGTTATTCTGTATTCGGACAGCAAGACGGACAGATAGACGGACATGGCTAAACGGACTCGGCTAGTGATGCTGATCAAGAATATATGTACTTTTCCATACCGGACACGCCTCCTAAGAGGCATTACAATATATGCACAAAGTTAATATACCCTGTACCTCATAAGTGTAGGGTATAAAAACCGAAAGACCTGGCCTAGTCAGGCAAACTGGTATCGCCCCACCTGACAATCATGGAGGCGATACACCCATGATGACTGACGATGTTATCGCAGAGACGATGGTGAAAGCCCTTTCGTTCTTCGGCACCCTGTACATTGACAGTGAGGAATAGGAGTCAAACCCTCCCTCACAGGGAACAGGTTCTTTGGGGAACTGGAAGAAATAGCTGAAGTTCCAATTGAAAATCTACTAGGGTTCGTAAGAAGATCAAGTTGGTTTCGAAGAAACTAACCCATCGTTGTCAACAAAATATAGCTACCACACAGATAAAAAGGGAACACAATGGACCACTAGGCCCCCGTGAGTGTTTGCTGATTAGTTCAGCAACACCCCCTTACAAACCTAACCTAACCTTTTTTCAAAACGGTTAAAGGTTTCGCTCAGAAAATTTTTAAACGGTGAATTATTTCAGTAAAAAGATATATATTCGATTTTGAAATAAATATATTAAGGCTAAAAATGCCTTATTTAGAAAAAGTAACACATAAGTTAATTTGATCCAAAATGCCCTAGTGTATCTGTGACTACGTTTTTTAATATTTTTGTGCAAAAGTCACACACTAACTATTTACAACACTTGTAAAAACAGCCGATAAAAAAAAAACTTTCCTTGTGTATATTTGTCATTTAATCAAATATATTATGTTTTATCGATGTTTGAATATATTCGCTAACAACTGGAAATGTAAAATAGTTATCATCAATCTTCATTTTGAAAACTTCACCAGCATATAATAACAAATTTAAAAGTCTGTTTATTTGTTCCTCACAATGTAATTTAACTCAACATAAAAAAATGTCAATTTCCATACAAAGTTGGTGTGGTGAAGTGAGTAGGAATTATGATAGTTATAGTCCTTATAAGCAATTAATAAATATTTCGTAGATTTGGAAAAAAAGTATTAAAATTTAAAATTGTATATTGAAAACTAACAAACAAATTTGATAATTGAATTTTGGTTATTTTCTTTAGATCTCATACTTCTAGAAAAATATTTATTTTTCTGTAATATAGAATTTTTTCCTTGAATTATATTAAAAATATAAATAAAATCCTTTTAAGACGACAAAAAGCCAACGAGATTTGCAGAGTATTTCTTTGAAATGAAAATATTTATGCCGATGAAGAACCTGTTCTAATCTGATCTACATGGTAACGCGTTAAAAGGATTTCAAGCGAGATAAACCACCATAGAAAAAGGTTTATAGTCTTACAAAAATATAAGGATATAAAAGGATTTATAGTTACTTACAAAATAAAAACCACAGAAAATATGAAAACCTCTGAAAATAATGAAAATAGTTAATGTTATTATAGGTAAAGCGTGACAGAACAGAATTTTGCCTTAACAATTTTTGCCACAACAACCGGACGAACTGAAAAAGGATGCTTTTTAAAGCCTCTGCACTCAGAATAGACAAAGGTTGCAGATTATCGATCTAAGCCGCTAAATCATTTATGATGCGGTGATGGTGGTGCGTCTTCGTGGAAATACCAGAACATATAACATAGAAACAGGTAACATTCGGCGCGACGCGTCTTGTCAAAATGTATTTTAATGAAAGGTTGTCGGTGGTGCCGGTGCTGCTGTGTTTTGACAAGTGTCAGAACAACGCATTTTCACCTGTCGTTTTATGACGTCTATCTTAAGAGTGTGTGTTGGGTTTGATGGTAATGATGATGATCTTGCGTTTAAAAGATTCGTAACGCATAACAATTTCCAAAGGATCGTGGCAGACACGCAATGCCTGTAGTAGTCGAGAGTACGTGTTTTATTTGCTTTATCTTTAATAATTTTTAAGAATTGAGTCTATTCATATCTATACAAATTTTTACTCAAATACAAGACCTATATAAAATTTATACACCCGACGACCTTAATTAGCAACGCAGGTCTTTGTTACAAAAGAACCATTGATGAGATTATTTATTTTTTTATGATTCTTATATTGCAATAGATTCTATTGCTGCGGTTTATTTAAACAATTTAAATGGTCTTTTGGTTTTGCGTCCTTTCTAATATTTGTAGCAATTTCTACTCTAAACTGTTCTAATTATTCAATTCGTGAGAAATCTTTATTTTTTTTCTAATTTGTGGCTAGTATAATTTTGGTTTTTCATTTTTCAAGCGAAACAAAAAGACAAAGGCATAACAATGGATAGATTATTAAATTTATTAACTTGTTTTTCTCTACGGCTGTTGGCTGAAATCGCCCAACATAGGGTTTGGTGGAAGCGTGCAGCTAATGATCATAATTTGTGGTTTATTTTCGGAACATTTTTTTGTTAATTATTATTAACAAATGTTATAATTTCTCTGTGATTTCTATAGTTTGTTTGTTGAACTAGGTGGGGCTGTGTTTTTTCTTTATGTATTCTGAAATTAAAATTTAAAATAAATTAAATATTCAATTTGTACTCAAAATGTACTCCGCTCCCAAAATTCCAAATTTTCACAAAAATGTTTACTAAATATTCAATTTTATACTGAAGCTAAATTTATAATAAATTCAATTCTATTTAAATTTAATAAAACAAAATATGTATGTTAATTTGACTCAAATAATGATTTGCAAAAACAAAGAAAGAGGAAGCATAGGATTATAAATCTGTTTTGCTATATAATATAATAGGAACACCTTAAAATTTATATTTTTTTCCGAATTTTATTAGGTTTATTTCCAAATATTAACTAAAGTATTCTCAATGGAATTCCAAAGAAATCAGATAGAAAACTCAAATCTGTAATAAGTCTAAGTTCAAATTATAGAGAAAAATACAATAATAATAATAGTTCGGCGCTACAGTCCTGTATAGAACTTCGGCCGAGCTCTCACACCATTTTGAGCTGTGTGTGTTATATTTGTACTCAATGTGGTGGGACGTACAGTTTATTGCCGAATCCGAACTGCGGGTGAGAGCTTTTTCATAGGCAATGGTTTTACTCTCGTAGGTTTGCCATTTATTGACGAGAGGAAGCGCGGTGCATAAAAATGTTTCTATGAAAAGATGTTGTTAGCCCCAGTCCAGGCTTGAACCGGGGACCTTTCGGCTCGCAGTCCAACGCACTAACCACTGAGCTCCCGCGGCTAAAAGAAAAATACAAGAAAAACCAATATATGTTTTATGTCTGATTTACAATGTATCTTCTGTAAGTCTATATCTCCTAGAGTTGCATTTTTTCAAAAAATGGTTATTTTTAAAATTTAAAAAAATGCATCCCTAGGATATACAGTGAGACTCACAGAAGATAAAATGTAAATCGAGCATTACATAATAACTCAAATTCTTTGGGCAATATCAAAAAACTGTGTATGGGATCTTCATTAAAATGTTGAAGACGTTGGAAAATTCATAATTCGATAGTGGATAATTTTTTGTCCAGTGCAATTATTAAAACACGAAAATAAAAGGTTTATTATTCAAAAAATAGTCCCAATATATGTAACTAATATTATTTTTAAGTTTTTAATAGAACATTTTAAAACCGAATTCTAACTCTTTGCAGTCGGCATCTTGAAATAAAATAATACCTAGACAATTATTGGTTCTCTATTAGTCGTCGTCGTCGTCGGTACATCTGATTTTGATGCTATAGCATAATTTAGCAACTAACTGCTATATGTTTAAATGAAGAGGTCAAAACAAACAAAAACATATTAACAGGTTGGTGTTAATTGCCTTGAATAGCGTTGAATTGTTTCAATTCAATTGAAATGTAAAATAGACAAAGAAATGCCGACCGCCAAGTATGGTAACATTGTTTGCTGTAAAAGGGCTTGGAATAGTCAAATTTAGAATAGTAAATATTAAACACAATATAACGTATTAATTTTTAAGTTTCAAAATATATCAATCATAGCATATGATTAGTAGTTTTATAAAAAAATACTGCGGAAAACATTTTTCCATTAAATTTTAATAAGTTTTATATTTTATATATATTAAAATAGTATATATGTAAAACAATGTGGTGTGGTAAAATCATTATCAAAAATTTGATATAAAAAATATCGATGTTTAACCTACACTTAGGAAATTTAACAGAAAAAATTAAGTTTTATTCAGTTTTTAATATCTATATATATAACGAGTTGGGAAAGTTCGGTCACATGGGTAAGTTCGGTCATATGGGACGGACTGTTATAGTCGATCGGGCCCGACTATGGAATACCCTACACCTTAATGTGAGATATTTAATTGTATACCTCATAATATTATTCACATATCAGAAATTTACGTCTTATATAATTTAAAAAATTGAAATGAAAGTATAAAATATTTAATAAAAAAAATTTAAAAATAAAAGTGAGCGGACCACGCCTATATTTAAAATTTTGTAAGGCAAATATTTAAAAGATTTGATTTTAATAATTTACGGATCAAATTTCCACTATGAAAACCCGGGAAATAATGAAAAAAAAGTGGGCGTATGACACCCATTTTTGAACCACATATTTTTAGGTGAATTATAACAATATGTTTTAAATTTCAAACCTATATCTTGAATACTTTTCGAGTTATTAGTTCCTAAAGAGTTATGTAAAGGTGACTTGTTGGGAGGTGGGCGTGTCCGTTGACCGATTGGGCTCATTTTCAAACTCAGTTCCTACTTTTGGCTAAAATATATTGAGACGAAATTTCATCGTATTCTGATAGTATTTCTCAAGAATTTCTGTATTCGGACTGCAAGACAGCAAGACGGACAGACAGACAGACGGACAGACGGACATGGCTAAACGAACTCGGGTAGTGATGCTGATCAAGAATATATATACTTTTCCATACCGGACACGCCTCCTAAGGGGCGTTACAATATATGCACAAAGTTAATATACCCTGTACCTCATAGGTGTAGGGTATAAAAATGAAATGTTCCGTGTGTGCCAGAGCATCACGAGAGAACGAACAGACGGATTTGCTTAATTCTTTTTGTATTTTATTCGTGTTAATGCAAGAGTGGTTTAGGGAAAAAGAAAAGTCGGAAAAACCCAAAGGAAAAGCCGGAAAATCGAAAATATCTAAATTTGACCCTAGGACTATGAAATTTACTTACTAAGAGCAGAGTTATAAAAATCGAAATAAAAGATTATATTTAACACTAGCTGGACCCGTGCACGACTCGTGCCAAGATTTTGTGAATTAAAAGATATGGAGGGATTTTATTAATATAAAAAACATTTTTATTATTTATATCAGGGGCCCGTACTTGGCTGTGGAAGTTTTTTATTGGTTTTATAAATGTAGTAACCAAATAATAAATCTCCGCCAAAACAACTTTTCTCAAAGACAATTTTTTCTCACACTGCCCCGTAAAATTCTTCCCCATAGAACGCTTTCCCGTAGATCTCTTCACGGTAGAAATCTTCCCGTAGAACTCATCCCGGTAGAATTGTTCCTGGTAGAATTCTTTCCTGTAGAATTCTTCCCCGTAGAGTTTTAATGTGGTGAGTTTCAGTGTGGTGAGTTTAGGTGAGGTGAATCTTGGTGTGGTGAGTTTTAGTATGGTGAGTTTTAGTGTGGTGAGTTTTAGTGTGGTGAATTTTATTGTGGTGAGTTTCAGTGTACTGAATTTTATTGTGGTGAGTTTTAGTGTGGTGAGTTTTAGTGTGGTGAGTTTGAGTGTGTTGAATTTTAGTGTGGTGAGTTTCATTATGGTGAGTTTTAATGTGGTGTGGTTGCTTTTGTATATTTTTTTTGTATTTGAGTTTTTTGTTTCATCTTCTTAGCTTGTGTATGTGCCGAGATATGTCGTTTTGAAAGTTTAGGTTGTATGGGAGGTGCCACGCCCCTTTGTCCAATCCCGCCTATATATAGCCTATGACACCCTCCGGACTCCATAGTATCCTGGTGCAAAATTTCAGATAAACCGGTTCAGCGGTTTAGTCGTGATGCTGGAACAAACAGACAGACTGACAGAACAAACTGACAGAACAAACAGACAGACTGACAGACGGACCAAGAGTTTTATATATATAGATAGACTAGCTGGACCCGTGCACGACTCGTGCCAAGATTTTGTGAATTCATAGATATAAAGCGATTTTATTAGTATAAAAAACATTTATATTATTTTTTATATCAGGGGCCCGTGCTTCGCTGTGGAAGTTTTTATTGGTTTTATAAATGTAGTAACCAAATAATAATTCTCCGCCAAAACAACTTTTCTCAAAGACAATTCTTCCCGGTAGAACTCTTCCCGGTAGAACTCTTCCCGGTAGGACTCCTCCCGGTAGAATTTTTCCCCGTAGAGTTTTTCCCAGTAGAAGTTTTAGTGTAGTTTGTTTTAATGTGGTGAGTTTTAGTGTGTTGAATTTTTAGTGTGGTGAGTTTTGGTGTCGTGAGTTTTATTGTGGTGAGTTTTAGTGCGGTGAGTTTTAGTGTGGTGAGTTTTAGTGTGGTGAGTTTCGGTGTGGTGAGTTTTAGTTTGGTGAGTTTTAGTGTGGTGAGTTTTAGTGTGGTGAGTTTTATTGTGGTGAATTTTTAGTGTAGTGAGTTTTAGTGTGGTGAGTTTTATTGTGGTGAGTTTTAGTGCGGTGAGTTTTAGTGTGGTGAGTTTTAGTGTGGTGAGTTTCGGTGTGGTGAGTTTTAGTTTGGTGAGTTTTAGTGTGGTGAGTTTAAGTGTGGTGAATTTTAGTTTTTTGTTTCATCTTTTTAGATTGTGTATGTGCTGAGTTATGTCGTTTTGAAAGTTTAGGTTGTATGGGAGGTACCACGCCCCTTTGTCCAATCCCGCCCTTACATAGGCTATGACACCCTCCGGACTCCTTAGTATCCTTAGTATCGGTTCAGCGGTTTAGACGTGATGCTGGAACAAACAGACAGACAGACAGACAGACAGACAGACAGACAGACAGACAGACAGACAGACCGACAGACTGACAGACGGACCAAGAGTTTTATATATATAGATTGTAATCATAACGTAGATTGTGGATTTTAAATAATCTGCACAAATTTTTATTAATGCTATACGCACGATGTACGGAAAAACGAACCGACGAACTGAATAGACAAGTACGCGTTGCAATGAACCAATGTAAAATGCGATCGGTACAACAGTACCTGTAATACTGTGTAGTGAATGTAAAACTGTTAAGTGGCTGTAAAACTGTGTAGTGATTGTAAACCTGGCGGTTGATGTGTAGGCAATATATGTTTATATTAGCATATACACCAACCCTTAAACGATTTTATTTATACTATTAAATAATTCGTATATACTATTAATTATATACATAGAATTTATTATTTTGTATCAATTAAGCTAAGTTGCATTATTTACGTTCAATATTTTTTTGTGTATTTGTGGTTTGATGTTTGACTTTTCCAATTTACTAAATAAGAATTATATAAAATTTTACAAAAATATATGTTTTTTTCCTTTAAGATTTTCTCAAATATAAAAAAAAAAACAGTTACCAAACGTTTTTGCTGCTATAATTAATAATGTAAATAATGTGAAAAACCCAATAAAACAAACATTTTTTTGAATTAGAAAAACAAATTTGTGTTTTAGCAAAAAATTTATTTATACATTTTGTATAGTAATTCAAAAAAAAAAATCATTTTCAATAAATTGTGGAGAACAGTTTGTTATCATATTTAATTTATTTGCTGTGTTATTAATGAATGAAGTTTCTATATTAATGTAACTCGCTTGGTAATGTAGCTATTTTAAAACTATTCCATTGCAAATGCTTGTTACATTTCATACATCATATTTCAAAATTTCGATGACAGCTGTCAGAGTTGATAACATTTTGCGCGCTTTTTCTTTTGACAGCAAAAACATTAAACTTTGACACTATTAGGCGTACGAGTTGTCTACACAAATCCCCAACAACCAAATAGACAGACAACCGCGAAAACATTTCTTGCAGTTAAAAATATATGCCCAACTATTAATTATGCATTCAAGAAATGCCACTACTTTCTGCCATCAAAGTTGTCGCCATAAAATATATATATTTTTCTTTAAAATATTTTTTTTTTTATAAAATTTTCAGTCGTATTCACCCCAAGCACCATACCAACTAAGTAGTTCTCATCATTTGCTATTTGTTAAATATATTTCTACTGTTTAAAAAACAAAAATAGAAACTGCGCCATTCAATTAGCCCACGTCAATTTTATATTGTTTTTCTGTCTATCATCCTGTATGCGATGGATTTATCTTAAATTCGAACTTCTGCACTTGCTCTATGTTGTTTTGGTATTGTTGTTGTTATTATTTTGAAAGTTTTCCCCCAAACACATAAATTTTGTAGCTGAGAATGGTTTGTAGTCATCTGTTGATTGTCTGAAAAGTTCATTTTGTGGTGGTTCTGTGGTAATGCAGCAATTAATTTAGACGTTTTTTTTTATTCCACACATAATTTTCGAAACGTTTTAAACTGTCGTCTTTGCGGACATTTTTGCTTTTGATATGTAGAGTGCTGATCAGTGTAGATTATTACAAATTTATTTATTTATTTTTTATTTTTGTTTTTAAAGTTTTTGAAAACATAAATTTCGAAAGTTAATAAAATACACAGCACAACAACAAAAAAAATTATCCGCGATCTAAGTATGATTTTCCATTGGACGTCAATATTGTAATCACTAGCTCATACTCAGTTTTTCAGATTTTCTCAAGTTTTAGAGTTCACCCAGAAAAAAATTCACTCAAATCCCATTAAAATTGGTCAATAGGACAATTATTGAATTAATAGTATACAAAAAATGAATTTTTCAATATAAACTCAATGGCAATATCATGGTATTTTCTAGTATTAAATGGTATTTTCCGATTAAAATAATAATTTATCATATTGACTATTTTTAATAGTAAAAAACTATTATTTATATAGTATTTTATATAGTGTTATTACGAAAAACAAATATATGGCAATACTCGTGTTTTACTAAATTTTGTTGTTCTTTAACTTTTTACATATTTGAGTTTTTGATTACATGTCTTTTGTATTCCATTGAGAATACTTCAGCTAATATTTTGCAATAAACCTCGAGAAATTTGGATTGATCTGATCAAAGTTATGACCAGTCAAACGCAAAAAATATTTATTTTAAATTGTACCTATTATTTATTGCATAGCATCTATGATTTTCATAATTAAATAAAAGTATATATCTTATATCAGACTTGATCTATAATTCTATACTTCCTCGTACTTTGTTTTTGCAAATCACTTCTTAAGTCCTCAGTTTAAAGTGAAATTCACAAAATCGATTGAAAAATGTACCTGTTTTTGTTCGATTTGAAACATAAGCAGTAAAATATTTTATTTAATTTTAAAAATATGAAAATTAAGTTATCTTAATTTGACTTTATTCTAGGATACTGAGGCAAACCCATGGAAAGTAATACATTTATGCAACGCTGAATTCTACTGGTTTAAGATTTTGTTGAAATTTCTATGAATAATTGATGGAATAAAATTATATTAATTACACAAGGGCATTATATAGGAAAATTTAAATTAAAAATCGAATACGAGAATTTGTATTTAATCTGAAGAATTAAAGAGTGATTTGTAAAAACAAAATAAGAGAAAACAATTATGGATCTAGTTTCACATGTAGTATATACATTTATTGAGTTATAAAATCTGTATATGTTATGCAATAAAATTAATATTTTTTGTGTTTGACTGATCATAACTTTGGTCAGATCAATCGAAATTTCATGTGGTTTATTTTAAAATATTAGCTGAAGTATTCTCAATGGAATGCATAAGAAATGTGATCAAAAACCTTAATCCGTAAAAAGTTAAGGACTAAAATATGTAGAAAATCACGAGAATTGCCATATATTTGTATTGCACAATAACTCAAAAACTAGATGCAATCTGAAAAAACTGAGTAAGAGGTCATGATTAGAATTTTAAAATCCTTCCATCACACTAAGATAGATGATGAGTAATAAACTAAATACTACCATAGTCTTTTTTATTGGTGGGGTGGCAGACTCTAAATAAACCCTACACCACCGCGATGGGTCAACATAAAGATATAACTACTTCAGGTGGTACCCACAAAAGTGGCAATCCACCCGCTTCGACGGCTGAGGCAAGGATTCTGGAGGCCTCAATCCACGCAACCAACCCTGGTACGATGAACCCTTCTGCTCCTGTAGCAGGGGGTTCATCGTGCCCCTCCATCTCCCAAATTTATGAGACAGCTAGGAATCTAGAGGAGGATAACGACAACGCAGTGGTTCCCATACCAGTAGAGGAAAGTGTCGGTTCGGCTATGCCTACGACTAATCCTCCACTGTATGGCTGCTCGACAGTGTTGTTTCCTCTCAGGGCTCCTTTCTGTCACGTATTTGGAAACATGGGTCGATCGAAGGAAAGTGGTGTCTTACCAGCATCTAATCCTAGAGAGACCGACGCCCAGCTGGACCCGGATCTCTGAATACAGAGGTCAGGTTGTCCGATGCCCAGTTGAGTAGGAGAAGGAAGATTAAAGCGAAAGATCGCAAAGAGGCTGAAAAGGCTAAAGGCGACGCTGTAGCTCTCTCTTCCCCAGCTACCACAGCAAAACTGCTCTTATGGCTTTGAACAACCAGGTCATCACATCCAAAATTGTACGTCAATGCAGATCACGTCTCAATTGTGTTGGTAAATACAATACACTGAAACTGATTTGGGTACCGGGCCATAAAGGAGTTTCGGGCAATGAAACATCTGACGAACTAGCACGTGCTGGATCTGAGGATAATCTATTTGGACCAGAACCTTGCTTGGACTACCTGCATCTACGGGAAAATTCGTCATCAGCTCTTGGGTCGCCTCTGCACACAAGAGCAGATGGCTGAATGAGACGAAATGCAGATTCTCCAAGCTCATGACGATAACCAAAAGATCGGACTCGTTTCTTAAGTAGAAAGGAGTGCAGAAAACTGACGGGACTTCCAACGGGACACAACGCTTGTGAAAAACACATGAACGCAATCGGCCTGGCCGAAAGCGCCTTATGTTCTGCCTGCTACGAAGAAACTTACACCACAGGTAGGTGTCAAAGGTAATGCACCCCAGGATCTTAGTCACAGCGATAAATTAAAAAAAAAACAGCATATTTTGAGTGTAAATTTGTAAAATCAAAAATCGTCAGGTAATTTCTGATTAACATCGTTATAAAGGTATTGCAAAGAGCTTTAAAATATGACTATGGTAACAAATCTTTTAATCTCAAATAAATATGGTTTCTGTCTTTACTAAATTCGCGTCGTATTTAACTTCACACCTTTTTTCTCGACATATGATTTAATAAATCGAAAATAGTTTGATATCACAGATTTCCTAGCAAATTTCCTTTTCTTATTACGAATCATTAATTATGAAATGCATTTGTTTTATCCATAAAAGTTTGTCTATACCACATGTGTATTAATTGACCTGTACCTACTGAGTTCTCTTTCAACAGCTTCAGACACTAATTTATTCTACATTTCCCAACAATGAAAAATTCAAACAAATTACTTTTAGTTGACCACACATTGTGGTAATGCACAAGCGCCACATCAACCAATGCAGAATTCCACAAAATACCCAAAAGAAAACAATGTCTAACCATAATTTAAACCTCCAAATAAGTAAGAAAACAAAAACTAGAAAACCTCAAAATAAAAAAACCCACGAAAAAAGACAAATGAAAACTGTGTTTGCCCAAATGGTAACTACATTGATTGTCCTTTCATATAAATAATACGATATGTCATCATGAGGAAAAATTCCACGAATAAGTGAGGCGTTTGAAGGAACCACAAAAAAAAACTTTATATATTAATTGATGGTTACGTAAAAATATTTCACAAAAATGTCCACGATCCCAAACAAAAACAAAAAACAACTATGGAGAAACAACCAAAAAAAATGTCAAGCAAAAACAAGACAATAGAAAAACGATGATCGATATCAAAACAAAACAAATAAGAATTATACTATGCAAGAGAACATATATAATGATGAACGTTGAATGATGACAATAGACGCATGCTGATGAGAATCTTTTTCGAGTAGACGCAGAGTGGAGTTGTTAAAAAAAAAACAGGTACCGAACCCAAAAAATTCAGTTCTAAAGGTACCAACGACTACTATACACGTCCTACAAATAACAAAAACAACAACTAAGTACAATGGGAAAAAGTGACATGAGACAAAAGGAGTGATCCTAGAAATTGATTAAAATCTTTAGAATTTTCTTTATGCAACGGCACTGTTGAAGAGAGAGACTATAGTCAATTGAAAAGTCTATAGTCAGTCGAAGGGAAGACGACATGCAAGTATCTTGAGACGTTTTTCAATTTAGTGGGTTTGTCAAACGACGGCGACGGATTATGCTTTTTGAAAAGTAAAACCTCAATTGTTGCGGTACCTTTGGAAATACTAGAACGACACAAACATATCATTAACAAAATCTGCCAATTGCAAAAATAAAGATCACTTTCAGCGATTCGCTTGTGAATAGCCCTAATATGATAATCTTGTGATATCTGATTGAAAATACTTTTGAAGTGTACTATAGTATCTTAAAGGTCGTTGCATTTAATGGGTGTTCCTGGATTGTATTTTTTGTTATTTGTTTCAGAAGTTTGAATCTAGTACCGGGAATAAGTGCGTCTCAGTGCAGCACATATGGTTGAGCGCATTATTTTGCACTGAAGCGCAATGTCAACACCTGGTTTTTGTGGCTCTCAAACGATTTATACTATAGGCGCATTTAGTCTTAAGAACTTTATCTGTTTGCGGTATCAATTAGCTTGGTTTTTGTACTCTATGAAGTAATGCAAAAAAAAAAGTATTTATTTCAATTGCTTCACAGACTATAGCATTGTCTACATTGATTGTTCTAATGATAATATTTTTGCAGAAGATGCGAATTTTGTATTGTACGATATCGTGGTACTATTGAAAACGGTTTTTTTCAAATAAACAGCTGGTTTTGATGCCGAGAAAAATTGCATTATTGAAAGACTTTAGGAATAATTTAAATAACCAAAAGTTGCGAAGAAGACTAGAGTTGAAATTTATTAAAAATATGATGTCTAAATTAAAAATATGGATACCTTCCACATCAATACCGTACCAGCACATCGTAACCAAACTTTTTGTAATTTTTTTTTTATTGCAGTTTTGGAAACCCCTATTTTTTTAAGTGGCATGTCCTTGGAAATCCATATTTATGAATATCGCGGTCCAAATATAAAAGAAAATCAAATAACACTCGTACTGCATTTTGAAATGTTGGTTACGATAAAATAAACGATTTAAAATTTTAAATTTAACTATAAACAGTATATACACCCAGAAAAAAATACCCTCAAATCCCATTAAAATTAGTCAATAGGACAATTATTGATTTAATAGTATACAAAAAATAAATCTTTCATATAAACTCAATGGTATTTTCCGATTAAAATAATAATTTATCCTATTGACTATTTTTAATAGTAAAAAACTATTATTTACATAGTATTTTTTTCTGGGTGTATAAGACACAATATATGATTGTCCATAGATATGGACTATTTAATGTCAAAATGCACACATAATTTAAATATTTCATATAGTGATTACTTCAAGAATTTTTAACTCCTTCTATGGTAATGCTAGAAAAATGTAAGATTGTAATTATTTGTAGAGAATTTGTCTACCTTTAAAGTAAAAATATTAAATTTAAATTTATTATGTAGGGGAGACCGGTGCTAAGTTGTCATCAGGGCAAAGTCAACTTTTGCTTTAAAACGCGAATGGGATGTCAGATCAACTTCAAATTTATACTGTACACGTAACATTAGGTGCCACTATTACCAAAGAAGAGAAATCCATTTTGTGCTTGAACTTCAGTTTTAATGTAATAAAATGTGTTTTTTGACTCCAAAAGTAAACTTGTACTTGCCATTAAAGTTTTGATTATTTATATATTTTGTTGTAAGTTTTATGTAGTAAGGGGTTTATTTATCATGTCGTGCTGATTGTTATTTTTTTCAATTCAATTCGCATTTTTATGTCAATAATATTAGACTGAGTCACGTGGGGTAAAGTCGACACATAAGCATTTGATCAAAGTAGATTCCGCGAAAATACAATTTATGAAACTTTTTGTTCTATGAGTTTTACAAAACAGTCCATTCTTACAATATAAGGAGACTTGTCAATCAGTTGACAATGATTTAAGAACACGGAGGGAAAAACGTTCTAAAATCCAGAAGGAATCAAGAAGAATACGGAGTGATATACAGCTAAACCGTAAAATTCTAAATTTCAAGAAATGGATTTTCTTAGTTATCAAAAAAGTAACTAAGTAGAATTATTCTTAGATTCAGTTATTAATTTCTTGGGTATCAAAAAAGAAACTAAGTAGAATAAGTCTTGAATTCAGTTATTAATTTCTTAGAATGTAAATAATATGAATAATGGCCAAACAATTTCGCGGGACCGGAATAAAACAGTACGAATAGTGTTTATCTTGGAATATATAATTCAATCAATTTGAAAGATATCAGCAAAAATGTGCATTCGCGGGAATAGTGGGTGATGTTGATTCTACCCCAGCCTATTTTCAGAAGCAGGCTTGAGGTTGTGTCGCATTTGCATTTGTTTCGTGGAAACTAAATATTGTAGATCTTTACAGCTTATGGTACATTTTTAGCTAATGAACAATTTATCAAACTGTATTATTATTTTTGTCCTATATAATTGATATGGTGTTCAAAATTAGCATAGAAAAAAATTGTCGACTTAGCCCCGGTCTCCCCTACTCTTATGCATTTTTCAATCAAAGTAATTCAATCTAGTCTCAATTTTTATTAAACATGCGCTAACATGTACCATGAGTTATTTCTTGTTGTTGACGTTTACGAGAAATTGACAATGTTATCGAAATAAATTGGAACAGATATTCGTATGATATTCTTTCACCGCTTTTTATTTATTTTAAGCTGAATTAAATTTTATTTAATACATTTAAATAGTTAATACCTTCGTTTCATTGTGTAGATTCATACACCGAAAAAAATACTATATTCAAAATAAATAAAAATGTCTTAAAAATATATTCAGGTTTTTAATTTCAAAAACAAAAATATTTAGTTGTGTCAATTAGGTGGCATCACTAGTTCTCGTTTGGGTCAGTTGCTTGGGATGCTTGGACTGCTTGGGTTTTTATTTTATACCTTTTTACTGTTGCAGTCGACCGTCATGAATTTTAAATCTTACAAATGTTTTAGAATTTAGTATCGAATTACTTCAGTGATACAACAATAATTTTAATTAGAATATCTGCGTTTCCACATTCAATGAGGTATTTGAAAATTTAGTTTATAACGGTTCATTTAAATATTTACACAGTGTAGCAAATATACAACGTTTTCTATCGATTTCGAATTGTTAACGGTTTTGGAATAATACGGGATCGCTGATATCGAATCTGAAATCCGTTTTGCTCCACCACGATAATTCGCAAACTGCAGTCAAATATGAAAAATTAAACATAATAATTTCAAAAGATAGTGAGCGATATCAATTACACTAGACAACAAATGGAGGTCATTTTTAATTGTACATGATCTTAGTATGATTTTTCGATGAACTTTAAGATTCTAATCATGACCTCATACTCAGCTTTTTCAGATTTTACCTTTTCGATTAAATGATAAAGGGTTTCGGGATATGCACTGACAGTTTTTGTTTTCGTCCACTACTTCCAGAGATACAGTGGCTCAAAGTTACAAAAAAGGGCAAAAAAATCGATTTTGTATGGTTGGTCTTTATACCAGTTGCCCAAATTTCATTGAAATCCAGGAGGATGAGTTCCAACCGTTGGTCGATTTGGTGTGGAATGGCCCATAAACAACTTTAGTAAAGACAACAATCAATTGAAATTAAATGTTTTTAGTATTGTTTTAAAACACCTTAATTTTGACTGAAATCGCGATTTACAACGTTTTAGGGTTTCAAAATGAATCGGTTATAATGACTATATTTGGCATTGGTTTACTCTCTCGATTCGAGATTAATTTTACAATATTTTCAATTTATAATAAATATTAATTCTTTTGTACATTTTCAATTCCTTTTTGAACCCGTAATTAAGCCGAACCGTATTGATTTATACCTGTTTTTCGTACCACTGTTTCGATTTAAAAATGAAACTTTTTTAAACGAATATAGATGGATGCAATTCGAAACTACACACAAAAAAAAATGTTTCACCAACAACCAGTATTCATCATATTGATGATTTCATTCATTGAATAAAAATCGTATTTTTCAATGTTTTTCAATTTCAATATTTTTTATAATTTTAAAATTGAAATTTATACAATTACGTACAGGGTTTTTCAATAAGAGCGCTACAAAGGATTTTTTTTTCAAGGATTTTTCACATATCTCTTCAGTAAGGTTTGCCATTTCATGATGGAAAGATATACGAGCCAACAACGAGTCGAAATTATAAAAATTTACTTCCAAAATTCGAATTCGTATATCTCTCCATCATGAAATGGCAAACCTTACTGAAGAGAAATGTCGAAAAAGCGGCAAGAAATATGGCATCGTTTGCTGTCCCTGTCGCTCTACTTTTGTAGCGTCCCTGTTGAAAAACCCTTTATTTATACTTCTAATAAGATTTATGATATTCAAATTAATATTGCTTGATAAACAAAATTCATTCATATGATGTTCACATTTTCATTAATATGATTAAATGGAGTCTTCGAAAAATTAAAAACTAAATATTATAAATCCTTTAAGAATTCTAAATACATAAATGTGTAAATGGAGACAAATTTTTGTTTGAAATTTAATATTAAAAAAAAAAATGAAAAACATTTAAAAAATACGACTTTAATTCAATGAATGAACTCATCAATATGATGAATCCCGGTAGTTGGTGAAATTTTGTGTGTGTATAATTTGTAATTACTATTTTAAAGTAATACCTTGTAACTAATATCTTGTCATATAATTATTTATAATGAAATGTTCAGCTGCAAACACATAACCCTACCACACACATATAGATCCTTTGAAATTACTGATACTCCAACGTCGTCTCTTCTAATAAGATGACAATATAATCTCTCGTTGAGTCTTCACGTGTGTCCTCTCGTTGAGGCTTCACGTGTGTCCTTAACAAAGGACACACATGCATGCAGCTAATGAGGTTGAAACACAAACACATAGACACAATAAAGACTACTACTTGATAGCTCTAAACCTAACAGAGATGTCAAAATAAACACAATATTTTATGGCAAATAGAAAGCCAAACATAGAGAGAGAGAGATAGACAATATTGGCCGGCCAGTAGGACATTGGAGGATACTAGAGTATGACATCTATTATTTGTATTATATTTATATGAAAAAATAATAAAAATATTCTCATAGTTATTGAAAATATCAACGAGTCTTAAGCACGTTCGTGTGCTGGGTCCTTTTTTATAGGTTTATTTTTTTTTTGTAGTTGTTGTTGTTAGATTGGCAGCAGGACAATAACGTGGTTGCAGTAGGCAAACAGTGGCATTTGACAGTTTTATGATACCGCATTAAGAACAGAATGATTTGATAAATATAAAAAGGCTGATATAATTTTTGGGTTTTTTCTTTCTTAAATCCTTTCGTAAAGACTCTTATGCAGGACACCTTAATTGATTATCAAAGCTGCAGCAGTTTTCTACTTTTTTTGGATCTGATAAATAAAGAATAACCAACGATAAGTAATGGAATTCGATTTCATTATTAATATTAACTTGTTTTATACGGTTTTGGAAATATTATTGTTAATGATTTGCTGTCCTTTGGCAGCGGTAAGATAGGTAAGATAACAAAAATAGTTTTATGCATTCCTCTGCCCAAAAGGATATGGTTAGGACAGGTGAACAAATAGGCACTGACAACAAAAATAAAAAAATAAATAGGTTCTTTAATATTTATAGTAATAAATTTCGTTCTAAATACACTCAAACAAATTTCTAGTACATTTTACGAAATATTTTTTCGTAATTTTTAATTTAGTAAAATACTTGAATAATTCGCAGAATATAGATATTATTTGTAATTTATATTTTTTTTCCCAAATTATTTTTTACGAATGATTCGTATATATTACGAATGATTATTCGTAAAATTAAAACAACAACAAAATTACGAATATTTCTTTTTAATTACGAAACCTTCGTTACATTATTTTCTATTACATTTTTTTACGAAAGAATAACATTTACGATATACTTTACATTTACGAATAAATTACTAACCTTTCGTAAATTTTGAGGCTATATGTAGAATTTTACGAAATAGTCGTGTTTTTTACGAATCATTAGTAAATTAAGAATTAAGTTGCGTCAAATATCAACTTAGATCTGCATTTTATTTTAACTGTTATCACTGTCGACAGCAGATAGTTATAAAATACAAACAGTTTTAAAATGTGTTCTTAGTAAGTTCTGTTTGTGCTAAAAGTGCCAAAGTATTAAATCAGGGCACAACGTTTCATATTTTTATGAATGAATCGTCATTTTCTCCGAGTGTTTTTAAACCAAATATTTTATTTAATTGGTATCGCGGTAGCAAATAGATAGTTATAAATACAAAAAGGTTTCAAATGTGTCTTGTGTTAGTTCTGTTTGTGTCAAAAGTTTCATATTTATTATTTTTCATATTTTTATGAATCGTCATTTTCATCGTCAGATTTTTTTTAACAACATATTGTGTATTTTACGAAAGATTCGTAAAATGTTTCATATGTTTCATAAATGTACGAATGATATCGTCAAAAGTACGAATACTTTCGTAAAATGTACGAATATATTCGTAAAAATTTTCAATAAATTGCGAATCTTTTGTATTATGTACGAATCTTTCGTATTATGTACGAATGACTTTCGTAGATAAAATCTACGAATCTTTCGTATTACGTACGATTGACTTTCGTAGATAATATCTACGAATCTTTCGTATTATGTACGATTGACTTTTTTAGATAATATCTACGATTCTTTCGTATTATGTACGATTGACTTTCATAGCTAATATATACGAATCTTTCGTATTATGTACGAATGGCTTTCGTAGATAAAATCTATGAATAGTTTCGTAAAATAAACAATTAATATTCGTAATTTTATTTCGTAGATACATTTCACAAATTTTTTCGTAAAATACACGAACGATTTCATGAAGTATGAATACTAATCATAAGTTTTAAAGAATTGTTAAAAATTAAAGAGTTGGGTTTAAGACGATTTCATATTATATAAAATATATTTAATTGTATCATAGAATACAGTAAATACATTGGGACCTAAGGAAATTTAAAATTTCTTAACTTTTTTCGATTTTAATAGGTACAGCGCCATTTCAAGGCACAATTAAAAAATCTTTCTCACTCCATAGATGAGGTGACATGGGGGTATCATATGACGTTTTTGCAAATGACTTGAAATTCAAGTAGCTTTCATCATGCTACACACATAACTTACTTACTTAGTTATTTTCGATACTTGACCAACGTTTATTTCGCACGTTCGTGTTGCATGCAATCTGGTGTGGTCCAAGAATTGAAACCGAATTCCATGCCGATCCGATCATCTTCATAAGTTAAATATATTCGTTGGTCCTGCAGCACGTAGTCATCGTCGTCCCGCATGTCGAGCATAGTTACAGTTCCAGTGGCCCATCATGCATCACTTGCATAAATATTTTTGGTTTTTTTTTTAGTTTTTAATTTTTATCGCAAATTCACACATCTGATCGGCATTTTAACGTTATGCTCTTGCATGTGATGCGCACTTGAATATTAAATTTCTTATACAATACTGAGGCCAATATATTTTTTATATTTTTTATATTTTTTTTACTTCTTTTGACGTTTGTACTGTGCAGAATTTCATATAGTTGGTTGGCAGAAATGTTGCATGTTTGTAACGTTGACCAATTTTAATTGAGTTTAATCAAGTTTTTTTGTGATGTTTTTATATATATTATTTTTATCATATATTTTTACATGACAGAGAAAAGAACGAAGCATTGTTTATATGAAGCATACAACAATATTAACTAACTCTTTCTTAATTGATGAATTTTTCATCAATAAATTAATGTTATCAATGGGTTTTGAATGTTATAATTATTTAAATGCAGTTTTCATGGTTATAATCATCTTTTTACAGAAAATACACGAAGGGAAAAATACAAAATGAATCAAGAAGTATACGCACAAGAAAACATTTCTAATTTTAAGAAACAAATCCATTTAATTATTAAAAAGAAACTAAGATCAATTATTCTTGATGTACAATAATATAATGTTTTATATATCATGATTAACTAAGAGCAATTATTGTTGATATGTAAGAGGATAATTTGTTAATATACTCAAATTAAAATCTACTTAAAATATACGAAATAGTTCGTGTATTTTTCGAAAAAAATCGTGAAATTCATCCACAAAATATTTCGTAAAATGAACGGAAGAACTTTCGTAAATTTATGATAAAATTACGAATGTTAATTGTTTATTTTACAAAACTATTCGTAGATTTTATTTACGAAAGCCTTTCGTACATAATACGAAAGATTCATAATTTATTGAATATTTGAGTACCTTTTTACGAATATATTCGTACATTTTACGAAAGTGTTCGTACTTTTGACGATAGCATTCGTACATTTATGAAACATATGAAACATTTTACGAATCTTTCGTAAATACACGAATACTTTGTTAAAAAAAATGATGATGAAAAAGACGATTTATAAACATATACCCCTACACGTCTGGGTAAGGAGCGATTGGGTCCGAAAGTGTTCAATGATATAACCAATATAGTTCGTCATTTTGTAAAGAAATGCTTCATTGTACGTTTCTGATCTCTAAAAGGCGATTATAGGGAACTTCCTAAGGATGATTTCCACTGAATACTTTAAGTTTGTATCTTAACAATTTACCATTATTTTAAGCCTACTATTAACGAATCATAGTCGTAACTTCAATTTGTAATAAATTCTTAGAACTATATTATTACAATAATTATAGAGCAGTGAAAATCATACTTACGATGTTTCCTATAATCGCTCCTTAGACATCAGAAATATACAATGAACCATTTCGGTACAAATTGATGAACCAATATGTTTATCCATAGCGCCTAACCTAGACGTGTAGGGAAAAGTTTACACTACACTTTTTACGGTAGAGCATTCAGAAGCACAATATAAAACGAGTTGGGAAAGTTAGGTCACATGGGTAAGTTCGGTCACATGGGGCGGATTTTTATAGTCGGTCGGGCCCGACTATAGAATACCCTACACCTTTGGTGGGGATATTAATGTGGGATATTTAATTGTATACCTTAATTTTAAAGTTTTTAATTATGCTTTACCACCCCACCCTCAGAATATTATTCATAAATCAGAAATTTACGTCTTATATCCCCATAAATTAAAAAATTATATAAAAGTATAAACAACTAAAAAAAAAAATTAAAAATATAATTGGGCGGACCACGCCTATATTTAAAATTTTGAAAGGCTAATATTTCATAGATTTGATTTTAATAATTTACGGATCAAATTTCCACTATGAAAACCCGGGAAATAATGAAAAAAAAAGTGGGCGGATCACGCCCATTTTTGGACCAAATATTTATAGGTGAATTATAACAATACCTTTTAAATTTTATAACTATACCTTGAATACTTTTCGAGTAATTAGTTCCGAAAGAGTTATATAAAAGTGACTTGTATGGGAGGTGGGCGTGTCCGTTGTCCGATTTGGCTCATTTTCAAACTCAGTTCCTACTTTTGGCTAAAATATATTGAGTCGAAATTTCATCGCATTCCGATCAGTATTTCTCAAGTTATTCTGTATTCGGACAGCAAGACAGCAAGACAGCAAGACGGACAAACAGACAGACAGACGGACATGGCTAAACAGACTCGGGTAGTGATGCTGAGCAAGAATATATATACTTTTCCATACCGGACACGCCTCCTAAGGGGCGTTACAATATATGCACAAAGTTAATATACCCTGTACCTCATAGGTGTAGGGTATAAAAATATGAAAAATATGAAATATGATACTTTTGAACTTTTGACCGTGATAATAATTAAAATAAAATTCAGTTCCAAGTTACTATTTGACGCAACTTATTTCTGTTTTTACTAATGATTTATAAAAAACATGAACATTTCGTAAAATTCTACATATAGCCTCAAAATTTACGAAAGTTTAGTAATTTATTCGTAAAATATGTTATTCATTAGTAAAAAAATTGTAATAGAAAATAGTGCAACAAAAGTTTGGTAATTTAAACGAAATATTCGTAATATCGTTGTTGTTTAAATTTTATGAATATTGATTCGTAATATATACTATTCGGTTGTAAAAAAATAATATAGGAAAAAATAGAAATTACAAATGTTTCGTTTGTTCTACGAATTATTCGTGTATTTTACGAAATTAAAAAATACGAAAATAATATTTCGTAAAATCTTCTAAACATTATTTTGAGTGTATACAAGAAATATTCGTCTATAATTAGGAAATATTCTTTTTAAGTTTTAATTGTCAAAAAAATTATCTTTTCAAAATCTAGAAGAATAAATCTTGTTTTACTTTTTAAAAACTAAGTAATTCGATTTATCTTTATTCATATGATAAATGTTGGAATATTAATGACATTTTATATTTATTAGTGTAATTCTGTTATTTTGTATTTGAGATGAGCAGGCAATATATAAGAAATTATAACCAAACTGAAGAACTCTAAATTTTGGAAAAAATGAACAAAAACTAAATATTTTGATTATGTATTATGATTTGATTATTATTTGATTATGAAATATTATGATTGTTCGTTAATGTGATGAAACGTAATCTTCGCTTACACTTCCTCAAATTAAAGAACAATTTTTCAGGCATTCATCAAATTGATGATGAATTCATAATATTGATGTTTGGTAGTAACCAATATTATGATTTGTTCATCAATTTAATTAATCATGATTTGAAGAATGAAATTTATCAAAATGAAGAATATTTTTCTCTGTGTATTTTTTATTGCATTGAAGATCAATTTATAATATAATTGAATATCATCGAAACATAATACAAATTTTATTGTAGTTAATTGTTATCTAAAGTTAGATAAATAATAAATATAACATAAAATGATAAAATAGAATAAATAAAATGGTTTACCTTCAATCTTTCCAAAATTTTACTATAAATGTATTATAAAAGTTATGTACGCTACAATAACCATTGTTTAGATAATTATATGTTTATATATAGTTTTGAAATCGATCTACATTACACATTGGATTCTCCGATATATCGCATGATTTATTAAACAACCCAGAATATTATGAAGTAGGTGAGATTCCAGGTAAAAGTAAAACCCCTCCATTAAATGCGTTGAATTCGGCACCTTGCTACAATTAAATGCATGACCTATGGTTTTTAAAACAAAATACTTGCTACCCTAAAGTGTTATCATTCTCACCTGTTTTCAACAGACTAGAAAATCGAATATATCTACAGCAAATAAAATTGATAATTGCAAGTCACTATACTACAAGAGCCCTTAAAAACATATATAAAGAGGAAGTAATAAATAACAAAAATCCGTTTAGTAAAACCTTGAGAATAAAAATACAGCAGGAGTCAAAAAAAAAATAAAAATGATTGCACTTGTTTTTCGAAACAGTTACCAAAACTATAATGTTAAAAAGAACTGGCGCTAGCTATAAGATCAACCAAAAATGTGTAAATGAAAGAAAATGCAAAAAATAGGCGTTAAGGTCATTTTTCATTTGAGTCCATTTCGATATCGAAGTCTGCTAGGGAGCACGCGGCAGGACATTGCACCCGTGTGAAGGCGTTAGAAAAACAGCAGGGTGGACTAGCAAACTTACAGCATGAATAAACAAAGGTGCCGAAAATAGGAAAACATAAATTTACAAAATATAGTAAATAATGCTATAATTAAAATCAACATCAAACGGAAGAAAGGTTTTAATATAAAAGATTTTCGAATAGTGCACGAATGAAAGTTTTTAAAAAAACCAAAATAAACCTTTATGATTTGTACAGCTGTAGAAACTACAACAACAACAAAAAGAAAAAAAAAATTGTAACTTTAACCTGTAATTATGACTGGCGCCTTTACTTAAATTAGCCTGTTCACTTTTGCCTTTGTTAACGTACAAAATATGCCGACCTTCAATAGTGTGTATGTGCTATGCGCTGGCATCAAATTAAATTTAATGCCAACCGATCTCTCGTACGCTTGTCTGATCGCTGACGATCTGCATCAAGTTTGACACCTTACACAAGGTGTTGCCAGTAATTACATGACATGTTCGTGAGCATTTGTTTCAAACAATTATTGTATTTTTGTCTGTGTCTGATGTGAAACTCGTTAATCACGTTGCCAAATTGCACACCCAATGACATGCGCGATTTTGTGTTTGGAGTGCAGATCGCCAATATATATGTGGTGTTGTTTTTTTTTTTATTATTTTTGGCGACTAATGCTTTTGACACCTGCACGTTTACTTGGAACATGCGCTACAGATGTCTATAATTATGCCGCTGCTTTTTGGACGTTTTGCACTTCAGACATAAATGATAATTTGGTCAAACTGATCGAGTCTAATTATAAAGCAGATCGGTCACAATATGACGGCCTAAAGCTGAAATGCTTATTTTTTAAATTACGCGAATGCAAAAACTTCTAATATCAAGAGGAAAACAAGAAGTATTCGACTAGATGAGTATACGAAAACAAAAAGTAGATATCCATTACATTATTTTCTTGAATTAAGAAGATTGTTTCGTGTTACTGACAAATAAATGATTGACGTAATACGTATTCTTCTCGATTCAACATCTTCGAATCAACAATTTCAAAATAAATTTATGATAAGACTACCAACTAAACACGATTTTTCCTACGGATAACCACAATACATTAATTCTATATAATTCGCTGGTCATAATTTTGACTGCACACTCAGATTATTCGTATCACGTAACGTTTTTAAAAAATTGAAATAGTAATTTTAAGTCCTTTTCTCCGAATATGTATAGGGCGTCCTGGGGTAAAGTGGGATACGGTCTGATTTTTCTCCAAAAAAAGTGTGTTTGAATTTTTTTAGATTCTTTTGAAGGGTCTATTCCATAGAATGATTCGTGATCACACTTTTTGCATCAACAGAATACCATTTATGTGCTTGTTATTTAATTTTTAAGTGATTTATCGAAACAGCTCAATTACGGACATCTTGAAAAATTGCGAGATAAAGTCGAAAATATTAAAATTTTAACAAAAATGTTTTCTTTTCAATGTTTTCTTCTTCTTCTTTATAACAAAGTCAAATATATTAAGGATAAAAAATAAATAATAAGAGAATAAAAAAAGAATTATAAAGCTAGAAAAAAGAATGTTTAAAATCATAAAAATATCAGGATTTATGTAAAAATAAGATAAAAACGAGTTGGGAAAGTTAGGTCACATGGGTAAGTTCGGTCACATGGGGCGGATTTTTATAGTCGGTCGGGCCCGACTATGGAATACCCTACACCTTTGGTGGGGATATTAACCCTCTGAATATTATTCATATATCAGAAATTTACGTCTTATATCCCCATAATTTAAAAAATTTATATAAAGTATAAAAAACTTAAAAAAAAAATTGAAAAATATAATTGGGCGGACCACGCCCATATTAAAAATTTTTAAAGGCTAATATTTCATAGATTTGATTTTAATAATTTACGGATCAAATTTCCACTATGAAAACCCGGGAAATAATGAAAAAAAAAGTGGGCGGATCACGCCCATTTTTGGACCACATATTTTTAGGTGAATTCTAACAATACGTTTTAAATTTTATAACTATATCTTGAATACTTTTCGAGGTATTAGTTCCGAAAGAGTTATATAAAAGTGACTTGTATGGGAGGTGGGCGTGTCCGTTGACCGATTTGGCTCATTTTCAAACTCAGTTCCTACTTTTGGTTAAAATATATTGAGACGAAATTTCATCGCATTCTGATCAGTATTTCTCAAGTTATTCTGTATTCGGGCAGCAAGACAGCAAGACTGCAAGACAGCAAGACCGTCGGACAGACAGACAGACGGACATGGCTAAACGGACTCGGGTAGTGATGCTGATCAAGAATATATATACTTTTCCATACCGGACACGCCTCCTAAGGGACGTTACAATATATGCACAAAGTTAATATACCCTGTACCTCATAGGTGTAGGGTATAAAAAGTGCAATTACTCCTAGTCAGAATATTATGAGTGTCAATGGAGGAGACAGGTGTAGTTTTTGGTCGTGAAGTTTGCACATTTCAATAAACAGGACATTTGCAGAAACTGTAGTTCATTGAATTGTTAAAATTTAATTTCTTTAGCATTTTATGTATTCAAATTGTACAAAATTCGGCTTCTTTTGATAAAGTTGAAGAATATATTCCGATGTATTCTTTTTGTTCCTGTGAAAGATTCGGCTTTCTTCTGCAATTTAGATTTTATCTCAGGCGAAATCAAAAGCGAAATCTCAGGCGAAATTTTCTTTGTTTTGTGGCCACAATTGAAGTTTTTCTTTATCTTTTATTCATATAACACAATATTTTCACTAAAATTACAACAAAAATCGCTCAAATTACGTTTCCCACTTTACCCCAATTTTTCAAATTAAATAATTCAACGCTCCCAGATACCAATCAACCACTGCCCGATGTCGATTTTGTTTCTTCTGCAATGCCGGAGATTCATTTTCGAATTTGGGCAGTTAAAAAGGTTTTAGAAAACCTCAACATTAACAAAGCCTCTGCGCCAGATGGCATATCTGCCCATGTGTGGAAGAAGTGCGCGTCCTGGCCTGTCCGCTGCGTAACCTTTTCAACATCTCCTACACGACAGGAGTTTTTCCATCTTGTTGTAAGGTTGCCAATGTCCAGCCAGTTCCGAAAAAGGGTGAGGCTACGAACCCTGCCAATTACCGACCCATTGCAATATGCTCTGCACTCTCAAAGGTAATGGAGAGCGTAATTAACTTCCACTTTGTGAACTATCTAGAGCGAAACGAATTACTTAGTGACCGACAATATGGTTTCCGTAGGACCAGATCCACAGGTGACTTGATGGCGGTCCTCTCCGAAAAGTGGAATAATTGTGTTCACCTTTTCGGGGAGAGTAAGGTGGTTGCTCTGGATATTTCCAAGGCGTTTGATCGAGTGTGGCATAAAGCCCTCGTATCAAAACTAATTGCATATGGTGTCGGTAATTCTTTTACTCGATGGATATCAAGTTTTCTCCACGGTCGTTCAATACGAGTTGCGATGGATGGTGTGTTCTCAGAACAACATTCCATCAATTCTGGAGTTCCGCAGGGTTCCGTCCTATCCCCGTCCCTATTTCTGGTTTTTATCAATGACCTTCTGTCATTGACACAGAACCCAATTCATTCCTTTGTAGATGATAGCAACATTTGTCATTCATATTCGTTCAACAAGCGCCCAAACTCTATGGAGATTGAGAGTAAAAGACGCACTATGAATGACACACTCAATAATGACCTTAAAATAATCTCCGAGTGGGGTCTTGCAAATAGAGTTGATTTTAATGCAAGCAAGACCCAATGTAGTCTGTTATCTCACAAAAGAATGGATTCACCCCTCCCTCCCCTCAATATGGGTGCTGTGGATATTGCGCAGTCAGCTGCTCTTGACGTTCTGGGCATATCAATTCAATGTGACCTCCGTTGGAATGATCACATATTTGATGTGTCGAAAGAAGCGGCCAAGTGCCTCGGTTTTCTGAAACGGTGTAAGACATACTTCACTCCTGCTAACTTGTGCATTGTCTACACAACCTATATTCGGCCTAAGATGGGATACAATTCGCACATATGGGCAGGGGCTTCAAAATCTTCTTTGGAGTTCCTGGATCGAATCCAACAACGTGCAATAGGGGATGCAAATATTTCATCCTCTATTGGTTCTCTTGAGCACCGAAGGACCGTAGGGTGTGTAAGCCTGTTTTATAGGTATTACAATGGTAAGTGTTCGAGGGAAATACATGGCCTGATACCACCAGGTCGTGTATTCTCTCGTTCTACTCGGGCATCGAACCAAGCCCACCCCTTCGTAGTCCACTCGGTTCTCAACAGAACTACGCATTACAGAGATAATTCGTTTTTCAGCCGCACGATACGTTTGTGGAACAATCTCCCTGCGTCTGTTTTTCCCGACATTTTTGATATTGGCAAGTTCAAAACAAACATCCACCGACACTACTCCATCTTCCCTCCCTCTCAATAACCTACAATCCTTTCATTCGATCAACACTGTGCATTGCATGAATAGGGGGCATCCCCTGAGCGTTGGTTAATATTATAAAAAAAAACCTTTATTGCACTTGGTCTCAAAATGCAATAAAAAAGTTTTAATATGATTATAACCATGGAATGCCATATCAAGAAATATTTGACAACGGTGACAAAGGTTTTTATTTTTCTAAATACAAAGACTTGTCCAAAAATAGCAATTTCCCACAAAGAAAAACTGCGTTCACATATTTTCTTGAAATTCAGTTTTTCAGGGGACTTCATTTTTTATTTCATATTTTATTTCTATTAAAACGGCAACACTCGAAATCAGCTCCAACGATTATGTATGGCTTGTAGTAGTGTTATCTTTTATCCGAATTCTTCTTGAATTTTAAAAATTTTGTATTTATGGAACAAATACCAACATAAATATGACAAAAAAATGTCATATATATTTTTTATGCATGATTTTATTTATTTTATAAACAAGAAAGCTGTTATTCTTCATAGCAAACAAAAAGGAAAAATGTCTTTATTTTCATTGTATTAGTGAAATGCTAGAAAAAAATAGTTTTATTTCATACGAAATTTTCATAAATTTTAGAATTTATTTCAGTAAAATTTACAAAATCCACCAGCTGTTTCCTATACACGTATGTATGTTGAGATTTTTATCATAATCATTTGTGTTTTTTTTTTCTTTTTCTTAAACAACAAATTTTACTCCATAAAACAACTACGACATGTGACATATTTTTTCTCCAGCACATGATTAGCTTTTGTTCTACGTTTCCTGCCTACACAAAATTTATCAACTCTTCCATTATATACGATCTCATAGGATCTACGGTGATCCTTAAGATGTTCATGCTTCATAGGCGTTACTCTAAGATGTTCTCTCTAAGATAATATGTGAATAAAAAACCATAAGAACATGTGGTTACGCACATATCATTGAATAGTTTAGCATGTATTTTCATACCACATAATATCCTTGTTGTGTACCACATATTCTACTATCAAGATCGGCACTATCCGATGCTGATACGTAAAAGTCTTTTCGATGCAATGCAGAAATCAACTGTATGGTTTTGTGTTTTGTCTACCTGTAGAGGTGTCACCCACATGATCACAACACTAAATGCTGATTTTATCAATGTGGTAATTTGAATATTATATACGTACGTATGACATATGTTTGCTTTGTAGGCGACAATGGCACGAAATTCAATATAAATTTGATAATATCGAAAAGTAAACGGAAATCTGTGTGGTTTTTCGTTTTTGCAAAACAGCGCAGATGTAGGATTTTTTGATACTTATATTAAAGAAAAACTCAGCTCCGGATAGGAGTTATAGAAATAATGGGCATTGGTACTATATAATTAAAAATATTATTAGGGTGCAGTTTTGATATTATTGAACTAGAACGGGTATTGTCAGTTGTATTTGTGAACTTTGGTTCTATGGCAGGTTTATAAGTTTATTGCATTTGGATTTTTGATATAAATATATGTAAATTGTATAATTATCTATAACAAAGATATCCTAAATTCACACGGAAGGGAAACATTTCTAAAATACAGAAGGAATCATAAAGTAAACAGTGTGATATAAAGCTAAACGGAAAATTCTTAATATTAAGAAACAGGTCTACTTGGTTGTCAAAAAGTAACGAAGTGGAATTATTCTTATTATGTAGAAATTTATTTCTTAGGTATCAAAAAAGTAACCGAATGAAATTATTCTTGATATGCATAAATTAATGTCTTAGGTATCAAAAAGTAAGTAAGTGGAATTGTTCTTGGTATGCTGAGATTAATTTCTTAGATAACAAAATGTTGTTGCTTTTTTATTCCCAAAATTTAATGAACACGTGCATGAAGCTGTTTGTTCTTCCTTAAACACTTTCTTCTTAAAATCCAGTAGAATAAAGCTTGTTTCATTTTTTTTTTAAATAAATAAATTGTTTTCTTAATATTCAAATAATTAACTCTCGAATTTTAGTAGTATTTTATTGATTTTAGTCAAATTCTTCTATTTTTCATTCAAACCGATTTCTTCTCGAGTTTTAGAAGTTTATTAGTGCAATTATTGGATAACAGGGTACGATTTCGGATTCCAAATCGTTTTAGTTTCAATTTTATGTTTTAGAATGAACCGAATTTAATTACCGTTCTTCTATTCATTTAGTTCAACACCAATTATCTGAAATGTCCAACTAATGAAATTGAAATTTACTAAAATTAGTTTTTTCTTTATCAAAACCCTTAGTAGTAGTTGTAGTAGTAGTTGTACTATAAAACCGAAACCGTTGATATTGGTTTTGATTAAAAGTTTATTTAATATTTTTAAATCACGGTTTTGGTTTAAAAAAAAAATGAAACGGTTTTCAACGGATATCAATTTAGGTACGTTTTCAATCACCGTTTATAGCCCATTTAATTTCTTTTACTAGATAATTGTAGAATACATATCTTTTTTATTGTTGCTGTGCATACCAAATATCTAGAAATTTCTTTCTTAGACTTAATAAATACCATATTTCCCTTCTTCATCATTAATTCTGCCATCGGCTAAGTGTGACCATAACTGCAACGCATTGAGATTAAGATCGCATCGCGCCGCAATGGGAGTTCAACTATAGTCCATCGATTCAATTGAAATTTATGCGCTTTTTATGAACAAAAGAAGTATCCAATGCGTTGCAATTTTGTTGTCATCAAACGTAAAAGTTGTGCTCGACGTGTGACCACCACCAGATTGGACCAAACGCGTCACCAGCAGAATCAGCAGCAGCAGCAAAAACAACAAAATAATAATAATAAAAGACACCAATAGTAGAACCACACAAATAGCCTGCCTCCAACTCATGTTACTCATGGGTCTTTGGATGGAATTCCCGCGGTTAAGTTAATTGTGCGTCAGTTAACGACGCATTTAGCCAGACGGTCGTGGGTCACTGTATCACCCCCACCATACCTCACATAATTAAGCTGACAAAATGCATCGATTTTTCATTAAATATTAACGACTAGTTTGGTTTTAATTGGTTTAACATGTTCTATGTAGTATGACGACGAGTAGTTGCCGTAGAAACCTTGAGTATGTGTGGAGGAAATGTTGAAATTATGACCTAGGGTATTATCCGCATTGGTATCCATGGGGGTGCAGCAATTATTAATTTGTTACACGTTGTGTTTGTTGATTGTGTTCGGTTGGTTGGTGTCGTCGATGGATTATTGTTTATTTCACATTTGCTAGTGATGGTATTGGTGTCAGCGCATAGTTAAGTTTAATTAATTTAGGTGACACTTCCTGGTGCCAATTGAGAAGAACATGGCGGTGCAGTTAGATTTAGAGAAGTATTAATTGCATGTGTTTTTTTCGATTTATTTATTCCTGGGGGAGTAGAAAGAACATATTGAAGATATTTTGTAGCATGTTAATTGGGTGTCTTTACCGGACGATTCTTTACCGTTACAATACTTTCCTGGATAATTCTTTCCGAAACATTCCTCCCCGATATAATTCTACAACCTACTATTTTACCAGAGACAATTCTTTCCAGACACAATTCTTACCTAATAGAAACTCTATTTTTCCTTGTCATACAGCGATCAATTACATGAACAATATGATCTGACCATGAACATGTCTTTCCAAATTCTTCAAGAGTTCTTCTCCGCATATTTAATAATTATAATAATTACGGGTTGATGCCACAGCTCTGAAGTCCTTAGACCGAACTCTCTCACTTTATTTGAGATTTGCGTGTTATATTTATACTCAACATGGCGAGACCTACAGTTTAATGCTGTTCCGAAAGTGGTGGGAGCTATTTTAGAGGCGGCGTTTGTACTCTCGAAGGTTTGCCATTGTCTGCAAGATATACCGCGGTATAGAAAAACAATTTTCTATTTCAAAATGTTGATAGTCCCTACCCAAATTTGAACCTGTGCTACGGGACTTTTCTGCTCGAAGTTCGAAGCACTAAACACTGAACTCCCGATCGGAAAATAATAATAGTATGTCCCTACAGTCCTGTGGAGAACTTAGGCCGAGCTCTCTCACCATTTGAGCGGTGCGTACAATGTTCACACTTTTCTGAAATGCAAATGGAGGGAAGTAGAATTAAAAATATTTCAAAATAGAGTTGATTTGATGTAAAAGGAGTAGAACATTAAATATAGGAGTACATTTTATGAAACGGAACTATATATGCATTAGTGTATTAGATTTCAAATAAATTAATAGATATTTCAATGTTTAAAATTTATATTCATTTCTGATTTTATATATTTTCTATAATGCTGATGTATACAGGATGGTCTTACCTAAAATTGGGTTTTATCTGGAACACCGAATCTAATACATGGTGTTTTCAAAATTACATTTAAATAATTTGATACAAATGTATAATTAGTTATAACTTCTTCAATTTAAAGACCATGACAAAAATATTAGATTTATTTTACAGATAGTTGTTTATAATTTTTATTGATTACACAAGAAATTTCAGTATAAGGGAGTAATAAATTTTTAGAAAGGAGTAAAAATTGCTACTACCGCAGTAGATTTTAAAAATACAAATGAAATGGAGTAGATCTACTCTGATCGGAGTAGAATGACAACACTGTGTGCGTGTTATGTTTGTACTCAAAGTGGCGAAAACTACAGTTTAATACCGAATCCGAAGGGTGGGTTGAGAGCTTTTTTCATAGGCAATGTTTACTCTCGTAGGTTTGGCATTGACTGCCGAGAGGTAACATCGCTTAAAAAATTGTTTTTCTATGAAAAAGATATTGACAGGCACAGGAATTGAACCCGGGATCTTTCGACTCGTAGTCCAACGCACCAGCGACGTTTTGACTCGTAGTCTAACGCACTAACCAAACGAGCCACTGACGTTCGGACTATTATGTCCCAGATAATTATTTCCCATGAATTTGTATAATTTACGCGAATGTTTTTTCAAATAAACAAAAGTTTAAAATAAATATAAAAAAAAAATTTGACACTCACTAAAAATAAAAGTATCTCTTCCTCAACTTAGTATAATTTATGTATTCTCATTATTCGTTATCAAGGTGCAGATTAGTTTATAGACAGCTTAGTCATATTAACTGAAACATTAATAGATTAATATATTATTTTACAACAATTTTACAAGCCACACAACACGTTTAGTTCACAAAACGTTGATCTTTACGATGCTCTTTGGGTATGTTTTAATCAGATCTTTTTTTGGACAAATCTCTTTTTGTACAGATCTCCTTTTGCTTAATTTTTGTACGGTCGTTAGCTAAGTCATATTGCTAAGTCTTGCTTAACAAAAGCTTAGAAAAGCTTAAGTAAGCTATAAGCTGCGCATTACCGCATGCTTAAAAAGGATTAAGCATTGAAAGAGCATTGTGACGATCACGATCGAGATCGAGAAATGCATTCAAATGCATTTGTAATTTTAATACTAATGCGACTTTATCGCTGCGCATACAAAGATTTATTAATAAAGCGCAGTGTTAGCTAAGCGGCTCTGAAGTGTGTCGGTGCACACACCTTAAACACGAGGCCACAATATTGTGCAATCTAATCCATGGCATAATAAGTGTTTGACGGTGTGTTAGAACGAGAGAAAACACACACACACAATACTTTGGGTGCCACTTAAAATGTCAAGCGCACAAATTGACAATCAAATCAATGACAAATGCGGTTGCAGATTAGACAAAGTTTTTGGTTGGAGAGAAACAAAAAAAACGACTAGATTAGTCTGCTAAATATGGGCATATTAACACTTTTTATAATATACTGGAAAAATATAGGTTTTATTTATAGGTATTATTTACACACATAAAGTGCATCAGATGATTTGGAAAGGTTCCTATGTTCTTAACTGGTGATCAAGGGTCCTTCCAGAGTCCCTCTTGTTGTGACAAGTCGATCTTGTTTCATCTGGTGTTTACTTTGTTATTGTAGGGTCAGTATTCTTCCTACCAAATTCACGAATTAAAGCAAAAAACAAATTTTATGCTGAATATCTAAGGAGTCTTGTTCTTCTTGCCCATTTGTAGAAGGCCTAACCTTCCAAAAATTGGTCTAGTTGTGTAAGTCTTGTTCGTGCATCGGAATATCGATCATGCTCTTTTTATTGCAGGATCGGTTTTATTATTGTATCGGCGGATCGATCTCGTTCTTGTTATTGCCACGTCAATCTTATTCCTGCACCAAGAATCTTGCAATACTTGGTAATTTTAGGTGCCAAATTCATGAAAAAAAAAACAAATAATAAGTTTTAAGATTCTTTGTCACGTCAATTTGGTTCTTGCATCGAAAGATGGATATTGTTCTTACAGAGTAATGCCTGTTCTTGCATCGGGGGTCAATCTTGCTTTTGTAGCGGCAATTTTGTTCTTACTTGAAGAATCTTGCAAATTTTTACCATCCAAATTCACATGTCAAAAACCAATAATAATGCTGAAATAGAAAATTTAAAAAATCTGTTTAGTTTGCCTATTTTTAAAGGTTAGTCGTGTTCTTGTACTATTTGGGTTAGTATTGTTTTTGCTTTGGTAGATCTTTCTTGTTCTTTTAGTTGCTGCATCGTTCTTGTTCTGGCTGCCGATCTCGTTCATGCTTCAAGTATCTTGCAGTTATTGGAATTTTTAGCATTGAATGAGTGCAAAAAGTAAATATTTACGCTTAATTCAAAAAATTAACACCCTGTTTCTTGTTCAATTTTTACGAGGTTTGTCTTGTTCTTGCACTTTTTGGATTGCTCTTGTTTTTGCAGCTGTAGATCGATCATGTTCTGCAGGGTGTTTTCTTGTTCATGCATTGGAAGTTCGATATTGTTCATGCATCGGTAGATCCATCTCGTTCTTGTAATTGCCGGGTCAATCTTGCTCTTACTTCAAGAAACTTGAAGGACATTTCCCGAATGTGCAATTCCCCAATGGTAATTTTTCGAATGGGCTTTCCCCAATGTGCATCAGTATATCCATCTCGTTATTTTTCCTTCAATAATATTGTTATTCTTGGACATTTTTGGAGCCAAAGTTCAAGGATATTTCCCGAATGGGCATTTCGCGAATGGTCATTTTTCGAATGGGTCTGGGCATTTCCCCAATAGGCATTTCCCGAATTGTAATTTGGGCATTTCCCGATTGGGATTTCACCAATGGGCATCGATCTCGTTATTCTGCCTTCAATAATATTGTTATTCTTGGACATTTTTGGAGCCAAAATTCAAGGATATTTCCCGAATGGGCATTTCGCGAATGGTCATTTTTCCGAATTTCCCCAATGTGCATTTCCCCAATGGGCTTTTCCCCAATGGGCTTTTTCCCAATGGACTTTTTCCCAATTGGTAGTTCATGAATGGGCATTTCCGAATAAGCATTTCCCGAATCGGCATTTCTCGAATGGGTATTTCTCGATTGGGGATTTCCCGAAGAAAATTCTAGTTATGCTTGTTCTTCCACTAGTTGGGTAGATATTGTGCTTTCATTAACTGAAAGAACAAGAACAAAATGTTTGAATTAACTAGAATTTCTAAAATGTGACTGTATTCTTCATTAGTACCATGAACATGTTTGAGTTAAAACCAAAAATATATATTTATCTATGTAGTTGCCGAAATAAGCTTATGGACATTTTGGTCATCACTTTGAAATTTATATACGTAGTTTTTGATTTATTTATTTATTTATTTAAATACGTTATGCTCTAAGTGTTTTGAACTTGTTTATAAAATAGAGGCTTTTAAATTACTGGCATTCATTCATTTACTGAATTCGATACCTACCACAAAGCTAATCCGTAAAACAATCAGCTCACTATTGTGCAAAGCCCGCTTAACCCATATTGAAAAGCCAATATTGTACCAAATTTTATTGACACTCACTTTCATCAAAAATACACAAATCAAAGTGTTGCTCGTTGAATTAGTTTTTATGCTTCAGATAGATAGTGTGCGCATTGATGTTGTTGTTTTGGTTGTTAATGAGACCCCATCTTCTCATTAAAACTATCATGATGAACATCGTCATCATCAAATAACCAACCTGCGCATATTGAAGCATATTGAGCCCCCACTCGCGATTTGCATTTGATGTCACTTTTATTTTCACTCGAATGCATTTAGTTGATGGCATTTAATTAAAACAAAATTAGGTTAATAGTTTTGATGGGTTGCTGCACTGCTGATAACACCGTTACCCATATCTATGCACATAGAATTCGTATAAAAATGACATGAAATGAAAATGAAAACTTATATAAGTATTTTATATTATTTTATTTTATTGGAAATTAAACTAAAGTGGATTTTAATGCAAGTGTACATTTTTAAGTAGAAACCGACACTTGTTTATTTGCTGATATGAATTAATGACTACTAAAAAATAAACATGATTTTAACCTAATATGAAAGTGAATAATTTTTGTAATAGGTTTTTTATTATTCATAATTAAAAGCATCGAATAAAATGCATATCACGCAGTAAGAAAGGTTTGCGCACATAGCAAATTTTGAATTAGAGAAATTTTGATAGTTGGTGCAATGAAGTTAGTAAGAATAATGAAAGTTTTAGTTGGTCTAAGTTGAATTGCGGAATGGTGTAGCGCTAGGGCAATTTAGTAAATAACTTTTGTTAGTTAACCCGAGCAACGAGGTGAAGTTCGATTTTTAACCCTAGTGGGAGGTCTGGTCGGGGACAAACGAGACAGGGATGTTGTCCTCCAAAATGGGGGTTGTGCGTTGGGCTTGTAACCCTCCATATAAAAAAAGCCGATCAACGAAATTGACCAGATGCCTTGGCTAACAACCCGAAAACAATATGACAAATCACGCAAACGTTTAAAGGACAATGATTTACGGATATGCATCTGGAACGTCCGAACCCTTTATAGAGGTGCCACTATCTAGCTATCAAGCTTCTCAATATTCGCAAGTCACGTGGCGGCGCACGGAAACGACGGTGCACAGAAACCCACGCAAAGAAAGCTTGACGTCAGCAAGCTGTCCACACAACAGACCGCACGACTCTCACACCTGCTTGCCCAAGACACTCCTCCTCTCGATTATATATGCGCGCAGTGGACACACGTCTCCCGCTCAATGCGTATGGCTGCCGAAGAGGTGTTTGGATTCCCACTTCCCATACGCTCTATAAAGCTCATTATTCCATCTGATTCTGTATTTCGTGCCAGAGTGATAGAGGCGGACTGGCATTATGAGTGACTTATAGTGTGTAATTTGCGTTCGTCGAGAGAAGGATCTACTTCTTAATTGTCTACTGATCCTAATGTAGCACTTGTTTGCTAAAATTGTTCTTCTTTTTTCCTGTCAAGACGGAGATTTTTATTTTTATTGATGCTGGTACCTAAGTATACGAAATCCTTCACGACTTCGAAGTTGTGGGTGTCAATACTTAGTCTTGTCCTCGTTCACCGTACAACCAATTTGACGAGAGTCCTTCTCTAAACTGGATAATGCTGCACTGACTGCTCTTACGCTCTGCCCAATAATGTCGATATTATCAGCGTACCCGAACAGCATAGAATTCTTGTTGAAGATAGTGCCATTGTGATGGAGTTGCGCAGCTCTTACAATCTTCTCCATTATTAGGTTGAAGAAGTCATACGATAGGGAAACGCCATGTCTGAATCCTCGTTCTGTATTAAACGTATCGGAGAGGTTGTTCCCAATTCTCACTGTGCAAAGTGTGTCGCACAGGGTCATCCTACAAATCCTATAAATCTCTCAGGTATACCGAAATCAGACATGGTGGCATGGTGGAGACATAGGCGACGCTTTATCCGACTGTCGAATGCAGATTTGTAGTAGACGAGAAGGTGTTGGTTGTTGATCTGCCTCTCTTTGGTCTTTTCCTGGTTTTGGCGCAATGTGAAAATCTGGTTTATGATGGACTTTCCAGGTCTGAAGCAACAAATTCCAATCAGTCTATTGACGATGGGTTTTAGTATTGCACATAAGCTCGATAGAACGTTATACGCGATTTGAGAAGACTTATCCCACGGTAGTTGACGCGTATCGTGGAATCTGCCATCTTAAGGATTGGTCAGAGCCTTCTTAAGGATTGAGATTCCATTAGCTAGGCATGCTTTCTTCTGACCATATTATGCTAATGAGCTGATCATGCTCGTTATGAGCTCATCGCCTCCGGTCTTAAACAATTTAGCAGGCAGATCATCCGTTATAGTGGCTTTGTTGTTTTTCAGCCTGCAAAAGGCTGTGCAGACCTTCGGGAACGTTATGTTAAAGCAACTCGTCGTCAGCAACTGGGTCGATCGAGCGGTCTTTTTTTATCGGCGGAGTTATTGTCGTCATAACCGGCTAGTAGTTGCGAAAAGTGTTCTCTCCATAGTCTCAATGTACCCTGGACAAATATTACATATTCCCGTCTACGTTCTGACAGTGGGAGGCTCCGGTCTTTAAAGCTCCGGTCTGTCGTTTTATTTTCTAAAAGAAGTCTCGAGTCTCATTCCTGTGGTCAACAAACAAATCGAATTATGTATTTGAAATTTTCAGTGAAAAATTCGGCATTCAATGAGTATAAAATGCGCTTACTTTAAACTAGAGATGGGCGCGTGCCTGTTTTTGATGGCAAGAACACGTACGGGCACGACGATAAATTTACAGGACTAAATTTACAGGAACGCACACAACGCAACACAAAAAAGCACGGATAAACATGAAATGTAAAAATTTATACGGGAATCGTTTAGATTTTTGGAACCGAAATCGTTATTAAAAATGTGTGGAACCGAAACTGGAATCGGTGCCCATATATTTTTTTTTGGTTGGAATCGGAACCGCTATTTTAATCTTCTGCACCAGAACCAGAACAGATAGTATAGTCCCTGCCAGGGAACGTAAATAACCCGAATCGGAACTGTTATTAAAAAATGTATGGAACCGGAATTGAAACCCATTTAATTTTTTGGTTGGAACCGGAATCTGAACCACTATTTGAAAAATCTTGGATCCCGAATCGATTTTCGTAAGGATTTTAATTCTTGTAATAAATAATTCAAAAATTAAGTTTGATACTGTTTTTTTTTATCAAATCAATAAGTAAAACTAAAACATTATGAAAAATTCCCGCAAATCCCATTCAAATTGGTAAAGACGATTATTTATTTAATAAAGGGTTTTTCAATAAGAGCGCTACAAGCGCTTTTTAAAAAAAACAAAAACGGTTTTGGATATCAATGAAATTCTTTATTCCTGTAAAAGTGCGTTCGATGCCATTTTGTAAAAAACAGAAAAAGCAGACACGCCCATCTTTACTTTTAACCCTCGAGGATGCTCCTTTTACGGCTATTTAAAGATTTTTTTTTTTAGATTTGATTTTCAAAATCTGATTACTTCAGAACCGACCGAAGTTTGTATCTACTTGCAACCCTCTAAGACACTCCGTTTAGGTTGTACGGCCATTTCAAAATATTTTTAAAAATTCGATTTTTCTTCTGAAAGAATTTTTGAGCCTCGTTAATATCTTCACACTTAATATCTTTACACTCGCGTCTTTCTAATTATCTTGCGCAGATTTTCTTATCGACTCTTTTACATTGGCTGAACGTTTATAATTCAAAAAAATATATATCTCTGAACTTAAACTAACGAATTATACGATTATTAGGTTTCTGGATGTCGTATTTCAGAGATGGTATTCTAGTATTCACAATTATCCAATTACTATTCTTCCTCAAATACAACAAAAAGCTGTTTATTGCAAATTGTGTTAAACTGAAGCATAGTTTTGTTGCAGAAATCATTTTATTTCCAAAATGAATATTTTCTATAAATAAATATTGCTTTATAAAACTATATTATAACGATCAATATAAACACTCCCACAGAATGACATATTCCAGCAAATAGAGGTTGATGAGGACAAACCCCAGCCACTACTTACAACATAACAGCCGACGAATAATTGATGATATTATGCATTTGCATGGCTAAAATGAATGCTGATAACTTGAATATTCATAAAGGCCTAGCCTAGCATAGCAGTCGGTGAATGCCACTGTGTCACGATGCTGTACTGTCCTGTCCTTCCGCCTGTCATAAGCCTCACATAAAACTCTACCAACTAATTAAAGACGCATGGAAGCCGAAGCCCTTTTATGCAACGCACCTGCAACACTTTGACAAGAAGGTGGATCGATGTGTAGTATGAGTGCATGGGACAGCTACGGCATACTATGAGGTATTCATACTTTATAGAGTGGGGCTACTACTTGAATACAACATACTGAAAAATACCGAAGCGTGAATGATTTTGATTTATGGTCTGTCGCAAAATAGTTGAATGTGTTCAAAAATTATAAGTTTACGCAGCAGACGACAACATAAAAAAATATAAAATAAAATAAAAATAAATATATATATATACAGAAGAGCCAACAACTCATTCGCGTTATCTTAACACCAACCAGAAGCAATCAATTTCAGATGTTGTGATAGCCACGGGGTAGTCAACATCAGCGTAACATAAAAGGAAGAATTATGAATATGCTCTATAAGGAAGGAAACGCAGTCCTGATAAAATGCGCACAGCAACATTTTCAACATTTTTATATTATATACTATGTGATCGTGAACGTGCGATCTTCGCGGTGTTCTAGCCTAATTAATGCTACACCCATATAAAATGTAGTCGCTAAAATTGTAACTGAAAAAAAAAAATTATATAATTTATATATTTCTTGAGTAAAAAACATGTCAATAAACTTACTTACTAGCATGCCTTCATTTCTTTCGACTGAGGTTGATCGTATCCCCATAATCAGTGGTCCATAAAGTTCAGTTTTTTTATACCCTACACTAAGAGTGAAAGGGTATATTCAGTTTGGTACGCCGTTTGTAACATCCAGAAGGAAGCATCTCCGGTATGGAAAAGTATATATATTCTTGATCAGCATGATCTCCTTAGTCGATTTAGAGATGTCCGTCTGTCTGTGTGTCTGTTGAAATCACGATTACAGAAAAACTAGAAGAGCGAAATAAATGAAACTCCTAATTTAGATTATTTATATATCTACGCTGTCTGTCAGTGAAAATGGGTATGATCAGTCCATTACGACCTGTGAACCGATCACTTATGTCCAAATTTATCATATAAAACACATCTACTGGTGAATTTTACTGTATACGTGTTCAGGTAAACTTTGTTTGCTCAAATGTATATTGACTTCATGCTCAAATACATGAAAATAATGTTCTCCCGCGAAACGACTTGTGGTTCCCAAAAAAAAAAAACGAAATTCGGTGCACCTATCCATTTGTAAATATGGGTATCAAATGAATGTAAATTCTTCAGCGATTCAAAGTTTGTAGTTATTTTCAGGATTTGTATACCCTGGAGACCTATATACCACTTTGAATGGTAACCACACATATGTGTAGGGTATTTATAGTAGGCTTAGGCCGCCTTTAATTTGGATAATCTTAACTATTATAAAAACACCTACTATAAAATGTCCATACTTTAAAATTTCCCATGTGATCTAGCCTTCTCAACTGGTTTTGTTTTTTTTTTCAGTTTTTTTTCTGTTTCGCACAGTGTGAACTGTGACGTTAATATAATAAATAGTGTTGCGATTAATTGAATCGTTCGCACTTTCAAGTCATGGCGCACAGGATGCAATTCTTAAATTAATTTAGTTAAGGTATGCCATAATATTTTTTTTGTAACTCTTGTCGTGCATGCACTGCATCGTTACATTGTTGAAACGTGTTGCCTCGCTCTTTGGCAGGGTCAAGTAATACAAAAAATAATTTATGGCCCTCATGATATTTTTTTTTAAATATCAGCAGTGAAAAATGTATTTTGAATTTAGTGAAACATTTAATATTTAGAGAAAATTTGAATTTTTAGAGAAAATTTGTTTTGTTTTTTTTTTTAGAGAAAATCTGAATTTTATAGAGAAAATTTGGATTTTATAAAGAAAAAATTTAATTTTTAGTGAAACATTTAATATTTAGTGAAAAATTTCATTTTTAATTGAAATATTTAATTTGATGTGAAAAATTGATTTATTGATAAATTAATTTTTTTAGTAACGTATTAAATTTTTTAGTGAAAAATTGAATCTTTAGTGAAAAATTTAAAATATAGTTAAAAATTTAATTTTTAGTGAAAAAATGAATTTTTAGTGAAAAATTGAATTTGTTGTGTTTAATTGAATTTTTCGTGAAAATTTAAAATTTTAGTGAAAAATTGAATTTTTAATGAAAAATTGAATTTTAGGTGAAAATTTGATTTTTTTTAGTGAAAAATTGAATTTTTTTTAGTGAAAAATTAAATTTTTTTTTGAAAAATTGAATTTTTAGTGAAAAATTGAATTTTTAGTGAAAAATTGAATTTTTAGTGAAAAATTGAATTTTTAGTGAAAAATTGAATTTTTAGTGAAAAATTGAATTTTTAGTGAAAATTTGAATTTTTAGTGAAAAATTGAATTTTTAGTGAAAAATTGAATTTTTAGTGAAAAATTGAATTTTTAGTGAAAAATTGAATTTTTAGTGAAAAATTGAATTTTTAGTGAAAAATTGAATTTTTAGTGAAAAATTGAATTTTTAGTGAAAAATTGAATTTTTAGTGAAAAATTGAATTTTTAGTGAAAAATTGAATTTTTAGTGAAAAATTGAATTTTTAGTGAAAAATTGAATTTTTAGTGAAAAATTGAATTTTTAGTGAAAAATTGAATTTTTAGTGAAAAATTGAAAAATTGAATTTTTAGTGAAAAATTGAATTTTTAGTGAAAAATTGAAAAATTGAATTTTTAGTGAAAAATTCAATTTTTGGTGAAAAATTCAATTTTTAGTGAAAAATTCAATTTTTAGTGAAAAATTGAATTTTTAGTGAAAAATTTAATTTTTAGTGCTTAATTGAATTTTTTGTGAATATTTAAAATTTTAGTGAAAAATTTAATTTTGAATGAAAAATTTGATTTTTAATGATTTAAAATTTTAGTGAAAAATTTCATTTTGAATGAAAAATTTGATTTTTAATGAAAAATTGAATTTTTAATGAAAAATTTAATTTTTAATGAAATATTGAATTTTTAGTGAAAAATTTAATTTTTAGTGAAAAATTTAATTTTTAATGAAATACTGAATTTTTAGTGAAAAATTGAATTTTTAGTGAAAAATTGAATTTTTAGTGAAAAATTGAATTTTTAGTGAAAAATTGAATTTTTAGTGAAAATTTGAATTTTTAGTGAAAAATTGAATTTTTAGTGAACAATTGAATTTTTAGTGAACAATTGAAATTTTAGAAAAAACTAATTTTTTAGTGAATATTTTAAATTTTAGTAAAATTTAAAAATTTAATTAAATTAAAATTGATTTTAATAAATAATTTAAATTGTTTTAATAAAATTCTATTATTTTCATTAGACATTGAAAAATTACGCAGACAATTAATTGCCTTGAATTATCATAGGTCGGCGACTTGATACAGCACATACAAAAATAAAAAATATATAAAAAAATAACTAAACTTAATGAATACACCGCACCATTAAAGTACCTACTTCGTTAGCGATATGACAAATTAACTGCTTGCAAACAAACACATAGAATAATCATCACGCGGATCATTGATCGAACACAAATGGACAGTCGACTGAATTTTAAATTGCAATTGCTGCCGCCGCCGCCAGCGTTCGTTGCAGCAACATTACTCACTCATTCTGTGAATAAACGCGCATGCGTTCAGTTAATTACGCCGCATGCGCATATCTTTCATGCGAATCGTGTTGATCGTGCTGATCGCGTCAAAGAAATAAACTACAAAAAAAAAAAAAAATACAAACAAAGTGGCCTTGCATTGATGCATTTTCAAACCAAACTAGTAGCTTCTAGTCTTCAACTATAGAAATCAACTAAGGCAGCAGAGACGCTGCAAGTTACGTTGTCTGTTGCGATATGTATTTCCTGCTGATCGTTGGCAGCATAAATTGTTAATTATATGCAGATAAGGGACTTTTTCCTCACTATTACCTCGTTAGTTTTGGATTTGAAGAAAGCGATATAATCAGTATGGTTAGAGCCGGTCGCACTGATAGCAATTTATAGCAAATGCAATTTTTCTTAACATTGCAGAATAGTGCTATTTTAGTATTATTATAAAGTGTATTTTTCAGACAGTCGATGCTTGTCATAAAATAAATAATGTTGATCGATCACTACTCTCGAGAGACCCCTTACTAAAGCGCACAACTTCCACTCAACTACACGCAGAACAAAATCAAAGTTTTAAACTAAAATATTGAAGTGCCATTCAAAAAAATTATAGATGTAAATATAATTTTTAATTGGTGAAATCATGTAAAATCATTGGACGTTATTAACCAGTATTCCAATTGAATATATTGCGAAATATCCTAAAAATGTTCCAATATCAATGATATTATTTAAAAACGGTCGACAGTTATCGATCCGAATTTATTCATGTCATAACTGTTTTCATCTGGGACCGGAATCGAAACCAAAATCGAAACCGTTTCGATTTTTGAAACCGGAATCGGAACCGTTATTAAGAATAATGTGAGGAACCGGACCCGGAAACAGAACCCATATACTTTTTTTGGTTGGAACCTAAATCGGAACCGGAACAGCTATTTTCTAAATTTTGGAATCTATTTTTCATAGTCCTTGTCAGGGCCCGCAATTAATCGAAATGGGAACCGTTTCGATTTTGCAACCGCTATCGGAGTCGTTATTAAAATATTTGTGTAACCGGATTTTTTTTTTTCGGTAGGAACCGGAACCAAGCCAAGTAGAAATTGCTATATTGGTAAGGGTAATGTGGCAACCATTTTTTTTTTTTTTTAAGTATGAAATGTATTTTAAGAAATTCAAATGGAGGACTAGTAACTGCACAATCTTTAAATTTTAATATATTTTTTCTGGTAGATATTTATGAATATTTACTATTTTCCTCACATTCATTTTTTTAATTATCATATATTTATACCCTACACTAAGAGTGAAAGGGTATATTCAGTTTGGTACGCCGTTTGTAACACCCAGAAGAAAGCATCTCCGGTATGGAAAAGTATATATATTCTTGATCAGCATGACCTCCTGAGTCGATTTAGCGATGTCCGTCTGTCCGTCTGTCTGTCTGTCTGTCTGTCTGTCTGTCTGTCTGTCTGTCCGTCTGTCTGTCCGTCTGTCTGTCTGTCTGTCTGTTGAAATCCCTAAGACTTTTAAAATTAAAGAGCTAGATAAATGAAACTTATAACTTAGATTACTAATATACCTACGCTGTATGTGCGAAAAAATTGGCGAGATCGGTCCATGGTGACCTATGATCCGACCACTTATGTTCAAATACCACATATAAAATGTACATATAAAGATCAATTTTTATGTATACGTGCTTAGGTAAAATTTGTTGGTCAAATATATATTCACATCATGCTCAAATACATGATAATAATGTTTTCCGGCGAAAAGACTTGTGGTTCACAAAAAAAAAAATCGAAATTCGGTACACCTACCCATTTGTAAATATGGGTATCAAATGAATGGAAATTCTTCAGCGATTGAATGTTTGTAGTTATTTTCAGGATTCGTATACCCTGGTGACCTATATATCACTTTGAATGGTAACCACACATATGTGTAGGGTATTTATAGTCGGCTTAGACCGACTATAATTTTGATAATCCTAACTATCATAATTACACCTACTTTAAAATTTCCCATGTGATCTAACCTTCCCAACTTTCATTTCAATAATTTTTGTGTGTATTCTGAATATATTTATATTGTTTATATTTTAAATAAACATGAAATAATAAAGAAATAACAAACTATTTGCCTATTTGTAAAATTTTTAGCATTTCCCACTTTAGCTCAGGATTTTTCAAGAGGTCCGAAAATGAGCTGTTTTTAAAATCGCCCAAAAATCAATTAAAAGACATATAAATTGTATTTTGTTAATGCAAAAAATTAGATCACGGACCACTCTCAATAATAGATACTTCAAAAGATTTTTGTATTGTATTTTTTTAAAATCAGATCAAAACGTTTCCCACTTTACCTCAGTATAAATGTATTTTCCTATGACATCAACGTATTTCCACTGCGTGTAGATTTATTCCCAGTGCTAATAAATAATTTGACAATAAATACGCTAAGCAACGATCACTCTCTCTCTCTGTCTGTCGATCCGACTCCACCCATGCATTGTCACGATCATCAAAAGACCATCAGTGTATTGTGTTGTCTGATCAGCAATGGAAATTGATTTTCTGATCGGTTTATATTTTGATCTTGACTTTTGTAAAGCTGCCACATACAGAATTTTGGCATTGTTAGTGACGATCATAAGTCGAATTTTGTGAATTCTTTACGTAAATGTGTTCTTGTCTGTTGTCTGTAAGTAGTTAGGTTTTGAATGAAACTCTCTGGCGACCATAACTTAAAGGATTAACTATGCCGAACTTAAAGGGGAATTTAAGCCATATCAATGCTGCCTTCAAACAAATCATTTATTGTCTTCTTAGTTTTATTTCGTTCGTTACGTTGCGTTGCAGGCAATCGTTTGAGGGAAATTTGTATTTAAGCTGTTAATTTATGGTCGATTCTATACAAATATCGGGGCCAATTTAGTTTTATTCAGTATTATTTATGATTTTAAAAGAGTTTTATTAGAGTACGTTGGATGATTTTTAAGTTATTTTGTTTATAGATTCGATTTTATTATATTTTATAGTAGTTTTATGAGGTCATATTATTTAATATTTTTGAGTTTTAACAGAAAACTATAAAAATTTGAGAATTTTAAAAGTTTTAACACATTTTAACATTATAGTTTTAAAACTATTAAAGTTAGCAGTATAAAAACTATTATTTCTGTAAAAGATCGTGCAATATTATCTCACGGTCATGCTCGACACTTTCGTGTACTTTCACCGAATCATTAAATTAAATCATTTTATCAATCACGCACTCGTTATAGTGGACACTGTTTTCCGTAAAAATAGTGGACGTGAGTGATGCTCAACACGAGATAAGTTTTACGACCCCTACCAGTTAGGCATTGAGTTTATTTCATTCTTAAAAAATGTAAAGAGCCAAATCTAGACGGCATAAAGAAGAGCCCACCATGATCTACGTGTTACCAAAAACGCACGAAATATAACAGTTTTTCCTGTGAAGTTTTATCAAACATATTGAAAAAATACCTACATGTTTTTGAGATTTAGTTCGATAAAAGAATTGTGTAAAGGTATACATTTCTTGGTAGCATCTTACGGTGGCAATTAATATTCCATCCGGGTTTTTGTTTACACAGAAATTCGAATTTAGATCTAGTATAGCAGGTCAAGTGTTATATGTGTTTTTGTGTGGCGCCTTTGATATTGTCGGATTTTGTTGTATGTTTGGAAACTCTTTAATTGCTAAATTAATGCTGAGCACATTTTTCAATGAAAATTGTCATTGAACAATTTCGTTATCACATTGACAATCTCTTGAATTTAGTCATAATTGTTGGAAATGTAGAACAATGCAAGTTTTATTGATGCAGTCTGACAATTATAATTCTTTGGAATATTAGACATTGTCTTTTAAAAGTATTACGAATATATTTCTTTTAGTTTTTTTTTCATATTTATAGTGAAACTGTCAAAGTTTCTTAACCCTCTTTGAAAATTTTACAAAAAAAGAAACTGAATGACTTTACATTTTTTTTTTTTGTTCGAATGCATGTTGCCGTAATAATTGTAGAGGTTTACCCATAATTTTTGGTATAAATTGTGTATTCATAAATGTAATGATCAGATAAAGATCAATTTGAAAAGGATCAAAATAGCGTATTGCAATTAATTGTGACAGCCCCCGACAACCTAGATCTAGAAAAAGACCAAAACCTATAGAAAAACGAAAATTCAATGATATACGTTACAGGACAATAGATATCAGGTCGTGGCAACAATCAAACAACATTATGACAGCTTTGAAGCAAGAGATTTTAAGAGTTTTTGAAGAGGATATGTCTGTCATACGGCGTTATAACGACGCGTCTATGTGAAGACTATGACGAATTGTGACAAGCAGGTGAATTATAATTTGTCACATTTGAGTGCGCAGATCTTTGGTTACGCATTTTAAGTTTTTCTATAAAATGCACCGAATTTTAATGCCGATCACACGTATTTGACACTTGTTTCAATTCACCAGAAACCCACTTTACACTAATGGCTGAAAATTACCGCAAGATGTGTTCATTTATTTCCAATTCAGTGCAATTTCTAGGAAATGCTCGGTCTGTTTTGTGTAGTTTTTTTTTTTTTCATTGGAATACATGATCCTTTTTTTCGTTTGGTTTCTCAGACTCTGTTGATATAGCTCTTAATTCCCATATAAACTGTATGCATAGCGACCAATTGTGTATTAACTTTGGCCAAAAAAATAAATGAATGTTGACTTGTTCAATATTCATGTCACACTTGCCAACATTGTTGCCATCGTCATTGTCGTCGTAGTCTGTGTTTTTCGTACAACTGGCGAACGTGCCGACAATGCTCTGGTAGAGGGTGATGGAATTTGTTCTTGGTAACAGTTGCAACAATTGCAGGAAGTTTTTTATTCTTCCTTAGAACTGCGAGAGTTAATGATTCATCGAACAACTCAATTGATATTTAGTACAAGCAGTATTTACACTATTTTTTTATTAAGCATTTCTTTTTTTTATACAAAATTAAATGAATTTTAGAATTAACTCTTCAATTAGAATAACTCTCAAAAAATTAACAGTCTAAAATATTAGAGCCAGAAAAGAGATATCGCGAATTAGTTTTAAAGGACAATTGGAAGAAGGCAAGAAATTCCGGAATAATTGAAAAATATGAAGAAATTCATTGTAACTCTTTAAAATATATCAGATACAAACAAGAAAAAATGTGAGAAGTTTTTTTGAAATAAATAAGTTTTATTGAAAATAAATCTAAAATGCAGTTTTTGCAACAACTAGAACAAGATCGACCTGTCGATGCAAGAACAAGACTTACCCTGCAAGAATATGATCAAGAGCAGGAACATGGCAAACTTTTCATGAACTGTGCAAGAACAAGAAGAATATTTTTGCTGTTTTTTTTGTTAATTAGCTAGATAAAAATTGGCTGCATGACCAAGCTCGACTTGCCGATGCAAGAAAAAGAACAAGAGAACAAAGCTACCATATCTTGTTTAAATATATTTAGGCTAAAAATATATACTAGACCCGTATTTGTCTTCAAAAACTTCAAGAAATGCAAATCTCTTCCAACAAGAGTAAAATACTCTGCAAGAACAAAAACTAGATCGACTTGTCAATCCAAGAACAAGAAGGAGACTACTACGATATGTTGTTTTAGAGTATTGTATTTATCTTGATAAGGGCGAAAATGAATACTAGACAAGCATTAATCTCCTAAAATGCAAGATTCCTCTAGCAAGAACAAAACTCTATATACAAGAAAAAAAACTATAATGTCCTGTTCATGCATTTTCTTCTCATCAATCGGATTAATGAAATATAATTTGATAATAACAAATAATAGTATTTTTAATAGCCGCGGTAGCTCAGTGGTTAGTGCGTTGAACTGCGAGCCGAAAGTTTCCCGGTGCAAGCCTGGACTGGGGCTAACAACATCTTTTCATAGAAACATTTTCTATACCGCGCTACCTCTTGTCAGTAAATGGCAAACCTACGAGAGTAAAACAATTGCCTATGAAAAGCTCTCACCCGCCGTTCGGATTCGGCAATAAACTGTAGGTCCCACCACTTTGAATACAAATATAACACGCACAGCTCAAAAATAATGAGAGGGCTCGGCCGAAGTTCTATACAGGACTGTAGCGCCAAACTATTATTATTATTAGTAGTATTTTTAATTCAGATGCTATAACGAAAACTAAAACTAAAATTCGAATGCAATCCTAAATTTTTTACAGTATTATACAAACAAAATGTTTTTAATACTAAAATGTATGTCTATGATTTAATTTATTTACTTACCCTACAAGTACAAGTTCAGAAGAAAGAACATGAATAGCTTTGCAAGTAATGCCCAATATTTAGCGTTTTGCAATATTTTTTTTGGGTAGTCGTCATGAATTGAAATACAAAGTAGATAATCAGTAATTAGTAGGATAAGGTCCGTAGGTTGGGCCGGTACGTAGGCTGGGCCATCGCTATTTTTTGTTTTTTTCACTGGTGATCTTAAAGTTTTAAAGGTACATCTCAAGTAACATTACACTCCAACTTTTCTTGAAGCGAAATAGCCTGTTACTTATAACTCATCCAGATGAATACTAAAACGTACTCAAAAACGTTTTTTGTTTACTTTTTCAAGTGTTGATTAGATTTTAAAATCAAAATTCAATGATTTAAAATGTTGTTCGTGCACGCTGCAAAAAAATGGGCTCCCCCAAACATAATTTTGCAGGCATTATATATATATTTGGAGCTTTATGCAAACAAAAGTATTATTTCATTTTCAAATATTACTATTATAACAGCCAAACATATTTTTGTTTTCATTCAAACATATTTATGTTCAGAAAGAATAATTTTCGGCGTTCTTGCAAACATATACATTTTATTTACATGTAAACATATTTATGTTTACATTTAATTTTAATGTAAAAATAGTAAATTTAGCGCTAATATCTTCTTTGCACAATATTTGTTTTTTGCCTTTTATTAAATTACATTTTTTTTATTTATATATTCTCTATCTATAAACTTAAACTTTTATTTTTTTTATTACACTTATTTTATTTATACCTAATAATTTTATTTCCATCTATTGTTCCTATTTTGAGTTCAGTGATTGACGGATAAATTGGATATTTCACAAGCAGCCACTATCTGGTATTAACAGTAATTAGCGGTACTTAAACAAATTCTTCCACCAAAAAGTATTTTTGAACTATATGAAAAGTATTAATGTGAGTGTTACTGAGTGCTAAAAGTATGCAGCGTTGTTATTTAATTGTGACTTCGTAAAGCCAAACATACATATAATCAAAATAAACCAGTTTTCTATCAAAATTTGCTCCAATTTTTTTTCAAAATTCGTTAAAAACGTAGGTTGGGTCACTCAAAGTACTTAGGTTTGGCCACACATTTTGTCAATATTAGAAGCACTCACAAAGATTTTCCTAGCATATAATTGCTCAAATGCAAGTCTCATAGTGATTTTTTAATATAGAGTGTCAGATAAAACATTTTTTAGTTAATTTTGAATGATTTTTAAATTTAGGGTTTTCGGTTCACATTTACGTATAAATATCCAAATTAATAACCATCAGTAGTTTATTATTTTGCAAGTTTCACGACACAGATTGGTTGAAAAACGATATAATTAAAATAATTCATTTTCGGTCCTTTTTGAAAGACTTTTAACGATTTTTCGTGGGGGCATAACCTACCAATTTCTTTTGCATTTTTTATTGTGCTTCAGAAAGTAGGCTGTATTTTTTTAAATTTGTATGTAACCATAAAAGTTTCTTTTTTTTTGGTCTATATTGGTATATATTATTCCACTAACTTGTTTGCACACAAAATGTTATAAACAAAATATTAAACTATGTCCAAACTACGGACCTTTCCCCTAAATTAGTCTGAAAATCTATACTAGATATATGGTTTCTAAAATACAAAAAATGCAATATTGTTAAAGCAAAAACATGAACAAAACTGACCCTTTACAACCGGAGCCATTATCGACATTGCAATAACAATTCTTCTGTAAGAAGAAGATTAGGGGATTCCGGGGTAAAATGGAACACGTTTTGATTTTCCTTCAAAAACTTAATTTGAATAATTTTTAAAAATTCTTTTAAAGGGTCTATTCCATAGACTGGTGCATGATCTAACTTTTTGAATTAACAAAATACCATTTAAATGCCATTTATAATTGATTTTTGAATGATTTTTCAAAACAGTTCAATTTCGGACTTGTTCAAAAATGTTGGGGTAAAGTTGGAAACTTCAAAATTTTTACCAAAATGCTATTTTAGTTATTCTTTTTCATGTTTTGTTTTTTATAGAACAAAGTCAATTATATATAGGGTAAAAATTTATAATAATGAAATAAAACGAGTTGAGAAATTTACGTCTTATATCCCCATAAATTAAAAAATTATATTAAGTATAAAAAACTAAAAATAAAATTTGAAAAATGCCTATATTTAAAATTTTAAAAGGCTAATATTTCATAGATTTGATTTTAATAATTTACGGATCAAATTTCCACTATGAAAACCCGGGAAACGGAAAACGCCCATTTTTGGATCACATATTTTTAGGTGAATTCTAACAATACGTTTTAAATTTTATAACTATACCTTGAATACTTTTCGAGTTACAAGTTCCGAAATAGTTATATAAAAGTGACTTGTATGGGAGGTGGGCGTGTCCGCTGACCGATTTGGCTCATTTTCAAACTCAGTTCCTACTTTTGGCTAAAATATATTAAGACGAAATTTCATCACATTCTGATCAGTATTTCTCAAGTTATTCTGTATTCGGACAGCAAGACAGCAAGACGGACAGACAGAAAGACAGAAGGACATGGCTAAACGGACTCGGGTAGTGATGCTGATCAAGAATATATATACTTTTTCATACCGGACACGCCTCCTAAGGGGCGTTACAATATATGCACAAAGTTAATATACCCTGTACCTCATAGGTGTAGGGTATAAATATACGATATGCGATCACTTTTAAGTTTAATCGATAAATTCTCATTTTTTGATAGGAAACACCAGTACTCTGAAAAACTTTCAAATCCATTTTTTTCACTGGTTCTTGAAAAAAGATATTAATTTGATTATTTCCCACATTACTCCAGGTATACTATATCAGGTAATTTTTTTTACTCATCACCAGGGCTCGCTTTTATATGGATTTACATATTCAATATTTAAATAGATATTGTTAGAATTTTTAGATAAAAATCCATATAAATATATATTTTTGATAAAACTGACTCATATGTCTCAATTCCGACAAATTTGCTCTACAATTTTGACATTTTCAAACATATTTGGGTAAATCGATAAAATCTAACAATCTTACTGGATTGTTTGATTTTGAATATCTCTACAGGAGACAATAGATTCTGATTTGTAGCAAAATTGATTGGGTGTAAAAATGTTGATTGAAAAAATCTTATTTAATTTTTTATTTTTTTTTTTCAAGAGAAAAATTTAATATCTGTATTTTAAGTTTTTGATCCATATTTTAAGTGTTTTGATCCGTTTTTTATGTTTTTTGGACCATATTTATCTAGTTTTTTTACTCCATAATTTTCCTTGTTTTTCGTTTATATAATTGTTAGCCCTGCTCATCACTAATCAGGCTCAAGTACTTAGAATTGAATATATTCGAACAAAATAATATTAAAAAAATAAATTTGGAATCAAATTTAGTCTTTACAAAAACACTATTTCAAAATGTCTTTACTATTCTAATTTTTACGTTTTTCTAATTAAATATTTTTAATATCCTCGTCCATAAATCAAGATTATCAAATCACCTATCAATAAATTAAATTTGTTACGTGCAGCAATTTTAAATGAAAACACACACAAATAATAATTATACAATTTTCCCTTTCTACTGAAGGACAATATGGTAAACTCTATACACTCATAGAATTAATTTAAACAAATTCACTTTCGAATAGATGCAATAAAAAACCACAGAGACCAACACACACAATAATTATAATTACTCTCAGAATAATAAATATTATACTATTCCCTGGCATATGATGTACATCATAAATGTACGTTTATGTTATAATTTACGATGAATTTTTCATGTATTATGAGTACCTACAACATATCGTATAAATAATGTCACCGGAATGCTGGCTGCATTTTGATGTGACTCTGATTGCAGCCAAGTTTACGTCAATTGGGCAACACAGCCCAGAATGGAACAGAACAATTATGATTCCACAAAGGTTAATGCTAGTTGGACACTTACATAAATAATCATAAATATATTTATATGAGAACTGCATATAACTAATGCATAAGTAGTATTTTATTATGTAACAACCATAACCTGTACACGATACGAGAACTCCCAAAATACCAACCAAAGATTAATTGACACACGTTCGTTGTGCTGGTCCTGTCAACCCATCGGAGGTACCGTAGAATTTATAACAATAGTGATAATAAAACACAAAAGCAGGACAATACTTGGACACTTTTATCGCCATCGTGCAGATAATATAAACAATAAACAATAAATTTTCTCTTCTTCAACGTTTATTTGTTCACCCAATGTTTGTTGTTTGGTGTGTCATATATGAAGGTGGGCTAAATTTTTGGCCTATACAAAAGGTGTGTAACGTTCTTTTTCTTGTACGTGTCATAATTTACACAGGAGCACACAGCCACTAACCGCGTAAGGAGAAGAGTAAGAAACATGGTGATGTGTCAAAAGGCAAACAATAAACACACGTCCAATATGTCTTTGGGGTGAAGAAAAATAATCACTCATGTAACCACAACGAAATAATATTTGTTCAGATTAGGTATTTCCCACGGAAATAATATATATATATTTCGAATATAAGAATTGTAGGTAGTGATTGTGTCAAACATAAATGTTTTTATGATAGTCCTGGTTGCGCAAATAATGTATGTTTGATGATATAATTGTCGGAACTAAAATTATAACAGAGTTTAATTTCAAATTTTATTTATCTCTCACCATTTGATCTGTGCGTGTTATATTTGTACTCAAAGTGGTGGAAACTACAGTTTAATACCAAATCCGAACGGCAGGGTAAAGAGCTTTGCATAATATGCTTTCGTACAATATGTTATAATAAATAGTTTATAAATAACGTCATTGTTGATGCAACCATTTATGTTCATTGCAATCACATAATAAATGTATAAATCATATTAGAAAGCAATTTATAGATATTACAAAAAAAAAAAAAATTATGTTTATTATAATTTTTTCAATAATGCATGGTTGATAATTAAAATGGAACTAATTAAAATTATCACAAGAGAATTATTTCTATCACTATATGATATCATAAAAAGTTGTTATAATTGATGCTATAAACAACTCATTGCAATCATATTATAATTGCATACATATTGATATATTTGCAGTCCAAACTCAAACATATTCTTCTTATAGTAAATTATAATCATATAAACCATTCCTTATTAAAATATTACAAAACGTGTTATAATTTACACTATAAAATACTTCATTAATATAGAAACTAAATGTGTTTATATATATAATAATATGCTTTCAATAAACATAACATTATTGTCGCAATATCGGAATAAACAAATTTATATTAATAAAATATATGTTTCACATAATTCGATATTAAAACTAATACTATTTTTTTTTTGTACGAGAATACCAACATCTATTTTGAAATCAATTATAATATTTTGTAGTAAACATTATTTATTTATCACAATTTTAAATAGTAAATATTTAGGTAAAACCAATATTTCTGGAAAGTATTTCATTGCTTTGATTTGTGATAGAAGATAAAATAATATTTTTTAAATTTTAAAATTTTGAATTTTGTACTGTTTCAAAAGCATGGCTATTTCCGAAAAAGTTGTACGGTCGGCGAACAAGTTTTTGCTTTTTTGGTCAATTACTGTTGTAGTTTTTTTTTTTGAAACAATATAAAATACATATTGAAACTGGTAAACTTAGAGCACGAAAAATTAGTTTTTGCATTACTCTATTTTAAGGTGGACTAAAAACAAAGAGCATTAAATTTAGATAATATTTATTTAATTTATTATATTATTAATATAACTTATTTAAAATAAGTAATTTATATAATATATGACATCAATTGAAATGATCTTTATTTTTTAAACTTTTGCAACAAAAATATACATTTTCGTATGTGTGTAATACAAAAAAATAAGGACCATTTTGAAAATGAATAATAATTGAAATCCTTGCTTACGCTTGAGCCTTAGAGAAACACAATAGAACTAATGGGCATATACGATAGTTGACATAATGAATTCGAATGACACTACAGAACAGGACATAAATTTAATATAAATGGAGTGAAATCTAGTACAAATCATGGTTGAATATTTTTACAATAAACTGATGTATTGTATAACTATTGTACAAGGACATTACGTATTTTTTTTCCAAGTATACGTCAATGAAATATTTAATTTTAGTTATATTATAAAAAACATTACTATAAGTTTCAAACATTTATTGAATTATTGAAAAATATATACACCGAGCAAATTAATGTAGTAAAATTAAAATTTAAATACCGGGATTTAGCCTAAAAAATGCTAAAAATAGTATTAAAAGTGCTGCTATTTATGAAAATAAAATTAAAAAATCAAAACATTTGCTCAATATTAAACTAAGACACTAATATATGATTGAACTATTCTTATTATCATTTTTTTTATTCATTTGTGTATATCATTTCCTTTCCAAATATGATATAAACTAAATATAAATTTGGTTATCTGAACGGGACTAATTATCTGAACGGAACTAACCACGGTATCCCTGGATTATAATTTTGAAATCCCTATACCGGAATTGCAAAAACTTTCCGGGGTCGACATCCCGTTGAAATATTATGTGCATTTCCAGAAAAACGTCAACCACGACCAAAAAATGCAAAATGATCAAATCCTTGAAATAACGATGGATTTGGAATCTTAAATATCTGAATCTACATATCTGAAAAGTAATTTCTATTCCGTTAATGATAACGTATAAAAAAATGCTTATAAAGTTACGTTACTATGCAATATGTATTTTCATGTATCTTGAGTAACCAAATAAATAAATTAACGTCCGGAACTTTGAGTACCAAAATAGTTGTAGTTTGTTCCGGACGTATAAAATAAAGGGTTTTTTAACAGGGACGCTACAAAAGTAGAGCGACAGGGCCAGCAAACGACGCCATATTTCTTGCCGCTCTTTTGACATTTCTCTTCAGTAAGGTTTGCCATTTCATGATGGAAAGACATACGAATTCAAATTTTGGTAGTAAATTTTAATAATTTAGACTCATTGTTGGCTCGTATATCTTTCCATCATAAAATGGCAAACCTTACTAAAGAGAAATGTCAAAAGAGCGGCAAGAAATATGTGGTCGTATGCTGTTCCTGTCACTCTACTTTTGTAGAGTCCCTGTTGAAAAACCCTTGAAAAAAAACTTTTGTAGCGCTCTTATTGAAAAACCCTTTATATTAAAAAAAATATTTTTTTTTTTTTGCAAAAAAAAAAAAAAAAAAAAAAACAGGATACTATAGAGTCCGGAGAAAGTCATAGGCTATATATGGGCGGGATTGGACAAAGGGGCGTGGCACCTCCCATACAACATAAACTTTGAAAACTTTCGGCACATACACAAGCTAAGAAGATGCAACAAAGAACTCAAATACAAAAAAAAATACAAAAGCAAAAACACAAAAACAAAAACAAAAGCAAAAATTAAATACAAAAACAAAAGTAAACGTAAAAGTAAAAGCACAAAACTTAAGCTATAACTCAAAAACAACAGAAAAATAAAAAAGGATAGAAAACAAAAACAAAATCAACCACACTAAAATTTACCACACTAAAATTCACCACTCTAAAATTCACAACACTAAAACTCACCACACTAAAATTCACCACACTAAAATTCACCACACTAAAACTCACCACCTTAAAATTTACCAGACTAATATTCACCACACTAAAATTCACCACACAAAAACTCACCACACTAAATTTCACCAAACTAAAACTCACCACACTAAAATTCACCACACAAAAACTCACCACACTAAAATTCACCATACTAAAATTCACCACACTAAAACTCACCACACTAAAATTCACCACATTCAAATTGATCCACCTAAACTGACCATACTAAATTCAACACACAACAATAAAATTCACTACACTTAAACTCACCACACTAAAATTCACCACACTAAAACTCACCACACTAAAACTCACCACTCTAAAACTAACCACACTAAAACTTCTGCTGGGAAAAACTCTATGGGGAAGAATTCTACGGGAAAGAATTCTACTGGGAAGAATTATACGGGGAAGCACAATCTGAGAAAGAATTGTCTATGAGAAAAGTTGTTTTGTCGGATAATAGTATGGTTTTGGTTACTACATTTATAAAACCTATAAAAAAACGTCCACAGCGAAGCACGGGTCTTTGATATAAATAATAAAAATGTTATTTGTATTTATAAAAATGCTCAATAACCTTGCATTCACATAATATTTGCACGAGTCGTGTACGGGTCCAGCTAGTATAGTCATATAAAAAACTATTTTTAGCAAAAAATCGTAGTGAAAATTTGCATACGGAACGTCCGGAAATATTCTGCGATTAATTACGAAATAACTGTGAACTTTAGGAACAAAGTGTGCATTTTCAAAAATAAAGTAAATTGTCCAAGCTATGTTCAGAAATAATTTAAAAAATATTTTTAGAATAAAAATCGTACTGATAATTTCTATACGGAATTTTTTGTCCCGTCCGAAATTTGTCTGTGATTTATTATGAATAAACTATAAACTTTAGAGACAAAGTTTACATTTACAAAAAAATCACATATTTTCAACTATTTATTTTACAATATTTCAAAAAAATCATTTTGTGCAAAGTTTGCTAATTTTTTGGAATATCCATAAGAACCTCAATATTTAAGTCATATTTAAATACTACTTGAGTAAATTCATTAATTTTCCTTTGAGATATAAAAGTTTTAAGCTTACGAATGTCCCGTCTGGAATCCCAGAAAATGCACATATGATAATATAATTTTCTACGAGCACACATATGATTTTTTATTGCCCATATTATTCATATTTGGTACAAGTGAAAAAGCAATACTTTAATGTTCGTGATGCCAATGTGTCGTCAGGACTGATTATGAAATTTGCATTTTTGGGGGACATGTTCATATGGTCAACACACGGTTGGTCGACACACGGTTGGTCGACATGTTTAGTCGACATCTCCTTTAGTTAACAGTATGTTTGATCGGCAGTACGTTTGGTTGATAGTACGTTTGGTCGACAATTCGTGTGGTCGATATTATGTTTGGTCGACAAATGCATTCGGTCGACAAAACGGTTGGTCGACAAAACAGTTGGTCGACATACATTTGGTTGACATACGTTTGGTCGACATAGGTTTGGTCGACACACTGTATGAGACTACATGCACGGAAGGAAAAAAGTTCTAAAATCCAGAAGGAATCAAGAAGAATACGTAGTGATATACAGCTAAACCGAAAAATTCTTAATTTCAAGAAATGGATTTTTTAGTTGTCAAAAAAGTAACTAAGTAGAATTATTCTTGGATTCAGTTATTAATTTCTTAGGTATCCAAAAAGTAACTAAGTAAAATAAGTCTTGAATTCAGTTATTAATTTCTTAGGTATCAAAAATGTTGTTGTTGTTTTCGTCCCATAATGTAATGAACACGTGTTCGTATAGTTGTTGTTTTGCCGATCTTGCTTTGTCGCTATTATGTTTTATTTTACTTTGTCCGTCTGTCAGCCCCATCTGTTTGTTCGTGTGTCTGTCTGTCGATATGTTGTGTATTAACTTATTTGAATACTTAATGTTATTGAATTTTTTATTTTATTTTATTTGTATTATTATTATTTAATTTAATCTATGTATATCATTTTGAGACCGTTTACTTACCTTATAAACTTTCTCCTCTTCTGTTTTTTCTATTTTTATATCTTTAACATTCATACATACATAGGCATGCTTGTCTGGCTGTGCTTTGTTCTATTCGTGAAAACACACACATTCAAACATTGTATATCATGCCGTTTTTTGATACCAAAGAAGAAACAAATTTGCAATCCAGACAAATTGTACTTAGTTACTTTTTTGATACCTAAGAACTTAATGTCTGCATATCTAGAAAAATTTGGCTTAGTTACTTTCAACAGACAGACAGACAGACAGGCAGACTAACAAACAGATGGTGACCTCGCAAAACAAAGCATACAGACAGAGCAATATCGATGAAAACAACAACAATACATGAACACGTTTTCTTTTTGCGATGAATACAGCAACAATTTTGCGTGTTCTTTTTGGTTTTTAATAATCAATAAATTAATTTCTGAAAATCCAGTTGAATAAAGTTTGTTTACTTTTTTGACAACTAAGTAATTTGCTTTCTTGGTATCCAGATGACAAATTCTTGAATTTTAGTAGTATTTTATTGATATTAGTCAAATTCTACTATTTTTCTTTCTAACCGAATTCTTCTCGAGTTTTAGAATTTTATTTCCCTCCGTATGAGCTGACGACCAAACGTACTAACGACATGTAGTAGACCCATTCTTAGGTATGCTTTTTGCCTTTCATAATTTTAAATAAATACAAAATGTAGTTTTTGTACAGAAATGCAATAAATGTATGTATTTGTTTTACTGCAAAAATTACTACATGAATGTAGAAAACACAAATTCAATTGCTTTTGGAAGAAAGTCAAACCCTTTTTGATATATTTATATTAGACATTGTTCTTTATATTTAATACAATACAAATATATAATTTCTTCTAATTTTTTGACATTTATGTGATACCTTTTTGTAACCTTAACTATGTCAAGTAGTGCTCTTCATTTTTGTTTTTTTTTGTTGTTTTTTTATTTTTTATTTTTTTGTTATTTTTTCTTTGTAACTACTAATAAAAATTCATAATTGCATTTGTAGCAAAAATCAAAAATCATGAATCTGCTTACAGTTGGTTGCTGGCCTCGAACTCCAAACTTCTCGAACAGCAACAAACAACAACACAAACGCCCGAAACTTGAACCGATTTAATAAAAAATAAAAAAATAAGAAAATAAAACGAGGACTCGAGCTCGTTCATACCCAAAGATATCATTTCAATCAAGTACTACTTACAATTAGCATGAATTTTGTTAACGGTTTTCGTGTAAACCATAAACGTAGAACATGGCCAATAGATAAATGAACAACAACAATACAAAAAAAAAATCCACACTTAATAGAGCGAATTTTCTCACTTCCATGGCAACGAAGAAGCATCAAACTGCATCAAATTACGCGAACTTGGAATTCGATGCCTTTTTAGAACTTAGCACCAAGAATTCTAAGTAAAATCTTAAAAAAAAAATAAATAAAAAAATTTGAAAAACCTTTCAATGTTAGATCGCGCCAGGCGAGAGCCGTTAGACACGATCATCATTTTAAAAGTTGAAAAACATTTTTTTGAAGACTTTTGCAGTTTTTTTCCAAGCAGTTATATTTCTTATTCTACTTTTTGTTTTTATTTTTATTTTTTTGTTATATGCTTTTGTATCCACCCACCGATTATGTAGTTTAGATACAGTATTTTCAGGCTTCTTTTATTTTTAGTTTTTCCTCAAACCTGGTTTTGTTGCTCAATTTTACTGCAGCTCGTTGTAATAAAATTTGCCTCTACGAAGTTAAAAAAAAAAATAAAAATACAAAATTTTGGCTTTAACAATAACACGATCTTCGTTTGTGTTTTTTTTTTTTTTTTTGTATTATTTTTTTGTTTTCCATACTTGAATGTGGCTCTTAGTTATAATAAGATTTCATGTCTTGTATTTTGTTTTAGTTTCATCATCTCAAGTCTTCACACCATAACCATCCCAATCAGAAGTACAACCTCAGCAGTAGGTACTAAATTATCAACCTAATAAAAATAATAAAATTCATTCACACTTTTGCCTTGTCTTTGAAGAGTTTTTCTTTTGCCGCATCGTTCAATAGTTTAAGGATCAGTTATTTTTTTTAAATCATTTTCTTTTATACACAATTTTATTGTTCTTTAATAGTTGATCATTGATCCCCATATTTTATCATTGTTTTTGTAGCATAGTCCATTATTATCATCAACTTGCAGTCAATTCTATTGCACGATCTATGTGCCAGGGGTTGCTGTGATCTGCTATTATAAACGCATTAATAACTAAGCTATTTGAACGGAAATGCGCATTAATAAAATGGTAGGAAACTTATATTTTTATTGATCTAAATGTCAATAAAATTTTAGAAATAAATTAAATAGTTAAATTTTTAATGGTCATGTCGCTGAACCAAATTTAAAATCGATTTGTATAATATTATATCAATGGGGAATTGAATATGATCTTTATGATATATAAGGAAATATACAGGGTGTTTGGTTCATTCATGTCATTAATTCAGGGAGTTATTCTATGACTCAAAAATATAAGAAAATTTAAATAAAATATTATCTAATTTTGCACCCAGTTTAAGATACAGGGTGTTTAAAAAATACATAACCTAGTCAAGAAAATTGGCTATGAAATACAATCCATTGTTAAATGAATACGAGTACCAATTAAATTACCTTTCCAATGGTATCACATCTTCGATGTTCTTTCTTAAACATCATGTATCTTAAACTGGGTGCAATATTAGACTTTTTCAATTTAAATTTTCTTATTTTTTGAGTCATAGAATAACCCCCTGAATTATCAACCCATCATGTATCGTTCTCGACCATATTGTTTCATTGTCGATTTCCAACACAATCATGATCTTTTGGTCGTGTGAGAATAAATTTTATTTTTATTTAGAGACCCTACTTCATAAAAATTGATGCGGATCGAAATATCTTAATAGTTTTGTAGTTGATATTAAACATTATATATACCAAAAATTATAGTAAATATATTTAATATATAAAATATAATTTAGAAAATAAATTAAAACCAGTAAGGAAAGTTAAGAAAATTTGGAAGTAAGGAAATTGTGATATTTGGTGTGATAAAGTTAATAAGAATTATGAATGTTATAGTCGGTCTAACAAAAAGTGTGTTGAATATATTAAACAATTTTAATTAAATCGTTTTTTTGTTTATGGTCAACGAAATGAGTTTTTCAATATCATTCTATTAGCAAATGCATTAGCTGTGTATATGAAATTTTTATTTGCATTTCATTGAGTTTAAAATTATTTGTGTTGATTCGTTTTTTTTAGTTTTGCTTGATATAGTTAATGAATATCTTTTGTTGATATAGCAAAGGAATTTTGTTGTATGTATTATTATCCTTATCTGCTGAAAAACTAAAAATTAATTCAAATGTTTAAATTTTATAAAGGTTTTCATACAGTAAGGAATCTATTAAGAATTTTTAATTAAAGCTTTCGTTGGTTTGTGATCAATGAAATACTTTTTTCAATATCATTCCATAAAAAGCAATAAATAATAAATAAAATATGTTTGTTATAGTTACGAAATTATTAGTTAACTCATTTTTAAAATATTAGTTGGTCTAACAAACCGTTTGTTGAATTTATTAACAAAAATTCAGGCGTTTTGGTTTATGGTAAAAGAAATGCGTTCTTCAATAACATTCTATTCAAAAGCATTAAATAATAAACACATTTTGTTTCTTATAACTACGAAATAAATAATTAAATTATTTGAAGCCTAAAATGTGTTTTAAAATGTCCCTATATTAAATCATAATTTACTTTCATATATTACTTTTTCATATATTACTTTTTTTTAGTTCTGCTTTATATGGTAAATGAATATTTATTGTTGATACGATAAACGCTTTTTGTTGAATGTATTAATACCTTATTTTTTACTTGAAAACTAAAAAGGTTTTTCGTACAGTAAGGTATTTATTAACGATTTTAAATTAAATCTTTTGTTAATGTCAACGAAATACAATTTTCAATATCATTTCATTAAAAAACTTTAAATAATACATAAAATATGTTTATTATAGTTACGAAGTGATTAGTTAATTCATACGAAGCACATTATTTCATTTTATATAAGGCAAACGCGTTTTACTTCATATATTATTTTTCGATTTGTTATATTTTAGCTAAGAATTCAATGTATTTATTACATATTTTTTGGCATTGCTTTCTAAATAAGATTTTAATTTTTTTGTAGATATAGCAAATACATTTTGTTGTTTCTATTAATGCCTTAATCGGTCCGAAAACTAAAAATTATTCGTGAAGATTAAATTTCATAAATTTTTTCGTACAGTTCGTACCGTCGTACAATTAAAATCTTTATAGATTTCTGGCCAAACACATGCGTTTTTCCATATCATTCCATTAACAAGCATTCAATAACAATCAGAAAATGGGTTTGTTATAATTATGAAACTATTAGTTAAAATATACGAAGCACACAATTCGTTTTTATTTTTTAAAAACACATTTTGCTGTATGTATTAAAACTTTATTTGTTGTTAGTTAAAACATACAAAGCACAAAATTTGTTTTTATTTGTGACAAACGCATTTTGTTGTATTATTTATTGGAATTATGCTGAAAATTACATGTAATTATTAAATTTTAATAAGTTTTGCTTTGTGATTTTAATATAATTATTACTAGCTGGAGCCGTGCAAGACTCGTGCCAAGATTTTGTGAATTCAAAGATATGGAGCGATTTTATTAATATAAAAAACATTTTTATTATTTATGTAAGGGCCCCGTGCTTAGCTGTTGCAGTTTTTTATTGGTTTTATAAATGCGGTAACCAAATAATAATTCTCCGCCAAAACAACTTTTCTCAAAAACAATTCATTCTTAGACTGCGCTTCCCCGTAGATTATTTCCAGTAGAAATCTTCCCCGTAAAATTCTTCCCCATAGAACGCTTTCCCGTAGAATTCTTCCCGTAGAATTCCTCCCGTTGAATTCATCCCGGTAGAATTGTTCGCGGTTGAATTCTTTCCCGTAGAATTCTTCCCCGTAAAGTTTTTCCCTGTAGAAGTTTTAATGTGGTGGATTTTAATGTGGTGAGTTTCGGTGTAATGAGTTTAGGTGTCGTGATTTTAGGTGTGGTGAGTTTAAGTGTGGTGAGTTTTAGTGTGGTGAGTTTTAGTGTGGTGAATTATAGTGTGGTGAATTATAGTGTGGTGAGTTTAAGTGTGGTGAATTATGGTGTGGTGAGTTTTAGTATGGTGAATTTTAGTGTGGTGAATTATAGTGTGGTGAATTTTAGTGTGGTGAATTATAGTGTGGTGAGGTTTAGTGTGGTGAGTTTTAGTGTGGTGGAATTCTAGTGTGGTGAGTTTTAGTGTGGTAAATTATAGTGTGGTGAGTTTTAGTGTGGTGAAATTTCAGTGTGGTGAAATTTTAGTGTGGTGAGTTTTGGTGTGATGAATTATAGTGTGGTGAGTTTTAGTGTGGTGAATTTTAGGGTGAATTTTAGTGTTCTGAGTTTTAGTGTGGCGAGTTTTAGTATGGCGATTATGGTGAGTTTTAGTGTGATGAATTTTAATGTGATGAATTTTATTGTCTTGAGTTTTAGTGTAGTGTATTTTAGTGTGGAAAATTTTAGTGTGGTAAATTATAGTGTGGTGGGTTTTAGTGTGGTGAATTTTAGTGTAGTGAGTTTTATTGTGGTGAATTTTTGTGTGGTGAGTTTTAGTGTGATGAGTTTTAGTGTGGTGAGTTTTTTTTTTGTATTTGAGTTTTTTGTTTCATGTTTGAAGCTGGTGAAAGTGCCGAGTTATATCGTTTTGAAAGTTTAGGTTGTATGGGAGGTGCCACGCCTCGTTGTCCAATCCCGCCCATATATAGCCTATCATTCCTTCCAGACCATACCGCATCTAAGGTAAAAATTTCAAGAAAATCGGATCAGCTGTTTAGACGGAGAAGCGGAACAAACGTGATTGCTTTTGTTTTTGTATTTTTGCTTTTGCTTTTGTTCTGTGCTTTTACTTTTTTGCTGTTAAATTTTTTTTTGTATTTGAGTTTTTTGTTTGCTGGTGAAAGTGCCGTGTTATATCGTATTGAAAGTTTAGGTTGTATGGGAGGTGTCACGCCTCTTTGTCCAATCCCGCCCAGATATAGCCTATCATTCCTTCCAGACCATACCGCATCTGTGACCATACCGCATATTTCAAGAAAATCGGATCAGCCGTTTAGACGGAGAAGCGGAACAAACGTACAAACGAACAAACAGATTTATTCGTAGATAGGATTCGTAGATATTACAAATGCCTTTTGTTATTGTTATTAATATCTTAATCGGTTAGAAAACTAAAAATTAATTTTCATAATTAAATTCCATATAATTTTTTCGTACAGCAAGGATATTTTAACGCCGTTAGTATTAATTTCCCAATTCAATTTTACCTGTAAAATGTTAAAATCCAACCGGAAGTCTTCAGTCCCATTTAATCTGTGTGATCTAGTTTAGGAAACTAAAGAACATTGTCGCCTTATCAATTAATAAATTATTTTACTTTACTCTGAATTCTTGGGTCCATTAGGATTTCGTGTTGAACAAAAATTTTCACCAGAATAATTAATCGCGTACGTGTTGCCAACACGCAGAATACAATATAACCAACAAGACTGACTAAGAAGATATGTAACGGCTACCAAATCACATCCTTCAAATCTAAGCCACACGAACAAAAAAAATTCCCAGGAAATTTCAGAGCGCAAATCTTAATAAATGATAACAACAACCACAAGAAAAACACAATAATATCAAAACCTAAAAGAAAAAAAAAACACAGATCCAACCGAAATGCATAAAAAATAAAGTTATAAATTAAGGTCACAATGACCGTGGCAGAGAAGACCAGCACGTAAACGGTATCACAGTGACATCATCTCGAGCAGCATCCCTCGCAACTCTATTTATTGCTCTCGTTACTGGTGTTGATTTTGTTTTTTTTTTTTGTATTTCCACTTTTTTTTTGGTATTCGTTTAACCAACATCACACCCGCAATAAATAGAACATTGAAAAATTAAGAAATTTCCAAAAATAAATTCTTTTACTACTGCTTTTATTCACTTATTTCACTGATGCTTCCTCTTATTCGTTATCGTCTCTGATAGTATCTCTGAACTAACCCGCACTCATATCCTCATATCCGCACGTAACAGCAGATCACGTCGTCAGAGACAGTTGAAAAGTCAGTCGCAGTGAAGGAGACATGTTTGAAAAAGGTGCCCAAGAAAATGTTAATAAATAAAAATTATTTTTATTTTTTCCAACTGCATTAATTTATGACTCCCGTATGAATAGGCCTTCTACTGGCTGGCTGGCTGGATGTCTCCTCTTCTTCTTGTACTTACCTGATAATGTCGTTTGTTTACAGTTTTACGACATTTTCGACTAGAGCCATGTTAAGTGCGCCACGCACACGTAATATTCATTCCTCTTGGTCTTCTTATCAAAGGCTGTCAATTTTTATGTTCTTGATATATTTTTTTTTTTTTTTTGGTTCTGTGACTCTACTATATAAACTGAAGTTCTTCGATGTAGTGTCAACTTGGTAATATGTGTATTTTTTTGTATATATTCTTTTGGTTCGTTCGATGCGTCGCCGAAATGTCGACGAATTTGGTTAAGTGAAAAGAAATGCGTTAAGAAAATATTTTGGGTTTTCGCAATTATTATGCGTAACACGTAGTCGTGTAACATTTAGTGGACATTTGCTTTTCTCTTGGGTTCGAAAACGTATCTGTGTATTTTTTTGTGCGCCCAGTAGGAGGTCAAAAATGTTAACAAGCCCAATTTTATGGTGGTGGTTGCATTGCTATCTTTTTATTGTTTTTTTTCAATTTTTTATCAAGACGAACTGCCAAAATATTTGCGATCGCATGTCTGCGATAAACTAAAAGAAACTATTGCATTTTTTGGGTTATGTTGCACAGTGTTGGTTTTCGCACTTTTGTGGGACAAATTTGTATAACACTACTCAAAATAGATTATTTTAAAAGTTTTTTTTTAGAAACATTTCATTGTTTTTAGTTTTAAACTATTTTTATGTATCCTTAATAGTTTTGAAATTATAGTGCGTCACAATCAAAATATTGTAAAATAGTTTCAAATTCAAAAAATCATTTGTAGGACTTTGTGGAGACTTAAAAATTCATAGAATGTATAGTTTTAAATATAAATCGCATTTTTTTTTATTAATTTGTATTTATATATCAAATAATTTTTTATTTAGAATGGCTCAAAAATCAAAAATTGTGTAAAGAAATATTTTATTTAAAGAAAATATGTATTTTTGGGTTTGTAAAAGTAGATTTAATGCTGCAAAATGGAAAACGAAATGTAGCCTTCCCATTTCAGGCAAATGCATTATATACAAATTTGTGTGTCTGAGTTTTTAAAAAGTATTTTTCAAAATGGAAAGAGAAGGGAAAATTAGCCTTTTTAAAAGAAACCAACATATTTTTTTAGACATTTTGAGTTTAAGGTTAAGGTAACACATTTTATATACATTTTATATAAAATAAAGGAAGGAAAATGTTGACTGTTTGGGGGCAGACAAAAAAATGTATTTTGAGCTTAATATCTATGTTTAATATTTTTTAAAGTAGCTTTGTAGCAGCAAAATAGTAGACAAAAAGTAGTTTGCCTTAAGCAAATTTTTTATGTGAAATTTATGTTTTAAAGTTGTAAAAAGTTTCCTTATATCAGAATATGAAAAGTTGAAATATGAAAAGTTGACTGCGTGGAGCAGACAAAAACATTTTAAAAAAATGTGTGAGGTTTCTAAAAATAGCATTATAGCCGAAAAATGGTCGGGTGGGTAGCCTGAGTATATCAGGCAAAAACAATATATAGAAAATTGTATTTTAAAGTTAAAAAAAAAGATATATAGTAGCAAATGAAAAGGAAAGGTGGCCTGTTCCACATTTGGTCTAGCTGGTAAATGTTTCATATGAAGTTTTTGAAAAATATTGAAGTAGCCGCCTGCCTTATATCCGTTTTAAGAAGTACAACGATAGTTTGTTCAACCAGTTTTTGACATAAACGAAGTTAAATTTCTAAATTTTTGAATCTCACAAAAAAAAAACCTTACAATTTAGGGTCAATAAAATAAACTTATTATTTAAATCGGTAAATTTTATTAAATACTACAAAATTATTTCAGAGTTTGTATGACAATTTTAATTGGATTTTATTAGATGTATTCTGAGTGGCAGTATTAAAAATGTATTGGCTGTGATTTCCCAGTCGTTTAGATATCGCTACCAGATCAATGCGAATAGATGAAGAAATCACATGATATCGGGGGTAAAAATCGATCTACGTGGTAGGTACCTAGTCTCCATTCGATTCGATATGACTTCGAGACTTTTTCGAAATATCGAATTCATTCGATCTCGATTAGGTTTTCGTATTTTTATTAAACTACAATTCATCTTAAGATGTACGATGTATCGTAACGAGATAATGAAGTTTATTTGAAATGAGAAAAAAAATATTTTCAAACAATTTCGCATCAAATATCGAGATTGATTGGAAAAACATTGCGTTATCAATGTGGTAAATATTTAAATACCATACCTTTTCGTTAAATTGTATTGTAGGAAAAATTTTAAAAATTAGTAGTGATAAAGAAACGATAAACGATACTTTTATCGCAGTTACTTCGAGAAAACTTCGATCATCGCAGAACTCCGATTTTTGAAAATCGGAACAATATCGAAGAATAAAAAAATCAAAGTTCGAGATTAAATATTTCGATATCGATTTGATAAATGTTTAAATATCGCAACTTGTCCTTAAATTTAAATTTAAGAAAAATTTTAGAAATTAAAAGCAATAAAGTTACGAGATTGAACTTAAGTTAATTCGAGAAAGCTTCGAGACATGGCAGACTGTGTCGTTATGCTGCCAAAAAATGGTGATATGTTTTGTACAAGTGTTTTGTACAAGTATTTTTCACATTGATTTCCAATTGTTGAGGGTAGAATATGTAAAATTGACATATCGCTAAAAATATATGGACCCTTACCTTTGCCTACCATTTTACTTCTACCAATACTACCTCATATACCCTGTCTTTTCCTAACATAATTATAGCATGTTTTATACCATGCCTGCCTGTGACTACTACTTTGCTTCCAATAGGATTAGTTACCGTTGCTTGGCAATTCTATACCTCATTTGTATTAACACTATATCAGAAAATAGACAAGTTTCACAACTTTTGCTTCTCTATAAAGGCTGGAATACACGATAGAGAAATTAGCTAGATATAGAGAAAAAATCTACCATAGAGCTTCCTACAGTGGAGCTCTATGTAGTGTTTACACAACTCTATGAGATTTTTTGCTCTATCTCTAGCTATTTTCTCTATCGTGTAAACTCGCCCTACACGGAGGGAAATAAAATTCTAAAACTCGAGAAGAATTCGATTAGAAAGAAAAAGTAGAATTTGACTAATATCAATAAAATACTACTAAAATTCAAGAATTTGTCATCTGGATATCAAGAAAGCAAATTACTTAGTTATAAACAAAGTAAACAAACTTTATTCAACTCGATTTTCAGAAGTTAATTTATTGATCATTAAAAACCAGAAAGAATACGCAAAACTGTTGCTGTATTCATCGCAAAAAGCACATGTGTTCATGTATTGTTGTTGTTTTCATCGATATTGCTTTGTCTGTATGCTTTGTTTTGGCAGGTCGCCATCGGTTTGTAAGTCTGCTTGTCTGTCTGTTGAAAGTAACTAAGTCAAATTTTTCTAGATATTCAGACATTAAGTTCTTTGGTATCAAAAATGTAACTAAGTACAATTTGTCTGGATTGCAAATTTTTTTCTTCTTAGGTATCAAAAAACGGCATGATGTTATCTAAATACACTATATGTGTTCTAAATATGTGTTATCCAAATACACTATACAATGATTATGGGTAACGTTCGGAGGGTTTATACATAACCAACAGAAGAGGAGAAAGTATATAAGGTAAGTAAACGGTTTCAAAATAATATACAGAGATTAAATTAAAAAATAATAATAAAAATAAAATAAAATAAACAATTCAATTACATTAAGTATTCAAAGAAGTCATTTACTATACAAAAATGCAAATATGTAATAAAGTTCTAAATAAACAATAAATTAACTAGACTATATTTTTTATTTTATGTTAGCTTAGAAATAATTGCTTTTAGTTACTTTCAACATATCGACAGATAGGCACACGAACAAACAGATGGGGCTGACAGACGGACAAAGTAAAACAAAACATAATAGCGACAAAGCAAGCTCGAAAAACAACAACTATCCGAACACGTGTTCATTAAATTTTAAGACGAATACAACAACAACATTTTTGATACCTAAGAAATTAATAACTGAATTCAAGACTTATTCTACTTAGTTACTTTATTGATACCCAATAATTTAAAAACTGAATCCAAGAATAATTCTACTTAGTTGCTTTTTTTGATACCCAAGAAATTAATAACTGAATCCAATAATAATTCTACTTAGTTATTTTTTTTGACAACTAAAAAAATCCATTTCTTGAAATTAAGAATTTTTCGGTTTAGCTATATATCACTCCGTATACTTCTTGATTCCTTCTGGATTTTATAACTTTTTACCCTCCGTGTAAGATTCCTTAAAAAAAATATGATTTCTACACTCAGAAAAAAACTCATAAAATTCCATTAAAATTTGTCAATAGTACAGTTATTGATTTAATAGTATAAAAATAATAAATATTTCCATATTAACTCAAATAAATTTTATAGTATTTTGTAGTATTTAATAGAATTCACCAATTGAGTAAATAGTTTATCGGACAAATATCCTATTGACTATTTTTAATAGTAAAAACTATTAATTTAATGGTATGTTTTTTTCTGAGTGAATACTATATAATGTCCTGTTGCTTGCCCGTTTCCTGCCATTTTCCTTCGTAAATCTTAATCTGCGAATACTTTTTAAAATTCCAAACGAATTTATGGAGTTAAACAATTTTGTGCACATTAAGTACGAATTCGCCACACTGTGCGTTTTGTTTCTCACAATTTATGATTATTTTTTATTTATTTAATTTCTTATAAATATATTTTAAAAACCGTTGTGCTTCATAATTTGGGCAACATTAATCAATGTCTGTCAAGCGGTACTTTTTATATATTCTTGAATGTTATTTAAATTCAAAGAAAATTAATGCAAACAAATTTTGAAAAACATTTTGAACTCTCGTTACTTTAATACAATCACATTTATCAGTCGTAACAACCGGACGACTATTCATTGAAACTATCATTGATGTCCACTATTCTTGAGAGTTTCGTGCTCTGTGGTTCTTATTCATCATCCTACTGGTGGAGTTCGTGTATGTATATTGCAGATAAACATGTGTCGCATGTTAAATTAAAAACATGTACATGTTGTGGATGCTGGTGCTACTACCGGTCTGTCTGTCTGTCTGTCGGTTGGTTGGTAGAACAAATGAATTAGGTCAATATAATCGCGCGGCGACGCGGTTTCCCTGACGCATCCTCTCATCTAGCTGACACGTCTTCCCATTAACTCCCCCACCTGTACCACAATCAAAACCAATACCAGGACCACTACCTTTACCACATCTACATTAATTAAGCCGCGCGGCATGCGACTGACACGCGGCAGGCAATGTCGCCTGAAATGACATTTACGCGACCGCTGCACGCGCGACATACATTGATGGCCATGTTTATACAGGTGGCCTACAATGAATGTTTAATTGCAAATGGAGCAGCCTATACAACATGTTTCTATTGTTTCTGTTGCTACTGTTTTACGCATTTCTCGTATTGCCTACATTTGTAATCAAACCTACTATTTAACATTAAGCGAAAATGATTAAATATGCGCCTTAATGATGTAAATAGTAAAAAAATGTCTAATGGATTTTGCATAATTGTTTTGCATTACATTACATAACATTAAAAAAATGTTCCCTTTGTTTAGATCCACTCGGAAATTTATTTCCAAAATTTTAAAAAAATATAAAAACCAAAATTCAAATCGTAAAATGGCAATAGCATCATAACCAACACTTTGGACAATTTATTTTTATTGTATTTGAAAACGAGACTGAATATACCAGACCATCCCATCTCTTTCCCCATATCTCTAAAACATTTGATGCCTCGATTATTCGAACTAGCTTCGCTGATTTCGAAATCAAAGTTAGTTTTTTCAAAATTTTAAAAACTGTCAAAATCTCAAAAACCAGAGCTAATTTGATAAAATCGATGCGGTTTACAAAACAAGCCAAATAGATTTTAAACTGGTGGATTTGAGCTATTCATTGAAATCTGATTTTTCCCTCAATATTCCAAAATTGTTCTGGTAATCTATTCTAAAACTACTGTCATTAAACCATTACAACCATTGATTGATTTATTTTTGGAAATACATAATTATTTTAAGAAGTACACTCAAAATAAAAAGATCGTTATTAATAGCAAACTCTGAATGCTAAATTTTAGCAAACTTTAATTCGCTTTTACTGAATATTTTTATTTGCAATAGCGAAATAAATGTAAAAGATAAAGAATATTTATAGAAATATTAAAGTAGAGAAATACATTTTTGTGTTTTTATGAATTGGTGTTAACAGCAAAAAATTAATTTAAATCAGCTACAATTGTTTGCTCTAATAGCATAAAAAAATGTTTTATATATAATAATTATTGTATAATATAACTATATAAATATAATTATAATTATATAAATATAATTATAATTATATAAATATAATAAATAAATAATTATATAAAAATGTGGTCGAAAAAGTGTCTACGAATTATAAACCCATGAGCTGCAGCGTTGCAAATGACTCTAGTGAATATGGCGCCATCTAAAGTGTGTGTTAGCTACACTAGCGATATGCTAGCAAAAAAAAAAATTGTTATTGCAAATAAAAATATGCTTCAATTTAGCATTCATAGTTTGTTATTAATAAGAAAATTTTTATACTGAGTGTTAAGCTCGAATCACACGATTGAATAAACAATCAACTTTTGAATGAATTTTCAAAACAATTTAAATATCAATCGTGTGATTGCCTAATTTTCCATACAAAAATTGGGAAATCACACGATTGATATTAAAATTATTTGAAAATTGATTCAAAAGTTGACTGTTTATTCAATCGTGTGATTCGAGCTTAAGACTAAAATAATCTTTTCTATGTAAAAAATTATAACAGCACAAATAAACTTCATTACCATAACAGTGATAACATATTTTTAATTTTAAATTGCAATAATTAAATGATTCAATTACAAAATACCAATTCCGATGGCGTTATACAAAAAGTTACTGAAAAATTGCCACCTGCAAAAATGCAACAATAACAAAAAACAAACTAACTGGTCACATTCCAAAGACGCACGAGGACAATTTTTCAAAAATTAATAATATTTCACCAACGGCGCGCGCCGCCTACACACTACAATACTCTACTCTACACAGCATCAGGCCGCCACAGCCGCCGCCGCCCACAAAGATCCGCAAAAAAAAAAAACTGACTGGATCTAGAGACTGCCTGGGACACATATTAGTCCACTGCGCATGGTACAAAAAGCCATCAATTAAGCATTCAGCATGTGTTTTTGAAAGGCAAACATGTCGAGTTTCCGATGGATCCACAGACGGAAGGACGGCCGGGCCGACAGACAGTCAAGTCCGAAAGCAATATACACAAAGTCAAACAATAATTTTTCATAATAATCATACACACAACGACATACATTCTACATACATTGGACGTTTCACAGGAATTAGGAAAATGGTACGAGAATCGTACGAGAATATACGGAAAGCTTCAGGAAACTCACAGCAACAGGAAGAATAATGGGAAAAATTGAATTTTTTATTAAAAAAATTAATTTTTCGTCATTAATTAAATTTTTAATGAGAAAAAGAATTTTTAGTGAATAATTGAAGTTTGAGTGAACAATTTAATTTTGAGTTAACATTTAAGTGACTTGAGTGAAAATTTGAATTTTGAGAGAAAATTTAAATTTTCAGTGAAATAATGAATTTTAAGTTAATATTAAACTTTAAGTGAAAAATTTAATTTTTAGTGTAAAAATGAATTTGTAGTAAAAATTGAATATTTAGTGAAAAATTGAATTTTAGTGAAAAATTGAAATTTTAGTGAAAAATTGAATTTTTAGTGAAAAATTTAATTTTTAGTGAAAAATTAAATTTTTAGTAAAAATTTGAATTTTTAGTGAAAAATTGAAGTTTTAGTGAAAAATTGAAGTTTTAGTGAAAAATTGAATTTTTAGTGCAAAATTGAATTTTTAGTGAAGAATTGAATTTTTAGTGAAAAGTTGAATTTTTAATGAAAAATTGAATTTTTAGTGAAAAATTGAATTTTTAGTGAAAAATTGAATTTTAGTGAAATATTGAATTTTTAGGAAAAATTGAATTTATAGTGAAAAATTGAATTTTTAGTGCAAAATTAAATTTTTAGTGAAAAATTGATTTTTTAGTGAAAAGTTGAATTTTTAGTGAAAAATTGAATTTTTAGTGAAAAATTGAATTTTTAGTGAAAAAATGGAATTTTTAGTGAAAAATTGAATTTTTAGTGAAAAATTGAATTTTTAGTGAAAAATTGAGTTTTTAGTAAAAAATTGAGTTTTTAGTAAAAAATTGAATTTTTAGTGAAATATTGAATTTTTAGTGAAAAATTAAATTTTTAGTGAAGAATTGAATTTTTAGTGAAAAGTTGAATTTTTAGTGAAAAATTTAATTTTCGTGAAAATTTAAATTTTTAGTGATTGAATTTATAGTAAAAATTGAATTTTTAGTGAAAAATTGAATTTTTAGTGAAAAATTGAATTTTTAGTGAAAAATTGAATTTTTAGTGAAAAATTGAATTTTTAGTGAAAAATTGAATTTTTAGTGAAAATTTGAATTTTTAGTGATAAATTGAATTTTATTGAAATATTTTAGTGTAAAATTGAATTTATAGTGAAAAATTAAATTTTGAGTGCAAAATTGAATTTTTAGTGAAAAATTAAATTTTTAGTGAAGTATTGAATTTTTAGTGAAAAATTGAATTTTAGTGAAGAATTGAATTTTTAGTGAAAAATTGAACTTGTAGTGAAAAATTGAATTTTTAGTGAAAAATTGAATTTTAATGATTGATATATTGAATTTTTAGTGAAAATTTGAATTTTTTTAGTGATAAATTGAATTTTTAGTGAAAAATTGAATTTTTAGTGAAAAATTGAATTTTTAATGAAAAATTGAATTTTTAGTGAAAAATTGAACTTTTAGTGAAAAATTGAATTATTAGTGAAAATTTGAATTTTTTAGTGTAAAATTGAATTTTTAGTGTAAAATTAAATTTTAAGTGAAAAATTGAATATTTAGTGAAAAATTTAATTTTTAGCGAAAAATTTAATTTTTAGTGAAAAATTTAATTTTTAGTGAAAAATTTAATTTTTAGTGAAAAATTTAATTTTTAGTGAAAAATTTAATTTTTAGTGAAAAATTGAATTTTTAGTGAAAAATTGAATTTCTAGTGAAAAATTGAATTTCTAGTGAAAAATTGAATTTTTAGTGAAAAATTGAATTTTTAGTGAAAAATTGAATTAGTAGTGAAAAATTGAATTTTTAGTGAAAAATTGAATTTTTAGTGAAAAATTGAATTTTTAGTGAAAAATTAAATTTTAAGTGAAAAATTGAATTTAGAGTGAAAAATTGAATTTTTAGTGAAAAAATGAATTGTTTTGTTTAAAATAATAATTTAATTTTTTGTGCATTTGCCAATGTATTTTGTCCCACAGTGCTGCACTAGTCCAACGTACCCCCTCTTCACCATATTAGACAAGAACCTCGTAAGCCAGAAGTCAACTTAATTAATTTTTTGCGTCTCTACAACGTAGCAACGGATGGCAACTGCAGCAACATCAGCGTCAGCATCATAACGGCCACACAATTCAATTGCAAAAAAATAGAATATATGGCAACACTGGCTCGTTACCCCGCTGCGAGTGTGAAAGCCAGTGAATGGCTTCCGTGTTGCCCGACCAAAAGAACTTCGGGCACTCGAGTTCGACAGCCACGAGTAAAGGAAGTGGAGGCGTTTGTTGATGCATTAATATTTCTATAAAATGTTGCTGTTGCTATTGCTGTGGAACAAAAATAATATAAATAGAAAACGTAGCCAGTTAGGTGGAGAATTTGCAACGCCCGTTGAGACACACTTTAGGCTTTGGGGCTGATGCTGCGAATGTGGCTTTGGTTGTTTCTACTGTTGCTACTGAAGCTCTTCGACATGGAGCAGGTGTTACGAACATCATCTGATTAAACGAATGCTATTTAGCGCAGCCTCCTCACCATGCAATGTGCTGCTTTGCAGCCTGGTATTCAAAGAATCAGCAGAGAATTTCTTTTCACAACGACGTTGTAGAGTAGGGTGCGGCTTTAGCTGAGTTCAAAAAAAAAACTACGGTTTTTCAATTCTGCAGTTGAATGTAGAATTATTTCTTTAAATATTCGGATTAATTGATTCGACTTCTAAGCGAGTGCCGTAGAAAAACTGAAGGAACGATTGAAATGATATTCAAAGTGTACAGTGGGATGAAATTCAAATCTAGTGAGACATAATGAAATAAGATGATTTTCAGTATATCATAGATTACAACAATGCCATATTTACTCTACTCCTCTTAAATTTTTTTGTTTTTTAAAACTAATTTTCGATAGAAATGTCGATCAATTTTAATATTAAAAAGCGTAGCCCTAGTAGAAATTTGGATTTACAGACAATTCTTCCCCAACAACTCATTCCGAGAAAATTCTTTCCCGAAACAAGACAATTATTTTTGGGACATTTCTTCCTCGTTCAATTCATCTCAGGACAATTCTTTCCCGGACAATTCTTTCGAGTTAATTCTTCTCCGGATAATGCTTCACCGGGACAATTCTTCTCGGGACAATTCTTCGCCAAACAATACGTATTTCTATAAAATCTATCACTTTCAATATCAGAAAGTTTAGCCCTAGTAGAAATTTGGATTTACGGACAAATCTTCCCCGATACAATATTTCCCGGAACTTTTTTCGCCGGTCACAATTCCTTCCCTACAATTCATCCCAGGACAATTCTTCTTCGGGACAATTCTACCCCGAGACAACTCTTCCTCGAGACACTTCTTTCCCGAGAGAAATTTTCCCCGGGACATTTCTTCCCCGACAATTCATCCCTGGACAGTTCTCCCTCGGGAAAATTCTTCCCCGAGACAATTATTTTGCGGGATATTTCTTCCCTGGTCAATTCGTTTCAGGACAATTCTTCTTTGTACAATTATTCGAAGAATCAATTCTATTCGTTGCAATACTTTTCTAGACAATTATTTCCCGGAAAATTCTTCCCCGGGACAATTTTACTCCAGACAATTTTACCCGAACAATTCTACTACTGACAATTATTCTCGGGAAATCATTCTCTAGACATTTTTTATACTAATCTAAAATTTATAAAAATAAAAATAAAAAAATATATAATTATAATATAACTATCGCATAAGTTCCACTGTATAGCTAGATATGCCATAAAATCTGAAAAACATCTGTCAACCCTCGAGGCATCAACCGACAGAGATCAAGTGATAATATACATTAAATTAATACCTTTGCAAATATAAGTCATGTAAAAAAAAAAATTTATTTTTTAATTAACTTTAGTATATTTATAGTAATTTTATTATTTAAAAAAAAATTGTATACAAATTGAATTTAATTTAAAATTTATCATTTAAATTGAACAAATATTTCCATTTACAATATATTTTTCTTTTTACAAATTACATTTATTTGTATATTTATAAATAATTATTTTATATTTACAAACGTTTATTAAAAATAAACATTAAGTAACAAATATAGACGCAAATGAAAGTCTCTTTGAATAATTAATGGTATTTGCTTCCATTGCAATTTGCGATATACAATGTAAAAAATAACAAATAGAGACACCTACGGACACATGCGGTATTGTGCAGATTGGATACGTAGTACAGTGAATGATGACATGCAAAGGATTTATATATTTAGCCGCAAGACTTTTGCAAAAATAATTGTATTACAAAATCAAAATACAGATATGTAAAAACAGCATTCAATTTATAATTTCACATATGGTTTGAACAACTATTACGATTTATCAACGTCAATGTTGTCAAATGCATTACTGTGTATTTTCAATTTGTATGGTACATTTATCTACAGACAGGAAATACAAAGTGGTTGAGAAAAAATTATAATTATATAGAAAAAATAATTTAAAATGAAACAGAATTTGGGATCCCTTTTATTAATTTAATGATATTCTGAGTATGCAAGATCGTTTATTTTATAATAAGGTTTAGAAAATAAAAAAAATGGTTGTGGCAACTATGTTATCAACTAAAGATTGTATGTCTTAATAATTAAACTGTACTGCGAAATGAAAAAAAATCATGTCATATTCGTTTTGTGGTTTTTAAAAGCAACTTATATAATTAATTACCCAAATTATAAAAACAATCGATTAGAGAAAGAATATAAATAAACTATTTAAAATGATTGTGGCAATCATGTTAGAATAAAAATTATTATTTAATAAGAATGTTATTGCCGCTTTTTAATTCCCAGAAGCATTTAATATAATTACATCAATTATAAAAACAAGTATTTAAATTTTATCACTAGTAATATGATAAAATGTTGTGCAAGCATGCTAATAATTACATAAAAGAATTATTGTCCAAGTCGTATAATTGATTTGCAAAAAAAAAGATCGCCATTGCCATTACTTGATTCTTAGAAGCAATTTATATTTTTAAATCAATGATATACACAACTATTAAAATTCCATAAATATAAATATGCTAGAATGATTGTGGTAAGCATGTTAAAAACTAAAAATATATTATCTTAATTGTGAAATTGTTCTTCGAAAGAATAATAAGCCATATATGGCAGCTTTTTGATTTTAAGAACTTTTTTTTTTTTAATTACTCCAATGATATAAACAAAATTTAAATGATCAAAATACAAATATGCTAAAATGATAATGGCAATCATGTTAATAACTAAAAACTTATTGTATTAATCGTGGAATTGTGCTGCTTTTTGATACTAGAAGCATTTTATATAATTACTAGCTGGACCCGTGCACGACTCGTGCCAAGTGAATTCATAGATATAAAGCGATTTTATTAATATAAAAAAACATTATTATTATTTTTTATATCAGGGGCCCGTGCTTCGCTGTGGAAGTTTTATTGAATTTATAAATGTAGTAACCAAATAATAATTCTCCGTCAAAACAACTTTTCTCAAAGACAATTCAGACAGTAGAATATTTCGCCGTAGAATTCTTCTCAGTAGAAATCTTCGCCGTAAAATTCTTCCCCATAGAACGCTTTACCGTAGTATTCTTCCCGGTTGAACTCTTCCCGGTAGAATTCTTCACAGTAGATTTTTCCCAGTAGAAGTTTTAGGGTAGTTAGTTTTAATGTGGTGAGTTTTAGTGTGTTGAATTTTTAGTTTAGTGAATTTTTAGTGTGGTGAGTTTTAGTGTGGTGTGTTTTAGTGTGGTGAGTTTTGGTGTGGTGAGTTTTAGTGTGGTGAGTTTTAGTGTGGTGAATTTTTAGTGCAGTGAGTTTTAGTGTGGTGAGCTTTAGTGCGGTGAGTTTTAGTGTGGTGAGTTTTATTGTGGTGAGTTTCGGTGTGGTGAGTTTTTAGTATGGTGAGTTTTAGTGTGGTGAATTTTTAGTGTGGTGAGTTTTAGTGTGGTGAGCTTTATTGTGTTGAGTTTTAGTGTGGTGAGTTTTAGTGTGGTGAATTTTGGTGTGGTGAGTTTTAGTATGGTGAATTTTTAGTGTGGTGAGTTTTAGCGTGGTGAGTTTTATTGTGGTGATTTTTAGTGTGGTGAGTTTTAGTGGGGTGAATTTTAGTTTTTTGTTTCATCTTTGTAGATTGTGTATGTGCTGAGTTATCTCGTTTTGAAAGTTTAGGTTGTATGGGAGGTACCACGCCCCATTGTCCAATCCCGCCCATATATAGCCTATGACACCCTCCGGACTCCTTAGTATTTTGTGGCAAAATTTCAGTTAAATGGGTTCAGCGGTTTAGACGTGATGCTGGAACAAACAGACAGACAGACAGACAGACAGACCGACAGACTGACAGACGGACCAAGAGTTTTATATATATAGATATCGTTGATAAACAACTATTTATATTCTTAAAATATAAATATCCTAAAATGATAGTCGAAATCATGTGAATAAATTAAACTTATTGTCTTACCTGTAAAATTGTTGTATCAAAAGACAATAGCTTTTCATTAGCTCTTCTTGATTCCTAGAAGCATTTTATATAGTAAAATCAAATACATTAATCACATGATTGTGGCAAGCATGATAGTAATTTAAAAATGATTGCCTTAATCCTTTAATAGTTCAGGGAAATAAAATAAATTTTTCATATCCGCTTTTTGATGCCGAGAAGCATTTAATATAATTACATCAATAATATAAACAACCATTGAAACCCCTTAAAGAGATATTTACTAATATGATTGTGGCAGCCATGTTAATAATTAAAGACTTTGTTCTGGAAAAATAAAATAAGCTAGTCATAGTCGCTAATTGATTCCTAGAAGTATTTTATACAATTACATGTATTACATAAAATATCATTAAATATTAAAATATATCTCTTAAAAATCTGTTGACAATCTTTGTTTAAATTATAGTAGTTTTGGAAAATTGATTTAACCTTCATTTTATTAAAACATAACTGTTGAATTCATATTAGTTATCTTTTTACAACACCTGCCTCAATTATAACATTTTAATTGTACATTTCGTAAATGTTTTTTGCTTTACTTTTGAACAAGTTTTTTGTTTTTGCAACAATTAAAATTTAATTATACATTTGTAAGAATATTAATCAAAGCATGTTTCAAAAAATTACCTCTCTATAAAACGACCACACAAATTAATTTATACAACTTTCCGTTTGCTAAAAATGTATTACATGTAAAATAATTGAATTCTCAACTAAGGAAAAAAAAAGGTAATTAATTAACGCCATAGGAGTTTTTGTTCGACTTTGGCTTATTTTATTAATGAGTTCAGTTTTATGAAAGGCATGTTGACCGCATGGTTTAAATAGAGTAAAACTTTTAGAGTATGCATATAGTAATTAGAGTTATTGCATAAATACAGGAATATCGAATAGTCGAAATTTAAAATATCGAAACTAAAAATACCGAAGACAAAAATGTAGAAAATAAAAATGACGAAACCGAAAAATGTCGAAAACAAAAATGTTGAAAAAAAGGGATCCGTACGAAATGTCGAAAAAAAAATGTCGAAACCTTAAAATGTCGAAATTATAAAAGCCTTAAAACGCCGAAACAATATTTGTCCGAATCACAAAATGTCGAAAAATATTTAAATTGTCGAAAAATCTTTGAAACTATAAATACAAAAACATTTTTATATAGCATCAAAAAATGTCGAAAATTAAAATGCCGAAATATCAAAATGTTGAAATACAAATTTCAAATCCCAAATCCACCAAATCTCGCAGGATTTTCAACTCACTCTCTTCGATTTCAATGATATTTTGCGGAATTGAACATATTCTGGGTGAATATGTTCAATTCCGCATGGATCCTACAGTGGCTAAAAATTTGTATTTGTACGGAGATTCATATTTCCGGTACGATGGGACGCAGGTGGGGTGAGATACCATAAGCTGCAAATATTAGTTTAAAACTATAACAACTATTATAAAAATATGAATTTAATTTGAAGGCGTCATTTTTAAATATTATGCCATCAAAATACCAATTTGCATTTCAACATTTTGATATTTCGACATTTCAATTTTCGACATTTTTTTCTCCTATAAAAAAAATGTGTTCATATTTATTTAAATTTTCATTTTTTCGACATTTCTAGCTTTAAAATATTTTTTCGACATTTTTTGTTTCGGCCAAAAATGGTTTCGGCATTTTAAGGGTTTTAAAATTTCGACTTTTTTAGGTTTCGACATTTTATTTTTCGCCATTTCGTACGGATCCCATAAAATTATTATATGTAAAATATATAAATTATGTATATTTTTTTTATATAAAATTAATAACTGCAAAATATAGAAAATTTAAATTGTAGAATGATTTAATAAAAGTATTAGTTAAAATATATTTTGCAAATAATTTTATTAACACGTTGACGGACAGTTGCGTCTATAGCCGTCAAGTTCAAGTTCACTATGTGACATGACGGCAATAGCCGTCCAATACGAAACGATCGATCATGAACTAACATTTCGTGTAAAACTCCCAAAAATACTTTGTTGCTCACAAAAAATTGCTTATTTCAGTCATTAAACCTGTCATTTACGTTTTTAAATTTTTGCTGTTATAGCCGCCATCGTCCCATTACATAGTGTGCTGAATTAATCAAAATAAAGTGTATTTAAGCAGAAAGAGTAAAACTATACTTCTAATATTCTAAAAATTACAAAAACATATAGTGTCAATTTTCGAATTTCACTTGTTTCTACTGTCCGTCAACGTGTTAATATAACAAGTAAAGCTAAATGTATCAAATTCAATTAAAATCCTTTCGCATTTAAAGAAAATAGCTTTTGCAAAATTTGCGTAATTATTAAGTTTTAGTTCTGACAACTAAAACAATTGCTATATTTACAAAACATTAATTGAATTATTAAAAAAATTTATAAAATGTCTAAATAATAATTTTTTGTATTATCGTAATAAATGCATTAATTATATAAGCAACATTTTGAATTGAATAAGCACAATTATACAAATTTAAATGAAAAAAAAAAACAAATTATAGTAACAAATAATTTTAACTATTACTTTAAATATACTTGGCATTTATTTTAATTAATTAAACAATTTTCTAAATAAATACAACTCAATTCATTTCTATCATCAATGTTGTTTTTCGTTTTTAAACCAAAAAACAATACTACAAAAAAAATATATAAAAAGTAAATAAAATATTTTATATTAACGTAATAAATATGTTAATTAAATCAGCAAAATGTTTTGTTGATAATACTAAATATATTACATAGCTATTTTTAATTAACCAACATTTAATTTTTTATTTGAAAAATATCTTGTCAATGCAATAATTAAGATAACTAGTTCAACAATAATATTTTTTGCTTTAGCAGCATTTTTATTAATTACGTTTTTAACATTTTGTATTAATGTAATTAACTTGTTTATTAAATTAACAAAATACTTTGTTGAAATTACTAGATAGCTATTTTTGTTAATCGATATGTAAATTTTTAATGTTAGAAATATTTTGTCAAAGCTATAATTAAGCTAATAAGTTTAACAATAATATTTGTTGCTTTATCAAAATTTTTATTTAACTTAATTATTGTTAAGTTTTATAGTGAAAAAAAAATCTGAAAGAGTTTAAGTATTGTTGTATTAAATACTAGCTGGACCCATGCACGACTCGTGCCAATATTTTGTGAATTCGAGGATATGGAGTGATTTTTATTAATATAAAGAACATTTTTATTATGTATATCTTCCCCGTGGAACGTAGAATTCTCCCCGGTAGAATTCTTCCTCGTAGTTTTCCCTAGTAAAAGTTTTAAAGAGGTGAATTTTGGTGCGGTGAGTTTTTGTGTGGTGAATTTTAGTGCGGTGAATTTGAGTGTGGTAAGCTTTAGTGTGGGGAATTTTGGTGCGGTGAGTTTCGTTGTGGTGAATTTTGGTGTGGTGAGTTTAAAAAATACTCTGGTGTGAAATATCTTGATATCACTATAATAACTGTTGACAAACACCATCTGGAAAATGTACCTTCTAATGCCACGTCCAGTGGTCCGATCCTGCCCACATACCGCGAGAACGTTTAAAATGGTTCAATATAACGTTGACCAAAATTTCATTAAATTTGCTATCCTAAATTCTGCTATAATGTGATTTAATATTTATGTTATATGGGAGGTGCCACGCACAGTCCACCAATCTCACCGAGATATAGCCTATACTCTGCCCAGACCCAACATACAAATTTTGTCAAAATTTTATTGAATTTGGTTCAGGCGTTTTGACGCCTATTCTGAACAGACATACGGACATACATACTTACATTCACAAATAGATACATTCTTTGTTGTAATCGCATCAATTTTTGAATATAAATTTTACAAAAATTTAACAAAATAAATGTCAAATAGTCCATTTTCATTAAAATTGATGCTGATTTTCAAAATGCACACCATAAAAAACCGAAGCACATAATTAATAGACTCAAGTGTCAAAGGGTAGAGAATCAATTTGTTTTTTAGCTGTGTGGCGATGGTTTCTTCCGACTGAAACATTTTCAAAACTTTTTATAGAATTTGAAAGCGAATCGTGTTTATAGTGGGGGATTAAAAAAAAGACTCTGATAAAAAATTAATATTTTAAGTGCATCCGCCGAAGAAACAAATCTGTGACATGTGTTTTTGTCTGCACCGCCAACAAACAAGGCCGCGTACCGCTCCCCCTGTCACCAAAACAACGAAAAAAAAAAACTAAAACTAAAAAATAGAACAACAACAACACAAGTGTTGGTTGTTGTGCACCAGTTCATCAGCTTTGAACAAAATGCAAAAATAAAAAAAAAATACAAAATAAACTCAGAGTATTTTGTGAATTTTACGCTTATTTTTTCATGTTTTTTAAGCGGATTTTCACTGTGCCAACTGATGCGCCGCGCGACATTCCATGAGCCTACTGCCCGCTGCCACCCCCCACGCCACACCAACTGGCAGCATTTGTACCATGGTAAATGGTTTTTAATTTATGTGATCCTCATATGCTTAGGCGAGCTGTGAGTGGATTGTTTTCAAGTGGAATGGCATTCGTCTTTTTTTTTTGTAAGATTGTTCTTATTATTTCTTCGTTTTTTGAATTTTCTTCCGCCTCTTCGTGAAAGAAAGCCGCCGCGTGAGTGATTCGCTGCTCGGTGGCGTTGCATCCAGCCATTTAGCAAATAAATCTTGCCGCCACTTATTATTGTGGATTATTTTTGATTTCGTTTTCTTAGCCTTATTTATTTAGATTTTGATTTTTATTTTAGTCGTGATTTCAAGTTTTTGTTCCATACATGTTTTTCTTAAGATTCTGTATTCCTTTTGTTGTTTATCGGAAATTTAAGTATAATAAGAAAATATGTTATTAGCCGCTAACAGTTTTTTATTATGATGTTTCACAATGAAGCTTTTATAATTATAATTTGATTAGGACAAAATTTACTCATGTTTTCATCAATTTTGTTATGGCTTCTTCTGCTTATGTAAATATGTAGTTTAAAATAATCTAGGCTCTGTACTTTACAAAAATTGTGTCTCTGGTATTGTGAATTATGTATAGTAAATTTATAAAAACAAAATGAATTAATATTAAAATTAGTACTAGGATAAATTTATTTCTTATACGTTTCAGTTCAGGTTCAAGCCTGACTCCAGTTCAAATTCCTGTTAATATTAATTTTTAAGGCAGAGTTAGTAAAAAAAAATCGCGAATAAAAATACCATTATATTCTTTCATCCCATTTATGTATTTAAAAATATTAAATTCATTTTGAATATTCTCCATCGAGAATAAATATATTTTTATTATTTTCACGAATTAATGAAATGAAATATTTTTAATTCTTCAAAGAAAATAATGATATATTTCTCCATGGTTTTAAAATTTATAATTTTTTTTTTTCATTTCTTTTATCTATTTCTAATATAGAAAAGAAATTTTAAAAATAAACTATTTTTAAAGAGTTTCGGTTTAAATTGTGGAATTGGAATATTTAAAATAAAGTATTTAGAAATATATGTAAACCCACAGATTTTATTTACAATGAAATAAAAGGTATATACATTGCATAATTTCGGCAATAAATGAAAAAAATGAAATTATTCATCAATTCTACCACCCCTATAAACCCCATCCAATTATATGGATACATCGTAAGGGGATTTTTTAAAAAAAGTTAACAAAGATCAATTCTATGAGGTCTATCGATCACTTTATTTTCAATATCAGATAGCGTATGTACATAAGGACTGCGTCGAATAAAATTGTCCGTTACATATCTTCCCATAATGTGCTATTGCAAGATTCAAATTAAAAAAATTTGGTCATAGTAGCTCTGAATTAAATGGCAGAAAATAATTTGTGTCAGTTATAGTCAATACAAAATTTATTTAACGCGAAAATGGCAAACGAAGTGGATGTGCGAGAAGATATAATTAAAAATTTTCAAAAACAACCTAGTTGGTCTTTTAAAAAAATTGCCAAGGAGGTAGGGGCTAACCCTAAGACCATTTCTCGCGTTATCAACCGCTTAAGGAAGACCTGAGTATTGATCGGAAGAAAGGTTCTGGTAAAAAAGAGGCCCACATGATCGTGAAAAGTCGAAGAATATTTTAAAGAAAGATCCAAGCATATCCGGAAGGAAATTGGAGAGAGGGGCGGAAGGTTCAGAATCTTTCGTGCGCAGGACGAAGAAAGAATCTGGGCTGAAGACAAGGTCCAAGGTCCAAAAAGTTCCGGATAGAAATGCCGTCAAGAATGAAACCGCAAAACAACGAGCTAAAAAGCTGAACCAAGATTTTTTTTAAAAATTCGATTGCTGCATAATGGACGACGAAACTTATGTTTTAGCGGACTTTTCTCAGCTACCTGGGCAGCAATTTTATACAGCCGATTCTCGAGGAAATGTCGCTGAAAAATTCAAATAAAAAAAAATGACAAAATTCCCAAAGAAATTCCTTGTTTGGCAGGCAATTTGCAGTTGTGGAAAAAGGAGCAGCTCATTTGTGACATCGGGTGCAATTAATAGCGAAATATATGTGAAGGAATGCTTGCAAAAGAGATTGCTTCCATGAAGTGTCCACATTTTTTTGGCCTGACGCCAATCCACCAAACTGTCCAGAACTCAGGCCGATTGAGAGATACTGGGCTTTAGTAAAAAGGGAGATGAAGACAACAAAAAAAAGTGGCCAAATACCTCCAAGACTTTAAAAGAAAGTGGTCTTCAGCAGCTGTGAGGGTGTCGGACACTACCATTACAACATTAATGGAAGGGGTTCCGGAAAAATTAAAACTTTTTATTAAAAAATATTAATTTCTGGTTTTTTTATATATTTTTAAAATCTAAAAATAATTTGCAAAATAAAATATTTTATTCTATAAAAATTCGATTACTAGATTTCTATATTTTTTCATTTTTGTAGCGAACAATTTTATTCGACGCAGTCCTTAATAACAAAATCTGTTGGTAGCTAATATTTTAAAACGTTTAAAATCTTCACGAATACGAGGATAGAAATGATTTGTTTTAATATGTTTGAATGCAATTATAACGTAATTCGAAATCACCATATAAATGTTAGAAATAATATCTAACTACATTATAATAGAATTGTATAATTATTTTGTTTAGCTTCTTATATTATTAAACGATATTTAAACATGAATTACTTTAACCGCGGATTTATAGGAATTTACTATATTAATGTTTATGTAGAAACATATATATTTCATCAGATATTACTATAAGAATGTTTGTAATATCTGCTAGTCCATCTAATAATAATCGTCAGAAAAAGGTTCATTGAATAATATGTATTTGGTTATTCGTGAATGTTACTGAGTGACAACGAATTTAAAAATAATAGCATTAGTTGGAGTATATGTATGTTTGGCATTACCAAATCGCAATCAAAACCAGTTGGGAAGGTTAGATCACATGGGAAATTTTAAAGTAGGTGTAATTATGATAGTTAGGATTATCAAAATTATAGTCGGTCTAGTAATCTAAGTTATAAGTTTCATAGTAATCTAAGTTATAAGTTTCATTTATCTAGCTCTTCAATTTTAAAAGTAGTAGGGATTTCAACAGACGGACAGACAGACAGACGGACAGACAGACGGACAGACGGACATCGCTAAATCGACTCAGGAGGTCATGCTGATCAAGAATATATACTTTTATACTTTTCCATACCGGAGATGCTTCCTTCTGGGTGTTACAAACGGCGTACCAAACTGAATATACCCTTTCACTTTTAGTGTAGGGTATAAAAAGGCTGTCTACTTTTAGCCCTAAGTGCTCTTAACACATAATTCATAAGGTATTTTTGTTGGATGAATGTATTAAGTACCTCCAATCATTGTTAATAATAGATCGTCGCTGAAAAGGAAGGCGTAAATAAATTATGTATAATATACATTGTAATATATATTGTATATTATAATAAATAATAACTAGATAAAATTAATAATTATTTGATATAAATAAAACAATATAAGAAAAAATATAAAATGTAAATTTACTTTTTTTTGCATTGAAATGAAACGTAAACATCAATATGTTTACACGTAAATAAAATTGTGTTCACAATCAAACATACATATTTTTTCAAGAACGCCGAAAATTATTCATTCTGAACATAAATATGTCTGAACGAAAACAAAAATATAATTAGCTGTCATTAAAATAATGTTTTACAATACAATAATACTTTTATTTGTATAAAGCTCCAAAGATATATGTAATGCCTGCAAAATTATGTATGGAAGAGTCATTTTTTGCAGCGTGTACATAATGAGTTTTGAGCCTATTTTCATTTGTTTTCTGCAAATCATAGTTTGATTTTATTTGAAGTTATATTGAGAATTTCGAGATATATTAATATTTTATAACTTTTAAAAATGTTGTAAATATTTTCAATAATAAAATTTCAATAAAAAATTTATAACATTTGCTATTTCAAAAATTACATACAATATAAACATTTTAAGTTTTTAAAAAAAAAATCTGACTAAATTTCACTGCTTTGCTCGAAAACAACACATCGATCCAATCAGTATTCGTAATCCAAAAGCTGAATAAATCATATTAGAGTCGATTGTCGTAACGAACAACGAAAGCAACGAACGTGCTGGCCAGAAAAAGGATTCAGTATAATGATACACAGAGAGGAGCACATCAGTCACCCAGTTATGCACTCACACAGTGACACAGATTTGGTAATGGACAACAATACAACAACAAATACAACTACACAGCGTTAATCCTATTCAACACCATGAATGCATGCAAAATTAGCACAGTGGAGTATGAAGGATATAAAAGGATGGTAAAAACAAAACTAAAAAAAAATACATATAAGAAAAACAATTCGAGATTCAAAAATTCCAATGGTCAAAACAATTGCTACGGCTAAAAACAACAATAACGAAGTTAAAAGAAGCGTATGGCAAGAAATCTTACACGCAGAGAAAAGAATGTATTTAACACAAATATATTTTAAAATGATTTATTCATAATTGCGAACATGTTTGTTGTAATTACAAATAATAGTTGCAAACAATTATGTAAACAAGAAATTATTAGAAAGAACCAATTAAATGGTTGATAATAACATATAGTTGGAACTAACATTCAATTAATTGTTCATATTTGTAATATTTGAATTGAATACACCATAAACATAATTATCATTATGAGAATTATATATTTAACAATAAACTAATAAATCATTGGCATATATGATATGTATTGCACTATTTAGTCGTACTTTGTTTAATTATTCTACAATTACGTATTTTATTTTTATACTTATTTGATTCAATAAATTATTATGCTAAATAACATTATAATATATTTAATATTGGTGGCAATTATTTAAATGCTCAACACATTTTGAATACTTGTGTGGCTCATATATTTCATGACGTGAATTGTTGTAGTGCTCATTAAATAATCACATCGTTGTGCGACGAATGTTTATAAAAACATTTGTGTAGTTGGGACAAACACGATTGTGCTTAACAATAATAACTGATATCACTATGAGAATTATTTATCTAACTACACATTTAATAAATTATTATGAGATATTATAACAATTATAACTCTTTTTATTCATACTATGTTTATTTATTCTGCTATTACGCATTTGTTTGGGATTTTTTTTTTATTCTTTAAATGGCTTCGAATGATTATGCTATACAATATTTTATAATCGACACAATTATTATGTGTTGATAGCAACTTTTTAAATGATCAAAACATATTTAGTGCTTGTGTTTGTTATATTCAAAAAAGGTTAATTTTTATAATGTTCATAATATAATTATTTTTTGTGGGACGAATATTTTGATTATCATTTGTGTGGTGGTGACAAACATGAATGTAATTAACCATTTATAATATTAATGATAAATGCCATCACTATTATGAATGTTATCATACATATGATGACCGCTTGGTAACGTTCGAAAAAGTGTTCTTCAATATGATGAACTGTATGTGAAGAATACGTTTCATCATATTAATGAACCAAAATATAAAATACAACATATCTGTTCATCATTTTGAAGAACGCTGTTCATTAAACCAAATTTGTATCAAAAAAATTTTTTTTCGTAATTTTTTGCCGTACTTCTCAGTTCTCAAGTAGTTCTTGTGTGTTATCTATATATATAAAACTCTTGGTCCGTCTGTCGGTCTGTCTGTCTGTTTGTTCCAGCATCACGTCTAAACCGCTGAACCGATTTAACTGAAATTTTGCCACAGGATACTAAGGAGTCCGGAGGGTGTCATAGGCTATATATGGGCGGGATTGGACAAAGGAGCGTGGTACCTCCCAAACCACCTAAACTTTTAAAACGACATAACTCAGGACATACACAATCCAAAAAGATGAAACAAAAGACTAAAATTCACCACACTAAAACTCACCACACTAAAACTCACCACACTAAAACTCACCACAATAAAACTCACCACGCTAAAACTCACCACACTAAAAATTCACCATACTAAAACTCACCACACCAAAACTCACCACACTAAAAATTCACCATACTAAGACTTACCACACCAAAACTCACCACACTAAAACTCACCACACCAAAATTCACCACACTACAACTCACCACACTAAAACTAAACACAATAAAGCTCACCACACTAAAACTCACCACTAAAAATTCACCACACTAAAACTCACCACACTAAAAATTCACCACACTAAAACTCACCACACTAATACTTACCATACTAAAAACAACCACACCGAAACTCACCACACTAAAATTCACCACAATAAAACTCACCACACTAAAACTCACCATACTAAAAACAACCACACTAAAACTCACCGCACTAAAATTCACCACAATAAAACTCACCATACTAAAACTCACTACACTAAAAATTCACCTCACTAAAACTCACCACACTAAAAATTCACTAAACTAAAAATTCAACACACTAAAACTCACCACATTAAAACTAACTACACTAAAACTTCTACTGGGAAAAACTCTACGGGGAAGAATTCTACCGGGAAGAATTCTACGGTAAATCGTTCTATGGGGAAGAATTTTACGGCGAAGATTTCTACTGGGAAGAATTCTATTCTGTCTGAATTGTCTTTGAGAAAAGTTGTTTTGGCGGAGAATTATTTGGTTACTACATATATAAAACCAATAAAAACTTCCACAGCGAAGCACGGGGCCCTGATATAAAAAATAATAATAATGTTTTTTTATATTAATAAAATCGCTTTATATCTATGAATTCACAAAATCTTGGCACGAGTCGTGCACGGGTCCAGCTAGTTTCTTATATAATGCTTGCTCAACATGCATAAACTAGTAAAATGTTTTATAATATATTTATTATTTATTTTATAATTACAACTTTTTATTAATAAAAAGTTATATTTTTGAAAAAAAAAAAAAAATTTCGAAAAAAATTTTTTTGGAACAAAATATTTTTTTTCGAAAAAATTTTTTTTTTCTATAATTTTTTTTTTTCAGAACAATTAATTTTTTTGCTCGTAAAAATTTTTATCGGACAATTTTTTTTTTTTACTTTTTTTACTGTAATTTTTTCAATAACATTTTTACAACACTTTATTTTCGTTTTTAATATAAAAAATTTTAATATAATAAATAATATTTTTTGTAATAATTAGGAATATATTTTAATTATCGAATATATTTTTTAAATTATTTCCTAAACAAAATTTAAAAATGTAATAATGCATTGATTTTTCTGCGTGTAATAGTGACGAAAATACAAATATATTCACACATTCAAAGCAGCCCCCCGTAACGGATCAATATTCCATACTTTGCATGGAAAATAGAAAATCTGCTCAAACTGTATTAATCCCGTACACTACACTCTAGTCGTCCTAGCACAGCTGCAGCATTTTGTTGTACTTACTCAGTCAAAGAAGGACACACAAACTCACTCACTCACACAAGGACATCGCAAGGACGACGTTGATGCATCGAAGCGGTATAAGAAGCAGCGGAAGTTGCAATGGTTTTGTGAGTTAGTAGCACACTGGCTGCATTTATTCCAATTTGAAATGCGGAACGAATGTGGGCCACATTGAATATTGCACTCTTCGACAGGATTCTACTATGTCAGGACTCTTCATATCGGTTTTGGTTTTTTTTTGTATATTTTACGATTGTTCGTTGCGCCTTTGGAGACGATGAACGATGAGGCAGGATTCGATTGAGTAAATTCCATTGTGTGTGTGTGTGTTTGTGTGGGAAGACAGAACAAAGCATACTCAACACATGCAAAAATTAGAATCGGCATGACTGACCAACTGAATGTATGTTGGACGAATGGAACAACTGACCGAATGGCTTTGTTTCATTAAGTGGATTTCTTTAGCGTATAAGGGATTTTCAAGACTTATTTTTACTCAAACAATTGAACACTAATTTTTTTTGGTTAAACACATAGATAGATAGATTTATTAATCTATAAGAAACGTTGAATTTAGACTATGTCGAATTTTTCTACTAATTCAGTAATTTTCTATTAGGTAACGTTTTTCAAAAATCGCTATCGAAATTTTGAGCCCTTCTCAGCCCCTTTTTTGAATAAAAAATATTGTCCCGTAAACAAATAGTTTTCCAAAAAAAAAAAAAAAACTCTAAACACAACTTTACTTTCTATTCTCAATACTAATTTTAATTTATTAATAAATGCTAATATTGCGATATTATTTAAAAAAAATTGACTAAACACTCGAAAAATGTTGTTTTTTTCGACACTATTTTTGGATGATTTTTTGAGTATTTCAGATCTTATATAATAAAAAAAAGACTTATAGTTATATAGAGCATAGTCCATGCTAACAATCAAAATTACTAACTTTTTTCCATCGATTCTAAATTTTGAAATACGCACTATCAAAACTGTCAAAAAAAATATTGAAATTTATTAGAATGCTGTATATTTCATATATATATTGCAAAAATTGCAGAATGTTTCGCAAAATAACTATGCAATTGAAAAAAAAAACTCATAATTCATACTCTGCAAATGTAGTAAAATTCTATACACACAGAAAAAAAATCATCAATATGATGAATTTATTCATAAATATTATATATTTTTCTCCAACTTCCAGGTTCTTTATATTTATACCACCGTTCATTAAATGACATATTGATGAATACATTTATAATATATACGAAATTATTCCTTCTATCGAACATCATAGTGAAGAACGAAATATTCAATACAATGAATTTGAATCGTCATATTGATGAATTTGTTCATTATGATTATGAATATAATATCCAATATGATGAATATTGTTGAACTTATATTTTTTTTTTCAAAATAAATTAATTGATGGACATTTTTTTACGAATTTTTCAAAAAAAAAAAATTTTTTTTTTAGAAAATAATTCAAAAATGGGGTACTGTAAAAATTTTATTTAAAAACTAACAGAAAAATTCAATAAAAATAAAAATTTGACAAAAATTGTCCAACAATTTTTTTTTTGAAAATAAAATTTGTCAAAAAAAAAGAAAATTCAAAAAAATTGAAAAAAATATTTCAAACAATTTTTTTTTTTTATATATTTTTTATAAACATAATATGTTATTAATATAAAGTTGTAATTATATATAAATACTAGCTGGACCCGTGCACGACTCGTGCCAAGATTTTGTGAATTCATAGATATAAAGCGATTTTATTAATATAAAAAAAACATTATTATTATTTTTTATATCAGGGGCCCGTGATTCGCTGTGGAAGTTGTTATTGGTTTTATAAATGCAGTAACCAAATAATAATTCTCCGCCAAAACAACTTTTCTCAAAGACAATTCAGACAGTAGAATATTTCGCCACAGAATTCTTCCCAGTAGAAATCTTCGCCGTGAAATTCTTCCCCATAGAACGCTTTACCGTAGAATTCTTCCCGGTAGAACTCTTCCCGGTAGAATTCTTCCCCGTAGAGTTTTTCCCAGTAGAAGTTTTAGTGTAGTTAGTTTTAATGTGGTGAGTTTAAGTGTGTTGAATTTTTAGTTTAGTAAGTTTTTAGTGTGGTGAGTTTTAGTGTGGTGTGTTTTAGTGTGGTGAGTTTTGGTGTGGTGAGTTTTAGTGTGGTGAGTTTTAGTGTGGTGAGTTTTTAGTGTAATGAGTTTTAGTGTAGTGAGTTTTATTGTGGTGAGTTTTATTGTGGTGAGTTTTAGTGCGGTGAGTTTTAGTGTGGTGAGTTTCGGTGTGGTGAGTTTTTAGTATGGTGAGTTTTAGTGTGGTGAGTTTTAGTGTGGTGAATTTTGGTGTGGTGAGCTTTATTGTGGTGAGTTTTAGTGTGGTGAATTTTGGTGTGGTGAGTTTTAGTATGGTGAATTTTAAGTGTGGTAAGGTTAGCGTGGTGAGTTTTATTGTGATGAGTTTTAGTGTGGTGAGTTTTAGTGTGGTGAGTTTTGGTGTGGTGAGTTTTAGTGTGGTGAATTTTAGTTTTTTGTTTCATCTTTTTAGATTGTGTATGTGCTGAGTTATGTCGTTTTGAAAGTTTAGGTTGTATGGGAGGTACCACACCTTTGTCCAATCCCGCCCATATATAGCCTATGACATCCTCCGGACTCCATAGTATCTTGGTGCAAAATTTCAGTTAAATCGGTTCAGCGGTTTAGACGTGATGCTGGAACAAACAGACAGACAGACTGACATACGGACCAAGAGTTTTATATATATAGATATTACAGAACATTTTACTAATTTATGCATGTCGAGCAAGCATTATATAAGAAATAGCAGTTAAGAACTACTTGAGTACTGAGAAGTACGGCAAAAAATGATCGAAAAATATTTTTTTTTATTGAAATTTGGTTTGATGAACATCATTCTTTAATATGAAATACATATATGTTGTATTTAATGTTTTTGTTCATTAATATAATGAAATATATTCTTCTCATACAATTCATCATATTGAAGTACACTTTTTCGACAGTTACCAAGCGTTCATCATATTTATGATCGCATTCATAACATTGATATTGTTAGTCATTAATATTATGAATGGTTCTACAATACAAAGAATCATGATTTGAAGAACGCAATTCATCAATATGATGTAAATTTTATTTTTGTGCAGAAATTCAGTCAATTTATGTATTTAATTTCCAAACAAAAACAATGTAGTCATCAATGTTGTATTTAGTTGTAGGGTCTAAAATATGTAAATTTTATCTATACTACTCTTTCTATAACTTTTGCTACCAATAAATAACCGGTGCCGAAACCGTATCGATTTTTGAAACCGAAACCGATATTAAAAAAATATTTGGAACCGGAATCGAAACCCATAAATTATTTTTTCGTCTGGTAACCGGAATCGATATTCAAAAGGGTTTTAATCCCTGTTAGGAACCGCAAAGAACCGAAATCTGAACCGTTTCGATTTTTGGAACAGGATTCAGAATTGGTACCGTTATTATAAAAATATGTGGAAGCGAAATCGGAATCAGAACCGCTATTTTAAAAACCTTGGAGTAAGAAACGGGATCGATATCCTGCTGTCTACAAAAGATGTATTAAATTTTAATTATAATCAACTCGATTTTTTTACTTATTCTTTAAATTAATTAAACTAAATTAAGCAATTGAAACTTTTCTAAAAACCATTAATTTAAAATTGATTTGTGTGCTCATTAGAATATTAGTCAAAAAATAATATTTTCCGAACAAATAAAATTTGTTTATCGAAAATAAAACCATTTACGATATCATCTCGATATTTATAATGACAAAAATAACTCTATCATTCTAGGGAGGTTCATTTTTAACAAAAACCCTATCGTTTTCGTATCATTATGGATTATCAAAAACGAAAATGTTAGTCAACGATATGAATACGTTATATCGTTTGGTTTGCTGTGTTTCTACAAACTAAAATTCAAACTCCACATCCTATGTAGGAAATATCAAGTTTTCCTACGGCTGTAGACTCCGAAGTATATTTCAGAAGTTTTTTCGGTATGTTGAACTGACACTGCAAAATGTAAATGTCAAAAGAAAAAAAACGTTGTTATTAACGCGCCAAAAGTAAAGGTATTCATCAAATTCTTACCTTCAAAACAAACTATATCGAATTGGAATTTTTCATATTTGTCACGTCTTCTTAGGAGGTCCTCTAGGCAAAAAAACCCCATTGTTGCAGAATACAAAAATATATCTATAAATTGTCTTTCACCGCTTGCAACTCATTTGCGGTTTAACTGCCAAAGAAAATATGTTTCAAGGCTCAAGAAATATAAAAGAAAAATAAAAACTGAAATGAAACTCAATCATAATCGCACAACAAGAGCCAACATCACACACACACACTATATACGCTAAAGCAAAGAACACATTTTCGGAACGAATCTCCAATTAGTTAAGCATTTGAAAAACCTGCCGAATATGTCACCAACGGCAATGACGACAGTGACAAGAACAATAAGAGCTGAACGCTGGACCTACCGCAAAATAATTGCCAACATCAAGGATATTGCAAACAGTATGGATGGATGATGAGGATGTTGATCATAATGATGATGCCGGTACGTTGCTGAACCCGAAAAGGAGCTGCAAGTGCAGCAGCACTAATTGATGAGCTCAATGCATCAAAAGACCGTTACAAAGACCCTACAGAGCGCAACCGATAAGAAGTCAGTCGGAGCCAAATCGGTGGGTGTCAAGATTCCATTGACAATAGCGAGCACCGGGAGACAATAGAGAAGCAACACAGCATCGTATGTTAAAACATACCGCCTTTGATTTTGACATTTTGTACGGCAGGATATACGGATGTGCGGCGTGTGAACCGTGTAACAAGTGTAACAAATGCAACTACATGTGCGGCGAGGACACTTTTTGAACGAGAATACATCCTGTGTGTTCGTTCGATCGACAAAAAGAACGAAAACGAAGCACACAATAGCATCAAAGAGCGCACACAGTGATGAAGAAGAGCAAACGTATTTAGTATGGACGAGAGACACAAAAGAGAGAGAGAACGACAATGAAGTGTCAAAAACGTTGACACAAATTTGTTACGCCTTTCCGTAAGAACCCAATTGATGCTTGATGTACCGCATATCCTTTGTCTCTAAGTAGGTGTGCAGTAGTAAAAGTAGCAACTTGTGTGTGTTCCAAATGCCGACAAACACTCCGACGCAACAGTTTATGAAACTCTTTTGTCACTTCACGAACTACTTTGTCATACAGTGCAATGCAGACTTTAAAGAGTCCTCCGAAATTCATCTCCGGTGGCATCATCAGTTTACCGAGTGAGCTCATCTTCAAAGTTGACAGCATTCGCAGCTTCTGATCACATGTAATTTGCGATTCTTGTGTTGTTGTGTGGCGTCTTTAAGCCCACACACGATTAGCGTTCTCATCACTGAAACTATCTGCGCGCTTAACGCCTCCATGCAACTCATCAGATGTCATCGCATGAACTGTCAGCGGCAAGTGTTAAATTACTTTTGACAGCACAGACTTTGTGGCACCCAGCGATTGCTATTTAAATGTTGGTTTTAAGAATTCTTTAAAATTTCTTTTTATTCTTCGATATCTTTTCACATTTAGTTATTTTACTAAATGTCAGCAATAAGTTATGCTTTTATTGAACGCTAATTCGTCAAGGTCCTTTTTACCTACTTACTTAGTCAACTGTTAAATTGGTCGACTCGCTATGGTTAACCGTTAATTAGTACAAGTCACTGCAGTAAAATGCGTATCTTAGGCGTGTTAATTGCGTTGAAACGCGTTTAAATGCGTGGACACCTGTTCTGGCTGAGCGATTTTGGGACATTTTATGCTTCCCATCGATTAGGCAGTTAGTTCCATTGCATTGTGTATGCTTCATTATAGGTTTAACATATTGAAAGTTTCTTTATTCCATTTTGTGTTGTTTTTTCAAAAAATTTTGGCGATCCTAAGAATTATTGATATTATCTATAAATTTATGATTATAATTTTTTTAATAAAAACGAGTTGGGAAAGTTAGGTCACATGGGTAAGTTCGGTCACATGGGGCAGATTTTTATAGTCGGTCGGGCCCGACTATGGAATACCCTACACCTTTGGTGGGAATGCTTACCCTCAGAAAATTATTCATATATCAGAAATTTACGTCTTATATCCCCATAAATTAAAAATTTATATAAAGTATAAAAAACTTAAAAAAAAAATTGAAAAATATTATTGGGCGGACCACGCCTATATTTAAAATTTTGAAAGGCTAATATTTCATAGATTTGATTTTAATAATTTACGGATCAATTTTCGACTATGAAAACCCGGGAAATAATGAAAAAAAAATGTGGGCGGATCACGCCCATTTTTGGACCACATATTTTTAGGTGAATTCTAACAATACGTTTTAAATTTTATAACTATACCTTGAATACTTTTCGAGTTATTAGTTCCGAAAGAGTTATATAAAAGTGACTTGTATGGGAGGTGGGCGTGTCCGTTGACCGATTTGGCTCATTTTCAAACTTAGTTCCTACTTTTGGCTAAAATATATTGAGACGAAATTTCATCGCATTCTGATCAGTATTTCTCAAGTTATTCTGTATTCGGACAGCAAGACAGCAAGACAGCAAGACGGACAGACAGACGGACATGGCTAAACGGACTCGGGTAGTGATGCTGATCAAGAATATATATACTTTTCCATACCGGACACGCCTCCTAAGGGGCGTTACAATATATGCACAAAGTTAATATACCCTGTACCTCATAGGTGTAGGGTATAAAAACTACCAAAACTATCCAGATAATTGTTAATAATATGGTAATGACGCTCAAAATATTATTGACACAATAATTATGTCGAATATTTTGACAACACTATTGACAATGTCGACAAGACGGTTGAATACAGTGCCGTATTCAGGGGGTTGTTGTAAGGGTTCTTATCTATATACTTAATTATAAAAAATAGTTTTAAAGTTCTTGTTAATAAAATTCAATTTCAAACAAATATTACTTTGAAACATATCTGATTTCGTACTTTGTGAATTGTCTAACTATTATTGGACATTTTTTTAAATATATATTTTTAGGGATATAATATAATAAGATATACAAGAAAAATGAAATCGGTACTGTTTCAACAAATATTTTCCTATCCAGGGACTAAAACTGTTCCGGATCTGGTTCCAATATTTTTAAAATAGCGGTTCCGGTTCTGATTCCGGTTCCAACCAAACAAATTAAATGGGTACCGATTCCGGTTTCACACATTTTTTCAACAACAGTTCCGGTTCCAAAAATCCCATTTCGGTTCTTTGTGATCCCTGCTTCTATCAATTACAAAGTCCTAAATAAGAATTTTGTTTCATTTAAATCTATTTAAAAAAAAATATAATCTGACCTTTATATTCGACCCTCGATTTCATACAATCAGACTTAAATGTTCCCAGAACCCTACCATTTCACTGGACTTTTTTTGTAGTTGGGTATACGAAAAGCCTCAAAAGGATCCAATTTGTCAAAAAAAAATATCCAATGACGAAGATCCTAGTTGAACTTTTAAGAGATCAATATGCTCAATAATTATACCCTATACTAAGAGTGAAAGGGTATATTCATTATGGTACGCCGTTTGTATTACCCTGAAAAAAGCATCTCCGGTATGGAAAAGTATATATATTCTTGATCAGCATGACCTCCTGTGTCGATTTAGCGATGTCCATCTGTCCGAATGTCTCTCTGTCCGTCTGTCCTTCTGTCTGTCTGCTGAAATCACGATTACAGAAGAGCTAGAGCAATGTAACTTTAGATTACTTATATATCTAAGCTGTCTGAACAAGAAAATGGGCATAAACGGTCTATTGTGACCTAAGAACCGACCACTTATGTTCAAATACCTCTTATAAAATTTACATCTACAGATCAATTTTACTGTATACGTGCTTAGGTAAACTTTTTTGGTCAAATATATATTGTCATTATGCTCAAATAAATGAAAAAATGTTTTCCCACGAAATGACTTGTGGTTCCCAAAAAAAAAAAAATCGAAATTCGGTACACCTACCCATTTGTAAATATGGGTAGCAAATGAAAGAAATTTCTTCAGTGATGGAAAGTTTGTAGTTATTTTCAGGATTCGTATACCCTGGTGACCTATATACCACTTTGAATGGTAACCACACATATGTGTAGGGTATTTATAGTCGGCTTAGACCGACTATAATTTTGATAATCCTAACTATCATAATAATACCTACTTTAAAATTTCCCATGTGATCTAACCTTCCCAACTGTTTTTTTTTACCCTCTATAAAATATATATATAAAAAAAATATAAATAAACTAGCTGGACCCGTGCACGACTCGTGCCAAGATTTTCTGAATTCAAAGATATGGAGCGATTTTATTAAAAATTTTTCTCAGACTGCGCTTCTCCGCAGAATTATTCCCAGTAGAAATCTTCCCCGTAAAATCCACACGTAGAATTCATTCCGGTAGAATTGTTCCCGGTAGAATTCTTTTCCGTAGAATTCTTCCCCGTAGAGTTTCCCAGTAGAAGTTTTAGTGTGGTGGGTTTTAATGTAGTAAGTTTCGGTGTAGTGAGTTTAGATGTGGTGAATTTTGGAGTGGTGAGTTTAATTGTGGTTAGTTTTGGTGTGGTGAGTTTTAGTGTGGTGAATTTGAGTGTGGTGAGTTTAAGTGTCGTGTTTTTAAGTGTGGTGAGTTTTAGTGTGGTCAATTATAGTGTGGTGGGTTTTAGTGTGGTGAATTTTAATGTGACGTGTTTTAGTGTGGCGTGTTTTAGTGTAGCGAGTTTTAGTGTGGTGAATTTTATAGTGGTGAGTTTTAGTGTGATGAATTTTAATGTGATGAATTTTATTGTGGTGAGTTTTAGTGTAGTGAATTTTAGGGTGGTGAGTTTTAGTGTGGTTAATTATAGAGTGGTGGGTTTTAGTGTGGTGAATTTTAGTGCGGGGAGTTTTAGTGTGGTAAGTTTTAGTGTATCGAAATTTGAGTGCAGTGAGTTTTAATGTGGTGAGTTTAAAAGTGGTGAATTTTAATGTGGTGAAATTTTAGTGTAGTGAGTTTTAGTGTGGTGAGTTGTAGTGTGGTGAAATTTTAGTGTGGTGAGTTTTAGTGTGGTCAATTTTAGTGTGTTGAATTTTTGTGTGGTGAGTTTTAGTGTGGTGAGTTTTAGTCTGGTAAGTTTTAGTGTGGTGAGTTTTGGTATGGTGAGTTTAAATGTGGTGAGTTTTAGTGTTGTGGATTTTAGTGCGGTGAGTTTTAGTGTGGCGACTTTAGGGTATAGTGAGTTTTAGTGTGGTGAGTTTTAGTGTGATGAGTTTTAGTGTGGTGAATTTTAGTGTGGTGAGTTTTAGTGTGGTGAAATTTTAGTGTGGTGGGTTTTAGTGTGGTGAGTTTAAGTGTGGTGAGTTTTAGTGTGGTGAGTTTTAGTGTGGTGAGTTTTAGTGTGGTGAGTTTTTGTGTGGTGAGTTTTAGTGTGGTGAGTTTTAGTGTGGTGAGTTTTAGTGTGGTGAGTTTAAGTGTGGTGAGTTTTAGTGTGGTGAGTTTTTGTGTGGTGAGTTTTAGTGTGGTGAGTTTTAGTGTGGTGAGTTTTTAAGTGGTGAGTTTTAGTGTGGTGAGTTTTAGTGTGGTGAGTTTTAGTGTGGTGAATTTTAGTGTGGTGAGTTTTAGTGTTGTGAGTTTTTGTGTGGTGAGTTTTAGTGTGGTGAGTTTTAGTGTGGTGAGTTTTAGTGTGGTGAGTTTAAGTGTGGTGAGTTTTAGTGTGCTGAGTTTTTGTGTGGTGAGTTTTAGTGTGGTGAGTTTTAGTGTGGTGAGTTTTTAAGTGGTGAGTTTTAGTGTGGTGAGTTTTAGTGTGGTGAGTTTTAGTGTGGTGAATTTTAGTGTGGTGGGTTTTAGTGTGGTTAATTTAAGGGTGAATTTTAGTGTGGTGAGTTTTAGTTTGGTTAGTTTTAGTGTGGTGAGTTTGTTTTTCTTTTTCTTTCCTTATTTTTGTTTTGAGTTTTAGTTTGGTTAGTTTTAGTGTGGTGAGTTTGTTTTTCTTTTTCTTTCCTTATTTTTGTTTTTCATTTAGTTTGGATTGTGGTTTTATGTGATTGGTTTTGTTTTTGTATTTTTGCTTTTGTTTTGTGTTGTGCTTTTGCTTTTTTGTTTTTATTTTTTTTTTGTATTTGAGTTTTTTGTTTCATGTTCGTTGCTGGTGAAAGTGCCGAGTTATATCGTGTTTAGGTTGCATGGGAGGTGCCACGCCTCTTTGCCCAATCCCGCCCATATATCATTCCTTCCAGGCCATACCGCATCTGTGGTAAAAATTTCAAGAAAATGGGATCAGCCGTTTAGACGGAGAAGCGGAACAAACGTGATTGCTTTTGCTTTTGTATTTTTGCTTTTGTTTGGTTTTGTGCTTTTGTTTTTTTGTTTTTAAATTTTTTTTTGTATTTCAGTTTTTTGTTTCATGTTCGTAGCTGGTGAAAGTGCCGAGTTATATCGTATTGAAAGTTTAGGTTGTATGGGAGGTGCCACGCCTCTTTGTCCAATCCCGCCCATATATAGCCTATCATTCCTTCCAGACCATACCGCATCTGTGGTAAAAATTTCAAGGAAATCGGATCAGCCGTTTAGACGGAGAAGCGGAACAAACGTACAAACGTACAAACGGACAAACGTACAAACGAACAAACAGATTTATTATATTAATAGGATTAACTTTTTATAAACTTTTAATGCATGAACTATACAATACTCAAATATACTCATTCCATAACATGCTAATTCGATTAAGATAATTTTAACGTTATTATTTTATTTTTATTTCTTTATATCCTGTCCAATTTTGGTGCGGATCTTTGCATAAATGAACAATTTTTTTATTTTATAATTTTCAAAGTAGACTTACCAATTTTTGCTTTTTTTTAATATGAGAAAGTTAATACCATTCATATATTTACAGAAATATGTTTTCTTTCCACTTTAGTTTTTCGAGAAAATATTTAGTCATTATTCTCGTCCGGAAATATTCCAAAATAAATTTAAGATTTAAAAATATATAATCCGAATGAATAAAAATTAAAAATAATTAATTTATACGCGCGATTGTATTTTTTGGAACTCTTTTTTCGACATAATATGTATGTTGAAATTTAATAATTAATTCCTCAATACATACGTTTGAATATTATACATCAGAATTAACTGCACAATATTAATGGATAAAAAATAAAAAAATAATAAAAATAAAATTAAATTAAAATTAAAAATAAAAAATATATTTTACGAAAGACTCGTTTGATCAAAAGAAATCCACAAACGAAGTTCTTATGTCTAGTTTTTGGTTTGTGAGGAACGTTTTTATTCTAATCGTGTAGCAATTCAAGACTTCAGAAAATGTTGTGCTTATATAGGTCATATAGAAAATCGAATCGGTTCTCATGTAACATATTCATGTTTTTTATATATCTTTCTTTTTTATTAAATTCCTAAATAAGTTTCAAGAATACAATAAGGAAATCGGTATTTAAACCGTTATTTTAAAAATATGTGTTTCCGTTCTCACATATTTTTTTCGATAATTTGATACGGGCTATCATAAAATAAAACAAACCACGAAATTAGAAAGAAAATATTTGACTTATAACATGTCCGCAAAATGTTATTTTTTTTCGAGTGCAATAATTTCGCGCAGTATGTTTATTTTCGGGCAGAAAATAATAACGTGATTACTGCAATGAACGTTTACCTATTTTCATATTTTTTTTTAATATTCCTGTATCGGTTGATATCTTGGCAAAATTATTTGGAAAGAATTCAGTGTTTTCAGATAGTATTCAACCAGTGTCCGTCATTGACTTTTTTTCTACTGCAATGCCGGAGATTCATTTTCGAACTCGGGCAGTTTAAAATGATCTATCAAACCTCAACATTAACAAAGCCTTCGAGCCATATGACTTATCTCTTTATGTGTTGAAGAAGTGTGAGTCTACTATAGTTTTTCTGTTACGTAACCTTTTCAACATGGAAGGTGTTTTTCGACCTTCTAAGAAGATTGCCAATGTACAGCCAGTTCCGGAAGAGGGCAAAACTTACCGACTATTGCAATATGTTCTGCGTTCTGTAAGGTATTGGACAATGTAATGAGCTTTTTTCTTGTTAATTATTTGGAGTGACCGACAATATCCAACGGTATATCCAAGACTTAATAAAGAAATAATAAGAAAAAAAAATAAGTAAATATTATTTTCATAGGACCAGATGCACAGGTGACTTAATGCAGGTTCTCGCGGAAAAGTGAAATAATTGTACTCACCTTTTCGGGGAGAATCAGGTTGTTGCTCTGTATATTTTCAAGGCGTTTGATCGACTGTGGCACGAAGTATTCATATCAAAACTTATTTTTCTCGATGGATATCGAGTTTTCTCCGGGGTCGTTTAATACAAGTTGAGATGGGTAGAACACCATTCAGAACAACGCCGTCCCTATTTCAGATTTTTATCAATGCCTTTCTGTCATTGACCAATAACCCAATCGATTCCTTTGCAGATCATAGTAACAGTATCATTTCATAACTTGTTGGAGATTTCGAATAAAAAATGTACTATGAATGACATTCTCCATACAGATCTTAAAACAATATACTAGTGGGATCTCGAAAATTGAGCCGATTTTAATGCATGCAATGCCCAATGTTGTCTGCTGTCCCACTATGGCTGTAAATATTACGTAGTCAGCTGCTTTACGTAATATTTACATATTAATTCAATGATATTTCCTTTGGAACAATTACTTATTTGATCTATCGATAGAATCGGACAAGTGCCTTGGTATTCTAAAACGTAGTAAGCACCTGCCGACTTAGGCATTCTGTACAACTTATATTTCGGTCTAAGATGGAATACAGAGCGTACATTTGGACAGGGGTTTCAAAATCCTCTTTAGAGTTTTGGATCGAATACAACTACGTGCGATATATTTAATAGGGGATAATAATATTTCATCCACTATTGGTTCTCATGAGCACCGAAGAGTCGTTAGGCGTGTAAGCCAGTTTTCTAGGCACTACAGTAGTATGTGTTCGAGGGAAATACCTGGCCTGATTCGACGAGGTCATGAATTCTATAGTTCGATAATTCGCTCTTCAGTCGCATGATATGTTTCTGAAATAATAATATTGGTAAATTCACAACAAACATCCAACGACACTACTCCATCTTTCCTTTCTCAATTGGCCTATAATCCTTTCCTAGATCAACAATGTGCATTGCATCAATAGGTAACATCTCCTGAGCGTTGGTTAATATCTAAAAAAAAAAGTCAAGTTGTATGAAAAAGGCATTGGGAAGACTTAAAATTAAAAGAAATTAACAAAAATTCGCTCATTTCCAAATGGAATTACAAAATCATCTACAATATTATTAAGGAACTATACAAAAAAACAATTTATAAATCATATACTTCACAAATAATTCTTGAATTTAAAATAATAAAACCATTTGTTACGCGGGATTAATTTCGCAATATATTGCAAATATAATTTTTTATACGAGAACAAAAAAAAATATAATAAACGTGGGAAGCAAGTAAAACATATGTTCGAAAAAGTGAAAATATTAAATTTAACAAAGTCCATCTAAATCACATACATTAATAGCTGCAGTTTATGCGATTGTTCTGGATGTCAAAATATTTTCATGGGAACATATGTCGAAAAGCAGACTTTTAAAGTACCGCCAAAGTGCCAATCAAAAAGACACAAATTTTGTTTTAGCAATGAAAGACTATAGTACTTTTTTTTGCAATTCATTCGAGACAGCAAACATTGAACTCTAGCTACGGTTAATATTCCCACCTTTATTAACTAATTTGTTCGGCTTTGCTTCAAGACACAAAACCACACAATAGACAGCACTAAAAATTGCTACCACAGTAATTGTTATTTTGTTACAGCACTGTGGTATTGGTTGATCGGGAAATCAAAAAAATACGCTTTGAAGATGACAAGACCAAATAGAAAACATGACCGGCATTTGTCTTATTGAGTTGAAGTTATGTTAGGCCCACAAACAACGCCTTCTATTCTACTATTATTCACTTGTCTTTTTTCTTTAATGTTCTGGTATAGTCTCTTTAATACGATTATGAGACCAGTTCTTTTGGTATTTGCCGAAAATGCACATGTCATCATTATCATTCAGCAAATTACAAAAAAAACCTCAGTTAAAGTGACAGCACCAAGTGTCAATGTGTGGTATTTTGTTGCGGTTATATGTAATGTATAGAGTCTGTGTGTGGCATTTCTTTTCTTTTACACTTCATGCCTTAAGAATGTAATTTGTAGTTGCAGTTATTCTTCAAAAAGTACATATTTTCAATTGTCATCTATGGCTCATGAATTTGAGTTACAATATCGTTGCACTAAAAAGTTGCCGCCTCATTACTTTGACATTTGTGTGTCACAAGGTAGCCGCTCTCGCCATTCTCACTTGTGAATATGTCACACACGTTGTGAGCCGTTTGAGCTAGCCGCTTGTTTTTCGTTCTCTCTGCCTTGTAAATGCCGCTATCTCTTTGTGCTGACCGCTCTCAGTGTACTGAACGCTCTGTTTCTGCTCATCAGTCTTCTCATAAGACATTCTTCTAATGTTTTTCTCTATTCTTCTATTCTACTCTTTATTTTGGCACAATTTATGCAAAGTGCTGCCAAGAACCACCCAAGTTCTTCAGGTCATTTCTATTATGCTCTACGTCTTTAATATTACATCAGCGCTTATCTTCAAAGCCTTTTCATTTTTGCAGGTACTCTTTTCTTGCTATAGTTCGCACCTTAAAAATGCCGCACCTTTAGATCTTCCCATACACTTACCTATTTTTCTGATTGTTTACTTGTTTTCCTAAATTGTTGTCTCAGTTGTATTTTTTTGTAAATGTTTTTTTGTCTTCCTATTGTAAAAACTATTTATGTGCTGTCTAATTGTCGGTCTAGTTGCTTTAATTTGAAGTTCATTTGTTGCACTTCAATTGCTTGGGGTGTTTTATTTAAGTGAAATCTATTGGAAAGACTTAAAACCTTTGATGAGCCGTTCTATTTTACTTTGCAAAAGTGCTAAATTGTGCAATAATATATATCTGTTTTGGTATTAATAGGTGGTAATTGTCTATTTCGTTTATTATTTCAAACGTGTGTGTGGTCCTGAGAAGTATTTGCGTAAATGCATTTTTTTAGGATTTAAAATGTGCTTTAGAGTGAATCATGATATGATGAAATACGATTCGGTAGGATACACAATCTATAATCGATATCGATTACAATAATAACTGCAGTAAACATTGTATGATAGCATACATTGTAGTTGATTGTGTAATATTTAAAAAATGATTATGTTTGATATTTATATTAAGAATAGTTAATTTTAATATAGCGTTAGATGATTGTCAGAACAATATTATCATTGATAGTAAAAGTACCATGTCTGTAATCAAAAAATAAATATTTGATGGTATAAATCTAAATAGACCCAGATTCAGGAAAGATATATGATTAAAAATTTGTCTATAAAAATAAATCTCGATTTGGTTTGGAGAAATCCTCATCCCCAATACTTTTCACGTGGGTGCCAACTGGAAATAATCTCACCAGTGTCCTTTTCATAGGATGGAGTTGGCCAAGGTCTGGAAGAATGAATGTCAGGCCCATTAATGCTTCAACTTTCATCTCATGGAGGAGTTAGCCGAGGTCAGGAAGAACGACTGTCTGTTGATGCCGCGAAATCGTTCAATTTCCATCACCTAGTCTCTGAGGTCCTCTCCTTCTCACCTTCCCACATCCTAACTCGCACGAGGAGTTAGCATAGCTCACAAAGAAAAACTGTCAGAAGATGCCTATAAATTGTTCAACTTCTGTCTGATGGTGTCTGAGGTCCTCTTCTTTTCATCTTTCCTTAATCCTAACTCATAGAATGGAGTCAGGGAGAATGACTGTGTGTTGATGCCCAGCGATGGTTCAAATTCCATCTTATGGTCTTTGACTATCCTTCCCACCTTTCTCTCATCCTAACTCATAGAATGGAGTTAGCCAATGTCAGGGATAATAACTGTCTGTTGATGCCCAGCAATGATTCAACTTCCGTCTTATGGTCTCTGACAATCGGTTTAAGGTATTATCGTTCCTACCTTTCCATCAATCTTACTCTAAAGAATGGAGTTAGCCAAGGCCAGGGAGAATGACTGTCAGTTGATGCCCAGCAATGGTTCAACTTTCATCTCATGGTCTCTGACTATCCTTTCCACCTTTTTTTCTTTCTAACTCAAAGATGGAGGTTGCCAAGGTCAGGAGGAATGACTGTCAGCTGATGCCCAGCAATGGTTCAACGTTAAATTTCTTAGTCTTTGAGGTCCACTTCTTCGTAACTTTCCCTGGTCCTAACTCATAGGATGGAGTTAGCCAATGTCAGGATATAATAACTGTCTGTTGATGCCCAGCAATGATTCAACTTCCATCTTATGGTCTCTGACTATTGGTTTAAGGTATTATCGTTCCTACCTTTCTATCAATCTAACTGTAAAGGATGGAGTTAGCCAAGGCCAGGGAGAATGACTGTCAGTTGATGCCCAGCAATGGTTCAACTTCTATCTCATAGTCTTTGAGGTCCTCTCCTTCTCATTTTTCCCACATCCTAACTAACAGGAGGAGTTAGCCTAGGTCGGAAAGAAAAACTGTCAGAAGATGCCCATCAATGGTCCAACATCTGTCTGATGATCTCTGAGGTCCTCTCCTTTTCATATTTCCTTCATCCTAACTCATAGAATGGTGTCATTGAGAATGACTGTCCGTTGATGTCCAGCAATGGTTCGACTTTCATCTCATGGTCTCTGACTATCCTTCCCACTTTTCCCTCATCCTAACTCAAAGAATGGAGTTAGCCAAGTTCAGGAAGAATTACTGTCAGTTGATGACCAGCAATGGTTCAACTTTAATTTCTTAGTCTTTGAGGACCACTTCTTCGTACCTTTCCCTGGTCCTAACTCATAGGATGGAGTTAGCCAATATCAGGATATAATAACTGTCTGTTGATGCCCAGCAATGATTCAACTTCCATCTTATGGTCTCTGACTATCGATTTAAGGTATTATCGTTCCCACCATTCCAACAATCTAACTCTAAAGGATGGAGTTAGCCAAGGACAGGGAGAATGACTGTCAGTTGATGCCCAGTAATGGTTGAACTTCTGTCTCATGGTCTCTGAGGTCCTCTCCTTCTTATCTTGCCCACTTCCATAGGATGCAGTTAGCCAAGGTCAGAAAGAATGACTGTCAATTGATGCCCATCAATGGTTTAAGTCTCATCTCAAGCTTTTTAATCAACGATCTGAGGTTTTATCCTTCCCAAATTTTCCTCTTCCTATCTTCCCCGCCCACCTCCTTTATACCTAAGCTGTATTAAGATGTCAAAATATAGTCTTTGAGGACCACTTCTTCGTACCTTTCCCTGGTCCTAACTCATAGGATGGAGTTAGCCAATATCAGGATATAATAACTGTCTGTTGATGCCCAGCAATGATTCAACTTCCATCTTATGGTCTCTGACTATCGATTTAAGGTATTATCGTTCCCACCATTCCAACAATCTAACTCTAAAGGATGGAGTTAGCCAAGGACAGGGAGAATGACTGTCAGTTGATGCCCAGCAATGGTTGAACTTCTGTCTCATGGTCTCTGAGGTCCTCTCCTTCTTATCTTGCCCACTTCCATAGGATGCAGTTAGCCAAGGTCAGAAAGAATGACTGTCAATGGTTTAAGTCTCATCTCAAGCTTTTTAATCAACGATCTGAGGTTTTATCCTTCCCAAATTTTCCTCTTCCTATCTTCCCCGCCCACCTCCTTTATACCTAAGCTGTATTAAGATGTCAAAATATACCCGACAAAAAGCAAAAAAAAAAAAAAAAAACTCAAAAAAATTGGTCTAGTCAGACTAACTGGTATCGTAGAACCTAACAACCATCGATACATACTATTTAATGGAATTAATATTAGGCTTACCCTAGTAGGCCTTTTGCAAGGACGCTTTATCGTATTCTGATGATTAAGAAATGTTAAATAAGGCTAACATTAACAAAGCCCCATCCAATCTTATACGGACGATTATTCTCATATAAAATTCGTCCCCGAGTTAATTATTTCCAGAGACTATTCTTTACCATCTCTGTAAAGAATTGACTTGCAGAAACTACTCTTTCCAGAGATAATTTTAAATAAATTCTTCGCAAGTTGTATCAATATTTTTCAAAAACAGTTGTCGCGGAGAAGAATTGTTCGGCAATGACTTGTCGGCTACGAATTGTCCGTGGAAACATCCACAGAAAAGAAGTTTTACAAAAAATTCAATATCTAAAATGACTTCCTCAGTCAACCTTTATCGCAATCAATAATTTAAGAAAAAGTGGATCTCGTTCATTTGTAAATTTAAACGTTTTTAAAAAATTGTTCTACTGATTAAAGCGCTGATCATGATAGTATTCAATAACAATATCAATGTTATTATTTAGCCATTTTGTGCAAAACTCATTACATGGCAACGATCCGATTTCCGAGTTGGGAAAGTTAGGTCACATGGGTAAGTTCGGTCACATGGGGCGGATTTTTATAGTCGGTCGGGCCCGACTATGGAATACCCTACACCTTTGGTGGAGATATTAATGAGGAATTTTAATTGTATATCTTAATTTTAAATTTTTAATTATGCTGAACCTCCCCACCCTCAGAATATTATTCATATATCCGAAATTTACGTCTTATATGACCATAAATTAAAAAATTTATAAAAAGTATAAAAAACTAAAAAAAAATTGAAAAATATAATTGGGCAGACCACGCCTATATTTAAAAATATGAAAGGCTAATATTTCATAGATTTGATTTTAGTAATTTACGGATCAAATTTCCACTATGAAAACCCGGGAAATAATGAAAAAAAAAAGTGGGCGGATCACGCCCATTTTTGGACCACATATTTTTAGGTGAATTCTAACAATATGTTTTAAATTTTATAACTATACCTTGAATACTTTTCGAGTTATTAGTTTCGAAAGAGTTATATAAAAGTGACTTGTATGGGAGGTGGGCGTGTCCGTTGACCGATTTGGCTCATTTTCAAACTCAGTTCCTACTTTTGGCTAAAATATATTGAGACGAAATTTCATCGTATTCTGATCATTATTTCTCAAGTTATTCTGTATTCGGACAGCAAGACAGCAAGACAGCAAGACGGACAGACAGACAGACAGACGGACATGGCTAAACGGACTCGGGTAGTGATGCTGATCAAGAATATATATACTTTTCCATACCGGACACGCCTCCTAAGGGGCGTTACAATATATGCACAAAGTTAATATACCCTGTACCTCATAGGTGTAGGGTATAAAAAAAACTCAATAAATTGGTCTAGTCAGGCTAACTGGTATCGTCCAACCTAACAACCATCGATACATACTATTTAATGGAATTAATATTAGGCTTACCCTAGTAGGCCTTTTGCAAGGACGCCTTATCGTATTCTGATGATTAAGAAATGTTAAATAAGGCTAACATTAACAAAGCCCCATCCAATCTTATACGGACGATTATTCTCATATAAAATTCGTCCCCGAGTTAATTATTTCCAGAGACTATTCTTTACCATCTCTGTAAAGAATTGACTTGCAGAAACTACTCTTTCCAGAGATAATTTTAAATAAATTCTTCGCAAGTTGTATCAATATTTTTCAAAAACAGTTGTCGCGGAGAAGAATTGTTCGGCAATGACTTGTCGGCTACGAATTTTCCGTGGAAACATCCACAGAAAAAAAGTTTTACAAAAAACTCAATATCTAAAATGACTTCCTCAGTCAACCTTTATCGCATTCAATAATTTAAGGAAAAGTGGATCTCGTTCATTTGTAAATTTAAACGTTTTTAAAAAATTGTTCTACTGATTAAAGCGCTGATCATGATAGTATTCAATAACAATATCAATGTTATTATTTAGCCATTTTGTGCAAAACTCATTACATGGCAACGATCCGATTTCCTTGTCATGAATTATAGGCTGCTGCACTGTATCGAGCTTAAGTAGTTATTATCCTAAATTTGCGGTCATTTAACACGATCGAACGATGCCGTCCAGTTAAGACAGAAAGACGGACGGACGGACAAAGAGACAGACAGTCGATTAATGTTTAACGCGACAAAATGATTAATGCGATAAAATCGGCTGGCAACACTTGCCGCATTCAAAGATTTCACTTGGTTTCATCAGCTGCTACGCGCGCGCCTTATCTGTGTGCAGCTGTATATAGTTGGCAACACTGACAACATGCTGTTGATGTTGTTGTTAATTCTGTTGCTGTTGTTGTAATTATTGGGCAATTTCATGCCAATAAAATCACAAGCGTATAAAATTATGAGTGATAACTCTGTGCTCTCGCTGTGCGCAGACAGACTGTGGCACGTTGTAGTATTTTTGAATAATGTGGCAACCCTAAATGCTCTGTAATGACTTTAGTGCTATTTGCGACCGACAAATTGTTGCCATTATTTTTTGAAAAACATTTTTTTTTATTCGAAAACTTGTTGTTAATGGACGGCTACGCTTTGAGTTATAATTTTTGAAGTTTTTTTAATATTTCACCTTTTTTTTTGGTTGAAATTATTAAGGATTTCTCATAGTGGTTTACGGGTTATTCGTCAAGGTGTGAAAAACTCGAACGCGTTGCTTAATTACATAATTGAGTTGAGTGAGCGTAGCGAAACGATTCGACAGTCTGCAAAAGTTCATCCCAAGGCATTTTGTCAAAGTTAAAAGGTTCAAAGTAATCAAAATCAATCTCAATTGAATGTGTCGTAGTACTAAAAATACTGAAAGCTATTAAAGTCTCTAAAGATATAATACTTATAAATATATTCAAGTATTGTTACAATTTTTAGTATAGAAATTTTTTTCCATACCAAAAATATATAAAAATTTATTTAATTTAAATTTATTATATTAAATCAACAAAAATTTAGAAATTTTTAGAATATTAAAAAGTATGCTTTTTAACGACATCAAATTTGAAGTGCAAGGATTAAGACCATTGGACACATGTTCCAATTTAGAAGTATCGACCTTGTTTTATTAACTTTAAAACGAGAACTGAACGAAGTTTCGACTGCTTTTCATTCAAAAGATCTTTAAATCTACACAATTTTGATTTTTTACAAATTTTTTATAAATTTTTATCAATCTATTTCTGAAAGTAGTGGTCGGAAAAAACTGAATCTATGAAATCGAAAGGGTGAACTCTCAAAATAAACTTTTTTGGACGATTTGGTGTGAAATGGTTCATAAATTGTAGATCAAACATATGTTTACAGCAATCACAATATGTTTAACCAGTAAAGAAGGTTAGGTTAGGTCACATACTACATATAAATACAATATACATATATGATAATGTATGTTGGATACCTTTTAATGTGGTCTTCAGGGTTTACAAATCCTGAAAATAATCTTGAACGAGTACCCATATTTACGAATGGGTAAGTGTACCGAATTTCTTTTTTTTTTTTGGGAACCAAAAGTCTTTTCGTGGGAAAACATTTTTTTTATATTATATTTTATATATAAAAATTGATATATTATATATTAATTTATTTGATATATATTCTATTTTTCTATACCTCATACATCAAATTTACTACGTTATAAAATTTTTTACCCCTTTATACCAAATCTACTCCATTTTGCTATAGTTTAAATTCTACTCCTGCAGCAGACCATTCAAAATATCACAAGCTGTCTGTTTTCTGCCCCTTCCAAAAAAAAAATGCCGTGAATCTGCCAATAACATTTCACAAAAATTATCACCTCCGATAATAATCCATTTATTTGTGTATTTTCCGGAAATATGCCTGAAATATTCCTGAAAAATGTCAGAAATTTGTCTCGAGAAATAAATATTTTGATTGGAAATAAACTTTCCCCAGTCCAAATTTTAGGCAGTATCAAGCATTTTGGATACAGTTTTTTCAAATATTTTAAACAGACGAAAGCGGAGTCTGTATCACAAGCTAGCTGTCTGTTTTCAGCCCGTTCCCAAATATGCCGTTAATCTGCCAATAAAATTTCACATGATTTAACAACCTACTATACACTTCCGAAAATATTCTATTTAACTGTGTGTTTGCTGAAAATATTCTTGAAAAATGTCATTTTTTTTTCTCGGGAAAAAAAATTTGATTTAGAGGTAACTTTCCCAATCCAAAATTTTTGGCAGGGTCGGGGCACTTTGGAAACATTTTTTCGACATATTTCAAACAGACATATCATAGTTTGTATTATAAAGCTGTCTGTTTTCTGCCCGTTTCCAAAATATGCCACGAATTTGCCATTAAAATTTCAGAAAATTTCACAGAACGGGCAGAAACACGACAGCTTCTGATACAAACTTCGCATTTGTCTGTTTAAAGTGGGTTTGGTACGATAAGTCGAAATTTAAAATATCGAAACTAAAAATACCGAAGACAAAAATGTAGAAAATAAAAATGCCGAAACCTAAAAATGTAGAAAACAAAAATATCGAAAACTAAAATGTCGAAATAAAAAATGTTGAAAACTTAAATGTTGAAAAACAAAATGTCGAAAATTAAAAATGTCGAAATTTAATATGGAGAAATCATTTTTTACCGAAAAAATTATAGAAAATGTCGTAAAAACTAAAACGTAACAAAGTAACAAAATAAATAAATATATATATATATATATATATATATATATATATATATATATATATATATATATATATATATATATATATATATATATATATATATATATATATATATATATATATATATATATATATATATATATATATATAGAATATAATACGAAGATAAGATAAAATAAGGCAAAAGTTTAACAAAAAAAAAAACAACATAGAGACCATAATTATGAGTCCTGTTGTAGAAAAAATCAGAATCTCCGCTACGAATTCACATTTTTAGCTACTCTAGGATCCATACGGAGATTTTTTTAGATATACTGCCTTCAAAAGACCATCTTAGAATTTAGCTCGAACACTTATAATAAATCAACACAAATTTTGAATTTTTTAAATTACTTTTTTTTTAAGGACATGAAATTTGAAGTTCAAGAATAATGACCATTGGTCATATGGTTATGTTAAGAAGACTTAAATTTTCCAAAAAATTGTTTTATTAATTTTAAAACGAAATGTTAACGGAGTTTTTAGCATAAAGAAATATTTCAATATGAAACACCAAACAAAAGTGATCTTTACAATTTTTTAAACTTGGGACTGTATCTCTGGAAAAAGTGGTGTATCTAAAAATGGTGGTCGGAAAAATATAAAAAAAGTTCTATGCAGATCTCGATGCCAAAATTTCATAGAGATCGAAGAGTGTGAGTTGCAAATCCTGTATCCGATTTAGTGTGAAATGACTCAAATACGATATGAAATTTGTATTTCAATATTTTAATATTTCGGCATTTTAATTTTCGACATTTGTTGATTCTATAAAAAAAGGAGTTGGGAAAGTTAGGTCACATGGGTAATTTCGGTCACATGGGGCGGATTTTTATAGTCGGTCGGGACCGACTATAGAATACCCTACATCTTCGGTGGGGATATTAATGTGGGATATTTAATTGCATACCTTAATTTTAAAGTTTTTAATTATGCTGAACCTCCCCACCCTCAGAATATTATTCATATATCAGAAATTTACGTCTTATATCCCTATAAATTAAAAAAATTATATAAAAGTATAAACAACTAAAAAAAAATTGAAAAATATAATTGGGCGGACCACGCCTATATTTAAAATTTTGAAAGGCTAATATTTCATAGATTTGATTTTAATAATTTACGGATCAAATTTCCACTATGAAAACCCGGGAAATAATGAAAAAAAAATGTGGGCGGACCACGCCCATTTTTGAACCACATATTTATAGGTGAATTCTAACAATACCTTTTAAATTTTATAATATTAATACTATTAATACTATACCTTGAATACTTTTCGAGTTATTAGTTCCGAAATAGTTATATAAAAGTGACTTGTATGGGAGGTGGGCGTGTCCCTTGACCGATTTGGCTCATTTTCAAACTCAGTTCCTACTTTTGGTTAAAATATATTGAGACGAAATTTCATCGCATTCTGATCAGTATTTCTCAAGTTATTCTGTATTCGGACAGCAAGACGGACAGACAGACAGACAGACAGACAGACAGACAGACAGACGGACATGGCTTAACGGCCTTGGTTAGTGATGCTGATCAAGAATATATATACTTTTCCATTCCGGACACGCCTCCTAAGGGGCGTTACAATATATGCACAAAGTTAATATACCCTGTACCTCATAGGTGTAGGGTATAAAAATGTTTGTGTATTTATAGTTTCAAAGATTTTTCGACATTTTCTAGCATTAAAATATTTTTCGACATTTTTGATTCGGCCAAATATTGTCTCGGCGTTCTAGGGCTTTTAAAATTTCGACATTTTTAGGTTTCGACATTTTTTTTTCGACATATCGTACGGATCCCGTTTAAAATATGTCGAAACAAAATTTCCAAAATGCCTCGACCTTTTGTTTTGGGTTACATCAAACCTATGTAGAACATTCAATACTCGCAATCCGATTTAGTTTATATTTTTAAAAAAACGTAAAAAAATATTTTAAAATTCAAAAATTTAGATTAAGATTTTTTTCAAACACCTGGCAAAATGTCATCATACTAGCTCTTAACTGGTTTTAATGAGGTCCACTTCTAGTACAAGTTCTCAAAATTTCATTCAAATCGGAAGCAAATATTTTTTCAAGATAACGAACTGTTGAACTCCATTATTTTTATCGTTAGATCTATTAATAAAAGCATTTAAAAATAATAATAATAATAGTTTGGCGCTACAGTCCTGTATAGAACTTCGGCCAAGCTCTCTCACCATTTTGACCTGGGCGTGTTATATTTGTACTCAAAGTGTTGGGACCTACAGTTTATTGCCCAATCCGAACGGCGGGTGAGAGCTTTTCATAGGCAATGGTTTTACTCTCGTAGGTTTGCCATTTACTGACGAGAGGTAACGCGGTATAGAAAAATGTTTCTATGAAAAGATGTTGTTAGCCCCAGTTCAGACTTGAACCGGGGACCTTTCGGCTCGCAGTCCAACGCACTAACCACTGAGCTACCGCGGCTACCAGAAATAACCAGAAATAAAATTTATAATTTAGTCCTCATTATTCTGCAATTTACCCAATATTTCGACAGACCATTATATATTTTATTATTATTATTATAATTTATATTACAAATTACACATAAATTGTAATTATGTATAATTATAATTCAAAATGCATCTATTAGTTTGGGTTAAATGTAAAAACGGTACTTAACATAAATATTAAAACGAAAATTAGACTCTTCGATGTAAATATTTTGTAATATTTTAATACCTTAAATAAAATAGAACAACATAAATCCATCCTATATAAATATAATAAAAAAAATATAATAATTCTTAATCCAAAATTAATGAGCAATTGAGTTACACACACGGGAAAGGTGCGCATTTAGGTCTATTGTTGGTTATACAAAAATCTGGCCTGAAGTTAAGTTATTGGTCTTACATGTAATTAGACATTAGTGCAAACAATGTAATGATCCGCAGATTTGCTGCTCATTTCAAAATTAAGCCTATTCAATATATACCTACTTTTTATTACTTTTATATCGTTGGGTTGTTTTCTAGTTTAACACATAGTTGCACCAACAGCCCAATAGATCCGCTGGTATTTCCCGCAGCAACAATAAAAAAAAGATGCGTAGAAATTTTATTTTATTCTAAGGATATTAGTTGATCTTTTCGTTGTTGTTGCTGTTGTTGCTGCTATTACTCCATTGTTGTATAAATCGGTAGAATATGACCTACCGCAATATGCGCGGTAGGTCGTCAGTAAGTACTATGTAAACATTGCTTTACCGCGAGATGGTCGTCGATGAGGACGCACACAACAGTTGTTTATTTGGCACGAATTTAATTCGCATTTAATCCTTCATCAGCGGTATTGCGTTGGGAATACGGTTCAGTGATGCTCAATATTTGTTTGGGTCCGTTTGTACTGTGCTGTTTTCGATGGCAATAGTGAATTATTTTTAAGTGTTTTGAGAGCTGTCTCTCGGGAATGTTTAGACAGTCATGAACGGGGGAAAAGCGAAGGTTTTTAAACCCAAAACAACAAAAAAAACAAAAAATAGGTACATGGTGGATTAGTAGGTTAAGTGCTAAAGGTGTGACGTGGCTAATGGCAGAATTTTAGGGATAGATGTTGGTCACATAAGTTTTTGTCAGCGAACAAAATACAAAGAATTTGAGAATGAAAAGAATGTATACGAAAAATTTCAAAAAGTATTTAATAGAAGTTCCAACTAGTAAGGAAGGTTAGATTATATGGAAAATTATGGCACTATTAAAATTTAAAAAGTTTTTGTGTTGAAGTTACTAAGAGTTGTGCACCTATAAAATATGTCAACTTTGAAGCTCACTGAAACGAATACCGAATAAAAAATTATTTTACGGTTTAAAGAATATTAAATTTGATGGTTTGATTTCTTGACTTATCATGCCTGATCAAAATCATTTTCACAATATGTATTCCACCTATTAAATATGACAAATTTAAACCCTCTATGACGTTGCATTTCCGAAAAACAAAACCAAAAACGTACCAAAAATAAAAAGTAAAAGCACAAAAACAATACAAAAACAAATGCAAAATAATAAATAAAAGAAAAGTAAAAGAAAAGTAAAAAAAAACAAAACAAAAGCAAAAACACAATCACAAAAGCAAATACACAAAAGCAAAATTACAGAAACAAACGCAAAAATAAACACAACATAAAAAACACAAAAGCAAAAGGAATACAAAAGCATAACAAAAACACATCAAAAACACACACACAGAAAAACAAAACAAAACTAAAGAAACAAAATCAAAAAAAAAAAAATACAAAAATCAAAAACACAATCACAAAAGCAAATACACAAAATAAAAATCACAGAAACAAACGCAAAAATAAACACAACATAAAAAACACAAAAGCAAAACATAAAAACAAAAGGAAAAACAAAATAAAAAGCAAAAACACGAACAGGAAAACGAAAGTAAAAACACAAGAGCATAATTGCAATCACAACAAAATCAAAAATAAAAACACAAAAACAAAAGCAAAGCACAAAACAAAAAATAAAAGCAAAAATCCAAAACTTAAAATAAAAACTGAATACAAAAGCAGAAACACAAAAGCAAAATAAAACAGAAATAAAAGCAAAAATCAAAAAAAAAACTCTAAATCAGAAGCATAAAAGCAAAACCTTAAAATCAAAAACGTAAAAAAAACGCGCAAAACCAAATTTAAAACACAAAAATAAAACACAAATCCACAAAATATAAATGCATACACAAAAGGTCAATCTCAAACACAAAGTCAAAATCAAAAGACAACACAGAAACAAACAAATAAACAAATGCAAAAATAAAAAATTCAAAAGAATAGCAAAACGAAAAACAGGAAAAACAAATCACGGGAAAATGATAAAAAACAGCTTTAATTAAAACGAGTTGGGAAAGTTAGGTCACATGGGTAAGTTCGGTCACATGGGGCGGATTTTTATAGTCGGTCGGGCCCGACTATGGAATACCCTACACCTTTGGTGGGGATATTAATGTGGGATATTTAATTGCATACCTTAATTTTAAAGAATTTAATTATGCTGAACCTCCCCCTCAGAATATTATTCACATATCAGAAATTTACGTCTTATATCCCCATAAATTAAAAAATTTAAATAAAAGTATAAAAAACAACAAAAAAAAAATTTGAAAAATATAATTGGGCGGACCACGCCTATATTTAAAATTTTGAAAGGCTAATATTTCATAGATTTTATTTAAATAATTTACGGATCAAATTTTTACTATGAAAACCCGGGATATAATGAAAAAAAAAGTGGGCGGATCACGCCCATTTTTGGACCACATATTTTTAGGTAAATTCTAACAATATGTTTTAAATTTTATAACTATACCTTGAATACTTTTCGAAATATTAGTTTCGAAAGAGTTATATAAAAGTGACTTGTATGGGAGGTGGGCGTGTCCGTTGACCGATTTTGCTCATTTTCAAACTCATTTCCTACTTTTTGCTAAAATATATTGAGACGAAATTTCATCGCATTCTGACCAGTATTTCTCAAGTTATTCTGTATTCGGACAGCAAGACAGCAAGACGGACAGACAGACAGGCAGACGGACATGGCGTAACGGACTCGGGTAGTGATGCTGATCAAGAATATATATACTTTTCCATACCGGACACGCCTCCTAAGGGGCGTTACAATATATGCACAAAGTTAATATACCCTGTACCTCATAGGTGTAGGGTATAAAAATTGGTTAAAAAAATTAAAAGCCCCCGTTGCGCAGTCGAGTACGAAGTAGTAGATAAATTCCATTGAATCATATGGAGCGAAAATCCATCCATACAATTCACAAACTTTGATCACTTTACGATGCTCCATTTCTGAGTTTAAAAAATTGAATGTGATGTCAGAATCCTTTTCCCACTTATGGCATTCTCCTACCTGATCAAAATAATTTCAAAATTATTATAAAATCTGGAAAATCCACCTCAACATTGACACATCACGACTATGCGTTTCCGAGATATATGTAGAAGTTTAAAGAAAATTCAAATCGAGTAATATGCCCGATATCTTGGACCTATATATATTTATGCAAAAGGAAATCTAGAAAATCCTACTGTAAAATATATCATCATTGACCACTCTACGGAGCTCTTTTCCGTGCAATAAACTGTAATATAAATCTAAATAAAATATAAAAAACACTACTTCTCTTGTTTTGCCAGACAAATCGGTTTAAGTAAAATTGAAATAGACGAAGTGATTATTAGTTCATTGTGTCCATATTAAAGGACAAATAGGATCTCTAAAATTCACTAATATATTATTTCGATTTTGTCCTCTATTGTACTACAAGTCGGTTAATGTATCAGCATAAAAAAATGAAGTTGTTTAAAAAAAAGATTAATTGGGCTGAAACATAAAAGTCTCATATATATTTCAGTGCTATATAAGGTTTATGTACAAAAGTAGGTGTATCACAGATCTTTGTCGACCAACGGGGATTTTCTAATCTATGACATTGATAATGCAAATCATCACAAACACACGGTGACTAAATCTAAGATTATGGTATTAATATTGTACTATATATTTTTAATATTTAAATACTTTAGCGTCCTTTAAACTTGCTAATATAAATCGGTACATGTTCTGGGATTATTTTCTGCGTATTCATGCAATTTGCTGATTATTTTGAAAAATGTCTCTGTAATAAGCATCTGTTTTATAATTTATGAAATCTATAACCCAAGGGCAACAACAAAAACTGACCTCATTAAATCCCTGACATATGCAATGGGTCTGCATAAAATTGTTCTAATTAAAATCAATTTTTGCACCTTTTTTTAAGCCTACCAAGTTTTCCTACATCAATTGCCAAAACCCTTGAGGACAACACTAAAAGAACAAGGCATAAACAATAAAAAAAAAACATCTTGCCTCATTTAAATGCCAAATATTGAAACACCGCATATAATAAGAACATAAATAACAACAATAATCAACAATAAGCAACACTTGAGGAAAATACATTTTCCATGCTTCATGGCACATGGCAGAAAATGAAATCAATTGAGCGCGCAATTTTTTTGCGTACTTGTGTAAGTGCAAAAAATAAATAAAATACCTACTTACGTCAAACAAAAATCAGAAAAATGCATGAATAAGCAGTAAATAATCCCAGAACATGTAGGGATTTATATTAGAATAGAAGTAGTTGCACCATATATACATTTTAAGAGCTATTTTTTGTATAAAGAAACAATGTTTAATTAAAAATATGTCAAATTTTCAAATTTGACAACGTTCAATTTATTTCTATGTAGGGGAGAAAAGACGGGAATGGAACGTCAGATCAACTCGATATTTACACTGTAGACGTAACATTAGATACTACTGTTACCAAAGAAATGGAGTTCATAGTTATTATGTAGGGGATTCTGGGGTAAAATGGGACATGGGGTAATGTGGGAAATTGAAATTTTTTGACAAGTTTTTGCACTAAAAAAAAAAAAAAAAAAAAAAATTGTCAAGTGGTCTTTAATATAGCATCAATTTTTTCATTTATGAATCTAATCAAAAAATCAATTATGTGGTTGTGTCACTTCGTCCAAATTCATAGTATAGATCAGGCATGTCAAACTCATTTGGCATCACGGGCCGCATTGACAACTCAATCACGGGCCGCAATTGTGTACCATACAAAAAAAAAAAATCGCTCGTTTTTTACATTTGATTCTTCTGTTGTAAAATAAAATATAATGTTAAGATGATAACATTTTCCATTGATCCTCGTTAAAAGCTCCGCAGGTGCGATTTTTGTCTGTTTGAAATATATCGAAAAAATGTTCGAAATTCTTTGATCCTGCCAAAAATTTTGTCAGAGGTATATGCAATGTAGTATATTTCAAACACCAGAGACAATTTTGTTAAACAGATCTAACAATCATACAAAATTGTTACAACTTTTTATGTCCGCAAAATCGTACGATATCTAATTAGCTCTTGTACCAATATCGAAGGCCAAATCGTGCTAAAACAACAAAAATAGTTCAAAGCGACATATGGCGGTTATTTTTTTCGAAACGTTAAGGATAACGATTCTGGATTAATATTGCATCAAATAGTTCAAATATAAAGAGATATATTTCAAAAACATTGCGATGTGGAAAATGTTTAAATATACTAACACAAAATTTTACTCTACTAAAACTACGAAATTTTAAAAATTCGCAACGAGATCGAATTTTTGTTATCCAAGTTAGTTCGAGAAAACTTCGAGGCATAAATCACATGGCAGACTTCTTACCAAACATATTGAAAAAGTTTTTTTAAATATCGTATATAAATTTGATATTTATATAAATTTGAAAAGGGTTCCTTTTTATGCACAACTAATTTAAATTACAAGGACAATCCACACAGAAAAAAAATGTACATCAAATTGATGAATTCCGTTCTTCAAACCATGATTCATTGTATTGAAGAACCATTCATAATATTAATGACTAACGCCATCAATGTTATGAATGCTATCATAAATATGAAGAACGCTTGGTAACTGTCGAAAAAGTGTTCTTCAATATGATGAACTATATGTGAAGAATACGTTTCATCATATTAAAGAACCAAAATATAAATTACAACATATAAGTTCATCATATTGAAGAACGCTGTTCATTAAACCAAATTTCTATCAACATATATATTTTTTCGTTCATTTTTTGCCGTACTTTTTAGTTCTCACGTAGTTCTTGTATGTTATTTCTTATATAATGCTTGCTCGACATGCATAAATTAGTAAAATGTTTTATAATATATTTATTATAACTACTACTTTTTATTAATAAAAAGTTATATTTATAAAAAATATATTTTTGAAAAAAATATTTTTTCGAACAATTTTTTTTTTTGAAATTTTTTTTTTTTCGAACCAATTTTTTTTTCGAACAAATTTTTTTTTTCGAACAATTTTTTTTCGAAATAATTTTTTTTTTCGAACAAAATTTTTTTTTCGAAAAAAAATTTTTTCAAATCAATTTTTTTTTCGAACAAAAAATTTTTTTTTGAAAAACTGTTTTTTCGGAACTATTTTTCTTCCCTAAAATTTTTTTTTCTGTTAATTTTTATAATTTATTTTTCTGTTATTTTTCAAATAAAATTTTTAAAACACTTTTTTTTTGATTTATTTTATAAAAAAAATTTGAAAAAATATTATGAACAAATTCATCAATATGACAATTCAAATTCATTGTATTGAATATTTTGTTCATATATATAATGAATGCATTCATTAATATGTCATTTAATGAACGGTGGTATCAATATGATGAAACTGGTAGTTGGTGAAAAAAATCATAATATTTATGAATAAATTCATCATATTGAAGAATTTTTTTTTCTATGCATTGTTTATTTTATTATCCTTAACATGAGGTTTGCAGCATTCTACGGTCAAGAGTTTTTTTTTTCTACAACAACAAAAAGTGATTATTGATTAATTTAGTTTTTAAGATTTTTAAGTTTTAATTATTTTTTTCTCCTTTTATTTTTAATAGTCGAACCAAACACAATAATATATTTATCATTTCGTTGTTAGACGTTCAAAACTATGCGCTACTGTATATTTTTTATAAATGCCGGCGAAATATATCCAACGGAAATTCAAAACTTTACATTAAATTTAAAAGTTTATGAATAAAAAAAATATTACTTGATGAAAAAAAGATAAACATTATTGTTATGCCATTTGTTCAACGCCATGTATAATATTTAAAATGAAAATTATGAAAATAAATTAAGACTCGAGTCTTCGAGTCTCAATTTCTTATTATTAAATTTTGGAAAATATAAAAATATTGATTTCTTTTAAATAAATTAATAAATTTTTAACCAAGAATAAATGGTAATCTTGATTATACCTTCGTTATTTAATATAATAATCATTTTAACGCCTGAAAATAAAATATTTTTAAAAATTTTCAATTCTTAAAAATATATTTTTCTAAAAATATTATTTAAAAAGTCTTCGCGGGCCGCACATAAATGTTGGCGGGCCGCGTGTTTGACATACCTGGTCTAGATGTTTACTGCCTATAGATCATTTTTAGTTATTGGATCAATCTATGCAATTATATTATTATTTTCGGTCTAGGTCATTGCTATGTTGGTCAAAATAAGCATTTCCAGAGAACATATTGTCACTATCCTGCCAAAGTGGTGAATGTGCAATTTTAGACATTTGCGCTGTTTTACATTTTTTAATGTAATTTATTCTGTTCGAAAATATCGTGTCATTTTGTTGGATATTTCTAGCCACAAAAGACAAAACCAAAAGAACGAATTTGAAAAATTGAAAATCTTGTCATGCCAAAAGGGCGAATCTTTACGTTTTTTCACCATAACTTTTTATTGGTACAAGATAAAATAATGATGTAAAAGTATTAATTGTTTGTTTTCAAAGCACCTATCGATTGGCATCATTATTTATAAATATGTTGCCAAACATTAATTTGCCATTTGTTAGTTTGCAGGAAAAAATGTTTGGCAAAATATTTATATTTAATGATGCAGATCGATAGGTGTTTTGAAAACAAACAATAATTGCCTTTACATCACTATTTTATCTTGTACCATTAAAGAGTTATAGCAAAAAAACGACAAAATTCGACCTTTTGGCATACAAGATTTTCAGTTTTTCCATTTTTTCGTTTTTGTGCTATAATTTTATGTTGCAAGATAAAAGAGTGGTGCACAGGTATTAATTGTTTGTTTCTAAAGCACCTATCGATCTGCATTATTAATTACAAATATTTTGCCAAACTTTTATAACAAATGGCAAATTAATGTTTGACAAAATATTTTTTATTAATGATGCCAATAGATAGGTGCTTTAAAAGCAAACAATTAATGCCTCTACATTACTAGTTTATCTTGCGCTAATAAAAAGTTATAGAATAAAAAAAATATTTGCGTTTTTATCAGGATATAGCCTCACAAAATCCGTATTTATAATTCAGTAGGTTGTCCAAATCTAAAGATATTTTATATACGTTATAATAATTGACGAATAAACCAAAATAATAGAAAAAATTGAAAAAAAATATAAATTTTGCCAAATTTTAAAGTACTTCAAACTTTAAAATTTGATTTCCCAAGCTGTTTAAAAATGCACATTCGCCCCTTTGGCATGACAGTGACGATATAGCCTTGGCCCTGGTCTCCTCCATATTAGAGTTTAAATACCAATTTATAATTATTTATTTATATATTTATTTATTACAATAAAAACGACCACACACAGAAAAAAAAATGTACATCATATTGATGAATTCCGTTCTTCAAACCAGGATTCATTGTATTGAAGAGCCATTCATAATATTAATGACCAACGCATCAATGTTATGAATGCTATCATAAATATGAAGAACGCTTGGTAACTGTCGAAAAAATGTTCTTCAATATGATGAAGTGTATGTGAAGAATACGTTTCATCATATTAATAAACCAAAATACAACATATATGTTCTTCATATTGAAGAATGCTGTTCATTAAACCAAATTTCTATCAAAATATTTTTTTTTCGTTCATGTTTTGTCGTACTTCTCAATTCTCAAGTAGTTCTTGTGTGTTATTTCTTATATAATGCTTGCTCGACATGCATAAATTAGTAAAATGTTTTATAATATAATTATTATAATTACAACTTTTTGTTAATAAAAAGTTATATTTATAAAATATATATTTTTGAAAAAAAAAAAAATTTTATCGAACAAATTTTTTTTTCGAATTTTTTTTTTCGAAAAAAATTATTTTTTCGAACAATTTTTTTTTTTTTCGAACAATTTTTTTTCGCAATTTTTTTTTTGGAATTTTTTTTTGAAACAATTTTTTTTGTCCACATTTTTTTTGGGATATTTTTTTTGTAAATTTTTTTACTGTTATTTTTTAAATAATATTTTTACACTTTTTTTTCGAATTATTTTATAATTTTTTTTTTTTTTTAAATATTATGAACAAATTCATCAATATGACAATTCAAATTCATTGTATTGAATATTTTGTTCATATATATAATGAATACATTCATTAATATGTCATTTAATGAACGGTGGTATCAATATGATGAATCTGGTAGTTGGTGAAAAATTTCATAATATTTATGAATAAATTCATCATATTGAAGAATTTTTTTTTCTGTGCAGAAACGTCACTTATTGTAATACGAAGAATTCAAATGAAGTTGATTTACAACTTCCTCATATCTAAATTTTTCTTCATATATAATTTTATAATAGAAGGTGGTATATTTAGCGTTTGCTAAATGTCTACTTAGATCGACTATAACTGTCATAATTCTTAGTAACTTCATTACCAACTATAAAAATGTCCTACTTTAAAATTTCCCAGGTGACCTAACCTTCCGTAATGCTTTTTATTTAATGTATGTAAAATTTTTAATTTAATATAATTTTGCACGTTTTCTACGCTCACCTATCAGCTGTCGTCCACACACAAACGACATTTAAAATTGGCTCGCAATGATTTTCGCTGCGCATTTGCGCATGCGTAATTTTAATTAGCCACGGCTGCTTGAATTCTGCAACAATATCGAACTATATAGCTTAGTTGTGGTCTTTTGCAACACAGCAGCAGCAGCCGCAGCAAAAAAAGGAAACATTTCATTAGCACTTTTCTACGCATCTTTTACGCATTTCAAATAAACGTAGCCTTTTCTTACAACCTATTTTTTGTTCTTCGTCAGCATCAACTGCATGAGCGATACAAAAGAGCCAAAATTGAAAAAAAAACCCAATGTACGCAGACAAAAAATAATTTTTGAGCCGTAGAATTTACAAAATTTGAGCCGCTTAAGCTGCTGCTGCTTGTTTTCGTTACGCCCGAACGCATTTCTTTGCAGCGCAAGAGCACCGTGGCTCTGTCTTTTTTCTTCATCGTCTCTTTTTTTTTTTTGTATATTCTCCACTGTCTTCGACTGTCGCAAAAGTGTCACCGTGACTGCGTTTGCGTGTTGTCGTCTGCTATTGCACCAGGCCGTTGAAAATCTTGTTCGTCACAATTGATTTGTTTTCTGTGTTGTACGTTCTTTCCTTCCTTTTGTATCCTTGTTCGTTGCTTATTTGTTTTGTTCTCTGATCATTTGTTTTTTTTTTTTTTTTTTTTGCTTTTTTGCTCGCAAACAATTCTTAATTGTTCATGAAATATGTGTCAACCTCATAAATCCTTGGATGTTTTCTTAGCCGTGCTTGGCTTGGCGCTGGATGTGGAACAAATTTCAATTTGTTTCGTCTCGGTTATGGAATTTTACAAAGTTTAAAAAAATGTTGAACATATGTTTTAAGTTCCACATAATCGATTATAATTTTTGTATTTAGTCGAACTGCTGCGTATGTGTTTTAATGATGGTGCTAATTAGAACTTTTGATTTTCTCTAATGCCGACATAAATTATTTTCAGACATTTATGATTTCCAAAAATTCTTTAATTCCATTGATAATTATCATGTGGACAAAAATTTATATTAAATTAAAAAAAAAAATATATTTAATTCTAATATATAAAATGATCCATAATGTTCAATGAAATATTATATGTGCGTTTTCAGAAAAATGTCAAATATATTTTCTCAAAAATTGTGTAAAAAATTATAAAAGTTAAAATACTTTAAATCATCAATTTTTTCGTACATTACACTTTTCATTTCGTAATTATGATTATTATTATTATTGTCATATATTAATTTATTTTTCGTTGTGAGAATTTCCATAATATATAAAAATAATGCGCAAAAATTGCTGACTTTTTAGAATTTCCATTTTAACCTCAACATGAACTCCCATTTTTTGTAATGTTCGGATCTAGCACTATTTAGTTTGTATTATTTATTCTAACGTATATAATTTTCTAAGAGATATTTACTTACTTACTTAAATGGCCCTTACAACCGTGGATCGGTTTTGGCCGCTGAGATGAAGCCGCGCCAGTCGGATCTGCTTTGCGCGCGCTGACGCCAGTTAGAAATACCAAGCGTTGCCAGGTTGTCCTCAACTTGGTCTTTCCAACGCAGATTTGGACGCCCTCTTCTACGCTGTCCACCTTCGAGTTTCGATTCAAGCACCTTCTTGGCTGGAGTGTTTTCATCCATTCGTTCGACATGACCTAGCCAGCGAAGCCGCTGGATCTTGATGCGCTTGACTATGTCAATGTCGTCGAATAACTCATACAGCTCGTGGTTCATCCTGATTCGATACTCGTTAGCAAAGCAGATAGGGCCAAAGATTTTACGGAGAATCTTTCTCTCGAACGCTCCCAGTACTCTCTCATCGGTGGTGGCCAGCGTCCATGTTTCTGCACCATAAAGTAGGACGGGCATGATGAGTGACTTGTAGAGCGTTATTTTTGTCCGGCGAGAGAGGGCTCTGCTTCTCAATTGCCTACTGAGCCCAAAGTAGCACCTGTTGGCAAGAGTTATTCTCCGTTTGATCTCCAGGCTGACGTCGTTGTTGCTGTTTACGCTGGATCCCAGATAGACGAAGTCCTTCACAATGTCAAACTTGTGGGTGTCAAAATCAGCTTTTTGTCCAAGACGCACGGACTCTTTTTTGCTTGTTGACACAAGGAACTTCGTCTTGTCCTCGTTCACCGCTAGACCCATTCGATGCGACTCTTTCTCCAATCTGGAGAATGCTGCGCTGACTGCTCGTGTGCTCCTGCCAATGATATCAATATCGTCGGCATATGCGAGCAGCATGACACTTTTGTTGAGGATAGTGCCGCTTTGACGGAGTTCGGCAGCTCGAACTATTTTCTCCATCAATAAGTTAAAAAAGTCGCACGATAGGGAGTCACCCTGTCTGAAACCTCGTTCGGTATGAAATGGCTCGGAGAGATCTTTTCCTATTCTCACTGAGCAACGTGTGTTGCTCAGGGTCATCCTGCAAAGCCTTATAAGTTTCGCAGGTATACCGAACTCAGACATTGCGGCGTATAATCGTTCCCTTATCGGAGTGTCGAAGGCGGCTTTATAGTCGACTAATAGGTGGTAGGTGTCGATCTGTTTTTCTAGGGTCTTTTCCTGGATTAGGCGCAATGTGAAAATCTGGTCTATGGTGGACTTTCCAGGTCTGAAGCCGCACTGATAAGGTCCAATCAGTCTGTTGACGATGGGCTTCAGTCTTTCACATAATACGCTCGATAGAACCTTGTATGCGATATTGAGTAGGCTGATCCCACGGTAGTTGGCGCAGATAGTGGGATCCCCTTTCTTAAGGATTGGGCAGAGTACACTGAGGTTCCAGTCACTTGGCATGCTTTCATCCGACCATATTCTGCTTACGAGCTCGTGCATGCTCTCTATTAGCTCTTCGCCTCCGGTCTTAAACAATTCAGCAGGCAGGCCATCAGCACCTGCGGCTTTGTTGTTTTTCAGCCGAGCAATGGCTGTTCTGACCTCGTCATGGTCGGGTGGCGGAATCTCAACGTCGTCATCAAGTACTGGGGTTGCCGGGTTTGCTTCTCTATCGGTGGAATTGAGGTCTTCATCACCGGTCAGCAGTTTAGAGAAGTGATCCCTCCATATTTTCAGTGTGCTCTGGATATCTGTCACTAGATTCCCGTTCTCATCTTTACAGGAAGAGGCTCCGGATTTTGAAGAGATATTTAGTTCAATTTAAATTCTACTTGAAAAAAAATTGATATATGTAAATAAATTATTTTTTTTCGAGATATTAATATTTTAAATGTACGAATGTCCCGTACGAAACCCTAGGAAATGCCCATGTACCACGCATTTATACAAATCAATTCTCTGCAGTAGAAATGTGATCATCCTTGTAATCTTAGTGTGATTTCCCGATGAACTCAAGATTCTAATCATAACCTCATACTCAATTTTTATACCCTACACTAAGAGTGAAAGGGTATATTCAGTTTGGTACGCCGTTTGTAACACCCAGAAGGAAGCATCTCCGGTATGGAAAAGTATATATATTCTTGATCAGCCGGCGAAAAGACTTGTGGTTCACAAAAAAAAAATCGAAATTCGGTACACCTACCCATTTGTAAATATGGGTATCAAATGAATGGAAATTCTTCAGCGATTGAATGTTTGTAGTTATTTTCAGGATTCGTATACCCTGGTGACCTATATATCACTTTTAATGGTAACCACACTTATGTGTAGGGTATTTATAGTCGGCTTAGACCGACTATAATTTTGATAATCCTAACTATCATAATTACACCTACTTTAAAATTTCCCATGTGATCTAACCTTCCCAACTGGTTTTAATTGAATCTGTGAATTTTAGCTCAGGACTTAAAGAGTGGTTTTAAAAAACAAAGTAAGAGAATGCATAGAATTATAGATCAAGTCTGTTTGAAAATATATACTTTTATTTAATTATAAAAATGACAAGGAGCGATAAAGCTACGAGATCAAACTGTTTTATCAAAGTTAGTTCTGCAAAGCTTCAAGACATCGAATGATTCTGAGATATGGCAGAATGTGACGGTCAAAATATTTAAATTATGGACAAGCAATACAAAGTCCGTAAGCACAACTTGAAACCATTATACCGAAACGGTTTTGCTTTTAATTGCCAATCCTTGCTGGATATAATTAATTATTTTCTATAATTAGAAATTAAATGTAAATAAATTAAATAAAATTTTTATTAAACTAACTATTACACACTGCAGCAAAAGCCCACTTTTTTTTGGTGTCAGAAATTTGACCATTTTTGTATAGTCCTTGAGAAATCTGAAGAAATTTCACCTAAGAAACTTATGCCCTATCACGTCTGGTTTACGAGATATATGACCACAAAGGTCCTAAAGTGACCGCAATATTACCGTTGGTTTATTGAGAAAACTACAGTAGTAATGGATTTCTTGTCTGAGAACAAAATGTAGACACTATCCAAGACTTCATATCAATAGTACATATTATATTTCTTTATCGTCCTTTTAATACCAATATTAATGATTTTCAATGGATTAATCTACATAATCGGCTAATTTCATATAAAGGAGTTGAAAATGTATCAGTTTTATATAAAATAAAAAAATACTTGCAGTACTCAGTATTAGAGAAACTATAGCTCTTTGACATATTTGGCTACTTTTTATGTTTTTTTATGCTGAATATTTTATCCATAGACAATATGATACATTTGCAACTCCTTAATATGAAATTAGTCAATTCTAAAGATTGATCCTTTGAACATCATTAAAATTGGTATTAAAAGGACGAGATAGAAATTTAATATGTACTACAGATATGAAGCCTTCGATAGTGTCTATATTTGGTTCTCAGACAACAAATCCATAACTACTACAGTTTTCTCAATAAACCAACGGTAATATTGCTGTCACTATAGGACCTTCATGGTCGTAAACCTGATGAGAAAGTACATATGTGTGTTTGGTGAAATTTCATCAGGTTACTCAAGGATTCTAAAAAAAATGCCAAATCTCCGTTACTAAATTTAGTGTCGCACTGTGTTATTAAACTAAAATTTAAGTTTATATAAAATGTGTTAAAATTCGATTTCGAGACAAAATTTCTGGCATTTTTCAGGAATATTTCAGTCATATTGTCGGCAAACAAACTCATAAATGGAATATTTTGTAAAATGTATAGCATGTTGTAAAAATATGTTGAAATTTAATGACAGACTCACGGCATATTTTGGGAACGGGCAAAAAAACAGACAGCTTGTGAAACAAACTCCGCCTTTGTCTGTTTGAAATATATCTATGTATATTTAATATGTATATTATATAAATAAATGTTTCTCAATCGCACAGAAAAAATGTAAATCATATTGATGAATTCCGTTCTTCAAACCATGATTTATTGTATTGAAGAACCATTCATAATATTAATGACGAACGACATCAATGTTTTGAATGCGATCACAAATATGGTGAACGCATGGCAATTGTCGAAAAAGTGTTCTTTAAAATAATGAATTGTATGTGAAGAATAGGTTTCATCATGATGAAGAAAAACATAAAATACAACATATATATATGTACTAGTAGCCGCGGTAGCTCAGTGGTTAGTGCGTTGGACTGCGAGCCGAAAGGTCCCCGGTTCAAGCCTGGACTGGGGCTTACAACATCTTTTCATAGAAAAATTTGTCTATACCGCGCTACCTCTCGTCAGTAAATGGAAAACCTACGAGAGTAAAACATTGCCTATGAAAAGCTCTCACCTGCCATTCGGATTCGGCAATAAACTGTAGGTCCCACCACTTTGAGTACAAATATAACACGCACAGCTAAAAATGGTGAGAGAGCACGGCCGAAGTTCTATACTGGACCGTAGCGCCAAACTATTATTATTATTATTATATAGCTGGACCGTGCACAGCTGCGCCCGTGCTAAGTTTTTGTAATTGCAAAAATATATCGTTTATAAAGTGTGGATACATTTACGACCTTTATTCCCTTTTTAGTGCAAGCCTCGTCACTATTTTGCCCGCCCACATTCTATTTTACTATTAAACATTTTAAAATGATATTTCGTTTCGATTTGTACAACTCTGCTCTTAGTAAGTCAGAAGTTCCATTTTTAGTTATATGGGAAGTGCCACGCCCCATTGTCCCATTCCGTCCACATTCTAAGTGACTATTACAATGTTTAATATAATCTTTTGTTTCGATTTTTATAACTCTGCTCTTAGTAATTAAAGACTTATAGAAATTTTAAAGTTTTGGATATATGAGATATGCCACGCCCCGTTGTGCAACCCCGCCCATATTCTACGTGACGATTGGAGTTTTAAATACGAACATTCGTTTTCATTATTATTTCATTATATCAACTCTTAACATGTCAGGAGTTATAGTAATTTTAAAGTTTTGGTTATATGGGAGGTGCCACGCCCTTTAATCCAATCCCGCTCACATCTACGTGACGATTGGAGTTTGTAATATAAACCTTAGTTTCGATTTATATAACCCTAATCTTAGTAAGTCAGAAGTTACAACATTTTTATAGTTTTAGTCATATGGAAAGGGACACGTCCTTTTGTCCAATTCCGCCCACATTTGTAAAAAAGGTAAAGAACTTCAATATACCTCACTGAGCCAAATTTCATGACTGTGCTTATCTTAATTACGCCGATATATTGAATTAAAAGTTCAATTTTGCCACGCCCATTTGTGTACCTTAGGAGACGAATTTCAAAAAATCCCTTTGTAGTGCACACATACGTCAAGAGATGAACATCCTGCCCAAATTTCATAGTCCTAGGGTCAAATTTAGATATTTTCGATTTTCCGGCTTTTCCTTTGGTTTTTTCCGACTTTTCTTTTTTCCTAAACCACTCTTGCATTGACACGGACAAAATACAAAAGGAATTAGACAAATCCGTCTGTTCGTTCTCTCGTGATGCTCTGGCACACACAGGACATTTCACTATAAATTTAAGAATGCTTTTCATCAAACCAAATTTAAATCAAAATATTTATTTTTCTTCTATGTTCATCTAAGTTCTCAAGTAGTTCTTGTAAGTTATTTCCTAAACAATGTTTGCTCGACATGCATAAATTAATAAAATGTTTTCTAAAATATTTATTTATAATTTTAACTTTTTATGAATAAAAAGTTATATATGTAAAAAATAATATTTGAAAAAAAAAAAATATAAAATTATATTTTTTCTTTTTTTTTTTTGACAAATTTGTTTTATCAAAAATATCTTTTTATCTACTCAGTAGTAAATTTCGGGCGCAAGAAGCTATTTCTCTATCTCAAGCAGATAGAACCCATTCCCGACTAAATGATTTCCTTTCTTCTTTTTTATATGAAATGAACATTTTTGCAGGACTTCCCTATTCGTTTCTCAGAGAACGGGTCTCAGAAGGTCTCACAAAATAGTTTGACCTATTACCGTAAGCATTCCATTAGAAGGTGAGCTAGCAGTGCTTCGCTTTTGTATTTGAAAAATATTAGAAATAGTCACCAAATCGACTAGCGCTGATTCTCTAGAAGGTGTGCTGGAAGTACACTAGCTTCAGTGATGGCAGAATGTGTATTGAGCATGCTAAGAAGTTGTTATATCAGGGCTTCTACTGGCAAGGCCTGGACAAATTTACTACTGGGTAAGAAAATTAAAAAAAAAAATCTTTTTAGTAAAATTTTTTACAATTTTTTTTTAAGGACATTTATTTCAAATTATTTACAAAAATAACTTTTTTTTTTTTGAAGAATTCGTTAAAAAAAATAAATTTTAAAATTTTTCATAGCTATAATGATTATATTGATCAATATGACAATTCAAATTCATTGTAATGAATATTTTGTTCATATTTATAATGAATGCAGTCATTAATATGTCATTTAATGATCGGTGGTATCAATATGATGAATCAGGTAGTTGGTATAATTTGTATATTATTCATAATATTTATGAATAAATTCATCATATTGATGATTTTTTTCTTTTTGTGTGCCTCGACAATGCCATAAATTGTGTCTGGGTAAATTTATAATAATATATTTGAATAAAAAAAAGTAACGCAACCTGATTTTAACCACGAAACAGGAAGAAAATGAAGGTTTCGGCTGTTTTTCTTCACATTTAGTTTATGATTTTAGGTTTTCTAATGAATTGATATTCCGGATTCATGTTATGGTATCGCTTTTAGTTAATATTTTGATATTCATGGTTTTTTCTCCTAGTTTTTCGATATCATGCACAAAATCCACACTATTTTAAATTTTATTAATTATCATCAATTTCTTTAAATATTATATACAATCCTTATAAAATTTAAATTTCATTATCTACTTTTTTATACATTTTCAAAATACGGTTTCGGTTATGTGATTTTAACTGTTGATTGTTAAACGCTAAATACAATAGATTTTATATAAAAAAAAACTATGATAGCAACCATTTTTTTTTACTAAAACGCGTAACGTTACTATCAATTCCAACTAATTCACAGAAAATTAACTACTTTGCTACGGATACCAATATTTCATAGTTTTATATTTGACAGCGTATTTTCAGCCATAAAAGGCAATTTGTTAGCACACAACTATTAAGCAAAGACCCAAGTATATGTAACTCACAATTTGTTTAAATTAATGATAATAAAAGGCATTTAATCCTAAGCATAACCTACCCTAACTAACAATCAGTCTATGGCGCAACAAGGCATCAATAGTATTTGTCGTCCGGTCTTTTTGAAACGATATAGTACGCATTTGGCACGCTTAATCAGACATGCTACCACGTGACATTTAAACAACACTCGTGACAGTAGAGAATGCGCCGCCGCCTTGTCTTGCCTTTGCTTTTGCCTTGCGTACAGATTGCGTCATTAAATGCATTTGACATGCGTCCACCGTATATAACTCTGCTATAACCAACCAACGAACCAACCAGCATCAGAGTACCAGAAGCCCGCACCAGGTGTGTGGGTGACTTTAGTGCGACTACTAACTACATAGAATTTTGTGGAAACGCAAAGGGCTCTCTGTCGCTCTACACTTTGGACACGTTGCGCATGTGCCATGCTAATGCGCTGTGACGAAATCTTCCAAAATGTTCACAGAATGGACACACGTTCGTTGGTAATTTGTAACGCTCGACAATTGGCAAGAAGCTGGACATTTAACGTCGAAAATACGTAAATCACATATAAAAGTTGAACGTTACGTTCGACCGGCAGGTAATGGTGTGAATTGAGGTGCGCACGCGCATTCACGCACATTGTCAACATTTTACAATTTTCGCCTTCGATTTTATGAGTCAGTTTCCGGAACTTTAAAGCGTGAAGCATTTTAAGCACGGTAGTTTTAGATGCTATCATAAAACTACCGTGCTATAAAATCCAGACGGCTGCTAAATGTCAAGGCCTTGTGCGCGAAGGTCGACGGTCAGTCTACCGTTTGCTATCAAATTATTGTACATTTTGACAATATTCTGGTAGTAAACGGCAGCAGGCATTATTCAGAATTTTGTAAAGAGTTCTACGAAATACTACTGTCCCAACTACTGTGTACGTACTACTGGAACACATGCGGTTTTCGATATTCAACTATAGTTCATTGCTTTGCCGTTACTTTTTGCAAATAAGAAAATTGCATTTGCATTCAATCATCGTTATCCTTGAGTATTGGCATCCAGTAGGTTCTAAAGTTATTATACTATTAGTTTGTACTACTATTATATTCCTTTAGATTTTGGTACATGTCGGTTTTTAATTGTTTTTGAATTGCCTTCTGGACACACTTCGATATACCCGCTGTTTCTGTTTGTATTCGAATCCCTTGACATATTTTGGTAAACATTTTATAAATGTATGTTTACCAAATAATAGTTCTTTTTTTTCAAGAATTCATTTGATGTTGGTAGTCTTGCGGTTTATTTTCTAATAACCCCAGGGAATTTCTTAGTCCACGGGGTATTGAATATGTTGTTCTTGAACAGCTGCTTATTAGAATTCATGTGGTGTAGAAATTACGGTAGCTGTTTTTTTTAAAGTCCTACTGATATCTATGAATACTTCTGAAAAACTCTTGAAGAAATCTGTAAAATTGTAGACATTTCTATAAATTGTGAATTATTCACACTGTTCATTTTGAGATATTCGTAGTATTTTAAAATGACAGTCTGAAAAGCGATTCTTTTCCACTTTTAACTATAACATTCTTTACGATTGACCAGTTTAGAAAGCCAATGTACATTCCCCACCAATTCTAATATCTGGCAGTCTATAAGCACTCTTAATTACCCAAAAAAAAAAAAATATATGAAATCTTACGTGATACATAACAACTCATTATCTCATTTTTTAATAAAAATGGAATTTATTCTGGGACAGTAAAACATATATCTTTATTTTTTAAACTATTACAAAGAAAAATCGTTCCCAAAGTCCAGAATAGATGACATAGTCAACTGGGAATGTGAACTTATTACTGAAAACAAATCATCAATATGATGAATTTATTCATAAAAATTATGAATTTTTTCACCAACCACCAGATTCATCATATTGATACCACGGTTCATTAAATGACATAATGATGAATACATTCATTATATATATTAAATTATTCGTATTATCGAACATCAAAGTGAAGAACGAAATATTGTGTACAATGAATTGAATCGTCATATTGATGAATTTGCTCATAATAAATTTGCTATTAATTTTTCAACGAATTTTTTTTTTGAAAATAATTCGAAAAAAAGTGTTGTAAAAATTTAATTTAAAAGTAATTTTGGTTTTGTTTCAAAAAGACATTTTGTCGAAAAAATAAAATTTCCAAAAGAAAAATATTCGAAAAAAATAATTCGAACTAAATAATTTTTAAATTTTTTTTTTTTTTATAAATATGTATAACTTTTTAATAATAAAAAGTTGTAAAAATAAATAAATATATTAGAAAACATTTTACTAATTTATGCATGCCTAGCAAGCATAATAAAGGGTTCTTCAAATGGGACGCTACAAAAGTAGAGCGACAGGGACAGCAAACGACGCCATATTTCTTGCCGCTCTTTTGACATTTCTCTTCAGTAAGGTTTGCCATTTCATGATAGAAAGATATACGAGACACCAACGAGTCGAAATTATTAAAATTTACTACCGAAATTCGGAGTCAGTGGCCTCAACGTTAGTAGCGCTACGTCCAATTTATGGTCGTCATAATCGTCCTAGCAGATCAATAATTGAGCGTCTAGTAGAAAAATTTGAATCCACAGGCACAGTACAAAATGTTCCCGTGCCAGTGAGACAAAGAAGTGCCCGTAGTGTCGAGAATATTGCTCCCGCTGAGGCTTCAGTTGAAGAAAGCCCAAATGTGTCTCTCACACGTCGTTCTCAAGCGTTGGGTATCTCTGTGACGTCCTTGTGGCGAATTTTGCGAAAGGATCTTGACCTACATCCTTACAAAATCAAATTGACGCAAGAACTGAAGCCGCTTGACCACCAGAAGCGTCGTATGTTCGTGAATTGGGCTGAGCAACAACTTGAAAATGATTCGGATTTTCATCGAAAAATCATATTCAGCGATGAGGCTAATTTCTGGCTGAATGGCTTCGTCAATAAACAAAATATGCGTTATTGGTCAGACAGCAATCTACACGTACTCCATGAGTCATCATTGCACTTCTTCCGTGATGATCATGACCGGCACGTTACTGTGAATGAGAATCGCTACCGTTCAATGAAAACCGAATATTTTTGGCCCCAATTGGGCCCAAATTCCCCCAGCGAATACCACAATCAATTTATTGGAAACCAAGTTTGGAGAACGTGTTATCTCACGAAATGGTCCAGTCGATTGGCCGCCTCGGTCGTGTGCTTTGACGCCGTTAGACTTTTTCCTGTGGGGCTACGTCAAGTCTATAGTCTATAGTCTATAGTCTATGCCAACAAGCCAGCGACGATTGATGAACTTCGTACGAATATAAAACGTGAAATTGCTGCAGTATCCGCCGATTTATGCTTGAAAACCGTTGAAAATTGGGTTCAGCGTCTGGACTTCTGCAAGTGTGCCCGTGGTGGCCATGCAAAAGAAATCGAGTTCCATACATAATGGCATCGAACGTACTTTTACAGGAATAAAGAATTTCATTGTTATCCAAAACCGTTTTTGTTTTATTTATTTTTGTAGCGCTCTTATTGAAAAACCCTTTATAAGAAATAACATACAAGAATTACTTGAGAAGTGAGAAAACTAATACAAAAATTGAACGAAAAATAAATAATTTGATTGAAATTTGGTTTGATGAATAGCATTCTTCAATATGAAGTAAATTATGTTGTATTTAATGTTCTTGTTCATTAATATGATGAAACGTATTCTTCACATACAGTTCATCATATTGAAGAATACTTTGAATACTATTGAAGAATACAAGCGTTCTTCATATTTATGATCGCATTCATAACATTGATGTCGTTAGTCATTAATATTATGAATGGTTCTTCAATACAATGAATAATGGTTTGAAGAACAAAATTCATTAATATGATGTTAATTGTTTTTTCTGTGTATTAATGAAAGATAATTGTACTAATGTAATAATCGGAAATCCATCGTGGTATTTTTGCCTTATCACAATCAGAACAGTAACATTATTAACATGATCGTGTTACCCTAATAAGGTAAATATCCACTAATTAATCCTTTATGTTCTGAAATCTAAATTTCAGTATAAAAAAAGCACTGTAAACTAATAAAAATACTTTTAACAAAGACAAGTATAAATTGTACTAAGGACATGACGGAAACTTATTATGGTATTTTTAAAACAATCATATACACCACAACATAAGCTGAACACCTTAAGCTCTACCCCAATAAGGCAAATTTTTACTACCCTAGTAAATATTTACTCTATTGTACTCTATTGTACAAGACATGATCATGGTCAGACCGTAATTGTCGAGTAACAAGTCTGGTTTTGACAAGGTAGAAATACAATGATCAGTTCCCGATCGTGACAATAGTACAATTTATAATAATTTAGGGATATGGATCCCAATGTCCAGTATAAAAAAACATTGTCAACTGATATATTTACGTTATTAAGGAAGACATAAATATGTCAACATTATTCTAATTATCCCTAGTAGAAAATTTGATTAGACCATGATCGGGTACTGATCATGGTATTTTTGCCATTTTCACAATCCGACCAGTAACAAATTTCAAATTCAATTTCAAATTTCTACTGAGAATCTAAATAAAAGTCCAGTCTAATTAAGCATTGTCGACTGAGAAATTTATCATTTTAGGAATGATCATGATATTAATCTGATAATCCCTAGTAGAAATTGTATGAAGGCTATGAGCACAAACTGATCCTGATATGTTTATATTGATCTTGTCCAGCTCAACATAAGCTAGACATTATCATGTCTAACCGAATAAAACAAATTTCCACTACCCTAATAGCACCTATTACACTTTGGGAACATATGATCATGGTTTGCCGTCAGTTCCCGATCATGACCCTAGCACAATTATTACTATAATAAGGATCTGAATCTCAGAAACAAGTATAACAAGAATTGTCGATTGAAAAATTTAACCTATTATGGAGGACATGATCATTAACATAATATATTGTTCATATAACTGCTTAGGATAAGGGAAATTCAAAAAGATCAGTTCTCGGCTAGAAATCGGTAGAAAACTTATAGAATGTTTTAGGAAATATATTTTATTCCATTTAAAATATATGTTTTTTTTAATAGAAGTACGCGAAAATAAATTAAAAACATATAATTAATAAGTAATATATTTTCCATAAAAGAAAAACTCCAAAACCCAAAGCTTATGTAGACATTACATTCAACAGCTTTGTTACCACTTCATTTCCATGTTCGAGTTCAAGTGGCGACATGTGTGTCGCGTACAATGTATATCTCTACTACTCACCAACTACGCACAACAACACGATCTTGGGGGCCATTTAGAAGATGTCGACAAATTATTACAACAATCTTATGGCTAACATTAGTTCACAGACAACGCATCAACAACTGAGTGGATAGACCATTAAAAAAAAAGATGCAGAACAAGGTAAATAGGTGTCGCAGGCTACCAGCAACCAGGCTTAAATGCATAAAACCTGGTCGCGCGATTTATTTTCACAGCGACACACAGCGACTCAGCCAGAAGACGCAATGTAATCGGATTACACAGCACGAAATCAGCATCTTGGACCAGCAGGAGCATCACCATCACTAACAACAGCAACAGCAGCAACATCAGCTTAAGGTATAAAAAAGAAAAATATGCACAAATGTCAACTTAAGGTACAGAAAGAGCAAAGAAGGCAGTGCAGGAGCAAAGAAGCGCGCCAGCTTGTATAAAAAGCACTACTTTCAACTTCCATCTCGGACGGGCTTTGCTCCACACCATTCTAATCCTGCATTTATAAATACCTTTCATTTATAATTTAGCTTTAGTCCTGAGCTAAGCACGAAGAACACTTTCAAGTCCAGGTTTTCCATTTTTTTTTTCTTTTATGTTTTGTTTGTTTCTTTATGACCAAGTGTCGCAGACGCATTACAGAAGATATTTTACTGCTCTTGGTTGAAACATATATGTTTGGAAATGTACGCTACAAATGATATAAATTTTAGAATAAATAAATATTTAATAAACAAATTAAATGTTAGATTAGCAAAGTTAGATTGAAAATGTTTGCAATATTAAACTATTGGCTATAAACGAAAAACAATTCGTAATATTTAAAATTGGTAATACACATTTTTATTTATTATACATTTTTAATATATTTATAAGCAGTTTTGTTAAACGTATTCAAATATTTGTTATATTAACAAATAGTTTGTTATATTAATAAATAGTTTGTTATATTGATAATTTTATATTTTTATTAAGCTAATTTTAAAATGCATGTTATATATTATATTAATCTATACTGTTAAAGGTCTTTTATTGTTTTCTAGTCGACTTTAACCGATTGTAATGCAAATTACATTCTGTTATGCTCTATAGTTGCTTCGTAAGTAGTGCGGAATTAGTCGAGAGTTATGATTATATTTCACTAGTTTCTCTGTGTTTAAAAAAATACTAAAATACATAAATTAGTGCACAGTATCTTGGTCACCGGAGTTAGATTTAAGTGCGGATTTACCAACTATGAACATAAAAGAAAAATCAATTTTTAATTATAAGTTTAAACATCCTTCTGTTACTTTATAGAGATTTTAAGTATTTTTTAATGTATTTAGACATGCAGACTTAAAATGACATTAACTATAATTAGGTGCTGTATTTAGTTTATAAAGTTCCGAAAATAATTTTTCTTGGCTCAGTATAGAATTTTGTAAAAAAAAAATATTTTTTAAATTCAGTAATTTTTTTATTAATTAGGGTTATACTCTATTCAAACAAGAATGATTTACATAATGATTGACTTAAGTATAAAAATAGTAATTATTACATTTAAAATACATAAATTAGTGTACAGTATCTTGGTCACCGGAGCTAAATTTAAAAGCGGATTTAAAGACTGTGAACATTAAAGAATATCAATTTTTAATTATAAGTTTAAATATCCTCTATAACTTGATAGTGATTTTAATTATTTTTTAGAGTTTTAGGACATGCAGGCTTAAAAAATCATTAACTGTAATTTGGTATTTAGTTAATAAATTTATAAAATTAATTTTCCTTAGTTCATTATAGAATTTAGTAAACAAATTTGTATTTGTTTCAGTAAAAATTATTTGTATTTATTTAGATTTAATTTATCTTCAAACTTAGTAATAATAGTCATTATAGACTTCAGTAAAACATGTAATATTGATTTTAGCTTATGGTATTCTATATATAATTCAGTATCGATTTCCTTATAATCTTTAGTACTGATTAAAGTTTATGTTATAGTGTAAACTCCAGTATAAACTATATTACAAACTATCTTCTCTTTAACCTTTAGTATAGAATTCAATTATGAAGTCAATAATGATTTAAGATTACAAAATAGTAATACAGTATAGAATGAGGAATATAATCTCATAACATAGTATAGAATAAAGTACGCAATTTAGTATAGAATTTTAAACAGAATACAGTATATACAATACTGAATAAAATATAATAGTAAAAATTAAGTATACAATTTTAGTAGAGAATATAGTATAGCTAAGTATATAATTAGTACAGAAATCTTTATAGAATTTAACAATAATCTCGGTATACAATTCTGTATAATGTTTCTTTGATCTACTGCATAGATTTTAGTATGTATATAATTCCGTAGACTATGGTCTAGCCTTCAGTTTGTACTTGAGTAATTCCTAGACTTTGGTAAAAATTTCAGTGAAGGATTTTGTATATACTTTATCTTATGTTATTGTGTTTAGAATTAATTAAAGAAATCTTTATCACCTTTAGTACTGGTTTCAGTACAAAGTACAAATTCAGTATGGACTTCAGTATAGACTTCAATAAAGACTTCAGTATAGACTTCAGTTTAGACAACAATATAGACTTCAGTTTAAACAACAATATAGACTTCAGTATAGGATTCAGTATAGATTTCAGTTAAAACCTCAGTATAGACTTCAGTATAGACTTCAGTATAGATTTTAGTATAGACTTCAGTATAGACTGCAGTATAGACTTCAGTATAGACTTCAGTATAGACTTCAGTATAGACTTCAGTATAGACTTCAGTATAGACTTCAGTATAGACTTCAGTATAGACTTCAGTATAGACTTCAATAAAGAATTCAGTATGGACTTCAGTATAGACTTCAGTTTAGACTTCAGTATAGACTTCAGTATAGACTTCAGTATAGACTACAGTTTTGACTTCAGTATGGACTTCAGTATGGACTTCAGTATAGACTTCAGTATATACTTCAGTATAGACTTCAATAGAGAATTCAGTATGGACTTCACTATAGACTTCAGTATATACTACAGTTTTGACTTCGGTATAGACTTCAGTATAGACTTCAGTATAGACTTCAATAAAGAATTCAGTATAGACTTCAGTATAGACTTCAGTATATACTTCAGTATAGACTTCAGTATAGACTTCAGTATAGACTTAAGTATAGACTTCAGTATAGACTTCAGTATAGACTTCAGTATAGACTTCAGTATAGACTTCAGTATAGACTTCAGTATAGACTACAGTTTTGACTTCAGTATAGACTTCAGTATAGACTTCAGTATAGACTTCAGTATGGATTTCAGTATAGACTTCAGTAGACTTCAGTATACTTCAGTATAGACTTCAGTATATACTTCAGTATAGACTTCAGTATTGACTTCAGTATAGACTTCAGTATAGACTTAAGTATAGACTTCAGTCTATACTTCAGTATAGACTTCAGTATGGATTTCAGTATAGACTTCAGTAGACTTCAGTATAGACTTCAGTATATACTTCAGTATAGACTTCAGTATTGACTTCAGTATAGACTTCAGTATAGACTTCAGTATAGACTTCAGTCTAGACTTCAGTATAGACTTCAGTATAGACTGCAGTATAGACTTCAATAAAGACTTCAGTATTGACTTCAGTATAGACTTCAGTATATACTTCAGTATAGACTTCAGTATAGACTTGAGTATAGACTTCAGTATAGACTTCAGTATAGTCTTCAGTATAGACTTCAGTATAGACTTCAGTATATACTTCAGTATAGACTTCAGTATAGACTTCAGTATAGACTTCAGTATAGACTTCAGTATAGACTACAGTTTTGACTTCAGTATAGACTTCAGTATAGACTTCAGTATAGACTTCAGTATAGACTGCAGTATAGACTACAGTATTGACTTCGGTATAGACTTCAGTATAGACTTCAGTATAGACTTCAGTATAGACTTCAGTATAGTCTTCAGCATAGACTTCATTATAGACTTTAGTGAAAAGTAATGAATTTAGTATAGACTTTATTTTATGTTATTGTGTATAGAATTCAGTGTAGAACTCTTTATGATCTTTAGTACTGGTTTCAGTATAAGTTTTAGTGTACACTTAAGTGTAGTCTTCAGTGTAGAATTCAGTTTAAACTTCAGTATAAACTGATGTTTAAATTGAATTAGTTAATTTAATGAAAGCATTTGCTATTCATCGTTATATTAGCAATTGCGTTCGCTAATATGAATATTTGTACGTCAATGCAGCAAATAATTTGGTTGGCGCAGTTTTAGCAAATATAATTGCTGAAACTGCGCCGATTCATATTAGCATACCGAATTGCTGATTTAACGAAAAATAGCAAATGTTTTCATTAAATTAGTGAATTTCATTGCTGGATTGATTAATAAAACTCGGAGTTTGGAATTATAATAAATTTGTTAAATTGGCGATCTAATTTATGCAAAGAGATACCCGGAGTATTCAATCATCTAAGAAGATTGATTAAGCAAAGTTTTATACGGTAGCAATTTGTCCGTGAAAAGGATAAATTTGAAAAAAGCAATAACCTGCGAAACGAGTTAAGTCAACATAAAAATAGTTGATGCTGGACAAAATACTGGCCAGCATTTGCTGACAAAGATTGTGTGTAAAGCATGACAAATCGTGACACAAGGCTACAAAAAGATATAGCATAGAATTGGCATATAGTAAAAATTGTGACACCATGTAAGCTGAGTATAAAGTGTGTCTTAGGCACGAGCCTGCACTAGAGCACTTCTTCAGTTTGCAGTAGCTAAAATAAAACAAATGCATATAGTTGAAAATGGTCTTCCCAGTAGTAGCGTTACAAATTCCAGACGACATGGGAGTAACGTAATATTTTTTGAAAATAGGACGTTCATGGGAATATATCATAAACTTCATGCTGTTGCCCAAAAGAAACGTTCTCACGCGACAAGCGAATGTAAATCTTAAATTTCTTGAAAAATCAGTAATAAATTTTCCAAAAATACTCAAAATACTCAGAAGCGTGTATGTAGGAACTCGCGAGCCAGCACACTCTTTAAGGATTTCACTGCAGGACATCGACGTTTGCTACCTGTTAGGCGCACAAATATTTACTAACGCGTATAAGTACTCAGAAAAACAGCGGAAATGTCTATTCCACACAGGACATCGCTGAAATCTACGCGCTCAAATCTATGCATCCTGTAGTGTCTTTGTTTAGGCTGCTTACGCCTTGCCGTCGGCAGTTCTGTTTTCCTTTGTAAAGATCCTACGGAATTCGGAAGGCTTCAGCCGGTCCGTGTGCCATTTCCATTGATCAAGCGTTACTAATTCCAACATCGTCTAGACTTTAATGGAAAATCTCAAGGTTCAGTTACGGTAGGTTCTATGCTTTGCTTCCGTACGCGAGTACGGAAGTTTTGTTATTACTTCCATGACGGGTGGTCCACGAGGTAGTATAGAAATTTTATCACGCGAAAATTGCAATTTCACGGAACATTTTGTGACAATATTTTGTAGACAAATATCCTTGAAAGTTGGCTCTACGATGCCAAAGGCTATTAAAAGTCAACGTGCGCACGCGCTGTTTTGACACAAGGTCATAATGTCAATTCGATCAAGAGAATAGAAAATTTGTCACAGCAATATTATTGGCTGGCTTGTGCCGTTACGCTGTTCTGTATTATTTAACAATTTACGAAAAAACTACTCTATGCATTAAGTCAAGGACTCAACTAAGAGTTCTTTTAATGCGTAAAGTTACCACCAAGCATGCATGAAAAATCTACAAAAACTTAAGTTTATAATACTTTTATAAATACATATTTGGCAGATTTTTCAAAAATGTTCTCGCATCCTAAACGTGACTTAATTCAAAAATGAGTTAGACTAATTCCAAACCGAATAACAATTAAATCCACAAATATTATACCATCTTGCGGTGTGTCGAAATGATCTATCTATGAAACTATAAACCGATTTTCAATTGTTCTAAAGGTTTTTCTATTTTTCATTCTAGCAATCGCATGGCATTTCTCGAAACCCTTTTGTACGAAACGTGCTTTGACGTCTATGTGGCGGCTTAGAACGTGCCTCCACTTTATCTATTTGTTGGCGAATGGTACGTGGTTCGACCACCAGCATCATCATCAAATGATCAGTGTATTTTATGGCATATTGTGCCTCTCATACGCAATATCAGTATAATCGCTACTAATTCATGATACAGCTGTTTTGTGGTCTAACGTAAAGAGGTACGATATACATGCTTATGTAAAACAGGTGTCAGGGGTTAAACGCATCCTGTGGCTTGTGTATTGTGTAAATTCGCTGTAAGGATTAAAAGAGTTTCGCAATATATTAATCGTTTTTATTGACATTGCAAAATGTGTACGTGATTTTACAATGTTAAAGAGATTTACCATTGTTGCGCTATTTCAGTAGTGAATACATTTATTATATTTTATGGTATTTCGGGAAATATCTGTAAAACTACTTAATTATGCTCGAAACAAAGCATTAATGAAAATTGAATATTGAATGACAAATTGAATATTTAATGATAAAATTGAGTTTTTAATGAAAATTGTATTTTTAATTAAGAGTTGAATATTTAATGAAAATTTTGAATTTTAAAAAATAATACATTTTTAATGTAAGATTACATTTTTAATGAACGTTGTACGTTGTTACTAATATAATGGTTGCTCGACATACATAAATTAGTAAAATGTTTTCTAATATATTTATTTATAATTTCAACTTTTTATTAATAACAAGTTATATTTATAAAAAATATATTTAAAAAAAAACATTATAATTTTTTTTTGGAAAAATATTTTATTTGAAATAAATTTATAAGACAACATTTTTTTTTTAAATATTTTCTTTGGATTTTTTTTTTTTTTGAAATAAAAAAAATTTCTGGATTTTTTTTTTAATTTTATATTTTTTTTTTCCAAAAACATTTGTTATGGATATTTTTTCCAAATATATGCTTTTTGATAAATTCATAAAGAAATAAAATTTTAAATTATTCATAAATATGATGATTATATTCATCAAAATGACGATCTAAATTCATTGTGTTGAATATTCGATGTTCGATAGTCCGAATAATTTCAAATATATACTGAATGTATTCATCAATGTGTCATTTAATGAACGGTGGTATCAATATGACGAATCAGGTAGTTGAAAGAAAAATTCATTATATTTATGAATAAATTCGTCATAATGATGAATATTTTTTATATGTGCAGATATATTGCTGAAATTGAAAACATTTGCTTATAAGGAAAGCATGCCTGTTCCATATAAAAATGAACGGAATCGGAACACGCCCTCTTCTTATATAACCGTAATACAAAATTTTGCATTAAATTTAAAAACATCAATATTTTTTAATACATATTTATCTTGACTAATAAATATATTTATAAATCGTAAATAATATGATTATTACTTTAAAATGTGGAATATTTAATCTATGTGTATTTTTGATATACAAACATACAATTCATTCCAAAAATATATCATAAACTTTTTGATATTGTCTATTTTTTCAATCTTTTATTTAATTCAATTAAAACGTCTTTACTTTGTTTTACTTTCAATTTATAAATTTCAATTTGCATACTTTTTTCATCCTTATTGTTTCTAATAATATAGATTTAATTTAGAATCGCAAAAATTCGCATGGAAATTAAGTATTATATTAAAGTACACATTCTCGCCTTTAATTACATATATAAATCATGGTAAATACGTGATAATCCACTTTAATTTTATGCCACAGAACACAAACACAATTTTAAAATTGATCAAATAATACCAATTAATTTAAAGTATTTAATTCTTTGTTCTTATCATAAGTAAAAAAAAAGTTTGTTATGTCAATATATTCTTCATATATACCTTCATTGAAATTATCTATTAAAAAAAATATCAGCATTTAGTTTTGTTCAAAAATACCGCTTGCAAATCATCAAATTTTTACTACTTCGCAACGTTAAAAATTAACTAATTGATTAACTAATTAATGAATCAAGAAGAGCGTTACCACCTTGCTCAAAAAAATTTATTTGTATCATAATCATACTATTGTCAATTAAATGTATATACTATAATTATCTCTAGCTAATTTCTCTATCGTGTATTCGAGCCTTTAGGCCCACAGCGGCATATGTAGTTAAACCGGCACTGGGGACTGCCATGTAGTTGTAATTTCTCACACACTCGTGGGTATTATTAAGAGCGTATTATTGAGACAACATTTGAAAAAGTTTGAATAATCTGTATAATTCCAAATAATTTCAAATTACTTTATCAAGTTTAAGTTCAGACCCAAATGAAACCGTGACCTCTCTAATTGATAACTAAATATGGTGATAGTATTTTAATTATATTACTTCATACTATATAAATCGCGTAGACAACCCTTTGTCTATCATCAGTTTTGTATTGTCAGAGCTCTGGTGCAGAACAAATTGCTACATAAGTTTTAAAAAAATGTACGCAAAATCTATATTTTTAGTATTTAGCATTTTTATATCAATACAGGTAAGAGAGTGTAAAATCTAATATAAAACATTAGAAATAATGAAACATTCCCAAAAAAATAGTGCATGCACTGCAATGTGATACCGAAACAGAGTCTGAACAACGACGTGAGCACTTCGGACTCATCGACATCGAAAAAGGATTCAAATGAACTAGCAGAACTTCGTCAGTACGTATATGAAACACTTGAAGTTCTAATAACTTTCAATCTGGAGAAGGGCGAACAAATCCTCCGAGGTGTAGTTAAGGATATCGAAGAAACACATACGGCACAAAGTGAAGTAGTAAAAAATCAATTGAAAGAATTTATCAAATTGGCCGATGATATAAAAAATGGTTCTAATACAAGATTTCAACTCTGTGTCAATATTGGGAAAGCACTTACACCTGCGCTTCGTACCGATGATGAAGAAATGTTAACTGCGAGTATCAGAAAAAATGGTTGGCCCCACTTGAACAAAGAATTGCTAGAGAAACTCGATAAGAATTTGGAAAAATTTGCAGTTTTATTTGACAAGTATTGGAACTCATTGACGGAGGAACAGAAAAAATATGACAGAAAATTGCAAACATTGTACAACAACCACAAAGAGACTCATGAAAACGATAAAGAAATTTTTCTTTTACTTTCGGAAAAGTTTAATTTTATAGAAAAAAATTAAATAAATATATTAATAAAAAAATACTATATATAAATAAAATAAAAAAAATCCATAATTTAAAATTAAAAACAAACTACCTATTTTCTTATTAATGGATACTTTTTACCATATTTTAATGTTTTTATTATACCCTACACTAAGAGTGAAAGGGTATATACAGTTTGGTACGCCGTTAGTAACACCCAGAAGGAAGCATCTCCGGTATGGAAAAGTATATATATATATTCCTGATCAGCATGACCTCCTGAGTCGATTTAGCGATGCCCGTCTGTTCGTCTGTCCTTCTGTCTGTCTGTTGAAATCACGATTACATTACAGCTTACAGTTGAAGAGCTAGAGCAATGAAACTTTAGATTTTGAATACTTATATATCTATGCTGTCTGAACAAGAAAATTGGCATGATCGATCTATTGTGACCTGAGAACCAACCACTTATGTTCAAATACCGCATATAAAATTTACATCTACAGATCAATTTTACTGTATACGTGCTTAGGTAAATTTTTTTGGTCAAATATATTTTGACATTATGCTCAAATACATGAGAATAATGTTTTCCCTCAAAACTTGTGGTTCCCAAAAAAAAAATCGAAATTCGGTACACCTACCCATTTGTAAATATGGGTATCAAATGAAAGAAAATTCTTCAGGGATGGAAAGTTTGTAGTTATTTTCAGGATTCGTATACACTGGTGACCTATATACCACTTTGAATGGTAACCACACATATGTGTAGGGTATTTATAGTCGGCTTAGACCGACTATAATTTTGATAATCCTAACTATCATAATTACACATACTTTAAAATTTCCCATGTGATCTAACCTTCCCAACTGGTTTTTTATTTTAACTGATAAAAAAAAACACTACTCAACAAAACGAGAAAAATGTTGGCATGACATCCCATACAGTAATTCTATAAAAGTCCCTAACACAACTAGTTTTCCAAAAAAACTTTAAACGCAATTTTACTTTCAATTTGCAAAACTAATTTCAATATATAGACAAATTTTATTACTGCGATAAGTTTTTAAGATATTTGAATCTAAATCGAAAAATATTGATTTTTTTTAGACTATTTTTGGACGATTGTTTATATCGAGGGCTTATATTCAAAATAGTCTATCACAAAAACACAGTTTTTCAGGAGAGCGAAAAAACTGATTAAATCGCAAACCATGAAATTGGCGATCAATTATTCTTCTACAATATTAAATAAAAATGGTCTTTAATTAAAAAAAATCAGCAATTTCGCGTTATTCGTCGTGCTATGGTAGATAGAGATTATTGCTATTCAAATGTGATCAATGTCTATGAAAAAACGAGCAGATGGAGCATATTACACAATATTGTAGTGGAGATAGATCAGAAAATATTCTTGGAATCAGCGATTTGTTAATATTTTTATATCCTGGTGTAACCTAAACAAAATTCACCGACTAACTTTTGTTCTACCATTTTCGGTTCACGAGGTATATGATAGTTAAAGGTCTTAATATTCCTTATCTAACCCGACATTTTTTAAAGATTTAAATAAAAAAAACAGTAACCTCTGTATCACTATTTTAAAATCATTAATGTTATCCTAAATATTTAAACTAATATCCTATTTCGGAGGATATGGGTGTATTGACCTCGTAAATATCATACGAATCCTTAACATATCTGAAAACTTTCTTTAAAAATAACACTAAACATTTTGTCTTGAAATACCATAAAGGTAATGGTACAAGCTATATTTCCTCAGTACAGAATACATTCAAATTTCGTCCTTTAAAGCTTCATGTAAGGATAGAAAACATCTTTGAAAAGTTAGTTTTCCGTATACGAAAAATTCTTTTTAGTAACTCCTATGGCTTCTATGATATTGTATATCCATTGAGAAAATGTGACGTCATCCTTCGTCCTTCGTTTCATAGTTTTTACATAGATTTTATATCCTTTTTCATACAAATTGAGTCGAGTATTTGTGAGTTAGGATGGACTAGACCCACGGTGGACAGGACGAAATTGACTCCGAAAATTATGCTCAAGAAGAATATATATATATATACTACTCCATACTTGGAACGCTAATTTATAGTCATTATAAACCTTTAAGCAAAAATTGTGTGTAGATAGAAATCATTCATGTAGATAGATAAATTATTGAAATGAAAATATAACAGTAATAGAAATATTTGTTTGGTTCTAAATTAATATCGTAGATGCAGGGGTGATCAGTGAAGATTTCTGCATCAAAAACTCATTTTCGTCAAAATTGTAGAAAGGCAGTATTGAATATAAGTCCTCGATATGCAGATTCAGTAAAAACTGGTTAAATTAAAAAAATGGTTTTACACGAATTTTTCTCAAAAACGCTAAGTAATAAGAAAAAACTGAGTATGCCATAAGAATAAGCATACTTTAAATAAATATCATACTAAATATGAAAATGAATCTGAAAATATCATTTTCAGATTACGGGTATTTTTTCAGAAATTCCATTTGAAATTCAAAAGATATCACTTGAAATTAAGAAATTCCATTTGATATTCAAAAGACATCAATTGAAATTCAGAAATTCCAGTTGTAATTCAAAAGACATCAATTGAAATTCAGATTTTCCATTTGTAATTCAAAAGAGATCAATTAAAATATAGAAATTCCATTTGAAATTCAACAGACATCAATTAAATTTCAGAAATTCTATTTGAAATTCAAAAGACATCAATTGAAATTCAGAAATTCCAATTGTAATTCAAAAGACATCACTTGAAATTCAGAAATTCCATTTGAAATTCAACAGACATCAATTGAATTTCAGAAATTCCATTTGAAATTCAAAAGACATCACTTTAAATTTAGAAATTCCATTTGATATTCAAAAGACATCAATGAAAATATAGAAATTCCATTTGATATTCAAAAGACATCAATTGAAATTCAGAAATTCTATTTCAAATTTAAAAGACATCAATTGAAATTCGAAATTTCTTTTTGAAATTCAGAAATCCCATTTGAAATTCAAAAGACACCAATTGATATTTAGAAATTCTATTTGAAATTCAAAAGACATCAATTGAAATTCAGAAATTCCATTTGAAATTCAAAAGACATCACTAGATATTCAGAAATTCCATTTGAAATTCAGAAATTCCTTTTGAAATTAAAAAGACATTAATTAAAATACAGAAATTCCATTTGAAATTCAAAAGACATCAATTGAAATTCGGAATTTTTTTTTGAAATTCAGAAATACCATTTGAAATTCAGATGACATCAATTGAAATTCAGGAATTCCATTTGATATTCAAAAGACATCAATTGAAATTCAGAAATTCCATTTGAAATTCAAAAGACATCACTTGAAATTTAGAAATTCCATTTGATATTCAAAAGACATCAATTGAAATTCAGAAATTCCAATTGTAATTCAAAAGACATCAATTAAATAAATATCAATAAAATAAATTATACAATAAATGAACTAAGATACATTTTTGTTTAAATAAAATAACAGGGAAATGTAATTCGACATTACCATAAAATTAATAAAACGTATTACTGAATATATATGTCTTGCTTATTGTTTTTTTAATAACAAGGCCCCTGCATTAAACATATAACTAAATAGTTGAATTTCAATTTCTTTAAAAATTATTAAAACATCATTACAATCCCAAAGAAATTATGTTAAAAGAGATACTCGAGAGTGGTATATCATTCAAAACTATTACAATTTGCTTTATTACTTCAATCATATTGAATGTGTGCCATAATTATACATATCATCGCATTAAAAATATCAATAAATTTCAATTGATTCTAAAGAACATTGCAACTAATTAAAACATCACTACAATATTTTCTTATTAAGCCATTAACCAAGTATTATAGTGATAAATCAATGAGTTACTGAAATTGAAACACTTTTTCTCGTAAATATATTGAAAAACAAATATTTGTAAATTTACACCCCATGGTAAATTATAAATCATGTTTATTATATATAATATATACACCCTTCCCCACAATATAATAAAATACAACAAACACAAAACTGTGTCAATCACACCTCCACGAATCAGTGACGCATGTGATCATTAAATTTTATACAATTTCAACACATAATTTGTATTGTGAAATGTGGCACTAAAACGGCATTGAAGCGTAGAGATTCCCCAAAATTAAACTTTGAAAATGTTTAATCCAAAAATGCACTTGTTAGTTTTTGTTGCACAAAACTAAACCAAAAACTACGCCAACCAAATGTAGACAAAAATTTCATATTTTTAGAATAACCCACGCAGATCAAAAATAATATATAAAGGTGCATTAAGTGTATTTAGCAAATAAATTTGACAGAAAACAAATGCGTCAAATAAATTACAATTTTTTTTTTATTATAAACATTTTTTTTTTTTTTTTTTTGAAATATAGTCTACCAAATGGAGGGGGCAGTTCTCAGCTTCTGTGGCTGCTGTTCAGCAAACGGGAACACACGCTGTTCCCTAAATAAGCTGCTGCTGCTGATGCTGCTCCCAACAAATTTTGCCGCTGAGGATGCACATGATGACGATGATGATGATGATGATGACGACGAAGAAAATGTTGATGATGATAATGTTGACGATGGGCTCGTCGCATTCGTTTCTATCGAACAATGGCACAGTTGGTGGCAACTAACTATTTGACGGTTTCATAAAAACGCCTCAGAAATAAGTTAAAAATAAATTTATGTGATTATAAATTAAGTTTTTCTTTATTTTCTGCTTTTTTGGGGAAATACATTTGGAGTAAAATTTTATAGAAATTCTTTTTCTATGTAGTCTATAAAGTTCAATGAAGTTTCATTTGTTAGTTGTGTAACAATGGAGTTGTTCGACATAATTATATTAACAACAACAAAAAAAAATCTCAAATCTATGCTAGTTTTAAACGTTGTTTTATGTTTTTGGGTCGCCGCCTATTTTGCCTCTATTTTCCGGTGGCCTATTGTTGCCACCGCACGCACAGATGTTAGTATTTTTTTTCCCCGATATATTCTATTGATGAATTCTATCGTTTTCTGCTTTTGTAAATTCTATTAATGTTATAAATTTGTATTTAATGAACTTTAAGGCTTTTTTTCAGCATTTCTTTGAAATATTTCTAAATATGCCATAAAGTTGAGTTGAAGTTGTTGTCGGTGTCTTCCTTTTGTGGGGATAAATTGAAAAACATAAATTAGTTGCTACTAAAATACATTTGCTGGAAATTATTGAGTTTACTAGCTCAGTGAGGCAGCCGTTCAGAAAACATAGATTTTTTTTGGTTTTGCAAAACCAGTTGAATTTTTAAAAACTGAATATACCCTTTCACTCTTAGTGTAGGGTATAAAAATGGTTAAGTGGAAGTATATATGGTATTATTCAAATTGGATTTTGTGGTATTTTCCGTTCAAAAAATCAATAATTAAATAGAAAAGTAAAAACATAGTTCGCTGATCTTTTTTTATATCATAGAATTTATTATTTGAAACCAAGAAATTATGATCTAGCATGAAAAAAAAATACATTTTTTTTATACGTAGGTATATTTTTATGTATTTGTTTTCCTTTATATATATATGTTTTCATTCGATCTATTTAATTTAAACATTAGTGAATGTATTTATTCCGTTTATATGAATCGGAAGAAAAAATTAAACAATGAAATGTTTCTTGATTCATAGAAGTTATTTTGTAGCTATCAAAAAAGTAATCGCAAAAATTCTGCTTGAGTCACAGAAATTTAGTTCTCGATGCTTTCGACCTTTTGTTAGCATCAAGAATATATTTGCGAAAACTTCATTAATAGCCACGTATTAACTTCAATGAATCAAGAAAAATGAAAGGTAAACATTTTTGAATGGTCACGATATAACATATTTTGATAAATACCTATTTCACCTATCTATAAATTAATTTGGCTTTGTAGTAACTGCAAATTGCATTATTTCTAAATTCCATTGTACCAGAACAGAATGAAATATTCACCGATTACTTATTTGATTGCCACAAAAGCATTTCTGTGAATCAAGTAAAATTACACTCAAATAATATATCTTCTTTAGGTCTAGAAGAATTTCACTTGATAGGCACGAAGTATCAAAAATGTATTGCCAAAAATGAATAAATCTAATTCATAAAAGACCAGGTTGAATTCAAACCAGTTGGGATGGTTAGATCACATGGGAAATTTTAAAGTAGGTGTTATTATAAAAGTTAGGATTATCAAAATTATAGTCGGTCTATGCCGACTATAAATACCCTACACATATGTGTGGATACCATTCATAGTGGTATACAGGTCACCAGGGTATACGAATCCTGAAAATAACTACAAACTTTCCATCCCTGACGAATTTTCTTTCATTTGATACCCATATTTACAAATGGGTAGGTGTACCGAATTTCGATTTTTTTTTTTTTGGGGAACTACAAGTCGTTTTGCCGGAAAACATTATTTACATGTATTTGAGCATGATGTCAATATATATATGACCAAAAAAGTTAACCTATGCACGTATACAGTAAAATTGATCTGAAGATGTAAATTTTGTATGAGGTATTTGAACATTAGTGATCGGTTCTCAGGTCACAATAAGTAATCTATTGATCTAGCTCTTCTACTTTTTCTGTAATTGTGATTTCAACAGACAGACAGAAGGACAGCCAGACGGACATCGCTAAATCGACTCAGGAGGTCATGCTGATCAAGAACATATATACTTTTCCATACCGGAGATGCTTTCTTCAGGGTGTTACAAACGGCGTACCAAACTGAATATACCCTTTCACTCTTAGTGTAGGGTATAAAAAAGCACAAATAGAAAGAAGAATTCAGAACAAATTTCTTTCCCTCTAATTTCTATAACACAGTGCAACAAAAGCACAACTTTTTCTTACATCATCCGATTTTATAACGATTTTAGATTTAGATTTAGAGTAACTTGGGATCCCTGATCTCGAATCTGAAGTCCGAAGTGAAGTGAAATTTGCTCTACACGCAGAGAAAACACATGGTTGTGGTGATCATATTTGAAGGTCATCATACTATAATTGGGGGTTATGGTTGTAGGGAAACATATAATTTGTCTAATATGATCCTCAGTGACAATATTGAGTACCATAATATGATCCTCAGTGATAATAGTACGATTTTCTACAACTATACCATGGTCCTCAGTGACCATACGTCGATTTCACACAACCATACTGTGGTTGTCAGTGACCATACTATGGTTGTCAGTGACCATACTATGGTTGTCAGTGACCATAGTATGGTTGTAAGTGGCCATAGTATGGTTGGCAGTGACCATATTATGATTCCACATAACCATACTATGGTTGTCAGTGACAATATACAGATTTTGTACAACCATACTAAGGTTGTCAGTAATCACAATTCGATTTGTAGTATGGTTGTCAGTGACCATAGTATGGTTGGCAGTGACCATACTGTGGTTGTCAGTGACCATATTATGATTCCACATAACCATATTATGGTTGTCAGTCACCATATACAGATTTTGTACAACCATACTAAGGTTATCAGTAATCGCATTTCGATTTGTAGTATGGTTGTCAGTGACCATAGTATGGTTGGCAGGTACCATACTATGGTTGTCAGTGACCATATTATGATTTCACATAACCATACTATGGTTGTCAGTGACCATATACAGATATTGTACATCCATACTAAGGTTGTAAGTAATCGCTTTTCGATTTGTAGTATGGTTGTCAGTGACCATAGTATGGTTGTCAGTGACCATAGTATGGTTGGCAGTGGCCATACTATGGTTATCAGTGACCATATTATGATTCCACGTAACCATACTATGGTTGTCAGTGACCATATACAGATTTTGTACAACCATACTAAGTTTGTCAGTAATCGCATTTCGATTTTATACAACCATACTATGGTCCTACATGATCAGTGATCTTATTATTATATTATGATATTTCCTAAATTCCTGAAAAAGCGGATTGAAAAGAAATAATAAATTAGACACATGTTTAGTTAATTAAAAATACAATTTTAATTGAAGACACAATTAATGGCAATAATTTGACATTTCCTATAATATAAATTATATTATATTATGATAAGTCTATATCATGGTATGATTGCTATTGACCATACATTGTTCGTGGCAGTCTTTATCTTTATCATAACATGGTTCTTATCAACCATATTTTGTTTTTTCAGAAACACATTCATATTATAATAAATTGTCTACTATAATATGATTTTTGCGACCTTATTATTGTTGAAATAAAATTGAAAATACTATACCTTGATTACGACAACCATGTAGAATTGTAAAAACCATGGAATGGTTGTCGCGATCATGTCGCCACCATATTATTTCTCTGCGTGTATCATTCACAATTTATGGTCAAATATGAACAATTAGGGTGTTTAAAGACAGTACACAAAATATTTTAATTTCAAAAGATACAGGTTTAGTGCCTTTAGAAATGTTGTTTATCATGAACAAGACCATTTTTTCTACTTTGACACCATCGTCCCAACGCTTTTCTATAACCCTCGGTTTTTCGAATACTAATTAAAAATTTTGACATACCGCGTGGACTCTTGAGAAAACTGTCATACTCTTTTTGGCAAATTATACTCTCTTTGGCAAATATATTCCACATAAAAAAAAGAGGCGGGGTCCTCAAAAAACGAAATTGCCTCAGATCTGTCCAGATGTAAATTTTTTTGTGATTATTTGCAAATTGTTAAAAATCTCACTTTATCGAAATCCAATGTATCATATCTGAATTCAATTATCACAATTCTGAGTTAATTTCTTCTTGTTTACTTCTGAATAAATTATCACCGTACTGATTATTTTGAAATTTTGTATCTTCCTTAATTGAAATAAATTACTCCTTAAATAAATTTTTCTTTTTTATCTCATTTAGATTTGAATTTGTTTTTTTCATATGCACGCTACGACTATTTGGCACAATGTATGACAGTTTAGTCATGAAATATGAATAATAAATCATAAAATGTATTCCAGAACCTATACCAGTTACTCTTGATTTATGAATATATTATACATGAAACATACGCATAATTTTCAATTATTTTATTCAATTAATCATAATAATTGATTTTTAACATAATCATATCGTCACTTTCATGCCAAATTGACGATTCTGAATTTCTTGCCATTTTCGTTTTTTCATTTTTGAAGTATACTGTGCCATAATCGTGTGTGCTTTTGTTGGATATTTCTCGCCAAAAAAAGAAAAAAACAAAAGAGCGAATTCGAAAAATTGAAAAATCTTGTCATGCCAAAAGGGCGAATCTTTTCGTTTTTTTGCCATAACTTTTTATTAGTATAGTGGTTTGAAAACAAACAATTACTGCTTATTATATAAGTACCTATATATTTGAGTTAGCGCAGAGAAAGGTTGTCTCGAGGAAGTTTTATCACTGAGAAGATTTGGCAAAATATTCGTACTGCGCCTTTACTACTTATCTTAAGAAGCAAGTACATTTTTTCACTTTTTAAAAAAATAAATGTCCGTGCAACATTTCGATTTATTAATAAGTTATTCTAGCCCTTTTTAATTTATGAAACCATTAAAAATGATTATTTTCTTTTTTGTTAAAAACTCTTTCTGTGTACTAAGTTTTCCTTCATCCAGAAGTTTTTATGCTTTATCTCAGAATAGATACAAATGTGGGTATCTTAGTCTGCGCCTATCATCTTACTGACCATCGATGACTTGAGTTATCTTCAATTAAACACAATTAAAATGATATAAAATACTATAAATTTTATTTAAATTTAGCTTTGTTTTAAAAAAAAGTCACTTACATTATGAACATTGATCCGGTTTTTATTATTTTTAATTTTGATACAATTGTTTTGTATTACTTATGCTGACACCGCCGCCGCCTCTTTTTGGTGTAGGTTTAAGTATACCACAATGAATAGTATTAAAGCAATGATCGCAAATAGAATTGCAAATGTCGAGATGACTTCGCATTTCTCATCCATAGTCTTTTCTCTCCATGGTACATGTTGGTAATTTTGATAATGCAATTGAGGTGCTTGTGGATTACTCATATAAGATGTGAGCAATTTGATTTATTTATTAAAATATATATGTATATTTTTTGTTGATCAACAATATTTGTGTGTCACAACAAAAAAACAAAAAAAAAAAAAATCATTTCATATAGATTTATTTTATGTACAAAACACACAGTAGTCATAATAATGCGTTGAGTCTTCTTGAGGCACTTAAGGGGTGAAAGATTTAGAACTTTAGATTTAAAACTAAAGTGTTTCAAGATCAATTTCGTGGATAGTTCTACATTTTGCTGAAAATTTTACTGCACCAAAATTATTGTATAATATATTAGGGTGTCACTTATTTGAAACTTTTTTCCATTTTTAGTTTTCTCACCCCCAATGATTGTTTATTAGGGACAAAAAATAAGATATGCAAATTTTCTTTGAACACGTGCCGCAAGTACATTGAAAATTATACTAGGAGGTGCATTTGTACTAGGAGTCGAAATTTAGAATATTTCAAAACAATATTTCAAGTATGCAATCATATGGAACTGTTTGCGAAAAAAAATAATGTGTAATCGGATTTTCGATGTTTCGATAATTTTCTGTGTTATCGATTGTTTTATACAGCCATAAACACATATAAACAAAAAAAATATTTTATACCATTCTTTAAAAAGCTTAATTAGTTTCTATGCAATGGGTATACAAATTGTATGCCAATATTTTGTTTATATATATATATATATATGTGTTTACTGCTGTATAAAACAATCGATAACACGGAAAATGATCGAAAATCCGATTACAAATCATTTTTTTTCGCAATCAGTTCTATATGATTGTATACTCGAAATATTGTTTTGAAATATTCTAAATTTCTACTCCTAGGACAAATGCACCTCCTTTGTTCAAAATCAAAAAAATTTTGCACCACTGAGTCTTAATAAACAAGTCATAATAAACAATCCTAGGCGGTGAGACATGGGTGTTAAAAAATAAGTGACACCCTAATAATATATACATTTCTGAAACTTTATTCAGAAATTAATAAAGTACGTGGTACGTGTTTCATTTTCAAATGCGAACATTTTCTCCAAAGACATTATGATAATTTTCTTACATCTTCTTCTGGTTATAACTCCTAAGCGGAATTGTTATTAGAAAACCATTAAAAATAGTGGTAAAACGTTGAGATACAAACTTAAGGTGTTCAGTGGAAATCATTCATAGGAAGTTCCCTATAATTGCTCCTTAGACATCAGAAACGTACAATGAATCATTTTGCTACAAAATTACGAATTATATTGGTTATTCTTTGTATCCTTTTGGAGCCAATACCCTAGTAGAAATTTGTCCGATGCGCCATCGGGATATGATCGGGTTTTCGTTATGTAAGCCCTATTAGAGAAAATATGTTCATTGCCTTTGCATTCCCTTATCATGCTTACCATACCAGGGTTTACATTATCTAAATAGTCAATGTTCCCGATCATAGCTACATTATTTGTTCCTCATAACGAATTTAGCATCAGACAATGAGCGAAACACTTGGTTGGGCTTTGACATGGCAATTGTCGGGTAAATAATAAAATGGAGAATTGCCTGATCAGTACATGATCAAGGCCAGAGGTCAGTACATGATCAAGACACTGCGTTACAAGGACATTATGGGCCTCGTCATACCCCGACCATCTCAAATAAAGACATGATCACTTCATGACCATGGCCCTACCAACATTTCTACTGGGGTAGCGCCTAACCCAGACGTGTAGGGGTATAAGAATATACTACACTTTTTCTCAGCAGGGCATATAGAAGCACAAAATAAAAAAAAATCAGAGTTCAATTAAAAAACGTAACATTTTGTCGCACTGTGTAATATATTTTTAATAAGAAATAGACAAAAATTGAATCTTTCAAACTAAACGTAAATGAGCATTTATTGAGAAAGAGAGAAATGGTAGGATTTTGGTTCAAACCGATTTTTGGAGTAGAAATGATTTTGTATACACCCAGAAAAAAATACTATATAAATAATAGTTTTATACTATTAAAAATAGTCAATAGGATAAATTATTCTTTTAATCGGGAAATACAATTAAATACTAGAAAATAACATGACATTGCCACTTAGTTTATATTTTTTGCATTATATTAAATCAATAATTGTCCTATTGACTAATTTTTTTGGGATTTGAGGGAATTTTTTTTCTGGGTGTATAATTCATTTTGTACTTTTTAGACCCATTTTTGTCATACATTTGTGACTGCTTCTATATCACCGTGAAGAACAAGAACGACAATTCGAGAGCAAGAGCATGAAAAAATTAACATTTCAAATAAATGTGCGAGAACAATTACAATATTCTTTCCAAGACTCTTGCTGCAAGAACAAGATCAACCTACCGATGAAAGAACAAGACCGAGCAAAGCAATGAAGAAAAGATTAGCAAGATATGTGCAAGAACAAGAACAAGATTCTATACAATACTCTTGCATCAAAAAAGAGATCGACCTGCCGATGCAAGAACAAGAACGAACCAGCTAGGCCAAATGCAAGAACAAGACAAAAATATTTTGTTCTTGATTAGGCATTGGCTCATCTCTAGTGTTATTCATTCAGAATTTTTCAAATTTAGTATTTTTCTAAATCCTTTAACTGAGATTGTGAATTCTAGTTTCCTTAAAATAATAAAAAAATGTATAACAAAAATTCTAAAATATTAAAACTTGTATTATTCTGTTATGTAAAATTTTAGTTTCGTTCATTCATTTTAGGTTCTATCCAAATATCATAATAAGTTTAAATTGTATACATATTTTAAGTACTTATTTGAATTTTATATTATAAAATTTAAATAACTACTTAAAAATACACTAAATATAGATATATAAATATTAACTATGCAAATATTTTCTTTTCACATTAAAAAAAACTTTAAATAAAACCTCAACCTTGTTGAGAGACGACTCCATGAGACTACTGCACTGCAAAGATCCTTAACAGCAAATGTCATGCAACGGCCAGGTATGTTTTTCGCAAGGTGACAGAAAAAGTCTGCAAAATCACACCAAAACCTTGGACCAAGTCACACCATACGCAGCAGCTCTAATAACAAACTGCAAAGCTGCCAAGAGATCGTGTGGTCTCAATGCCAATAAGCCTACGAATTGCCAAAAACCAAATACTATGCTGCAACATGTATAGAATATTCCGTTTTCAATATCAATACTTACTCGTCGTTGCCGTTGCGGTCAGTAGCAGCACACTTAATTAATGTATCGAAAATCTTAAAGATACAAAAATAATGATAATGATATTGGTATTTTAATTGCTGTGGTGCGAGATCCGAGAAATGCCATGGCAAAGAATGCTTTACCTTGGCATTGCCAATATAAGTTATGCAAATATAAAATATAAAAACTAAAAAAATAGATATTGCATATAGAACAGATTTTTATTGAATGATTTGAGTTTTAGAGCGAAATTAATTAAAACTTTTAAAAAATAAATTGCATTAAATAAATGCGGGCAGATGTCCAAATGTCTATGAGTATTTACATTTGAAGCTGCCAATGGGAAAACGTTTTAATTTTTATCGGAGACTATCGTAGATTTTACAAAGTCATTGTACAGTGGTGTCGGGCGCATTTTCAAAATATGAAATGCAGCAACAATTTTAAAGTTGAGAATTTGAAAAAAAAAAAATATTAATATAAGTATATCCCATCCGCCACATGAATCTAATTTCATCATTTATTGATTTTTTGTTAATTTAAATTTTGTTCATAAAGGGTTTTTCAAATGGGACGCTACAAAAAAGCGACAGGGACAGCAAACGACGCCATATTTCTTGCCGCTCTTTTGACATTTCTCTTCAGTAAGGTTTGCCATTTCATGATGGAAAGATATACGAGCCAACAACGATTCGAAATTATTAAAATTTACTACCGAAATTCGGAGTCAGTGGCCTCAACGTTAAGAGCGCTACGTCAAATTTATTGTCGTCATAATCGTCCTAGAAGATCAACAATTGAGCGTCTAGTGGAAAAATTTGAATCCACAGTCACAGTACAAAATGTTCCAGTGCTAGTGAGACAAAGAAGTGCCCGTAGTGTCGAGAATATTGCTACCGCTGAGGCTTCAGTTGAAGAAAGCACAAATGTGTCTCTCACACGTCGTTCTCAAGCGTTGGGCATCTCTGTGACGTCCTTGTGGCGAATTTTGAGAAAAGATCTTGGCCTACATCCTTACAAAATCAAATTGACGTAAGAACTGAAGCCGCTTGACCACCAGAAGCGTCGTATGTTCGTGAATTGGGCTGAGTAACAACTTGAAAATGATTCGGATTTTCATCGAAAAATCATCTTCAGTTATGAGGCTCATTTCTAGCTGAATGGCTTCGTCAATAAACAAAATATGCGTTATTGGTCAGACAGCAATCCACATGTACTCCATGAGTCATCATTGCATCCCGAAAAAATTACGGTTTGGTGCGGTTTATGGGCCGGCGGCGTCATTCTTCTTCCGTTATGATCCAGACCGGCACATTACTGTGAATGGGAATCGCTACCGTTCAATGATAACCGAATATTTTTTGGCCCCAATTGGATGATATGGACTTGGAGGACATGTGGTTCCAACAGGACGGCGCCACAAGCCACACAGCGAATGCCACAATCAATTTATTGGAAACCAAGTTTGGAGAACGTGTTATCTCACGAAATGATCCAGTCGATTGGCCGCCTCTGTCGTGGCATTTGACGCCGTTAGACTATTTCCTGTGGGGCTACGTCAAGTCTATGGTCTATGCCAACAGGCCAGCGACGATTGATGAACTTCGTACGAATATCGAACGTGAAATTGCAGTAGTATCGCCCGATTTATGCTTGAAAACCGTCGAAAATTGGGTTCAGCGTCTGGACTTCGCAAGCGTGCCCGTGGTGGCCATGCTAAAGAAATCGAGTTCCATGCATAATGGCATCGAACGTACTTTTACAGGAATAAAGAATTTCATTGATATCCAAAACCGTTTTTGTTTTATTTAAAAACTTTTGTAGCGCTCTTATTGAAAAACCCTTTATGAACACAGAGGGAAACGACTTTCAAAATCCAGAAGTGTTCAAGAAATATACGAAGTGATTTACAAAAGGAAACATTTTGTATTTTAAGAAACATATCTACTTAGTTGTTAGAAAGTAGTTAAGAGAAATTATTCTCGATAATGCAGAGGTTAATGTCTTAGGTATCAAAAATGTTGTTACTGTTTTATTCCCATGTTTTAAAGATATTAATTACTTGTAGTTGCTTCTTTTGATACCTATGAACATAATTTCTGCTTATCAAGAATAATTGTTCTTAGTAACTATCAAAATATTGACAGGCACACACAAACAGATGGCAATGACAAACGGTCATCGCAAAACAAAGCATACGAGTGAATATAACAGACAGAGCAAGATCGATGAAATAAATAACAGTTATTTGAACATGTGTTCCTTAAATTTTGCGAAGAATATAGCAATAATTTTGCGTGAAATATATCAAATTTAACAAAAATGAAAATTTTACTACACTTTAATTGACAAAAAACTACATTTATATTTTTGAAATGAAAATAAAAAAATATGTGTAAGTTTTTAAATATGTAGATAATTTACTACATCTACATTTAATTTTTTACATACTGTAATCATTTAACTGCACGAAGAATGTAAAAAATATTACTACATATGTATTTGTTTTTGCCACATTCTGTATTTATTTAAATTACACAAAAACGTAGAGAAAATACATCCGCATTTAATTTTACGGTATTCTAAATTTAATTAGAAGTCTGATAAATATTGTTATTATTATTTTTTATCTATAAGTACTTAGAGTAGTACATATTTTTAAAGTACTAACACTACCAAATCACCAACACCAAAAAACCCATTCAATCCTTTAAATTTTGCTTCGTGCTGTGTCAACTCATTTAAAATATCATCTTACAATCTTGATAACAACATTTGTCCCAAGTCTCCACGCTGAACCCATTACCATTGCTGAATTTTCTTATTTTATATATATTTTTTTACTCTACTACTACATAATAGGTCTACTATATTTTGTAGCATAATTTTTTATGTGTCGCTGTGAAGTTATTTTTTTTATGTTTCTTCTTCTGTTTAGCATAGGGCACAGCACCCGGTCCAGCATGCATTGAATAATATTTTTTAGTACCATTTTTTATGCGTTGCAACTTGAGACACCATATATAGTTTTTTCTAGAGCGACTAGTTGTGATTTAAGATTTTAACATATTTAAATTTTACAAAAGTCGTTATATATTTTAGTTATGTGGTGGTCTATTTGGTGTTTTTTTTATTTTTTATTGTAGTCCTTTGACATTGGATATTTTTAATTATTTTGAGCGCTCCAAAGTGTTGAATATAAATATATATTTTTTTTTTAATTATCAGTGTTGAGGGGCCATATGGATGTGATGAAGAACCTTGTGGTAAAGGATTTATTTACATGATATATTTTATTATCTGCATTATATGTGGCTTATGCAGTTTTATATATTATTTTTGAAGTGCTGGAAATAATAAATCATTGTGTATGAGAATTTATGAGATATAATTTAATTGGTCTTGCTTAGTGGAGCTGTATCTTTCGTTTTTAAAGAAACTCTACAAAACGAAAAAATGCTTTTCAATCGACATTCCATACATCATTTCTATATAATATGAGGGTGCTAATTTTGACTGCATAATCAATTTTTTCCTATTGTGTATTCTTTTTAAGTAAGTTGCTATTGACATTTTTGACCTATTTTGATCTCTTCTTAAAATAACAAAAATATAGTACAGCACTTAACAGCACTTAATTTAAACGCAATATTTTTAACAATTATTAGTTCTAATTTCAATATTATAACGAATACAAATATTCCGTTTTGTTTTTAAAATATTTAAATCTAAACTAGAAAAACTTATATTTTTTAGACTATATTTGGATGGTTTTTTATTATTTCAGAACTAATGATAAATATGAAAATTATTTATAACTCTATATAGCATTGTCCAAACTAATGATTAAAATCACTAAATAACAATTTGGTAGTTGTTATATCTCATATACAATTTAAGTTATAAAGAACAAACAGTGAAAATTTAGAAATTTTAGAAAACTTTGAACGCTATTTTTCTTCACGGACAGAAAAGATTTGTTTGAATATGTTTGAATGTAATTAAAAAAGTAATACGAAATTACCATACATGTATTAGGAATAAAGTGTTATTAAATTATAATCGAAATTGAATTTATTTTTGGTCGCATGTAAACATTATTATATTGTCCAGCAGAATATGTCAAATTAACCATAACTATGTTAGAATACCAACATAAAATTTTAATTGCATTTGAATAAACTGTTTCTTGGCAATTTACTTGGTTAAAACTATGTTTCGAAACACAGAAAATGCTAATCAAATCTAAATACAACGTATGTTCGCAACGCTTGTCTTAATTCGATAATTTATCGACTGACGAAGTTGGCAACGTTGTGCAGCATTTTCTACCTATGCCATCTTTTGCTATCGTTTGAACATATTGATGTTTAAAAACAAACAAAAAAAAGAAATTGGATTTAAATAAGTGTATTCTTGCAAGATTCTTCTTGTACACGAAGTAGTATACGAAGTTTTCTACCTACGTCTCTTTTGTCGTCGGTGGAAGTATGTATAGGGTCATTTTAAACATACTGATGTTTGAAAACAAACAAAAATGAATTCTTGCATATAAAGTTGACACTCGTTGATCGGCACTTTCTGCGTTCTTGTTTTTTGTTGTTCATTGAGAAAACGTGTTCGCGTCGGTAATAATTTTGTTATTTGTAAATTAAATAAATATATAAATTGTGTTATAAAAAATACTAATAGTAACAGAGTATAATATAGTACTGTATATAATTTCTGAAACTAATGTGAAAAAACCACAAATAAAAATCAGTGTTCTGATTTTCAAACAGAATTAGGCATGTTTTTTTACAAAAGCCTTCGTGAATTCATTGCCTACGCTATGTGCTGTACTGAGACCAACTGTAACTGTACCAAATATAAAGCGAGCCTGGATCGTCTGGTTTTTATGCATTTAAAAATTTGTATATGAATTCTATTATTATAAATTTCCACTGTGCATGTGTAAAGATTTTTAATAAAAATAAACAAAAATCCATCATTATATTTTCAGGATTTTTTTCCAAAAATATTTAAATATGTTTCTATGCAAACATACTAATTTTTGAACTGAAACAATAGATATGTTTCACTGGAAACATTTTTATATTCAGGTCGTTCAAAATCATGTTTTAATTTGAACATATTTATGTTTCGGTTTTGTTTTGATGTAATAATTACTATGTTTCCATTAGAACATACACCATTTTAAGGGGCAACATTAAAATGTTTCCGGGATATTATAATGTAAGTCAGAGCTCATTACAACATTGTTCAAGTCTTAATACAACCCTGTTTACAAATGATTTATCAGTCAATTATATATTATGTTTACATAAAATTCCAAACATACATGTTAATACCTGCAAAATTATGTTTGGGAGAGCCCTTTATTTTGCAGCGTGTAGCAATTGTTAGGTCTAATTTTCATATTATTATGAATTAGTTTTTAAGATATTTGAAGCTAAACTCGAAAAAATGTTTGGATGTTTTTTCTATCATTTCAGATCTAACGATAAATAAAAAAAATGATTAGGGTTATACAGATCATAATCCAAAGTAATAATTAAAATTGCTACCTTTTTTGTATCTAATCTAATTGGTAAAAAAAGCCCTTTGTAGTTAGGCTCTTTAAATAATAAATTAGTAGTTGTTATTTCTCATATATAGTACAAGTTATAAAGTAAAAAAATTATGAAAATAAAAAAAAAAATTAAAAGCAAAATTTATCGTAATTGTTAGATATAATTTTAATTTTTTAATAAATGCTAATATTCTGATTTATTTTTAATATATTTTTATCTAAATTTGAGAATTGTTGATTTTTTGTTATAATTTTTGTGTATTATTTTTTTTTAACATATAGGATCTAATCATAAACAAAAACAATTATTATGTCTATCCTGAACATAATCTACAGTGACGATCAAAATTACAAATTTTTATTAGTCGGTTCGTTTTTTATAATCAAGACTCAACAAAATTAAAGATTAGTTTTTGATATAACATATTGAAAATTTGGAAAATTTTTTGTCATAAAACACACAACTTTTTTGGAAATTTGGCGAGTTATATATGAATTGCTTTTTGTTTGAACTTATGAATTTTTTTTATAAACATTTTTTTAGAAATCTAAATTTTTTGATAAATTAAAAAAAAATAAACGTGTAACTACCTCAAATGAAAACAATGACAATTTAATTATTTTTTTTGAAAATCTTTAAAAAATGTTTATAACTTAATTACGAAAACCCCTTCAACATTATATCAACTCCTATGATGAAATCTATCAACATTTGTGCATTTTATATGTTGTTAGACGATCAATCAAACTCACTTTGAATTCTCACAAATCACAGCTGGGGATTTTTCTTCTAAATTCTGCACCCAATAAATATAACTGGCCATAAACTATGATTTACAACGTTCACCAGCAACATATTTTGACTATAACACACACAGAAAGCGACATTTTTATGTGAACATCGTAAATTTTACATAAAAACGGCGCGTAAAACATCAAACCAATAGCGACAGAAGCAACAGCAGCAATTAAAAAGGATAACGTTGTCCTTGATATGTATCAAGTCGCATTAGTTTAGTAACAGGTATAAAATATATTTATTACACATATAACAAATCTAATTTTGAGAAATATGTCAAGCAGCACAGACAGACTCTGATTTCATTTTAATGTCACCATCAAGTAGCCTTAGATTTATAGCGTATTTTACCAGCCTTCGTCTAGGTATTTTTTTTTTAATTTGACTCAGTAGAACATATAAACGTTGAGCCGTAAAAATATAGGGCGACTGTTTATTAACTCTGTGCGACATATTGTCTACAAACGCCCCTTAAAGTCTTCATGTCTAAACAATCTTTAGCTACCATTGTAACAGCCCACATTTTATGTTTTAGTTACCTTTCAGTATTTATTTGTTGTCATTCTGTTAGATCTGCATACTATAATGAACGCCTTCGAATCTGAAATGATTTCAGTGATGTGACCGTCATAATATTTTATATTGACCGTGCGGAAATTTTGTCTCATCTCTATCGCTCTGTACTAAATGCAGGCGTTTTTATGTATGCTATTCTAAATATGTTGAACTTAATTTATATTTTTTTCTGGGAAATTTATTTAGGCCAGTTTTACAACATACCACAAAGTAGCAAATTTTGCCGCAACAATGTGAATTGTTGTGCATTTTAAATTTATATATTTAAATAGTAGCGGTCTTTGTGAGGCCTGCCATATGTTGCCGATTTTAGTATGGTCGTTTTGTGCATTTTTTTTTTGTAACATAACCTTTTGTAGCTTCAAATATAAGTATTAGAAGTTCACCGCAAAATATGTTTTACAAAATGTATATTTTTGGTAATTACACGCCTTTTATGTTCCGAAAAATGTAGTGCATTGTACATTTTAGTTGGAGACTTTTTAAATACATGGATAGAAAAGATTTGTTTGAATATGTTTGAATGTAATTAAAAAGTAATACGAAATTACCATACATGTATTAGGAATGAAGTGTAATTAAATTATAATCGAAATTGAATTTATTTTTGTTCACGTGTAACATTATTATATTGTCCAGCAGAATCTGTCTGTTTACCATAAATATTACAATACCAACATAAAATAATAATTGAATTTGAATAAACTGTTACTTGGCAATTTACTTGGTTAAAACTATGTTTCGAAACACAGAAAATGCTAATCAAATTTAAATACAACGTATGTTCGCCACGCTCGTCTAAATTCGATAATTTATCGACTGACGAAGTTGGCAACGTTGTGCAGCATTTTCCACCGACGCCATCGTTTGAACATATTGATGTTTACAAACAAACAAAAAAGAAATTGTATTTAAATAAGTGTATTCTTGCAACATTCTTCTTGTATACGAAGTTGGCACTCGTTGAGCAGAATTTTCTACCTACGTCTCTTTTGTCGTCGTTTGAAGAATGTATAGGGTCATTTTAAACATACTGATGTTTGAAAACTGACAAAAAATGAATTCTTGTATATAAAGTTGACACTCGTTGATCGGCATTTTCTGCGTACGTGTCTTTTGTTGTTCGTTGAGAAAACGTGTTCGCGTCGGTAATAATTTTGTTAAGTATTTGAAAATTAAATAAATATATAAATTGTTTTATAAAAAGTACTAATAGTAAGAGAGTATAATATAGTAGAGTATATAATTTCTGAAACTAATGTGAAAAAACCACAAATGAAAATCTGTGTTTCGATTTTCAAACAGAATTTGGCATGTTTTTTTACAAAAGCCTCCGTGAATTCCTTGCCAACGCTATGTGCTGTACTGAGACCAACTGTAACTGTACCAAATATAAAGCGAGCCTGGATCGTCTGGTTTTTATGCATTTAAAAATTTGTATATGAATTCTATTATTATAATTTTCCACTGTGCATGTTGAAAGATTTTTAATAAAAATAAATAAAAAAAATCAACATTTTATTTTCAGGATTTTTTTCCAAAAATATTTAAATATGTTTCTATGCAAACATAGTTCTTTTTGTACTGAAACAACTGATATGTTTCACTGGAAACATAATTATATTTAGGTCGTTCAAAATCATGTTTTAATTTGAACAAATTTATGTTTCGGTTCAAATATTTATTTTGTTTGTATGTAGTAATTATTATGTTTCCATTAGAACATACACCATTTTAAGGGACAACATTAAAATGTTTCCGTGATATTATAATGTAAGTCAGAGCTCATTACAACACTGTTCAAGTCTCAATACAACCCTGTTTACAAATGATTTATCAGTCAATTATATATTATGTTTACATAAAATTCCAAACATACATGTTAATGCCTGCAAAAGTATGTGTAAAATCCTACGATAAAACCCTACAGCAAAAATAATATGATTGCTCGAACAAATTTTTTAACTAAATCCATCAGAAAAATTTACTTTGTATTTAATATTTTATTTAATATTTTTTTGAATATTTTATTTAATATTTAATTTATTATTTTATTTAATTTATTATAAATATATGATTGCAAATTAATGTTTATTTAATTAAGTTCAATCATATAATGTTTGCAGAAAAATACCTTTTATTTTAGCAAGTTTAATTAATCTATGCACGCATGCATGTTGCCATAAATAATATATTATACGCATACATTTGCAAAAATTAATCATATTATCCGACCAAGAATAAGTAATCATAATGATTTGGTTTTTGTTCAAAATATATAATTGCAGTAAAAACTTATTATTCTGAATAATTGAATAAAATCTTGCGTATGTTTACTCATGTTTTATGTATAATATATTCATAAGTCATGCGTAATTGGAATAGGTGCTGGTATACAGTTTATGATTTATTATTCATGAATAAAATTTCACACTTAGGGCCAAATATCTATAGCCTCCAGATGGCAAAACAAATCCAAATTATGATGAACAAAGTGAAAACTGTCGCATTTGAAAATATAATAAGTTAATAGACAAAGTAAACGAACATTAAAAAAAAATATACTTCACTTTAACTTATATGTCTGTTAAATTCCTTTTCAAATGATACATTTTTTATTTTATTTACTCTCTTAAATGGTTTTCTGCCTGGAGGTTTTCCCAACTGACGTGAATTGCATATCTATAAAAGTTAATATGCAATAATTAACACAAGTTATAAATAAATATTCATAATTTCGATTTTAATGATTAATAATACAATTTGAAAAATTTATGAATCCTATTCATAATAAATATATAGAGATTTAGTAATTTTACCCATGAATTTTGTATTTTTTTTAGTATTATACATAATTCATGAATATAATTCATAAATAAAATAATTCGAAAAAAATATATTTTATGAACGTCTTACTCATAAATCATCAATAAAGAATTTTTACCGTGTATTATATTTCTCTTTTCAAAAAATATAATAAAGAATATCGGTTATAGAAGAGATATATATTTGCAGACATTCAAAAAACTATATTTGCGTAAATAAATAATATAATTATTATTAATTAATTGGTCTAAAATAAAATGTATATTCGGCGAATTAACTTTGATTGCTCATATATCAATTTGTTTTGAAATATATACATATAATTGTTGTTTCTGTGGAATTTTCTAGATGTAAACATATAATTTTTACCTGTAAACATATTTTACTCATACACTAAGAAAAAAGTGACGTAATAAAATTAAATAAAATTTATTTAAATTTGATTTAAATACTTTTGTAATAAAAAACGTAATACTCCATACAAAAAATATTTGTATGGAGTAATGAAGCAAAATAAATAACAAAAGTATTTAATTTTATTCAAAATTTCGAAAAAAGTAAAATAAAATAATAATTTTATCTATTCCTAATCTTCTTTATATGAAATAAATAGATTTTAAAATACCAATTTACGTATTTATGATATTGTGATTAAACTAAAATGTTATAACCTTATTAAAAGTGATAAAAAGTATTTACTTCCAATTTTATTACATACATAATAAATTTAAATAAACAGTATATAATAATAATAGTTTGGCGCTACAGTCCTGTATAGAACTTTGACCGAGCTCTCTCACCATTTTGAGCTGTACGTGTTATATTTGTATTCAAAGTGGTGGGATCTACAGTTTATTGCCGAATCCGAACGGCGGGTGAGAGCTTTTCATAGGCAATGGTTTTACTCTCGTAGGTTTGCCATTTACTGACGAGAGGTAGCGCGGTATAGAAAAATGTTTATATGAAAAGATGTTGTTAGCCCCAGTCCTGGCATGAACCGGGGACCTTTCGGCTCGCAGTCCAACGCACTAACCATTGAGCTACCGCGGCTACACGAAGTATATACTTCAAATTGTATTACGTACGTAATAAATTTGAATAAAAAGTATTTACATTAAGTTTAAATAAAAAGTATTTAATTTAAATACAAAAGACTACGGTTGAAAAACGTGTCGAAAAGTATTTAAATTTATTACTTTTTTATTTAATTGTATTATTTTTTTCCTCAGTGTACACATAAAGTAACATGATATGCGTCTTTAAAATGTACCTATGTTTTCTTAATTTGTATAACTTAACAGGGTTCATGTGTCAACTTTTCTTAGTCATTAAATCGACGCAACTTACGAAAAACAGCATACTAAAACCAGCATTAGTTTATTTTAGCGTAGAACAATAACAGTATATATATATTTTATCCATGAAAAGAAGCTTTCAATTATTTTAGCCACGAAAAGTATCTCATTCTTCTCTTATACACGAACAGAAGCATAACTGTATTTTTCCCACGAAAGAAAACATATTTTTATATTGTTTACGAAAAGAAGCACATTTTTAAATTCGCCACGAATAGAAGAATATATGTATTTTAGTTACAAATATTCTAATAGACAGTTTTGTGCATATGAACTCAAAAATATTAATGATGGAGGTGAGTTGTTTTTTCATTGATGACATGGTATTTCAGTGACGTCATTGGACATTTATTACAAAAATGACGTATTTGTGTACTAGTCCAATAACAAAGGAACCATTAAAAAAATGTTTTTTTTCAATGACCCAGTTGGGATCGTTCCAAATCCAAAAGTATGTGGCATTGTCTTATAACGCAATTGGATTCTAGGGAAATTCTAAAGAAAGTAATTTGTTCCCCAAAATTTACTTGAAACAGTATATATCCTTATTTTTATAACAATTAATATACTATTTATCGTAGCTAAATATAAATGTGTTTCTGCCATATCTCGGATCCATTCGATACCTCGTAGCTTTCTCGAACTAACTTCGATAAAAAATTCGATCTCAAATCTTTAACAATTCTAATTTTTAAAATTCAACTTTAATTATATCTAAACTTTGATAATATCTCTTTTTGATATCGATTTGATTTCGTAAAATATCTCGTACCGCGAAAACTCCCACATATCGAGCGTCTCGTACTGACGCTCGATATCAGTACGAGAACGGTTGCAAATTCTTCTGCTTCTCGTAACGAACTCGTAACAATATCGAAACGATTGGCATAGTGGGATGCTTCGCTTCGTGGAGAATATAATAATGTACTTCGTTTCGTGGCTAACATAATTATATGCTTATTTTCTTAGATATAATAAAAATGTGATAGTTTTCATCGGGAAATTGAACTTATGTTTCTTATCGTATTTAAGAAAAAAGTGCCGTTTTACGTGATCAAATTGAAACGTGTAGATTTTCGTAAGATGCGCCGAAATTAACTTCAACTTTATGTTTTTGAAATTTAATTTTCCAATTAATATGTTTATGATTATTAGTATTTTTATTATTATATAGTAATAGGCAGTCCATATATATCATATTTGGTCTGACAAATAATTTGATTTATAGCGGTAAACATACAATAATAATAGTATCATCATTACAAACATTCTTTAAAAAATATTTTGTTTGCAGTAAATATATACATATTTCTTTGTTTCTATATTGTGATTGTCGTAAGTTAAATTAGAAAACAAACATACGTAAACATTACAAAATCGTTCAAACCTCAATATAGTTATAACCGATGATCATTGCAAACGTTTACATTATTTGATACGTAAACAAAACTAACCTCACGCAATTTGCAATGTCTGTCGTTTGATATTTCTTAATTACGAACAATTTTAAGAGCAATGTTTATGATCTTTGTGGTTTTGTATATTTTTAAATTTGTTTATTTTTTCATTTTTAAAGTCAAGTTTATAATTGGCAGACCACAAACAATCAACAGCGACAACTACAACAACATATGACATGCAATTGCAATTAATGAAACGAACCATACACTACTGCTATAGCTTGAGACCAATGTCTACCAACGATCCAAACAAGTCTTCCATGATCCGAGACTACAGAGACAGGCCTTGAGAATGTTGCCGAGTCGAGAGCCGTTAAGTTCAATATACAGACTAAGTAAGTAAGAAATTTTATACAAACGCAGATGCCTAAAAATCAACCGTAAAACTAACAGAAAACAGTTACCATCCAACCAAAGTCACAGACACTTTAACATGCATTTCATGCCACATGAAATTAAGACGTCAACGGCAATTGGTCGACGGTCACTCTCTGGCCACTTGACCACTTGGCTGGCTGGCTGGCTGGCTGGTTGGCTGGCTGGCTGGGTCTTGTTGACTGCTTGGTGGCGGACAGTCGGGGAGCACTTACAGCCTACGTATTTTGTACCCACAAGGGTTTGTTTATTATGTTTATGTCTCGAAGACATTATTTTCATGTTGAAATAATAAACAGACACAAAATGTAAACATAGACGACACGCACATGTAAACGTACCGCATAATGATGACGATGACGACGATGATGATGACATTCATCAAAGGCACGATCTTAGCAGGCAGCAGCAGCAGGTTACACAAAAATACTAAAAAGTGATGAAATATATTTCAATCTGAATATTAACTGATCTCTCGAATATGAGAAATGGTACACGTTCATGTCGGTAATGAGAGCAATTTATAAATATGTGTGTCGGAGGTTAACAGATGCTTTATAAAGATTTATAAAAATTGTACAAAAAAGTGTTATATAAAATTACTTCAATTTATCAATTAACAAAAAACTCTTCAATTAATTACATAATTTCACAAAAAACATGTTATTTATTTAAATTTATTAAAACTTATTTTATATATATACTTTCCCGAAGTGGACATTTCCCTGAAACGCATTAATCCGACATAGAAATTTCCCCAAATGGAACCAACTCCAAAAAGACATATTGCAAATGAACATCTCCCTGAAATAAATATTTTCCCGAAATGATTATTTCCCCGAAATGATTAGATACTTCTTTAAAATATATAATTCCACGAATTGGATATTTCCCCGAAATGGTTATTTTTCCGATATGGATATTTCCCCAAAATTGTTAATTCCCAAAGCTGGATATTTCCCAGAAATATTATCCAAAAATTAATATTTCTCAGAAATGAAAATGTCTCCGAAATGTTGACACTTTCGTGAAATGGACCTGAACACATTTAATATTCAGGGAAAGGAACATTTTGTGATAATGATATTCAGGGAAATGTCTTGATAAGCAAGATCTCAGTACCAATATAATTCATAAAGACAATTATTTCTTTCATAAACATTTAAATTTTAAAATTAGAACTTAATATTTTTAAATTCTCTCATCAATAAGTCTTAGTTTTAGTGCAGAATTCACTACCCTTGTAGAAATTTTGGTAGGGCCATGAAGTGATCATGTCATTATTTGAGATGATCGAGATATGACGAGGCCCATAATGTTCTTATAACGCAGTGTCCTGATCATGTACTGACCTCAGGCCATTATCATGTACTGATCGGGAAATTCCCCATTTTATTACTTACCCGACAATTGCCTTGTCAGAGCACAATAGAGTTTCTCTCATTAAATCTCGATCATTGTCTGATGTCATTTCGTTAAGAGGAACAAATAATGTAGCTATGATCGAGAACATTGACTATTTAGATAATACAAACTCTTGTATGGTAAGCATGAAAAGGGCATGCAAAGGCAATGATCATATTTTCTCTAATAGGACTTACCCAACGAAAACCGGATCATTTCTCGATGGCGCATCGGGCAAATTTCTACTAGGGTACACAAAGACAAAAAAAAAGTGAATTTAAGATTTTTAGTTAACACAATTAATGAATTATAATTAAGGATAACAATAAGAATAATTATTCTTATTATTATACTAACCTATTAGAAATTGCGACCCTGAATGGGAACTGATCATAGAATTTGTTCCTTTTTATAATTTGACAAATTGCAGGAAAATCATAATTAGATTATGATAATACTTATCTTATAGGGTAAGGTTGAGGTAAATATGGTATATTTTAGTAGAGTTTTGATCTGAACTAATCGTTGTATTTTTAGTTACCTAGACTATCAGATCCTGATCATGACCACATTAATAGGGAAAACTATATTAGCCGCGGTAGCTCAGTGGTTAGTGCGTTGGACTGCGAGCCGAAAGGTCCCCGGTTCAAGCCTGGACTGGGGCTAACAACATCTTTTCATAGAAAACATTTTTCTATACCGCGCTACCTCTCGGCAGTAAATGGCAAACCTACGAGAGTAAAACATTGCCTATGAAAAGCTCTCACCCGCCGTTCGGATTCGGCAATAAACTGTAGGTCCCACTACTTTAAGTACAAATATAGCACGCACAGCTCAAAATGGTGAGAGAGCTCGGCCGAAGTTCTATACAGGACTGTAGCGCCAAACTATTATTATTATATTAAGGTTATGCCTTTTGAATAATATCGGCTTAGGTAATATGGTTCTCTGTTTATAAATCCCAGAAACAGGCTTGGTCAAGTCATTAAGTTTTATTGGTGAATTTCCAACTGAAATTGTTGCCTGAAAAGACAATTTTTTGTAAAGAAATGTTTAAGGAGTATTTCAGACATGTAATCGAAGCTAATTATATATAGCAGAGAAATTTAGATCTAATAATATCGATTTTATTTATTTAAGTATTATGATATTTAAGTAGCCGCGGTAGCTCAGTGGTTAGTGCGTTGGACTGCTAGCCGAAAGGTCCCCGGTTCAAGCCTGGACTGGGGCTAACAACATCTTTTCATAGAAATCATTTTTCTATATCGCGCTACCTCTCGGCAGTAAATGGCAAACCTACGAGAGTAAAACATTGCCTATGAAAAGCTCTCACCCGCCGTTCGGATTCGGCAATAAACTGTAGGTCCCACTACTTTAAGTACAAATATAACACGCACAGCTCAAAATGGTGAGAGAGCTCGGCCGAAGTTCTATACAGGACTGTAGCGCCAAACTATTATTATTGTATTATGATATTTAATGACATATAATAAATTTGGATGAACATTAAAAGGCTTTGTCAAGTCATTAAGTTTTACTGGTGAATAAACAACTGTTGCTAGAAAAGTGAGAAAAGTTTCAGGAGTATATCAGACATGTAAGTGAAGCTCATTACATTGAACGGCAATGTTTAGCCAAAAATAACGAAGATAGACGACGTACAGATAGTTTATTTTTAATCTATTTTTTTTCTAATTTTTTTTTTCAGAGCATGGTTCATGGTTGAAGAATAAAATTCTTAAATATGATGTATATATTTTTTATGTGTCTTTTGTAGACAGAAAAAAAAAACATTCATATGATGAATTCATTCATAAATAATATGAATTTTTTCACCAACTACTAGATTCAACATATTGATACCACCATTCATTAAATGACATATTGAAAGTACATTCATTATATATATGAAATTATTCGTACTATCGAACATCATACTGAAGAACAAAATATTCAATACAATGAATTTGAATCGTCATATTGATGAATGACGATTCATCAATATGACGATGAATCGTCATATTTATGAATATAATATTTTTTTTACGAATTTTTCAAAAAAAAATATATATGTGTTTAGAAAAAAATCGTAAAAAAATGTTGTAAAAATTTCATTTAATAAATAAAAAAAAAAAACTATATAAAATTTTGTTCGTAAAAAAATTAAAAAAAAATCTTTTTCAAAAACATTTTTTTCAAAAATAAAAAAATTTAAACAATTTTTTTTTTAATATTTTTTTTATAAATATAATTACTATTAATAAAAAGTTGTAATTATAAATAAATGTATTATAAAACATTTTCCTAATTTTTGCATGTCGAGCAAGCATTATATAAGAAACAACATAAAAGAACTACTTGTGAACTAAAAAGTACGGCAAAAAATGAACGAAAAATAAATATTTTGATTGAAATTTAGTTTAATAAGGAGCATTCTTCAATATGAAGTAAAATATGTTGTATTTTATGTTTCTGTTCATTAATATGATGAATCGTATTTTTCACATACCGTTCATCATATTTATTATACATATTCATAACATTGATGTCGTTAGTTATTAATATTATAAATGGTTTTTCAATACAATGAATCATGGTTTGAAGAACGGAATTTATAAATATGATGTTAATTTTTTTTTCTAAGTACGTGTTCATTAATAAAATGAATGTTTGCATAAATTTCGCCAAATTGATGAACACCTTTATTTTGCCATACCCTAAAGGGATGGATGATAAAGTCATTCATATTTTGATTTCTTCGTAATTGACGAACAAAATGCTTCAAAGTGATGAACTTTTCATCGGTTAACGTTCCAATTAAAATCAGAAAATCTAATTTCAAAACAGTATATGTTCCAACAAAATCCTCACGTCTGGCAACTTTGCCCATTCCACACAATCAGCCGCTTTAGCAAAGGAAAAGAGCGTACCGCTACAAGTTTCGATAGGCCCTCGCGAAAGGGCCCTCTGCAGCCATAGTAGCTGGAGGCCGGCCGCAGTTCGACTCAGCACTGAAGTGGTTTTGCGTGTGCGTAAGTGTAAACGTTCAGGATTCTATAGGGATAACATTTATTCAGGGTGCCTGCCTGTAGCGTATACATTGGTCACAAGCCAATTGCGCTGTCATCATTTACACTTGAATTTATTGTTGTTATCGTTGTTTTCGATTTCGATTGAGTAGTAGAATTGACTTGGGTCCCTAGTTGTTGAGTAAATAAGACGTCAATTTTAGTTTTTTTCTGTTGTGTTTTCTTTGCTACGGTTGAACGTCAAGTGATCGTGCAGCCAAGAAGTGTTTTTTTAAGTTTATTGGTGTTTTTCTTTTTTTAAACAAACTGCAATTTATGTTTGTTTTTTTTTCGAATTGTTGTTGTTCTTTTAGTTGTTTTTATTGACTTGTTATTGTTATTGCATTCAACTTGTGGTTTTAGGTTGCAAATTGATTACTTTTCATTAGGTCACTGTAGTAAGTTTCGAAGTTTTATGTTTTGTATTGATCTTCGCCTCTTGACTTCCTTCCTGTCACGTTAATAATGGTGACAAACACGACAACGTCGACATTTTTGTTTATTTACTTTTTAAACTAAAATTGTTCTGCTAATTACTGTTGGCATTAATTCCTTTTTATTTGTTTTTATTTCAGATATTTGCGCAACAAAACTCTGTTGATTTTGTTATGAATACTTTATGGGGACTGTGGCTAATGAAGCTCAACGTTTAAATAACGAAATATTTAACTTTTTTTTTTGTTGGTATTTTGAAACTTTATCCCACAATGTTGCAGATTGGAATGTTAATAATATGCAGATTATACAAAGTCTATGTTTTGTATACAACGTTTCCAATTTATTCTCATAGTATTTAAAAGGAATAGTGAAATTACAAAAAATAAGCAACGTTTTGAAAATATGAAAATGCAGACAACATTTCCTATGCGATGACAATTAAAGCAAACATTCGGGGAAATACTCAACAAACAATGAGAACTCACTCTTGATGTACTCTTCTACATGGATGGAAAAAAGTTCTAAAATCCAGAAGGCATCAAGAAGTATACGGAGTGATATACAGCAAAAACGAAAAATTTTAATTTCAAGAAATTGATTTTCTTAGTTGTCAAAAAAGTAACTAAGTAGAATTATTCTTGAATTCAATTATGAAATTTCTTAGGTATCAAAAAAGTAACTAAGTAGAACAAGTCTTGAAATCTACTTAATTCTAACTTCTGAAAATCCAGTTGAATAAAGTTTGTTTACTTTTTTGACAACTAAGTAATTTGCTTTCTTGATATCCAGATGACAAATTCTTGAATTTTAGTAGTATTTTATTGATATTAGTCAAATTCTACTATTTTGCATTCTAACCGAATTCTTCTCCAGTTTTAGAATTTTATTTCACTCCGTATATCCATTTATCTTCTTACCATTCTACTTTTAACCATTTCCATTAGGTTTAGGAGTCAAGATGTACAAGGAACGCATAGTTCATGGAGTTCCAGAATGGAGTTCTATGAACTTATAACAGTGGTGGTTGCGTGGTTATGTTTTCGTCTTCGAACTGTCGTATAACGCTCAAAATGTTCTATCTGTTTCGATTAAATATTGACAATAACGGTTTCGATAACTGTACGCGTTTCTTCCATCCTCGAGAAGCTCTTCTATTAAAGAACGTATAGAATACGGCAGAAATTGACTATAAGAAAAAATCTTTGATTATGATAGCCAAGCAAACAATATGAAGTCTTGCTGTACTCTTTTTTCCATCTTCATATTACTCTTTTTCCCATTCCCATTAGACCTAAATTACAAGATTAACTAAAAATGTTAAATTCATGCAGTTCCAAAAGCATCGAAGAACTTGACACGGAGGTAGTAGGGTGGATTTGTGGTTTGTATTGTCTGTTTCGATTGAGGTCCATAAAATATTAAAATGCCAGAGACAAAATTTCATGCATGTAAATGAACTATTTTGGAGAGTTTTTAAAGAATGTTGTAAAATTGTGTGGAATTTTAATGGCAGATTCACAGCTTATTTTGGGAACTGGTAGAAAATAGATAGATTTCTGAGGCCTTCTCCAGGTAAAATTTTTAGCAGGGTCGAAGCAGTTTAGAAATATATTTTCAACATATTTCAAACAGACAAATGCAGAGTTTGCACCAAAAGCTGCCTATTTTCTTGGTAAGTTTTTTGTTTTCTACATGTTCCCAAAATATGCCGTGAAACTGACATAAAAATACCACAAAATTTTACAACTTCGCGAGACAAAATTTCTGTAAATTTTTAGGAATATTTCGGTCATATTTCTGGCAATCGCACGGCTAAATGGAATATCTTGGGTAGTCTAAGGACTGCGTCGAATTGTCCGCTACAAAAATGAAAAAATCTAGAAATCTAGTAATCGCATTTTTATAGAATAAAATATTTTATTTTGCAAATTATTTTTAGATTAAAAAAAAATATAAAAAACCAGAAATTAATATTTTTTAATAAAAAATTTTAATTTTTCCGAAACCCCTTCCATTAATGTTGTAATGGTAGTGTCCGACACCCTCACAGCTGCTGAAGACCACTTTCTTTTAAAGTCTTGAAGGTCTTTGTCCACTTTTTTTGTTGTCTTCATCTCCCTTTTTACTAAAGCCCAGTATCTCAAAATCGGCCTGAGTTCTGGACAGTTTGGTGGATTGGCTTCTCTAGGCACCAAAATCACTGCATTTTTTGGATCCACTCTAAGGCCGTTTTGCTGTAGTGACATGAAGCGAGGTCAGGCCAAAAAAATGTGGACACTTCATGTTGGCGTAAAAATGGAAGCAATCTCTTTTGCAAGCATTCCTTCACATATATTTCGCTATTAATTGTACCCGATGTCACGAATGAGCTGCTCCTTTTTCCACAACTGCAAATTACCTGCCAAACAAGGAATTTCTTTGGGAATTTTGTCATTTTTTTTATTTGAATTTTTCAGCGACATTTCCTCGAGAATCGGCTGTATAAAATTCCTGCCCAGGTAGCTGAGAAAAGTCCGCTAAAACATAAGTTTCTTCGTCCATTATGCAGCAATCGAATTTTTTAAAATAATCTTGGTTCAGCTTTTTAGCTCGTTGTTTTGCGGTTTCATTCTTGACGGCATTTCTATCTGGAACTTTTTGGACCTTGTACGTCTTCAGCCCAGCTTCTTTCTTAGTCCAGCGCAGGAAAGATTCTGAGCATTCCGCCTTTCTCGCCAATTTCCTTCCGGATATGCTTGGATCTTTTTTTAAAATATTCGACTTTTCACGATCATGTGGGCCTCTTTTTTACCAGAACCTTTCTTCCGATCAATACTCAGGTCTTCCTTAATGCGGTTGATAACGCGAGAAATGGTCTTAGGGTTAGCCCCTACCTCCTTGGCAATTTTTTTAAAAGACCAATTAGGTTGTTTTTGAAAAATTTTAATTATATTTTCTCGCACTTCTACTTCGTTTGCCATTTTCGCGTTAAATAAATTTTGTATTGACTATAATTGACACAAATTATTTTCTGCCATTTAATTCAGAGCTACTATGATCAAATTTTTTTAATTTGAATCTTGCAATAGCACATTATGGGAAGATATGTAACGGACAATTTTATTCGACGCAGTCCTTATAGCAGGTTGTAAAATTTGATGTCATTTTAATGGCAGACTCACGCCATATTTTGGGAATGGACAGAAAACAGACAGCTTTTAATACAAATTATGCTATTGTCCGTTTGAAATATGTCGATAAAATGTTTCTGAACTGCCTCCCCCCAAAATATTCAATTTATCTGTGTGTTTACCCGAAATATGCTCGAAATATTCCTGAAAAATGCCAGAAATTTTGTCTCGAGTCTCTTGACAAAACTGTTGGCAGTCTCGAGGCAGTTTACAAACATGTTTGACATATTTCAAACAATCGGAGGCGGAGTTTGTATCACAATCTGACTGTTTTTTGCCCGTTCCCAACAAAAAAAATAAAATCTCGAGACAAAATTTAAAATTTTAATAATACTTGATAATCTGCCATACGCTTCCTACAAACTTCCATATATCTATTGCCTAAAATATTTTCCTAAGATATTTTCATAAAATGTGCCTGAAATTATCTCTCGGAGCATTTACTTAAGAAAAGAATATCTGCATATCAGGAATAATTCTACTTAGTTATTTTTTTATACCTACACCCAGAAAATTATACTATATATATAATAATAGTATTTTACAATTAAAAATTGTCAATAGGATAAATTATTATTTTAATCGGAAAATACCATTAAATACTAGAAAATACCATGACATTGCCATTGAGTTTATATGAAAAGATTTATTTTTTGTATGCTATTAAATCAATAATTGTCCTATTGACCAATTTTAATAGGATTTGAGGGAATTTTTTCTGGGTGTAAGAAATAAATATTCTGCATATCAAGAATAATTTCACTTAGTTATATAAATTGACAACTAAGATGACATGTTTCTTAAAATTAAGAATTTCTCCGTTTATGCCATTCCTCCTGAATTAGTAGTTTTTTCTCTCCGCGTTTACGGCATATTTTGCAAACGGATAACATTTGATTGAAAATCCGCCTTTGTCTCCTTAGAGTTTAGAAAAATATGTTTTGAAACTTACCTTGTTTTGGGCTGTCTTACGTTTTCCAAAAACCTGTTATTTGCCGAAAATATGACCCAAATATTCTAAAGTAATGCCAAAATTGTTGTCTCTGGTACTTTTAATATTTTGAACAAAACACCGACTTATTTAACTTACAGAAAAACTAATAATCACGAATATATTCTTTTCCAATAAATTCCACTTCTCCTTGTGGGGGTTACATATGAATTACCAAATCAATGAGATTATTATTAGTATTACTTTGAATATATCATTTAACATATATTGATAAAATTTATTCACGTCTTTGGTATGTTAAATTCAAACGATTTATACTAGCCGAACATTTAAATTTGTGCTCTTAGGGTTCCTGATATGTATTAGCAAAAGAAGTTTTAATGGGCGAACATTTTACTTTCGTAGCGAATATCATCTTCGGGAAAACAATAAACCGGAAGGCGAATTGTCATGAAAAATTTATAAAATATAATTTTTTTATTGCAAATACTACCGGAAAAAATTGTGGGTAAAAAACAAAATTTTAATAGTCAAAGATATAATGAGTTTTTGAAAACAAAGTTGCATAATAACTACTTATATTAAGTACCTTATATAAATGTAGTAAATATTATGGAATTTGAATATAATAGAGTTACCTAATTGGTTAAATAACACTTGAGCAACCTTTAAGAAGCCATAGTGCAGCCGTTAATAAAGCGCGACCTTCAAACAAGCTGCCGAGACTAACGGCAAAATATTTTTGTAAGCAGGAACGTGCCAATAAAATTCCAGCCTTTACAACAACGGCAACAACAATATGAAAGACAGCAATATGAAAAACAGCAATAAATTGGCAACCCCCCAGCATAGGAAAAATAAAAGAATAGAAACCGTTAAAATTTAGGAGGAACCTAAAATTAATGCCACAGCATATTAGATGATGATGTTGTTGGCAACAAAATTTAGAATGTTGCTGGCGGACAGTTGTGTCGCTGAGGTAAGGATAGTTTTTGTTGTTGTTGCTGTTGATATTGATATTGTTCTTGTTGTTGTTTTACCTGTTGACGAGCAGCATAAAAATACGTTGTACGGTCGTAACTAATGCCAGACAATGTTGGAAAAATGGTGAATAACTGTGATTTTTTAATATGTTGCTGTTGTTAATGTTGTTGTTGCATAAGATGTGAGAGTGATGATGTTGCAACACCTTGTGGCCACACAACAACAACAGCAAGAGCCAAAATCATGGCCCGAACATAAGCCAGCAAATTGAGTTGGCAACGTTTAATAAGACGATGATGATGCTGCTGTTGTTGCTGATGACGATGATGATGATGATGTTGTTGATAAGAATGATGCAGAAAATAACGAGGCTGTCGATGTTGCTGCTATTGCTCTTGGTGGCGGTGGTAGTGTTAATGATGTTGCTAGTGATGATGTTGCTGTTAATGATGTTGCTGTTGATTATGTTGTCGTTGCTGACGGTGTTGCTGATGCAGATGTTTTGCATTGATGATATATCAGCGAAAAGAAAAAAAAACACCTTGTTAGCGGTTAGCCTTCTTTTTTTTGGTCTCTCGCTTAAATTTCTTAGTGCAAAAAGTTTTTATTTTTATTTTACAATGCCGCAAAAATTTCCCATGTTTTTCCGCTATGATGGCGCGAAGGTGTCTGCATCATTGGATGCCATGATGCATTATTGGTCACAGTCATTATGAAAAAATTTCGGATATATCATTTTTGTGTTGTTGTTCTTCGTCTGCTTTGCACAATCTACTGCGCTCGATTTGTTGTTGATGTGTGGAATTTTTTTTGATGATGACTATGGCTTGGAGTCTGTCTTTGCATGTAAAGAATGCGTTTTTTTTGTTGTTCTGCATTTTAAAGTTTTTATTTTAATACATTTTATTTAATTTTATTTTACATATTTGTTGCTTTGTTCCGCTCCGTTCTTTGGAACAGGCTATACTTTTGCTATCAGCGCAATTTATCACACAACGTGCTGGAGGACCTGACGTTCGTTTGGGGCTGTTGGTGGTACGACCGACCCAACGATCTACGTCCGTTGGGTCGGCAAAATTTCAAGGCAAAGCGTTAAAAATTACATACATGTTATATATGGTCAAAACGTGTTGATGGAATTCGCAAGTTAACAAGACAGTCGACAGACAGTCATGTGTCAGGATGCAACAGTCAGTGTCTGCAGCATATGTGAAAATATTTAAATAAAAAATATTTTTTTTTAAATAAACTTAAATTTAAGTAGTATCTAATGACTTTATTATAAAAAGCTGGGCAGAGCTCAGCCTGTTATAAATTAAAAATGTTTGTTTTAAAAAAACCTGAGTAGAAAAGTCTTGAGAAGAATTTAAGAAGAATTCTGGGAAAATAATTGTCTCGGAAAGAATTTGCTCGGGGAAGAATTCATTCGTGAACATAATTTTTCTATACACTTTTATACCACACACTAAAATCATGTGGTATATTCACTTTAGTCGTCTTTTTGAACCACTCAAAATGAGATTAGTTTGCCCGGTATGGCCTGAAATGCAATTGAGAACCGGTCTAAAAATATATATTATTGATCTACATTACCTTCTAAATCGATTTTGCTATGTCCATCTATCTGTATTTCCATATGTTTGAGAGTCGTTTCTCCACGACCATGTATCGGTTCAAATCACAGTAATACTACATTGGTTAGCTCTATGAAACTTATAACTTAGATAATTTGTTCACCTACACTGTCTGGTCTTAAAAATTGTCGAGATTGGTCAACCTTTGATCCATTATCAGTGATTTTTGTACATGTACCTTATAAAGCACAAACATTTTTTAAATCTTTTTTTTTTTTAATAAATCCCTGCCCATTGTGATAATACACATATAATATTTATTTGATTTACCACATATATGTAGGTTATTTTTGTATTTTAATTAGACCGATTAAGAACCGGTATAGAAAGTTCTGCAAAAATTAAAATTGTTTCCATGTATTGTAATCCATTTGAAATTAATATTATATGCAATCCCTGGCGTTTTTCCAAAATATTTAAGGTATTTGTGGAAGTCTCGTCATATTTTGGGAACTGGCAGTAAACAGACAGCTTGTGTTACAAACTTCGCCTTTGGTTATTTGAAATATTGTCTGGGGTTATTTTCACGTGAATAGCTTTGTATTGCGATATAATAATTATTACTTAAAAAATAATTATTATTTAATAAAAACCAAAACGGGTAAAAATTTAAAGTGAGTACTATAATTAAATTGGATAAAACGGGGCGGGTCATTTCAGAAGTGCGTGTATTTGAGTTTTTTTAGGTTTCAATTGCGTACAAAACTAACTACCATATACCCAAAAACTACATCACTTGTTCCACCACTTTGAATACAAATATAACGCGCAATCTCAATTGGTGAGAGAGGTCGCCCAAAGTCCTTCAGGACTATAAAGTAAAACTATTATTATTGCCATAAGATATTTCATCTTTCGTATATTGTAAAACAAATGTGAATTCAATCAACTAAGTCTTAGTAAAATAGCTTATGAAAAACAGCAATTTGTGTACCGGTTCTTAGATCTTCTATAATTCGTACACGCTGCAAAAATGGGATCTCCCAAACATAATTTTGCAGGCATTTCATATATCTTTGGCGCTTAATGCAAGCAAACGTATTATTGTATTGCCAAACATTATTATAATAACAGCCAAACATATTTTGATTTCGTTCAAACATATTTATGTTTAGAATAAATAATTTTCTGAATTTCAGCTTAATGTGTGTGTTTGATTTAAGCCCAAAAGTAAATGTATTTATTTTACCGCGGTAGCTCAGTGGTTAGTGCGTTGGACTGCGAGCCGAAAGGTCCCCGGTTCAAGCCTGGATGGGGCTAACAACATCTTTTCATAGAAACATTTTTCTATACCGCGCTACCTCTCGTCAGTAAATGGCAAACCTACGAGAGTAAAACCCATGCCTCTGAAAAGCTCTCACCCGCCGTTCGGATTCGGCAATAAACTGTAGGTCCCACAACTTTGAGTACAAATATAACACGCACAGCTCAAAATGGTGAGAGAGCTCGGCCGAAGTTCTATACAGGACTGTAGCGCCCAACTATTATTATTATTATTTATTTTTACAACATATATTTTTTAAATGGGAAAAATACAATTAAAATTAACTAAATTTCTGTATAAAATAACTGTATTTTTATTAAAATTAACATACTTTTTGTACTTATTTACGCTGTTTTTATATTTTTAATACAGTTATTTAACATCATTAAAATTTTAAGCACATACCTTATTTTACTACATTCTGTGTTTATTTATATTTAATAAAAGTGTCGAAAAATACCACATTCTTTTATTTAAATTAAATACATATGTAGAAAAAATACTACGTCTACATTTATATTTTCTACATTCAGAATTTTCGGAAATCCAAGAAAATAATGTATTCTCTAAAAACAAAAAAAAAACAAATGTTCTAAATACTATTAAATGAGACTATAACTAATATATTGTCCTGATGATGATGAAAGAGGTGTAAACAAATCCTGATCAAAATCTTTTGACACAAACGCGTCACAGGCATCTCACGCTGGTGCATCCCCTATTCCTATAAAAAATTTAAAAATACAGAAAACAAAAACTTACTACATTTTCTGTAATATGTAGAAAAAATGTTTCTAATACATTGTGTAGTAAAATGAAGTAAAATGAGAAAAACGTCAATCAAAAGAACTACATTTTTATTAAAACAAATATAAAACGAGTTGGGAAAGTTAGGTCACATAGGGCGGATTTATATAGTCGGTCGGGCCCGACTATGGAATACCCTACACCTTTGGTGGGGATATTAACCCTCAGAATATTATTCATATATCAGAAATTTACGTCTTATATCCCCATAAATTAAAAAAATTTTGTAAAGAATAAAAAACTAAAAAAAAAATTTGAAAAGTGTAATTGTGCGGACCACGCCTTTATTTAAAATTTTGAAAGGCTAATATTTCATAGATTTGATTTTAATAATTTACGGATCAAATTTCCACTATGAAAACCCGGGAAATAATGAAAAAAAAGTGGGCGGATCACGACCATTTTTAGACCACACATTTTTAGGTGAATTCGAACAATACGTTTTAAATTTTATAACTATACCTTGAATACTTTTCGATTTATTAGTTCCGAAAGAGTTATATAAAAGTGACTTGTATGGGAGGTTGGCGTGTCCGTTGTCCGATTTGGCTCATTTTCAAACTCAGTTCCTACTTTTGGCCAAAATATATATTTCTCAAGTTATTCTGTATTCGGACAGCAAGACAGCAAGACGGACAGACAGACAGACGGACATGGCTAAACGGACTCGGGTAGTGATGCTGATCAAGAATATATATACTTTTCCATACCGGACACGCCTCCTAAGGGGCGTTACAATATATGCACAAAGTTAATATACCCTGTACCTCATAGGTGTAGGGTATAAATATACTAAAATTTTCTACATTAATTTTCTGAATGTTCATTGCAAAATATCTCATGTGATCTAAGCTTCATTACTGATTTTTATTAGTTTTTTATGTTTTTGTAGTAGATTTTTCCTTATTTATTTTTTTTTTTAATTTTTTTTTTTTGAATTTGTATTCCCTTATATTTTGTAATGACACTTGTATTTGTAATTGTCTGTAGATCTGATTTGTTTTTTAAGAAAACATATTTAAAGAGTTCTGAACTTTTTAATTAAATAATCCACAAAACATACAAAATAATTATTACTTTCTTAAACCCAATTCTCATTCACATCTTTTGAAAACTATATTCAAACCCCGTTCGAAATACGATTCTCGGTCTCCCGGTGGCACAGCATGTAAGAAACGTACCCACTGCGAACGACCGCAGCGCCATGCGGTAAACTGTCATAAGTCACATATATGTGAAATCGGAGACCTTACACGGATGACAGTGAATGAGAGAGATACTAGTACCCGTACCACCAAATCAACTCAGACCAAAAAAAAAAAAACACACACACACACACAAAACATGACGATAGATGGAACAAATAATAATTAATTTTTAATGTTTACCGAACATGTGGAAAATATCAACACTGTGAATATTGAATATCAGCAAGATATGCAGCATATGATCATAATTTATTAAGGGTTGTCACAGGACAGCAGACGCACTCCATGGGGTTTCTAATCAGAAAGAATGCTCAAAGTAATGTAGCCCCCAAATTCTTGTGTGCGTTGAAGTATTGACAGGCAAAAATGTAGACAAACAGACAAATTCATATAGATGCTATAGACTGATATAAAGGCAATGCAAGAGATATAGTAAGATACTGTGATAAGTTTTCAAGTCAAAGTTCACTGGCACCGAATACGGTTCTATGAGGCTGATGACAATTTGTGACAAGATTGTCATCGACGGCAAGACCCCCAAAAAGCATTATTGATAGTATTTAAAATGTAAAAAATAATAATTTAAATTATTGTTACTCGTAATATGATCATAGTTGACATAGAAGTGGTAGAGTGAAGTGGTAGAGTTTTGTATCTTACATAAAGACCCTGAGAAGAATATTAATTTGTGCAGTCTGGAACCACTGTCACTGTTTTGTTTTAACCTTCCGCACAGTTGGCGACTTTTCCAACAGTCGTAATTTAATAAACTCAAAAACGCACAGACGCCAAGATAAAAAAGTAAAATAAAAATGTAGCGCAGCGGATACTGCAAAAATAAGCTGCTCTTTTTTCGGGCATGAATTCATGAAGAGTTGACATCTGGACAAAAAAATGTAGTGGCATCAGAAAGTTTCATTTAAGACGTGTATATGATGTTTTTTTTTTTGCAGTTTTATTCAAAATAAAACTTCAGACAGAGCACCAACGTTTTGCTTCTGTGACAGGGATGACAGCAAGACGATCACATTATGATAAATCATATGGGTTTTTGTTTTATTTTTTGATTTTTATTTTACCAAATTTTAGTAGTGCTTTTTTTAAGATTCTTGTAGCGTTTATCGTCTTATGTCGAAATAATATTTTTCAGTTTTAATAAACGTATGTTTTTGAAGAATTTGGTATTATTTTACAAAGCAGCTTTATTGCCTTTTTTTACTTTTTTTTTTATTCTTTGTTAACTGGGTTGACCGTTAAAGAGATTTTTTTCGGTCGACAATAAAGTATTTTCAGTTTTTTGTTAGCAGTTTGTCGCTGGCAGAGATTTTATCTGGATTAGTTTTGTTTTATGTGGCATCATGTTTGAAGGTTGCCCAAGAGTCATATTTTGATTTTTTTTAATATGAATATGAATCAGGTTTTGCCGAATAAAAGTGTAAATGAATTAAAAATGTTGGGTTTGTATTTTGTTACTAATTTTTTTAATTACTAATTTTAATTACTAAAAATTAAACAACAACAAAACGTAAAAAGGAATAACTAATTAATCTGAGAAAAATTATGGAGAAAATTTGATAGAGAAAAAAAATTATTTTAATACAAGAGATATATGGGCATTTCCAGAAAAAAGTTAACCACGAACGAAAAATTGAAAATTTGAAATAACGGTGGATTTTGAATCTTAAAAATGTGACTCTAAATATCTGAAAATAAAATCATATTCCTTTAACGATAACATATAAACAAATCCTCATAAAGTTACGTTACTATGTACCAATTTTTCATGTACTTTGTGTACCCAAAATAAATAGTTTGAAAGACATACAGATACAAAATATTATTATTTATTTTTTTAAAACAACTTTAATTAATATTTGTAAAACTTAAAAATAAGCATTCAAATTAAAATAAGGTACAAATTTAGAATTTTGTGCGAAACCAAAAACATTTTTTAAAGTGTTGAATCCTCTGTTTCTAAAGCAGAATTTTCTCGGAATTTTAAAAAGGTTAACATCGATATCCTAGTAATTCTAGAATATTTTGGTCATAATTGAAATCAGTCATATCCGGAACTTTGAGTAACAAAAGTGCAAAATATCAAAATGTTACGTCCGGAACCCCAGGAAATGCCCATATGGGAGCCTTGGGTAAAGTGGGACTCGTTTTGATATTCTTCCAAAAAAAGTACATTTGAATAATTTTTTAAATTATTTGGAAGGATCTATTGCAAAGACTGGTTCAATATCTAACTTTTTGCATTAACAGAATTTTAGAGCAATTTTGGAATTGGTTGTGGTAAAGTGGTTGGGGTAAAGGGGATTTTTTTTTCTTTTTTTACTTTTTCATGTGTTGTTTTTTCCATAAATCAAATTGTACTAAATTCTTTTTCTGATGAAGTTGAGCAATATTTACTGATGTTGCTCTTGTTAAAGGTTGGTCTATCTTATGCAATTCAGGTGATGTTAAAATTTAGCTTTTGATTTGTTTGTGGCTAAGATTGAAGTTTTTCTTGGCAATTAAATAATTCGTATAACACAATATTTTCCATAATATTACAACTAAGATTTATTAAATTATGTTTCCCACTTTACCCCAGAAAGTGCTTCCCACTTTACCCAAATTTGGTAATTTCATCATAACTTAACACCATTGTAAAATTCTTTGCAAAACACTTTGTAAATAAAAAGATCATTTCAAACATACCTTCCTAATTAACAAATAATCACACTTTTCTATAGCAAAATACAGCACTCTAAAACTTTTCAAAACCCCAGGTCCCTCTTTACCCAAGGTTCCCCTATTTTTTGTTAGTAATTATTACATATTCAAAAGTAGAATTGATTCTAAGGGCTGACCAAATAGCAATATAAGTTTTTAGACTTGTTACTTTTCAGCAGCTATAAATAATACGTATAACGCAATATTTTCCATAATATTACAACAAAGATTTATTAAATTACGTTTCCCACTTTACCCCAGAAAGTTCTTCCCACTTTACCCCAGAAAGTGCTTCCCACTTCACCCAAATTTGGCAATTTCATCATAACTTAACACCATTGTTAAATTATTTGCAAAACACTTTGTAAATAAAAAGATCATTTCAAACATACCTTCCTAATTAACAAATAATCACACTTTTCTATAGCAAAAACAGCACTCTAAAACTTTTCAAAACCCCAGGTCCCTCTTTACCCAAGGTTCCCCTATTTTTTGTTTAGTAATTATTACATATTCAAAAGTAGAATTGATTCTAAGGGCTGACCAAATAGCAATATAAGTTTTTAAACTTCTTACTTTTCAGCAGCTATCAAATTTCTCAACGTATTTAGTAAGATTTGACACTTCATCATGCATCGTTTGGAGCGGTTTATGGCACGAAGGCATCATCGGACCTTATTTCTTTCGAAATAATGAAGGAGACACTGTTACCGCCAACGGTCCTCGGTAAAGAACGAAGTTAACCAACTTTCTGTGGCCAACATTCGAGTTGCTTTTGCAGGAATAACGCCGCATATTGACCGAGTTATCAAAAATTGGACAGATCGCTGGAAGAACTGCCAACGAAACCGAGGTGGCCATTTAAACAATGTGCTATTTCATACATAATGGCATGGATGTAACTCCAAATAAAGTCCAAATCAATTTGATATCTACACCGTTCTTGTTTTATTCAATTTTTTATTTCTATCGTGCTAATATGGTCACCCTTCACACATTATAAAAAATGTACTTACGATAAATATTATTCTGTTTGTTACAAACACATTGAGGTAACTATGTATATATTCTTACTACGATTTAATAATATAAAATTTGGTATATTTAATAACATATTTATGCACAATATTTTGAAACAATATATTTAGTCTAATTATAAATTGATTTAAATATATTTTCTTATTTTTTAAGGATTCGTCGACCATGCGTCATCTATTTCAATTAATATAATTTTGAAAAACTTCGTAAAGAAACTAAAATTATTATAATATAAATATCATATTTGATTATAAAAAAATGCTTATGGCAAATATAAATATGTTTGTTACAAACACATTGAGGTAACTATGTACATAATCTTACTACGATTGTTGATATTGAGTTATTTGTTTAAAATTAGCATATATTTTGCTTTGGCAAATCAAAAAGTTTTATGTACAAAATTAAAAAAAAATGTAGTTAAACTAATTATAAAATGATAATTAAATATTTGTTCGATTTGCTGACGCAGAGTCAATATCGTTTTGAAGAATTGCTAATATAAAAACTTTTGGCACAAATTGTAGATATTTACTTGTGGCAAACAATAAATTGTTTATCATAAACACATAAACAATTCATTTAATTTCCATAGGTAACTATTTTAGTCTGACTATGATTTAAAGTAAACGAGGTTTCTTTTTTTAAATTGCAAACGAAAGATTTTGTGTCGTAGAGTTAAAAACAATGTATTTGAACCAATTATAAAATGTTTATTACATACATTTTTAACATGCTATTAAAAACGTCTGCAGAACAATTCTTTCTGTCTCAGAGCAACACGAAATTTTGTTTCTTTTTATTTAAAATATTTTTATTGTCCATGCGAACAATAATAAAATTAAAAAAAATGTAGTTAGACTAATTATAAAATGATAATTAAATATTTGTTCGATTGCTGTCGCAGACTCGTCGAAAATAAGTCCCCAGAGTCAATATCGTTTTGAAGAATTGCTAATATAAAAACTTTTGGCACAAATTGTAGATATTTACTTGTGGCAAACAATAAATTGTTTATCATAAACACATAAACAATTCATTTAATTTCCATAGGTAACTTATTTAGTCTGACTATGATTTAAAGAAAACGAGGTTTCTTTTTTTAAATTGCTGATATTCGTCTTTTGCAAACGAAATATTTTGTGTGGTAGAGTTAAAAACAATGTATTTGAACTGATTATAAAATGTTTATTACATACATTTTTAAAATGCTATTAAAAACGTCTGCAGAACAATTCATTCAGTCTCAGAGCAACACGAAATTTTGTTTCATTTTATTTAAAATATTTTTATTGTCCATGCGAACAAAAATAAAATTAAAAAAAAAATGTAGTTAGACTAATTATAAAATGATAATTAAATATTTGTTCGATTGCTGTCGCAGACTCGTCGAAAATAAGTCCCCAGAGTCAATATCGTTTTGAAGAATTGCTAATATAAAAACTTTTGGCACAAATTGTAGATATTTACTTGTGGCAAACAGTAAATTGTTTATTATAAACACATTAAATTTTTCATTTAATTTCCATGGGTAACTATTTTAGTCTGACTATGATTTAAAGTAAACGGGGTTTCTTTTTATAAATTGCTGATATTCGTCTTTTGCAAACGAAAGATTTTGTGTGGTAGAGTTAAAAACAATGTATTTGAACTAATTATAAAATGTTTATTACATAATTTTTTAAAATGCTATTAAAAACGTCTGCAGAACAATTCTTTCAGTCTCAGAGCAACACGAAATTTTGTTTCATTTTATTTAAAATATTTTTATTGTCCATGCGAACAAAAATTTCATCGTAAACATTTGGTAAAAATTAATTAAGCAACTGAAACTGTTGAACGTTGAAAGGTCAAAAACAGCGAATTTTATGATCAACACGTCGGCAATGTTGCTGGCAACAAATCAACGACATCAGCAACAGCAACAAAACAAAAACGAACGACAACACCAACAGCAAGATGACTTTTTCATGCGAAATACGTTGTGTGATTCAACGATATTTAATATTTTTCAAATTTTATGACTTTTGGGGTTTGAATGAATGAGAATGGATCAAGAATGTGTGATTCAACGATATTTAATATTTTTCAAATTTTATGACTTTTGGGGTATGAATGAATGGGAATGGATCAAGCAACAATAAAAACAACAACTAAAAAAAAAATGCAATAAAAAACGGAGACGCGTCGCATCGTCCACTGACGAACCAACGAAGTATCGTACCAACCAACCACATTATGATTCGTGATCGGGCGCGCGCGATTATTGCTGGAAGATTAAAGTTGGCTGGATTGAAGAAATTCATAATTTGTCTGCGCTGCTCTCGTACGCACGTACTTTTGACGGGCGATAAGCTTACGAGACTTTTGTGAAAAAGCAGTTTAAAAAATTCTCCACAAAAAAAAACCAATCACACATATGCAGATCACAGCCATTAGCCACGATCTGACATGAGTTCTAGTCTATGACGCGCTGTTGATGGAGTCATAAAACTGCACGTCTCGATAAAATCATTAAAAAGTGTTGCCAAAGATTTTTTTTTTGTTAATTTAAAAGAATTAAAAGATGCGTTCATTTACAAAAACCGTCTACATATGCAAAAAAAAAAAACTAATGCTGTCTGCAGAATGTTTAAACAAAATGTACAGGAAACTGGTTCTTAAATTTATATTTTTGTGATTTTGCTTAAAATCGTAAAAACGTTGTAATAAAATTTATCTACTGATTAATATAAAAAACGAAAGAAAATCAACAAATTGTTACATTGTTGATTTAGGCTAATTAATGTGTATGCATCCTGCAGTCCGGCAACGCTTCTGTATGGTGAGACTGTGCTGATTGTGGGTCTTTTATTTTTGTCTTAAGACACAAAGGGACTTTCGAAGAGGGCGTTGCGCAGACTGCTATTAATGTGGCGCTGAACTAATATTGATGAAATGGGTTACGAAAACTCTCAAAAAAAAAGGTTATGAAAATTAAAAATAATAAAAAGAAGCTGCAGCCAGTAGCCCAAATGGAGGAGTTACCTTTAAAAAAGAACTGAGACTGATTGAAAGATAACCAAACTAAAGCATAGTTAACGCGGCATGCGGTTTGCTACCAGTTACCTGGAACAACCTATGTGATTCGTAAAATTGTCAAATGTTTTATCAGCGTGGAGGCATCGAACAGTCGGAGACGACACAAATTCAATTGGTTTATTAATTATGAACTATGTATAAGTTTTGAGAACAATAAAAACTTTTAAAGATTTTCAACTTTTTAGTATTTGTAATTTTAAAATAAATTATATTTAATGTTCTTGTTTTATTTTATTTTTTTTTATATTTGTTTTATTTAAATTTCTTTAATAATTTAATTTGGTTTTTAATGTTTTAGTAATTTTGTAATAAATATTTGTTTGTTAAAATGATAATGATTAATTGATTTAATGATAAATTGATTTATTGATTTATTGATTTATTGATTTATTGATTTATTGATTTATTGATTTATTGATTTATTGATTTATTGATTTATTGATTTATTGATTTATTGATTTATTGATTTATTGATTTATTGATTTATTGATTTATTGATTTATTGATTTATTGATTTATTGATTTATTGATTTATTGATTTATTGATTTATTGATTTATTGATTTATTGATTTATTGATTTATTGATTTATTGATTTATTGATTTATTGATTTATTGATTTATTGATTTATTGATTTATTGATTTATTGATATATTGATTTATTGATTTATTGATTTATTGATTTATTGATTTATTGATTTATTGATTTATTGATTTATTGATTTATTGATTTATTGATTTATTGATTTATTGATTTATTGATTTATTGATTTATTGATTTATTGATTTATTGATTTATTAATTTATTGATTTATTGATTTATTGATTTATTGATTTATTGATTTATTGATTTATTGATTTATTGATTTATTGATTTATTGATTTATTGATTTATTGATTTATTGATTTATTGATTTATTGATTTATTGATTTATTGATTTATTGATTTATTGATTTATTGATTTATTGATTTATTGATTTATTGATTTATTGATTTATTGATTTATTGATTTATTGATTTATTGATTTATTGATTTATTGATTTATTGATTTATTGATTTATTGATTTATTGATTTATTGATTTATTGATTTATTGATTTATTGATTTATTGATTTATTGATTTATTGATTTATTGATTTGTTGATTTATTGATTTATTGATTTATTGATTTATTGATTTATTGATTTATTGATTTATTGATTTATTAATTTATTGATATATTTGATTTATTGATTTATTGATTTATTGATTTATTGATTTATTGATTTATTGATTTATTGATTTATTGATTTATTGATTTATTGATTTATTGATTTATTGATTTATTGATTTATTGATTTATTGATTTATTGATTTATTGATTTATTGATTTATTGATTTATTGATTTATTGATTTATTGATTTATTGATTTATTGATTTATTGATTTATTGATTTATTGATTTATTGATTTATTGATTTATTGATTTATTGATTTATTGATTTGTTGATTTATTTCTTTCTTTATTAATATTTATTAATTTTTTGATATATTGATTTATCAATTGTTTGAATTTTTATTTATTAATTTTTTATAATAATTTTTCATGGCATCTATGACGAGCAGTGGTTTTCCAAATATATTTTTCATTATATTTAAAAAAAAACCCCATGCTTTTGACATCAATAGTTTATGATGTTTGCGTTCAATAAAATTTATTAGCCGATTTGATTTGTAGCTCATAAACTTAAAAGAGACCTCTAGAAAATTGCCACAATATGCGGTGGCACCTGTTGCTACCAGCCATCAAATGAATAGACAGCCATTAAATACACCACACGATCGCACAAGATTTGTCCAAAAATCACATAAAATAAATTAAAATGTTGTAAAACTAATTTGTCTGACTTATTAGATTTTTAAGTAGTGGCAGCTACTTTTTTTGTATCTATAAATTTAATAAATTTTTATGAATCTTTTATTTTTTATTTTAATACAAATAAAAGTCAAAAATCGAAGCCTACGCAAATGTGATAAAATGCAAGATTGGGCGTCTAATGAGAGCAGCAGCTGTCAAAAGTCTGAACCAAAATGCACTAGCCACAGCAACAACAACAGAAAAATCAGCAACAAAAGTAGCCAACAACAGAAACGAGCTTTTGTTGCGGCAACATATTGTTGGGCATATCTTACGTTGAAATCTATAACATATGCAATTGCAAATTATTTTTAAACAACGTGTGTAATAAAAAGCAAAAAATGTGCAAAAAATATTTATAAAAATTGTAGTAATAAAAAAATATATTAAAAGAAAAATATTTGACGTATAAAAATTTATATATACAGTCTTTCATTGAGACAGGCAAATGACGCGTAATAAATGCGAAAAACTTGATTTATTTGTCTTAATTAAGCGCCGCACCACACAGACCATGCTGTCGATCGCCGTAACGCTTGTCGACTTGACGGCCGGCGATAACGATCGGGGAGCTGCCTTCGATAAATCGCCAGTCTAGGCATCAAATCACGTAAATGATTAAAATCTAATAAAAACAGAGCTTACATAAAAGTTAACACCATTTTTTGAAGGATTTGCAAATATGTTGAAATGCAGCTAACAAATTATAACGTATACAAATTTTGAATAATTGTATATATATAAATTACGGCGTACTATCGATCGTTTGAAAAATGAAAATTTGGTATTCTTATTTTGGTTTAACACCTCATTTTATAACTTTAAAACTTTAAAAAATGCATTTAATCAGTATTATTATTTGTCACAAAGCTGAAAAATTTGTAAAATAGTTTACAAACTTACTGTAAACATTGAAGTTTTTGTCACAAACATATTTAATATTTTTTTTTTTGCTTTCTCCTTCTGAATTTCATTAAATTTATACTAACACATGGAACCTGTTGTTATTTAAGCCTTTTTTTATTATCTTCTTACGTCAAACATATAAGTGTTTGTCACCAACTGTATTTGTTACAAAAATGTTTAACATTCTATTTTTATCTTTTAGAAATTCATTATTTTTTTAATTATAATTTTCATTAGAATCATTTTATCACAAACATATATTTTTCTACTTTCACTATTTTGTTATTATCTCCTGCTAATACATATATGTTTAGTGTATATACTTGTTATAATCTCAGCCCTTGTTAAATATGTTTATTTACAAATATATTCAATTATAAATTTATTTAAATATAAATATGTAATTATAAATATGTTTAATTATAAATATGTATATAAATATGTTTAGTTGTAAATATATGTAATTAAAAATAAGTTTACTTAAAAATATTTTTTATTATTGATATGTTTAATTAAAAAATGTTTAATTATAGATATGTTTAATTAAACATATTTTTAAATGTTTAATAATAAATATGTTTAATTATAAATATATTTAATTATAAATATTAATTCATATACATAATTATATTTTTTATATTTGATTACAAAACAAGTTGTGCTACAAATTTTCAAAAGTAAACTACTTAAATAATACATAAGTGTTTGCCTCAATTAACACCATAGCATGTAGCAATTTTAACGCGCACCCAAACACTTACCGAACCATACGGCGACTTGAGTAACTGCCTACTACAAAAATATATTTCAATCACCTACACTTTTTGTACGCCCCACTGCATTTTTAGACCTTATACATTTTTTGACAGTTTAGTTTAGTTTCGTAAGATTATTCGCCAAACTTTTCCGTCATACGTCATTAGTTTGGTTAAACAAAACTAAATTGTTCACATGTATCTAGTTTTTTTTAGTTATACAGCAAACTCAAATCTCAAAAAATCAACATAAAGAAAACCAAAAATCACCAACACACAGACTAATTTATGGTGCACATTTTTTAAGTTTATATTTTAAGCGTTTGTTAAACTGACGCTAACATCAATCCAAAAATCAGACACATACATAGTACATTGATTGCTAAAATGCAATGTTATAAAAATTTTATGTAGGGTACTTAAAGTGTCTGCGCCAAAACTAAAACTTGCTATAAAATTCGTTTTATTTTTTTGGTTGTTCGTATTATTCGTATTACTTTTTTGCTTGTCATTTTGTTTTTGTGAGATTTGGCTTTGCGTTCCAGGTTCGAAAATGTGTTGCCTTCGTAATGGTTGACATAACTAGAGCACAACGTATACAGCGTATACAATATGTTGCAGACAGTCGTATAGACAGACAGCTATACAGCCATACAGACAGACAGATTGTGATATGTATGCAAATTTTTGTATAGCTAAACATGGTGCATATTTGGTTAATTTTTATCCTTTTAATTGATTGGAGTTGTTTTAGGTTGGACGAAAGTTATAAAATTCTTATCAATTAAAATATTTTTCAACTTTTATTCAAAGTGAATAAATTTATTTTATTTCATATATACTTTAAATTTTTTTTGTAAATGATATATGTAAATTACTTATATACTTACTGCAAAGTAATTATAAAACATTATAGTTGCAACATTTAAATTTCAGTTTTCTTAATGTGTTCTTAAAAAGTTTGCATCAAATATGTTAAGTTTTGTAACGATATATGTAATTATATACTTGCTACCAAGTAATTATAAAATATTATAGTTGCAACAAATACATTTCAGTTTTTTAAATGTTTTCTTAAAATGTTTCTATCAAATATAATAATAATAAATAATAGTTTGGCGCTACAGTCCTGTAAAGAACTTCGGCCGAGCTCTCTCACCATTTTGAGCTGTGCATGTTATATTTGTACTCAAAGTGGTGTGACCTACAGTTTATTGCCGAATCCGAACGGCGGCTGAGAGCTTTTCATAGGCAATGTTTTACTCTCGTAGGTTTGCCATTTACTGACGAGAGGTAGCGCGGTATAGAAAAATGTTTCTATGAAAAGGTGTTGTTAGCCCCAGTCCAGGCTTGAACCGGGACCTTTCGGCTCGCAGTCCAACGCACTAACCACTGAGCTACCGCGGCTTATCAAATATGTTAAGTATTTAAACGATGTATGTAAATTATATACTTGTTGCAAAGTTCTTAAAAAACACTATAGTTGCAACAAATACATTTCAGTTTTTTTGAATGTTTTCGTAAAATGTTTGCATCAAATATATTAAGTATTTAAACGCTATATGTGAATTATATACTTGCTGCAAAGTAATTATAAAACACTTTATTTGAAACAATTACATTTTAGTTTTCTTAATGTGTTCTTAAAATATTTGCATCAAATATGTTAAGTATTTAAACGATATATGTAAATTATATACTTGCTGCAAAGTAATTATAAAACACTATAGTTGCAACAAATACATTTCAGTTTTTTAAAAGTTTTCGTAAAATGTTTGTATCAAATATGTATCAAATATGTAACAACTACATTTTAGTTTTCTTAATGTGTTCATAAAATGTTTCCAACAAATATTTATAGTATGTAAACGATTAGAGTAAATTACATACTTAATTTAATTATAAAACACTATAGTTGCAACAGTTACATGTTAGTTAACATGTTCTTAAAATATTTGCATCAAAATATTATAATTTAATCATCAATTTTAGGCATATTATTACCAAACATATTTGTAAATTAAATAATTATGAGGCAATCAATTAATTATTTAATTTACAAATATGTTTGGTAATCTTCATATGATTTATGCAATTATATAACGATTATCACAATAATTAAAAAATGTATCAAATATACTAAGTATTTAAACGATATATGTAAATTATATAATTGATGAAAAGTAATTATAATATAGTTGTAACAACTACATTTTAGTTTTCTTAATGTGTTCTTAAAATGTTTCTAACAAATATTTATAGTATGTAAACGATTAGAGTAAATTACATACTTGCTGCATAGTATTTAATTATAAAACACTATAGTTGCAACAATTACATTTTAGTTAACATGTTTTTAAAATATTTGCATCAAAATATTATAATTTAATCATCAATTTTAGGCAATACAAATATGTTTGGTAATCTTTATATGGTTTATGCAATTATATAATGATTATCACAATAATTAAAAAACAAGGAAATGTATGTGTTTTTGCTGTTAATCATAATGAATTTGAAATAATAATTATTTTTTTACCTGTGTGTATAAATTTAATAACTAGGCAGCCAGTGTTGCCACTTAATGCAGCAAAAGTGTGGCATCAATGGCGCTAATTCACATGCAGTGACACAATGCACTAACTGTAATGATATTGTTGTTGTTATTTTTGTTCTTTTTGTTGTTGTGCAACATACAATCACATCCCAGACACATTATCTCGCGCTGACAAGATGCACATGTCACATATGCTCTGGCAGACGAAAAGCCAAACGTCGTGCGCATCAGACTTTCATCCTTTTTGCAAAAATATTTCACACATATTATTGCTGTTTTATGTTGCCGTAACAATAAGCAATTGTTGTTTTGCTATATTAACAACCAACCCATGACACTTTCACATGACACTTGTAGTTAAATTCGCAGAGTCTGAGATGGCACACACAAAATCTGTGATGGTAGGTACCAAGTCTGAGATGCGACAGAGTCTGAGATGCAACAGACTCAGCACTAGTCTTAGCCGGTGTTTTTCATCGTTATACATATGGCGTGTCTTGTCTATGAATGCGTTGTCAAAATGATGTAAGTGGATGATGATCATCATCATCCAAACGTTGCCATAGAAAGAAAAAGCGATGCATTGACCTGATTCTCATGATTTGTAGGAGAATTTTAAAGCTAATGCAAGTGCTATATTTGCATATTTCGTAAAGGCATCTTAAACATAAGGAATATTTAGTGTAAAAATTTAATTCTTAGTGAAAATTTGAATTTATAGTGAAAAATTGAATTTTTAGTGAAAAATTGAATTTTTAGTGAAAAATTGAATTTTTAGTGAAAAATTGAATTTTTAGTGAAAAATTGAATTTTTAGTGAAAAATTGAATTTTTAGTGAAAAACTGAATTTTTAGTGAAATATTGAATTTTTAGTGAAAAATTGAATTTTTTAGTGAAAAAATTAATTTTTTAATGAAAAATTTAATTTTTAGTGAAAAATTTAATTTTTAGTGAAAAATTGAATTTTTAGTGAAAATTGAATTTTTAGTGAAAAATTGAATATTTAGTGAAAAATTGAATTTTAGTGAAAAATTGAATTTTTAGTGAAAAATTGAATTTTTTAGTGAAAAATTAAATTTTTAGTGAAAAATTGAATTTTTAGTGAAAAATTGAATTTTTAGTGAAAAATTGAATTTTTAGTGAAAAATTGAATTTTTAGTGAAGATTTTAATTTAATGAAAAATTTAATTTTAATGAAAAATTTAATTTTTAATGAAAAATTTTATTTTTTCTGAAAAATTTAATTTTTAGTGAAAATTGAATTTTCGGTGAAAAATTGAATTTTTAGTGAAAAATTGAATTTTTCACTATTTTTAGTGATAAATTGAATTTTTAGTCAAAAATTTAATTTTTAGTGAAAAATTGAATTTATAGTGAAAAATTGAATTTTTAGTGATAAATGAATTTTAAGTGAAAAATTGAATTTTTAGTGAAAAATTGAATTTTTCACTATTTTTAGTGATAAATTGAATTTTTAGTCAAAAATTTAATTTTTAGTGAAAAATTGAATTTATAGTGAAAAATTGAATTTTTAGTGAAAAATTGAATTTTTAGTGAAAAATTGAATTTTTAGTGAAAAATTGAATTTTTAGTGAAAAATTGAATTTTTAGTGAAAAATTGAATTTTTAGTGAAAAATTGAATTTTTAGTGAAAAATTGAATTTTTAGTGAAAAATTGAATTTTTAGTGAAAAATTGAATTTTTAGTGAAAAATTGAATTTTTAGTGAAAAATTGAATTTTTAGTGAAAAATTGAATTTTTAGTGAAAAATTGAATTTTTAGTGAAAAATTGAATTTTTAGTGAAAAATTGAATTTTTAGTGAAAAATTGAATTTTTAGTGAAAAATTGAATTTTTAGTGAAAAATTGAATTTTTAGTGAAAAATTGAATTTTTAGTGAAAAATTGAATTTTTAGTGAAAAATTGAATTTTTAGTGAAAAATTGAATTTTTAGTGAAGAATTGAATTTTTAGTGAAATCTTTAATATTTAGTGAAAATTTTAATTTAATGATAAATTGAATTTTTAATCAAAAATTTAATTTTTTATGAAAAATTGAATTTTTAGTGAAAAATTGAATTTTTAGTGAAAATTGAATTTTTAGTGAAAATTGAATTTTTAGTGAAAAATTGAATTTTTAGTGAAAAATTGAATTTTTAGTGAAAAATTGAATTTTTAGTGAAAAATTTAATTTTTTAGTGAAAAATTTAACTTTTAGTGAAAAATTGAATTTTTAGTGAAAAATTGAATTTTTAGTGAAAATTTGAATTTTTAGTGAAAATTTGAATTTTTAGTGGAAAAATTGAATTTTTAGTGGAAAAATTGAATTTTTAGTGGAAAAATTGAATTTTTAGTGGAAAAATTGAATTTTTAGTGGAAAAATTGAATTTTTAGTGAAAATTTGAATTTTTAGTGAAAAATTGAATTTTTAGTGAAAAATTGAATTTTAAGTGAAAAATTGAATTTTTAGTGAATTTTTAATGAAAAATTTAATTTTTAGTGAAATATTGAATTTTTAGTGAAAAATTGAATTTTTTGTGAAAATTTGGTTTTTAGCGAAAAATTTAATTTTTAGTGAAAAATTGAATTTAATGAATTTTTAGTGAAAATTTGAATTTTTAGTAAAAAATTGAATTTTTAACGAAAATTTAATTTCTAATTGAAAATTAATTTAATTTTTTAATATGATATGATTATTTTAACATTTTTCAATGTAAATTTGATATGATCTATTATCAAATTTACTTTTTCTTTGCTCAAAAGTAATGTAAATTTTACATTAAAACTGAAAGTTTTACAGGTTTTCGATATCAACAAAAAAACATATCAATATGAAATTTTTTCATATCAATTTTGGTATTTTTAATGTTGGACGAGTTTTGTAGAGGAATGTTATGTTAACGTTGTTTTGTATATTTTTTTTAACTGTGTAATTTATTAAATTTCTATAAACTTACCAGAGTTCGGACCGCGCACCTCTCTATTGGGACTGATAGTAAATTTTGTTAATTTTAAAATATGGTTTTTTTTTATTTTATTTATATATACTATTATTATTTAGTATTTCTTTATTAAATTTATTTAAAATTTTGATATTAAATTAAATTTATGCGAAAGTAAAATTAAACTCTCTGAATGTAATTTATGAGTCTCTTTATAGTAGTTGTGCAATGTTTGCAATGGTCTGTCATAATATTTCTGGTCCTCCGACAATGAGTTCCAATATTTCTTAAATAAAGTTGCTAATTTTTCCGAATTCTTATCGAGTATCTCTTCCATTTCTTCGCTCAACTGGGGCCAACCATTTTTTTTTGAAGCTCACATAAAATATTTTCTCATCAGCGTTAGGAACCCCATTGTTAATCAGATTGTCAACTGATTGCCACATATTCATACAGAGTTGAAATTTTGCATGAGAATTATTTTTTATATCATCGGCCACTTTGGTAAATGTTTTCAATTGATTTTTGACTGCTTCGCTTTGTTCTGTATGCGTTTCTTCGACATCCTTTACCACATCTCGTAGTATTTTTTCGCCCTTCTGCAGATTCAAATTAAGTATAACTTCCGTTGTGTTATATACGAACTGACGTAGTTCTGCGAGTGCATTTAAATCCGCATCCGCTATCCAAGTGTCCACTTCGGTGTTCAGACTCTGTTTCGGTATCACATTGCAGTGCATGCACTATTTTTTATTTTTTTTATTTTGAGAAATTTTTTATTATTTCTAATGTTTTATATAATATTTTACACTTTCTTACCTGAATTGATATAAACACGCTGAATAATATAAATATATTTTTTGTGGACATTTTTCCGTCTTATGTCGCTATTTGTTCTGCACCAGAGCACTGACTGATGTTAGTAAAGGGTTGTCTAAGCGATTTATATAGTATGGTATGATGTAATAGTTTCGAAATACTATCGTTATGTATAGTTATCAATTAGAAAGATCACATTTTTGCGTTTAGGTCTGAACTTAACTTGATAAATTAATTTGAAATTATGAAGAATTATACATATTGTTTACACAAACAGCATTTCTTTTAAAATCATCTATTTTGAAGTACAAATGTTATCTCAATAATATGCTCTCAATAATATGTGAGAGTATGTGGGTAATTACAACTACCCCTACGGGAAAACGAACCGGTCCATTTTAATGAATTTGTATATACAATTTCAAGGTTATTCATAAAAACAGAAGGAGAAAGTGTGTAAAACGTAAAAAACGACAAAAATTTGATATTTGACAAAAAAAAAATTGAAACTTAAAAGGGTTAATAGATTATAGTTTATGATAATACCGTTCAGCCGTTCAGAAATTTTAGAAATTAAGAAGAAATAACTTGAAAATACGCGATTATACCCTTGATTCAACAGCCATTCTGCGCAGCAGTTGAGGTTATTTTTGTATTATGTAAAATGACGCCCTTATTCCGAAAATATGGTTTAATAATGTTTCTTTGGATTGGTTTACAAAATATGGGCCAATAACTTTTGGACCGAGCTTTCATAAAGGTGGGCGCATATATTTGCAAATATCTCGCGTTCTAAATAACACATATGATCAAATGTTATATCGAATGAAAGTTAATTGAATATCGAACAAACATTTCTTTGAACAATTTTAAATTGGTTCATTAGTTCAAGAGAACTCGAAAGGAGAACTTGAAAAAACATTTATTTCAACAAAAATTAAAAAAAAAAAAAATTTTAAAAAATGAAAAAAAATCGAGAAAGTAAGATGATACATACATTTAAATTTTTCAAAATTATTTCACACTCTGTCGAAGAAATTGAGTTATAAATGACAGAAATATATGGGTAACATTTGAGGATAAAAAAAGTTATGTGAAAGCAATATAATTGAATGCTATACAAATAGGCATAAAAATTAAAAATAAAAAATGTGAGCAGATCACGATTATTTTTTGAGCACCTATTGATAGATGATTGCTTGTAATTAATTTTAAATTTTATAAATTTATCTTTAATACTTAACGAGATATGTGATACTAAAAAGTGAACCCTTATTTCGTAGTGGATGTAGTAGATTACGTTGACTAAATCGACTCATTTTCGAAATTCGAATTACTATTCTACTAAAATATATTGAAAATAAATTTCACATCATTCGGAATAGCAGTTTTAAAGTTATCGTGTATAGGCGGACAGACAGACGTTCATTTCTAAGTCGACTCGGAAAGTGATGTTGACCAAGAAAATATATACTTTTTCATACCAGTCACGCCTACTAAGAGGCGCTAAAATATCCTTACATATGTTTTATAACTTGTAACCCATGGGTATAGGGTATCAACATATTATGCGATTTTTTTTAGTTAATACCCAATTGTAATGCTTTCACATGTTTTTTTGCTGTTCTCAAAACGTATTCATAGATTTCTTTTATTTTTACATCTTTTTCTTTAAAAATATACAGGCTAATTTTGCAATATTACAAACTGTGCATCATCTTGCGTTTTCAATTTTTCGCCATTTTTTAAATGCATTTTTTAATAAAATGTTGGTCGACAAAATTTACATTTTTCGAGTTCTTCTATAGAGTTTTCTAAAACCAGTAAACCAATTCCAAACTATTGTAAGGAATGTTTATTGAATATTTAATTATCTTTCATTCGATATAACAATTGAGTTTATGGGTTTTATTAAACGCGAGATATTTACAAATATATGTGACCACCTTTTTGAAAGCTCAGTACAAAAGTAACATATGAAACAGTCACTCTCCTTTTTCCAATTCCTGCCAATTTTATAAAGAGATAATTTACCATTAAAAGCTAACTGAGTTCAGAGTTTTGTTTATTTATCTCTTTAACATTATTTGTATAACATATAAAGGGTTTTCAATAAGAGCCGCTACAAAAGTTTTTTTAAATAAAACAAAAACGGTACAAAAGTACATTCGATGCCATTATGTATGGAACTCGATTTCTTTTGCATGGCCATCACGGGCACGCTTGCAGAAGTCCAGACGCTGAACTCAATGTTCGACGGTTTTCAAGCATAAATCGGCCGATACTGCTGCACTTTCATGTTCGATACTCGTACGAAGTTCATCAATCGTCGCTGGCTTGTTGGCATAGACCATAGACTTGACGTAGCCCCACAGGAAATAGTATAACGGAGTCAAATCGCACGACCCAGGCGGCCAATCGACTGGACCATTTCGAGAGATAACACGTTCTCCAAACCTGGTTTCCAATAAATTGATTGTGGCATTCGCTGTGTGGCTTGTGGCGCCGTTCTGTTGGAACCACATGTCCTCCAAGTCCATATCATCCAATTGGGGCCAAAAATATTCGGTTATCATTGAACGGTAGCGATTCCCATTCACAGTAACGTGCCGGTCTTGATCATCACGGAAGAAGTACGGCCCAATGACGCCGCCGGCCCATAAACCGCACCAAACCGTAATTTTTTCGGGATGCAATGATGACTCATGGAGTACGTGTGGATTGCTGTCTGACCAATAACGCATATTTTGTTTATTGACGAAGCCATTCAGCCAGAAATGAGCCTCATCGCTGAAGATGATTTTTCGAATTTTTACTACCGAATTTCGGTAGTAAATTTTAATAATTTCGACTCGTTGTTGGCTCGTATATCTTTCTATCATTAAATGGCAAGCCTGACTGAAGAGATATGTCAAAAAAGCGGCAAGAAATATGGCGTCGTTTGCTGTCCCTGTCGCTCTACTTTTGTAGCGTCCCTGTTAAAAAATCCTGAAAACTTTTGTAGCGCTTTTATTGAAAAACCCTTTAATAGAACTGTCACTTTTATTTATTTGATTATTTTTATTTATTATTTAAACATTATTAAAAACATCAAACATGCCTGTACAGTATATATAGATTTTAACTAAATCCTCATATTCATGAGTCTCGTTGTATTTGTTGTATAGCTTTTCGAATGTTTCGTCATTTTTTTGCTGCACCTCCGTCAATGAGTTCCAATACTTATCACATAATTTTGGTAATTTCTTCAAAAATTCTTCGAGTTTATCATCTACTTCATCGGACATCTGGGACCAACCATATTTTTTGAAGCTTTCATCAAATATTTGCTCATCGGCGTTAGGATTCTCAATGTCAATTATTTCCTTAACTTCCGTCGTCATGTCCTGCACGAGCACAAATTTATTACGTGACATTTGGAAAATGCATTTAATTGTTTTTTGACTGCATCACTTTGATCCGCATGCGTTTGTTCGATATCCTTTACCACATCTCGTAGTATTTTTTCGCCTTTCTCTAGATTAAAATTGAGTAGAACTTCAGTTCCGTGATTTACGAACTGACGAAGTTCTACTAGTTCTTTTGACTCCTCTTCCGAAGTGTCCACGTCGTTGTTCAGACTAGGTTTCGATATCACATTGCAGTGCATGCACTATTTTTTTGGGAGATTTTTCATTATTTCTAATGTTTTATATTATATTTTACACTTCCTTACCTGTATTGAAATGAAAATGCTGAATAATATAAATATGTTTTTGCCGTACATTTTTGCAGTTTTACGTAGCTATTTGTTCTGCACCAGAACTCTGAAAATATTAAACTGATAGTAGACAATGGTTTGTCAAGGTAATTTATATAGTATGATGTGACATATTTTAAATGCTATCAACTTATTTAGTTATTATCAATTAGAAAGGTCACATTTGCGTTTACGTCTGAACTTAGACTTGATAAATTAATTTGAAATTATTTAGAATTATACAGGGTGTTTTTATAATTCTAAATAATTTCATGGGACTAATTGAGTGGATCATTCTCACTCAAAAAAATTTGAAAGTATAAAATAAAAAAAGTCTTATATGAGCAAATTCAGAAATCCTTTTACTTTTGGGGTTGACAAATTTTCACAAAAAAAATGTACGAGATCATCTTAGCGCTTTTGAATATAGGCTTATAGGCTCCAATGTAATATAAATCCATTCGCGTACTTCACTTTTAATGAAAGCTGTTAAAGTTAGAGATTGGTAACGCTTTATTGGTTCAAAATTATAAATTACTAGCTGGACCCGTGCACGACTCGTGCCAAGAATTTGTGAATTCATAGATATAAAGCGATTTTATTCATAAAAAAAAACATTATTATTATTTTTTAAATCAGGGGCCCGTGCTTCGCTGTGGAAGTTTTTATTGGTTTTATAAATATAGTAACCAAATAATAATTCTCTGCCAAAACAACTTTTCTCAAAGTCAATTCAGACGGTAGAATATTTCGCAGTAGAATTCTTCCCAGTAGAAATCTTCCCCATAAAATTCTTCCCCATAGAACGCTTTACCGTAGAATTCTTCCCGGTAGAATTCTTCCCCGTAGAGTTTTTCCCAAAAGAAGTTTTAGGGTAGTTAGTTTTAATGTGGTGAGTTTTAGTGTGTTGGATTTTTAGGGTGGTGAGTTTTATTGCGGTGTGTTTTAGTGTGGTGAGTTTTGGTATGGTTAGTTTTAGTGTGGTGAGTTTTAGTGTGGAGAATTTTTAGTGTATTGAGTTTTAGTGTGGTGAGTTTTATTGTGGTGAGTTTTAGTGCGTTGAGTTTTAGTGTGGTGAGTTTTAGTGTGGTGAGTTTTAGTGTGGTGAGTTTTATTGTGGTAAGTTTTAGTGTGGTGAGTTTTGTTGTGGTGAGATTTAGTGTGGTGAATTTTAGTTTTTTGTTTCATCTTTTTAGATTGTGTATATACTGAGTTATGTCTTTTTGAAAGTTTAGGTTGTATGGGAGGTACCACGCCCCTTTGTCCAATCCCGCCCATATATAGCCTATGACACCCACCGGACTCCTTAGTATCCTGTGGCAAAATTTCAGTTAAATCGGTTCAGCGGTTTAGACGTGATGCTGGAACAAACAGACAGACTTATTTTGAAAAAATAAAAATAATTCAACAATATTCATCATAGTTTGTATTATATTTATAAATATTATGAATTTGAAGTAATATAAAAATTCAAATTCATTGTATTGAATATTTCGTTCTTCACTATGATGTTTGATGGTATAAAGAAGTTCATATATATAATGAATGCAGTCATCAATATATCATTTAATGAACGGTGGTATCGATATCATGAATCTGGTAGTTGGTGAAAAACTTCATAATATATATGAATAAATACATCATAATGATGAATTTTTCTTTCTGTGTGGGGGGTACACATATGAAAGCAAAATGTTTTAATCTGTAGTTATTTACAGGATTCGTAAATCATTTGAGCTTTTGGACATTCATAATTCTTACTAACTTCATCACACAACTTATCACAATATAAATACTTGCAAATAACCCATATGTTACTTAACCTTTCTTACTGGTTTGTACTTATTTTTGTAATGATTTCTAAATTGATTTTAGCACTAATTTGGTTTTGATTTTATAAGTAATTTTTTTATCGTTTTTTACAAGTTTTTTTTTACAAATTTGTAAATTTGTTTCTAACAAAATTTTGTACTTATTTTTATTTAAATATTTGCATTCATACTGTATTTTGTAATGTATTTTTTAATTTTATCTTGTAATTAAAAGTGTTATTGCAGTACCATAATTGTTAATTTTTGTATGTTACTAATTATAGTCGAATGAATATAGTTTAAGTATTTAAAATTTTAAACATCCAAGTGGGAGGCCCGAAATATGGAAACATTTGCTAGAGATCTTCGCGCAAATTCCGCCTCTAAGACCCTGAGACCGACGACTTGGCGCGCACGCATTATAAATGCGTTGAACTGGAATATTTGAGTGTTAAAAGCCTGCTTATCGCACAGTTAACCAACGAACATCGGAAACTTAAGATGCTATGAAAATATATAGTATGGGATACGAGGCGATGCGACGAGATGCGATGCAATGCAGGGCGGCGTTAACAACACACACAGCAAGATCGATGCGTTTGCGATTACGATGGTGAAAATTGCCAGCATAAAAAGTAATTTCCACACACCGACGCGGCGTTGAAATGCACCAAAAAAAAAAAAACTAAAAAAAAGAAGGAGGAATAAAAATCCAAGTCGCAGCAACAGTATCGCTGCAAGACGATTGCTGCCATCTACATGGCAGCGATAAAATGTGCAACGTACGCGACACGCACACAAATGCAAAAGATGCGACATGCAGATTATGCTCAGTGGTACATCGTACCGTATCGTTACGTTTCGTACAGTATACCGAACGCAAATGTGGCTGCTAAAAGCCAAGGAAGAAGGTACTACTTACTTTACGAAAAAGGAGGAACTTTGGCTGGCACGCAACAATTGTGGGAGCGACTTGGCGATAAGAAGTCACTCGTTCGGTCGGTCGGTCGGTTAGACGTTTGTCTGGTCGACTCGTCGGTTGCTTGCAATGAAATGCTAAATTACTACAGATAAGCAGGACAACTGGGAACAAGTCGCAGACATTTCTAAGGATACGACTATGCGTCGTATACCTGAAAACTTAATGGCGAGAAGAAATTAAACTTACAAAATTTATATATATGGAGCAATTTTGTGATCATGCTGCAACAAAGTCACAGTTGTGGAGATAAATTTACAGCAGCGATATTATTACATACCTTTTTGTAGATTTTAGTGTTATAAGGAATTTTGATTTTTTTATTTTGTTATCTTTTATTATCTTTTATTTTGAAAATAAAGCCAAATTAATCATTTTCCAAGATATATTTAACATTTTTATCTACTTTTTTTTAGCATTTCAATATATCAACCTCGAAAAACTGGATTTGATGATTGATGAATTTCGTTCTTCAAACCATTATTCATTGTATTGAAGGAACATTCATAATATTAATGACTAATGTTATGAATTCTATCATAAATATGAAGAACCCCTAGTAGAAATTTTCCCGATGCGCCATCGGGAATTGATCGGGTTTTCGTTGGGTATGCCCTATTAGAGAAAATATGATCATTGCCTTTGCATGCCCTTATCATGCTTACCATACCAGGGTTTACATTATCTAAATAATCAATTTTCCCGATCATAGCAACATTATTTGTTCCTTATAACGAAAATTAGCATCAGACAATGATCGAGATTTAATGAGAGAAACCCTATTATGCTCGGGCTCAGACAAGGCAATTGTCGGGTAAATATTAAAATGGGGAATTGCCCGATCAGTACATGATCATGGCCTGAGGTCAATACATGATCAGGACACTGCGTTACAAGGACATTATGGGCCTCGTCATATCCCGATCATCTCAAATAATGACATGATCACTTCATGACCATGACCCTACCAAAATTTCTACTAGGGACGCTTGGTAACTGTGTTCTTCAATATGATGAATTGTATGTGCAGAATACGTTTCATCATATTATTGAATCAAAATATAAAATACAACATATATGTTCTTCATATTGAAGAACGCTGTTCATTAAACCAAATTTCTATCAAAATATTTTTTTTCGTTTATTAATTACCGTACTTCTCAGTTCTCATGTAGTTCTTGTATATTAATTCTTATATAATGCTTTCTCCACATGCATAAATTAGTAAAATGTTTTATAATATATATATATTATAATTACAACTTTTTATTAATAAAAAGTTATATTTATAAAAAAAAATATTTTTCGAAAAATTTATTTTTACAAAAACATTTTTTTTTTCGGAACAATTTTTATGTCCGAATTTTTTTTTTTAATAAAAAAAAGTTATACATATTTATAAAAAATATATTTAAAAAAAAAATTTTCGAAATTTTTTTTTCGAAAACATTTTATTTGAAAACATTTTTTTCGAACAATTTTTTTTTTCAAAAACATTTGTTTTCGTAAATTTTTTTGTCCGAATTTTTTTTTCGGAACAAATTTTTTGTCCGAAAACATTTTTTTCTGATAATTTTTTTACTGTTATTTTTTAAATACAATTTTACACACTTTTTTTTCGAATTATTTTATAAAAAAAATGTTGTTTTTGAAAAAATATTATTCATATTATTCATCAATATGACAATTTAAATTCATTGTATTGAATATTTTGTTCATATATATAATGAATACATTAATTAATATTTCATTTAATGAACGGTGGTATCAATATGATGAATCTGTTGGTTGGTGAAAAAATTCATAATATATACGAATAAATTCATCATATTGAATGAAGTATTTTTTTTTCTATGTATATTTTTCGAAACATTTATTTTTACACAAACATTTTTTTTTTCAGAACAATTTTTATGTCCGAATTTTTTTTTAATAAAAAAAGTTATACATATTTATAAAAAATATATTTAAAAAAAAAAAATTTCGAAAATTTTTTTTCGAAAACATTTTTTTTCCAACACATTTTTTTTTTCGGAAACATTTTGTTTTCGTAAATTTTTTTGTCCGAATTTTTTTTTCGGAACAAATTTTTTGTCCGAAAACATTTTTTTCTGATAATTTTTTTACTGTTATTTTTTAAATACAATTTTACACACTTTTTTTTCGAATTATTTTATAAAAAAAATGTTGTTTTTGAAAAAATATTATTCATATTATTCATCAATATGACAATTTAAATTCATTGTATTGAATATTTTGTTCATATATATAATGAATACATTAATTAATATTTCATTTAATGAACGGTGGTATCAATATGATGAATCTGTTGGTTGGTGAAAAAATTCATAATATATATACAAATAAATTCATCATATTGAAGTATTTTTTTTCTATGTATATTTGTCAGTTATACCTTTATACCGAGAAAGTGTTATAGTTGAAGAATAATAACGCGGAATTCGGAAATCTTCTCGATTTTTAGTCCAAAACATCCTGGGATTAAAAACTATGATACCCTCTTTTTCGCGATTTCCAAAAAACAACTTTTTGAAATTAATATTACAAACGACACAATAGAAAATTCATTACTGTGCTCCCATTGGGAGTTTCGTATGTTTAAAACTTTAATATCTCAAAGAAAAATAGGACTGATCATCTGGAAACAAATGGAGAATTCTATATGGCAGATCAAAAGATATAAATTAAACATCCGGACGGAACAAAAACGGAAGTACATGTGAAGGTTCATACAACACAAATAAATTCACCAACAACCAGGATTCATCATATATATGAATTCATTCATTGAATTAAAATCGTATTTTTTAAATGTTTTTCATTTTCAATCAAATTTCAAACAAAAACTGTACAAAATATTTTTAAGGAGAGAGTTCAACTTAAGTTCTTCTTGTGGCAAACTTCCTTTATTTATGTATTTTAGAGACTTTTTAAATTTGTGTAATTATTAATTAATTATATCATAAATTAATTCATATATAAATAAATTTAAAATTTATCGACTAATATGTAAAAAAACAATAAGTCTAAATTCGTATTATTTCAAAAAATATATGAACATTATAATAAACCTCTTACATAAAATCGTTAATACCTCCCAGTCGTTCCCTAAAATTGCTCCCACATCATTTATACGCTATAGCGTTATATGATACGTTAGCATGGTAAACAAAAACAAGGAAAACAACAAATTGAAATTTTATATTTTCCTCAAGCTTAAGTCGATTTTTTAAGTTTGAGTATTTTCTCAACGCGTATTAAATCACCTACAATGTATTTTAAGTGACGGAAAAGGTCATGATTAAAATTACCGCTTTTTGAGGTTTTTTTGACATTTAAATTGAGACACCTGTCAAACTGAACAAGAGGTCGAAGACGTTGCTTGTTGTTACTCAAGCAACGATTCATCGATCCGTCGCGATCGGACGCGTCGGTTTAAAACTAATCGCCGGACAATGTTGCGCGTTTCTTAGAGTTTCTTTTTTGGTTTCTGTAATTTGATTTTATAAATTTTTTGTTTAGAGTTATATTACTACTTTTAAGTAGAAGTTTTAGGAATATTTTTAATAAGCTTAATATTACACACGTATTTGTCGTGTCAAAATTATAGAGATTTGTGGGTTTACAAAAAAATAAAAATAAATACAAAAAACACAGAGGAAGTGATTAGAATTATAAGTGTTTTTAGGTGGGCATTGAAAAATATAAAACGTATACTTAAAACTATTTGATTATTTTAAATATAAAATTTTAATTTCTATAACGTACACTTTTAATTTAAAAATGTTGATATTTAAAATGCGACAATGTAGTTTCTAGCTAAATTTATGATAATACAGATTTTTTTTTAAATATAAAATAAAATTTTAATTTCACTTTTCTAATATATCACACAATTCACATCATCGTTCCTCAAAAAATAAAAACTCCCTTTTATGTTTAAATGTTTATAACTCATTTTACGAGTTTTTAATGTCTTAGGCCGCACGTGATCAGTGCGGCATTGCTTTAAAAATTAATTTTATTGTAATTTTTAATTGATTTTTACGACAAAGACGACAACGACTACTGTATTAGATGCCAACATTTTTATTTGGAAATTTACAAATGTTTAAATTTTTGCCTACAAAATCAAAAAATAATTTGTCATAACATTTTAATGATTAAATTATTTACATATTATAATATAAAGTTTAATTGGTCAATTATTTAGTGATTGTTTGTTTTTGCTGAAATTCTTTTTGATCTTTGCCTATTATTTTTATTTTTGTCATTTTTTTAATTTATTTGCATATTTATCATAAATAACCAACCAGTTCGTCAAAGGTTATTTAACCTAATGTTTATGTTAAATTTATTGATTGATTTCATTACATTTTTTTTGTAGTTTTAGACTGTAGAGTAGATTTCTTTAACATTCTTAAATTCATTCACTAATCATAGAGCTATTGTGCAAATTTATGTCTGAACTACAAAATTGAAATTTGAAACTGAAACTTTGGCACAGTGAATGTAAACTAATGCCAAAATTCAGTAAAATAAAACATAGTATTTTATTAGGTTCTCATCAATATGTATTACAAAAAAACAAACTTTTTATGATATTTATTTTCTGTTATTACAAATTGATATTTTAATATTATTTAATTATTATACAATCAAATTTAATTTAAGAATGAAAAGTCACCAAATACATTTTTATAAAAAACTTAAATTTCGAGTTTGTTGATTAATATTATAAAAAGTAATTGATGCTTTTTTAACGTTGAAATATCAACTGATAGATTTGCATTTTCTTATCATGTGGTAAAAAAAATTGAGATCGTCGATTAAAAATTGAAAATATAAAGATTTTTGTAAATGAATATTTGGCATTTTGAAAATGTATTTGGTGACTTTTCGTTCTACACTGACGATTTATATTTTTAAACCAAACAAATAACATAATTCAAACCAAGTTCCAAATAAGTGAACCTACACTTTACTGGATCAAAATTTGTGGCAACTAAGCCTCGCTGTGGGGCTTTTTGGCTGACAATCGTGCGGCAAATAAGTATATTACGCATGATTTATAACAAGCACTTTAATGGCTATAGTGTGGCTACCACTTAAGTTTTCACAAAGTGAATAATTGGGAATGGACGTTATAAAGGGTTTTTCAATAAGAGCCGCTATAAAAGTTTTTTTTTAAATAAAACAAAAACGGTTTTGGATATCAATGAAAGTCTTTATTCCTGTAAAAGTACGTTCGATGCTATTATGTATGGAACTCGATTTATTTTGCATGACCACCACGGGCACGCTTGCAGAAGTCCAGACGGTGAACCCAATTTTCGACAGTTTTCAAGCATAAATCGGCCGATACTGCTGCAATTTCACGTTAGATATTCGTACGAAGTTCATGAATCGTCGCTGGCTTGTTGGCATAGACCATAGACTTGACGTAGCCCCACAGGAAATAGTCTAACGGCGTCAAATCGCACGACCAAGGCGGCCATCAACTGGACCATTTCGTGAGATAACACGTTCTCAAAACTTGGTTTCCAATAAATTGATTGTGGCATTCGCTGTGTGGCTTGTGGCGCCGTCCTGTTGGAACCACATGTCCTCCAAGTTCATATCAACCAATTGGGGCCAAAAATATTCGGTTATCATTGAACGGTAGCGATTCCCATTCACAGTAACGTGCCGGTCTTGATCATCACGGAAGATGTACGGCCCAATGACGCCGCCGGCCCATAAACCGCACCAAACCGTAATTTTTCCGGGATGCAATGATGACTCATAGAGTACATGTGGATTGCTGTCTGACATATTTTGTTTATTGACGAAGCCATTCAGCCAGAAATGAGCCTCATCGCTGAAGATGATTTTTCGATGAAAATCCGAATCAATTTCAAGTTGTTGCTCAGCCCAATTCACGAACAAACGACGCTTCTGGTGGTCAAGCGGCTTCAGTTCTTGCGTCAATTTGATTTTGTAAGGATGTAGGCCAAGATCTTTTCGCAAAATTCGGCACAAGGACGTCACAGAGATGCACAACGCTTGAGAACGACGTGTGAGAGACACATTTGGGCTTTCTTCGACTGAAGTCTCAGCGGCAGCAATATTCTCGACACTTCGGTCACTTCTTTGTCTCACTGGCACGGGAACATTTTGTACTGTGCCTGTCGATTCAAATTTTTCCACTAGACGCTCAATTGTTGATCTGCTGGGACGATTATGACGACCATAAATTGGACGTAGCGCTCTTAAAGTTGAGGCCACTGACTCCGAATTTCGGTAGTAAATTTTAATAATTTCGACTCGTTGTTGGCTCGTATATCTCTCCATCATGAAATGGCAAACCTTACTGAAGAGAAATGTCAAAAGAGCGGCAAGAAATATGGCGTCGTTTGCTCTCCCTGTTGCTCCACTTTTGTAGCGTCCCATTTTTTTTTTTTTTTTGAAAATAATTTTTACATTGGCAGGGTAATTATTACAGTAGCAACTTACTTTTGACATTTGCATGATACTTTTATTCTTTCCAAGATTTTTGTAAATGAATATTTGGAATTTTGAAAATGTATTTGTGACTTTTTGGTCTACAACGACGATATATGAACTATCTTTGCTTGTGGAAATTATTATACACAGAACAAAAAATCGTAAATACAGCCAAAAAAAGTACATCAACACAATCAAATTTTTTGCTAAAACTGCGCCGACTAAATTATTAATTGTATTAGCGTACACATTCTTCATATTAGCAATCGCATTTGCTGGCAACAGCTATGTGTATTCGCATACCGCGTTTGCGTTTATGTTATAGCAGTTCGTGATTGCAATAGTAGTGTGTGGTAGCTATAGCAGTGCGTGGTTGCTATTGCATGCGTGTATTCACTTACAGCGCTGGTGAATTTAGTGGAATTCGTGAAATTGGTGTATCTCGAAATTGGTGTAATAATTAGAATTTTTATTTCAGTTCACATTTGGTTTATATCAAAAAAAAAAAACGCTGATAGAGTTTGATCATACTCTATTGGTGTCGTTGAAAATGATGATGATGGCAATAGTTGCATATTTAATTATGCTTCATCATCCGAAAAGTATATTTGTTATATACTTTCACAAGAATTTATAATATCCTTTTTAATAAACTAAAAAAGAATTATAAGTATACTGTGAAAATGCAAAAATACATTTTAAACGTCGACCATACCAATTAAATAATTTGCGACATAAGCAAAATCATTTATTGGTATATTTTTGGACGCAAATAACATTTTTAGCGAATGTGTTGGCCAATACATGAAAATGGCAAAAATGGCATTACTAGACTAATGACTGATGTACAATTAATTTTGATTGCTGTATTTACGTCGATTATTTTTTTTGTGTAGTGAACTAAAAAAACTGAAGTTTTACTATTTTATTGTATAAGAGAGAATAAATATTAGGGAACTGATAGAGATAATAACAGATAACTTGTACTTGTAGTAGAGACCTTATATAAGGGTACCTAACTAAGAGTATTTAAAAAAAAAAAACATAAAATTGTGTAAAAAGAATAAGAACATACTCGTTTTACCCTTTTTCACTACCACTTCATTTTTTAAAAAGGATAAACATGTTGAATACTAATAAGAAGAAGAAGAAGAAAGAACAACAGTTAACATGTCACTTGTCACATGTCAGACGGGTTGATAAATGATGCTCATTTGTCAAATATGGTGTAGGTACTCAGAACAAGAACAACAAAACCTCTATACAAAAAAAAAAATCTCATCGACCTGTAGCCCAACACAGTACCAAAAATAAGAAATTATATCAACTACGAATAAAGACATAAAACACATTACTCTGAGGGATGGATGGATGGGATGGCTGCGTAAAAACGGTACTAAAACTGTGTGTTGGCGTAGTTCATCTTCTGGTACGCTTCATGTGCCATCGAAAGTGTTAAGGTACCCAAAAAGAAAAAAAAAGCGTTAAAAAAATCAACAAAATTCCATATGTCCAGCGGTAAAATTTGTAATGCATTCTCTAAAGACTATCATTAGAGATTATTGCGTTAAACCGCAACAAAAAAGAAAATACAAAATTAAAAAAACCAATTGACTACATGTCAAGAGTGTAAAAGTCGCCCGTAAGACAAATTACAGCCGTTCTTTATTATGTCTTAATTTTCTGCGTATTACAATTTATTACCAAATTATTATAATAAAAGCTTAACAGAATGTGTGCTAAATCTGGGCGACAATTTGCGGTACACGTTTTGTATTTAATGTATTTTTTTGATTTTATAATTTGTGTTTCTTTTTCTTCTGACAGCTTTACCACAAACGCCATACCGCCACAGTAGGTCATGACTTGAGGCGGGCAACGTTTCACAGTTGGGCTGCAAGAATTTAATTTCTTCAATATGCGTGGGGCAATTTCGATAACACCTCCTACTCTGAGGTATGCTCCGATTTTTGTTGTTTTTGATGCCACAAACACACACCTTTTTTAAAAGGTTTTTAATCCTTTTGCAGCAAACTTGTTTAGCGAAATTTCTTGGTCACTTTTGTTTTTTTTATTTTTGGTTTTTCAAGCGCACCCATTAAATGAATTATTTAAGTGTTTTTGTTTAAATTTATTATATAATTTAAACATATGTTCTTCACATGGACATCGTTTAAGGTATTTCTTTGAAAATTTCATGTACATTAATATAACAAACATCGTTTTAAAGAAAAATCTATCCGATTATTTACCAGGTCGTGATTTCTCTCCTTCTACACGGACCAAACCCACCACTGATTATTTAATTATTTACCAGGTGTTATGTTCGTTAGTTATAGTCCGGTCATCGAATCAAGTACTCATCTTCTAAGTGTACTCAATTCAAAACAGAACAAAAAAGCGAACAAAACTGAGAAAATTCGTTGTTCAGTCGCACGGTACGTTTCTGGAACAGTTTCCAAACAGTGTGGATATTGGCAAACTCAAAAGAAACATCCACTGACATAACTCTATCTTTCTATGAATCTATCATCGCGTTCTTTTAACCTATCATCACTATCTACGCTCAGCACTGTCGAATAAATAAATAGCGAACATTCCCTAAACGTTGGTTAATCTGTAACAGAAATCGTGTATTAAAAGGTTTTAATCTAAATTTAATTAAACATATTTTTGGGAAAATGTTCATTTAGAAACTTAACATTCATGAATGTGACCTTTGATAGAGATGTCATTTCGGAATTGTTTTTTTTAACTTCGACTAAAGTTTTATTCAGAGCAGTAAAAATACGCAAATATTTCCATTTTGTGATGTGTCCTGTCGGAGAAATATTCATATCTGAGAATATAGGAAATTTTTCAAAGCGTACATTCGAGAAAGTGCCTTTATTCGAGTAAGTTTGCTCAAAGAAATGTTCATTTCGAGGACGTGTGTATGTGCCTATTCGGGGATATTCATATCGTGGAAATGTCTATTCGGAAAATATCCATAAATGGGTTAAAACATTTAGGGACATGTTCATTCTGTGAAGGTCCATTCTGAAAAATATCTATGCAGAAAAGGATGAATTTGGTTAAAAGGCCATTCGGCAAAATGTCCATTCCGGGAAAACTGAGAAGTGTGCATTCGAGAAAAAAAATCCTTTCAGAGATACTTACATATCTGGGTTTAAATTTTAAAGGACATGTGCATTCAGAGAATGGTGCATTACGAAAAGTGACCATGCAGGGAAGGAATGTCAATTTGGGAATAGGTCCAATCGTTTGAATGTTAATTACGGGTAAATATCCTTTTCGTGTAAACGGAGAAGTGTTCATTCAAGGAGATTCAATTCAGATTCAATTCGCTTCGGAGACATGTCAATTCGAAGAAATGTGCAAATCTGGTTATATCTTTCGGGAAAATATTTAATCGAGGAAATGCGTATCCATAGAAGTATATATTTGGTTAAGAGTTCATTCTAAAAAAAGTTGATGCTGGAAAGGAATAGTCCATTCGAAAAATGTTTATTCGGTTGAATGTTAATTTCGGATATGTGTACTTTTCGCTGAAAAGATGAAGTGTCCATTCGAGTAGATGTCAATTCAGAGAAATGGCAATATGACAAAATGTGAATATCTGGGTTATATCACGGAGGGAAATAAAATTCTAAAACTTCAGAAGAATTCGGTTAGAAAGAAAAATAGTAGAATTTGACTAATATCAATAAAATACTACTAAAATTCAAGAATTTGTCATCTGGATATCAAGAAAGCAAATTAATTAGTTGTCAAAAAATAGATAACTAAGTACAATTTGTCTGGATTGCACAGCAAGATCGAAAAAACAACAACTATACGAACACGTGTTCATTAAATTTTGGGACGAAAACAACAACAACATTTCTGATACCTAAGAAATTAATAACTGAATTCAAGTCTTATTCTACTTAGTTACTTTTTTGATACTTAAGAAATTGATAACTGAATCCACGAATAATTCTACTTAGTTACTTTTTTGATACCTAAGAAATTAATTACTGAATCTAAGAATAATTCTACTTAGTTACTTTGACAACTAAGAAAATCCATTTCGTGAAATTAAGAATTTTTCGGTTTAGCTGTATCACTCCGTATTCTTCTTGATTCCTTCTGGATTTTAGAACTTTTTCCCTCCGTAATCTTTCAAAGAAATGTTCAATCGGAGAAATGTCGATTCAGAGAAGTATAAATTTGGTTAAGCGTCCATTCGGGGAAATGTTTATACCGGAAAAGAATATTCCGTTCGCGAAAATGTCCATAGGGGTAAATGTAAATTTCGGGTAAATGTACTTTTCGCGGAAACAAAGAAGTGTTTATTCGAGGAGATGTCAATTCTGAAAAATGATAATTCGGAAAATGTTATATTTTCGGGTCAATTGGGGAAATGTCCATTCGAAGAAATGTTATATTTTTCAGAGAAATGTTCATTTCGATGAATGTCTTTTTCGGTTTAATGTTCATTTCGATTATATGACCATTTCGGGGAAGTGAAGAAGTGTCCATTCGATGTAATGTTCTTACAGAGAAATATTCATAACTGGGTTATACCTTTCGGAAAAATGTTCATTCGAGAATGTGATCATTGATGGAAATATACATTTGGTTAAGACTTTATTTAGGTAAATGTTCATTTGATTCAGAGAAATGACAATATCTGGGTTATATCTCTCGGAGAAGTGTTCATTCGGTGAAGTATTCATTCGGGGAAGTATACATTCTGGTAAGATTTCATATTGGGATATTCATAGTGTTCATTGATGGAAATATTAATGATGGAGAATTGTCCATTTCGGAAGATATACATTAAGGAAAGTGGAAGGGTTTATTGGCGAAATGTTCGTTTGGAAAAATCTACATTTCGGAGTAATGCCAATTGATGCGAAAATTACAAGTCAATTTTAGGGAAATGGAGTAGTGTGTATATAGAAACGTGTCCATTTTGAGAAATATCCATTAGCAGAAGAACTTATTCGAGTGTTTGTTCCTTTAGTAAAATGGAAATATTAAAGCTTTCGTGAAAATCTACATTCAGGAAAGTGCCGGCTTCGAATAAGTAGCTTGAGTGAAATGTCATTCGGGACAAAGGTTTTTGTGGAAACGGAATGATTTGTATACGAAAACATGTTCAGTCTGTGTAATTTCCATTAGCAAGAGAACTCATTCGTATCCTTGTTCAATCAGTGAAATGAAAATATTATATCTTTCGGGGAAATTTACATTTAGGGTAATAAGTGGATTTGGTAAAATGTATTTCGGAAGAATGGCTTTAAAAAAAGTGTGTATAAAGCTCTCCAACAAAGCAACTTAAAAAATAAATAAATTTATCAATTTATATTAATTAAAAAAAAACGTATTCTACACTCAGAAAAAAAACTCCTAAAATCCCTTTCAAATTTGTCAATAGGACAGTTATTGATTTATAGTATACAAATAATAAATATTTTCATACAAACTCAAATAAATGTTGTAGTATTTAATAGAATTCACCGATTGAGTTAATAGTTTATCCGACAAATATCCTATTGACTTATTTTAATAGTAAAAACTATTAATTTTATGGTATGTTTTTTCTGTGTCTACACTTTCTGACACATAATAAAAAAATTATAAACATTTCTTAGTTTGTATTTCATTTAAAATGTTTACGCAACACCTAGGACCATTTCATCACTATCATGTTTTGTATGTCAACCTATCGTTTGTTAATGTCCAGAACTATTAACATAACTTCAACGTCACAGCCTCCCAAGAACTACGGACTCATTCGTCAATGACTGAAATGCACTTGTCATGAATGTTTCTTCTGTCTGTCTTTTGTTGCGCATTTCATTTGGAGCCCAAAGTGATCGAGGTCCCCCCCTTAAACACTTTGCATTTCTATGTAGCCATTTATTTTACATATATTATATGTGCCAGACCAAACTTTGCGGCGAGGCGACTCTGCAACATTTTTCATTACACCCCAGCTGTATGCTAAATAGTCACTTATTAATGACACTGCAGCAGATCAACAAAAGAACTGTAAACAGACTTATAATAAAATGAAATATATATGTATATTTAAAACTATAGATCCGATAACATGCACATCACTCGAACTCTGTTACCATTTAGTGTTGGGTTTTTATCACAAGTTGCATCGTCCAACTGATTCAATAACCAAAAAAAAATGAACACAAAACAAATGAGGTACATGGCAGGCTATTTTAATCCCATGTGATTGATAATAATTCCCGCAGTCGAAAGTTTTGTCACGTTTGCTGCAACTTTAAGTTGTTTGCACTTAATTTAAGATATAATGTTGACAACAACCAAAAAGAAAATGCGTTTTTTAAATCTTCACAAAAAAAAAAGAATTTAAATATTAAAAAAAAAAATGTTGAATCTTTGTAAAGAAAAATAAAAAAAAAAAAACATTTTGAAATTTGAAGTAAATGTTGAGCATTCCTCAAAGACTCATCATTAAAAAGCTTAAGTTTTTCACTCTTCTATAGATTTTGTGTGCTTTTCAGTTTCAAACCATTACAATTTGTTATTTTTTTTTTATTTTCTTTTATTAAAATAGTTCGTTTTTATTCCTTTCTCCCTAGTCGCATCAACGTAAGCTTCTTTGCATATCATTCGTCGTTGTCGGCATTGTTTTTCATTCATTGTCATTCTTTTGGTATTTCGATCGGTCGTTCGGTCGTTCGGTCGGTCGGATTGACATTGCATTGGGTGACATTTCTCTTTGGGTATTTCTGTCAATGCTAAATGATGCATTATTTAATGACGAGTTGAAATTTAATAATAAGCTGATTTAAGTCATAATTTATCATTTGCCGGTCTTAACAAGGTGCGTGATATTCGACACAAGAAAAACACACGAAATTGTGTCGTAGGTGTTATCAAAAACATATTTTTGAATGAATGAATCATTTAGGTGATATGTAGAAAATGTTATTTTGTTTTAAATATAACATACTTATTTCTTATAACTCCAACAAAAAAAAACTGTTTGCAAACAATTTTGAATTTAATAAACTATTGTTAAAACTCAAACTATAGACGGTCACATTTTTGATTTTGTTTAGAGTTTAATTTTTAAGTTTTATAACAAAACGATTTTTTTATACCGGTTCCACGTTGCACTTTTGATTTTGGTTTTGCTAAAGTTAATTTTGTCGATATGTTCAATATCATAAACAAAAAACTAAATTACATTGAATTAAAAAAATGCAAGTTCTTTATTGAATGTTGAGTCATACTGTGTTAAACTATATTAATGGCTTAATTGTACGTCTCTAAGACCGCTCTAGTTTATTTTGAGAACATAAAATAACTGTCTCAAATAAAATATTGTTCTTGCTGCAACAATATAATTAAAACATGTTTTTTATCAATTTCGACAGCCAGACATTGAATGAGTTAAAACTATGAATACTACATGTCGAAATTGTAGTTACCATGTACACACAGAAAAATAATGTACATCATATTGATGAATTCCGTTCTTCAACCTATGATTCATTGCATTGAAGAACGATTCATAATATTAATGACTAACGCCATCAATGTTATTAATGCTATCCATGTACATAAATATAAAGAACGCTTGGTAACTGTCGAAAAGGTATTTTTCAATATGATGAACTGTATGTAAAGAATACGTTTCATCATATTAATGAACCAAAATATAAAATACAACATATATTTTCATCATATTGACGAACGCTGTGCATTAAACCAAATTTTTATCAAAATATTTTTTTTCGTTCATTTTTTGCCGTACTTCACAGCTCTCAAGTAGTTCTTGTATGTTATTTCTTATATAATTCTTGCTCGACATGCATAAATTAGTAAAATGTTTTATAATTTAATTTATTATATTTACTACTTTTTATTAATAAAAAGTTATATTCATAAAAAAAAATATTTTTGAAAACAAAAAAAAAAAGTTATTTTCCATTTATTTTTTTTATAAATTTTTCATACAAATAAAATCATCAATATGATGAATTTATTTATAAATATTATGAATTTTTTCATCAACTACCAGATTCATTATACTGATACCACCGTTCATGAAATGATATATTGATGAATGCATTCATTATATATATGAACTTATTCATACCATGAAACATCATAGTGAAATATTTAATACATTGAATTTGAATCGTCATATTGATGAATTTGTTCATAATATTTATGTGAATACAATATTCAATATGATGATTATTGTTGAACTACTATTTTTTGTAGCCGCAGCAGCTCAGTGGTTAGTGCGTTGAACTGCGAGCCCAAAGTTCCCCGGTTCAATCCTGGACTGGGGCTAACATCTTTTCATAGAAACATTTTTCTATACCGCGCTACCTCTCGGCAGTAAATGGCAAACCTACGAGAGTAAACATTGCCTATGAAAAGCTCTCACCCACCGTTCGCATTCGGCAATAAACTGTAGGTCCCACCAATTTGATTCCAAATAAAACACGCACAGCTCAAAATGGTGAGAGAGCTCGGCCTAAGTTCTTATAATATTATTATTATAATATTTTTTTTGAAAAAAATAAAAAAGTTACTACTTTTATTTAAATTGTTATTTGAAGTAACTGAAATTTTTTTATTATAATTGTTACAACAATCCGTTTTTAACTAAATATTAATATATTTCATATAATATTATATAACCGGAAGAAAAATTTTAAAAAATGTTATTACATCAAAAATGTAAATTATATTACGCGCACAAATGTCATGTTTTGTTTTAAAAATTTTGGTAATAAATTTATATTTGTGATAATTAATTGGAATAATATAATGTAACAACATAATGTTATACATAATTTGCCCGATGCGCCATCGGGAAATGATCGGGTTTTCGTTGGGTAAGCCCTATTAGAGAATATATGATCATTGCTTTTGCATGCCCTTATCATGCTTACCATAGCAGGATTTACATTATCTAAACAGTCAATGTTCCCGATCATAGCTACATTATTTCTTTCTCATAACGAAATTAGCATCAGGCAATGATCGAGATTTAATGAGAGAAACCCTATTGTGCTCGAACTCGGACAAGGCAATTGTCGGGTAAATAATGAAATCGGGAATCGCCCGATCAGTACATGATCATGGCCTGAGGTTGGTACATGATCAGGACACTGCGTTACAAGGACATTATTGTCCTCGTCATATCCCGATCATCTCAAATAATGACATGATTACTTCATGACCATGGCCCTACCAAAATTTCTACTAGGGTAGTTGATATAATATTAATATTATTAGGGGAGACTGGAGTAAAGTGAGGCACGTTTTGATTTTCTGCCAAAAGACATTTGAATAATTTTTTTTCAATTATTTTGAAGGGTCTATTCCATAGACTGGTTTATGATCTAACTTTTTGCAATAACAGAAAATTATTTATATTCCTTTTAAATGATTTTCGAGCGATTTCATAAATCAGTTCAATTTCAGACTTGTTAAAAAAATATTGGGGTATAGTGGGAAATTTCAAAATTTTTGTTACTAATGCTTTTCATGTTTTGCTTTTTCATCACAAATTTAAATATATTAAGGGTAAAAAAAATATAATAAAATATTAATGGTAATGCAAGAAAAAATAAAAAGACAATAAAATTTAAATTCATAAACATCTTACAGTAGTTATTTTATGAAAATACTAAAAAACTTTACTCCAATTCTGAATATACTGAGTGACAATGGGGTGAGGTGTAGTTGGTGGTCGTCAAGTTCGTTCATTTCAAGTATACGAGCCGTTGAAGTATATTTATCGCTGTATACTTTTTGCACCTGTTAAAGGTTCGTTTCTCGACATTCTTCTGCAATTCAGATTTTATCTATGTTGCTTTTCATTAAATTGTGGTCAAGATTCAAGTTTTTTCTTAGTTAAACTAATTCATTACGTTTCCCACTTTACCCTTAAAAGTGTTTCCCACTTTTATCAAATAGCGCAATTTTAAATTATTTGAAAAACCATCACTCTAAAAAATTTTTCACTTGTTCTAGAAATGTAATAAAATGTTGAAAATATTCATGCCAAATTAAGAAACATTTGACATTTTTTTTTTTTCTATTGCAATTTCCCACATTTCCCCATGTCCCTCCTTACCTCAGACTCCCATAGGAATATATTTAGGAACATGTTAAAACAATTTTAGTAAATCAATTGGTTTGCGGTTTTAACACATTTTGAAATAATTTCAAAAAATATATTTTTTGCGTCACTTTCAAAAAAAATTGAATGCATCTTGTAGCAGAAACCTCATTGATCGTGAATTCGAAAACCGCTTCGCGATATCAATTCGCATCAGGGTTTTATTTGCATTTGAAGTGCAACTGCATATCACTTTTTAATATTCAGAAAAATTTATATTTTGTGCGTCACTTTTAAATACCAAGAATGGGATCTTGTAGCAGAAACCTCACAGATGATGAAGTCGAAAACGGCTTTGCGATATCAATTCATTTACGGGTTTTACATGCAATTGAAGTGCAACTGCATATCACTTTTTAATATTAAAAAATTTAAATTTTTTTGCGTCACTTTTAAAAACCATTGATTGGATCTTGTGACAGAAACCTCATAGATCATGAATTCGAAAACCGATTCACTATATTCGCGATAACGATTCGCGGAATTAGGTATACAATAAATCCAATTGATGGGATATTGAATGTTATATTGATGGTCTTAAAATATAATGTTATTCACAACGAGTATTTTATGATTTTTTTTAAATACAAGGAAAACCCGTATTCGAATTGATATCGCAAATCGGTTTTCGAATTCATCATCTGTGAAGATACTGCTATAAGGTCTCATCCATGGTTTTTAAAAATGACGCAAAAAAATATAAAATTTTCTAAATATTAAAAAGTAAAATGCACTTAAAATGTATGTAAAACCCATATAGGAATTGATATCGCAAAGCGGTTTTCGACTTCATCATCTGTGAGGTTTCTGCTATAAGATCTCATCCATGGTTTTTAAAAATGACGCACAAAAATATAAAATTTTCTAAATATTAAAAAGTGATATGCAATTGCATTTCAAATGCATGTAAATCACGCATAGGAATTGATATCGCGAAGCGGTTTTTATATTAATTATCTATGAGGTTACTGCTAAAGATCCCATTCATGATTTTCAAAAGTGACGCAAAAAAATATAAATTTTTCTAAATATTAAAAAGTGATATGCAGTTGCACTTCAAATATAAGTAAAACTCGGATGCGAATTGATATCGCGAAGCGGTTTTCGAATTCACAATCTGGTACAAGATGCATTCAATTGTTTTTGAAAGTGACGCAAAAACTATTTTTTTGGAAATTATTTCAAAATATGGTACACACTTGCATTTTAAATGTAATTTAAAACCGCAAACGAATTGATCTAGAAAAACGGTGAACGCACATATCCTTGGATTGGACTCTAGTTTCACGTACATGTGGATTTTTTCTAGTGTGCAAAGTACTGTCGCACAGTTATATAATTGAACTAATAATTATGTAGTTGGAATAAAAATGGAATAATATATAACTATTTACACAATTGTCCCTAGTATAAATTTTGGTAGGGCTATGGTCATGTCATTATTTGAGATGATCGGGATATGACGAGGCCCATAATGTCCTTGTAACGCAGTGTCCTGATCATGTATTGACCTCAGGCCATGATCATGTACTGATCGGGCAATTCACCATTTTAATATTTACCCGACAATTGCCTTGTCTGAGCCCGAGCATAATAGGGTTTCTCTCATTAATCTCCAACATTGGCTGATTCTAATTTTGATATGAGGAACAAATAATGTAGCAATGATCGGGAACATTGCTTATTTAGATAATGTCAACCCTGGTATGATAATCATATCATATTTTCTCTAATAGGGCAAATTTCTACTAGGGGTAATACACTCATAACTATAAAATCAATAGTTTTATTGATATTAAAATTAGTCAATAAGGTAAATTATTATATTAATGGGTAAATACCATTAAATACAACAAAATACTATTAACAACTATTAAATTGTTTTTGTGTTAATATGAAAATATTTATTTTTTGTATACTATTGAATCAATAACTGTACTATTGACCAATTTTAATAGGATTTTTTTTCTGAGTGTTGTTTCCAAACATTTATAAATGTTGATATAATTGAAATACGTAATATTTATATAGTTGGACAAATATGACTAGAATTAAAATTATTATTATTTGCTAGAAATATTTTTTATTATTTTTAATATAAAAAATATATTTAAACATTAATGTATTTATTCTGCGTGTATTGAATAAACATATTATATTTTTGAGAATTTAGAACACGACTCATGTTTTTGGTTGTAGTTCAATTTTTTTTTTTTTTAGTTTGTTTTTAAGCCTTTATATTGCTAACTAAAACAGCAATATTAACACCTGATTTCAACTGCACACAGAAGACGCTTTAAAATCAGACAGCAACATATTAGACAATCGACACACGCTAATCAAGAACGTTGTACAAAGAGGCTGGGTTTATTTATTTTAATGTTTTATATTTTTTCCTTATTTTTTATTTAATTTATTTTTTAATTATTTTTATTTTAATTATTTTATTTATTTAAGCTTTTAACCCGTTTAAACCTGTAACAAAATTTACATTGACAGCAACAGTTGCTGTTGCAGCTATTTGTCTAGCTGTCATGCTGTCTTATGGTCATGTTGTCTAGCTGTCTGTCCTACTGTCTGTCTGCCTGTCTATGCAACTGGCTAGACTTTAACAAGTTTTAATTGATACTTTTTCCAACAAGTTCTTTGGCGGTATGCGGACAAAAACAACAACAAAAAAAATAAACCTAAAACTTGAAGGTGTTGCTGCCGATTAGTTTGTTGCGATAATAAGAGTTCAGAACAACAACAGCAAGATATTTGCTGCAACAACACCCAAACTGCAGCCGCAAATAACAGCAAAATAATTATGTGTGGATTTATTGTTTATTAGAAAAGTTGTTACCACCACCACCGCCGACCGCCAAAGCGTTAAATAGGCAGACGGCGCCCCATAGAAGGCGTTGTGGGTGCGTCAAGTAGTTGTTGAGTTGATGTATTTTTTTTTGTGTAGGTCTTGATTTTGCACTAGTTTAGCCAATTTTGTTTTATTTATTAATTTTATTGTTTATTATACAAAGCTGCTTAAGCGCAGCTTAATGTCGCAATAAATTTTTACAACATTTAAGTTGTCACGGTTTGCATTTTTTTTTTTAAATACCATTTTTAATTAAACTTTTTCATAAACAAATATTAAATCTTTCACTAAAAAATGAAATTTTTTACTAACATTTAAAGTTTTTACTACAAATTAAATTTTTCACTAAAAATTAAATTTTTCAGTAATTAAAATTTTTACTATAAAGTAAATTTTTCACTTAAAATTCAATTTTTCACTAAAAATTCAATTGTTTTCTAAATATTGATCACTAAATTTTCAATTATTCACTAAAAATTCAATTTTTCACTAAAAATTCAATTTTTCATTAAACATTCAATTTTTCACTAAAAATTCAATTTTTCACTAAAAATTCAATTTTTTACTAAAAATTAAATTTTTCACTAAAAATTCAATTTTTCACTAAAAATTCAATTTTTCACTAAAAACCAAATTTTCACAAAAAATTCAATTTTTCACAAAAAATTAAATTTTTCACTAAAAATTCAATTTTTCACAAAAAATTCAATTTTTCACTAAAAATTCAATTTTTCACTAAAAATTCAATTTTTCACTAAAAATTCAATTTTTCACTAAAAATTCAATTTTTCACTAAAAATTCAATTTTTCACTAAAAATTCAATTTTTCACTAAAAATTCAATTTTTCACTAAAAATTCAATTTTTCACTAAAAATTCAATTTTTCACTAAAAATTCAATTTTTCACTAAAAATTCAATTTTTCACTAAAAATTCAATTTTTCACTAAAAATTCAATTTTTCACTAAAAATTCAATTTTTAACTAAAAATTCAATTTTTCACTAAAAATTCAATTTTTCACTAAAAATTCAATTTTTCACTAAAAATTCAATTTTTCACTAAAAATTCAAATTTTCACTAAAAATTCAATTTTTCACTAAAAATTCAATTTTTCACTAAAAATTCAATTTTTCACTAAAAATTCAATTTTTCACTAAAAATTCAATTTTTCACTAAAAATTCAATTTTTCACTAAAAATTCAATTTTTCACTAAAAATTCAATTTTTCACTAAAAATTCAATTTTTCACTAAAAATTCAATTTTTAACTAAAAATTCAATTTTTCACTAAAAATTCAATTTTTCACTAAAAATTCAATTTTTCACTAAAAATTCAATTTTTCACTAAAAATTCAATTTTTCACTAAAAATTCAATTTTTCACTAAAAATTCAATTTTTCACTAAAAATTCAATTTTTCACTAAAAATTCAATTTTTCACTAAAAATTCAATTTTTCACTAAAAATTCAATTTTTCACTAAAAATTCAATTTTTCACTAAAAATTCAATTTTTCACTAAAACCAAATTTTCACAAAAAATTCAATTTTTCACTAAAAATTCAAATTTTCACAAAAAATTCAATTTTTCACTAAAAATTCAATTTTTCACTAAAAATTCAATTTAACACTAAAAATTCAATTTTTCACTAAAAATTCAATTTTTCACTAAAAATTCAGTTTTTCACTAAAAATTCAATTTTTTATTATAATTTAAATTTTTCACAAAGAATTTAAATTTTCACTAAATTAAACTTTTCAATTTTTCACTAAAAATTCAATTTTTCACTAAGAATTTAAATTTTCATTAAATTAAATTTTTCACTAAAAATTAAAATTTTCACTAAAAATTTCAATTATTTAAAATATTCTTCAAATTTCTAAATATCTTCTTTTTCTAATTTTCCTCTAAAATTTAATTAGTAATTTGATCAATAGCAAAACTCTTCTAAAGAAAGATTCTGCCACAGCTAGTTGGTAATAAAAACAAAAAATTGTCATTTAATTAAATCACGTCTGACCGCGCAAATTGTTCCAAAGAATTGTTGGACTCCACAAAACTATGGCAATAAAAAATAATTAATTACCTACAGATTCTCAGATTTTTCGTTCCAGTTTTCAAGGTAATTTCTAAGATTTTTATTTTGCCATTTGTATGTAATTTGGTCAGCGTTAGCGTGGCTATAAAAAATAAAACTGTTAACTGCTTTTGGCTCAAAGATAAAAGAGCAACATGAACGTGTTTCTTTTTTTACTCTTTCTCTTATTTTTTTTTTGCTTTAAGGTAAGGTTTTTAAGGTTGCACTTTAAAATCGCTGTAAATCATGACAATTTTTATTTTTTTCCCTTTTTTTTATTTTGTTAGTCATGTTGCATGTTTTTGTTGTATTTAAGTACTTGTGGTATATATGAGTTTTTTTGTTATTATTTCGTGTTAAGGGTTTTTTGTTTTATTTTTATTACTGCCAAGTGTTTCAAAAGCCACTGTGTGCGGCTTTTATAGGGTTTTCTAGCTAAATTGTCACAGACTACCGTTGAGGAAATCAAAACACTTTGGCATGGTATACAATTTGTGTCCTAACAACTTGACCGACAGATCGGAAATGTAAAATAAAATTTAAAATAATAAAAAACAAAGTGATTTATTTATTAAAGCCTCATAAAACCAGCTTGTTTTAGTGTTCGTGCTAAATGAAACAATTATTTTTAAATATATAGTTCGAAGGCATAAAACTGGTCTCAAGAATTTATAACTATTTCATATTTTTTGTCTTTATTTGCTACTGTTTAATAATTTTCAACACTAATATAAACATTTAATATTTTTATTAAACCGCAATAATATTGTCCACATGTTTACAAATGTCTTAATTAATATGCAAATGAAGTGTGAAAAAAATATAAAAATAAAATGCCGAAAATATCGATCAAGCACTAATGAAGTGTCGATAACCGTTTAATAATATGTTGAAAAGAAATTATCATTAATAATAACCACAGAAAAATGTATTAATATTCATTAAAATTTGATATGTTTAATTTGTAAATTTGTAAATTTGTTAATCTTTCAATTGATGTGTTAATTATTTATACAAAAAAAAAACATGTTTTTACTTTTATATTCTATTCTTTTTCTGTTTCAGGTGACAATATTTTTGTAACACCAATAGAAATTAACATTTATAATAGGTGAGTCTTCGTTATGGAACTTTTATATTTTAAGTTTACACTAAACGGTTTTTACAAACATTTCCATAAAGCAGTTAAGAAATACGTTATAAGAGTTAGAGCTTATAGAAAATATACGCTTCTAGTAAAAATACTTCTAGTATTATATTTTTGAAGATTAAATGCAAGAACAAGTACAAGACTTGGAAATCTTGTTCTTGGTCGGATTTTTGCAGGATAATTTAGATACTTGCATCGGCAGCTCGATCTTTTTTTACAGATTTAGTCTTGTTTTTGCTTCGAAAGTTGGATCCTGTTCTTGTTCATGCAAAAGAACAGTTTTTCATCATAATTACGTGAAAAGTAAATTGCACTTCTCAACAAGACAAGAAAAAAAAATGATTGCCATGTACTTTCTCATACATAAATTCTATATAATTCGAGGTTGCTGATTTTGACTACATACTCAATTTTTTCTATAACGTAACATTTTTCATAAAATTTCTATCGATATTTTAGGTGTTTCAACACTTCCAATTTTTGGTAAACTCAGAAAAAAAATCCTACTAAAATTGCTTAAGAGTAATTGATTTAATACTATACAACAAAATAAATATTTTCCTATAAAAATAGTATTTAATAGTATTTTGTTGTATTTAATGTGATTTACCTTTTAAAATAATATTTTATCATATTGACAAATTTTAATAGTAAAACCAGTTGGGAAGGTTAGATCACATAGGATATTTTAAAGTAGGGACATTTTGTAGTAGGTGTTATTATAATAGTTAGGATTATCAAAATTATAGTCGATCTAAGCCGACAATAAATATCCTAAACATGTGTGGTTACCATTCAAAGTGGTGTATAGGTCACCAGGGTATACAAATTCTGAAAATAACTACAAACTTCCAATCGCTGAAGAATTTCCATTCATTTGATACCCATATTTACAAATGGGTAGGTGTACCGAATTTCGATTTTTTTTTGGAAACCACAAGTCATTTTGCGAAACCACATTTCATGTATTTGAACATGATGTCAATATATATTTGACCAAAAAAAGTTTACACGTATACAGTAAAATTCACCAGTAGATGTGTTTTATATGATATATTTGAACATAAGTGGTCGGTTCACAGGTCATAATGGACTGACCATTTTCACTGACATACAGCGTAGATATATAAGTAATCTTAATTAGGAGTTTCATTTATTTAGCTCTTCTAGTTTTTCTGTAATCGTGATTTCAACAGACAGACGGACATCGCTAAATCGACTCAGGAGGTCATGCTGATCAAGAATATATATATACTTTTCCGTACCGGAGATGCTTCCTTCTGGGTATTACAAACGGCGTACCAAACTGAATATACCCTTTTACTCTTAGTGTAGGGTATAAAAAAACTATTGATTTTATAGTAATTTTTTCTGAGTCTATGTATTTACATTTTTTTTGCTTATATACTGTCCTATATTTCCCAAATTTTGTGTAAGTATTCCTATTTAAAACATTTAAAAAATATAAATAACCATCATGTCATGCTCCAATTTGCATATTTTAATTTCAATTCAATCGAATTAAGTTTTTACTGCTCCAAAATAATAGTATTTCAAACGATTCGTGAAACATTTTCAGTTATATCATTGTTGTCAAATGTGGTAATTTTAATCAGGGACTAAAACCATTTGTAATATCGGCTCCTGTTCTAGTTCCAAGATTTGAAAATAGCAGTTCCAAAAATCGAAACTGTTTCGGTTTCGATTCTTTGCGGTCCCTCGTTTCAAGATTTTTAAAATATATATTCAGATTCCGATTCCAACGAAAATATATATATATTTCCGATTTCGGTTTCGGCTTCAAACATTTTTTTTTTTAAATAACGAAATAACGAAAATAACGGAATAACGAAAAAAGGAAAATTTATCCATTATAGTCTCAAACAAAATTTCAATAAATTTATTTTATTCAATTAAAATATTTATTACCAAATATTAAAAATAACACAATTTATGGTTATAATTGCTTTACAACATAGTGCTGAACATATTATGTTTTTCGAATGATGCTGTTGTTCAAAGTACAGTATTGATATAATTTAAATAAATAATGATTTTTGAATATACGAGTTAGATTTCCGAATACGAACAGTGTACATTATTGCACAACTTATAAATGACTAAATGCAATCAAAATATAATTAATTAAGTATATGTTTTGCAGCAAATATATTATTTTACATATTACTTACATGAATTTCAAAAATATTGAAATTAATACCAATAAGTTAAAATAATTATATATATATAATATATATTATATAAAATGTATAATTGTAATTATATTATGTTTGCTACAAAAACATTTTTTTAATGCATCTATATTTAATATAGTATTTAATACTTGATCCAAATAACTGATAAAATAAATGTATAAAACGATTAATATCAGTCTTACTTATTGCAAACATTTTTATACTCTTGGTTTTTTTTGTCTAAACATGTAACACATTTTGATATTTATTATTATATAATATTAAACAAATTACAGACCAAATTTTTTTAAAGAGATGAGATTATTATATCATATTTAATGTATATATAATATAGTATTTACTAATTCATTAACTATGTAATAAAATAATTGTATAAAATGATTGCTATTACTAATGTTTATAGCTTTTATTATTTGTAAACAAATATATGTTTATTGACAATCATCCAGTGACCAGTTTGCCATAATATAACAAACATATTGCATGTTTTACATAATTAGTTTGCACACACAAAACAAAAATGTTTATAGCTAACATTTTAAACGCCTTTATTATTTGTAAACAAATATATGTTTATTGATAATCATCCAGTGAGCAGTATGTCATAATATATTAAACATATTGCATGTTTTACATAATTAGTTTGCACACACAAAACTAAAATGTTTATAGCTAACATTTTAAACGCCTTTATTATTTGTAAACAAATATATGTTTATTGACAATCATCCAGTGACCAGTCTGTCAAAATATAATAAACAAATTGCATGTTTTACATAATTAGTTTGCACACACAAAACAAAAATATATTTTGAGGCAAACGTAATAAGTTCTATGAAAAATACAAATATATCCTGTTTTTTAAACCATTATTTTAATAATAATATATAAATAATTATATTATTGCTTATATAATATGATTTTGGGAATCATCGTATGATTAAAATAATATAGGGTTTTTCAACAGGGACGCTACAAAAGTAGAGCGACAGGGACAGCAAACGACGCCAAATTTCTTGCATTCTGATTTTAGCATTAATATGTACTCTGCTACAATTATATATTTTATTGTCACAATCATGCCTTAATTATGTTTTTTCTCTGCATGTGAAAATATTGAAAGCAGAATATAAATAATTCTACATAATTTCAATTTATGAGGGTCGGTTCCGACCCAAACAGCACTGACCTCTCTAATTGATAACTAAATATTGTGATAGTATTTTGAATATGTTACAACATATCATACTAAATAAAACGCTTAGACAAGCCTTTGTCTATTATCAGTTTTATATGGTCTGAGCTCTGGTGTAGAACAAATAGCTAAGACTGAAAAAATGTACGCCAAAAATATATTTATATTATGCAGCTTTTTTATATCAATACAAGTAAGAAAGTGTAAAATATGATATAAAACATTAGTAATAATCAACTGAATTTCACAAAAAAAAATATAGTGCATGTACTGCAATGTGATATCGAAACGGAGTCTGAACAACGACGTGGTCACTTCGAACTCTACAACATCGGAAGAACCGTCAAAGGAACTAGTAGAACTTCAAAATTTCCTATATGACGGAACTGTAGCTCTATACAATTTTTATTTGGGAAAGGGCGAAAAAATACTGCGAGATGTGGTAGAGGATTTCGAACAAACGCATACGGATCAAAGTGATGCAGTCAAAAAACAATTAATTAATTTTACCTACTTGGCCGATGATATAAAAAGTGTTGCACGTAATAAATTTGCACTGATGCGCGATATGTCGACGGAAGTTAAGAAAGTAATTCACATTGAGAATCCTAACGTCGATGAGCAAATGTTTGATGTAAGCTTCAAAAAAAATGGTTGGTCCCTGTTGTCCGACGAAGTAGAGGAGAAACTCAATGAGTTTTTGAAAAAATTAGCGGTATTCTGTGATAAGTATTGGAACATATTGACGGAGGAGCAACAAAATTATGACGAATATTTCCAAATGATATACAACAAATACAAAAAGACTCATGACCGTGAGGATATACTTGAAATCTATAAATACTTAAGTCTTTCAATACAACTTTTTTATTTTAAACCTGAAACATTCTAAAGTAATTTTTTTAAGGGATCATTTTAAGCTTAATAATACAGATTCACTTTAAGATTAAAAAAATATGTATATATATATTTGAAGATTTTTTTGGAATGTAACCATATGGTATGTTAAAAAAAATAAATAAATGTAAATTTTTAAATTCAAACTAATATTCAAATTTATCCATTCGACTGAATACACTATTATTTAATATAAAATAAATACACAAGTATAAATCACCATATATTTTAAATATAAGAAATATTAAAAAATGGCTTAACACCTGAATATGCAGTTTTTCGTGTTTTGCCCAATATATCACCGCACAGATCATAAGTATACACCCAGAAAAAAATTCCCTCAAATAGCATTAAAATTGGTCAATAGGACAATTATTGATTTAATAGTATACAAAAAATAAAAATTTTCATATAAACTCAATGGCAATGTCATGGTATTTTCTAGTATTTAATGGTATTTACCGATTAAAATAATAATTTATCCTATTGAATATATTTAATAGTAAAAAACTATTATTTATATAGTATTTTTTTCTGGGTGTATGTCTTGTAGCGTTGGTAGCCCGTCTGGTTAGTGCGTTGGACTACGAGCGAAAGGTCGCTGGTGCGTTCGACTCTGAGCCGAAAGGTCCCCGAATATGTGAGAATTCTGAGCTTTTTTTTTTAAAGGAGAAAAAGATTTAAAATAATAAAATGGGCACAAAACACTCCGAATTTGTCTGAATATGTCTAAATAACTATTCAACTTATTATCATAAAACTTTTACCAAATATATATTAATTTTATACACTTTTTAAACATATTTTGGAATTGTTAAGTGAGATAAAATACTATTTAAAAAATTAGTATTTTTGGTAAAAACACTATCCTGCACATACACTTCGACGGAAAATATAAAAAAAAACGCAGATATAAATACGCAGATTAAAACTGCATAATTAAATTTTTACTTTGCACTTTGAAAACTTTTCAAAAGTCTTTAATTTTGACCAGTGTTGACAGATCAGTTAAATATATTACAGATTATTTTTATCATATAAAATATGCTCAGTAATGTTATCTATTAAAAAATATATAACATAAGCCCATGTTACTAAAAAAAAGAAACATCAAGGACTGCGTCGAATAAAATTGTCCGTTACATATCTTCCCATAATGTGCTATTGCAAGATTAAAATTAAAAAAATTTGATCATAGTAGCTCTGAATGAATGACAGAAAATAATTTGTGTCAGTTATAGTCAATACAAAATTTAGTTAACCCGAAAATGGCAAACGAACTGGAAGTGCGAGAAAATATAATTAAAAATTTTCAAAAACAACCAGTTGGTGTTTTAAAAAAATTTCCAAGGAGGTAGGGGCTAACCCGAATCAACCGCTTTAAGGAAGACCTGAGTATTGATCAGAAGAAATGTTCTGGTAAAAAAAGGCCCACATGATCGTGAAAAGTCGAAGAAGGTTGTGAATATTTTAAAGAAAGATCCAAGCATATCCGGAAGGAAATTGGCGGAATCTTTCGTGCGCAGGACTAAGAAAGAAGCTGGGCTGAAGACGTACAAGGTCCAAAAAGTTCCGGATAGAAATGCCGTCGAGAATGAAACCGCAAAACAACGAGCTAAAAAGCTGAACCAAGATTTTTTTTAAAATTCGATTGCTTACGACGAAACTTATGTTTTAGCGGACTTTTCTCAGCTACCTGGGCAGGAATTTTATACAGCCGATTCTCGAGGAAATGTCGCTGAAAAATTCAAATCAAAAAAAATGACAAAATTCCCAAAGAAATTCCTTGTTTGGCAGGCAATTTGCAGTTGTGGCGAAATATATGTGAAGGAATGCTTGCAAAAGAGATTACTTCAATTCTTACGCCAACATGAAGTGTGCACATTTTTTTGGCCTGACCTCGCTTCAGTCACTACAGCAAAACGGCCTTAGAGTGGATCCAACAAAATGCAGTGATATTGGTGCCTAGAGAAGCCAATCCACCAAACTGTCCAGAACTCAGGCAGGGCTTTAGTAAAAAGGGAGATGAAGACAACAAAAAAGGGCCAAAGACCTTTAAAATAAAGTGGTCTTCAGCAGCTGTGAGGGTGTCGGACACTACCATTACAACATTAATGGAAGGGGTTCCGGAAAAATTAAAACTTGTTATTAAAAAATATTAATTTCTGGTTTTTTATATTTATTTTTTAAATCTAAAAATAATTTGCAAAATAAAATATTTTACTCTATAAAAATTCGATTGCTAGATTTCTAGATTTTTTCATTTTTGTAGCGGACAATTTTATTCGACGCAGTCCTTATTACAGAGATTTGCGTATAAGTCAAATTTTCCCAAAAAAACAAAAAATTTTGAAAAACAAAAAAAAATTCACTTTACAATTTTAGTTTACTAAACCACTGGACATATTTGATTTCAGAGTATGATTAATATTTTTTAAAATTCCCATTCAAATATTTTGGTTTCAGTGTAATACATTACATTGAAAAATAAATATGAAAAATACATTAATATGAAAATTCATGTTTATATCTAAATCTTTAAAACTAAACAAGATATTTTGTCAAGTGAGCACATTTTCTATATATAATATCTTAATTTAAGCATTTCATTAACAAAATCGGATAACTTTTGGATTGTTTACGATTTTTGAAAGTTTTTTCATGAAAAACAAACTGAAATATCCTGATTTTTAGCTCCATAACCATAAAAGTTATAATCTCCAATTTTAAAACTTAAGTTCCCTCTGTACAACACTTTTAAATTTTTAAAATCGGTTGAGCGGTTCCGAAAAAAATTAATTTCACCCGTCGTTTTTAGAGCGTTTGGGCACACTGTGCGATTTTTTTTGCGAAAAAAAAAATAAAAAAAATGACTGAAAAAAATATTTGTCGATTTTTTTTTTTTAAACCAATTTTTTTCAAAAAAAAAAACAAATTTATAAATAATATTTTTTTTTCAATAATATATATTTTTTTATATCTTTTTAATTTATAACTTCTTATTAATAAAATGTTGTAATTATAAATAAATATATTACAAAATTTAGCCGCGGTAGCTCAGTGGTTAGTGCGTTGGACTGCGAGCCGAAAGGTCCCCGGTTCAAGCCTGGACTGGGGCTAACAACATCTTTTCATAGAAACATTTTTCTATACCGCGCTACCTCTAGTCAGTAAATGGCAAACCTACGAGAGTAAAACCATTGCCTATGAAAAAGCTCTCACCCGCCGTTCGGATTCGGCAATAAACTGTAGGTCCCACCACGTTGAGTACAAATATAACACGCACAGCTCAAATGGTGAGAGAGCTCGGCCGAAGTTCTATACAGGACTGTAGCGCCAAACTATTATTATATTATTACAAAATTTATACTAATTTATGCATGTCGATTAAGCATTATTTAAGAAAAAACATACAAGAACTACTTGAGAATTGAGAAGTATGGCAAAAAATGAACGAAAAATAAATATTTTAATTGAAATTTGGTTTGTTGAACAGCATTCTTCAATATGATGTAAGTATATGTTGTATTTTGTGTATTTGTTCATTAATATGATGAAACGTATTATTCACATACAGTTCATCATATTGAAGAACACTTTTTCGACAGTTACCAAGCGTTCATCAGATTTATGATCTCATTCATAACATTGATGTCGTTAGTCATTAATATTATGAATGGTTCTTCAATACAATGTTTAATGGTTTTAAAAACAGAATTCATCAATTGACGTGCGTTTTTTTTTTCTTTATAGATAACATTATAATCTTAAAAAGGTGTAATAGGTGTATGGAAAAAATTATTTGATTGAGATAAGATATAAATACAAATTTTTTAAAATTAAAAAATATCTATATAATTGAACCGTTATTTTATGCAAATGATCAATCATTTGAGCATTAAGATAAAAAAGAATTGTCATCTGTAGATCATATCATATCATATCAAACGATCTAACGAGACAACAAGATATTGACAATTCAAGAATTTCAAAAGTACTTAAGGCGTTTTATAGAAACCACCACCCCCCACTGAAGACAATTTCAATTTGTCAATAATATGTCAAAAAGCGCGTGACCCTTTCAACAAAACTAAATACATTGCAGCAAATACATGAAATGAAATTAAAACTCATGGTGCAATGGTACAAAGTACTTTTTGTACCAAAAAAAAAAAAAAATAATAAGAAGAACGATTCTATAGAGAAAACTTTTTGACAAAGTATGACAAAGTAGACATCATTACTTGCCACATGTGAGGAAATGCGTTGCATGTGCCACGAATTTATATGCTACAGAACAGAAGAACAAGAACCTAATAGCAACAACTACAAGTACAACAAGTACCAGTAATAAGACTACACTATATAAGTAAAAGAGGATGACGACGATCATGATGATGACGATGTTGATGATGACATTATGACAATTTCATTAGAAAAGCCACTTCGTCAATGTCAGAATTAAAGCCAAAACTTTGTTTTGTTGTAGCTTTTGTGTGGCAAAAACTTGTTGAACATACATACAGAGCAGACAGACAGTCTGACTGACTGAATGTAGTATGTAGAACAAGTTTTACAACAATACACTGTGCGCACTAAACATGGGTAGTACAAAGATGGTACAAAGTATAGCGGCAATAGTTTTGAAAATGCGCAGCACACAGTTCTAAGTATGAAACACCAGATCATAGCGCATCGAAGCTCCAAGGCACTGCAACGAAAACTATGATGAAGATATTGTCAGATTTGAGTTTTTTTTCGTTTTGCTGCTTTCAACATTTCTACATATGCTGTTGGTTGCTGACACTTAAAAGGGTCAAAATCGGGAAAAATGTATAAACGTGCTTTGGGCCCTTATTGCTTTGCAAAGTCATTTGCTTGGCGTGAACTATATAACACATAAAAAAAAACAGAAAAATAATAAAAGGCGCAAAACACTAAACACTTTTCGGCGCAAGTTTCGGGTCATGTAGTTTATGTGGTTTTCATAGTTTTTTCTTTTTTTTATTACAAAGAAACCGTCAAAAAGTATTCTACGAATAAGAAAGCAAAATTTAAAAAAAAATGTATACAAAGTAGTCGAAAAAAGATCTTCTTTTTCGTAAAATGAAGCCAAGATGCTATCGAAACTGTCTCATGTCTCATACGTACAACATTTCTTTGTGGTAACCGTGGATTCGTGTAATTTGTCTGTGAGTCACGTTACCGTGATTGAGTGCGGCTGCGTGCGTCGACTGGCATTTTTGGAACCGCAGCCCCATCATTATTTCACGCACTTGTGTTGTGTCAAAAGTGTCAACTACAAAAGCGCACAAAAAAAAAAACAAAAATATAAAAATTATATTAAGTTTATTCTTGACTTTTGTCGGCGCAATTATTTGTTAGCTTTATTTCTTTGTAATTTTAGTTTTTTTTGTTTTCGCCGGAAAAATAAGTTTCATTTTTTGGATAGGTCAAAGAGATCAGTGTGCATGTTCGCGTGTCTTACATGTTGTAATTTAAATTACGTGTTGCACCGAAGCGCTTTTTATCATGTGCACTTAAAAATGATAAATTAGCTAAAATTTCAAATTTAAAATGAAATATATAATAAATACTATAAATACTATAAATACTATAAATACTATAAATACTATAAATACTATAAATACTATAAATACTATAAATACTATAAATACTATAAATACTATAAATACTATAAATACTATAAATACTATAAATACTATAAATACTATAAATACTATAAAAACTATAAATACTATAAATACTATAAATACTATAAATACTATAAATACTATAAATACTATAAATACTATAAATACTATAAATACTATAAATACTATAAATACTATAAATACTATAAATACTATAAATACTATAAATACTATAAATACTATAAATACTATAAATACTATAAATACTATAAATACTATAAATACTATAAATACTATAAATACTATAAATACTATAAATACTATAAATACTATAAATACTATAAATACTATAAATACTATAAATACTATAAATACTATAAATACTATAAATACTATAAATACTATAAATACTATAAATACTATAAATACTATAAATACTATAAATACTATAAATACTATAAATACTATAAATACTATAAATACTATAAATACTATAAATACTATAAATACTATAAATACTATAAATACTATAAATACTATAAATACTATAAATACTATAAATACTATAAATACTATAAATACTATAAATACTATAAATACTATAAATACTATAAATACTATAAATACTATAAATACTATAAATACTATAAATACTATAAATACTATAAATACTATAAATACTATAAATACTATAAATACTATAAATACTATAAATACTATAAATACTATAAATACTATAAATACTATAAATACTATAAATACTATAAATACTATAAATACTATAAATACTATAAATACTATAAATACTATAAATACTATAAATACTATAAATACTATAAATACTATAAATACTATAAATACTATAAATACTATAAATACTATAAATACTATAAATACTATAAATACTATAAATACTATAAATACTATAAATACTATAAATACTATAAATACTAAAAATACTATAAATACTATAAATACTATAAATACTATAAATACTATAAATACTATAAATACTATAAATACTATAAATACTATAAATACTATAAATACTATAAATACTATAAATACTATAAATACTATAAATACTATAAATACTATAAATACTATAAATACTATAAATACTATAAATACTATAAATACTATAAATACTATAAATACTATAAATACTATAAATACTATAAATACTATAAATACTATAAATACTATAAATACTATAAATACTATAAATACTATAAATACTATAAATACTATAAATACTATAAATACTATAAATACTATAAATACTATAAATACTATAAATACTATAAATACTATAAATACTATAAATACTACTATGAATATTATAAACACTAATAATTTGCAAAAAGATAAAAATATAATTTTTTATAGAATTTTATGGCATGGTTATGTCTGCTGGATATCTGTCATTTTTGACAGTTCCACAATATCCACCTAAATATTTATATTGCAGAGATTTTGTATGCGCCAAATAATACGTAGATTTTGTTTTTGACAGATTGATAAATGTCAACAAATAATTTTACATACGTTCGTCGGCATGACAAGTTGTCGAATGAACAAAAGATTTCAACAAAGATTTTTTTTATTCTTTCACAAAATGATGTTATGCATCGACAACAAATCTTGCTGAATGCAGTTATAAATTTCAACGATGCTTTTGAATTTTTCTGTTGCATTTCCTGCAACTTTCGTACCGAACAAAAGCAACAATTGGCTATGCGAATTGGGTACGAAATTTATTCAAATGAAGAATTGCAGACATAAGTCGTCATCGTAGTCGTCGGCGGCGTCCTCGTTGCTGTCAAGCACTATGCCGTATGTTGTCGTCAAGTTATATGCAATGTGCTGCTGCTGTTGGTTGAGATGATGTTCCTGTGGTTGTTGTTGCTACTGATGTTATGGTTGTAAGAGCAACAGCAGCAGCAATGAATTCATTGCATGTTGCTGCAGTGTATAAGGCGACATTCATTTTTCTTTGAATGTTGATGAATAAAGCACCGCAAAAAGGATAAAAAGTTGAATTAATTTTTTTTATAACGGTAGCAGCAGTAAAACTGTTATACTGTAAAACTGTTATACAGTAAAATTTTTATACAGTTAAACTGTTATAAACTTAACTATTATACAGTAAACTGTTATACAGTAAACTGTTATACAGTAAAACTGTTATACAGTAAAATTTTTATACAGTTAAACTGTTATAAACTTAACTATTATACAGTAAACTGTTATACAGTAAACTGTTATTCAGTAAAACTATTTTACAGTAAAACTGTTATATAATAAAACCGTTATATAGTAAAAATTATTATATAGTAAAACTTATATACAGTATAACTTATATACAGTATAACTGTTATACAGTTAACTTTTATACAGTAAAACTGTTTTACAGTAAAACCGTTTTACAGTAAAATATTAAACAGTATAACTGGTATACAGTATAACTGTTATACAGTATAACTGTTTTACAGTATAACTGTTATACAGTATAACTGTTATACAGTATAGCTGTTATACAGTATAACTGTTATACAGTATAACTGTTATACAGTATAACTGTTATACAGTATAACTGTTATACAGTATAACTGTTATACAGTATAACTGTTATACAGTATAACTGTTATACAGTATAACTGTTATGCAGTATAACTATCATACAGTATAACTGTTATACAGTATAACTGTTATTCAGTATAACTGTTATACAGTATAACTGTTATACAGTATAACTGTTATACAGTATAACTGTTATACAGTATAACTGTTATACAGTATAACTGTTATACAGTATAACTGTTATACAGTATAACTGTTATACAGTATAACTGTTATACAGTATAACTGTTATACAGTATAACTGTTATACAGTATAACTGTTATACAGTATAACTGTTATACAGTATAACTGTTATACAGTATAACTGTTATACAGTATAACTGTTATACAGTATAACTGTTATACAGTATAACTGTTATACAGTATAACTGTTATACAGTATAACTGTTATACAGTATAACTGTTATACAGTATAACTGTTATACAGTATAGCTGTTATACAGTATAACTGTTATACAGTATAACTGTTATACAGTATAACTGTTATACAGTATAACTGTTATACAGTATAACTGTTATACAGTATAACTGTTATACAGTATAACTGTTATACAGTATAACTGTTATACAGTATAACTGTTATACAGTATAACTGTTATACAGTATAACTGTTATACAGTATAACTGTTATACAGTATAACTGTTATACAGTATAACTGTTATACAGTATAACTGTTATACAGTATAACTGTTATACAGTATAACTGTTATACAGTATAACTGTTATACAGTATAACTGTTATACAGTATAACTGTTATACAGTATAACTGTTATACAATATTACTGTTATACAGTATAACTTTTATACAGTATAGCTGTTAAATAGTATAAATGTTAAACAATAAAATTATTATACAGTAAAACTGTTATACAGTAAGATTGTTATACAGTACAACTGTTGTATAGTAAAACTTATATATGCTGCTCTACATTAAAACACTTTGACATACATTTTATTTACAGCACAATCATTGACAGAAAACTTTTATAAAATAAAAAGTCTTTATTATATACAAAATCTAAAAAAATGCTACAAATTCAGTGCCACCTTTCACTTTATACCGAAAATATTGCCACACTTTTTCTACAACATATTGCTCTAACCCTTAACATTGTTGCTCCAATTGCTACATATCATAATTTTCGCATTTTAAACCATTTAAAATCAATTTCAATTTTAATACGTTAACAATGAATTTTTTTTCTGTGCTGTCATTAGATTTCAATTAAACACAAATGTTATGACATCACATCGATTATATACCGCCAACTGGATTCGTATAACCAAACCCCATTTCCTACTTTTCACCCCCTCTTCAACAGCAATACAAATAAGTGTCTCTTTATTTTTGTTTTTTTTTTTCAACTTTATTTTCAATTGCTCACTCTTTGCCAAACACACTTGAGTTGTCAAAATTAGGCACTGCTCAAAATGCAAATATGGCGACATGACAGCTACGACTGACATAAGCAACAGCAATTCTCCTGTTGACATGTTACTAGATGAAAAAAAGTAAATTAAAAAAAAATCACGCATGTCACACGTTTCACATTTTGAAGTAATTATGTCGGCCCCCAAGCGTTTTGTTTTTGTAATTTTTTGTACCTTAAGGTAATTGATTTTTTTTTAATTCACATTTTGGTCCAATATTTATTTTTTCTTTATTGTTCATTGTTGTTGTTTGTTGTACTTACTTGAGACCCCCACCCAATTTTTTCGGACCGCGCAGTTTTTCTGCCATTTCAGGCACTTGTATCGGGTCTTTTGTGGCACATTTATATTTTTTTTCATTCTCCTTATTTTGATATTTGAAATATCAAATGTTAAAAATTTTGACAGTTGACAGCTTTGTGTTTTAGTGTGGCATAGTATTAGAAACGAGTACAGGGGGGTTTTATGTGTTACACACACAGGTAGATGGTGTTTGTATTGTACCGGCAACAACTAACAGTTTGAGTGACAGTTTAACATATGAATGGGATTTGTGGAAAATAAAGCCAGCCATGGCATTGGAAAGGCGTTCGTTCGTGCGGTGCAGCAAGTGGTTCCTAAGTTTGACCCATAATCGTGGCCATGGCGCGTAAAGCGGCTTAAGTTAAAGCGTTGTATTTTACAATATGTTGCATGCAACCTAAACATATGTTGAATTATTTTATGATGCTTTGTATAAATATTAAAGATCATTTTTGTATACTGTAATAAAAGTTTATAATATTTTTGCAAAATAGTTTTAATTAAAAAAAATTGGCTAATTAATTTTTTTTCTATTATTATTTTATTATTTTATTATTTTATTATTTTATTATTTTATTATTTTATTATTTTATTATTTTATTATTTTATTATTTTATTATTTTATTATTTTATTATTTTATTATTTTATTATTTTATTATTTTATTATTTTATTATTTTATTATTTTATTATTTTATTATTTTATTATTTTATTATTTTATTATTTTATTATTTTATTATTTTATTATTTTATTATTTTATTATTTTATTATTTTATTATTTTATTATTTTATTATTTTATTATTTTATTATTTTATTATTTTATTATTTTATTATTTTATTATTTTATTATTTTATTATTTTATTATTTTATTATTTTATTATTTTATTATTTTATTATTTTATTATTTTATTATTTTATTATTTTATTATTTTATTATTTTATTATTTTATTATTTTATTATTTTATTATTTTATTATTTTATTATTTTATTATTTTATTATTTTATTATTTTATTATTTTATTATTTTATTATTTTATTATTTTATTATTTTATTATTTTATTATTTTATTATTTTATTATTTTATTATTTTATTATTTTATTATTTTATTATTTTATTATTTTATTATTTTATTATTTTATTATTTTATTATTTTATTATTTTATTATTTTATTATTTTATTATTTTATTATTTTATTATTTTATTATTTTATTATTTTATTATTTTATTATTTTATTATTTTATTATTTTATTATTTTATTATTTTATTATTTTATTATTTTATTATTTTATTATTTTATTATTTTATTATTTTATTATTTTATTATTTTATTATTTTATTATTTTATTATTTTATTATTTTATTATTTTATTAGTTTATTATTTTATTATTTTATTTTTTTATTATTTTATTATTTTATTTTTTTATTATTTTATTATTTTATTATTTTATTATTTTATTATTTTATTATTTTATTATTTTATTATTTTATTATTTTATTATTTTATTATTTTATTATTTTATTATTTTATTATTTTATTATTTTATTATTTTATTATTTTATTATTTTATTATTTTATTATTTTATTATTTTATTATTTTATTATTTTATTATTTTATTATTTTATTATTTTATTATTTTATTATTTTATTATTTTATTATTTTATTATTTTATTATTTTATTATTTTATTGCAATATGTATTTAATTTAGGTGGGTCTATAATTGAAGCTTAAAAATCAGGTCTGGTATTATCAGAAAAACATAAATAAAATATTAAAAATAATTTTTAATACTCAAAAACATTTATTTTATTTATCAACTGTCAAAACTGAAACTTTTTAATGTCAAATGTTAAAAACGGATTAAAAATAAATACCAGTCACAGCATCAAAATATCAAATGTTTGGTGATTTAAATATGTAGGCAGGTATTTTCATAAGCGGCTCTGAAACTATTTTTATTATAGTTTAATACTTTTTTTTCGTTTACTGCATATGACCACAACGAGCATATATTTGAAATAAACCTACGATTGCTACCTTGAAGCACTATTTGTGCGTTTCGTTGTTTTTATTTATTATTTTGTTTTTTGAGTAATTTTTGGTTATGAATGCCACAGAAATATATAAAAAAAACCCGTGTGTGGCCCAGTACGAAGTTTGTATGAAATATAAACGGTAAGTACTGGGTTGACTGACGTAACGTAGCAGCTTCAAAAAGTTACAGCTTTTTAAAACTGGCAGCTTTTTGGAACAATAAAAAAAATGCATAGAATATTAAAACGAGTTACTTCTTTAGATGCAGCTTTATATATTCGAATAGGAAAAAATGTAAAAATATTTTATAAATCAGTTATATTATTTGTATAATTACATATTGCTACAAATTGTCAATTTTTTTTCCATACTTCCGATTTCATAACGATTTGATCTCTAATATCTAATCTGCAGTTTGGTTTGCTCCATCGCTTTGTTAAAACATTAAAAAATAGTATGTTTAAAGACAGCATTTCTTTAATTTCAAAAGATACAGTCTTAATGCCTTTAACAATGTTGTTTATCATGAATAGGCGCATTTTTAATACCCAGTATTATTTTTTTTAATAATTAGAAATGTAAAGAAAAATATATTTAAATGCAAATTCAACTTCTAAAATCTTTCATTCTAAACATAAATATGTTTGAAAAAACACAAAAAATATGTTTGACTGTCATTATAATAGTGTATAAAATGCACTAATATTGTTGTTTGCATTATTCGCCAAACATATATGTGATACGTGGAAAATTATGGTTGACACGAGCCATTTTTTTCCAGTGATGCACTATTTAATTATTTCTATATTTAATTTTTCACTTAATTTAAATACAAATACAACTTCTAAAATCTTTCATTCTAAACATAGATATGTTTGAAAAAACACAAAAAATATGTTTGACTGTCATTATAATAGTGTATAAAATGCACTAATATTGTTGTTTGCATTACTCGCCAAACATATATGTGATACGTGGAAAATTATGTTTGACACGAGCCATTTTTTTCCAGTGATGCACAATTTAATTATTTCTATATTTAATTTTTCACTTAAGGAAAACAAAATTTTTCTACTCAACTTATTAATATTTATAATTTATATATATATTTTATCAGTATATTTTTATCAGTTGTATGAATTTTATATCTTTCTGTATTTGCCATTTCAATTCAATTATTTCTATATACATTTTTATAATTTTCCATTTAATTTCAATTTGTTTACTTGACCATATACGTAATACCATCATATTAGTATTTTTTTTATGAACTATGAAAGATTGCATTTTATTGTTTATTATAAGGATTGCTTTTTGAGTTTTGCTACAGCTGCCTTTAGATGTCGTAAAAAATGTTTTATTGCAACTTCAAGTGTTTTGTTCAAGTGGCGTTTTTTTATTATACATTTTATAATGCGTGGAGGTTAATGTATTAAACAAAATATAAAAAAGTACAAAACAAAAAAATACTATATAAAATTTTGCAGTTTGCTGCCGCTGCTTGAAAAGGCAGTCAATGCATTCAGTGCATTACGCGTGGTACGTGAAGGGTTAATATAATCGTTACTTACTGCTCACAATCCTCACGGAGACAATAGCAGCAACATGCTGCAGTCATATAAAAAAATGTTGGCAAATTAATACGTAACTTTTGTCTGGTTGGACTGTCTGTCGGTCTGCCGTTTGCTGCTAACGTGTTGGTAGCCACCTTTGAATTTACTGTCGCTGCAATTGTGCATCACTTAATATTCACTGAATGTCGCATTTCAATGGAGTTGGAACAAAAAATATCAAAAAATTTTGCAAAAATAAAAAATATAGAAAAAAAATAGATAATGAAAAAAAACAATATTATAAAAAGATTATATTATAAAAAAATGTATAAAAAAAAATTCTGACTGATATTTAATGCGGAAATTTGACGTGCTTAAACATAATGCAAACTGTTCTTGTTATTTTTTTTAATATAACAAAAGGTTTAAGCAAAAGTTGCTAAAACATGATGAGAACAATGATAAAATATTTTGTTAATATGTAAGGATTATTATGATATTTTTTTAAATATTTAAAACATTAAATTAAGTCTCCTATACGGAGGAAAAAATATCGAAAATCCAAAAGGCATTAAGAAATATAGGGTGTGATATATTACAATGTAATATAAACGGAAACATTCTGGATTTTAAGAAACAGATCGAATTAGTTATTAAAAAAGGAACTAAGAACAATTATTCTTGATAATGCAGAGGTTAATATCTTTGGTATAAAAAATGTTGTTGCTGCTTTCTTCTCAAAATTTAAAGAACACATGTTTTTTCGGTATTGCTTTGTCTGTAATATTCTCTATTGTGCTTTGTAAATATTGCATGGTTCGTCTGAAATCGTCATTATAGTTAGTTGGAAGTGACTAAGAACAATTATTCTTGATATTAAATAAATGAAATTGAATTACCTACAATCCTTTTATTCACTGCATGGAATGAGTAAAAACATTATGGATGATAGAGTGGGAAAAGGTATAAGTTAAATACGTAGCAAACATTAGCATTGGATATAAACATTCGCACGATCTGACAGTAGAGTCATTTTTATTTCACGTGCTACTTTTACTTTTTTTATGAACAAACCACAAAATCAAAATGCGGCAATCAAAATGTAATTATAAACCAGATTAATAATTTAAAAAATACAAATAAAAAATAAAATATTAAAAATAAATAAAAAAAAATAAGAAAAAATTACAAAAACAAAAATACAGCGTAATTCAGCAAAATGAAACCTACTTGTGCAATTAATCTTTCACCAAACGAAGATCGTGAGCAACGCGTCATTGGAAACGTAATTAAATTTTTACCTTGCAGATAGTTACTGCAAAAATATATTTCTTCCTAATAATAAGTACAAATAAAAATTACAAAATAATAAATAACAAAAAAAGATAAAAATTTGAGAGTTAAAAATAACAAATAAATATAAAATATAAAATATAAAATATAAAATATAAAATATAAAATATAAAATATAAAATATAAAATATAAAATATAAAATATAAAATATAAAATATAAAATATAAAATATAAAATATAAAATATAAAATATAAAATATAAAATATAAAATATAAAATATAAAATATAAAATATAAAATATAAAATATAAAATATAAAATATAAAATATAAAATATAAAATATAAAATATAAAATATAAAATATAAAATATAAAATATAAAATATAAAATATAAAATATAAAATATAAAATATAAAATATAAAATATAAAATATAAAATATAAAATATAAAATATAAAATATAAAATATAAAATATAAAATATAAAATATAAAATATAAAATATAAAATATAAAATATAAAATATAAAATATAAAATATAAAATATAAAATATAAAATATAAAATATAAAATATAAAATATAAAATATAAAATATAAAATATAAAATATAAAATATAAAATATAAAATATAAAATATAAAATATAAAATATAAAATATAAAATATAAAATATAAAATATAAAATATAAAATATAAAATATAAAATATAAAATATAAAATATAAAATATAAAATATAAAATATAAAATATAAAATATAAAATATAAAATATAAAATATAAAATATAAAATATAAAATATAAAATATAAAATATAAAATATAAAATATAAAATATAAAATATAAAATATAAAATATAAAATATAAAATATAAAATATAAAATATAAAATATAAAATATAAAATATAAAATATAAAATATAAAATATAAAATATAAAATATAAAATATAAAATATAAAATATAAAATATAAAATATAAAATATAAAATATAAAATATAAAATATAAAATATAAAATATAAAATATAAAATATAAAATATAAAATATAAAATATAAAATATAAAATATAAAATATAAAATATAAAATATAAAATATAAAATATAAAATATAAAATATAAAATATAAAATATAAAATATAAAATATAAAATATAAAATATAAAATATAAAATATAAAATATAAAATATAAAATATAAAATATAAAATATAAAATATAAAATATAAAATATAAAATATAAAATATAAAATATAAAATATAAAATATAAAATATAAAATATAAAATATAAAATATAAAATATAAAATATAAAATATAAAATATAAAATATAAAATATAAAATATAAAATATAAAATATAAAATATAAAATATAAAATATAAAATATAAAATATAAAATATAAAATATAAAATATAAAATATAAAATATAAAATATAAAATATAAAATATAAAATATAAAATATAAAATATAAAATATAAAATATAAAATATAAAATATAAAATATAAAATATAAAATATAAAATATAAAATATAAAATATAAAATATAAAATATAAAATATAAAATATAAAATATAAAATATAAAATATAAAATATAAAATATAAAATATAAAATATAAAATATAAAATATAAAATCAATCAAATGTAGTTTTATACATTCACAAATAGATACAAATAAATAACGCACCACGATCACTTGATATCTTGTTTTATATATTTCAAAGTTTTGGTTTTAAATGCCAAAAATATTACAAATATCACAAATATATATTTCGCACATTGACTGCAAGCACGATCACAGATCAATCAGCACTTGCAAAATGCAATTAATTTTCAGGCATCATATTTCTTTCACGCAGGGAGTGTACACAAAATATAACTGAAAAAATATAAAAAAAAATATTTGCGGTGTCATTGAACGCTCTGTTATTTTGTTAAGCTGTTATTTTTTAAATAGTTTTTTATTTATCAAGCATAAAATGTTTTTTATTTTTTCAATGAAGCTTTGCGCTTAATATTTTGTGGATCATGCAAAACCAAATGTTAAGCTGACCGCAAACATTATTGTGGTGGAAACGTTTTCAGTTATTGAGTTACAAACAAAATGTAATATGAGTGTTATTTAGTGTCTTTCCATATTCAATAAGAAATTTCGCAAAACGAGTTTGAAATTTCATATTTATAATTTTATTTTTTTAGTATTAATGCAAGAATCAAAATATGTTTGACATTAAAAAAATGTGTTTGCAAAAAATTTAATAATAATAAAAATATGTTGTTAAATATTTATTAATGCATTTTTATAGTAGTTGCGGTGAAAAAAGAATATATTAAATATTTATATAATTTTTATGTATATACTTAAAATATTGCACGAAATGGGTAGAATTAATTAACCGATATATACGATTGTAATAAGTATTTGAATTATAATAACCAACGATCTCTTTGTGATAATAATCCAGCAATTTTTTCAGCAAGCATTCATTATCAACAATAAATAGACGAAAAATCGTGTGGATATAATAGAATATTTTAGTTTGACTAATTTGTGTATTTTACATCTATTTAAAACATATATTTTTTAATAATTTAACACATTTCTTAATGTCCCTTTATTTTCATGGTTTTTTCATTATCAATAAAAAAATTGTTCAATGTAAGTAAACATAAATCATATCATCTTCATTATTGTTCCAATTATTATAGTTTTGACAAACAAATCATGTTTGCTGTATGTCAATACAAGACATAAATACATTTTTAAAACTAATTGCGATAATAAAAAATGTATCATGTTTATAATGTTTATATATTTTTTTAAATACATATTATGTTTACTACAAATATGCATTTTTTTTTGTTACATACATTATTTATTTATATGCTTTTCTAATAAAATTTCATATTATCAATATTATGTGAATAATTGAGGAGCTCATTTCCAAAGCGTGCTTCAAAATAAAATGCGTTTGTGGTCAAATATTCGCCCCAAAAATGATTATATAAAAAAGTGAAAAATACAACACGAGCTAACGAAAATATTAGGATTTTTTTCAATTTGATTCGAACATTGCGAAAGAGTAATTCAGATTTTTCTAAACATATCTTCGTTTCAAATAGCACGTTTTGGAAAAGAGCTCCTCAATTATCATACACAATTTTTTTTTTATTTTAACAATAAATCAATTTAATAATTAATTCTATTATGATTGCCATAAACATTTAAATTGGTTTAAAAAAACAGAATAGTTGCACAAAATGACTGAATAAATTCATATTTTCGATTTATATTATAATTTTGCTTAAAACAGTTTGACAGATTAGTACGATAATATACACAAAATAATGTGTTTGCTGCAAGTGCATATGTAATACTTTATATAATTATTTATTTGTTGCTACATAAATATTTTATTTTTAATTTATATAATTATACAACTATAAACATCATTTTTGCTACAAGTAAATTATTTTAGCTACAAACATATTGTAATTGCTACAAATATATAATGTTTCATACAATTATATTTGTTTGCATATGTAATACTTTATATAATTATTTTGTTGTTGCTACATAAATATTTTATTTTTAATTTATATAATTATACAACTATAAACATCATGTTTGCTACAAATAAATTATTTTTACTACAAATAAATTATGTTTGCTACAAATATATTATGTTTGCTACAAATAAATTATTTTTGCTACAAACATATTATAATTGCTACAAATATATAATGTTTCATACAATTATATTTGTTTGCTATATATTATATAGAATTACTAAATAGTTAATTTTGATTAATATTATTTTAATATATATTTGTTTTAAAAAATTTATATTATTAAGTTTGTAAACTATAAAAGCAATTTTTTAATTTTTTTTATTTATTTACTACTTTATTTAATTATTATATAAACCATTAATATGGTGGCAATTTTTATATTTTCAATATAACAATTATTAAAAAAAATCAAAAATAATTTTTCCGACAATATTTATTCAAATTACATAAATTTCGCTACCAGCAAAATTTATTATATTTAAAATTTATAATAATATTAACAGTGGTAGCGGCATTTTTACAAAATATTTTTTCTAACTACTCGACACTCGAAAATCCATCCAACCAAATATGACGTGGTGCGTATAAGTTTTTCTATGAATTAAACTAAAAAAAAAAATCAAATTTCTAGAAACACAATGACGATCAGAGTGAAAAGTGCCGCGCAACACTTTGACTTCTTTTTTTTTGTAACTCTTTAAGTTGTGCGAAGCGATGTAGGACAGGGTGATGAGGGACGCATGTATCTGTCACTGACAAATCATGAGCTCCAACAAACTGCTCTACACTTGAGGCACTTGAGTTACACGAGTAAAATAAAAAATAAACTAAATAGAATAAGAGGAAAATAATAATTGAACAAAAAAAAGATCAGTCAAACGTTTGGTCGATCTTGCGTTGTCTTAACTCGTTGTTCGGCTGTGTTTTTTTGAAAAAATTTACATGGAAATCGTAATAGAAAAAAATATACGAACGAAAATATATAAATATAAAACCTCCAATGAAATCTCAAGTGCAGAGAGGAGGCCATTTTTCAACACTTTCAACTCTTCACAAATTTCTTTAATTATTTTCACACATGCGGCTAAAGTAGTCTTCAGCTGCGAGCGAGTTACAACTACAGAAGACACAATGGTAAAAGCCAGACACACAGGCGGTAAAATGGACAGACGTCTCTCTACTTAGATAGACAGACAGACAGACAGCTGTATAGTGCGAGTTGAGCAACTTCAGAAGATGTCTATCGAGCGACAAGTACTGTTGTGGGCTACAAAGTATATGCGCCAGAGGTACAACTATGTCCGACAAAAATCATCTATCCATCCATCCATCCATCCATCCATCCAACCATCTTTGGCAGGCTGTATGGCTACAGGGCGAAAGAAAGTGGCCGTAGCCACTGAAAGACTAGGTGTCGAAAGATAAGACAGGGCTACGAAAAATATAAATTTGGGAATATTTGAATTGCTAAAAACAATATGAATTTTTAATGAAAAGTTGAATTTTTAGTTAAAAGTTAAATTTTTAGTGAAAAATTTAATTTTTAGTGAAAAATTGAATTTTAGCTTTTGATTGAATTTTTAGTGAAAATTTTAATTTTGAGCGATAAATTGAATTTTTAGTAAAAAAAATTAATTTTTAGTAAGATATTAAATTTTTAGTGAAAAATTTAATTTTTAGTAACAAATTAAATTTTTAGTGAAAAATTAATTTTTTAGTGAAAAATTAATTTTTTAGTGAAAAATGAATTTTAATGTAAAAATGTAATTTGAACGAAAAATTTAATTTAAATTGAAAAATTTTATATTTAGCGATAAATTTAATTTTTAGTAAAAAAAAAAATTGAATTTTTAGTTTAAATTTCAATTTATAGTGAAATATTGAATTTTTAGTAAAAATTTGAATTTAGTAAAAAATTTAATTTTTAGTAAAAATATGAATTTTATTGAAAAATCGAATTTTAATGAAAAATATTTGTTAGTGAAAGATTGAATTAGTAGTGAAAATTTGGATTTCTTGTGAAATTCAAATTATTGAAATTTATTTTAAATTATTTATATATTATATTTTCAAATACAAAATTTATATCATTCAAATATATAAATATGCAGTAACAGTAATACTTTACATTAAACTTTTTTCCGCATATGTTTTCTGATAGTTTTAATAACTAATTTCTTCCGAATGTTTATGTTGTAATATAAGCAGCACGTATTGATTATACGACATACGTTTTGCTCATAATTAGCAAATTTGATATGTTATTAAATTTGATATAGTTTTTAATTAATTACCAAAAAAAAGGAAAATAAAACTGCTAATAATGAGTAATGCAAAATCTAGTTTGCCACAAATAATCAGTGTTGTGCATAATTATCTACATATTGTAGTGAATTAAAAAATCTTTAACATAAGACTATTATTAAAATATCGACCATTGATTTTATGGTTCAAGTAAAAATAGTTTTTTTCATATTAATTTAAAAGTTACCTAATTACTTTGGTAGTATTTGGAAAATTATTATTATATGTTTGAAAAATTCAGTACCTTTAATTTAAATATTACAGTATATTTGTTTTTAATAGTATACATGTTATTGTTTTAATGGTTTCCTCCTATAATAATAAACGTAGCATAAAGAACATAAACATATATTTATAATATAAACATGTTAATTTATTGCGTCATTCTGTGAGTTGGTTCAAAATGGTCACTATATTGATAAGGACTCGATGTATATAATATTAATTAATTATATTTAGCGTAGAGTCGGTAGCTCATCTGGTTTGTGCGTTGGACTACGAGCCGAAAGGTCGACGGTTCGATCCCCAGCGACTGCCAACATATTTTTCATAGCAAACATTTTACTATTCGACGCTACCTCTCGGCAGTAAATGGCTAACCTACGAAAGTAAAACATTGTCTATGAAAATCTCACACCCGCCGCAGCTCGGCCGAAGTTTTTTACAGGACTGCAGCGCCAAACTTTAGTTATTATTATATTTAACATTTTTATACCCTACACCTATGAGGTACAGGGTATATTAACTTTGTGCATATATTGTAACGCCCCTTAGGAGGCGTGTCAGGTATGGAAAAGTATAAATATTCTTCATCAGCATCACTACCCGAGTCCGTTTAGCCATGTCCGTCTGTCTGTCCGTCTGTCTGTCTGTCTGTCTGTCCGTCTTGCTGTCTTGCTGTCTTGCTGTCCGAATACAGAATAACTTGAGAAATACTGATCAGAATGCGATGAAATTTCGTCTCAATATAGTGTAGCCAAAAGTAGGAAATGAGTTTGAAAATGAGCAAAATCGGTCAACGGACACGCCCACCTCCCATACAAGTCACTTTTATATAACTTTTTCGAAACTAATAACTCGAAAAGTATTCAAGGTATAGTTATAAAATTTAAAATGTATTGTTAGAATTCACCTAAAAATATGTGGTCCAAAAATGGGCGTGATCCGCCCACTTTTTTTTTTCATTATTTCCCGGATTTTCATAGTGGAAATTTGATCCGTAAATTATTAAAATCAAATCTATGAAATATTAGCCTTTCAAAATTTTAAATATAGGCGTGGTCCGCCCAATTATATTTTTCAAATTTTTTTTATTTTTTTATTTTAAAATTTTTTTTTAATTTATGGGGATATAAGACGTAAATTTCTGATATATGTATAATATTCTGAGGGTTAATATCCCCGTACCGACTATAAAAATTCGCCCCATGTGACCGAACTTACCCATGTGACCTAACTTTCCCAACTCGTTTTTATATATTACAGAAAATAAATAATACATCGAACTTATATTATGGCAACGGACTCAAAATTAAATGAAAACTCAAGTATTACAATCAATAATTGGAAACTGTAAGCCCAGAATAAAATACTATATAAATAATAGTTTTTACTATTAAAAATACTCAATAAGATATATTATTATTTTAATCGGAAAATACCATTAAATACTAGAAAATACCATGGCATTTCCATTGAGTTTATATGAAAAGATTTATTTTTTGTATAGTATTAAATCAATAATAGTCCTATTGACCAATTTTAATTAGATTTGAGGGATTTTTTTCTCGGTGTAGCGAACATTAAATGCGTTGTAACCTTTTTAAACGAGTAGTTTCATTTTTTATGTGGGATTTTTTAGATGTGAATTTCAATTTCGTCATTTTAATTAAATAATTAAATAAAAAAACTTAAATTCATTTTTTTAATAAATTATTGGAAATATGTAATTCGACTATACCATAAAAATAATAATACGTACCAATAAATATTTGTGTGTATCGCTATTATAATTAAAAGAGTACCAACATATTTGAATTTATGGTACAATAACATATTGTATTAACAATTTGAAAATTATTAAACTAATGGTATGCATCCTTTTGACCAATTTTAATTGTATAAACAATTGTTTTTCTATTGAAATACTATTAATTATCCATGTTTTTTGTTAGTGTGTCTATTAGATTTACATTGTTTACATTATCTATCCCAATTTCTTACATTTTGTTAAGATTATGTATTTGCATTATCTACATGTTTGTCTACATTGTTTACGTTGTTTTCATAATGATTACATTTACTACATAAGAACTGTTTATGCATTCTGTTTGTATGACTCAATATTATCTACATGTTTGTCTACATTATTTAATAATTTACTACATTGTCTATATACTAAATTAAATAATTATCTACATTGTCTACATCACATGTAGATAATTAAAAATTAAAATTTTCGCAACACTGCAAAAATATTACGAACACAAACAAAATATTTAAAACTTCCTCTCGCCACACACAAGACATTCAACTCGAAAACAATGAAAGTTAAAAACAGAAAATTTATCAGCTCATATTACGCTATTATAACGCAGCAACTATAACTTTATATTTAACTACAGCAACCTATAATATTAACAAAAAAATAACAACAATTATTTTATACAAGTAGCAGCAACCGCAAAAATTGTATTTAATGATCAGTTTTCCGTATTGAATGCGATATATGCGAAAGCTAAACAAACTGAAAAACTAAAAAAAATATAAAATTCGCGGAAGAAAAAAGAAACACAGAAAAACAGCAAATTGTTGCTCGCGGTTAGATTACAATCAAATCAAAAAACCAAAAAAAAAACAATGCAAAACAATAGAAACGAGCGAAAATATTACAATCGAAACCAATTGAATTAATTAAATGAATTGTTAATTGTGCGCACAAATACAGACGGACAAACACACACACACACGTATTCAGCGAAAACTAATTGAATAATGCATCATAAATGCAGCGAATGTGCGGTTATGCATAACGAGTTAACAGTGTAACGAGAGTTAGAAGTGCAATGAGTTTGGAGTACAGTGAACTAATGGTGGAGTGAGTTAACAGTGGAGCGAGTTAACAGCGCACCGAGTCAATAGTACAACGATTTCCAAAGCAAAGAGTTAACAGACAAATTAACCAACTAACACCGAAAACCACCAGAGTATAAAACATAGTTATGGTGATCGTATTTTATTGGAGTTATGGTTGTAGACAATCATATACTATATAATATATTTAATATGATTCTCAATGACAATTTGATGAAGCTTAATATGATCCTCAGTGACTGTATGTGATTTCACATAACCATAATATGGTCCTCAGTGAACAGAGTAAATACAACATTGTATAATTGAAAATAATAAAATATATTATGATCAGTCAATGATTGCTAATTTCATAGTATGATTGGTATTGATCATATTTTGTCTGTGGCATATTTTATCGTAACCATAATATGGTTTCTTTCAACTATATTTTGATTTTCCACTAGATTATGATAACTTACTGATTGTTATTATCATATTATGTTGGGTACTTACCATATTTTGATGTCGACAATTTTTTTCGTAACCAAAACATGGTTCTTATCAACCATAATTTAATTTTACAGAGAGACAACCATTTTGTATTAATATATCTGCCATAATATGATTATAGCGACCTTATTATTGTTGAAAAAAAAATTGAAATTAATATTCTTTGATTGCGACAATCATCTATGGTTGTAGAGAGCATAGCACAGTGGTCGAAATCATATCGCAACCATATTTTAGTTTTGCGTGCTCTCGTTATACCATTAAATACTTTGAATTAACAATTTGTGTTTTTTTATTTTTCTTTTAATATACTTTTCAAATAACTTAATATATTTTCAATTAATTTTTTATTTTACTTCAATTATTTATATTCAATATTGCGTTGATTTTGTTATATTTTTTTAATAACATTATATTTACCAGTTTTGTATGTCAAGGAACTGCCAATCTTAATGCCAACCACATGTAATATTAACATAATCATATTGTGATCAACTAGTTCGACTGCAATAACCTTACAATTACGTGCAATTATTGGAAATACCTATAATTTGAATTTGCATACTTTCCGCGAATTCAGTAGTTTATTCAAAATATAAAAATTTCTTGACTTGTATACACATTCCTTATCAATTCAGTTGAATCAAATTAAATAAAGGTTTCAAGTTTAAAATTATTGACATACTCACGTATTTTCCTGAATATGAAGGACACAAGAATGTGTCACACATTTTTTCTTTTGTCATTGTTATGTCATTTTGAAATACTTTAAATTTAGTCTATTTAAACTCTAGAATCTTTAGTGAATTTGGTGTAAGTGATCACGGGGCGAAATGTTTTCATAAATCATGTATTATGCGCATAAATTATCTCAAAATTAATCATGAAATCCAGCCAAGAATAAGTAATCATAATGATTTGGTTTTTATTCGAAATATATGATTATAGTAAAAATAAATATTTTTAAATAATTGAATAAAATTATGTGTATGTTTACTTATTTTTTATGTATAATATATTCATAAGTCATGAGTAGTTGAAACAGATTCTGGAACACGTATTATGACTTCTTATTCATAATTCATAATTCATGATTAAAAGTTCATACATTGTGCCAACCCTAGTAGAAATTTGCCCGATGCGCCATCGGGAAATTATCAGGTTCTCGTTGGGTAAGCCCTATTAGAGAAAATGTGTTAATTGCCTTTGCATGCCCTTATCATGCTTACCATAGCAGGGTTTACATTATCTAAACAGTCAATGTTCCCGATCATAGCTACATTTTTTGTTCCTCATAACGAAATTAGCATCAGACAATGATCGAAATTTAATGAGCGAAACCCTAAAAAAGAATAGTAAATAAAATGGGGAATTGCCGATCAGTACATGATCATGGCCTGAGGTCAGTACATGATTAGGACACTGCGTTACAAGGACATTATGGGCCTCGTCATATCCCGATCATCTCAAATAATGACATGATCACTTCATGACCATGGCGCTACCAAAATTTCTACTAGGGAAATAGCCATGTAGCCTGCAGATGACAAAATAAATCCTAAATATTAAAAATAAAGGGAAAAATATCGCTTTTGAAAATATCATATGTTAATGCGAAAGAACTTTAGAAATGAAAGTAACATTAATAAAAATACGATGGAAAAAATACACCAATCAATTTATTTGTCTAATTGTTTATCTATTAAATTAAATATTTATTTTCAAATGATAAATTTTTCCCCTTATATGTCGTGGTTTTTCACAGCTGACGTGAATTGCGCATTAAGAAAACTACTATGCAATACGAAACACAACTTTTGAATAAATATTCATAATTTCGCCTGTTTTGAGTGAAAAAAAAATTTGTAAAATGTATGAATCTTATTCATAATTAATACATAGTGATTTTTTTTTTTCATGCATGAACTTTACAATTTTTTCTATTATAAATAATTCATGAATATTACTCATAAATAAGAAAATATGAATGTCTTAATCACAAATCATCAGTAAAAATGTTCTCCGTGAAACGTGAAAGAGTACACCCAGAAAAAAAATCGCTCAAATACCATTAAAATTGGTCAATGGGACAATTATTGATTTAATAGTATACAAAAAATAAATTTTTCCATATAAACTCAATGGCAATGTCATAGTATTTTCTAGTATATAATGGTATTTTCCGATTAAAATAATAATTTATCCTATTGACTATTATTAATAGTAAAAAACTATTATTTATATAGTATTTTTTTCTGGGTGTACTTAGGTACTGAACAAAAAAATGGTTTGCGATATGTTTCTGACAAAGTGAAGTTCTGAATATCAATTGATATTTTCTGAATTTTAACTGGAAAATTGTGAATATCAGTTCATAGATTTGTTGAATTTATATCTTTTGAATTTCAAATGAAATTTCTGGATTACAATTGATGTCTTTTGAATTTCAAATGGAATATCTGAATTACAAATGAAACTTTTGAATTACAATTGATGTGTTTTAATATCAAATGGTATTTCTGAATTATAACTGATGTTTTTTTAATTTTAAATGGTATTTCTGAATTATAACTGATGTTTTTTTGTAATTTAAAATGGTATTTCTAAATTACAATTGATGTCTTTTGAATATCAAATGGAATTTCTGAATTTCAATTCACGTCTTTTTACTTTCAAATGGAAAGTCCGAAATTCAACAGACATCCGTTAAATTTCAAATGGATTTTATGGATTACAATTATTTTTTTTTAGTTTCAAATAGATTTTCTAAATTACAATTGATGTCTTTTGAATTTTAAATTAAATTTCTAAATTTTAATTGACACCTTTTAAATGGAATATTTGAACATTGATGTTCTTTGAATTTCAATTCTAATTTTTTAGAATTGACTTCTTTTTAATTTTTCAGAAACAGTGCAAGGCTTCAGACCAATATAATTAAAATAAAAAACTTAACGAGCAAATAATAAAAAAATGTGCCTATCTTTTTTTTGTGATAAATTACACTACACAACAAAATGAGCAAAAAAAAATTGCGCAGTAAATTCCATTATTTTTGTATTATTAAAAATGACTCGCAGAATTTGAATAAATGAATTAAAAAATTTTCTACGGATAGGTTTACGATATTTCGGGCAATAACATTTGCACTGAGCTTTCAAAAAGGTGGTCACATATATTTGAAATTTCTCGCGTTTAATTAAACCCATAAACTCAATTAATATATCGAATGAAAGATAATTAAATATTCAATAAACATTTCTTACAATAGTTTGGAATTGGTTTACTGGTTTAAGAAAACTCTATAGAAGAACTCGAAAAATGTAAATTAAGTCGACTAAAATTTTATTAAAAAATGGCGAAAAATTCAATTTTTGAAAACGCAAGATGATGCACAGTTTGTAATATTGCAAAATTAGCCTATATATTTTTAAAGAAAATTATGTAAAAGTAAAAGAAATCTATGGATACGTTTTGAGAACAGAAAAAATCATATGAAATCATTACAATTGGGTATTAACTAAAAAAAATCGCATAATATGTTGATACCCTATACCCATGGGTTACAAGTTATAAAACATATGTGAGGATATTTTAGCGTCTTTTAGTAGACGTGACTGGTATGAAAAAGTATATATTTTCTTGGTCAACATCACTTTCCGAGTCGATTTAGAAATGACCGTCTCTCTGTCCGCCTATACACGATAACTATAAAACTGCTATTCCGAATGATGTAAAATTTATTTTCAATGTATTTTAGTAGAATAGTAATTCAAAGTTCGAAAATGAGTCGATTTAGTCAACGTAATCTACTACATCCACTACGAAATATGGGTTTACTTTTTAGGATCACATATCTCGTTAAGTATTAAAGATAAAGTTATAAAATTTAAAATTAATTACAAGCAATCATCTATCAATAGGTGCTCAAAAAATAATCGTGATCCGCTTACATTTTTTATTTTTTATTTATATGCCTATTTGTATAGCACTCAATTATATTGTTTTCACATAACTTTTTTTATCCTCAAATGTTACCCATATAGTTTTGTTATTTATAGCTCAGTTTCTTCGAAAGAGTGTGAACTAATTTTGAAAAATTAAAATTTGTGTATCATCTTACTTTCTCGATTTTTTTCCATTTTTTTAAATGAATTTTTTCTTAAATTTTTGTTGAAATAAATGATTTTTCAAGTTCTCCTTTCGAGTTCTCTTAAACTAATGAACCAATTTAAAAATGTTCTAAGAAATGTTTATTCAATATTCTATTAACTTTCATTCGATATAACATTTGATCATATGTGTTATTTGGAACGGGAAATATTTGCAAATATATGCGCCCACCATTATGAAAGCTCGGTCCAAAAGTTATTGGCCCACATTTTGTAAACCTATCCAAAGAAACATTATTAAACCATTTTTTCGGAATAAGGGCGTCATTTTACATAATACAAAAAGAACCTTGACTGCTGCGCAGAATGGCTGTTGTGTAGTGTTATTAATAAATAGTCTTAAATAGTTTTATATGATTTTTGCGAACATTATCCTCAAAATTGCATTTGTATTACTTGCAGCATACAATATTGCTTTGTAATTATGTAGTTTTACTCAACGATTAAAAATTAAACATAATTGTTTAATCTATATTCCTTGTATTGCAATTTATATAATTACACTCCACCAAAGCCTTTGATTATTTTCTTATAATGTTATTAACTATTTTAACACTTGCATTAATCGGTGATAATTATGTAATTATTTTGCTAATACCAAAATATTCTCATGTTACTTTTATTCGTATGCTATGTATTTTTCAATTTAAAAAAAAAAATGAAGTATAAAATCAGTAATTATTTCTTTTTATGTACACAAAATAATATCAGACGAAAACGATCAAGTCACGCAATGCTTTAAACAAACATACAAAAAAATTCAATCAAAACATACTAAAGAGGACGGATGTTGCCAGGCATGTTTAACTTATTGGCCACGCAATGTTGCAAAATGTAATTTTGAGAACTGTTAAAACGTCATCAAATAACTACGTTGATGGTCAACATTACAGTGGATTTTGTTCTAAAGAAAAAGAAGAGATTGCAAGAGAGAAGAAGCATAGAATGAATAACATATATAGTAGACCCACAAATGATTCTCTTTTTGCATTTTGTATAGAAACGTACAAAAAGTTTTGTGATTATTTTGTGCGTGGCTCTTTAAAATTACATTTGCAACAACTACAAAAAAAAAGACACAAAAAAAAACGAGTATACAAAACACAGAAAAACTAGCAACGTGTTTGCAAACTCTTGTATTGCATTTGCAATAAATCAACAAATTATGTTGGCACGTTTTACAAACTATTTTGCTAATTTGTAACAGACAACAGTGTTTAAAAGTTGTTTTCTTCATGATCAGTATTTAATGTGTGTTTGTTAATTGTAAAAGTTGACTTAGATGTTGAGCTACAGTATTTTGCAATTATAATTTTTAATTTATAAGGAAACATATATATATTTTTTTACTGATCACTAACATATCATATTATAGTTTGTGAGATTTTAAAAAATATTTATGGAAAACTATAATATTTTAAAGCCAAAAGAGCCTTAAAAGTCGGATAAAAATTCGGTTCATTCGGTGTCACTTAATATTTAACACCCTTGTCCCACCGCCTATGATTGTTTATTGCACCCAGAAAAAAATGCGTTCAAATCCCATTAAAATTGGTCAATAGGACAATTATTGATTTAATAGTATACAAAAAATAAATCTTCTCATATAAACTCAATGGCAATATCATGGTATTTTCTAGTATTTAATGGTATTTTCCGATTAAAATAATAATTTATCCTATTGACTGTTTTTAATAGTAAAAACCTATTATTTATATAGTATTTTTTTCTGGGTGTAGGACTCAAAAATAAGGTGTTTTTTTTTAATTTGAAGAACGGGAACACGAAAGACATCGAAAATTGTACTAGGAGGTGAATTTGTAACTAGGACTTGAATTGTAGAATATTTCAAAACAATATTTTGAGTCAGCAATCTTCTAGAACTGTTTGCGGAAAAAAAATATGTAATCGGATTTTCGATAATTTTCCGTGTTATCGATTGTTTTAACAGCAGTAAACACATATAAATCAAATAATAATTTTTTATAATATTACTTCGAAAATTCTGGATTGTGTACAAAATAAAAACACTCTTATGTTTGGTTTATATTATTACAATTAATTTTATTAATTCACTTTTATAAACAACATTACTAATAAAACATAAATTCTAACAACTGCTGCATGTCCACAATTTAACTTGACATTGATCACACGAGATGCACTCGACCACTTTCCAATCACTACTGAAGCGCTGTGCCTCAGATGCGTCGGCCTTATATACTGCAGCCATCAGTACGACACGTTTCGACAAGCTTCGACTTGTTTCGAGAACCTTCTACTTGTTTCGTGAATGACGCATGCTATTGGCATCTCATTCGCACTCATGTGTTTTAATGTGCTGATCTTCCATCTCTTTCTCGCACATTGCACAGTACGCTGAATGATCTTCCGTCTCTTTCTAACACATTGTTAGTGCGCTGAATTGTCTTGCGTCTCTTTTATTATTGTTGAATGCTTGCACAGTAGAGCAAATTACCTCTTTTCGTAACAATATAAATACAACATATTGGCATTTGTATACCAATTGAATGGAAACTAATTAAGATTTTTAAAGAATGACATAGCTTTAATATTTTCCTTGAGTTATATTGAGTTTATTGCAATCGATAACTCGATAAATTATCGAAATATCGAAAATTCGATTACATATACTCTTTTTCGCAAACAGTTCTAGAAGATTGCTTACTCAAAATATTGTTTTGAAATATTCAACAATTCGACACCAAGTACAAATGCACCTCCTAGTACAATTTTCAATGACAACAAGAATACTTCAAACATACATTTAGTTGGCACAAACACAATTTTTAAATTTCTAAATTGTAAGTGCTGGAAACTTAATATTTTCTTCACTGATAAAGTGTTTTAATATTTGGTAAAACTACAAAATATAAGACATCAAACACAATTATGTAGGATAGGGGTTTACGGATGGACAATGCTTTAGACAAACAAACTGAGTACATGGTTACCGAAAACATATTCTGCTACAAGTCGTTTATCAGAAACTCATTTCGAAACTTTGATTAGTATAGGTTATTATAGATGTTTTTAATAAAATTTGCAAAATTTCATTATTGCCACATTGCTTTATATACAAAAATATTACAAACATACTGTAGGTTGTCACAAACATATTCCAAACAATATTTTAATATTCTTAGAAATAATATAGTTAGAAATATGTATTTTAATACACTTCATAAAATTACATGGCACTCAATATTTTGAAAAATTTTTGGTCAATTACAAAACATTATTCTAAACAGATACAATCACATTAATATTCACGTTATAATATATCTGTCAAAGTGCGATTTGAATAATTGTGTCCAATTACAAAACGAAAATAATTCCAATTACTCAGTTGTTTGTCACAGAGGTATTCCAATAATTATGAATTATAAGAGTTATATGTTTTTATAATTTTCTACAAATATTATAAGCTACAGCAAATTATTTCAAACATATAGGTGCTTGCCAGAAACACATGCTTAACATTATGATTCCCAACATAGATTTACATCATTTTTAAATAAGCATGCAAAATTCAAAGTCAAAGTGTTTATATAATTGTGGCAAGTTAATAATACACTATTTAAATCACAAATTTGTTTGTCACAAACATATTTCAAGTAATATTATAAGCATTTAAATTAAAAGCGTTATTTATTTTACATAATCACAAAACAAAAGTATTCTTCATAGACATCTGCTTGATGCAATCACCTTTATATTATGATTGTGTCCAAATACAATACAAAAATAATTCCAAACATACAGTTGTTTGTCACAAAGATATTCCAATATTTTTGAATTATAAGAGTTATATTTTTTATAATTTTCTACAAATATTATGAGCTGTAAAAAATTATTTCAAACACATAGATGCTTTTAAAGATAAGATTTCTTTAACTATAAGATTTACTTGAATTGTAAAACTTTTACAAACTTTTTGAAAATTTATTATTTAATAATTTTATAATTCAACTTGAACATTAAACTAAACATTTGAAATAATCATTTTAATAAAATAAATTATCTTTAAAATGTTGTTAATATGAACTAAGCACAACATTTACAATTTTCACAAATAATCGCTGTTATTATTGTTATTTTGAAATTCGTTACCCACTCTAATAACTGCTATTGCTGCTATTTTCACCAATTGATCTCTGACGCTGATCTCATTTCCAATTCGACACTTTCCATAGTTAAGTAACCACATACCGAACTAGTTAAGATTAATGCACAATTTAACACCCAATCAAAGTAAAATAATTGAAAAATTCGATTTTACTTTTTATTGGAATTTATTTTATGGACTTCATTTGATAAGAAACCAATACCTTTACTAATAAGAAGAATAATAACAAAAAACCACAAAACAAATCGATATCGCTTTCACTCAATTAAAGTAGTAGATGCACAAAAAGGTGTCGACAGTTTCAACAAAAGTAAAATATAAAAAATATATACAATATAAAAATAAAAACCAAAAAATAAAAATGAAAAAATACAAAAAACACGAAACGCATTTAAAATTAAATCGTTTTAATTCGTTCGACTTGCCGTCAAATGCTACAAAGTGCAAATTGATTAATTGACGTACGTTGGCTGTTAAAACAGCAGAATTGTCAGTTGCTGTTACTACTACTACTACTTCTGCTATTTCTATTTTTTGACTGTCAATAGATTAAACTGTGCGATAAGCCGCCAGTGTCTTGAAACGTTGACAGTTGCCGCCCGTGGTTGAAAAGAAAAACGAGCTCAAAAATGCGGCGCTTTTTTCGGAGTTCGTTTGGCCAAAACTGGCTTTTGCTTTAAGTGACAACCAAAATGTTATTTTTTTTTTCTTTTTGTTGCACGATAACTGATAAGTGCGACTGAAAATTAGTTGACAAATAAATTGCTGTTAATTTGTTGCTGTTTCTAAAATGTTGCTGTTATTATAAAATGTTGCTGCTGTTAAATTTGCACTTTTAATAATGGCCAAACATTTGTGTGAACTAGAAAAATAAATTAAGCAAAACAATTATAATGTTTTTCTATCATCGTTAAATTATTAAATTTTCTATTTGCATTGTGCACGTTTATAGTTGCACAACACGAAATGTGAACAATTTCTTGTAGCAGCTAGTTATACGGAGAAAAAAAAAAAATATATAGATAAATAATTAGTTTTATTTTTTATTATTTTGCATTAAGTTTTAAATTATTGTTTAATATATTTTAAATTTATGAAATTACTTTTATAAATTATATAAAAATATTTTTTTATAGTAAACAATTGTAAAAAAAAAATTGTTATTTCAACAAATTTTTTTGTTATATCTACAAAAAGTTATACTATGCAAAATATATTTATTACAATATTATAAAATAGCTTAAAGTTGATATTAAATGTATTAAAGTTCGATTAAATAAATTTTTAAACATATTTAAAATTAAAACAAAATCTTTTGTAAGAAAAAAAAATGTTGTGTCAACAAACTCTTCTGTTATTTCTGCAAAAAGTTATACTACGAACAAATGTTTATTAATTTATTGTTAAAATTATATTTGAGCTTTTTTAATATGTTTTAATAACCTCTTTAAATCATATTTAACAATCATATTTAACATTTTATATAAAGTAAACAATCGTAAAGGAACATTTGTTGTATCAACATAAATGTCTGTAACATCTGCAAAACTTTGTACAATTTGTAAAACTATATTTTTTATATAGTTTTATATTTAATACAAATTGTATTTTAAATGCTTGCAAATGAAATCAAATAAAAAAATATCAAAGTTACTGTTTGTCAAAACAACGAACAAATGTTGTTATATTTACGAAATATTTTTATGTGCAGTGTTAACCTACTGTTCTTTTTTTGTGTTTTTTATATTTTTATTATTGTTGTTGCTCTTATTATTGTTGCTGTCGCAGTCAGCGCGCGCGTCTCAGCATAATTAACACCATGTTCGCTCGTTCAAAGTTGTTTGACCTTTTACAATAATAAAATAAAAAAAAATAAAAAATAGAAAAATAACAACAGCTACGAATTTGAGCCAACATTCTTGCATCCGCGCAATAAAAAATGCATATTGCACACAATTACTAAGCAATTAAAATAAATATGGCAACATTTTGCATGCACCAGCAGCTATCGCCCTCAACAGCAGCAGTAACTGCAGCAACATAACCAACAGTAGCAACAGCAACATGCCATGTCACTGCGCCTCGCACAGGTCCGTGTGGATTTAGTTTTTCCCCATTTTCTTTATTAACAACTTTTTCATTTGGGTTTTTTTACAAACGTTTAATCAACAAATAAATAAACTAACAAGCGACATGTTGCTTAGGTCGTTGTTGCAATTGCTGCTCACGTGTTGTCGCAAGGTAATTAATGCAAAATTCTTTGTGGTAGACGGAAGTATTTGAAAAACGTATTTAATTTATTTTCTTTTTAAGTATTTTAGTATTTTAGAATTTTAGTATTTTAGTATTTTAGTATTTTAGTATTTTAGTATTTTAGTATTTTAGTATTTTAGTATTTTAGTATTTTAGTATTTTAGTATTTTAGTATTTTAGTATTTTAGTATTTTAGTATTTTAGTATTTTAGTATTTTAGTATTTTAGTATTTTAGTATTTTAGTATTTTAGTATTTTAGTATTTTAGTATTTTAGTATTTTAGTATTTTAGTATTTTAGTATTTTAGTATTTTAGTATTTTAGTATTTTAGTATTTTAGTATTTTAGTATTTTAGTATTTTAGTATTTTAGTATTTTAGTATTTTAGTATTTTAGTATTTTAGTATTTTAGTATTTTAGTATTTTAGTATTTTAGTATTTTAGTATTTTAGTATTTTAGTATTTTAGTATTTTAGTATTTTAGTATTTTAGTATTTTAGTATTTTAGTATTTTAGTATTTTAGTATTTTAGTATTTTAGTATTTTAGTATTTTAGTATTTTAGTATTTTAGTATTTTAGTATTTTAGTATTTTAGTATTTTAGTATTTTAGTATTTTAGTATTTTAGTATTTTAGTATTTTAGTATTTTAGTATTTTAGTATTTTAGTATTTTAGTATTTTAGTATTTTAGTATTTTAGTATTTTAGTATTTTAGTATTTTAGTATTTTAGTATTTTAGTATTTTAGTATTTTAGTATTTTAGTATTTTAGTATTTTAGTATTTTAGTATTTTAGTATTTTAGTATTTTAGTATTTTAGTATTTTAGTATTTTAGTATTTTAGTATTTTAGTATTTTAGTATTTTAGTATTTTAGTATTTTAGTATTTTAGTATTTTAGTATTTTAGTATTTTAGTATTTTAGTATTTTAGTATTTTAGTATTTTAGTATTTTAGTATTTTAGTATTTTAGTATTTTAGTATTTTAGTATTTTAGTATTTTAGTATTTTAGTATTTTAGTATTTTAGTATTTTAGTATTTTAGTATTTTAGTATTTTAGTATTTTAGTATTTTAGTATTTTAGTATTTTAGTATTTTAGTATTTTAGTATTTTAGTATTTTAGTATTTTAGTATTTTAGTATTTTAGTATTTTAGTATTTTAGTATTTTAGTATTTTAGTATTTTAGTATTTTAGTATTTTAGTATTTTAGTATTTTAGTATTTTAGTATTTTAGTATTTTAGTATTTTAGTATTTTAGTATTTTAGTATTTTAGTATTTTAGTATTTTAGTATTTTAGTATTTTAGTATTTTAGTATTTTAGTATTTTAGTATTTTAGTATTTTAGTATTTTAGTATTTTAGTATTTTAGTATTTTAGTATTTTAGTATTTTAGTATTTTAGTATTTTAGTATTTTAGTATTTTAGTATTTTAGTATTTTAGTATTTTAGTATTTTAGTATTTTAGTATTTTAGTATTTTAGTATTTTAGTATTTTAGTATTTTAGTATTTTAGTATTTTAGTATTTTAGTATTTTAGTATTTTAGTATTTTAGTATTTTAGTATTTTAGTATTTTAGTATTTTAGTATTTTAGTATTTTAGTATTTTAGTATTTTAGTATTTTAGTATTTTAGTATTTTAGTATTTTAGTATTTTAGTATTTTAGTATTTTAGTATTTTAGTATTTTAGTATTTTAGTATTTTAGTATTTTAGTATTTTAGTATTTTAGTATTTTAGTATTTTAGTATTTTAGTATTTTAGTATTTTAGTATTTTAGTATTTTAGTATTTTAGTATTTTAGTATTTTAGTATTTTAGTATTTTAGTATTTTAGTATTTTAGTATTTTAGTATTTTAGTATTTTAGTATTTTAGTATTTTAGTATTTTAGTATTTTAGTATTTTAGTATTTTAGTATTTTAGTATTTTAGTATTTTAGTATTTTAGTATTTTAGTATTTTAGTATTTTAGTATTTTAGTATTTTAGTATTTTAGTATTTTAGTATTTTAGTATTTTAGTATTTTAGTATTTTAGTATTTTAGTATTTTAGTATTTTAGTATTTTAGTATTTTAGTATTTTAGTATTTTAGTATTTTAGTATTTTAGTATTTTAGTATTTTAGTATTTTAGTATTTTAGTATTTTAGTATTTTAGTATTTTAGTATTTTAGTATTTTAGTATTTTAGTATTTTAGTATTTTAGTATTTTAGTATTTTAGTATTTTAGTATTTTAGTATTTTAGTATTTTAGTATTTTAGTATTTTAGTATTTTAGTATTTTAGTATTTTAGTATTTTAGTATTTTAGTATTTTAGTATTTTAGTATTTTAGTATTTTAGTATTTTAGTATTTTAGTATTTTAGTATTTTAGTATTTTAGTATTTTAGTATTTTAGTATTTTAGTATTTTAGTATTTTAGTATTTTAGTATTTTAGTATTTTAGTATTTTAGTATTTTAGTATTTTAGTATTTTAGTATTTTAGTATTTTAGTATTTTAGTATTTTAGTATTTTAGTATTTTAGTATTTTAGTATTTTAGTATTTTAGTATTTTAGTATTTTAGTATTTTAGTATTTTAGTATTTTAGTATTTTAGTATTTTAGTATTTTAGTATTTTAGTATTTTAGTATTTTAGTATTTTAGTATTTTAGTATTTTAGTATTTTAGTATTTTAGTATTTTAGTATTTTAGTATTTTAGTATTTTAGTATTTTAGTATTTTAGTATTTTAGTATTTTAGTATTTTAGTATTTTAGTATTTTAGTATTTTAGTATTTTAGTATTTTAGTATTTTAGTATTTTAGTATTTTAGTATTTTAGTATTTTAGTATTTTAGTATTTTAGTATTTTAGTATTTTAGTATTTTAGTATTTTAGTATTTTAGTATTTTAGTATTTTAGTATTTTAGTATTTTAGTATTTTAGTATTTTAGTATTTTAGTATTTTAGTATTTTAGTATTTTAGTATTTTAGTATTTTAGTATTTTAGTATTTTAGTATTTTAGTATTTTAGTATTTTAGTATTTTAGTATTTTAGTATTTTAGTATTTTAGTATTTTAGTATTTTAGTATTTTAGTATTTTAGTATTTTAGTATTTTAGTATTTTAGTATTTTAGTATTTTAGTATTTTAGTATTTTAGTATTTTAGTATTTTAGTATTTTAGTATTTTAGTATTTTAGTATTTTAGTATTTTAGTATTTTAGTATTTTAGTATTTTAGTATTTTAGTATTTTAGTATTTTAGTATTTTAGTATTTTAGTATTTTAGTATTTTAGTATTTTAGTATTTTAGTATTTTAGTATTTTAGTATTTTAGTATTTTAGTATTTTAGTATTTTAGTATTTTAGTATTTTAGTATTTTAGTATTTTAGTATATTAGTATTTTAGTATTTTAGTATTTTAGTATTTTAGTATTTTAGTATTTTAGTATTTTAGTATTTTAGTATTTTAGTATTTTAGTATTTTAGTATTTTAGTATTTTAGTATTTTAGTATTTTAGTGTATTCTACCATCTTTTATTTGTATTTTATCTAATATTATTGCACAACCAAAGACATGATGCCATGCAATTAAAATCCAAACAGCAAAGAGGGCATTAATTAGAAAAATTTGGATAACAATTGCCTGAGAAAATCCATTTATTGCGCAATACAAAGAAAAAAAACCTATGTAAAGCTTCAGTTGTTTTGAGTATTAATAAAAATAGTAGTTATGCTGATTTGTTCGCATGTGTTTTGTTCATTTGTGAATTTTTCATCTTCACAGCACTTTTAATTTTTTCTTTTCTTAATTAACTGATATGCATGCCACATAAATGTAATATTAATTAATATAAAAACCAGATTTTATTCTGCGAAACGAAATGTAATACTTATGAAAAAGCACTGTTTATGAAATAGCATTGTCCGATAGTGGCAAACGGCAGAAATGTAAACGAAATTAATGTTTTTGGCAGCTATAAAATGTTTGGAATAAAGATTGTTCTGCTAGCTCAAATGAATTTGTTATCAAACCTTTTTTTTTGTTATAAAAGCTGTTACATTTTTACAGAATAAAGTTAAATAATAAAAAAAATAATAAAATATTCAAGAATATAAAAAATTATCTTAATCATTTGACTGTATTTACTGAGAAACACATTCTTTTAATTCGGAATGATCTTTTAAACTTATAAAAGAAATACTGAAACAATTGCTGTAATACAGTTTCTTCTAATAACCCAGGGAAATGTAATTCTAAACCAAAAAATAAGTAACGTAAAAGTTTACAACTATATTTGGTGAACAGAAATGATTTAGAGCTCACTTTTTTATTAAAATGTAATTATTTGGCTTATCAGGATATATTTATCCGGATACACTTAAATAAACGGACAATTCTTTATCAGCGTCAGTTCTTGATTTGATTTGAGGATATATTTATCCGGATACACTTAAATAAACGGACAATTCTTTATCAGCGTCAGTTCTTGATTTGATTTGGTATTTTTCTTTTGTCTGTACGTCTGTGAGTAGGTCTGTGAAATCACGATTTCAGAGAAAATAGAAGCTCTAGATCAATGAAACTCTGAAGTTATATAGCCTATACATCTATGCTGTATGCTATTGAAAATAGCCATGATCGGTTGATTTTTAACTGTGTCCTGACCATTTATGTTAAAATACCTAATATAAAATCTACGAGAGAATTTTACTTCATACTGGACGAAAAAACTTTGTAAGAAAAAACGCGTTCTGATCAAATATTCTCACGAACCGAATGTGGTGCAAATATAAAAAAAATCGAAATTCGGTACACGTACTTTCGTACATGTGGGTACTCAAATGGAAGAAAATTCTTTAACAATAGCAGAATTCGTTAAGCCTGGGTATATCTGGACCATTTTTGTGTATTTGTACTCGGTCTAAACTGACTTTACGAATCCATTTATAACATTACTCAAAAAACGATAAAAAATTTGACATGTACTTCTTCTACATCAGTTCTTTATAATTCGCGGTTGCTGATTTTAACTGCATAATCAATTTTTTCTATTAAGTTACGTTTTCAAGAAAATTACTATCAATATTTTATGTCCTTTTCATCAACTTTATGTAATTAATACAGTCCTTACACAACTAGATTGTCATAAAACTGTAAACGCAATTTTATTTCAATTGTCAAGTTTTTAAAATATTTGAATCTAAACTCAAATAATATTGATTTTTTTAGACGATTTTATTAGCATTTTGAATCTAATGATAAATAAGAAAATAATTTATGATTATATACACAGAAAAAATATATATGTGTAAATATAGCAACAAATTTGATCAATACAATTAATTTTTAATTGAATCATTGCCAATACGACCTTTAATTGAACTGATTAAATATTTAATCATATTAATTAATAATCATATGAATTAATTAAACAAAAAGTTATATCAATACAATTAAAATATTTGCTGAAACGAGTATGGATTTAATTGTATTGATTAAATGTTTATTCATCAAAATTAATAGAATTGACAGAAAAAAACAAAATGTTACATCAATACAATTCAATAATTTGTTGAAATGACTAATGAATTAATTGCATTAACCATCGACGTTGCTGAGCATACGATGCGAGCCTGTAGCGAATGATCGCCGGCAAATAAGCAAACGACGGAGTTTTTGTTTGCGCGTTTTGTTGCGCGCATGTTATTCCCATTTATTCTTTGGCCCTATCTGCTTTGCTAGCGAGTATCGAATCAGGATGAACCATGAGCTGTATGAGTTATTCGCCGACATTGACATAGTCAAGCGACATTGACAGCGAAGCCGGCTAGGTCATGTCGAACGAATGAATGAAAACACTCCAACCAAGAAGGTGCTTGAATCGAAACTCGAAGGTGGACAGCGTAGAAGAGGGCGTCCAAATCTGCGTTGGAAAGACTAAGTTGAGAACAACCTGGCAACGCTTGATATTTCTAACTGGCGTCAGCGCACGCAAAACAGATCCGACTGGCGCGGCTTCATCTCAGCGGCCATTTAAGTAAGTAAGTATATTCCAATATGTACACTTATAGAGCTTGATCATCGTTTAAGTGTGTCATATATATTTATTTATTTATGCTTCCAAATTCATCATCAGAAAAGTTATGTTATGTATTTTCACAAGAATTCGTTTCGTTTCGTTTTAAATTAACTGAATAAGAATTATAAAAACTGTGAAGATAATAAAAATAATTTTAAAACGTCGACCATACCGATTAAATAGATTGTTATTTATTCAAAGTACTTAATTGGTATATTTTTGGAAGCAAATCACTGAATGTGTTTGCTAAATACATTAGAACTCGTTGCTAGACCAGCTAATGCTACACAATTATTTATGGTTGCTGTATTTACGTCGTTAATTTTTTCTGTGTAGTACATAGTTGAAGCTAAAGATCAAAATTACTAACTTTTTTGTATCGGTTCTCATTTTTAAAATATAACCTATCAACACAGTTTCCGTTAAAAACTTTTTAATATTAAAATGTTTCTACACGGATAGAATGCTTGAATGTAATTATAACGTAATTCGAAATCACCATATAAATATTAGGAGTAATATCTAATTACATTATAATTGAATTGTATTATCATTTTGTTCAGATTGAACAGATTATACGATATTTAAACATAAATTTCTTAAGTCGCGGATTTACATGAATTTACTATATTAATGTTTCTGTAGAAATATATATTTTTCATCAGATATTAATATATGTATGTTTGATATTTTCGCTATTTAACACACCCAACTTCAATAAAAGGTTCTTTGAATTATACGTATTATGTTTTTCGTGATTGTTACTGGGTGACAACGAATTTAAAAATAATAGCATTATTTTGATTATATGAATATTTGGCATTACGATGTCCCAATTAAATAACAGCGCTGCCTACTTTTACACTCAGTAGCATTCACATTAATACTTTTCATATAGTTGAAAACTTGTTTTTGGTGGAAGAATTTGTTTAAGTAGCGCCAATTACTGTTAATACCTGATAGTGGCTGTTTGTAAAATTTCCAATTCATCCGTAAAGTGCTGTACTCAAAATAGGAACAATATATGGAAATAAAATTATTAGGTATAAATTAAATATGTGTAATAAAAATAAAATAAAAGTTTATGTTTATAATTATATAATATAAATAAAAAAAAATGTAATTTAAAAATATGGAAAAAATGAATATTGAGTAAAAAAGATATTAGCACTAAATTTACTATTTTTACATTAAAATTACATGTAAACATATTTATGTTTACATGTAAATAAAATGTTTTTCACATTCAAACACATTCATTCTTAACATAAATATGTTTGAACGAAAACAAAAATATGTTTGGCTCTTATTATAATAATGTTTGGCAATCAAATAATACATTTGTTTGCATAAAGCTCCAAAGATCTATGTAATGCCTGCAAAATTATGTTTGGGACAGCCCTTTTTTTTGCAGCGTGTATATTTTACATAAAAATAACAAAAAAAAAAAAAATGTATCCGAATTTTTCTCAAAAATGCTACGTAATAGGAAAAAACTGAGTATGCAAAAAGAATAAGCATATATTCGATATGAAGTATTGATATTTTCAGACTACAGGCATTCGTTTTTTTTCTAAAATGATTATATAAATCAAAATTAAGATCTCAGGGCATATTTTAAAAAGTATATCAATTAGAAACAAGTCGTTAATTTTGATAGTTAGTTTGGGCTATGCTCTAGATAATGATATATATTTTTTTTGTTAAATGAAAATACTAAAAAAATCTAAAAAATCTAAATTTTACGGGTACGGGAATATTAGCCTAGACAATTAAAAGTAGATTTGCGTTTAGGGTTTTTTATTTCAAAATTTTTCCACAGAACTATATTTTTTATTCTAAATTGTGAGTGAGAACAGCTTAAAAATACATTTTCAATTTTCTCAAAAACGTTACGTAATAGAAAACAATTTGAGTATGCAGTCAAACTCAGCACCAGCTAATTATATAAAATTGATGTCTGGGATGCCCATGGGAAAAATCGTGTTGGGTGTGGCAATTATCACAAACTTCAATACAAACTTCAATTGCCTATATCAAAATTTTCTATTGGGACTTCCTCACTTTTCCTTATATTTTTTGAGTTCTCTAAATAAAATTTTAAATATTTTACGTATATTCAAAAGTAGCACGTTCGCTATACAACAATTTTAACATAAATTTTATATAATATGCAAATACGCAAAGTAGTAAAAAACAAGACTGTATGAAATAACGTCAATACTTAAAATAGTAAATTTTTTAACAAAGACATAAGAAGTTCGTTCTCGCTGTTGCTTGTTGTTTTTGTACTTTAATGGCATGTAAACATGTCCACGTACAGAAACAACAAACCGGCAACAAACTACAAACAATTTCCGATCGGATGGGAAAATTTAAATGGAATATAAATAGTGCATAAAACGGCAACAACAACAACAACTACAAGAGGAAATAAACATCGACATAAAACTAAAGTAAAGAAATGGTATGGAATGGAAAACTGAGGGATCTGAGCAAAGAAAGTGCAAAATACAGCGGGTGCATGTTGCATGTTGCACATGCCACAAACAACAACATCAACAACAACAATCATGTGTACATAACAACAACAAGTAAAAGAATAACAATAAAAACAAGTAGAAGTACAACAACAAAAACAACAAGTTCAACATCAAATAAAACGCTTCAGCACGTTCCTGTTCTGCATCGCGTCCAATAAAAAACATGTTACCGAAATTTCACAGACAAATATGGGCCAAGGGTTTTACTCTCCACTCCTTCCGAAGTGCAGTGTGTTTGTTGTTGAGGGCGGCGTCGGCGTAGATCTTAAGAATCGACAAACGATACGAAACGAACCGGAGTGGAGCGGAAACGACATCAAACCGGCAGGAGAAAAATACACTCGAATTTGGTATCGGTAGCGGCGGCAACGTTTGCCACACTCTAATTAAAACACAATTTAACACAATTTCGTGTACAATTTGTACAAAAATCACGCATTGCATTTGTTATGCATTGAATGCGTATATAATGCGTATGTAATGCGTTGCAAATGCTTTTGGGAAGCAATTCAATTTGCATACGATATATGTGCATGTACTTCATTCATTCAAGTGGACATGTGTTGTGTCCTGACGCATGTCCTTCTGAGTGAATAAAAATAGTAGGTACATGATGTAAAATACACTAAAGAAAATTTTTATATATCCTCGTTGTAAAAATTGTTAAAATGCATCAACTACATTTTAAACTAAGTCTAAAATTAATTTACAAAATTAATAAAATATTCAACTTTTAACAGAAAAAACGAGAAAAGTAGAATTTTATTATTATACTACTCAAAAAATGAGATACTAATTTCCGTATGGATATGCTATATGAATTATATATAAGTTGTGGGTGCAGATTTTGACTGCTTACTTAATTTTTCCCTAGTTATGACGTATCGTTTTTAAGAAAATTCCAAGCGTAATGCTGGGTATTTCTCAGACACTTTTTAGAATAAAAAAAATACAGTCCCGTACTCAACTAGTTTTCAAAAAACTTGAGTGCAATTTTTCTTTTAATTATCAAAACTAATTACAATATTTCTATAAATGCTAAAATTCATATATTTTTTTAAAATATGTTAAGCTAAACTCGATTTTTTTTATTTTTTTCAGGCACTTTTTAGAATTAAAAAAATGCAGTCTTTTACTCAAATATTTTTCAAAAAACTTTAATGCAATTTTTCTTTAAATTGTCAAAACTAATAACAATATTTCTATTAATGCTAAAATTCATATATTTTAAAAAATATGTTAATCTAAAGTCGCAAAATTTAATTTGAACACTTCTCAACAAAACGAGAAAAATTTTACAAAGGACATCCCATACATCAGTTCTTTATAACTACAGGTACTGATTTTTACTAAATACTCAGTTTTTTCTTTTACGTTAAGTTTTTTAGAAAATTGCTCTCGAATTTTCAGGCCCTTTTCAGCCACTTTTAAGAATTAATAACATACAGACCCTTACACAACCAGTTTTACAAAAAACTGTAAACGCTATTTTTCTTTAAATTGTCAAGACTAATTAAATAATATCGATAAATACTACAATTGCGATAGATTTTTAAGATATTTGAATTCAAACTCGAAAAATATTTATTTTTTTAGACTATTTTTAAACGATTTTTTAGCATTGTGATTCTAATCATATATAAGAAAGTGATTTATGGTCATGCAGAGCATAGTTTAAACTAACAATGAAAATGACTAACTTTTTTGTTACGGTTCTCATTTTTTAAATAAATGTTATTGACACAGATTCCATTTGAAACTGCTAAAATTTAAAATACTTGTATATTTTACATAAAAATTACTGAAAATAACCGTTTTTACCCGAATTTTTCTCAAAAACAGCAACAAACTGAGTATGCAATTAGAATACTTTAAATAAGAAGTAATGATATTTTCAGATTTCCCTAGTAGAAATTTACCCGATGCGCTATCGGGAAATGATCGGGTTTACGTTGGGTAAGCCCTATTAGAGAAAATATGATCATTGCCTTTGCATGCCCTTATCATGCTTACCATAGTAGGGTTAACATTATCTAAACAGTCAATGTTCCCGATCATAGCTACATTACTTGTTCCTCATAACGAAATTAGCATCAGGCAATGATCGAGATTAATGAGAGAAACCCTGTTATGTTCGAGCTCAGACAAGGCAATTGTCGGGTAAATATTAAAATGGGGAATTGCCCGATCAGTACATGATCATGGCCTGAGGTCAATACATGATCAGGACATTGCGTTACAAGTACATTATGGGCCTCGTCATATCCCGATCATCTCAAATAATGACATGATCACTTCATGATCATGGCCCTACCAAAATTTCTACTAGGGTAGAGGCATTAGTATTTTCATTGAAAACTGCGTCGAATAAAATTGTCCCCTACAAAAATGAAAAAATCTAGTAATCGAATTTTTATAGAATAAAATATTTTATTTTGCAAATTATTTTTAAAATTTAAAAAAAAATATAAAAAACCAAAAATTAATATTTTTTAATAAAAAGTTTTAATTTTTCCGGAACTCCTTATATTAATGTTGTAATGGTAGTATCCGACACCCTCACAGCTGCTGAAGACCACTTTCTTTTAAAGTCTTGAAGGCCTTTGGCCACTTTTTTGTTGTCTTCATCTCCCTTTTTATTAAAGCCCAGTATCTCTCAATCGACCTGAGTTCTGGACAGTTTGGTAGATTGGCTTCTCTAGGCACCAAAATCACTGCATTTTGTTGGATCCACTCTAAGGCCGTTTTGCTGTAGTGACATGAAGCAAGGTCAGGCCGAAAAAATGTGGACACTTCATGTTGGCGTAAAAATGGAAGCAATCTCTTTTGCAAGCATTCCTTCACATATATTTCGCTATTAATTGTACCCGATGTCACGAATGAGCTGCTTCTTTATGCACAACTGCAAATTGCCTGCCAAACAAGGAATTTATTTGGGAATTTTGTAATTTTTTTTTGATTTGAATTTTTCAGCGACATTTCCTCGAGAATCGGCTGTATAAAATTCCTGCCCAGGTACCTGAGAAAAGTCCGCTAAAACATAAGTTTCGTCGTCCATTATGCAGCAATCGAATTTTTTAAAAAAATCTTGGTTCAGCTTTTAGCTCGTTGTTTTGCGGTTTCATTCTTAAGGGCATTTCTATCCGGAACTTTTTTGATCTTGTACGTCTTCAACCCAGCTTCTTTCTTAGTCCTGCGCACGAAAGATATTGAGCAATCCGCCTTCCTCGCCAATTTCCTTCTGGATATGCTGGGATCTTTCTTTAAAATATTCACAACCTTCTTCGACTTTTCACGATCATGTGGGCCTTTTTTTTACCAGAACCTTTCTTCCGATCAATACTCAGGTCTTCCTTAAAGCGGTTGATAACGCGAGAAATGGTCTTAGGGTTAGCCCCTATCTCCTTGGCAATTTTTTTAAAAGACCAACTAGGTTGTTTTTGAAAAATGTTAATTATATTTTCTCGCACTTCCACTTCGTTTGCCATTTTCGCGTTAAATAAATTTTGTATTGACTATAACTTACACAAATTATTTTCTGCCATTTAATTCAGAGCTACTATGATCAATTTTTTTTAATTTGAATCTTGCAATAGCAC